>OU963912.1:0-2400000 GCA_902850365.2 Chilo suppressalis | reverse complement strand
ATTAACCCGTAAAAAACTAGTTTTATTTAATGAGTTATGTGCGTGAAAACCTAAGAAACAAATATGATAAAGATTAATAAATATTTAATATTCTCGCCAAAATCAGGCCCAGTTTATTATCTATTTTAATTATTTATAACTAAAAACCTTAAAATATATAATAACTAAAATACATTATTAAAAGGAGTCCCTTTAGGCAAGGTTCCAAAGATACTGGCAGCGTTCCCCCTTTGAATAGCTAGACTAATTCTTTGTCCGAGGTAGCTGCCAGCTCTTCGGTCTCCTGTGATGTCGACCAACCTTTTTTATTATTGTGTGTTCTATTTGACATATACCTACTTCTATGATGATTTGTTTTGTGATAACTTTATTTGCCTATAAATCACAAATATTTCCTTTTGTTTTTGTTTCAGGAGCAGAAAAAGCTGGTGTCTCCGAAATAAGGATTTTGAACACAATAGGCGCCTGGTAAAATACACAGGGCGAATGTGAAAATGTGTCTGAAATAATATTAAAACTTACAAGTAAATGTTCGTTTTTTTCTAATAATAAAGAAAAACATTACGCACCCCTTTGACAAGTAATAAGTATGCTTGTTTATTCCTTGTTTTTTTACAACGTATCTTTCTATATCTAACTAGGTTATACCTTTCTATATATATAAAACTGAAACTGACATAGTGATCTATCAACGCACAGCCCAAACCACTGGACGGATCGGGCTGAAATTTGGCATGCAGGTAGATGTTATGACGTAGGCATCCGCTAAGAAAGGATTTTGATCAATTCTACCCCCTACCTAGGGGATAAAATAGGGAATGAAAGTTTGTATGAAACTTTGTCAATTTTAAACCGATCGGGCTGAGACTTTGCATGCAGGTATAAGAAGAATCGTAGATGAATGTCATTGTGTATAATACAAGCCTGAGAACAAAAAGTGTAGTCTACACTTCAGCTCTACACCGAAGCAAAGCGAGGGCGCTATTACTAATATATATTTATTAAATTAAAGCAAACATAGTAGGCATTTTCTGTTATTTTATACTCTTTAATAGGGAAATATGGAAGAAAACAGCTTCCGGAAAAGCATTTAATTTCCAATCTGGTACTGTCACAAGCCTTTATATCTTATAATGTTTAATTGCGACTATCACCATACCTATATTCAAAGTCTCATGGTAGGGATTTTTAAACTTCAACTCAAATATTACAAAATTTCAAACCGAAATTGTTGTTCAAATAAGTTTTAAAATGTTAAATTGAAATGTATCGTGATAAGAGTTGTAGTAATGCAATAAGAGAGCGCAAAGAGTATTTATTTCCGTTTTAATTCCGATTCCTTCAAATCACATGATTTAGTCACAGTAACAAGATTTAATTGAGATTTTCTATTTCAAAATCATCGATCATCGTGTCACTGCGAGCGAATCACTCCAAAATATCACTTTCTATGGCAATATCCGCGAGTGTGCGCGTCCTAGCATGAACAATTGTTACAATTCATATAATTCGGGGCACGCACATAGTCTAAGAGCCAGGCAACTTCAAAATATTGTTTAATGAATGAATGAATGAAATATTCAATCACTAAAAAAAGAATGCAATAAGATGTTAAATATAGCATCGTTCATCTATTTTGCCTCCATTTAGCATGTGATTTTCTCAATATATTTTCATTTACATTTTCATGTTACCAACACTAGAGTTATTAGCATGATTGTTAGCTAGTGCAATTTGATTATTCTTGCCTCCCGATATCATTGCCGAAATATCAGGGACTCACAAAAAACAAGGTGAATGGTAGCATCTCGCTAATGAGTATAATATCTTCCACAAACTTTCTTTTATATATTTATATCCTAAATGATATGATTTTGTTTTGTTTCTTGTGCCCAGGCATATTAAGTACTTCTGTGTTTTGTTAAATATCACAAGACATACAAGTACTTACTACGAGTCGCGTCCAAATAATTTTCACAAATGTTATGTTCGATAAATCGTTTGTAATAGACTGAGATGCTGTTGCCGTCATTACTTACAGAAATAAAAATTGTTGCAACGCAATACCACAAGAGTTTTTGTGTTAAATATATAAGTTTATTAAGCTGATAAACATTCTGCACGCTTGCCAAATATTTTTCATGATTATCTAATCATGTTCCCTTTGAGGAGTTTTCATAAAATAAATTTTAATATATTTTCTTTTTACAATGGGGCTTCAGACTTACTAACTCCGTATAAATTCCTGCTGATAGACGGACGGACGCACATCGAGGTCTTGTTTCATTCCCTCTCTTACAGAGACGTTAAAAGGTGGCCATCAATAAATATTTACCGACTTTTGGTCAGTGGCCACAATGCCCTGTAAAAGTTTGCGACCCTGTAGTTCTGGATTTTATAATTATTGATCAACTATATTTGTATCATCATCAGCCTATTAATATCCCCACTGCTGGGGCATAGGCCTTCCCTATGGATGGAATTGGGAGTCTGGGCCATTACCCACCACACGGGCCGAGTGCGGATTGATGGGTGCTACCGACTACATATGCAATCGGGACCAAAGGCTTAATATGCCTTCCGAAGCACGGAGGAGCTCGAGATAGTAAACTTTTGGGCGCCAATCAAATGACCGACAACTGCGAAAGTTGCTTAACTTTAATGATCGCAGCCGAACGCACTAACCACTTGCACCATCGAGCTCCTCCAATATTTTGATAATAGGGGAAGTATCCCCAGTCGGACAATGCATATTAGACATAAGACACCCTTATGCGTCCCGGTCACAAACAAGTCGACTTGTCAAAACCACATGAATGAAGCGAATATTGATTGTTTACCGCGTTGATTTGACGCCTCATCAGACGATCAATATTCGAATCATTCATGTAGACTTGACAATTGGACTTAATCGTCTCCGAGACGCATTATTCTATTATCAATATTATAAATAAGTTTAAAGTCAATTCTGCAAATTTTTAATGTCGGTTTCTTGGTCTAACTATTCAGTCTGTGTAGAACGCAATTTATTACAGTATCTTATTTTGTTCATGATAAAGTTCAAAATGGAACGCAACGCTTTTTTTCTTTTCGGGTCATATAGCAGGAATAAATAAAAGCATATTAGTATTCGTATGGTACAGACAAAACCGAAAGTTTCTTAGATTTGTGGGGAAAGTGTAAGATTGAGTGAAATTGCATTTAATACTCAAGTTGCTATACGTTAGGATGTCCAGTTACCGGCATACAAGTTTCACTTTTCTTCACTTAGGTTAAATTATTGAGTTTAGTATATTATATTCGTATTGCCTAAAATCTTAGGTAGGTACTGTAACGTCCGGTACGTTACTACCTCATTGTTTAGGTAAACTCTTTGCTTTTGCAATGCCTACGGTTGGCAGTTATATTAAAAAGTTAATGTCATGATTTTAAGATTTGAAATAAGGAATCGTCTGTCTTTTGATAGAAGGTTCCATTCAAGAGAAGATCTTGAGGCACCAAGAAAACCTCTCGTATTTAGATAAAAATCATTATATTCGCCTGAAATATAATATAAAATAATAACCATCGTCAAGTTGTTTTAATGAAGAGTCACGTCCCCAGGTTCTATCCATTCTGGTTAGAGCTCCATAGTACCTTACCTACACTTAAATAATTTTGAAAACATCAAGTATTCGTTAATTAAAGTTAATTTCGCTTTAAGTTACGGACTTACTGATTTTTATGCTTTTCAGGGCTCAGCAAGGCAGCATAACCCTTTTCTTTACTTTGTTTTTCACCTCCCTATTTTCTTGTATACCTACTTTTATCTTTACTATCCTTCTTTGCTTCCTCTTTCAGACTTCTGCCCGCGCCCCTGGCTGTATCAAATAGCAGCCTCGAGCACGGACAGTATATTATTAAACACGTTGAAATTTGAATAAGAATAACCTAGTTAAAGAGACATATTGTAAATAATTGAATAAAAATATTATTAAAAAGAACCCTTTTAGGCCATGAGAGTGCTTTTCTTTTTTGGGAGTTGTCTGCAGTAAACCACCCTTTTGCGATCCAAGAGAGAACCTAGGCCTTTTAAGGGACCTGCAAGTCAAAATAGCCCACTTATGGTCAGATGTGTATCTACCCCTTGTAGCATTGTGAGCAATCATTAGCCCAGCAACCTCTATTATAAGTCGCGGCACGAAAGTCTAGCGCTGACTGTTATTGCGCAGAAGTAAAAATTAAGATGTCTTGGGGGGAAACGAGGTGCGCGGGTGAGCGTGCGTTGCGCTGATTGGCTCTTCAGTCGTACCCATGCGCAGCTATCCCCTCTGCGTTTTGTTCAGCGCTAAAGTTACGTGCCGCGACCTGTAAGCGCGCGGTCAAAATATATTCGTGTCTAGTGCTTAGATTAAAACAAAAAGGGTAGATACGGCACTAGCCTCACAAAAGTGATCCGCACAAATTGTGGTCCACGACCCTAATCGCTTTAGTCACAACTTGACATGCAAACGAAGTACATGTATGTCAACGTCAAAAAGAAATATTGATAATATTTTGTGTTTATATGATAAAACAATGCCTAAGTATGTTATTAAAAAGTGCTCAAATTGTCCAAGAACTAAAAATAAAACCCACGGCTTCACTTTTCATTCGTAAGTACTATAAAATATATTTTTTCATAAAAATTGCTGTTTGTTTTGAATCTTATTCGGTAGTGACGTCGAGTACTGGTCGCGTGATTGGTCGGTAATGCAGTGACGCGGATCTCGCCGTCTCGTTCGCGCTGCCGTTGAAACTTAACGTGCTGTTTCGCTCGGGTCGGTAATGCAGTGACGCGGATCTCGCCGTCCCGTTCACACTGCCGTGGGATCACTGTATCTACCCTTTTTGTGTTTTTGTTTTAATCTAAGGTCTAGTGATGCTCAGCGCGCCCTGAGACCGCTGCGCCCGTGTGCAACACACACTCTGTACCATAGGTTAAGCCGCCTCTGCTTATGGTCTCAGGACTCTTCTCCAAGAAAAGTCTCTTCTCATGACACCGGAGAGGTTGAGGGCTCAGCCTGATCATAATAGACGCTTCTCCTTTTCCTGTTCCCAATGTACGCTTTTTCACTAATACACCATTTAGCTTCTCACGTCATTGTCAAACCAATATCTGCTATATGTACTTTTTAGAGATTTCGACATTTTCATCATAATTTAATGATTAAAACTATAAAATACACTAACTATAAACAAATAAGTCTCTATCTAATTACATAATTACTATATATAAGTAAAATATAAATACTAGAATAATAAAACTAAAATTAAAAACCTTAAAAACATAAAAATTAATAACTAAAATATATTATTAAAAGGAGTCCCTTTAGGCAAGGAACCGAAGATACTGGCAGCGTTACCTCTTTGAATGGCTAGACTAATTCTTTGTCCGAGGTAGCTGCCAGCTCTTCGGTCTCCTGTGACGTCGACTAACCTTTTTGCTATTTCCTTAAATAGCCTTAAAGCGCTAGGACCCCACGGACCAAGGGTCTCGACACCGAATGGGACAAAATCATATTCGGAGCCTAGACCCCTGTATTTGCCTGCCTTAGCTTTTTCAGCAGCTTCACAAGCCGCACCAGCTCTGTTGTTGGTTCCATGTAGATGGGAAGGGGCCAGCGTGTCTGAACAGGTTGCATCCCATACTAGCACCCGACCCATCTTCCATGGAATCAATCATTATGACTAGTATATTAATATTATTTACAGAATTTTCGAATACAAAGACTGCTATGCGGATCTTAGCATTATAATGGTGGTGAGAATATTCATAAATAAATGAATATTTCCAACACTCACACCAATTAGCCTAGCTCCAAAGTAAGCACTATAAAGGCTTGTGTTATAGGATACTAGGGTAATGGATAGAATACATATATTGCACATATATAAGTATATTTAAATAGAAATACATATTAAAAATCCATGACTGGAGTAAAAATGCTCGTATTCATCACAGAAACATCTTTAGGCGTCGAGTCAGCGACACCATGAAACCCGGCGTACAAACCATTAGGCCACGGAGATCGTCTTATATTAACTGCTAGTTTATGCACAAAACAGATATTGGTTTAAAAATTACCTTATTTTTCATGCTTACTTATAACTGTGTCACTTACAGAAAGTGGTACGCCACCAAACAAAGGTACAGAATAACGGTAGAAATTTAATGTGGCATTAATTAATGATGATAATGAAGAGACAAAAGGATGCAGTGTTTTGTCAAGGTCCGCTGGTTACCGAGGTCTAGAAACGAGTTAACTGGACTTAGGGTGGCCAATTAATATTGAGCTGTGCTGCGTTGCTGGGTATACAGAGAACCTGCTCCTTATGAAGTGGTAACTTCTTATGGGAGGGTAAACTGCTTCGTTACGTAACGCGTTACGGTGCCAGTCAGTCTGGCTTCCTTTCGCCGCAAAAGGAAGTAGACGCCACAGCCCGCCAGAGAGGCGTCCCCAGATCCACCCCACTCCCTCATCCATCAATTCCCACTATTACCCACCAACCCCCTTATCACCTTGGAATCCCTTTCACCATCCAATATCCCTTTTCACCCTAGAATACCTTTTCACCCTCGAATCCCTTTATACCCTATAACCTCTTTACATCCTCCAATCCCCTTTTCACCTATCAATCTCCTGTGATCAAAAAAGGATAGTGTAAGTTATCACTTCTGTCGTGCGTCCCGCCGCTTTTTAGTGCTTCCTACAATTCGAGGTCCTTAAAAAAACGGTTGTCTGTAAAGTCGGTTTACTGATGATAGTTGAACGTGACAACGTTTTTTTACAATGTACATAGTTTTTACAAGTATGAATCTGCTTTGAGCAATTGTTTTACAACTTTTATTTACAACTTTTAAACATGTGTGATATCAATACCTTTATCGCCGCAATTATCGTTGCTATAAACAATTGACACCACATTCACTTTTCACTGCACTTCATAGTTGATGAAAACATGTGAATGTATTATTGTATAGCAGCTGTCCACTCAAGTAGGAGAGAGACAGATTTCGAACGCTGCCGAACGCGGAGGCCGATTGTGCCTCTTTGTCGCGCATTGCGCGCTCTCGCTTGCACTTCAAGCTTTAAATGGAACGCCTCAGAGCGAGAGAACGCCGCATGAGTCATGTTTTTTCGTGCGTGCAGCCGGCTCCATCGAATTATAAGACGTTGTTCCGTCAAAAGGGGTTTGAAAAAGCAACTTTGATGCCTGCAAATGAGTATGGCTAGTGTGGGCAGGTAAAACTGTCTCAGCATCAGCTGTCTTTGCATCTAAACTCCATTGTTTACGTTAAAATGGTGGCAAGCATGCTTAGTAGTAGTCTTAGTAGTACGGCGGGCTGTTTCCGTAACTCGACACCCAGTGCCTATTTTGCGTGGGGATTGGCATCAGTCCTGCCATCCCAGCTCCTCCAGAAAGCCTAGCAGTCCTCGGATGTTGCTGCAGGCTTGTACTAGTGTCCGCGGGCTTCCCATTGGAGAAGTCCTTTGTCTTGCAACGCCTGTGCACTCCAGCAAAACAGGGCGCTCGTCTCCTCCTCCAGGCAGGCTCTGCACAGAGGGCTTTCAGCATGCAAGCATGCTTATGGCACTCCTGATGGTAAGCGGCCACCATAGCCTAAAGACGCTTGCGAAACCAAAAATATCACTCGTACAGTTGCCTGCCCTGACCTGGAACCTTACTCACCGACAGAAACACAACACTACCAAAAGGTAGTGTTATTTTACTGAGATCTTCTATGCCTCCACCTCAGTGGAGCTTACTTCCAGAGACCGGCGCTCCAATTCGATCGGATAATCTGCGTTGGATTAAATCGAATAATCGGAGGAGCTCGATGACGCAGGTGGTTAGCGCATTCGGCTGCGATGGTTGAAGTTAAGCAAGTTTCGCAGTGGTGGGTCATTGGTTGGGTGACCAAAAACATCTATCTCGAGTTCCTCCGTGCTTCGGAAGGCACGTTAAGCCGTTGGTCACGGCTGCATCTGCAGTCGTTAGCACCCGCTTATCCGCACTGGGCCCGCGTGGTGGGTCATGGCCCAATCTCCCTATTCCATCCATAGGGAAGGCCTGTGCCCCAGCAGTGGGGACATTAATAGGCTGATGAGGATGATGATGAATCCGCGTTACTCGACCTCTCTTGCTATTTACCTAACATCAGGAATGGATAGTTTGGTGTCATCTGCTCAGACACATAGAATGCGTTGGAGTTAAGTAGCTAGTAACATTTTTGCTGGTCACATTGATTCATTGCTGTCTTTGCACAGTTTTTTCTATAGCATGCGATGGGGTTAGCATATCCCTACCTACTGATAAAACCACTAATAAATGAAAATTGAAAGACATAAAGTTGACGGTGTAGTGGCTAACGTGGGTCTTAAGCTTGCCTTTCATAGGATAGCGGTGCCGTCGTATACGCGGTGAATGACGTGGCTAGAAGGTTTTCTATGTAAGCAATGCACCAAACCGGTTCAACGCAAGACCAGCGCTGATGCCAACATCAGCACTATGCTGAGTTGGGACCAATTTAAGACAAAATTTAGTTGATGAGCTCCTTCATACTCAGGAAGTCATGTTATTCCCGGCTACATCTCGTAAGCACACAATCCGCACTGAACCCACGTGGTGGTTCACGGCCTAGTTTCCCTTTTCCATCCATAGGGAAGGCCTGTACCCCTGCATCGGAAATATTATTAGGCTGATGATGACGATGAACAGAAAAGGAATAATGTGATTCAAATAAGAATAGGAAAGCCAATGTCCTCTATCTGTCAAAAGTCGCTTGAAAAGTACGGTTTGCAAAAAAAACTTGGAACCCTTTTTTAGCACTCCTTTAATTCAAGTATAAAAACCAAACATTTGTAAACAAACAATAACAAATATTGATAATTGATATCGGTACAAATGTTTTTTTTTTCACTTATTAAGCTTTGGCCATGAATGGTTGATAATCTAAATCGTCAACCAAAGGTCATTTTAAGTTGTGTTCAAAAAACTCGATTTCAACCTTTTGTTTACATAAAGGATGCATGTTCGTATGTGACCTAGTAATAGTGCATGATTATTCATAACTAATCCGGCGGTAATGCAGAGATGAGCGGAAGAGAAGAGCTAGATTATGATTAATATTTATTCTCACAGTCTTCATAAACAAATATTATTGAAAATCGGGGTTTTTTCTCCTCAATCTTAGTAAATAAATGTTATTAAAAAAATCTCATGGTTTTTCTCACTTAATCTTAGTAAATAAGTTTTATTAAATAAAAACTTTTTTTTGCTCACGCTACCTATTTGGTTTGAATTGACAGCTATGACATCACAATATGGCGCCCAGTCGGTCCTATTCTTAGTTGAATCGCATTATATGCGAGTGCGGCTGCTAGTATCATGATTTGCCACCCTGCTATACGATGCCTATGTGGAACTTTGTACAAATCACTGGACCGTACGATATCTTCACTGTATTCCATTTACGCCACGTTTTACCCAAGAAAGTGTTCCTAACAAAGGTATCGGAAGACAGAGAAATATCTGCGCAGGAGAAAGGCAGCAAACAATAGGACAGGCGGACGCGCTACACATGTGTGTGTGTGATATATCGAACAAGATCTGCTCATGCGGTTGTGGACAGGGTAACGAATGGAGTATACTTCTCAGTTGAGATTCAAAAGAGCAAGGACAAAAAGGAGGTTTTAATAGAATATGGAACAATGTTATTATATTTTTTATTCTCAAGCATTTAACTGCTAGATTTTTTTTATGTTATAGGGGGCATACGAGCAGACGGTTCACCTGATGGTAAGTGATCAACGTCGCCCATGGACATTTGCAACACCAGGAGTATCACAAATGCGATGCCGGCCTTTAAGGAAGGCCTTTAACTGCTAGATGTTTTAATCTAAAGAAGTCTCGTTTTTAACTTCATTTTGGAATCCATTAACATTAGTAAATAGCGTGAGATCGTTTTCTTAAACTTGTCAAATAGCCTAATCTATACTTATAATAAATCTGTAGAGAGGTTAATTCTGTACATGAAATATATTTTCAAAATAACTATCAGGGGGTGATTAGTGATCGATACTGATGCCAAAAATGCAATCAGTAAAATTTTTGTCTATCTGTCTGTCTGACTGTGTGACTTATAGAAACAAAAACTACTCGACGGATTTTAACGAAACTTGGTACAATTATTCTTCATACTCCTGGGCAGGTTATAGTATACTTTTCATCACGCTACAATCAATAGGAGCAGAGTAGTGAAGGAAAATGTTGGGAAAACGGGAGAAGTTACTCTATTTTTTAAGCTTCCGTCGCGTGCGCAGCCTTAATGGTTAAAGTTACATAGAAATCATGTATGACGGAAATATTCTACATAAAATTGTCTAAAAAATATCCTGCAACAGCATATATCTATCTTTTATGGTTTACTCACAATAATACGTGTAACTCCTGATAGCTTAGCAGTTCGGAGCATTCTGATTATATTTGTTTACTCTTACGTTTATAATACTCTCACTCATCCCTAATTTAAAAAGTTAACATTATTACCTATTCAATAAAAAAAGAATCATAAAAAAAGAATTAAATGAATAAATTCAACAAAATCTATAGTCTACACTACAGCTCTACACCGAAGCGAAGCGAGGGCGGGCCACTAGTTAGTACATATATACATATTTTTAATTTCTCAGCTATTTAACTGCCAGAGGTTTTTTTAGACAATCATTATCATCTTAGCCGTACGACGCCCACTGCTGAGCATAGGCCTCCCCCAAGGATCTCCACGGTCTGGTGCTACGCGCATCCATCGGCTTCCCGCGATCTTCACCAGATCGTCGGTCCACATGGTGGGAGATCTTCCCACCGAGCGTCGTCCGCTCATCATATCAGCCGTACGACGCCCACTGCTGGACATAGGCCTCGCAATTCGAGAACCATGCCGCCCCAACGGCCTTCAGTTCTCCTCGCTATGTCCCGCCCACTGCCACTTCAGCTGAGCAATTCTTCGAGCGATGTTGGTTACTTTTACTTTAGACACTGATAATTTTCATAGTAGATCATGATGCAAGTTTATGTGAAATGCTTACTTCATTTTATATGCCGTTTCATGGTGTCGCTACTCAGAGGTTCCGGGTTCGAATCCTGCTGGAGGCAAATGTTAGTATGATGAATACGAGCATTTGTACCTTAGTCAAAGATGTTTATATATATTTACATAGTTATTTTTAATAAGTCAATTATTTTTAATTAGCTATTTAATTAGTTGTTTACATAGTACATCATGATGCAAGTTTATGTGAAATACTTACTTCATTATATACGCCGGGTTTCATGGTGCCGCTACTCCGGGGTCCCGGGTTCGAATCCTGCTGGAGGCAAATATTAGTATGATGAATTCGAGCATTTGTTCCTTAGTCATAGACGTTTATATATATTTCTGGATAAAATATACTTACATATGCAACATTATATGTATTCTATCCGTTACCCTAGCATCCCATAACACAAGCCTTACAGTGCTCACTTTGGGGCTAGACTAACTGGTGTGTGTGAGAAATATATATTTATTTATATTAGACGAACAGTAGACTACTCCATATAGTTCGCTGTGCTCAATAAACTGAGAATGGTTAGATTATTCATTAGGATTTATTACTCGCGAGAGAATATGTTTACAGTTTAACTTCAAAAACTGCATACATATACAATTACAATAGCTCTTTCATGTACGAATTAACATTTAATGCATCTACAGTAGAAATACATGGGTAAGTAAAATCACATACACTGATGTACACAAGTTTAAGACAAAAAGAAAGAGTTGCTGACGACTCGGATAAATAATATTAAGACACAGTGTCCGAATTGACACTTTTATTAAATAAAACTAGTTTTAACGGGTTAATACACGAACTTTATTTATTTATTGACGTTTCGCAGCCTTTTTAGGTCTGCTTCGTCATAATATTTTTTTAAAGGTAGCCGTTAATAACCCGTCAAAACTAGTTTTATTTAATAAAAAGGTCAGAATAATTCTGACGATGCAGACCTGAAAAGGCTACGAAACGTCAATAAATAAATAAAGTGACGACTTCCGTGGCCGAGTGGTTTGTACGCCGGGTATCATGGTGTCGCCGACTCGAGAGGTCCCGGGTTCGCATCCCGGTGGGGGCAGATGTTTGTGTGATGAATACGAGCATTTGTACTCCAGTCATGGATGTTTAATATGTATTTCTATATAAATATACTTATATATGTACGATATATGTATTCTATCCGTTACCCTAGTATCCCATAACACAAGCCTAATAGTGCTTACTTTAGGGCTAGGCTAATTGGTGTGTAAAAATTAAATAATAAAAAAAAAAGTTCGTGCATTAACCCGTTAAAACTTTTATTAAAATTATAATTTTTCAGTGACTTTCGGACACCTGCAAATTATTGACTCTCTTTAGTAAAGTTTTCAATTCCACCGTGATCTTTTTTGCGGTTAGGGTAAGGCGGTGAATGTTTTAAAACAATATTTCAAATCGAATACCTATTCAAATTGGCCTAATCAACACGCCTCTGATTTCTATATGGTGCAATTTGAGGGAAAGTCTTTTCCGTAAATGAAAAACCGGCCAAGTGCGAGTCGAAGAGGTCCCCCCCCTACCATTATCAATACAATATTCAACACTATCTTAATATATATAAATCTCGTGTCACAATGTTTGTCCTCAATGGACTCCTAAACCACTTAACCGATTATAATAAAATTCGCACACTATGTGCAGTTCGATCCAACTTGAGAGATAGGATAGTTTAAATCTCAAATTATAGTCGCAATTTTAATTTATTGCAAATTATTACTTTTGGGCGGTACGAAGTTCGCCGAGTCAGCTAGTCTTTATATATATAATTCTTCTGTGAGTGTGTATGTCATTGAACTTCTCTTAAACGACTGGACCGATTTTGATGAAATTTTTTGTGTGTGTTCAAGGGGATCTGAGAATAGTTTAGATTCACAATTTTGTCCGCTGGACAACCCCTATTTTTTTAGGGCGGTACGAAGTTCGCTGGGTCAGCTAGTAATATTATAATGTCGAGCGTAAAATGCAAAAAAAATACGTCTATTGTATGCGAGATTCCCCTCCCCCCCCCCCCCCTTGAATATTTGTTTTGTTTTAATTTAATTATTTCTGAAGTTAATATACAATATATGTTCACATATATGTTATTAATATAGAGCAAAAAGTGGCAAAAAGAACACTTTTGTTGTATGGGAGCCCCCTTAAATATTTATTTTATTCTGTTTTTAGTATTTATTGTCAGTTATCAGCGGCAACAGTAATGCATCGTCTGAGAAATTTTCAACAGTCTAGCTATCATAGTTCATGAGATAGGTGACATGTCTGTCACATGTCAGTACAGACAGACGGACAGCGGAGTCTTAGTAATGGAGTCCCGTTTTTACCCTTTGGGTACGATACGTTAAAATCTACAAACTACACTGACCTGCAAAACTAAGTATCACATTTTTTTATTTTCAATGTTTCAAAACCGCAGAAGTAAGAGATTTAAAATAAAAAGTTTTGTAGAAAATTTTATGAACTTTCTTTAAAAATGTAGTACAAAATTAAATTCTGTTTCGAGTCCTTTTTTTAATAATAAATAAATAAATATTTCCAACACTCATACTAATGAGTCTAGCCCCAAAGTAAGCACTGTAGGTTTGTGTTATGGGATAATAGGGTAACGGATACAATATATATATAAGTATACTTATATAGAAATACTTAGTAACATCCATGACTGGAGTACGATTGCTCGTATTTATCACACAAACAGCCCCCACCGGGATTCGAACCCGAGACTTCTCGAGTAGGCGACACCTTGAAATCCGGCGTACAAACCACTCTGCCACGGATTTGATCCGTGCGGTGACGGAGAAAGAATACAACTCACCGCCCCTTTTCTTCCCGTGGGTGTCGTAAGAAGCGACTAAGGGATGTCGGAGCTTCCATCCGCTCTTCTGGTGGTAGGGTGCCTAACACCCGCCTGGTTTGTTACCACCGTGCGCATGGTGAAAAACCCGTGAAGTGCTTCTCGCGCGTTTCGGGGTCAGCCAGCGTACAACCAGAGCTCGAGTGGAAGTTGTCGCGAAGGATTCGGTCCAGGGGAGGCATCCGTGGAACCGATGCCGGGAGGACTGCATCGACCCGTCGGCCAGGGAGACCCGTAGAAACGGCTGTCCCGCTGGCCGCCCGTGGCACAGTACAGGGGCCCAAGCGTTCCTAACCAGTTCGCGAGGCTGCCCCATCATGTCACGCATAATCTCGGGGTGGACCGTCGTGCCGGTTGGTGACCGGTGCGTGGGGTCCTGGCGGCCACTCCCGGGGGGGTGCGGGGGCCCTTCCGTCCGGCGGGTCGGCGCATCTCCACTGCAGGCAGTCAATCGGGAAGACAAACCCCCCTTATTTGCCCGGACTCTTCGCGACGGCGTCCGCTCGTTTTCGCGTCTCTTTTCTTTTTCACTTCCACCATGGCAGCCTCAATAACAAAGTTTGGACGTACAGCGGTGCACACCCCCACGCCTTCAACGCTGTTTGACGTCGAGTTCTGCAACATACGCGGACTCCACTCTAACCTCAACGCTGTCCACCACCATCTCGAGACAGCACGGCCAGCATTGTTGTTCCTGACGGAGACACAAATACTTCCGCCTGCTGACACAGGCTAACTTAATTATCCCGGCTACGTGCTTGAAGAGTCCTTCAAAGCGAAAGCCGGTGTATGCCTGTATGTTCGGGCGGATGTTTGTTGTCACCGTCTCCGCTGCTTGGAAGATCCCTCCTTCTCCATGCTGGGGGTACACGTCGACTCTGGCCCCCGGGCCAGAGTCTACGTGTGCCTCTACAGATCCCACACCGGCGATGTTGAGACAACTCGACTTTTTGAACACCTTAGTCGGGCAGCAGATGACGCGCAGGAGCGATTTCCCAATGCAGAATTGGTGTTTTTGGGGGACTTTAATGCTCACCACAATTTGTGGTTAAGTTCTTCCAAAACTGACCATGCAGGGATCTCTGCTCACACATTCGCTCTCATGCATGACTTGAAGCAACTGGTTGATCAGCCCACCAGGATGCCAGATATTCCAAGTCAAGCGCCTTCTTTACTGGACCTTCTGCTCACGACCCATCCACAGGGCTATCAGGTTGTGGTAAGAGCCCCCTGGGCTCGTCCGACCACTGCCTGATATCTGCCAAAGCACCACAAGCCAAGCCTCCGCGTCCAGCAGTGGTCAAGCGCCGTATCTGGCATTATGGGTCGGCAGATTGGGACGGTATGCGTGATTACTTTGCGTCCGTCCCTTGGAAGCAGCGCTGCTTCAGTGACAGGGACCTATCGGGCAGTGCCGTTGCCATTACTGAGGAGATCATAATGGGTATGGAATACTATATTCCTCATTCTGATCTCATCAGTAAGGGCACACGTAACCTCTGGTTCAATCACGACTGTGCTGAAGCTGCTTCGCGTAAGCAAGCGGCATATCGTGCTTGGATCAGAGGCCGCGTTCTCAAGGATCCCGGGGTCGATTCACTCAAAGCAGCCTACAATTCTGCTTCCAAGGCCTGTAAGAAGGCTTACATCAGAGCGGATGCCCAGCGTGTTGCACGTGTTGGCCAGGAACTTATAACGCGTCCTGCGGGCTCCCGTAGCTACTGGCGTTTGGCCAAGGCCGTGCAAAAAAACTTCTGCCAGCCCTCGCTGCCACCTCTGAGATGCCCAGACGGAACACTAGCTCATAAGCCGCAGGAGAAAGCCGATTTACTGGCAAAACTCTTTGCGGCTAACTCCCGATTGCAATGCACTGCCACCATCATTACCTCACTGTGGCACAACGATGCCTGATATTAAAATCAGGCAGCGTGAGGTTCGTGCCGAATTGCAATCACTCGACGTCCGGAAAGCTAGTGGACCTGATGGCATCCCAGCAGTAGTACTTAAAAAATGTGCAGCGGAGTTGTCTCCCGTGCTCACGCGCTTGTACCAATGCTCGTATTCTTTGGGGCGTGTGCCGGAGACTTGGAGAGATGCTAACGTGCAACCGGTGCCCAAAAAAGGGGATCGCTCAGACCCGGCAAACTATCGGCCAATAGCAGTCACCTCAGTTTTATGTAAAGTTCTAGAAAAGGTCCTTAATAACCATCTGACCCGCTACCTAGAGGATCACTCCCTGATTAATGATCGTCAATATGGATTTAGACCGAAACGATCGACGGGTGATCTTCTAGCGTACTTAACTCATATCTGGGGTGAGGCTATCGACAAGCGTGGCGAGTCATTGGCTATCAGCCTTGACATTGCCAAGGCGTTCGACAGGGTCTGGCACAAAAGCCCTCTCCAAGCTTCCGGCATACGGTCTGCCAGCCCAGTTCTGTTCGTTCTGGTAGTATGGTAGCAGTTCGCGGTTCATGTCAGTGAATGCCGGCGTTCCCCAGGGTTCCGTCCTATCCCCCACTCTCTTTTTGCTGCATATCAATGACTTGATTCCTCTTGGGAATATTCATTGCTATGCAGACGATAGTACAGTGCATGCGGGGTATCTCGGACAAGCAGCGGCTGGGCAGGCAGTAACCAGGGAGAAACGGGAAAATCTTGTCATTGAACTCAATCAGGCTTTGGACCACATTTCCGAATGGGGTACCAGGAACTTGGTTGGGTTCAATGCCAAGAAAACTCAGGCTTGCGCTTTCACGGCAAAAACATCGCCATTCCTTCCCCTTCCATCTCTTCAGGGCACAACACTACCGCTGCAGAGCAACATTTCCATGCTCGGTATGGAAGTTCGCTCAGACCTGAATCCAAAGGACTACATCGAAACCGTGATCAAAACAGCTTCACGCAAACTCGGAGTCCTGAACAAGGTGCGGCGTTTTTTCACGCCCGATCAACTGTGCTTGTTGTACAAAACGCAAGTGCGGTCCTGCGTGGAATATTGCTCGCACCTCTGGGATGGCTCCGCCAAGTACTTGCCCGATGCTTTGGATAGGTTACAGCGGCGCGCGATCCGCATCATAGGCGATGAGGAGGTGACTAAACACCTTGAGCCTCTTCAATTACGCCGTGACGTGGCGTCACTAAGCGCGTTCTATCGTTTGTACCACGGCGAGTGTTCTGAGGAGTTATTCTCTCTTATCCCACCTTCCCCTTTCCTTCAGAGGACCACGCGCGCTGGCCTACGTTGTCACCGTCTTACTGTGGCCACAATTCCAACGCGTACAAAGAAATTTGGTGACTCATTTCTTTGTCGCACTATCCATAAATGGAATGCTCTGCCCGCTCACGTGTTCCCTCCCTCTTACAACCTGGGATCCTTTAAAAGAGGCGTGAAGAAGAAACATGCAGGCCGGCAGGGTGAGGATGGCTGGTGTGGCAGGTAGAACTGCTGTATCAGCTATCTTCGCGTCTGGACTTCACCTTCACTTAACATCAGGTGGGGTGGAGTCATTTGTCGGACCTAACAAAAAAAAAAAAAAAAAAAAGGTTGTCAAAATATAGTATTACGAAACTATATCTTATGTTCTTAAAAAGTCATTGCAATTTTAAACACTTGATACCTACTTAGTTTTGCAGGCCAGTGTATCTTTATATATATAATTCTTCTGTGAGTGTGTATGTCACTGAACTTCTTTTAAACGACTGGACCGATTTTGATGAAATTTTTTGTGTGTGTTCAAGGGGATCTGAGAATGGTTTAGATTCACAATTTTGTCCGCTGGACAATGTTTTTTTAATTAATTTTTTTTATGGCGGTACGAAGTTCGCTGGGTCAGCTAGTAGTTATATATTACACAGAACTTTAATACATTACGCTCTGAGTAAGGCTATAATATATATGATTTTTTATTTTTTATGTACCTAGGTACTAAAGAATAATCCTAAGAAATTAACTACTAAGCTGACATAAAAGTAAAAATATTAATTTTAACCGACTTAAAAACTAATTAACAACCTACTCTAGTTCTTAAATACATCTTCATCATAATCATCATCATCATCAGCCTATTAATGTCCCCACTGCAGGGGCACAGGCCTTCCCTATAGATGGAATAGGGAGATTGGGGTATGACCGACCACGCGGGCCCAGTGCGGATTGGTGGGTGCTAACGACTGCAGATGCAGCCGCGACCAACGGCTTAACGTGCCTTCCGAAGCACGGAGGAGCTCGAGATAGTAATTTTTGGTCACCCATCCAATCCATCTCAACGATCGCAGCCGAACGCGCTAACCACTTGCGCCATCGAACTCCTCGTAATAAATTATCCTTCATCATAATAAATAATAAATATTATATTGAATATTTTCTGCGAGATGATTGCATATTATTAATATTTATTCTGATAAGCGTAGGTGACAAAGGAGGTACAAAAAGTTTTACTTATGTGCGTAAATAGGTACTTTATATAAAAATCATATTTCTAATCTCCCATCCGAAAGTCGTGCTTGCATTACTTAACCTTCAAAGCTGCGAATAAAAGTGCTTAAAGTATATCTTTGGTCTCTTAAAATCCTGACATGAATATGTGATTAGATGAAATGTGAAATGTTAATCAAAAACTAATTGTAGGAAATGAAGTCTACTTACATTAGTGTTGTCCACGACCACAGCTTTCATATTCATCGATTAATACAATTTTGTTATACTAAAAGCTAAACATATCTCTTCGTCCAATAGAAAAAAATAGGCAATCCAAATGATTTTTACTAGGATCGAATATATTTCTTCGTCGAATAGAAAAAAAATGGATAATCCAAATGAGTTTTCGTCGTTCAGCAACGAATTTGAATAAAGATAATTTGACTTTAAACATATATCTATGATAAAAACCTAATTGAGTTAACCATTTAAACATAGCATAATGGCTTCATGAGGTGTAAAATCATCATGCATGCCGATTTCTGGATTTTCTGTTTGTTTCTAGTGAATTTTCCAAAAATAGACTATGTTCTGACTATAATGAACACACCAAAAATGGTCAAAATTGCCAATTTGGTGCATAATTTTGAATAAGAAAAAAAACACGTTAGTAGATACATAAAATATTTCTGCAGCTCATTTTTATTTATTGTAACTTATGGAGATAAATATTATTGATGATAAGGCAGAGCATTTTGGAAAGGGGCAAAGGAGACACGAGCTTGATAAATCGCTATAAAAAGAAAACCATCGATACAGTCACAACACTAGCGTTAGCAACTAACTGCGTCTGGTATAACGCTGTTGCAAACCGCACAGTCGCTGGCTGCAAAACCCCGCGAACTGTCGCCTGCGCCTATTCCGTGGAAAACTATTCCGAAAAATCGCGCGCGCAATGTCGTGTGCGACAATTAAAAAATAAACATTACATTTTCAATTTTTCTTCTACGCCTCGAATGGAGGGAATTAGACCTCAAAAGTTCTCTTTGTCTTGAAGTTTTTTTTTTTGATATTTTAGTGTTTGTTTCTAGTTTTAAATTTTTGAAAAAATGTGAAGATTGATTTAGTATTGACAAGTGCGTTTATGTAAATATGATGGTGTATTGGAAGAGAGTGCTCTTTTCTGTAGCCCTTTCGTCTATATTGGATGTCAATTGCGAATCGCTGTTTGGGGATAATGTAAGTTATTAAATTATAGTACTTTTATTTACGTATTTAATGAATCTTATATTTATTATTACAACCTTAAAATATGTCGCAGTCTCAAGAATGTATTATTAACAAGAAAAAACCACTAGGTCCTGGTTTCAGACGGGAATCGAACCGGCATCTCCTGCTATCCAGGCGGACGTCACGCACAGACGCACCGCCAGGATTTTTTTCTACTTATATTTTCTTTAGATATATACATCTGTTGATTCTATGCTTAATATTAAAGCAACATCGCAGTCTCCATAAAGAACGCGATCTAGTCTTCCGTTTCAGAGTTCGAATGGTGTCGGATGTATATACATTACAATAATAACAATAGTTATTAGTTGAAGCTCTACTTAGTTGAGCCTAATGAATGATACAAATACAAAAAGCTAATATTATCGCGAGTTCACAACAAAGGGCTTTCAAACAATATATTTCTAAACATTGTTACAATAATGACGGAACATCATATGAATTTTTTGTAGGTAATCCAGCATAGATATTTTGAAGTCGGGGTGGTGTTGTGAACTGAAAATTTCACATGAAATTTTTGTAGGAAATCCAGCATAGATATTTTGAAGTCGGGATGATGTTGTATACTGAAAATTTCACATGAAATTTTTGTAGGATATCCAGCATAGATATTTTGAAGTCGGGATGATGTTTTATACTGAAAATTTCACATGAAATTTTTGTAGGATATCCAGCATAAATATTTTGAAGTCGGAATGGTGTTGCGTACTGAAAATTTCACATGAAAATTTTGTAGGAAATCCAGCATAGATATTTTGAAGTCGGGATGGTGTTGTGTACTGAAAATTTCACATGAAATTTTTGTAGGAAATCCAGCATAGATATTTTGAAGTCGGGATGGTGTTGTGTACTGAAAATTTCACATGAATATTTTTGTAGGAAATCAAGCATTTGAAGTCGGGATGGTGTTGTGTACTGAAAATTAAAAAAAAATCCCACATTTTTCTTCATTAGTTAATAGAACGTGATCAAACCATATCTTCATTTTAAAATTTATTTTAGACTAGCGACCGCCCGCGACTTCGTCCGCGTTAACTTTAGTATTTAAAGATACTAGTAGCTATATTTCGATGTTCAATATATATAAGATTATTAAGTATCCTAGGTCTCTTTTCAGGTGATAAGTTGTCTTTACGTAAAATTTCGTCAAAATCCATTCAGCCGTTTTATGCGATTGAGTAACATACAAACAAACCTTCACATTTATAATATTAGAAAGATATATTAAGAGGAGTTCGATGGCGCAGGTGGTTAGCGCGTTCGGTTGTGATCGGAAGTTAAGCAACTTTCGCAGTGGTCGGTCATTGGATGGGTGACCAAAAATCTTCTATCTCGAGCTACTCCGTGCTTCGTAAGGCACGTCAAGCCGTTGGTCCCGGCTGCATCTGCAGTCGTTAGCACCCGCCAATCCGCACTGGGCCCGCGTGGTGGGTCATGGCCCAATCTCCCTATTCCATCCATAGGGAAGGCTGTGCCCAAGCAGTGTGGACATTAAGAGGCTGATGAGGATATCAATAAAACTAGTTTTTCACGGGTTAATGCACGAAACATTTTTTTTATTTATTGACGTTTCGTGTATTAACCCATGAAAAACTAGTTTTATTTCATGAGTGATGTGCGTGAAAACCTAAGAAACAAAGATGAGGATATATTTAGAACATTTTGGAATGCCTTACCTATGCTGCTATTTCTCCTATTCGGTGTTACCGTAACAATAGAAATACCTACACGCTCAATGAAAATTTCAACATAGTACAGTTCAAGATGGTCTACAGAAATGACAGACAGACGAGTTACAATGTCATTTGTTGGACACAAAACCTAAAACGTACAAATCTATTCAAAATTTGTGATTTTAAAGATTTTTAAAATTTTAAAATCGAACAAACTGATTCCAGAGCCATGTGGCCAATAATTAGCTTAAAAGTTTCAGAAAAGACAAGTTTTTTTCTAAGTAGAATACGTAATTGCACTAAGGACCTTCTAATGACAAGAAAACTGTATTAATGTGGATCAAAGATCTTTGAAAAAAAATATTTTCAGTGGAATTAGATCATTTTAAGACAAAATTCGAATTGTAGTTTGAATTCAGAGATAACTTTCAAAATCGTAATTATAACAGGAACTCTTTCGATTTCTTGACATTAAGAAAACCCTTTAGTAAAACAAAAAGGAAATCCTAAATCTATGGTCAAAGCTCCAAATATCGAGCGAATAACTAACAGCAAAAACTGTCATTACAATTATGATTGTTCTGAAAATATACACTTTTGCATCCAGGGATGCATACATTAAAGCGAATTTCTACTTTTATTGTTTTGCAATGAATGGTTGTAAAAAAATAAGCTTATGGTTGGTCAGGAATTAACTTGACAGATCGTACCAAAATAGGGTGGCAAGGAAGCATATCCCCCGCTGGATGACAAAATATGTAAGCGTTAAAAAGGAGAACTTAAAAAGTCCAGAAACAGTCATTCAAGAAGTTAGATAGTGTTACTTCAACAGTTTTTCAAATGTATGTACTATTATTGAAAGTTTGGAAAAAACAATGTGACACCTGCTGTAAATTAAACTAGTTTCAACGGGTTAATGCACGAATCTTTATTTATTTATTGACGTTTCGCAGCCTTTTTAGGTCTGCATCGTCAGAATAATGATTTTTTATTTATTTTTGTCGAGCTACCTTCGAAAGATTTTTATTGAGCGTTCGGTTATATCATTGGAAGATTTTTAAAATTTTATTGTCTATGTATGAATTTATTAGTTAATTTAGTTAATAAAGTACTTTATTTAAAATTCTTTTTTTGAATTTTGAGTTTTTTTTATTTGACCGTAACTACCGTAAACTACCACCGACCGGTTCCATAATTACGTGACCTTTCTGAGAAAAACCGGCGAAACCAACTCAGAGAGGCTTTCTATCTCCTTCTTATGTTAAATCATGCAAACAAAAAGAACTAATAGTATCTGTTGTTCTTGCAGTTTGTGCTCGGGGTTGGGATTATATCTCTTGTATAATGGGTTCCCAAGCTGGTGGTATATACCAACCATCATCGCTATTGAAATTTGGATATTTTTTAATCTCAATGGCCCGCGTATCATTCTAGGAATGAATCGTTGCTCAGTTATCTTTGCACTCAGTGAGTAACATAAACCTAGAGATCATAGTGGCATAGAACTCACAGCATAGCAACAATGATGCTCATGAGTCACAGACTTACATTTTGGCCCTAATAAAATGATATCACATTCATCTGGTTAACATATTAAAAAGTCGCGGCTCGTAATGGTTCAAATGGTTCCTACGCGGGTCAAGGCTCGCGTGATAGTTTAAACAATGACAGCACTTTTAAAACAATAATAAAAGGAATTCGCTCTGTCCTTTATGTCTGTTCAAATTACAGATAGTAAGTAGCGCAATTTGCATAGCCTTGACATGCGACGGTTTACGAGTGTTGTATATTTTGAGGAGCCTCTATTGAACTTTATGGAACATAACTAAAGTATATATATATATATTTTTTATAGATAGGTCCGACAGATGACTCCACCCCACCTGATGTTAAGTGAAGGTGAAGTCCAGACGTGAAGATAGCTGATACAGCAGTTCTACCTGCCACACCAGCCATCCTCACCCTGCCGGCCTGCATGTTGCTTCTTCACGCCTCTTTTAAAGGATCCCAGGTTGTAAGAGGGAGAGAACACGTGAGCGGGCAGAGCATTTGCAATACAAATTGTTGGTTATGATGGTTTCTTACATGAAAGTCTCCGTTGGTTCGGACATATAGACAGAGTGAATAACAAATCAGATATACGTCGTGAAGTTTCTGCCCGGTTTTATCCACAGCTAAAAAAATACCCTTAACGCATGGAAACAGATATGGACGATTCAAAAGAGTTGTCCTATGCTTCCGATTTCAATAAAGAAATGTTGAATTTGATTTTTTATAATGAAAGGATGTAGCAGCCGGGGAAGACAAACAAGTCACTATCGTATAATATTAAGTATGACAGAATGAATCTATATATAAACATATAACTCAAAGGTGACTGACTGACATAGTGATCTATCAACGCACAGCCCAAACCACTGGACGGATCGGCCTGATATTTGGCATACAGGTAGATGTTATGACGTAGGCATCCGCTAAGAAAGGATTTTGATCAATTCTACCCCCAAAGGGATAAAATAGGGAATGAAAGTTTATATGAAACTATGTCAATTTTAAACCGATCGGGCTGAGACTTTGCATGCATGTATACGAAGAATCATAGATGAATGTCATTGTGTATAGTACAAGCCTGAAATCAAAAACTGTAGTCTACACTTCAGCTCTACACCGAAGCGAAGCGAGGGCGGGCCGCTAGTTTTCTAATATATAAAATAGTTGAATCTAAGATTCGACGTTAAAATCATTATTTAGACCAAGAATCACCGTCTGACCATGGTAAGTGGAATAGGTAGACTTTTCACACATTCTTATCTTCTCATCAAATGGCCAACCCAAAGAGGTAACAACAAATTGTTTTGTAATTGGTGAAAGCTGTTACTTCACATGGTAAATGGACATAAGTCACTGACTCGCAGTCCATATATTACGTTGACAGATTAGGTAAGGATTGCGTACCTATTGTCAAGTTAATCTACTTGCGAACAATTAAGTTGTTGGTTAGATCCGCGTAACTCTGATAATGTTACGTTTGTCAGTAAAGAGAATTTGCTTGAAACTTTGACGTCTACAGTTTTTAAGAGATTTCTCAGCCTTAAAAGGCAGAGGGCTCGAGGTATCACTTTCTTTATACGCTTGGATCTTGTTTATATTAAGTTATCATCATTATTTTATTTATATGGAAAGAAAAAGCTTTTTATAATTTATTTAGCACTAGCGGCCCGCCCTCGCTTCGCTTCGGTGTAGAGCTGAAGTGTAGACTACAGTTTTTGTTCTTACAAGAACATACACAATGACATTCATCTATGATTCTTGTTATACCTGCATGCAAAGTCTCAGCCCGATCGGTTTAAAATTGGCATAGTTTCATACAAACTTTCATTCCCTATTTTATCCCCTTGGGGGTAGAAAATCAAAATCCATTCTCAGCGGATGCTTACGTCATAACATCTACCTTCAGCCCGATCCGTCCAGTAGTTTGGGATGTGCGTTGATAGATCACTATGTCAGTCAGTCAGTCACCTTTGAGTTTTGACGTGACAACGTCTTAAATTAGGTTGCGGCTGGGAGTCACTTATGAAAAAGTGTAACGCTCGGTAACGTTACGATTACAATGTTTTAGTAAACAAAATATATTTCTATAGTTAAAATTTGTGCAATTCTTATTGTCATTCAATTCCTTGTTCCTATTGTGCAATTTAATTATATTCATATCAATAAATATTCTACCGAGAAAAAGACGTTGTCACGTAAAATCTTCGCCCGTAAAACCGACTTTACAGGCAACCATTTTTTATTTTTATATATATATAGACAATCACGAAGTACAATGAACACAGGGGCAAATATTTATAGTAGTTTTATAATATTTTTAAAATGTTAAAGCTGATAACTAAAATAACCGTTATCTTTAAACAAAAAAAGTTTAAAATAATACTTATAAATACTTATACTTAAATGTAGTAGGTACTTACTTTAGAAAAATGTTTTTTTTTTGCGGAATAATAACCTAATCGATGTCTGAATCAGTAGGTAAAGTCTCCTAGGTAACTCAAAATTCACGGTGTCTTAAGTCGGTTTGTAGTTTATTTAAAAAGAAGTAACGTATTTATTATTTTCAAACTTCAGTGTTAATTCATTTTTGTATTTATTTTTTATGAAACAAAGAACTTGATTTAATAAGCATAAAGAATAGTAAGATATTTATAACTAAAAACCTTAAAATATATAATAACTAAAATACATTATTAAAAGGAGTCCCTTTAGGCAAGGTACCAAAGATACTGGCAGCGTTCCCCCTTTGAATAGCTAGACTAATTCTTTGTCCGAGGTAGCTCCCAGCTCTCGGTCTCCTGTGATGTCGACTAACCTTTTTGCTATTTCTTTAAAAAGCCTTACGACGCTAGAACCCCACGGACCAAGAGTCTCCACACCGAATGGGACAAAATCCTAGACAAGAGCCTAGACCCTTGTATTTGCATGCCTTAGCTTTTTCAGCCGCTTCGCAAGCCGCGCCAGCTCTGTTGTTGGTTCCATGTAGATGAGAAGGGGCCAGCGAGGCATAAAGTATGTTTTGAAATAAATATTTTGACGAATCTAGTCAAGGTCTTCTCTGGTAAATATATATTCGTCTAAGAATAGCCTTCCTATCTAGATTCAATTCTTCCACTTACCAAACTTAACCTTAGGCGTTCCAACTTATTATTCATAGATTTCATAACCGCAGTCTGAACTTTCAAGAGTTTTCACCAGTCTGCAGTTTCGTAAGCCAGCCTTGGGTCTCACCACCCATGAAGGAAACTCGAAGAGTTGTGGAGCAATCCCATTAAAATAATCAATTATTGCATAATTTTGCTTTTTATCAAGATTATTGCAACGTTTCAGTGTACACGCGTGATGGGAAACGCATTCATTCTGCTCGGATAGTGGTTTTTAAAGCTTAATTAACAAAAATGAAACATAGTACGTTTTGATTGTTGAATTCGACTGTGCTACAAACTTATCAGTAAAATTATGTACTGCACAAACTTAAAACTAGTTTATTAAGTTAAAGTGACGACCTCCGTGGCCGAGTGGTTTGTACGCCGGGTTTCATGGTGTCGCCGACTCGAGAGGTTCAATTCCCGGTGAGGGCAGATGTTTGTGTGATGAATACGAGCATTTGTACTCCAGTCATGGATGTTTATTAATATGTATTTCTATAAAAATATTTATATTCTATCCGTTACCCTAGTATCCCGTAACACAAGCCTTATAGTGCTTACTTTGGGGCTAGGCTAATTTGTGTGAGTGTTGGAAATATTTATTTATTATTATAATATTTAGATTTTTTTTAAATTTAACAGCTCAGTTACTTTAGAGCGTACGAGAGAGAGAGGGAGAGTTTTTTAGTTACCATTTGTCACGAGTATTACAGAAAGAATGAAAAAACACATTTTCATTAATATAAAAACAACTAAAGTAGAAAGTAATTTAAACTATAATAGTAATATAATGGCTAATCAGGACCCTGCCTCAGCATAATGCTGTTGCCTTGGTTACCACACGTTACTAAGCGAAGTAAGCGTGCGGATTCGAGTTTTTTTTTTTTGAGTGTGTATGCTGTTGGTCGCAGATGACCTTTACAGATTCACCGGGCTTAGGGACGGCGATATCCTAAGGGGACCTCAAGCCGAGAATTGGCGAGTGCCTCTAGAGGTATTCCAGGTGGATGGCGTCCTACAGGGGGAGTCTCCTCTCCGTCTGGAGCCTCTAGACCACTCGAACCTGAGGGGGTCGGCTCAACTAGAGGGCGTCTCTGAGACTCGGACTTCGGCTCTAGTTAGCCTTTGTCGTGGGGGCGGGTTCGAGTAAATTATTCCGTCCGCTGCGCTGCCTAGACCGCGTGGATCTTTTTCTAGTTAAATTTTCTTTAGATTTAATAGTGGATTTGCAGCTTGCCCTTCGGTGTTTTGATAAATCAATTTCAAAAACCTTGTACTAACTTCACTGTTCCAGTTTTTGGGTTATACTTGACCACTTTTACTTTTTACCTAGGATTGATAAACACTTTAAAAAGGACCTTAATTAGTTGATATAAAATAGAATATTTTTTATTCATTAGGCTTATTTTTTATATCTCAAAATTTAAATTCAGAAGAAATTTGTATCCAAAGAATGGACCTTCATGAACGTGTACCTGCTTGTTATTTCTAGTATTTCAGAAGCTGCAAGTCAGAAGTTTACAGCAGTATATTTGATGGTTTTCAATAGCCAGTAGGTAACAAAGTGGTAATTTATTTTCCTTGTTTTTGTATGATTATTACCAACTGTCAAATGGTAACAGGACGTCCAAGACAAAGGAAGACAAGGCAAATTGTTTTAGAGAAACACTGAAGTGGTGAATGAATAACCATAACATACACATTGCGTAAATCTAAAGAAAATATTGCTAGAAAACATTCCACGCGACCAGGCAGCAGACGGGACTCGAACCCGCACCCTTCGCTATCCGGGCCAATGCACTGACTTTTATGCTACAGCGGCCCTGACAACCGTGTCGAATTCTTTCTAGCCTTTCTTAAGCTGCAAGACAGCGCCATGTCTTCGCATTCTAGGTAACCCACAGGTAGGTAGGTTTTGTTTACCATTATAAACATTGCTTCTAGAAAAAAAAAACGCAACCTTTTAATTACGCACTTGATATATTTTTATTGCGTATTTATTCCGACAAGTGCACACACCGTGGCGATTCTCAGGCTGGAGATTACTTTGAACCTGGCAACATAATACTTTATTAAAATAACCATAATTAAGAGGTTCTAATTTTGATTTTTATTAACATGTTTGCGAAAAGTTATTGCGCATTGTGAAATGCGTGGTTCAAGTTGACGGCCGAGTGGTTGTGTTAAATAGATTCTATTTTTCCATAAAATCCCAGCACTACAACGGTGGTATGGTTCAGTCCCACCCTACTCCCAGGGGTATGGCTAGGGGTATGGTGGGTCTGTCACGTTAAATGTTAACCCTGAAAATGTAACTGTTGATCGCAGGGCCTAATTAGTTACAGCCAAAAGTAAAAAAGTACGAGTGTGCTTATGACCACACGACTGAAGTGAAACTTCTTTAGCTCCATCTATATGTATATATACATAATATAATATATATGTGTGTGTGTGTGTATGTGTAAGTGTGTATATAGTGAACACACATCAATATACACAGTAAGAAGTCCTTGTTGCATGCGTTTTATTTAAGACCTTATACAGTATATATTAAAGGTTACTTTCAATATTTAAATAATGCCTTATATTGATTTTCACTACGCGATCGTCTTACGGAGCTCCGTGGATCGTTCAAAGTACCTTTTGGACAGGTTTCGGGCACGATTTTGTTCGTGTTGGTGTATCTAGGGTATTTAATATCGTTGGCTCAAAGCCTCATCCCAATTTGGAGTCACTCAAGAGTTCCTTGATTAAGGTAGTCGCCGATATTGACATGGACCTCGTTCGTGCTGCGATAGACGACTGGCCGCGCAGATTGAAGGCCTGTATTCAAAATTACGGAGGTCATTTTGAATGAACTTTATTGTCATAAGAATCTATGTTTTGTTAAGTTCATTTTGGTATATAAATGGTTACATAATGAATAAACTTGTTTTTAGAATTTATGACCTGACTTATTACATATACATATTTATGTACATATACATATTTCGTTTACTACCTATAAGAGAAAGAGAGAAAGAAAATGTGCGCGCGCACTGCTTTCTCTTGCTTATATCCCCCACTCAACTCCCGTTCGCCTCGCCCGAACACAGTTTTCGTAACGCGTAACACATTCGCCAACTTACCCCCCAAGTCAAACATGCGTAAAGAAGTTTCACTTTAAAAAACACAGTCTCGGGACGCAGGACAGGAATGATAACTTTAACTAATCTAAGCTTTGGTGCGGGTTCGAGCGAGAGAGGAGCCTGCCTTCCACTGTCGTATGCGTTAGAGGAAAGGAAGCCAGACAGACAGGCACCGTAGCGCGTTACGTAACGAAGGGTAAATCACTCCCTCCCAAAAAAATCTCTTTGGTTAAAAGCAACATTGTAATTAGTTATTGACTTGAGCTCATATAACATCAAGTAAACAGAATGCCTGCGAAGAGCCTGTCTCTAAAAGTACACGAGTTAGTTATAAAAATAAAATCATGACTAAATCACCCATACCTATACCTTCAAAATTACCAGGACAGTTTGTATGTTTGTTATTCAATCACGCAAAAACGGCTGAACGGATTTGGAAAAAATCTGGCAAACATAATAGTTTATTATCTGGATTGAGACAAATGTACTTTTATCCAGAAAAAGTGTTAGGTTCCCGAGGGATTTTGAAAAACTAAATAAATAAACACGGACGAGGTCGCGGGCGGACGGTAGTATATAATAAAAATGAAAAATAAATTTATTAATATAATTTACTCCAATGATTAAATCCGGGTGTGTTTAAACCCATTGTAGTGTTTTATATACAAAAAAAATATAAAATATAAGGGCTAATAAAAATTGCTAATCGCATTTAGGAAATAAAAAGAAAAATGCCGTTTGCAAACTCAATGAGGGCTACCGTTTTCTGCCTCACCAGATGGCGCCACTGTTGAGTGAGGTCCTAAATCGTAACTTTTAAAGTTTATTAATACGCACATGAAATCAAAGGTTACATTTAGATCGTATTTTAACACAAAAGAACCATATCCTAAACATAATAGGCCATGCCACAGTGACGCGCAGTTCCGTTTTATTCGGAAAAAATGGGAACATAATCATTTTTCTAAGCTCAAATTTTTAATAACTGACATTCATTGCCACATAACTCATATTTGCCATAATTAAGCCGAGTTGTTACCAATTATTCACAACATTATTTTAATTAGAAATAAACCCGCGTAGTCAACCAACAAGCAATAACATTTGACATTTCGGAGACCTCACGCTACACTAGCGCCTCTAGCGGCGGATTCATACGCGATAGCTATCTTCCCTCATTTATCTTGATTGCGAAGATTACCAAGATCTTTCATCCGATAACATAGGGTCACTGCACTTCCGAAGAGCAAGAGGCGCATCGTCCCTTACATAATTCAGATCCACCATGAAAGATAAACCTTGACAAACAGACCAACGGTATTTAACCGTTTTTAATTTTCCGACAAAGATCACGGAAACACGCGGCCGTTTCCGACTCGGTACCCGCAAAAATTACGCGTGACAGAATAAATTTGAGCACGACAGAAGCACGACAGTTGTAGCTTTAATGCTTAAAGATTGTTGACAAAAACCGTTGGCTACACGACTTGCCCTTAAAGCCAATCGCTATGGGATATGGTAACTGACATTATTCCTACTCGAACAAAGAAATTTTGTAACTCATTTCTTTGTCGTACTATTCGTTAATGGAATTCTTTGCCCGCGCACGTGTTCATTCCTTCGTACAATCTGGGGTCCTTTAAGAGAGGCGTTAAGAAGCATTTTTGCAGGCCGGCAAAGTGAGGATGGTTGGTGTGGCAGTTTGTAACTGCTGTACCAGCTATCTTCGCGTTTGGACTTTATCACCACTTAACATCAGGTGGGGTAGAGTCATTTGATTACTTGGCTATAAAAAAAACCGACGCGTTGCACTCCGGGAGGGCCGGTAGAAGTGAAAACTTGAATATTAACGTTGTGCATTTTTGATATTTTGGAATGGTTAGAGAATAATTTTGCACGAATTTCTTTAATTATCAGTATAAAAGTACTACCATTTATGTGGTAGAATACAATATTTATTTATTGCGCTATCGTACTCAAACATGACAATTTATATTACATTAATAAGTTTATCTCGCAGAATTTCTCATTTAAGCGCACCTAGCGACATCTATTGTAAAAAAATGCATTTTCGCAATAAAACTGCCACCTGGACGTCCTAGATACAGACTTATATGGATACATAGGTAACCTAACTTTGGACTATCCCATCCAATTGTCTTGGGTCTAAGACAGAATCCTTTTAGAGCAGATTTGGAACGCTAGATAGTCCAAAGTCAGGTTGCCTATGAGTATTTTCTTAAGACATGCAATGAGGTATTAAATATCAATTTGGAATAAATTCACACACGAAAGAATTGTGTTACCGCGTTTAACAGGGTAGCTAGAGTACCACAGGGGCGAATTATGGGGCCAGAAATGTTGTGTCTTGTTCGTGACATTTTTGAAAACATTTAATACCTATGTATTTAACATTTATTATTAAATAAAGAAGGAGCTCAATGGCTTAAGTCGTTAGCGCATTTGGCTGCGATCGTTGAAGTTAAGCAACTTGCGCAACGGCCGGTCATTGGATGGGTAACCAAAATGAGCTCCTCTGTGCTTCAGAAGACACGTTAAGCCGTTGCTCCCGGCTGCACCTGCAGTCGTTAGCACCCACCAATCCGTACTGGGCCCGCGTGGTGGGTCATCTCAATCAATCTCCCTATTCCATCCATAGGGAAGGCCTGAGCCCCAACAGCAGGGGGCATTTATAGGCCGATGATGATGATTTAATATAGGAGCTAAATGTCTTGACCGACATGGTCTTCATTATTTCTACTACCGAGCATGCTTCAGCAGCAGACGGGACTCAAACCAGCACCTTCTGCTATCCGAGTGGATGCACTGACCATTATGCTACCGCAGGCCTGATGGCTCTCGAATTCTTTTTATTTCTTAAGCTGCAAGGCAGCGCTATCTCTTCGCATTGTAGGTAGGTAGGTGGATTTTTTTACTAAAATTTTCTTTAGATTTAAACATCTAGCACAAAAAAATATCTGCAGCATGTACGCTTTGCCGAGCTAAACATAGCTTTTAGGTTAGTGGGAAAAATACTAAATTATCATTATAAAAAAAACATATGTTGACATGATAATTATTGTCTACGAGCATTGTTCACAGTTGGGCTTCGTGATTACTAAACATGTTCGCCCAGTTGTCAAACAGAGCGTCACTTCAACGAATTGTCACATTGCCATGGGACTAGTGATAATACCGTTTGGTACAAGCATCTTCAAACTTCGGAGGTCATGACAAATTACCTTTGTTCAATGCTCGATGTTTTGTTGCTAAAATAAAACACCTTACATTACCTTAGTAAGTTATAATAGAATGTGCAAATAACCAAAAAATCTGGACATTTTTTAAGCATTTAACTGCTAGATATTTAAATCTAAAGAAAGTTTTACTAGAAAAAAATACATAACTATAATTGCTATTTCTTCTTTCAAATGTTTAATACTTGAAAAAGTATTCATTTGACATTGTGGGTTACCTACAATGCGAAGAGATGGCGCTGCCTTGCAGCTTAAGGCTAGGAAAATTTCGACGCGGCCATCGGGGCCGTGGTAGCATAATTGGTCAGTGCATTCGCCCGGATTGCGAAGGGTGCGGGTTCGAGTCCCGTCCGCTGCGTGATTTATGAGTTTTTTTTACAGTTTTACGAATGAAACGTGTTGCCGAGGCAAATGTCATTTGATTTTTATCTATTTGTGTTCTTTATAAAATCATCGAAGGCATTGTTTTATCTTTATAACACAGAATATACGCAATATGCTGAGTGCACATGCATGTGCACTCAGCATATGTCACGCTGCAGCGTGTTTGAATGTGCAATTGTGACTAAAGCGAATTGTGTTCATGCACCACAATTTAAGCGGATAACTTTTGAGCCGCAAGTGCCGTATCTTCCCTTTTTATTTTAATCTAAACTTTTGAGCGACTACCAAATTATGTGCCAAACCAAATAAGGAGCCTGTAAAGGTTCCGAAATATAAGAAAAATAATGTTAAAAATATTAATAATTGATTGGTATCCATAACAAAAGATGTCTAAAATCACAATTATATTATAAACGCCAAAGTTTGTGAGAGTGTATGTTTGTTACTTCATCACGTCTAAACGACTGGAGCGATTTTAATAAAATTAGGTATGTTAATACAGGATGTCAGCTAACTCCTATGTGTTAACATAGGCTACGTTTTACTGCGGGAAAATATCCCTAATAAACCCAAGGTAATGCCGCGGGACACAGCTAGTAAGTTTATAAATAAAAATCTGAACTGTACATAACGCAGTGAAGTATTAAATGACGTAGTGGTCAGCGCATTTGGTCCGACAACGGCCATCGGATGGATAGGTGAGCGAAAATGGGACAACAGCACGCTAGGCTGAGTTGTTTGAAACATAGTTTCAAATGGGTTTGACCATTATTATTTACTATAAGTTTTACAATTATTTGTCAATGTCACGTTTAATACGACCTCCGTGGCCGAGTGGCTTGTACGTCGGGTTTCATGGTGGCGCCGACTCGAGAGGTCCCGGGTTCGAATCCCGGTGGGGGCAGATGTTTGTGTGATGAATACGAGCATTTACTCCAGTCATAGATTTGTTTAATATATATTTCTATATAAATATGCTTATATATTATGTACAGTATATGTATTCTATCCGTTACCCTAGCATCCCATAACACAAGCCTTACAGTGCTTACTTTGGGGCTAGGCTACTTGGTCGGAGAGTTGGAAATATTTATTTATTTATTATTTGCTAAACATTGTAAATGTGTAAAAATTTGACAAATGATTATTTTTTCAATAGTATTTAACTATATTCGAATTAAACTATGGAAGAGACAACGTGGCCTGTAGTTCTTGCCCCAACCCCGACTTCATTGTTAGTTATTATCACCCAGCTTGGAAGGTTATTTATTTATTGAAGTTATACTTCTTTAGGCGCGTTATGAAAAAATGATGAGAGTGAAATGGCAAGATGCGCGCGCATCACTGTAAAACAAAATTTTAACTGTTTCTTTTGTGTTTACCGCACATTAAGAAAATCTACCAACAAAATAGAAATAGAATCTCTATTTAGTGGGTGCTAACGATTGCATTGTGAAGGCCTATCAAAAGTATTTATTAATCTGGAACAACGGAACCAAAGCGCGATTCAGGAGACTACAGCGCTATCTCTTGACCATTGGTGTAGTAGAACCAAAAACCACATCTTTATTTTTTGTAATAAAGTAACAGTTATAGGTATTCATATTTATAATATCAAAAGTACTTATTTATTTATACTTTTTGCAAAACAAACAGCAATTGGCGGACATAATGCCATAAGGCATTCTCTACCAGTCGACCAGTAAAAGCGTGAGAAATAAAAATACGGGGGTGCAGCAAGGACATATGCTAAATAAACCAGGTAGGTAATATATATATCAATAGAATACACAAATATTAATATATATATACAATACATACATAAACATACACATAATTATGCCAGTCAAATATGAGAACGCAGATTAATTATATTAAGATAATGCTCACGAACCAATCCCTTAAATACAAATTTGTTGGTTATCCTCCAATCTTCTTACTTATGCCTGTGTTCATGCATTTATCGCACAAACATTGTAGTATATTTGATAAGGCTTATTACAGCCGTACTGAGAAAGTATTAAGTATGATTAAAGTTGACTGTCACTCTCTTAACAATAGCAAGAGCATAAGGAAACAATGTCACTTTGAGAAGCACTAAGGCCCGTAGAGAAAGATTATCAGTGATTGATCTAGTGTTGAGCATAGTTAGAAAGTGATGCCCTTATTTATATCACATAGCGACATCCCTTTCTAACTATGCTTATCTTACCTTATCTAAACATAAGTAACCTGACTTTGTGTAGGACGCCCTGAGACAAGATGGGATGATGATATTCGTAGGCTGGCTGGAATGGGCTGGATGAGAGTAGCACAAAATCGGGAGCAGTGGCGTGCATTAGGGGAGACCTATGTCCAGCAGTGGACAAACATGGGTTGATGATGATAATGATGATGATGATGATGAACCTGACTTTGGACTACATAGCGTTCCAAATGTGCTCTTAAAGGATTCTGTGTTAGACCCAAGACAATTGGATTGGATAGTCCAAAGTCAGGTTACCTATGTGTATTTTTTTACTTTTAATTGTTTTGAAAATATTAAATCTGTATAAACGAATCATCTTGATAAGTTAGACACGATATGACCAAATTCACGATATCGAATTTAATAGCTCACTCTCTTAACAATAGCAAGAGCATAAGGAAACAATGTCACTTTGAGAAGCACTAAGGCCCGTTTTATAGAAAGATTCTCAGTGATTGATCTAATCTTGAGCATAGTTAGAAAGGGATGTCGCTATATATAACACGTAATGACATCCCTTTCTAACTGTACTCAAGTAAAGATCAACACTTAGTTGTCATTCTGTAATACGGGCCTAAGTATGCACCTATGTTTAATACTCCTCCTGGATCACAATTTTAGCGAAATTAAAGAAATGGGTTCAGCGACCCGCCATAATAATGATACCATCTAATTTATATAAAAAAAAGTTACTTTTTACAAGGAAAATTAAACAAAATCCATTATAGCAAACCTGATGGAACGGCCGGGCGTACCGTCACTAATTGAGGTTGGCGCATTGTAGCAGTGTCAACGTACGCAGCTGCGACAGAATTTACGGGTAAAAAAATCACCAGAACCGAATAAAGTCATCCGAATATTAATATTAGTTTAATATGATACGCACGAAATCACCACATCAATTCAGCAATGTTCAAAAACGTAACCGAATTTCAAGCTAAAGTATTTAGTAATGAATTGGGCATATACACGATGTAAGAGTGCAAGATTTGGCGATCCCTCCGATTCCGTTGTCCTAGGCACGTCTTTTTTTCTCAACAGCTTAGCACGGTTTGTGCATTTAGCCAATGTCAAATGTTGAAATGTTTACAAATACTGTAGCACTCGTGGTCAAAGTAACAAATCAAGTCAAAGTAAGTGGCAGTCAAGTCAATCCCCCTTTCCCTATGTTTCAGTAAAAGTGTGGGGATCTACTGGAACCTCCCCGTGGACTTCTTGAGGGAACGTCGAAAGACACTTTCCGCTATTTTGTTTCACTTGCCAACAATTGTGTATGTCCCGAACACTTAGTGGTTAATAATCCACTATTATTAGACACTAACATCCGCCACAACCCAATTTTTAACAAGAAACACAAACTGCTAAACTGACGCTTCCCGATCCCGCCAAGAATTCCTAGGCACGTCTTAAAGAGTACCCAGACGATGAAATGACGCGCGCCAACGCGCCTCCGACTCCTCCCACACAGGCCACAAATACCAACATTACACAGCTAGCAAACTTGCACACTAGCTTAGCATTAGGCAGACACTGCACCCGTAGGATAAGAGTGCCAAGACCCGGTCTACACACGACACGATATATCAGGTACAGTGCCTGGGCGTTTTTCCCCGTCCCCCACGACAACGGCTAACGCAGAGGCGCCCTGTAGTTGAGCCATCCCCCTCAGGTTCAAGTGGTCAAGAGGCTTCAGACGGAAAGAGACTCCCCCCGTGGGGAGATGCCATCCGCCTGGAATACCTCTAGAGGCACTTGCCAATTCTCTGCTTGAGGTCCCCTTAGAATCTTACCGTCTCCAAAGCCGGTGACGCTGTAAAGGTCAAATTCAAATTCAAACTCATTTATTCAGTCTAGGCTGTTACAAGCTCTTGTGAAAGTCAAACGCTACGCCATCGGTTCGTAAATCTACGGCGGGAGATTGTACTGAGAAGAACCGGCAAGAAACTCAGCAAGGGCTATTTTTTTTCTCCCTGTCATCTAAGACCAACGGCATACACACTCAAAAAAGAAGATTTGGTGAGTCGAGATGAGTCTCGTAATTACATCAATTATTATTTATAACTCGTGTACATTAAACTGTATTTGTAGGTATAATGTTTTGATTGATATCTATAAGTTGGAACAGCAAGCCTATTTTATTTCTCGCGTTTAATTGATGTATATCGCTTTTCTTTACAAAATTACCATATTTTTTATGCACATATATTATATTTTCATAAATGTACTGTATGATAAAATTTTAATGTAAATACAAATTAAAAAAATAAACCCAACCACTACTATCCGTGCAATAGCAATACAGTTTAGCACCTGCGTAAGTATACCTTTCTTCAGTCAAAAGTCTATTTGAAATATCTACTCGCATTTAATTCTTATCTTTTCTTGAGATCTAAAAGCATGTTTCGTTTAATTAAATAACATAGTTAAGGCGTCGTAAACTAATAACATCGCGAGGCAAACGTGCATATCCGCGAAAGACTTTCTACGGCTGTCATGCATAAGGAGGAAAATGCATTATCAAGACATCTCATCAGCGTGAACAATCGTTACGTATCGCGAAAGCGGCGTAAGTGCAATTTCTAATTTTACTCTCAATTATTTATTCCGATCTTTATGGTGTTAATACCTTGCCGTCGTTTAAGTGAGTAGCTTATTTCTTTTACTGTCTTAAATATCACTTAAGTTAGTACATTTTACCACTTACATACTACATACAGTGTGTTACAAAAATACAAATAAAGCTTGAAGGGCGTTGAAGTACATCATATAAAGAGTCTTTTCTAATTTTCTTAAAATTTTTGCATGAAGTTTTAGCTTTTTATAAAAACAGTTATTTTTAATCTATACTTATAATAAATCTGTAGAGAGGTCAATTATGTACATGAAATATATTTTCAAAATAACTATCAGGGGGTTGTTAGGGATCGATACTGGTGCCAAAAATGCAATCAGTAAAATTTTTGTCTGTCTGTTTGTCTGTCTGTCTGTGTGTATGTTCCTTATAGAAACAAAAACTACTCGACGGATTTTAACGAAACTTGGTACAATTATTCTTCATACTCCTGGGTAGGTTATAGTATACTTTTCATCACGCTACAATCAATAGGAGCAGAGTAGTGAAGGGAAATGTTGGGAAAACGGGAGAAGTTACTCCATTTTTTAAGCTTGCGTCGCGTGCGCAGCCTTAATGGTTAAAGTTACATAGAAATCATGTATGACGGAAATATTCTACATAAAATTGTCTAAAAAATATCCTGCAACAGCATATGTCTATCTTTTATGGTTTACTCACAATAATACGTGTAACTCCTGATAGCTTAGCAGTTCGGAGCATTCTGATTATATTTGTTTAGTCTTACGTTTATAATACTCTCACTCATCCCTAATTTAATAAAGTTAACATTATTACCTATTCAATAAAAAAAGAATCACAAAAAAAGAATTAAATAAATAAATTCAATGTGTACAATACACGCCTGAGAACAAAATCTATAGTCTACACTACAGCTCTACACCGAAGCGAAGCGAGGGCGGGCCACTAGTGATTAATAAAAATATCGATCATTTTAAGACACGTCACTAGTTCGGGGATCATTAAAAATAACTGTTTTTATGAAAAGTTAAAACTTCATGCAAATATTTTAAGAAAATTAGAGAAGACTCCTTGTATGATGTACTCCAACGCCCTTCAAGCTTTATTTGTTATTTTTGTAACACCCTGTATAAAATCATGGGTGATATATCTATATAGAATAATTTATATTTTAGCGTATAGTTTGAAAATGAAAACAAAAAAACTTACCTATTAAACCCTGTCTGTTGAATGGGTAATCACACTAATATTATAAAGGCGAAAGTTTGTGAGTGTGTATGTTTGTAACTGCTTCACGTCTAAATGGCTGGAGACTTCTTAATAAAATTTGGTATGGGGTTCGTTGACACCCTGGATTAACACATAGGCTACGTTTCACTGCGAGGAAATATCCCTAATAATCCGCTGATAACACCGCGGGGCACAACTATGCCTTTTTGCCGATGCTTTTTTGTCAAAAGGCAGCTTACAAACACATGGCCAGGCTCAGAACCGTCTTTCCCAGTGGGCACTTTGGGCAGCTAGCTTAATTGTTGTTATAAATTACAATACAACTGAGCATGGCCGAATCAAACCGCAAAAGCTACTAGTACTGACTGTGATTGTCAGTATTTTTAAAAAGAAATATAAGGCATTTGATTTTGATGTTACGGATGGTGGTGGTGACCATCCTAATGACTTCCGTCGTCGAGCTGATCGAGAATCTTACAACCCTTAGCATCAGACCCGTCTTTCCCAGTGGGTACTTTGGGCAAGTGCCCAGGGCCTCACGATCGATAGGGGCCCACTTCAGATAAAAAACAAAGTCCCTAGTTCCTGTTAAATCACCAAACGGGGGTCATAGCCCCTTTATCCTAATATTCCCAGGGTCTCCAATAGGCCAAAGACGGCACTGGTCAGTCTATTAGTAAGCGGCTACAATAGATAGACGCCTGCCCCACCGTGTGTAGCTCTGACAATCTCTCTCACTGCAGGATCGCATCATTGCGGAATAGCTTTAATTCATCATACCTACAATGATTTACAAGACTGCATTGTCGACGTTTTCCACTATTCTAAGCGTGTATACAAGAGGTTGTTTGTGGAAAAATTAAAATTGGACCGTAACACAGACTAAATGATATTCTGTACCCTTAGCACGAACCGATATCGAATTCGTAACGTTTGCGAGTCCGAAATGTCATTGTCAAATGTGTACTGATTTTTAGTTCTCGTTACGTACTTTGTGCCGCTGCTGTTCAAGTTTCCATACAAAATTTGACATTGACATTTCGTTTTGCAAACTATTCGAATACGATAATGGTTCGTGCAATGGGTACTGTACCCCTAGCACGAACCATTATCGAATTCGTAACGAGAACTAAAAATCAGTACAAATTTGACAATGACATTTCGGACTCGCCAACGATACGAATTCGATATTGGTTCGTGCTAGGGGTACTGATTCTGTATGCCTATTTATCATGTAAGTGGATTTCTTTTTTGTTTGTTTAATCTGACATTGTAGTTTATTTGTATTTATGTAAATTATGTATTCACCTGTAAAAAGCATATCTTTGAATATGGTATTTTTGTACATTTTAAAATTGTAATGTAAAATTATATGTTGTTGGTGAATCTGTCGATAAAATAAATAAAAATCGTGCTTTTCTGTAAGGTGGACATTTTGGCCTCAGGCGGAGGTTACAATTGGAGTAAGTAAGTAAAATTTGAGCTAATAATCTGCTATCCTAAGTATTAATATGCCGTTAATTCAAAATTCAATATTGTTTATTCAGTGTAGTATGTTACAAGCACGAAAAGCTACGCCATTGCGCATCGGTTCGCAAATCTACTGCGGGAGACCTTGTACTGAGAAGAACCGGCAAGAAACTCAGCAAGGACTGTTTTTTCTCCCTGTATTATATACAAGAGTCGTCAAATTGAAAATTGACTTCAATATGAGATAACTCATGAAGTCACTTTCCATTACAAATGTAAATGATATAAAAATTTAGACTATAAAATAAAAAAAATATATATAACTGATTTAACAAAGATTAGGAATTTTAAGGAATGCCGTGTCCTACTGTTCAGACATAAAATATTTATTTTGATTTTGGCAACATAAAGTCATGTACATCAATGTTTACATCATTTTAAAGTAATACATAGGTTTTAGACCTTGAGTGCTTCAATTATAATGGAAATTTAAAATAAATTAAAAAAGAAATGATATGAAACATTTTCGTATCATATTCCCTTTTTTACCGGTCTACTCCTACTCATAAAAATATCGTATCATTTCTCTAACTGTAACATGAAAATCATATAATAGGTACTTCTCAGAACTCGTTCTTATACCTTCAATTATACCCAAACGTTAAAAATCGCACAATTTTAAGCAATCATTTTAAATAGTGCCAAATGAAATTAAAAAAAAACCAGATGGGTAAGTACAACTGCGGATATGAAACATATTTTTTTTATTAAAAAAACATGTGGGTGCTCATATCAACCGGTCTGGGCGCCAATTAACTGCACAATAATCAATTCGTTGATGTTAGCTTAAACGAGTGTAATTAACTGCTATAATTATTTCTTTTCCTTCCAGTTTCCTTCCGCTGAACATTTCCTACGATATGAAATTATATAAGCCATCATTAGCAGACGGCTCACCTGATGGTAAGTGATCACCGTCGCCCATGGACACTTGCAACACCAGGAGTATCAAAAATGCGATGCCGGCCTTTAAGGAAGGAGTACGCTCTTTTTTTTAAAGGTTTTTGGGTCGTATTGGTCCGGAAACACTGCTGGCGACAATATATTCCACAGTTTTGTCGTACGTGGTAAAAATTTTCGACAAAAACGCACGGTTGTGGATAGCCACGCATCACGATGATGGGGATGAAATTTTTGTCGCGATGTACGATGGCGAAATGCAGCAGCTGGAATTAATCCGAACAATCCTCAGAACACTCCCCGTGATGAATGCGATAGAAGATGCAGAGCGAAGCTACATCCCTACGCAAAGCTAAAGGATCAAGCTGATCGGAAAGGTCCTGCTCATCGATTGATTGATGAAGCACTTGTGATTCCTTAAGTTTTTATGGATGTGCACCCAAATGCGACTAACGAAAGCCTTTTAATATGCTCCCGGTGGTAATCTGTATATCCAAATGTGGGGCAACGGACCGACTGACACGCCTATGATTTAAAAATAAATAGATTCAACAACGTGCGCGGGCCAACCTTCCTATTCCATAAAAATTAAAACTACCCACCAATCCGCATTGGGACCGCGTGGCGGGTGACTGTCCAATCTCCCTATTCCATCCAAAAAAGATATCCTGACCATAAATCCGAACTGAACCTGCTTATGGGGAATGGGCCAATCCCTTGATTCCGTCAAACTATTGAACAAACTTTGAACATAGTCCACAGCCGCTGGCGTCAGTGGTTACCCATCTAACTAACTATCCATCTGCCTAGGCTACAGACGGAGAGGAGACGCCCATTGTAGGGAGATGCCAGCCGCCTGGAATACCTCTAGAGGCACTCGAGAGGCAGGCATGATGACGGAGTAAAGTCAACGAAATTCCATTTAGTCCGTCAGTTAGACGATCAAAAAATAATGGACAAGTATTTTTTCTTTGGGCAATCAACCAAAAAATAACAAATATAAAGCGCGTCAAAGTTTGGGAGTAGGGGCTCGTGACGTCACTTTTAAATGAAAATTGTACCAAAACGTGACGTCATGGGACTCTTCAAATCAATATATCTCTGCAATGTTTATATTATGTGAAAAAAGAAAAAAATACGTGTCCAATACTTTTTTTGATAATCTACCTGATAACGAAGAAAAAAAAATCAGTCAACTATCCCTATTCTCAGCTTGAGGTACACTTAGGATCTCGCTGTCCCCAAAAACGGTGACGCTGCAAAGGTCATCTGCAACCAACAGGTAAACATTTGGCGAGTCGATATGACTCTCGTAAGATGAGCTGGTCTTACTATTGAACTGGCTGGTTGGCTTGCCTCGCTTTGTTGTGACGGAGAAAAAATTAATCTGCTTTTGCCTAGCCTCCGTCCGCCGTACCGACCGAAGGGAACATTGTTCCATTAGACTTTTGAAAATTTCTAAGCGATTCAGGGTTGATTGTACGTAGTGTTGAGTAGGACTTACAAGAGGCGGTACATTTGTCCCGGACATGACGCCAAATTGTAAGAGCGGCTCAAAATTTTAAAATGTACTACTTCACATTAAATGTCGCGATAGTCGCGTCTCGTTACTCACTCACTCTTCGTAAGTCTGAGAGAGAGAGCGAGGCATGACATTTCATTTAAGTCCTCTACGCACTATCCATCTGTATCTCTATCTGTTTTACGTGTATAGCGCTGTCCTGCATGCTGGATCCAGCAATATTGATAGTGCGTAGAGGAGGTGCTACTCGTGCACACAAAGGTAATGTCGAGCTTCTGTACGCCTCAATGTCATATTTGTACTCGTCACTTCAAATGTATTGCCGAGCTTCAGTACGCCTCGCCTCATTTGAAGTGGGACATTGTACTGGTTCAGTACAAAAAAGAGGCTACTCTTACAAACTCTTTTTCAAGTCATGTCCTACCCAACACTAATTGTACGACTCTTCCATAAAATTTATGCGTCTGCTGTGTTGTTAATTAGTCATGTTTAGGTATTTTTGATGTTGCGTGTGGCAAATTTGATTTGAAAATTTGTAAGTGATTCTGGCACAATTTTTAACTCTTCCACTTTTATGCGTCTGCTGTGTTGTTAAGCCGTCATGATGATGTTGCGCGTGACAAAATTGATTTAGCAAATAAAATATATCCGAGAATGGAAAAATCAGCCCAAATTAAACTAAGATTTATATTAACACGCACGTGCAAATCCGGGGTGGAAGGCTAGTTTATAAATTAGGTAGGTAAACTAAATTCAAATTTCCTAAGTAGGAATAATGTGTAGATCTTCCCACGATCGCTATGTTCACACACTCCATTTCCACATGCTATTTCGTGCACGTTTATGTAAATAGGTTTTATTGCCGAGGAATAGCAATGAAGTCCGTCTTTCTTCAATAATTCAGGTCAATGGTCGTCAATAAAACAATCACTTTTTGTTATCCTGAACGTGATCTAACAAGATAATTGTTTTTTTTTGTTTTTTTTATGTTATAGGGGGCATACGAGCAGACGGCTCACCTGATGGTAAGTGATCACCGCCGCCCATGGACACTTGCAACACCAGGAGTATCACAAATGCGATGCCGGCCTTTAAGGAAGGAGTACGCTCTTTTTTTGAAGGTTTTTGGGTCGTATCGGCCCGGAAACACTGCTGGCGACAACATATTCCACAGTTTTGTCATATATAGAACAAGATTTCAATCCGAAGAATTTTAAAAATTCGACCAAGTGCGAGTCGTTCCTCCGCTGTGTCATCGTACAATTTTTGAGACATTTGAAATATGGCGATTGTTATTAAGATAGAACAAAAACGCCGAAGTAAATAAACGCTTTGTAGGTAATGAAAGACACTTTTAAAAAAATCTATTTGTCTATTTTGTGATTATTTATTAACAACGTGGCGATAGAGATACACATTCTGTGAACATGTCGTTTTTCTACATTTTACTTAATATTACGCTTCATGAGATACTGCCATTAAACTAGCTGATGAGTCTCTGGCGAACTAAAAACGGAGGCTTAGTAGTACAGTCCCTTTGACAAAATCTGTGTATGAAACTAAATGAGTAATAATTCATTCATAAACAAAAAATCGCAAACTGCAGCTTTGGTGGACACTGATTTCTGTTGCAGCTATAATTCAAATAATTTTAAATAGAAGTTTTAACTACTATACTTAGACAAAAATAATCAGTTTACTCAAAAGTGTAACAACAGTTACTAAAGCAAATGTTTGAAACCTAATAAGAGTAACATTAAAAAATACTATAGAAACCAGACCACGTATTCGAATATTTCACCCGTCGCCCTTGATGTGTATCAGATTGAAAAATTAATGAAGCCACACACAATTATACGAAATAGCATAACATTATGTAACCGCGAGTGCGACGGCGTGCGCGCAGGGGGGGCCTATTCCCAAACGTTCGAAAATAAAGCTTGTTTAATTTAAGTAGCGATTTTTTATACATAATAATAATTAATTTCTTTTTTTGTGGCATTAAATTATACAAAAATATGCACTTTCTCTCCTTATTGTAAACTTTTATTGTAACCATTCCTTGGTTTATGTAAAAGTAAACCAAGGAATGGTTACATTAAAAGTTGTCATGTGGAAATAGAGTATGGCAATGTATGTATACATTAACATACTCTATTTGCTTCTGCTGTAGAGACAATTTATGTAAAACAAACCAGCCATAAGGAACCATACCCTGAAAGAAAGTTGACATAAATTATTATCGTGATCGTCATCGTCGTCCAAGCTATTCTAATGTATAAAAATGTATATATAAATGTCTTTCTTTTTTAATTTTTATACATTTTTCAAGCTATAGCACCTTATTAATAAATAAAAAATAAATAAACATGGAGTAACTAATTCAAGATTAGTCTTCGTTTATTAATTTAGTCATGGTGCAAGCGGCAAGTTATCCCAAAATCAATATCAAATCATTTATTGCATGTAGTTACAGAGATGGTTAAATACATGTTATAAAGTACGTTACATGAACCCTGTCAGGGTATTGCAATACTTGGTGTTCTTATACTTACCCTTACCTTGATAGAGCAGGACATGGCACGACGAAATTTACGATGAGTATCTACATTGAATTTTAAGAATTCTCCCTCTGGATGTCCACAATGATTAGATTTTAACCGAAACTTCGATTGCGGCTGCGTCCAGAGTAGACCCCAATATCTGCAGAAAACGGAGAAATTTATTCTTTTTTTTTCACTTAACCCACTGACCGCATCGGAAGTAATAAGTTTTTACCAACAACAATCGTGGCGGATTGCGCAACCTCTTTTCATATTTCGATCTGATTCCAGCGGCCAAACTGTCTAAAATTTGGAGCATATTTCTTTTTTCATTATAAGTAGAATCTTTTATGTTCCTTACTGCTGTCCGTAATAATAGTTAAGATGTTTTTTGGAAGGCGATAATATGACAGTAACGTCCATTGTAATAGCTTTTTTCTTCCAAGTCTAGATTGTTAGATAGATACCTACCTGGTTACGTTGGGTTATCCAATTTTAAAGAGAATCTGAAAATACTATTAAAAACGCAAAGAGCGATTCAAATTTTTTTCTAGCTTTTTTGTTACAGTGTTATCTGCTTTGATCGTAAAAAACGGCTCAAATGGTTCCTTTTTGTTGTAATAATTCTTCATTATTGTATATACAGCTTTTTGTCAAAACCACCATTATGCTTAATACACCCATACCTACTACGAGATTCAGCATGGGTATATTTATCCAAGTTGCTCTACATAAACCGTAATAAACGAACAAACAAAAATAATCTTACGAAGTCATGTTTATTTTTGATAAACATGACTTCGTAAGCTAGCAAATAACCTTTACAGCGTCATCGGGTTTAGGAACAGCGAGATCCTAAGGGGACTTCAAGCCGAGAATTGGTGAGTGCCACTATAGGCACACCTCCAGAATACCTCTAGAGGTATTCCGGATGGCATCTCCCCACGGGGGGAGACTCCTCTCCGTCTGGAGCCTCTAGACCACTCGAAGCTGAGGGGGGCTCAACTAGAGGGGGTCTCTGAGACTCGGATCTTGGCTCTAGTTAGCCGTTGTCATGGGAGGTGTCATATGTTAATAGAGCTTAACAATAAGTAGCGAGAAAATTTTGCAATGCATTCGAAAGTTTATTTATAGACACCTTGGGTTGCTCTTCAAAAAATTAGGTAATATTAATTAATTAATTATTCTTTAAATAACGTAAATGGAAGGATCTATCTCCTGGAATACCGGTTGACCTATACTTGGAAGCAGAAGAAAAATTGTTACCGTTTGCCTTGTATATGATATTGTTAAGAAATTTGTCTGAACTGTTATTGGATAATAAATTATTATTCAAATCAAATCAACAACTATTTATTTAGTCTAGGCTGTTACAAGTGTTTGTAAAAGTCGAGGAGCTACGCCATCGGTTCGCAAATCTACGGCGGGAGACCTTGCACTGAGAAGAACCGGCAAGAAACTCAGCCAGGGCTGTTTTTTTTCTCCCTGCCTTATTAAATACAGAGTAGTCAAGTTGAAAAATGACCTCAGAGATAATTCTGAAGTCACCTTCCATTACATGATTTAGAATATAGCTTAATGCAATAAGTTTTATAGTGAGCTTCTATATTTTAGTAGGCATATAGGAAGCGGCTGTATATTAATAATAATACCCTAACCCCGTAGAGCCTGGCTGGCTCTCCGACACAAAACACAACGCCACCAAAACTTAATGTTATTTTACTGTGATCTTCTGTGAATATGTTGTTATACAATTGTGATATCTATGAGATAACATTATGTATTGAAAGTATTTCTCGATAATGTTTACGGTCGGTCGGCCGGTGCCCGTGAAGGCCAACGGACAAGTTTCCATAGATTCCGCGCACGCGCACGCGGGCCACGGTCGACGAACTTGCAGATGCAACTGCTAAGGCGGCTACACACTCACGGCTACATTTTTTTTTATATTTATAGCAAATGCGCTTAAACGCCACTTTAGTAACTTTACGGAAACGATGATCAACAAAAGTTTTTTTTTACAAAAAAAATATTAAGTTTTACTAGAAAAAAATCCACGCGGACCAGGCAGCGGACGGGACTCGAACCCGCATCCTTCGCTATCCGGGCGAATGCACTGACCATTATGCTACCACGGCCCTATTAGCCGCGTCGAAATTTTCCTAGCCTTAAGCTGCACGGCAGCGCCATCTCTTCGCATTGTAGGTAACACACAATGTCAAATGAATACTTTTTCAAGTATTAAACATTTGAAAGAAGAAATAGCAATTATAGTTATGATTTAAACATTAGATTTAAACATCTAGCAGTTAAATGCTTAAAAAATAAATAAAATCATAAAAAAATATTAACTCTTTGTAAATGAGAATTACCATATATGAATAAAACATATTCATAAAAGATTATTTGCTAAATATCCTCCTATTAAAAGGTTACATGGTGCTTTACAAAATAGATGTCACTTAAGCGAAACTCCGTCGGCCCGTTATACATTTTTTGTCAAGCAAGCATCAAATCATATGCCAAATAACAGGACGTAAGCGCCACTATTTCAAAAAACACCAAAATTTATGTCGCTTCGGCGTTGTGAATAATAAAAATCTTCAAAAAATTTAGTTGCTTAAGCGCCACTAAAGTTCTCAAATCTTCACGAAACTTATACAGATCGACGCAGAAAAAAGATCTTATTAAAATGATATACTCGTATATAACTCATTTTCTATATTAAATTTAAAATTGTGCGCCATAAATATGATTTATAAGTACTGAAAAAAAATGTACAGAAAAAGAAAGTGTTTTCCTTCTTCCGCTCTAGTTTATAGGAAAAATACTTACCTGTACATAAAATAAAATAAATAAATATTTCTAACACCAATTAGCCTATACCCAAACGGAAATGTTGTATATTTTGAAGTTATTAAATTACTAGCAAACCAGTGAACCAAATGTTCACCAAAACCTGATTTAAAAAATGTATGTATTATCTATCTCTTATCGTTTCCAAGATATAGAAATCTCGTGATTTCTCGAAAACCGGAAGTGCTACGTTACTCAAATCCGGTTTGTAGTCTTATCAGACTATTCTTAACTTATAACTTAAATATTCTCTTTATCTATCTCTTACGGTTTGACCGCTGAAACAGCACCACAGACAGACGGACGGACTTGTGTAATAGATAAGAGATAATTTTAGCTTTTGTTTTGTACAGTTTATTTTTTAGAAAGAAAGGAAAATAATTTTATTTGAGACAAAACAGTAAGAGATTAAATAAACAAAACACACACATCTAATTTTTTTTCTCAAAACGGTCCCAAATCAGAGTGATGCTGATGTTGCCATCAGCGCTAGTCTTCCGTGGGAACCGGTTCAGCGACGGCACGACACAATAACAGCAATAAAAAAAAAATGGTTGCCTGTAAAGTCGGTTTTACGGGCGAAGATTTTACGTGACAACGTCTTTTTCTCGGTAGAATATTTATTGATATGAATATAATTAAATTGCACAATAGGAACAAGGAATTGAATGAAAATAAGAATTGCACAAATTTTAACTATAGAAATATATTTTGTTTACTAAAACATTGTACATGTAAACTTAAACTTAACACGAGAGACTCATCGTAACGTTACCGAGCGTTACACTTTTTCATAAGTGACTCCCAGCCGCAACCTAATTTAAGACGTTGTCACGTCAATAAACATAACAAAATTGTTTTCTACCCTAAGCTTATGTAAAATTGTTTACGGGGGTTGCATCAATACACAACTAGATGGATTTAAAGTCTTCTCCACTAACAGACAAATAGTATTTTTTTATTTCATTTCATCATCAGCCTAATAATGATATAGCTATTAACGGGATTGTTACCATGTACCTTGTTTTTTACGAGTCTCCGATATTTCGGCACTGTTGCAAGCGCCATGATCACGGAGTAACAGTTACTCTGTGATCATGGCGCTTTACTAGTAACAGTTACTCCGTGATCATAGCGCTTGCAACAGTGCCGAAATATCGGAGACTCATAAAAAACAAGGTACATGGTAACAATCCCGTTAATAGCTATAATGTTAAAGACTATGAAAGTTTAAAACCTGATTTACAGTTACTCCGTGATCATGGCGCTTGCAACAGTACCGAAATATCGGAGACTCATAAAAAACAAGGTACATGGTAAAAATCCCGTTAATAGCTATAATGTTAATGACCATGAAAGTTTAAAACAATATAGCCTATTAATGTCCCCACTGCTGGGGCACAGGCCTTCCCTATGGATGGAATAGGGAGATACCAGGTTAGAGGCATAGTATAACCACCGCCTTATTCTGTCAGCGTTCGGAATTTATCCGATCCGTTTTCCCGCGCTTCCGCAGCAACACGCGACACGACGTGGCGAGACAAACATTTTCTATTATGAATAATGTCGCACACACCTTCTTATCGAATGACTTGAGAATAGCTTTTTTATGTTTTATGATCATCGCGGTCAGAACAGAAGGAGTGTACCTTTTTGTATAAAAAGTTGTGATGATTGCAAGTTATATTATATTATGAAACTAGCGGCCCGCCCTCGCTTCGCTTCGGTGTAGAGCTGAAGTGTAGACTACAGTTTTTGTTCTCAGGCTTGTATTATACACAATGACATTCATCTATGATTCTTCTTATACCTGCATTCAAAGTTTAAGCCCGATCGGTTTAAAATTGACAAAGTTTCATACAAACTTTCATTCCCTATTTTATCCCCTTGTGGGTAGAATTGATCAAAATCCTTTCTTAGCAGATGCCTACGTCATAACATCTACCTGCATGCCAAATTTCAGCCCGATCCGTCCAGTGGTTTGGGCTATGCGTTGATAGATCACTATGTCAGTCAGTCACCTTTGAGTTTTATATATACTTATAGATACTTAAAGGAAAGATGTTGAACCCAATTAAACTATGTTTAAGTAGGTACATTTTGCACACGCTTAAATTGGCAAAGTGTTAAAAATATGTCGGAAATAGGGCTACAGGCTGTAATACGATGGTTACAGGTTAACATCTTAACTTTGAATCATAATAATCATAATCAAAATCATTTATTCAGTTTAGGCTGTTACAAGCACATATGAATGTCTAGAAGCTACGCCATCGGTTCGTAAATCTACGGCGGGAGACCTTGTACTGAGAAGAACCGGCAAGAAACTCAGCAAGGGCTGTTTTTTTCTCCCTGTTTTATTATTTACAGAGTCGTCAAATTGAAAAATGACTTCAGAGATTATTCATGAAGTCACCTTTCATTACATAATGTGAAATTATACATTAATTGTTCACCTGCATTTTTATTAGCTGTGTCACACAGTATAAATACAAATAGACTTATTTGTATTTATGAAACTAAAACTAAGTTTAAGTCTTTTGGTATATCTAAAAGCACATTGCCAGGCAGTAGTTTTAATATAAAAGTCCACTCGTGCACAGATAGTTCTGCTCAATCATGTAATTGTACTGAATTAGAGAGATTGTGTACTATCAAATACCTGGGTGTTCAACTAGACCAAACACTTTGAAATGAAATGAAAATTAATTTATTCAGTCTAGGCTGTTACAAGCACTTGTGAAGGTCAAGAAGCTACACCATCGGTTCGGAAAACTACGGCGGGAGACCTTGTACTGAGAAGAACCGGCAAGAAACTCAGCAAGGGCTGCTTTTTACTCCCTGTATTGATATATACAGAGTCGTCAAGTTGAAAAATGACTTCAGAGATACTTCTGAGGTCACCTCCCATTACATTTTTTAGGATATAGATATATAGTTACAATAAATTTTATATTTAGTATATAGGAAGCGGCATTAGATAGGTACCATATTACTGTTACAAAAACTGACTCATACCCATCAAATAACAAATTACAAGAAACACTATGTCCATGCATTGCGATCATTTAGATAATCATTAACTTTATAATAGCCCTTATTCATAAGAGTATTTTTAATCCGAGATTTAAATTTGGTTAGTGGAAGCTAAAACAGATCTTGGGTTACTTTATTAAACAATGCAATACTAAATCCCAGAAATGAACCTCTTGATTTTTGGAGTCTGAAACATGGAACGGCAAGCTTGTTCTTAAATCTCATGTTAAAGTTATGGGTTTGACTTTTTTTTGCAAATTCATCATAGTTTTTTCTTACATATATTATATTTTCATAAATGTATTGCTTTCATGGAAACCACATATTGAGTTAATTACCGAAAGAGTTCGAAAACTTATATACATTTTTAAAGCTCTTCGTAATGTAGGAGGTTCGAATTATTAAAACTGTTTACTACGCTTTAGCCCAATCAATACTTTCGTATTGCCTGACAGCATGGGGTGGTGCAAATAAAACCAATATGATCACAGTAGAAAGAGCACAAAGAGTTTTGCTGAAAGTTAAGACATACAAGCCGTATCGTTTCCAAACGCGAGTGTTGTACGCACAATGTGATGTGCTCACTGTAAGACAATTGTTTGTTTTACAAACTCATCATGTTAATTGAAATAAAGTATTCGATAGCGCAAGAGGTTAGCGCGTTTGGCTGCGATCGTTGAACTTAAGCAACTTTCGCAGTGGTCGGTCATTGGATGGGTGACCAAAAATTACTATCTCGAGCTCCTCCGTGCTTCGGAAGGCACGTTAAGCCGTTGGTCCCGGCTGCATCTGCAGTCGTTAGCACCCACCAATCCGCACTGGGCCCGCGTGGTGGGTCATGGCCCAATCTCCCTATTCCATCCATAGGGAAGGCCTGTGCCCCAGCAGTGGGGACATTAATAGGCTGATGATGATGATGATGAATGATTTTATTATTATTATAATTAATACGATGTTCGGTTTTCTCATAGGCTAAAGTGTGCACACAAGGAAGGAATATAATAAGTAATTTAATTATAACTAGCAGTTACCAATTTAAAAAACAGATTTGGTAAAAAATATGTTACTTAAATTACTAATTCCACGCGGACGAAGTCGCGGGTAAAAGCTATTTTTATATATATAGATATATATCTATAATACTTTATAACAAATACATAAAATAAACAAAAAACAACATGACACACACATAACGATTATATTCATAACTTTTATACACTTTGAATTTCTGTAATGCGACCATGAATGTTATAAATTTGGCACTTAATCAAATCAATCAATCAAAATCATTTATTCAGTTTAGGCTGTTACAAGCACATATGAATGTCTAGAAGCTACGCCATCGGTTCGTAAATCTACGGCGGGAGACCTTGTACTGAGAAGAACCGGCAAGAAACTCAGCAAGGGCTGTTTTTTTTCTCCCTGTTTTATTATTTACAGAGTCGTCAAATTGAAAAATGACTTCAGAGGTGATTCATGAAGTCACTTTTCATTACATAATTATTAAATATACATTAATTGTTTACCTGCATTTTGATTGCTGTGTCATACAGTATAAATACAATTCTACTTGGTAATTTGTTTCATTGACGAATAAATCACATTTAATTTGACGTGTCACAATTATGAATGCTGCTTGCGTGTACGTTTGTATATTAACAAAAACATTGTCAGTGATCAAAACATTGAGATAGTATCATTGCCTTATTTCAAAACTATTCTTAACTAAACTTTATCACGAAAATAATCAAACCATCATAATCAGCCTATTAATGTCCCCATTGCTGGGACACAGGCCTTCCCTATGGATGTAATAAGGAAATTGGGACATGACCCACCACGCGGGTGGATTGGTGGGACCTGACGACTGCAGATGTAGCCGGGACCAACGACTTACCGTGCCTTCCGAAGCACGGAGGAGCTCGAGATAGTAAATTTTTGGTCACCTATCCAACGACCGACCACTGGGAAAGTTGCTTAACTTCAACGATCGCAGCCGAACGCGCTAACCACTTGCGCCATCGGGCTCCTCAAACCACACCATAATTCCAAGTAATTAAAATTCACTACGCATGCAAGTACACATTGCTCAGTGCAATATTTTTTTATGATTTTTATAGTTGTTAGTTACAAAACCTGCAAACTCATTCTGAACCGTAATGTAATGTACAAATGGCCATTTTTACTCATGAATAAAATTATTATTGCGTTCCTATTCATTTATTCAACATAAATTCATAACAATGGCCATATCAACAAGATTTGTTTGAAAAAACTGGGTGTATTAAACGTTACGAATTCACGATTTTGTGAAATATTACTTACTGTGTGTTGTAATAATGTAAAAAACAAAGCACTATTTTGTGTTACTTTTATTAGAAAGCGACATTGGTAATTAAAAAAATATATAAATATAAAAAGCAAAGCGCTTTTTTGTGTTACTTTTATAAGAGAGCGACACCGGTAATTAAAAAAATATATATATAAAACAAAGCACTTTTTTGTGTTACTTTTATTAGAGAGCGACATTGGTAATTAAAAAAATGGGTGCGTGTACTTATGTAGGCGCGTGAGAAGTTATCCTTCTTTGGCATCGTTTAAAATTAGTTTTTAATTGCATGCAAATAATTAATTACAATAAATTAATTAAAAGTCTGGAAAAGGACACAGTCAATAAAGTTCAGTTTTAATTTGAAAAAATAAATAAATAATCAAAATATTCAATTAAAATCGCTACTGAATATAATTTATTAGAACATATGTGATTTGCACTTGTATGAAACTCAAACACGTATTCCGAATATACAAACTAGAAACATGTGGATAAATATTATAAACTAGCTGCCCGCCCTCGCGTCGCTTCGGTGTAGAGCTGAAGTGTAGACTACAGTTTTTGTTCTCAGGCTTGTATTATACACAATGACATTCATCTATGATTCTTCTTATACCTGCATGCAAAGTCTCAGCCCGATCGGTTTAAAATTGATAAAGTTTCATACAAACTTTCATTCCTTATTTTATCCCCTTGGGATTTTCTTTATATTTTTTTCCGTAAGAACCTTGTACAGAGTATTAGAAAACTACAAAAAAAAAACATCCAAATCGGTCAAGCCGTTTTCATGTTATGTCGTGACAACGGAAAACGGGTTTCATTTTTATATATATAGATATGAAAACAGTCTCTGTTCTAAATTCAAAACTCGTAACTTTTCCCGATGTTTGTTGTACGTGTTTCCCGCGCTAGGACCGCGAGTGGCCGCGCATGCGTACGGTGCGGCGGGCGACGCGGTAATGGCAGCGCGGCACATGAAGTTGGTCGCTAAAGCGAAGCGAAAGCGGTGTTAATTTTTTGTGTTACAGATGCGCACGCATCTTAAAATTTCACTCTCATAATTTTTTTATAACGCGCCTAAAGAAGTATAACTTCAAAAAAATACAGCTTTACTTTATGAGCTTTCTTTCTTTTTATGTTAAAAGGATAGCAAGACGTGGGTAAATGACCAAAGATCACTCCCGCCTAATTGTAATCGGCTAAATTAGCCTAAAGATGTTGCGCTATCAAATTAACGCAAGACAATCCCCTACCCTGGAGCTCTGGAAACTTACAGACCGACAAAAACACAACACCATATAAAGGCACAGGCCACAAACACCAACACTCACTAGATAGCATACGTGCACACTAGCTTAGCATTAGGCAGACACCGCACCTGTAGGATGACAGTGCGAAGACCCCGGTCTCCACGACACGCTATACCAGTAGTGTAGGAAAGCCAAAGGGAAGATCTTCCTCCGAGCTGGGTGATGTTAGCTCGGGGGCCGCGGGCCGACTGTTTTTTTTTTTTGTTGAGTGTGTATGCTGTTGGTCGCAGATGACCTTTACAGCGTCACCGGGTTTGGGGACGGCGAGATCCTAAGGGGACCTCAAGCCGAGAATTGGCGAGTGCCTCTGGAGGTATTCCAGTCGGGTGGCGTCTCCCCGGGGGGAGTCTCCACTCCGTCTGAAGCCTCCAGACCACTCGAACCTGAGGGGGTCGGCTCAACTAGAGGGCGTCTCTGAGACTCGGACCTCGGCTCTAGTTAGCCGTTGTCGTGGGGGGCGGGGAAAAACGCCCCGATACGTACCTGTACCTGGTATAGCGTGTCGTGTGTAGACCGGGTCTTCGCACTCTTATCCTACGGGTGCGGTGTCTGCCTAATGCTAAGCTAGTGTGCACGTTTGCTAGCTGTGTAGTGTTGGTGTTTGTGGCCTGTTTGGGGGGCCGACTGATGTTGGTCGGGCATCGTATATATGGAGTGTTAGACTCCCAATTTCTCTTGCGCGTTGTAGGCTTCCATACGTTGTGAACGCAGCGACGGTAACGCCATCTCTTGAGGAGGCGTAAGATTGTTTCCTCCATGTTAGTTATATGTGGGGTATGTAGATGTCGCCGCCACATCAGGTACAGGTGTTTTTCCCCGTCCCCCACGACAACGGCTGACTAGAGCCGAGGTCCGAGTCTCAGAGACGCCCTCTAGTTAAGTCGACCCCCTCAGGTTCGAGAGGTCTAGAGGCTCCAGACGGAGAGGAGACTCCCCCCTGAGGAGATACCATCCGCCTGGAATACATCTAGAGGCACACGCCAATTCTCGGCTTGAGGTGACACTACAAAGGTAATCCGCGACCAACAGCATACACATTGAAAAAAAAAGCCATTTAAAGGTGGCGTTGTTATTTAACTGCTTGTGTAAGGTGATGGTTACTTCGCTAGTCGGGCGCTCGAATTCGAGCGAGAAATCCGCTGTCTTCTTTTCTTCTTATGTAAATGGTTTATAATGCAAAAGGATATATGCCGCCCATCTAGATAAGTTACAAAAAAAAACACACAAATATACATCTTGTGACCCTCCCTCCTCTCTCCACTTTGTATAAACACCGTAACAATATAATATTTTGTACATATTGTTACATAATTATTACTGCATTATTACTGCATCACTGCTAAAAAAATGTCCTTAACTGGTGATAGGTAAATTTAAAAAAAATGGAAAATCCAAAAGTGCTCGCCTCACATTCACGAAACAGAAACCCAGTAAAAAAATCCATTGAATTTCATTAATATCTTTAAAACGGTTATCAGTTTAATCGTGATAAGAAATAGGGTTCATCCTCAGTATAAGGAAAAAATTAATTCAAAAGGATTTATTACAATTAATTGAATGCAGTGCAAACGTGCAGACAAACAAGTGCAGAGACCAACGGACAGCATTACTAATATTTTAACTACTTTTTTTGTTGTATATACTAAAAAAATAAATGAAAAAATACGCTGAGTTTATAATTTAATATGTCTAGTTTTCAAAACACCCCTTTTTATTGATTTAGTGTCTAACTTGGGAGATAAGAGCGATTTTATATTGTAAAATCGTCACATAACGGCCTATCGAGAGTAAAGCACTCCCACACGCTTACGCGTTGTGATACGTGCAAAAACAAATATTCACGATTCATAACAGTTGTAATTTAAATAAAGATATTTTGACTTTTTGACTTTCTCAGTAAAGTAACCAGGACTCCACGGGGTAGTAGATGGGTTATGGGGGGATGGGGGCAAGGGCGGATCCAGCTTTTGCGCCATCCCCCCCCCCCTCCTCATATAGTAGTGGTCAAGTCACAGTGGGTACAGATTGTGAAGTGGGTACAGATGGACCCAACCCAGGGGGGGGTCATGACCCCCATGACCCTCCCCCCCCCTGGATCCGCCCTTGGATGGGAGATTTATGTAGGAAAAGTCAAGCATTAAAATCAAATGAACCAAATATTTTTTTATGATATGCTACTCGCTCATGACTGGAATGTATCGTGATCACGAATCCAGCTCAGAATCAAGATCACGACATTGTTATTTCAAACTGATCTGATGTATGCCACACGAAATATCTGTACTTTATATGTAGGAAAACATTTGAATATCTCTCATTCAATTTAAACGACTACTTCATACTAACATATGACCATGAAATTAATGGAAATATCTAAGTTCCCCGCGAGTGTCGATGGCGCGGTTGGTTAAAGCGTTCGGCTGCGAACGTTGAAGTTAAGCAACCTTCGCAGTGGTTGGTCATTGGATGTGTGACCAAAAATCTTCTATCTCGAGTTCCTCCGAGTGTTCCGCCTAGCCCCAAAGTAAGCACTGTAGGCTTGTGTTATGGGATACTAGGGAAACGGATAGAATACATATACTGATACATATATAAGTATATTTATATAGAAATACATATTAAACATCCATGACTGGAGTACAAATGCTCGTATTCATCACATAAACATTTGCCCCCACCGGGATTCTAACCTGGGACCTCTCGAGTAGGCGACACCTTGAAAACTTGTGTACAAACCACTTGGCCACGGAGGTCGTCATATAGGATATATATATATATTCTTTATTCCCGCAAATGTCAGGTTCCTGTGGGACACCCTTGGGATACCCCTGCCGTGGAGCCAAGGCGAGGCCGGGAAGCTGCTGGATGCGGAGCCGTGGTAGAATCTGTAACGGGGACCCCGCGGCTCCGCATTAAGCAGTGTAGAAGGTATTCGCAGGACTTTTTTAGCGGATATTATGCTGTAAAGCGCCCGTAAGAGTTGCGGGGCCTCGGTGGTCAGCCACTGGGGGGTCCGTAAGGCTTGCGGGAGCCAAGTGTGAGGTCCGTTCGGCGGTGTGCCTCTTAAAGGCGCCGTCGTCTGTAAGTTTTTTTTATCTACGTTATAAAAAAAGGTTCCTGTGGGATTCGCTGAAAACTTAAGAAAACGCAACTGAAGACGCGGACGGTCGCTAGCTAAACAATAAAACTTATTCACCTTCAAAAATCAAGGTTACATTAATAACCGCAATAATATGTATGTAAGTAAAGCCAATTAGATTTGACATAACCAAATGGGGCTTTTTGTTTCCGACATTTGACTTCACGATTATATATTGCTTGCTGTTATGAGTTATGACATATTGTAACCACTTTGTCTTCACTAATGATTGTTCAAGTGTATGCGATACTGTAAAAAAACCTTTAAAAATATCGTATTCACCCTATGACGTCTCATCCCATTTCCTTACTCATCCCAAAATAGTATACCTGACTCAACCTATTACGTTATTCTAACATATTTTAGGAGGAAACATAACAAACAAGGAGGACGGCACTAAGCTTTTGTGACGTAATCGCCTTAAAAGCCATAAGTGCGAGGGAGATAGCAAACGGCATAAACAAGAATGGCTATTTTCTAAAATAAAAATAAACTAGCCAAGTGTGAGTGAGCTATGTATTCTATCCGTTACCCTAGTATCCCATAACACAAGCCTCACAGTGCTTACTTTGGGGCTAGGCTAATTGGTGTGAGTGTTGGAATTATTATTATTATTATTATAAATATATTTTTAAGGAATGATTTTTCAATCCCCCGATAAAAGTTCCGTGATTCTGTTAACATATTTAATGGATCAAGGGTTGAGTTTTAATAATTTATAGATGGAAATTTCAAATCAGTCTTGCTACTTACTTCCCTATTACAATGTCAAATCGGTTTTTTCTTTGTTTTCCGACGAAACTAATGTGAGTTTATCAAAAATATCTGATTGCTAAATGAAAAATTGAATTTTTTCAAATTATATATTACCTAAACCGTCAATATCCGCCGATCCGCCATTCTGAAGTCACGTTAAGCTGGTTGGTCCCGGCTGCATCTGCAGTCGTTAGCACCCGCTAATCCACACTGGGCCTGCGTAGTGGATCATGCCCCAATCTTCCTATTCCATCCATAGGGAAGTCCTATGCCCCAGCAGTGGGGACATTAATAGGCTAATGATGATGATAATATTACCTAAAAATTACATAACACAACCCAAACTTCAATACGCATACATAATCAGGGCACATGATCACCACGATGAACAAATAGATTAACAATTAGTTACTTTAGAAAACCAAAAGTCAACATTAGCAAATCTATTCAACCCGAGACATCATCAATCAAAGCGTACCCAACAACAGAGCAGGCGAACGAAAAGCAAGCGCATTAATTAACACGATTGTCTCAAAAATGTGGCAATGAAAGCGCCACATTTCCATTAATTTCCCTAACCCATTAACAATCGAAATTATAACAGTTTAAAAGTGAAAGGCACAAAAAAGCCATTGTATCATTAACACATGCCGGTCGGCGAGTGTCGAAACCCCTATAGCTAGCGGAACGAGACACAGCACACAACATTGTTAATATTCATGAGTACAGCCCCGCCGCCACAACAGACGCTGCTCTATATTGTCAATGGACTGGTATAGCTTTTGTCTTCTTTTTTTTTTATAAACGCGTCTCGGTAACCTTTCGAAGAGGCTGTCGTAACCCACTGAACGTGTTCGTGTAAATAGATCAAGTTATGAAGTTAGCATTGCATAATTTTGGTTCTTTTTCAAATTTGGAGTGGAGAGCTAGATTGATACACCCGAGAAGATATGAGCCATTGATACCGCCCCTTTTTCTTTACAATTGAAAGAAGTCCTAAACGGATGACGTAAAACAAGATTGTTCCTCGTAATCTTACCATATCATTGTACCTTGTGTCCCTTTCGATTTTAGAATCAGTAACAAATCCAATAATCCAATCTGTTCAACAAAATTCAAAAAATTTAAAATTCAATATCGTTTATTCAGTCTAGGCTGTTACAAGCATTTGTGAATGTCGAAAAGCTACGCCATCGGTTCACAAATCTACGGCGGGAGACCTTGTACTGAGAAGAACCGGCAAGAAACTCAGCAAGGGCTGTTTTTATCTCCCTGTTTTATAAAAAGTTCAAAAGTTTTATCGAATCTAATGTAATAAACTGCCCTTTCACATATGAAGCTGAAAGTAACAGATGGTGTAGCAGACACATCCAGCAGCGAGACCGCCACAAAACGTATTTCTTTCAACTGTTTGGTTTTTCTTATTTATTCAACAGCTAAAGGAAATTAATCAAGTTGTTTTCATGAGAGTACCTAAAGCTATTTTCAAGTTTTGCTAAAGTGAAATTTGCAAAAAAATAAATAAAGTTTCATTTTCATGTTTCAGTTTCATGGCGTCGCCTACTCAGAGGTCCCGGGTTCTAATCCCGGTGTGGAGGGAAAATTTTTGTATGCAATGCTTAGTTCATAACTTAATATGTTTTCACGAAAACGTTAACGCTTATTTATCTACTTACCCAACCTTTTTGAAACTAAATTATAAAAAAAAGAAGACAAAAGCTATACCAGCCCATTGACAATATAGAGCAGCTAACTATAATTGCTTATTCTTCTTTCAAATGTTTAATACTTGAAAAAGTATTCATTTCACATTGTGGGTTACCTACAATGCGAAGAGATGGCGCTGCCTTGCAGCTTAAGGCTAGGAAAATTTCGACGCGGCTAAGAGGGCCGTGGTAGCATAATTGGTCAGTGCATTCGCCCGGATTGCGAAGGGTGCGGGTTTGAGTCCCGTCCGCTGCCTGGTCCACGTGGTTTTTTTTCTAGTAAAACTTTTCTTTAGATTTAAACATCTAGCAGTCAAATGCTTAAAAATAAATAAAAATATATAGAGCAGCGTTTTTTCGAATTAAAGGTTGAGGGTTCAAAGCTTTCGAAGCACACTTTAATATTATTCGTATCGTAAGGTCAATCTTATCCTACTTCAATAGATGTTCAATGATATTTGCATGCAGTAACTTCCATATCTACATTTACAACCGGTTATCCAAAAGGTCTTAGAGAAGTCTATTAGATACAAGTTCTAGCCACAAACCATGTTAAGGTTTTCTTCCCTGACAATCAAAATAATATACAGCCATACTAATGGGATACAATAATGGGATATAAGATATCCTTTGCAAATATTAGCAAAAGTTACGAATAAAATATTTCAATACCTTTGCACTTTGTAGTCTCAAAAAACATAATTGTGTCTTAGAATAACATAATTTATTACTTTCGGCCAAAAATTATCAATTTTGAATTTATAGGATTAGGTATAATGCAATGTGAAGAGAAACAGATTCCGCACACTAAAAATAATACGGCTATGTTCAAGTTGTATTGGACACCCACAGGTAGGTTAAAGTAAGGTTTAAGTATACTATATGTAAAAAAAAACCTACGGGTTGCACTCCGGGAGTGCCGGCAGAAGTGAAAACTTGAATATTAACGTTGTTTTTTATGAATGGATAGATATTTTAATACATGAATCACGTTTAAGCGCACTTAGCGACATCTATTGTAAAGAAATCAATTTACATGAATCACATTTAAGCGCACCTAGCGACATCTATTGTAAAAAAATGCAGTTTCTTCGCAATAAAGCTGCCACGTGGACGTCCTAGATAGAGACTTATTATTATAATAAGGTAAAATAAAATATTACTATATTTCGTCCAATATATAGAAAAAAAACAACCTTTCCAATTTTATTGTGTTTTTGAAGTTTTCACCTCAATAACTCTTGCAAAGTCAAAATAGCGGTTTCAAACAAAAGTTTTGAGAAATAGTCAAACCAATAACTTTAACACGATATTTAAGAACAAGCTTGCCGTTCCATGTTTTCGACTTTAAAAATCAAGAGGTTCATTTAAGGGTTGTAGAATTGCGCTGTTTAATAAAGTTCGCAGATTACGAATACTCTTATGAGTAAAAGCTATTATAAAGTTTATGATTATCTTAATTATCGTAATGCGTGGACTCATAGTGTTCCTTGTACTTTGTAATGTAATGGGTATTAGATATTTTTCATGGCAATAACGTGATATCCGAAGCCGCTTACTGTCTACTAAAAATGTAAATCTCACTATAAAACTTATTGTTTAAATACGTATATATTCTAAATTATGTAATGGAAGGTAACTTGAGAAGTATCTTTGTCATTTTTCAACTTGACGACTCTGTATATAATAATACAGGGAGGAAAAAACATCCATTGCCGGTTCTTCTCAGTACAAGGGCTCTCGCCGTAGTTTTGCCGATCCGATGGCGTAGCTTCTCTACCTTCACAAGTGCTTTGAAACAAAATTACTCCACACTGCCAATTTATGTATGAAACCGCGCGAATATCTGCTTATCATATCATTTTTTTTAACCCTACACGAAATTTCCACATCAACAACTACGGCACTTAAAATTCTGCAACATTCTTAATGTTGAGTTAAATAAATCAAATTCCTTATTTGGGAGGTCATACGGGGTTCCTTGTATGGGTATAATAAATGTGTCGTATTTTTTGTTGCAATTATTATCAGCATTCGGCATACACATTCTGTGTGAATTTCAACTCTCTTCTGTTGAGATACAGCGCGTTCAAATGGATAGAGCCGGTTCAACCTGCGATTGTTGAAGTTAAGCAACTTTCGCAATGGTCGGTCATTAGATGGGTGACCAAAAGCTTATTATCTCGATATCATACGTGCTTCGGAAGGCACGTTAAGCCGTTGGTACCGGCTGCATCTGTAATCGATTGCACTCACCAATTCACACTAGGCCCGCGTTGTGGGTATCGGCCCAGTCTCCCTATTCCATCCATAGGAAAGGCCTGTGCCCCACCAGTGGTGACATTAATAGACTGATGATGACGTTGATTATGAGTAATACAAATATAATACACCTGTGGCAGCGACATCTATATGCCCCACAGATATACAACGGATGGAGGAAATCATTACTCACCATCCTCAAGAGATGGCGTTACCTGCACTGCGATCATAATAGTATGGAAGCCTACATCGCGCAAATGAAATTCGGAGGCTAACTCTTCATATATACGATGCCCGACTAACATCAGTTGGGCCGCGGCCCCCGAGCTAACATCACGGAGCATCAGCTCGGAGGAAGATCTTCCCCTTTGGCCTTCCTACACTGGTGACCCCGACGTGACGACTGGATGATGGTACCTCGGGGGCCGCGGCCCCATTTCCTACATCCGTTGTATATCTGTGGGGCATATAGATGTCGCCGCCACACACCCGTTTGGGTAAGTAGTTACAGAACCCTAAACATACTCTGAAAGTTATGGACAATTACTGTTGTGCTGACTGTGTTTTTTGCGTTGCATTGTAAACGTTCTAACTGTGGAAATGCTCGTCGTTACGTTACAAATAACACTAAAAGGGTAATTAGCCGAGTTGGAGGAAAATTAACGTTCATACAAACACCTTAGACCTCGTCTATCTATATATATATAAAACTCAAAGTTGACTGACTGACATAGTGATCTATCAACGCACAGCCCAAACCACTGGACGGATCGGGCTGAAATTTGGGATGCAGGTAGATGTTATGACGTAGGCATCCGCTAAGAAAGGATTTTGATCAATTCTACCCCTAAGGGGATAAAAAAGGGAATGAAAGTTTGTATGAAACTTTGCCAATTTTAAACCGATCGGGCTGAAACTTTGCATGTAGGTATAAGAAGAATCATAAATAAATGTCATTGTGTATAATACAAGCCTGAGAACAAAAGCTGTAGTCTACACTTCAGCTCTACACCGAAGCGAAGCGAGGGCAGGCCGCTAGTTTGTTTATAAGATTTACTGTCAATCTTATGTTATTGCAGAGAATGTAAAAATTGTAAAATATAATAATTGACATCTTTGAAAATTCGTTGCATTTTCAAAATAAAAATATAACCCCGGCCAAGTGCGTGTCGTGCCTAGGGTTGCCAGGCCATAAAATGCAAAGGCCGGACTGCGCACTAAATAAGGGTGACATTTTGCCCTAAAAGCCGGACAAACAGGCAGTGGCGGACTAAGCTCGTCAGAGGCCCGGGGCGGCCAAGCTGTATGAGGCCCCCCAGCTTTAAAAAAAATGTAGTTTCTTTCGTTAAAATCTGGCAAGTGAAATATAAATTCCAATTAAATTATTTCGGCTAAATAAACATACCTACATACCTACAATACGGTACATATTGACTAAAAACTACGGATTATGATTTCTAGGCTAAATTATACGAAGAATTACTCACTTTTTCAAGATACTTAAAAAATGCACTAACTCAACTCTAACCTCATTTAGCCGCAACAAAAATCAAAAACAGTATTACACTTTTTAATGAGGTTACTTTGAACAGATTTTAAATGACACCAATGTTTATTTTTCGACGTAATTATATAGTGAATGTTAATAAATGTAGGCGTACAAGAATGAATTATTTGTACTTCATTCATTCAGGGATTCCTGAAGAAGTTCCCACTACAGAGACGGGAATTCCCCCAGCGTATTGGACGCGTTCAGCGAAGTTAAAAGAATATTAGTACTGCGTAAAAAGTCTAGATGGCTGTAGTGTTTTGATCTTGATGAAATTATGTAGGTACTAAGCACATTTTTAAAGTCTAGTTTAGGATTTGATCAGGGGGAACGCGGAGGCATTTGGGGGCCCCGCGATCGCGAACTGGGTGTCCTAATAGAACGCGAATACGGAACGGGTTAGCCCTGCCCCTCTCCCCACTTCCTATCGACGCGACGCGATCATCGCGCGAACTTCAGTTAGGACACCTATTCATCATTAATAGGTTTGATTGCGCGTTCGCGTGAACTAAGTTCGCGCGAATAGATTTTTAAACATTTTAGTCGCTCGAATGCATCGCGTGATGGCCTTTTAGGACACCTATTCTAGATCAATATGTTTGATCGTCGAATCGTACGATGATCGCAACGCTCATTCGCGTTATCGCGTTGTATTAGGACAATGCCTGACAAAAAGCCTGACAAAAGCCGGACAGGCCAAACACGTACATATTTGGCCGGACGCGAACGCAAAAAGGCCAAACATGTCCGGCTAAAGCCAGACACCTGTCAAACCTAGTCGTGCCGCATGCAGTGTACACAATATGCACAAAATATTTCAAAAGCTACAGCGCCATCTAGTGGCAGCTTTTTAGAACTAATTATATTTTATATTCATAATAAAATATGTTTCATTCTATTATCAGCTCGGTGAAGGTCGATGTAGGTTCGGATTTTCTAATAATACTTTTTTCTCACAAATGTGTTGAAAAACGTTGTATGACATTGGTGCGGATTTGTATTTATACAAACAAATTATCACAAATTTATCGTGACTATGGTAAGCCCTCGACTTCGTCTCGTCATAGTGATCTTCATTACATTCGAGTACTCTTTTATAATAATCAACTTACCGTACTAGTATCATAAACAACTATTTAAGCCACGAATATTTGTATTGATATCAAAGACTTTATATAATTGATATACACACTGCCGTCCTGTCAAACTAAAGTGCGGGTAAGTGACATGTGGTCGATTTTTCATTGTCAAATTGCGTCTTCTAAAGTTTTTAATTCTCTATCGATGTTTTTAACAAGTATTCGTTTCTTTTGTAGTTTAAGTCTAAAAATCCGTCATCTGATGAATGGTAACAAAATAGCAATAAATTAAAGTTTACACGCCCTTTTATTGGTCATATCTCAAAAGTTGGTTTTGTAATTTAGCCGCGTTTTAGCTTGAGGACGGCAGCACAGTGAAATGACCTTCCCAATATCTCGAGCCTGCGAATAATAATGACCTACAACACTCAATTGCTACCAGACTCGGAAAGTAGGCTTTGATACAAACGCAAAATTCGCAAGAATCTAATCATAGTTACCCACCAAAGCCTGTAATTTCAAAGCTCGTAATTGCGGGTCAACATCAAAAAGTGTTGAGGCAAATACCCGGTCCATATTATAGGTACAACAAAAATCCCATCTTTGGATACGTTTGGAAACTAAAAACGCCTCTATTACAAAGGAATAAGAGCATTATTCTTCGCATCTACTTAAACTTCGATTGTATTTAAGGTACAATAGGATTTTGTTGAAGTTTGTGCTAGCAATTTTTTTTTTTTTTTTTTTTTATAGATAGGTCCGACAAATGACTCCACCCCACCTGATGTTAAGTGAAGGTGAAGTCCAGACGTGACGATAGCTGATACAGCAGTTTTACCTGCCACACCAGCCATCTTCACCCTGCCGGCCTGCATGTTGCTTCTTCACGCCTCTTTTAAAGGATCCCAGGTTGTAAGAGGGAGGGAACACGTGAGCGGGCAGAGCATTCCATTTACGGATAGTGCGACAAAGAAATGAGTCACCAAATTTCTTTGTACGCGTTGAAATTGTGGCCACAGTTAGACGATGACAACGTAGGCCAGCGCGCGTGGTCCTCTGAAGGAAAGGAGAAGGTGGGATAAGAGAGAATAACTCCTCAGAACACTCGCCGTGGTACAGACGATAGAACGCGCTTAGTGACGCCACGTCACGGCGTAATTGAAGAGGCTCAAGGTTCAAGGCTCAAGTCACCTCCTCATCGCCTATGATGCGGATCGCGCGTCGCTGTAACCTATCCAAAGCATCGAGCAAGTACTTGGCGGAGCCATCCCAGAGGTGCGAGCAATATTCCACGCAGGACCGCACTTGCGTTTTGTACAACAAGCACAGTTGATCGGGCGTGAAAAAACGCCGCACCTTGTTCAGGACTCCGAGTTTGCGTGAAGCTGTTTTGATCACGGTTTCGATGTAGTTCTTTGGATTCAGGTCTGAGCGAACTTCCATACCGAGCATGGAAATGTTGCTCTGCAGCGGTAGTGTTGTGCCCTGAAGAGATGGAAGAGGAAGGAATGACGATGTTTTTGCCGTGAAAGCGCAAGCCTGAGTTTTTTTGGCATTGAACTCAACCAAGTTCCTGGTACCCCATTCGGAAATGTGGTCCAAAGCCTGATTGAGTTCAATGACAAGATTCTCGCGTTTCTCCTTGGTTACCGCCAGCCCAGCCGCTGCTTGTCCGAGATACCCCGCATGCACTGTACTATCGTCTGCATAGCAATGAATATTTCCAAGAGGAATTAAGTCATTGATATGCAGCAGAAAGAGAGTGGGGGATAGGACGGAGCCCTGGGGAACGCCGGCATTCACTGACATGAACCGCGAACTGCTACCATCCGTAAGGACACGAATTCTACGCTCATGCAGGAAGTCAGCTACCCAAGAACAGAACTGGGCTGGCAGACCGTATGCCGGAAGCTTGGAGAGAAGGCTTTTGTGCCAGACCCTGTCAAACGCCTTGGCAATGTCAAGGCTGATAGCCAACGACTCGCCACGCTTGTCGATGTCGAATTCAATTCTTTCATCGCGTATGTAAGACCCAGCTGTCTCACGATAATTAAGAATAAAAACATGAAATCTGACAAAACTTGACGTGTTTAATTGGTGATTAAGTATATGGCTCTACAGATGATTAGGGATTTAGTATTCGCGCAAGTTTCAAGTCTATTGGCTCAAAGAATCAGATTTTCCATACAAACTTTCATCCCCAATTTTAATTAAACCTTTCTCACTTTTCAAGTCCTGCGAATACCTTCTACACTGCTTAATGCGAAGCCGCGGGGTCCCCGTTTAGAGATTCTACCACGACTCCGCACCAGCAGCTTCCCGGCCTCGCCGGGGCTCGACGGCAGGAGTCTCGCTAGGTATTTCGGGACCCCGCAGATGTCGCAGGATAGCCCGCACATGGGGGCTGAGTACGCGGCCTAGTGCCCACCGTACTGCCCCCCGGCCGCTGCGGAGGGCTACTTGGGCGTAACCGTCCAGGACAAAACTACAAAAGGGGGGCCGCCGTTCCTGGGAGGGGGGAGCGGGAGGGGAAGCGTAGTTCTCCCCGTCCCTCTGTCCTCTCCCGGTCACCACCGTGACACCTGCCCCTGATGTGACCTGCGCCAGGATCCATAGCAGACGTCCCGGTACTGCCGAACTCATTGTGTATTGTTGCTAAGTATGGTAGATTAGGGATGGCTTACCAAATTCAGGTTCGTTGACTTGAAAATTATTATGTACCGTTTTCTTTTAAGGGGGTGCCAAACAAGCGTGTGGCCCGACTGATGGTAAGATTAAATGAAAGGTGACTTCATGAATCATTTCTGAAGTCATTTTTCAACTTGATGACTCTGTAATAATAAAACAGGGAGAAAAAGCCCTTGCTTGCCGAATCTTCTCAGAAAAAGGTTTCCTGTCGTAGATTTATATGTGGGTCAAGGCCCACACCCACTCTGCTCCTAATTCTATACATAGGGAAGGCCTGTGCCCCAGCGGTGGGGACATTAATAGGCTGATGATGACGATAATGTTATATTAGGTACAAATAAAAAAACGACTATACACTGTTTAATGTTGAATTCAAACAACCGTCCACTACAGTTACAGTTATTATATTTTTTATGTTACTCCATTTTTGCATAAAAAAATTCACAGACGCGTGTCTCAAGCGCATATTATGGAACTCACACTCCCGCAGAACCGCTTGGAATCACCAAGCGGTTCGAGATATCGTGTTCGTTAGCTGTGTCTATGTGTGCAATGCTGGAGCACACTTTGTGTGTAGGAATGGCTTCTGTACTTTCTATTTTGTGTTTTTTATTATCTTGAAAGTCACAGGAAATAATACTACAGTATTTCAAAGGCTCTTCACGACATTGCGATTCCCAGAGAGCGGTTGTCGGTGGCAAAATCCTTGCCATGCAGTCTCTCTGCATAAGCTTTTAAAGTTCTGTTTGTTTGAGGTACAGAACCCTTAAATAGACGTCATTGATTTATAAAAACTAGTAACCTATAACCACAAAGACACACTTCAAACAATCCGTTACAAAGTCACCGAGTGTGTAATGTTGCAGAAAGACAATTAACTCGGTCGCATACCGACGCGGCTGCCTATTGCGAAATTATGTTGCACAGAATGCACTGAAACTAATTACCAATTAAGCTATCGACAGAATGTAATTTGAAAGATATCTGACTTGTTAGAATGGACTACAAAGTATAAGAATAGAGAAGATATTTATGAACGGGTTATAAAAGCACAGTATTTAGCACAGTAGGGAAGCTAGTCATTCTTAAAGAGGACTACACGTTAATTTAACCAACCAGTACAGTCATTGTCCAATTTTGTTTGGAACAGCAGCGCCACAACGGACGTAACGTGAACTAAAAATCAGTACACATTTGACAATGACATTTCGCACTAGGAAACTTTTCAAATTCGGTATTGGTTTGATATTCTGACGGCTGTGGTTCGAGCTATGGTTGGTAGCGACAAGGCGACCGATCTCCAAGATCGGTCAAGATCTTCTGCGAAGCAGTAATGAAAGAAAAAGAGGCTAGGGAGCGGTCCCAAGAGGAGCACCCCGAAGAAGACCCACTTTCCGACGCGTTGGTAGGCGTGAGGTAAAATATGGGGTAAGTGTGGAAAGCAGCTGTCATTCTGATGATAGCCGATGGAGTATTGTGTGGGCATACACGTGTTTCAGTACCGTGACGAAAGTGGATCCGGATACGGACGTAGTGATGGCTCGTGGAATTTTCGAAAATGCGGCCTAATTGTTACTTCGATGCCATGACTCATCCCTGATGATGAAACACCGTGGTGGTTTTAGTCGGCCCGTGCCTACCGACTAGGGGAAATTATTTTCATCTAGTTGGTAGGCAGGGGAGAGTCCGACATGATCCACTCTTCTTTTTTTCTAGTGAGTAGCGTATAACCATGTGTCTAGTAAAATGTTAATCTCCTAAGAGATTCTCAAGAAATTAAAGTTAACGAGGATAAAGTCGAGGGCGACCGCGAGTTTACAATAAATAAAATTGACCGTGGAAAGGCAAATACGCCACGTTGGTCGAAAATTAGTTATGCTATATCCTATATCATTTTAATCAGATTTTTGACGTGAGAACGTCTTATAATTCGATGGAGCCGGCTGCACGCAACGAAAAACATGACTCATGCGGCGTTACCTCGCTCTGAGGCGTTCCATTTAAGGCTTGAAGTGCAAGCGAGAGCGCGCAACGAGCGACAAAGAGGCATAATCGGCCTCCGCATTCGGCAGCGTACGACATCTGTCTCTCTCCTACTTGAGTAAGCGATGCGTCCGCTTGGACAGCTGCTATACAATAATACATTTACATGTTTTCGTCAAGTATGAAGTGCAGTGATAAGTACACATTCATACTTATAAAAGCTATGTACATTGTAAAAAAACATTGTCACGTTCAACTATCGTCAGTAAACCGACTTTACAGACAACCGATTTTTTCTATTCTGCGTCGATCTGTTTATGTTTCGTGAAGATTTGAATACTTTTTTGCTGCTCAAGCAGTAAATTTTTGAAGATTTTTATTGTTTTCAACGCTGAAGCGACTTAAATTTTGGTGTTTTTTGAACCAATGCCGCTTACGCCGTACTATGTGGCGTATGATTTAATGCTTGCTTGACAAAAAATGTATCGCGGCGTGCCGAGTGAGTTTCGCTTAAGCCACATCCAATACGTAAAGTAAAGGCACTATGTAATAATTAATTGTAATAAGAGTATATTTTGAAAATATTATTTTATGAATATGTTTGTATGTTTTTATTTTCATGGCACTACTTCGCATTTAAATAAATATTTCCAACACACACACCAATTAGCCTAGCCCCAAGTAAGCACTTTATGGCTTGTGTTATGGGATACTAAGGTAACGGATAGAATACATATACAGTACATAAATAAATATATTTATATAGAAAATCATATTAAACATCCATGACAGGAGTACAAATGCACGTATTCATCACCCAAACATCTGCCCCCACCGGGATTCGAACCTGGGACCTCTCGAGTCGGCGACACCATGAAACCCGGCGTACAAACCACTCGGCCACGGAGGTCGTCATTTACATTGAGTTATGATTAAAATAAACTTTTTTAAACTATTAAAATATTACTTAACCATTTACGTTTAAGCGATTTTGCTTTCCTACTGTCGATATGGTAAGCAAAGGTTATAGTTGAAAATCCGGTGTAACAACATAAGCATTTGTAGCAAAAGCAGTCGCTTTCGATCTCTTCCTACCCGCCTAGGCGCAATTACTTTCTAATCCAGATGTGATTATATGTATATCTCTACTTCTTACTTGTAATGTTAAAAGCCTGCGCAGACGAGGGACTTTAAGGCTGGGGATACACGTGCCAGTAAATCGGGAAAGTAGCTGGCATGAAAGTTACTGGCATGTACGAGTAAAACTAGATTTACATTGATACTATAGCTGACGCCAGTTTTAGCGCCTAAAAACGGTGCCAATAACTGGACTGGATTGTATCATTTACATTTTTGCCAGCAGTTGCATTTGAGGTTTAGTGGTGACTACACGTTTGGGAAAAAGTGAACACTGATTTTACTTTCGCTTTCATTTCTTCAATAGTTAACCTTCCCAAATTCATTGAAGAGTATTTTGCAAGGCGGTTATTCGCATCTATTTATTTCTATAATTTTGCGAACGAATGTCCCATAAACACTCCTCATTTCTATATAAATGTATAAATTGTAATGTGTTATCATCACCCCACTTTCGAGACATTTTCTTGTCGAAAGTCTCAGCAAATCAATAACACGTGGTGACATTAAGCGGCGGCGCCAGCGACTGGCGTGAACCTGTTTAAAAAGATCCAGTGACACTGACAAGGGGCGCGGGGCATGCGGGGTGTGGGCACTGGCATGAAAAGTAGGCCTTCGTTCTACTCCATGCCAGCGCTGGCACCAGCGCGGGACAGGCGCCAAAAAATGTTTACATTGGTCCAGTGCTGGCATGCCAGCGGGACTGGCGCCAGCTACTGTATCAATGTAAATCTGGCTTAAACTGGCACACTGCGGATACATTTGCAACTAGAACTGGCATGCAAGTTGTGCCCTTGCATGCCAGTATTACCATCGCGTATACACAGGACAGTTCGTGAGAGTAAGTAAAGAGCTAGTCAGCTTCCAAAGACATTCGCATTCTCTGTACAAATTAATGAGCTGTATAGTTCTCTCATCTCATCTCATTTAATTGCGTGACCTCATCTATATGGGTCAGAACTGAAAATCAGCGATTTACTCTCGGCGTAAATGTTACGCTGAGTTTTCGCCCATTCGCATCGCTGCTGCACACGAAAATATCAGTATAGTTGTATAAATATAATTTGTAGTATGTTTTAAAGGATTTATATAATTGTAAAATTTTACTTCAATTTTGTATGTGTGCATGTTGGTGTGAATAAAGTTTTATCTATCTATCATTTCCCATCGTGCCATGTTGAATACAAAAACGAAAAAAAAAACTTGAAAAAACTTGACTTCCGAAATCAAAACAAAAACCCTGCGCCTACGGCCACAAGAAGTCGGCTACTACTGGCATACCCGTAGCTGTCGCGTCTATTCACACGTGCCAGGTTAGCAGCCCTCCGCGTCCCCTCCCTCAACGGGCATGCAAGTAAATCAAATGTTGTGCTAGCTGCATGCATGAAAGTATGCCAGTGTTACAGGCATGCCAGTTAGCGTATACACCTGACAGTAGCTGGCACGTGCAAGGAGCTGGTATGCTAGTGTGCAAGCTACGGGCATGTGTATCCCCAGCTTAACTGCGGACTTTATGTCTGCCAAAATAGATCGCTTACAACTGCATTGAGTAACACACACGTGTAATTAAAAATCCCGAGTACAAAAAGTCCCCTGTACAAGCGAGGACACTGAGAGACCGTACAAGACATAAGTACGCGTGAGTCCCAAAAAAACTCATCTGACTTGGCGCAGCAACGCACACAGCGAACCAGCGTTGCCATTGATACGACAATTACCGTAATATACGGCAATTTGAGCTCATGCATAATTTCAGATTATAGCGCATACGGAAGGTTTGTCATTGCCGTATAATAATACTAACTACCTATAAATTTTAATAAATAAAATTAGGTAATACGGCAAATTCATGATTTTTATTTAAAAATACGGCAATCTGATGTATCGAATACGGCAACTCTTTCAAACTTGATGGCAACACTGCAGCGAACTTTAATTCGCGTTGCGCGCTCGATCCGATTTAAATAGATGGACCCAGTATAGATACCAGACTGCGAGCAATATAATACACACTCAACAAAAAAACGTATCGATTGATGTATAAATCATCAAAATCGGTGCACGCGTTTGGTCTCTATATAATGCGATTCAAATAAGAATAGGAAAGCCAATGACCTCTATATGTCAAATGTCGCTTGAAAAGTACGATTTGCAAAAAAAATCTTGGAACCCTTTTTTAGCACTCTGCTAATTCAAGAATAAAAACCAAACATTTGTTAACAAACAATAACAAAAATTGATAATTAATATCGGTTGATAATTTTTTTCACTTATTGAGCTTTCGCCATGAATGGTTGATAACCTAAATCGTCAACCAAATGTGACTTTAAGTTGCGTTCAAAAACTCGATTTCAAACTTTCGTTTACATGTTCGTATGTGATCTAGTAATAGTGCATGATTATTTATAACTACTCCGGCGGTAACGCAGAGATGAGCTGAATAGAAGAGCTAGATCCTGATTAATGTTTTTTCTCACAGTCTTAATAAATAAATACTTATTATTAAAAATCGGTGGGTTTTTTTCTCAATCTTAGTAAATAAATGTTATTAAAAAAATCTGATGCTTTTTCGCACTCGATCTTAGTAAATAAGTTTTATTAAATAAAATTTTTTTTGCTTACTCTACCTATTTGGTTTGTATTGACAGCTTTGACATCACAATATGGCGCCCAGTCGGTCCTATTGTTAGTTGAATCGCATAATACATATATAGACTGTTATACACTATACCCTGTCTGCGCGTCGCGCTTCGCGCTCTTGCATTGCGCAGTGGGGTAAAAAGAATCACTATTCACTCGCACCTGTTCCCGACACACAATATGACAGTATCAGACCAAGGAACGATACTTATTTTATGTTTGCGGTTTTTGCTTATACGAAACAAGGTACATGGTAACAATTCCGTTAATAGATATAATAGGAATGATGACTATTTTTTTTTCTTCGTTTATCAGGTAGATTATCAAAAAGTATAGGACACGTATTTTTTCTTTTTTCACATAACATAAACATTGCAGAGATATATTGACTTGAAAAGTCGCATGACGTCACGTTTTGGTACAATTTTCACTTAAAAGTGACGTCACGAGCCCCTACTCCCAAACTTTGACGCGATATAACTTTGTCATCTTTTGGTTGATTGCCCAAAGAAAAAATACGTGTCCATTATTTTTTGATCATCTAACTGACGGATTAAATAGAATTTCGTTTACTGTACCCCATCATCACCCCTTTTGTCTATTTTGTTAACATATCTCAGATATGAAACATACGTATGACAAAGAAGCATTAAACTACACTCTATTGAAAGTAAGTAACTAAAGCGAAATGCCCTTTAGCTCTATAAGTGCGTAGTTGTAAAATGCAGGGAAAGTTAGAGAAATCGCTTAGCTTATCCAATAATTCCTGCAGCAGTCACTGCTATTCGATACGTATAATTAGGTATTGCGCTCGATATTTATCATAATAAGTTTCTCCCTGACTGGTTTCAATAGTGGTCAATTCGTATTAATAATAACACAAATTCTAAAGTTCTAACCTAAAGCGCAATTACATTTGGTCGCCGATTGCCATGTTTGTTTGCCACTCTTTTAACATTAAAAAAAACTAGCAAACCAGTGAACCAAATGTTCACCAAAAAAAAATGTATTAAATTAATTGAGACCTTCGGAGATTTTGTGTGGTTTCGTTTGAAATAGAAATCACGTGATTTCTCGAAAACCGGAAGTGCTACGTTACTCACATCCGGTTTGTAGTCTTATCAGACTATTCTTAACTTATAACATAAACATTCTCTATATCTATCTCTTACGGTTTGGCCGCTGAAACAGCACCACGGACGGACGGACGGACTTGTCTAATAGATAAGAGATACTTTTAGTTACGGAAATAAATTTTAAATTTACGGGTACCTAATAACCTACTTAGGTTTTTTTTTATTATATAAGTTCACCGTAACCTATTATTACCTGTACTAGTAACAATATAATAATCAAACAATTTTATCTCTTAATATATGATTGATGTCGACAGGCTATATGTTTTCCGTGCGACAGGCGCTGTGTCTTGTGAATGACATATGACATACAACTTACAAATTAGCAGCTCAAGACAGCGGTCGAGCCAAATATGTTTAGATAATTATCTAATTTATCAACTACAAGTGATCACAACAGTCGTGAACTTATTGCTTGCGTAGGCGTTTATGCGTGGAGTTATTCATATGATGAAATCGAGATATTATTAAGCAGACCCTAGTATTCTTGCACACACTAAGATACATATACACGCACACACACACACGCATGCATACAAAATACAAACACACACCCACATTTACAGTTACTTAGGCATAGGTGTCAATTCTGACACGATTCTCTAAACCTAAACTTAAATTTGACAACAGTGTATCCTTGTCATTCTCTTTATGGAATGAAAAGGAGAGATTGATGTTAAATTTAGTTTTAAGTTTAGAGAAACGTGCCAGAATCAACACCAAACGACACACACCATAAACACCAAACGTCTAAACTAATTAGATCTTGGTCATGGTTTGTTTAGATTTTATTGGATTGTTAAACTTATCTATTTTAAGTAAGAGCTGTATCTCCTGACACAGGCTATTTAAGCTTAAAAGGAGATGCTGGTCATTAGATTAAGATCACATTATTGTTTAAGCCAATAAAAAAAATATTATTATTAAATATATTATAAAAAAAATATTATTATCAAATAATATTTTTTTTCAAATCTAAATATCACGACGAACGCTTCGGTTTGTTTAACTGTTGCGTTTTAAGAAACAAATTATCTTTGGACTGTAACTTTGTAAAGAGGTTCGGTCTCATATGGAGTAGTGTTCTCGTCTTTTTTAACTTTAACACGAGATTTAGGAACAAGCTTACCGTTCCATGTTTCAGACTCCAAAAATCAAGAGGTTCATTTCTGGGTTGTAGTATTGCATTGTTTAATAAAGTTCCCCTGAATCTGATTAAGCTTCCACTGACTAAATTTAAATCTCAGATCAAAAATACTCTTATGAATAAGGGCTATTATATGTAAAGTTGATGATTATCTGAATGATCGCAATGATGGACATAGTGTTTCTTATTAATTTGTTATTTAATGGGTATTAGTCATTTTTCATAACAGTAATATTGTACCTATCTAATGCCGCTTCCTATATACTAAATATAATGCTAACTATAAAATTTATTGTAACTATATATTTATATTCTAAATGATGTAATGGAAGGTGACTTCAGACGTATCTCTGAAGTCATTTTTCAACTTGACGACTCTGTATATAACAATACAGGGAAAAAAAACAGCCCTTGCCGAGTTTCTTGCCGGTTCTTCTCAGTACAAGGTCTCCCGCCGTAGTTTTGCGAACCGATGGCGTAGCTTCTTGACCTTCACAAGTGCTTGTAATAGCCTAGACTGAATAAATGACTTTTCATTTCATTTCACTTTGGTGGGAGCACCCCACTACCAGCGCATGAAATAAATTACATGCAACGCCGAGCGACTCGAATCGTTGACGACTAAAACCATTCGAAAAGCTTGATCCGTTGGCTTTGCGTAGTAATGTTGCTTCGCTCTGCATCTTCTATCCCATATTTTTTTCGTAATTTTTATCTTGTTTTAAATTAATCTATGGCCTCGTGAGTGGAATGGATAATTATAGTAATATAAGTTTTACGGGATTGTTACCATGTACCTTGTTTTTAGAGAGTTTCCGATATTTCGGCACTGTTGCAAGCGCCTACAAGTTGCAATATCGGAAACTCGCTAAAAACAAGGTACATGGTAACAATCCCGTAAATAACTTATGTTACTATAATGTTACAGAGCATGAAAGTTTAAAACAATATATTGGAATGGATAAAGTACATATTTTGTGTTTGATTTGTACTTGTGAAAACTGTGTAAGGCTTATCAATGCTACATCATTTCGTTTTATTCTTTGTTCTAACATGCCGTTTTTTTCCATGAATAAAAAAATGAATAAATCTTTCACGGGGAGTATTTAGAGGAATTGTTTGGATTAATTCCAGCTGCGTTGCTTTTCGCCATCGTTTTCTGCCGATCCAATACGAGCCGACAACCTTCAAAAAATAGCGTACTCCTTCCTTAAAGGCCACCTGCAACACCTGGAGTATTTGTGATACTCCAGGTGTTGCAGGTGTATATGGGTGACGGTGATCGCTTCCCATTAGGTGAGCCATCAGCTCATATAATGGCGCGATTACATTCTGTCGTTAGCTGAAATACGAGTGCTAATGGAATTCGGGTAAACGACGAAGTGTTTTCGGATAGATTTTCCTTTGTTTACCCGACACTGACTTCCAGCACGTATTCCAGTGTAAATATTGCTTCGACTGCCCGAATTCGAGCAATGTCTTTCATGGATTACGGGCTAACAACCGAATGTAATTGCAGCATTATTCTAGTCTCAAGTAATGGCTCGGTTACTTATCAACAGTTATATTTTTGCATTTATTTTAAGCATTTAACTGCTAGATGTTTACAGCTTAAGAAAATTTTACTAGAAAATGTTTTCTTTAGATTTAAACAAGTATTTAACTACGACTGTGAAATAAAAAATAGGGGTGATGACGGGGTACAGTAAACGAAATTCTATTTAGTCCGTCAGTTAGATGATCACAAAATAATGGACACGTATTTTTTCTTTGGGCAATCAACCAAAAAATGACAAAGTTATAGCGCGTCAAAGTTCGGGAGTAGGGGCTCGTGACGTCACTTTTGAGTGAAAATTGTCCCAAAACGTGACGTCATGCGACTTTTCAAATCAATATATCTCTGCAATGTTTATATTATGTGAAAAAAGAAAAAATACGTGTCCAATACTTTTTGATAATCCACCTTATAAAAAAAATTAGTCATCATCCCTATTCTTAGGATTACGATCCATAACATTCTTGATATTAGACTATTATAGAGGCCTTACAGTATTAAAGGTACAGAAAAGTTCAAGTAAGCTTTGACCCACTAACACCAGATTCTTGTCTGTCGAATGCGCATTCGGGCTGCAACCGCTTGCCTGCGCTAAATATTAGCAAACTAGTTCTAATACTGTCGGTAATTTAATAGATAGGCACAGCAGTACCCCTAGCACGAACCATTATCGAATTCGAATAGTTTGCGAGTGCGAAATGTCAATGTAAAATTTTGTATGGAAATTTGAACACCAGACTTTTAGAATTTTCGGTTCTGAGGACTGGAAAAGGATGTCAGAATAGAAGAAAAAGAAGAAGAAAATGCATTTATTCTGACACAGACAGATGACAGGAAATACGAGATTTTGAACTGATTATGAAACAAAGAAACATACCATCAGAAACAACAAATAGTCTAAGAGCCCACGACACTGACCTAGTATGATAAGACTCGGATAAGACGGCTGGAACTCCAAAATTTTCTGCCATCGAAACTATTTTCGTGTCGGCACTACACTTAAGATCAGTAACCCTAGCACGAACCATTATCGAATTCGAATAGTTTGCAAACCGAAATGTCATTGTCAAATTTTGTATGGAAACTTGAACACCAGCCCAACCACAAACTACGTAACGAGAACTAAAAATCAGTACACATTTGACAATGACATTTCGGACTCGCAAACGATACGAATTCGATATTGCTTCGTGCTAATGGTACTGTACCCCTAGCACGAACCATTATCGAATTCGAACAGTTTGCAAACCGAAATGTCATTGTCAAATTTTGTATTTAAACTTGGACAGCAGCGGCAGAAAGTACGTAACGAGAACTAAAAATCAGTACTCATTTGACAATGACATTTCGGACTCGCAAACGTTACGAATTCGATATTGGTTCATGCTAATGGTACTGTAGTGAAGTTAATACAGTAATGATGGATATAGCTGTGTGTTTACTCCATAATTAAATATTTTTGCCCCAATGAAAGTCTATTCTAACCTAAGATAAAACACCGCCTTTTATCTGTTTAAAGGAATCTATTTCGTGAATAAATTCCAAGCGACGTCAAACTCGTTCCATAAAATCGCGTCAAAAGCTTGATTGAGTCCTTTTTACTAACTGACCAGCGCATTCCGATCACAAATATGAAGCAGGATGGCGTATTATTGAAAAATGTTAAACTAATAATTTTTATTATTTTAAAGCATGTAACTGCTTGATGTTTAAATCTAAAGAAAATATAACTAGGAAAAATTCCACGCGGACCAGACCAGCAGACGGGACTCGAACTCTCTCTCTCGAACTCGTGAGGGCCGCGGTAGCATAATTGGTCAGTGCATTCGCCCGGATTGCGAAGGGTGCGGGTTCGAGTCCCGTCTGCTGCCTGGTTCGCGTGGATTTTTTTCTAGTTATATTTTCTTTAGATTTAAACATCAAGCAGTTACATGCTTTAAAATAATAAAAATTATAACTATAATTGCTTTTTCTTCTTTCAAATGTTTGATACTTGTAAAAGTATTCATTTGACATAGTGGGTTACTTACCTATAATGCGAAGAGATGGCGCTGAGTTGCAGCTTAAGAATGGCTAGAAGAATTTCGACGCGGTCCGTGAGGGCCGCGGTAGCATAATTGGTCAGTGCATTCGCCCGGATTGCGAAGGATGTGCGGGTTCGAGTCCCATCTGCTGCCTGGTCCGCGTGGATTTTTTTCTAGTTATATTTTCTTTTATGTTAAACTTTATTATAATCTATTTATCGTTGACATTGCAACAAAAGACGGACGTCAGCGTCTTCTCCTTCAATATATCCTTAATTTGTTGCGTGTGCGCCTGGAATTTTAGCTTTAGACAATCTCGCCAAAATCGGACCTCGTATACTTTTTTTTTCTTTGAATATGTATGCTGTTGGTCGCAACTCGCAGATGACCTTTACAGCGTCACCGGGTTTGGGGACGACGAGATCCTAACGGGGCCTCAAGCGGAAAATTGCCGAGTGCCTCTAGAGGTATTCCAGGCGGATGGCATCTTCCCATGCCCGTATACTATTTAATAAACAGTGATGCTGCACATGAGGAGCTCGATGGCGCAGGTGGTTAGCGCGTTCGGCTGCGATCGTTGTAGTTAAGCAACTTTCGCAGTGGTCGGTCATTGGATGGGTGACCAAAAATTTCTATCTCGAGTTCCTCCGTGCTTTGGAAGGCACGTTAAGCCGTTGGGTCTCGGTTGCATCTGCAGTCGTTAGTCATGGCCCAATCTCCCTATTCCATCCATAGGGAAGGCCTGTGCCCCAGCAGTGGCGACATTAAGAGGCTGATGATGATGCTGCACAATTTATAGGTACCTAGTTATAATAATAATTAATACTCATTAACCCAGTCACAATTTCAAACTTAATAACACCTTCATGACGATCTCGTCTGTTCTGTCAGTGGCCATGAAAGGTTGCCGAGTTCAACATCAGATAACAAAATGTTGATGACAATATATATATATATATATATATGTTGATAGATAGGGCTGTGTATAGAACACAGAAAGAGTATAGATATTAACGGGATTGTTGCCAGCGCCATGATCACGGAGTAGTAAGTTACTCCGATTCAGGAGACTACAGCGCCATCTCTTGACCATTGGTGTAGTAGAACCAAAAACCACATCTTTATTTTTTGTAATAAAGTAACAGTTATAGGTATTCATATTTATAATATTTATCCACATGTTTCTAGTTTGTATATTCGGAATACGTGTTTGAGTTTCATACAAGTGCAAATCACATATGTTCTAATAAATTATATTCAGTAGCGATTTTAATTGAATATTTTGATTATTTATTTATTTTTTCAAATTAAAACTGAACTTTATTGACTGTGTCCTTTTCCAGACTTTTTATTAATTTATTGTAATTAATTATTTGCATGCAATTAAAAACTAATTATAAACGATGCCAAAGAAGGATAACTTCTCACGCGCCTACATAAGTACACGCACCTATTTTTTTATATCTACTTGTAAGTAACTTATTCATTTGTGATCAATTTCATAAAAAATACTGTGACACTAATATCATCCCCATTATAAGTGCGCACGCGCACCTAATGTCAGGTAATTGGCACACGTGCAATTATCCACACACGCATCATATGGCGCGGTCACGGACATAGTGCGACGAGAGTTCACTAAAAATTATAATTTTATCTTATTTCCACTCTGACGACCTCTGTGGCCGAGTGGTTTGTCGGTAGGGTTTTAAGTTGTCGCCTAATCGAGGGGATCCTGGTTAAAAATCCCGGTGGGGGCACATATTTGTGTGATGAATAAGAGCATTTGTACTCCAGTCATGGATGTTTAATATTATGTGTTTCTATATAAATATAACGAGTATCAGGGTTTTTAGAAAATCTACCCCTTCGAGGATAAAAAGGGGAGGAGATGAAAGCTTGTATAAAAAATCATATTCTTCGAGTTCATCAAATAATTTATTTGATCTGAGCTGCTGTCGTGAAACTCGCTAACTTTTTGGTTTTCAAGTATAACCAAAATATCTTCATCATCATCAGCCTATTAATGTCCTCATTGCTGGGACACGGGCCTTGCCTATGGATGGAATAGAGAGATAGGGCCGTGGCCCACCACGCAGGGCCAGTGCGGAATAGCGGGTGCTAACGGCTGCAGATGCAGCCGGGACCAACGGCTTAACATGCTTTCCGAAGCACGGGGGTACTCGAGATAGAAGATTTTTTGGTCACTCATTCAATGACCGACCACTGCGAAAGTTGCTTAACTTCAACGATCACAGCCGAACGCGCTAACCGCGGTATCGAGTTCCTTTACCAAAATATGCGACAAGAAAAATTATATAATCTAATGCGATTCAACTAAGAATAGGATCGACGGGGCGCCATATTGTGACGTCATAGCTGTCAATTCAAACGAAAAAGGTAGAGTGAGCAAAAAAGTTTTTATTTAATAAAAGTTATGTACTAAGGATTAAGTGAGAAATAACATCCGATTTTTAATAAAATTTATTTACTATAATTGAGAAAAGAAAATAACCGATTTTTAATAATATTTATTTATTAAGACTGCGTGAGAAAACATTAATCAGAATTAAGCTGTTCAATTCTGCTCATCTCTGCATTAAGTACCGCCGGAGTAGTTATGAATAATCATGCACTATTACTAGGTCACATACGAACATGCATCCTATATGTAAACCAAAGTTTTAAATCGAGTTTCTGAACGCAACTTAAAGTGACATTTGGTTGACGATTTAGGTTATCAAACATTCATAGCCAAAGCTCAATGAATGAAAATAAAATATCAACCAATATTAATTAGCAATATTTGTTATTGTTTATTTACAAATGTTTGGTTTTTATTCCATAATTAGCTGAGTGCTAAAAAAGGGTTCCAAGATTTTTTTGCAAGCCGTACTTTTCAAGCGACATTTGACAGATGGAGGTCATTGGCTTTCCTATTCTTATTTGAATCGCATTATACAATAGATGGATATGTGTTACAGCCAGTTAGATAAAATAGAATATATTTCTGGCAATACTGACAGCAAGTTTGGATGCTGACTTTGCTTAGTTGGCTGTCAACGGTCGATCGTCTAAGGGTGCGGCCAGAGTGCACTCAGATTCAGAGTCAGATTCAGATTCTGAAAACAAGCGCGAGAAATAAACAGTGTAGTTTAAGCAGGTTGCCTGCTTTTTCTCGCGCTTTGTTTTCTGAGTCTGAATCTGAATCTGAATCAGGAGTGCAATCTGGCCGTACCCTTCGACTACACTGTTTATTTCTCGCGCTTGTTTTCGAAATCTGAATCTGAATCTGAACCTGAGTGCACTCTGGCCGCACCCTAATGTATATTCCGGGACTAGCTGACCCAGCGAACTTCGTATCGCCATAAAAATATGGGTGGTAGAGGGGTGAAAATTAAGGGTTGTTTGTGTTTTTAATACTACGATACATACTTATTTAACGTAGTTTTTTTTTCTTCAGACGATTTAATAATTATTTTGAACACAAAATCGGTTATTGTCATTAAACCATGATAGCTAGATATATGTTCTCGCGGACTTTTTTGTAGGTCTTAATGGGATCTACAAACCCGTAGTACATCATTTTGTTCTATTGTCAATAGTTTTTGCAGCGCACGCAAAAATAGGTTTTCGATTTTACACCTTGTGTTACAAATTAGCAATTTTATTACTGATCCCTAATTTTGAAAAAGCTTACAGCCTTCCTCGTTAAATGGACTACCCAACACCGAAAGAATCATTCAAATCGGACCAGTAGTTCCAGAGATTAGCGCGTTCAAACAAACAAACTCTGCAGCTTTATAATATTAGTATAGATTATATAAGATACTAGTTGACCACGCGTAACACATAAACGTCAAGAGCAGGGGTAGCGCTTGTATAAGAAATCTAAAAAAATAAAAGGGCAGACTCATGTCATGTTTATAAATAGCAAACACGTAAGTTAGTAACATAAAGGGGAGTAGCCATTCACAGCGTTCCCCTTACAAAACTTGTTGCGCGTTGGATGCGAGTGGTTCAGTCAAGTCGCGCCAGTGTATGCAAGAGATCGTAAATGCAAAAATATTATTTAATTTGCCGTAAAACTTAACTGGAATCAGACCCCTCTTTCCCAGTGGCCACTTTGGGCAAACGCCCAGGGCCCCGCGATCGATAGGCCCCCCCTCAGATCAAATACAAAGTCCCTAGTTCCTGTTAAATCACCAAACTGGCGTCATAGGGGCCCCATTATCCTAATATGCTCAGGGCCTCCAATAGGTCAAAGACGGCACTATCTGCAATATTAAACTTACAAAAGGATGGCGTTAGATTTCACAAATAAGTAGAATTATTAACATAATTATTTCTATTTTTAAGCTCTCTTAAACATAAAATTCATGTTATTTCGTTATAATCCAATTGTCTAACTTGTTTGTCAAAACATTCGACTCGCCAGTACAAATCTCAGTCATGTGATCACGTGATAAAACTTTAAACTTCTTTCAAAATAAATCACACAAAAACTCACAACTAACAAAACGAACCAGTCACAACATGATATTGCACCTACAGACGCGGCGAAATGTCTACTATACTCGTCTATTACTTCGCTTGAATGGAATTTAATGCGCCGAACATGCCCGAGCACAGCGAGTGAACTCCCGAACGCAGTTTCGGTAGGTTTGCCGCCGAAACCAACAAAAATCGACCGAAACCGAAATTTTGGTCAGACACTAGTTAACATATTTAGTAATACAGAACGCATTTTCTTGCTTCCTCGCTACACGACGACTACAAATAATACGCAATCGCCTCGAGGAGGTCCAAAAATAGTAGAATTTTCCCAATTTTAAATAAACGAAACATAGTAAATAATGTGTGTTCGTTGATAGTCTATATTCTGGTGAAGCAAAACCATACCGCGATTTAGTTTCAAATGCAGCGCCATCTGTTGTCAGTGTTGCGAACCCAGCAAACAAAACAATAAATAAGTGTGTTTAGGGTTCCGTATCCAAAGGCAGACAAACGGAACCCTCTTAATGGGCAACTTATATCTAAAATTAGATATGGATTTGTCAAATTCAATTTGCTATATTATATATCTAATATTGGAAATTACTTTGACATTAATAAACGAAAAATAAGCTTGAATTAGTTATTCCATGTTTTGTCTCTTTTCATCGAATGACATAAGGCTTTACGTAGTCTAAGCCTATTCCATGTTTATTAATGAGGGAGTCTATGTTTAAAATTAAAATTGACTAAGTTAGATTTAGATGATTATTTGGTAATCTGAAACGTATTCCAAATGTCATATTTTCTCTAAAATTAGAAATGTCACACTACATTTAAAAAGGAGCTACGGAGGTCCTCTCTAATTTAAAACGTGAACTATTGGGTCCTTAGATTAAAACATTGGGTACAAATATTAGGTAGGTAAATGATTGCTGTACTTTAGTTTTCAGCTTGTTATGCTTTTCTTTCGATTTGTTGTTACAAAACAGTTATAAACACGGTATGGTCGGCAATCCAGCAATATTAGTCTATGTTCCTCGCTACACGTCGACAAATACGATGATTGGCGTAAAGGGGTTTACTTTAAATACAATTTACATTACTCTGTGTTCGTTGACAGTCTATGTACTGGTGAAGCAAAACCATACCGCGATTTAGTTTCAAATGCAGCGCCATCTGTTGCCAGTGTTGCAAATTGAGATAACAAGACAATATTTATGTGTGTTTAGGGTTCCGTATCTAAAGGGAGACAAAAGGAACCCTCTTAATGGGCAACTTATATCTATAACTAACTAAAATTAGATATAGACTTGTCAAATTAAATTTGCTGTTCTGGAAATGACACTATGTCTAAAGGACAATGGGCAAAACACACCCAGCTCCGCCAACAATGTAATTAGTATGAATCGATAGATCTATGAAAAACTAGCCTTTTCTATTATGACACCGTAAAAAAATATCCTGGTAGTCAAAGGTTACGACACTGTATAAAAATATCCTGGTAGTCAAAATATATGATACATGGGCATATTTAAGTAGCTAAATAAATGAATTTTATAGTACCTTCATTTTATATTATTAGTAACCAAATAATATGCCATATCGTACTATACAACCAGATATACGACAAAGCCTGCCGACCATCCTGCACTTGCACTAACTGAGCCACCTCAAAACGGTTTACGGGGGTTGAAGGACTTGCAGTTGCAAATAGTCGACTCGTCTTACTTCGTTGTGATTGTACGCTCCCTTGATGTCACTTGATTGATTTTTATCTAACACGCTTTGGACATTGGAACACGATTATCGGTTTTGTAAATTAGTATGTGTGTTGTGTGTATATTTTGTAATTTTACTAACCATAGCTTAAAAATATTGTTACTATGGGCACAGCCTGAAATAAATATATATATATATCACACTTATTATTATATATATATAATAATAATTGTGTAACCGTATCGGTGACAATCACAGACATAGATAGTATAGATAACGCAAGTTCATCAAATTGTATGAAAACCACGCGTGCCACATTTTTAGTACCTACTGTGACGTCACAAGAGCATTTTAGTGATGGGAATTCTTCGTCCGCGCGTAACGATTCAAAGGCACCAGCCGCGGCGAGTTGTGCGCCAGTACGCCGCCGCCGCTAGTCCTTGAAGTGAGAAGTCGCGCGCGCGCATCCCGTCTGCTTGACTGTTATTGCTTTAATTCACCGCTTTTCAAATAAGTTTTTGTTTATAGATACGTAAAAAATTGATTGTAATACTTATTAGGCTTTTGAGCAGAAACCATTAAAAAATAAGAAATGTGGCGTGAGCTAATGTAGGTATTTTGCAGTTTTGTTATAGTATGAGTAAAAATGCCGAATTTTATATATCGATTATTTAATCGATTATAATTCGAGTTCAAAGACAGAGGAATGATAAAACTAAAGTTACTTGATTTTTTACTGTAATCATAATATAATTTTTATTTGCCTGTCGTGTTGTGTCGTGACACGTCAGAGAGGTATCGGCTTCAAACATTTAGTACGGTTAGAATTATATTTGTCTGTCGCGATCTGTCGACATAATGCGACACACAAATATAATTCTAACCGTACTAAATGTATGAAACCGATACCTTTCTGACACGTCACGACACAACACGACAGACAAACATAAATTCAAAATATAAATATTGAAATTTCTTCTAAAGCTATGCAATTTCCATCATTATTAGTTTTCAGCTGATCATGGCACAATAGTTTTTTGTAAAAGGATTTAAACTGTCGGGATGTGGGGTTATTATTGCATCCTCCGTGTGCCCGTACATTGCAGAAGAATAGTTCAAGATGATCTTGACTAAAGCGGTACATTGTCAAGAATTAAATTTTTTCTTCTTCTATTAAGTGATGAACCAGTTCTTTTGTGCTTGCCATACAAACTAATAAGCCAATGAATACAGTTTTCCTTCCACTTTTGATCAATGACTGTCCTTCGGAAGTTTTTAGTACCTCTACAGTTTGTAGAGGTAAATGGTGTTAGATCCTCTTCGATCTGCCCATCAGGGCTTGTTTTTAAATTTTTCATTTGTCTAAAATAAAGTTCCTTAGTTGTAACATTTATAACTTTTAAAGATTCAGCTTGCTCCTCAGTGATGAGGGCTTTCTTTTTTAAACATTCTATTATTGTCTCCAGAATAATATTTTTTTTATGTTTACGACGATTCTGCTCTTGTAACCTTTTTATTTTTAACTTTTGTTTTTGATTATTTTATTTAATTTTGTCTTCTTTGGTGAATTTAGTAACGAAGGTTTCTCCAGTGTACGAGATGGTTGATTTATTTCCTGTAAATGGAAAGGAATAAAAAATTATAATAATACCGTATACTATATATACATTGCATGTGTATTGTATATTATGGGCCCGGCTCGTCCACTAACCTCTTCACTACTTGTGGTCTTCACTGTCTGAATTGTCGGATACGCTTTTTCGAACAAGCCTCGTTTTTTCGTTGAAACATAGTCGTCCTCTTTAAAATGCATGGAACAAATCGTACTGTGTTTTGTAGAGAACCAGTCTTTATTGCCTGTTGCGTCAATCCATTTTTCTTTAGTATTAGAATCACGTGGAAATCTTAAATAAATAACTTAAATAAATTATCATTCTTTTGTCTCCAAAATCGACTACACGTATGAATCGATTGAATCGAATATACGATTATGCAAGTACAACACTATTTGTAAAATTCTACAGAGGAATGAGAATAGTGGATGGACCACGAATTCATCGCGGTTGCGATTGTTTCGTTTGTATTGTTTTCATTGTATATTAACTTAACAACTCCAATTATACTAGCAAAGACAGACCGGCAATGGATAACGATATTGGATCCGTAACGAAGATATGTTTGGACGTAGTAGGATTCACTAAAAATAATAAAACATCGGGTTTAATTAAATTACAGCTCTAATAAATAACACAACTACTTACCGATGATACGAAACGTCTCCTCTCACTCTGCAAACTACTTTCGACATATTTTTACAATTAACAACGGCGCAATTAGGCATTTTGATATTTTCAAAGACTACTTTCCGCTAACGCAGTCCAAAGCGCACTGAGCTCTGACCGGGCCGTATTTGAGCATTGCTCAAATTGCCGGCACGCATTGGCGACGGCATGCGTCATCTATACTATCTATGTCTGTGGTGACAATTCATGGAGGAAAATGACCTCCACAGCTGTGAAGTGTGCCAATGAGAGCTACCGATTTTTGTCTCACCAGATGGCGCCACTGTTGAGTGTGGTCCTGAAGTGTAGCCTTTAAAGTTTGTTATTACGCTCGTCAAAACAAAGTTTACATACCTTTGAACCGCTTAAGTGCAGATCTACACGCCTTCGTGAGTATAGCCCGTTTGCGGAAGTGCAGATCTGCTCGCTCGTCACCCGCATTCAATTTTTTGCAATTTTGGGAATAAATACAATGCAATACAGTTCTAAGTCTTTTGAATTTTATACCCAGATGAATTAACCATTCACTCATTGTGGTGAAGTCGTTCTTATGACCAAACAACCGTTAGTACGACGATTTTATTATTCCAATTTTTATTTTTTTTGTTATTCAACTTCGAAATGGTTATCAATAAAAAGCATAAGTATTCGTATAATTTATTCAAATCGTATTTATGCCACCTTAGGTGCGAAATTGATTTTGTCTACGTTTCCTGTTAAAAATAACAAGGTTCAAACAATTTCTATAGGAAATTATTAAAAAAGAAGGTACATTGACTATCTATAATTGAAATAAAATATTTAGCTGCATGTCGACCGAACAATTTATTCAAATTATTGAATTTTAAAACCGCGTCGAGCGCGCGCTGCGGCCGCGCCATCGCCCCGCAGACGGGGGCTGCTTTAGGCGAAGGCTTTCCCGCAGCTGACAGGATCATATTTTAATACAAAATAACTGTATTGTAAACATATGTAATCGGCCATGCCGCAGTGTTTCGCAGTTCCATTTGTTCGGAACAAAAGGAGTCCCTACATATAATATTTTTTTCTTAGCTCCGCTGTTAAATCACTGGTATTCATTGACACATTACTCATATTTACCATAATCAATCTGAGTTATTATCCAATATTCACAACATTGTTTTAATAAGAAATAAACCCGCGTAGTCAACCCACAAGCAATAACATTTGACATTTCGGAGACCTCACGCTACACTAGCGCCTCTAGCGGTGGATTTATACGCGATAGTCCTCATTGCAATGTTGTAATTATATACGAGATATTGAAGTTTTTGGTTAATGTGATAGAATATATGGATGAGGGATGCGTCCATCAGTTGGTTAACTCTGCATTTTTGTTATACGATTCATTTTATGAGCGTTTTTGTCAACTTGGTCGTTGTAATTTCTATATATATTTTCGATTTCATCTTGTTATTTCTGACCGCCGAAGGTTTTCAAATACCTCACGCTCATTTTCTTTAAAATTGTTATTACCAATGCAAAAGAATAAAAGGGGGCGAGGCATTTGAAAACCTCAGGCGGCTAGAAATAACAAAATGAAATCGTAAGCGTAAGCGTTTTCCAAAGCATTTCCGTTAGGCGAATGGCCCCCTGGACATCTTTTAGCTGATGAGAATGGGCGCAAGGAACTCATCAGCGTTTAACAGAAGTAGCAACGTCTAAAAAATACATGTCGCTACCAATACAACGAGAGGGAGAGAGAAAAGCATTTTATTGACCAATAATAACTCAATCTTATTATTAAGATGTAATAATAACTTTACATTCAGTAAAATATACGTACATTACGAACCGTTAAGAGACTATTCCAAGTGTTATTGCGTTATTAAATATGCCAGAGTTCACGTAATTCATTACTTCCTCACTCAATCTGCTCGTTCAAATTTTACAACTTACACGATTCACAGATATCTGTAACTCGTCCATCAAATTGCATAACAACCGAGCTTTTAATCAGGGGGTCTACTCTCATTTTCCGAAACGAACTTTAACGAAGTTCACACGAAATTTAATTTTGTCAATTTAAGGTTATAACTTAATTTGAACGACAAACTATCAAATTGACCTTTCTTTGAGTGGGCTTAGAAAATCATGGAGTACTGCTCTCATCTTTGGGCGGGGGCACCCCAGTACCAGCTTCTCCCTTTGGATCGCATCCAGCGCCGAGCGGCTCGAATCGTCGACGACCAGGACCTTTTCGATCAGCTCGACCCTTTGGCTTTGCGTAGGGATGTAGCTTTGCTCTACATCTTCTATCGCAATTATCACGGGGAGTGTTCTGAGAATTTGTTCGGATTAATTCCAGCTGCTGCATTTCGCCATCGTACAACGCGACAAAAATTTCATCCCCATCATCTTGATGCGTAGCTATCCACAACCGTGCGTTTTTGTCGAAATTTTTTACCACGTACGACAAAACTGTGGAATTTTTTTTCGCCAGCAGTGTTTCCGGACCAATACGACCCAAAAAAAGAGCGTACTCCTTCCTAAAAGGCCGGTATCGCATTTGTGATACTCCTGGTGTTGCAAGTGTCCATGGGCGACGGTGATCACTTACCCATCAGGTGAGCCGTCTGCTCGTATGCCTATAACATAATAATAAAAATCTACACCTCAATCTACATTCCTACAATAAATATTATTATAATTAATAACGAACCAGAAACATAGTAAGAAAAGTGCGAAGTTTCGATCGAAATTTCGTTATTCGTTGACTTAGAGTAGGCCTCCTGTCGTTTTAGCATCGGATGGATCGTTAACCGTCAAAATTGGTTATTTCTTATGTCCGTCTGTCTGTATGTATACATACGCAGCCGACTATTGTTTGTATCTAACTGACCTCAGTTACGTAAAGGCCAACTTATGAGTGAACTAGCTTAATTGTTGTTATAAATTACAATGCAACTGAGCATGGCCGAATCAAACCGCAGAAGCTACTAGTACTGACAGTGATTGTCAGTATTTTTAAAAAGAAATATAAGGCATTTGATTTTGATGTTACATCAAAATTATTTTTCACTATCATCAGACTATTAATGTCCCCACTGCTGGGGCACAGGCCTTCCCTATGCATGGAATAGGGAGATTGGACCATGACCCACCACGCGGGCCCAGTGCGGATTGGTGGGTGCTAACGACTGCAGATGCAGCCAGGACCAAGGAAGCTCGAGATAGCAAATTTTTGGTCACCCATCCAAAGACCGACCACTGCGAAAGTTGCTTAACTTTACAGCCGAACCCGCTAACCACCTGCGCCATCGAGCTTCTTTAGGTATAATTTCAACCCTGCACATTTTTGTGATCTTACGTAAGAACTATCGGGACTCCCTCCCACCCCCTTAAAATTAGACATGGTCGACCCCATCCCCCCCTAAATCGTCCAACATAATTAATGAATGGCCCCTAACCATTGCCGTCATCGAGCTTCTCGAGAATCTAACAACCCTTATGGTAGCCATACACACTACGAGAAATCGTTACGATTAGACTGTACCGTCCGAACTGTACCGATAAATCGTAGCGTGTATGTTATAAAACTGCACAGTTTCCTATACGTACGCCACGTACGATAAACTGTTCCGTTCGAACTGTACAGTCTGATCGTAACGATTTCTCGTAGTGTGTATGGCTACCATTAGGCACGAACATTATCGAATTAGAATAGTTTAATTCGATCTAATATATACGTCAAATGTGAACTGATTTTTAATCGTAGTTCTCATTACGTCCGTTGTGGCGTTGCTGTTCAAGTTTTCATACAAAATTGACAATGACATTACGCACTCGCAAACTATTCGAATTCGATTTTGGTTCGTGCTAAGGGTGCTGAAAGGTGACAATACCTTCCGTAGAGGTTAAATCTCCAGACAGGTTCTCTTATTCAAGCGGAAATACTAACCTACCAATAAGCACAATCGCCACTTATTCAAACTCCCACGCATTAAGAAAGGTGCGGTTACTTCGACGCGTAAAAAATAACGATTGAACGCAGATAATTAGCAATTAATAGGAAAATTGCCGTGTTCCCTTAACAATTAGACACCAAATTCGTCATAAAGAATAGCAATTTACCCGTTGTGCGTTATCAGTAAGTGAGCATAATTAACAATGCCTTGTTTTGCATAAACCCGGAAATTTTTATAAGTACTCGTTTCCACTTGTGTTCTGTACTCTGGCTGGTTGTTCTTTGTTATTCCCATCAAGATCTTGCGGATTCGGTGCCGCATCGGCAGCTACGTAATTCCTCTTAACATAAGCTAAGCCGAATACATATTATGAATGCTTTGAAATGTCCGAACGAGATTTTTGAGTTGCTGGTTAGAAACTATCTAGTTTAGATTGTAACCGTTTGCTCTGTAAATAGTTCATTATGAATCTGAAATCAATTAAATGTTAAAAATAAATCTAATGTGAATAGATATAAGAAACATTGAAAATATGTTGTAGGAATGAAATTGTCTTGAAGTTGCCATTCTTCAAGATAATTTCGTCAGTTCTCGTACAGTTACATTTTAAGTTACAAGACAAGGAAAATTATATTATACTATTAATGTGATCACAACTTAAAATAACTTATTTAAATATGTATCACACAAAAATAATAAAAAAATACGTATGGCACTCGGGGACTGCCGCGGTAAAGCATTATTTATCAACTTCTGCAATTATAATTATCTAACACATTGCGCCGTTTCGATCGATACTGGAAAGGCGAAAATTTTGTTCATATGCACTGTTGTCAGGTTATTTTCGTTACGGAATTTCTTGATTCGGTCGCCGCGCCCAAAGCCTGCGATAAAATCTATGCAATAGCTTAAAAACTACTACAATGAACCTTAAACTAAAAACCTTAAAAATATAATATAATATCTAAATAAATATATTATTAAAAGGAGTCCTTTTAGGCACGGTTTGTCAATCAAGCAATCAATTAAAAGTTTTGATATGCGGATCACAACCTGTGATAAATTTGAAGAGAAAATAAAAAAATACAATGGGAACAACATACCCCGAATGATAACATAAGATATTATTGTTTTTGGTAAAAAGTTCTAAAAGGGGATTCCCCCTAAAGTTCTTTTTATAGCTAAGTATTAAAACAAAACAATGAAAACATTTTCATATTTAACTTACATAAACGCTTGCCTTGCCAATCCCATTCTCGTTTCCAAACCAAAATATTGAATTGAAAATATTTAAATTGAAATACACCAATTCTTAGCCAATTCAAAAATGAACGACGCAACATTCGTAATATCAAAACTAAAGTTGGTTGAAAGAGTCACGTCACGACTGTAATACGTATCAATTTAGTTTATCTAGGACATCTCGCGCAAACGTGAATTGTCTCGGTATCAAGGTGACGGAGCTTAATGTCAATGTGACTGTCAGTGGTAAAAGGGAATACCATAATAAGTTTGCTGAGCAGTCGATTTCAATACCTAAGTAAGTTAACCTGTATTTTGATACATTTGACGGTGTGGTCAGTAAGAGTCTGAAATAACCTTGCAGCCATGAGGATTTCTCACCCGCTTTCCCGCCTGGGAGGAAACCAAAAAAACCTCTCCAGTTGTAGCACCCGTCTAGAAAAGCATCCTTTATTTAAATAATCACTTTTTGAACGGATATAAAACTCCTGAGCTTTTCTGAGAAAGCTGTCTGCCATTAAACGACATCTTGAAAATCAAAGTTACTGAAATGTTTGCTTTATCTGCAAGATTTACCTTTTTTTATACGCAGGCAAAAACTACTATTTACAGAAGACAGCGCCTTTAAGAGGCACACCGCCGAACGGACCTCACACCTGGCTCCCGCAAGCCTTACGAGCCCCAGCAGTGGCTGCCCACTGAGGACCCTTACGGCGCTTTACGGCATAATATCCGCTAAAAAACCCTGCGAATACCCTCTAAGCTGCGCGAAGAGGTTCCCCGTTTAGGGATTCTTCCGCGTCTCCGCACCTAGTAGCCTCCCGGCCTTGCCGGGGCTCTGCGGCAGGGGTCTCCCGGGGTATCGCGGCGACCCCACACACGTGCGCAGGATGGCCCGCGCGTGGGGGCTGAGTACGCGGCCTAGTGCCCACCGTACCGCCCCCCGTCCGTGCAAGATTTACCTGTGAAACTAAATTAAAAAACCGGCCAAATGCGTGTCGTGCCTCGCACAGTGTATGGTTCCGTAGTTGTCTGTGGTTACCACAATATATTTGAGCAGGAGTCTTTTACATACAGAACATGTAGGAGAGTTACCCTAAAAAAATATGTTTCCAAATTTTAATGTACCATTTTGTCGGAGTGATTGATATACATTTCTCCAGGGCCGTCTTTTACCTATTGGAGGTCCTGGGCATATTAGGATAATGGGGCCCCTATAACTTTGATGTAGATTATGACTTGAAATGCAGCGAGTTAAATAAAAGCTAGTAAGTTTGTATCGCAGTCAGTAATTTAGGTTCGATTTCATCCAAATCATATAAGTTTTTTGGTAATAAATATTGGTTATCGTTTAGTGATTTAACATGAACTAGGGACTTTGTATTTGATCTGAGGGGGCCCCTATCGATCGCGGGGCCCTGGGCACTTGCCCAAAGTGCCCACTGGGAAAGACGGGTCTGCATATCTCCACAAAATTACAGCTCTCTAGTGCTAATAGTATCCAAGCAAAACTGGGGACGGACAGACGGACATGACGATTCTATAATGGTTCACGGAACCCTAAAAAGTATAAGTAATAGATAATTTAATTTGTTCCTTTTACCTCAATCTAAACCTCTTTTTATTTAAACATTTAATTAATACCAATTTGTCGCGATAATCTTCAATGGTAGACTACTTGATTTCTTTTTCAAATCTAAAAATTATACCTGATGCAACGAAAGCTATTAAGCAATTAGGTATGTCTACAACCAAATAAATGTCTTGCGCAAGAACTGTATCGAGTAACTCGTGACAAATGCGAACATTGTATTCAAAACATAGATCACAGTTGAAACATCAAACAGTATATTGTTTAAAACTTTCATGATCACTAACATTATAGCTACCAGAGTCTGTGCGGAAAGAGAATGTGCGTGGCGAAAAACGGAACTAACATTAAGATTTTTATTTGGCAATCAAACCCAGCAATCTGTAAAAAGTCAAAGTTTTGTATTAATACGGATTTGTTTGTTGCTGTGATTTCATGCGGTTTTTTGTATTTAATCATGTCTAAAAGGGGTAAAACCTTACAAATACGGTAGAAAAGCACTATATCGCCCTCCAATCTAAATCCCATTCACTTTCCGCACAGACTCTAACGGGATTGTTACCATGTACCTTGTTTTTTATGAGTCTCCGATATTTCAGCACTGTTGCAAGCGCCATGATCAAGGAATAACTGATACTATTTCCGGAGTAACTGGCTGTAACTGATGATACTTTTTCCGTGATCATGGCCGTTGCAATAATGCCGAAATATCGGAGACTCATAAAAAACAAGGTACATGGTAACAATCAAACAGTAAAGTATTTGAGTGTTTATGTTTGCCTTTATATTAAAATTTCTCTTATTGTATTGTTTTTTCTTTTAATTTTATTTTTTGACGTGACAACGTCTTAAATTAGGTTGCGGCTGGGAGTCACTTATGAAAAAGTGTAACGCTCGGTAACGTTACGATGAGTCTCGTAGCATGCTGGAACCCCGTAGCCGTGTAGCAAGTTTGCTACGAATCGTCGTAGCGTGGTTGCATGCTACGGTGGTATTCACAAGCACAATGCATTGTAATATGTTTTTTTGACGTATTATATATATTTCTATAGTTAAAATTTGTGCAATTCTTATTTTCATTCAATTCCTTGTTCCTATTGTGCAATTTAATTATATTCATATCAATAAATATTCTACCGAGAAAAAGACGTTGTCACGTAAAATCTTCGCCCGTAAAACCGACTTTACAGGCAACCATTTTTTTTCTTTTAATTTTATTTTTTTCCCCTTTCGTCTTCTTCTTATCTAATTATCAGGAAAACTTTTGCCTTGTGTTCCGAGCGATAAGACCACCAATGACAATGTTGTATTTTTTTACTGGTTTTAGATCTACTTGTTTAGTTACTGTGTTGTGCAATAAAGAGTTTTTATCTTATCTTATCTTATAATAGTAATAGGTCATAGACCACTATTTACAATAGGGATTTAAATGCAATTGAAAGCTAACTATTAAATGTAATTAACTTCGGTAGACCTAATAGACGTAGGTAGGCAACTATTATAATTACCATTACCAATATTTAAGTATAATTCATAAGAAAACAATGATCAATAAAATCATTTATTTTTCTAAATTCATTACTCTTTCCGATTTTAACTGTCGCATTTTCACTGTGTCTAAATGATTCCACACCTTTTCACTGTCCACAGGTCGAATCAATTAGAACCTGTTAATTTTAAGGAAAGTACGTATAATTTGGAGTACGTAATGGGGTAAAAGCTAGTGACTCAACAATTTCTTTGCAATTCTTAGACAGTGGGTACAAGCCGAGCGGCGTGTAATTAGCAAAGAAAACGCTTTGGAACATTCAACTTTCATTTTAATGATGATAATTATGATTGTTTTCTATTTTAGCATACTCTATTTAAAAATCACTTCTGGTATTAATGGTTTTATTAAAAACTCGTTGAATTCTAATGCACATGGCTACCTGTATGCTGTGTCTGTATAACTTGCATTAGTGACGAGAAGAGATTTATGACCTGGGCTTGTTTACCGGTTAATTTTCAAACCTAAATCAGTGTCAAGTAGGAGCGTTTTATTTAGGTTTAACTCTACCTTAACCTTTAAAAACCGGTTTTTAAAGTTTCCTAATAAATAGGTTTTGAACCAATTAAGCGGTTTTTAAAGGGTTTTATTTCGCTCTTACTGACGGCTGAAATAAATATACAACTACAAAATTAATAACTTGACTCACTAGACACTAGACGCTAGCAAACGTGTAAATAAATGCATCAATCTCTGAGCATTAACAAGTATTGACTTGATTAGTTCAAACAAAACAAACTTCAAGCGATGCCGACGCGTGCACGCGTCGCTCTGGATTAAATCGGTTTAATAAGGTTTTAGGTACCGCTTTCATTTCGGACGCGCTCCGAACGAAACCTTTACTAAAAACCGGTATTAACCTTTATTTACCGGTATTTTTGAAACCGGTTTCAAGCCCTGTTTATGACTGCCAAAAATGCGTTTTCACCCGACTGCACAATGCAAGAGCGCGAAGCGCAGGCAGGGTATATTGTTTAACAGTTTTTATATGTATGTGTGTTCCTTTGTGGCACAGTAGAGACCAAACTCATGGACCAATATATACAATGAGTGAGGCGTGCGATGCTCTAATGTTAGATTATTTAAGAAAAGAACTTTCACTTGAGATGTGTTCATACCCACAATTTTTTTATTAATAAGAAACAGTCACCTATGCTTATAATTGATACAGAGATATCATTGGTTAAAAGACCTATTATATTAATTAATTAAACTTAATTAAATTCTTTAATTTTTTAAGCATGTAACTGCTTGATGTTTATATCTAAAGAAAATATAACTAGATTGTGGGTTGCCTTCAATGCGAAGAGATGGCGCTGCCTTGCAGCTTAAGAATAGCTAGAGAAATTTCGCGGTAGCATAATTGGCTAGTGCATTGACCCGGATTGCGAAGGGTGCGGGTTCGAGTTCCGCCTGCTGCTAGTTATATTTTCTTTAGATATAAACTTAATTAATTCAAGTATGAATTGTATCCAGTAACATTGCTTAGCAATATAAACTGCAACATAATATGCTACACATTTGAAGCTCATAGCATCATGTATTGCAAAATAATTGACAGGATAATACCGTGCAGACTCCGTCCCTTCGCCTACAATCATTGACGTTTTCAGTTTCATCCTAGAGATCACCTTTAAGGGGGTGAATAGCGGGGGGGGTGTTTGTATAATATGTATTTGTATTTAACGATCAGTCACATGCTAAGAATACATTTCCACATAATTATAACATAGCAAAAATGTCTAACCAATTTAAAGGTAAATGATATTTTAAATATTAAAGCATTTGAATTACTGTCAAATTACATTTTGAAATATTTTCCTGTCAAAATTCGCTTCACCTCTGCTAACAGCTAGTTCAAAACAAATCAAGGTTATCAGACGTTGCATTGTTGAAAAGTCTAACTGCTAATAAAAGAATTCTGACGAAACTTACTTCGAGCAGAAAGTGCATGTAAAATGGCTAGTTGCTAATGCTGGTTAATTTAGGTTTTATATATTAACCAGGGGCCCGCCCTCGCTTCACTTCGGCGTAGACTACAGTTTTTGTTCTCAGGCTTGTATTATACACAATGACATTCATCTATGATTCTTCTTATACCTGCATGCAAAGTCTCAGCCCGATCGGTTTAAAATTGTCAAAGTTTCATACAAGCTTTCATTCCCTATTTTATCCCCTTGGGGGTAGAATTGATCAAAATCCTTTCCTAGCGGATGCTTACGTCATAACATCTACTTGCAGGCCAAATTTCAGCCCGATCCGTCCAGTGGTTTGGGCTGTGCGTTGATAGATTACTATGTCAGTCAATCACCTTTGAGTTTTATATCTTTATATATATAATTCTTCTGTGAGTGTGTATGTCACTGAACTTCTCTTAAACGACTGGACCGATTTTGATGAAATTTTTTGTGTGTGTTCAAGGGGATCTGAGAATGGTTTAGATTCACAATTTTGTCCGCTGGACAACCCCTATTTTTTAGGGCGGTACGAAGTTCGCTGGGTCAGCTAGTAATATATAGATTACATCAAAGTAACCCTTAACATAAAATTGCGTACTAATAATGCTTCTTAAATTTTCTATTAACTACATTGCCATTTTAAACGCAATCTGCACACTTTATCGTGAATTTTTGCACAATGTTTATTCATCATACTTTACGAAAAACACAATGGACAATGTCAAATAAAACCCCTGAACTTTGTTAGGACCCGGATTCGGCAAATACAGATAGAATGCCTAATTGCATATTAAACAATGGCTTCCATTTTACGTTTTACAAGTATTTTTTATAGGACAAAGTGGCAAATATAGCGGGCTATGGTAAGCGGCAAAATAGCATCATCATCATCATCATGAGCCTATTAATGTCCCCACTGCTGGTGCACAAGCCTTTCATATGGATGGAATAGGGAAATTGGGCCATGACCTACCACGCGGGCCCAGTTGGCGGGTGCGCCTTCCGAAGCACGGAGGAACTCAAGATAGAAGATTTTTGGTCACCCATCCATGACTGACCACTACAAAAGTTGCTTAATTGCAGGCACCTGAAGCAATATTTACACTGGAATATAGGCTGGAAGACAGTGACGGGTAAACAAAAGAAATTAGGCCATGACATACCACGCGGGCCCAGTGCGGATTAGCGGGTGCTAACGACTGCAGATGCAGCCGGGACCAATGGCTTAACGTGCCTTCCGAAGCACGGAGGAACTCGAGATAGAAGATTTTTGGTTACCCATCCAACGACCGACCTTGGTCAGTGAAAACCTGGAAACATGACTTACCGATAGAAACATATCACCGCTAAAAAACATGCAAATCGGATTAGAAATCTCAGACTAATCCGTGTACATCTTCTATAATATAAAAATGAATCGCTGAATGTGTTGCTAAGCGCAAATCTCGAGAACAGCTGAACCGATTTCGATAATTCTTTTTTTAGAATATTCCTTGAAGTACAAGGATGGTTCTTACGCAGAGAAAAATTAAAAAAAATAGCCTGAAAAAGTCAAAAAACAGCACTTTCTATACTCCCATACAAACGATTCGTAATAATACTTAAAAGTCAATTTGAACTTTAATATAAATAATTTCAAATGTTAGTGGCGAGGTGCCGGGAAGGCAAAACAATCGAGTGGACCGAGCGTTTTGGCGGTAAATTCAAAACAATTAAAAATAAATTCAACTTTAATTGTTTTAATGGAGAAATGAAGACATAAATTAATTAATTTTTATTTTTCTGTTGAATCGCTTGTCCTCAATATAAGCAGTTTTCAAAATTTTGGAAAATAACCTATTACATGTCGCCGTTAATCCGTTTTTGGGTGCACGAAAGACTATACTCGAATTCGGGCACCCAAACCTTGAATTTACACTGGAATACGAGCTGAAAGACAGTATCGGGTAAACAAAATGAAATCTACCCAAATACGGGCGTACTCGATTCTGTTCATTTACACTTAGTCGTTTATAGGAATGTCGAAAGTTGAAAAAAATATCGATATATCGATACATCGATATTTTAAAAAAATATCAATATCGGCTTCGATATATCGCGAAAAAAACATCGATATATCGATATATCGGACCAATTTTCCCAAAAATTTATTTAGGTCAGTCTAGCACAGTAATAATAACAATACACATTATAATTAAAGAAAGAATTATCAAAGTACCAAATTGCCGATACACTACATGACAGTACAGTATCTCACGAAATATGGCACGCGGAATAATAATGAAACGAAAATTATCTCCCTAAAAGTAGACCCGATTTTCGAATGATTAAATTAATGCAGGGCCTCTCAGGTGTCATCTTTCGTAAACAAGACTAGACAGTCACACACTTCCACAGAATATAATGGAATTCAGTGCAACCAATTCACCAGCGAAACAGATTTACAAATAATAGACAATACTAAATACAGCACAGATCATAGATATGTTGAATATCATTAATCTGAGATCCAGTTCCGATTTTTCCAGATACGAATTTAGTTAGATCGTGATATGCCGTTAATAATATATATAATAATTAAAAAAATATCGTTTTTGATACGAATTTCGATATTGGTTATTTTGTATCGATGTATCGATATATCGAATCAAAATATATCGGCAAAAAATATCGATATATCAGACAAAAAATATCGATACATCGATATATTTTCAACAAGCCTAGTCGTTTACCCGAATTCCATTGGCACTCTTATTCGGGCTAGCGACCTAGTGTAATCGCGCCATAAGGTAAAGATTAATAATCCAGACGAGTGCTCTAAGGCCCGTATTATAGAAAACATTCTCAGTGATTGATCTAGTCTTGAGCATAGTTAGAAATGGATGTCGCTATATATAGCACATAGTGACATCCCTTTCTATCTGTACTCAAGTAAAGATCAACACTTAGTTATCATTCTGTAATACGGGCCTAAATCGAGCAGATAATCCACTATGTCCTATCCACCTATATTTTGATGTGCACCATGGAAAATATGTAACGAAAGTATGTTTACTCGTCTCAGAGCTTGCTCTGCAAACTTCATTATATATTGCCTTGTATCTTTATGAAGAACTAGCGGCCCGCCCTCGCTTCGCTTCGGTGTAGAGCTGAAGTGTAGACTACAGTTTTTGTTCTCAGGCTTGTATTATACACAATGACATTCATCTATGATTCTTCTTATACCTACATGCAAAGTCTCAGCCCGATCGGTTTAAAATTGACAAAGTTTCATACAAACTTTCATTCCCTATTTTATCCCCTTGGGGGTAGAATTGATCAAAATCCTTTCTTAGCGGATGCCTACGTCATAACATCTAGCTGCCAAATTTCAGCCCGATCCGTCCAGTGGTTTGGGCTGTGCGTTGATAGATCACTATGTCAGTCAGTCACCTTTGAGTTTTATATATATAGATAGGGATAATTAAGTTGTTATATCGTCCAAACACAACGCAATATTATATCGACACGCATAGAAATTAACTACAATTAGTTTTTTATCTGGCTCATTAAAATCATCAACTTTAACATCCTGATGTTCACCGACTGACCTTAAGACGAATTCAAAGTTGCGTTTATTTGTTTTGCTTCCTCTGTTCAGACAGATCGTATCACCTAAGTCAGCCTCTTCCTTGGGTCCGATTAATCGCGAGCTCCGTGCGAAACTATCCATTGTCGAATTTATCGTGTCGAGGCTACCTCTCATAATACCAATGACAAGCTCAGACAATTGTTTAGTTAGGTGCCAGCAATTAGACAAAGCCGAGGTTAATGAAATTCTAACTTAGGACTTCCCGAGCGCCTATTTAAAGTATTTGCTTTAAAGTCCGTCTTTACTTTATTGGTTTTCGTGAAATGCTACGACTATAGTATTTATCATACATCTCTCTTGGGATACGATATCATATTTTTATCACTTTTCAAGAAAAACTAACCAAACTAGCCTCACAAATCTTTAGGAATTATCTTGTGATAATTTTTAACATATAGTGAACGATTTCATCGTTCGCAAATTAAAAATATTATCATAATAATTATAATATTTTTGGCGGGATATATATATCTAATTACAATTATGGATTTATCTGAATATACAGGTATTTAACCTGGTTATGGCATCTTAACAGACAATAGAAAAATGTTACAATAAGTGGAAACAACTACAATTGTTTTATTTTTTGTTTCAGGATCATAATAGACAGCTCTTGAATCACCTCACCAATGCAGAGAAGATTTTTCTATTTGGTGCCAACCCAAATGGTGAGAAACTTATGCACTCTCTAATAATTTAATGATAAATGAATGAGTCACGCGTTCTATTGTAGGAACTCGCAATTATTTTCATATTATAATACTTTAAGTTCAGTCAGACTCATTTAAAAAAATCGTCTAGGTGTTATATCTTTACAAGTAAAGATGAAATTTATTAGTTGTCTTGTTCTATTATTAGTTATCGTGAGAAAATTTACAACATAAATACTTATGAAAATGGTATTGATGCTAACGAGTGTGACCGTGAATATTCCAAACTTAATTTAGATCAAATTATGCTGTTATAAACATTCAAAATAATATTATGTTTATAATTACTATTATTTACCTTCCACAGAAGCACAATTTGAAATAGCACACTTAAAACTGCGAAAACGTCGCAAAAGATCTTTGTTTCACGAGGATCAAGATCTAATCGAGCTTAAAAAATATTTAGATGTGAAATTGAGTCCTAGAAACAGTTTCCTAGACCCTCAGTTCCTGCTGATGAAAAGGTGGTCCAATACTACAGAAGCACTTCTTGATCAGCACACTGATGAGGAGTTAGATCAGTGTTATTACAAAAGCGATAATGCTGCACTTTATGTCTGTGAAGATGTGGTAAGCTATACTTCACAATTAATGAATTTAATCTTAATTTATGAATAATTAAGTTTTAATATAATATTCATATTTGTTATTTACAGCGAGGTTTAGTCAAATCAAATGGCAGTTACTACATAATTCACCCGTTACCAGACAGATTTCACAAAGATGATTCTAAGATACATGTTATAGTCAAACGTAAATTAACAGATCCAATCAAAGAAGAAGAAACTGAAGATGTTTGCATTGAAAGAGAAAAACTTGATATTTCAGAGACTCCACTAAATATTAAAACTTGGAGCAAACACAGAAGAAAAAGAGAAATTTCTGTTGATGAAAAACAAAATCATAATAGTTTAAAAGACTTTAAATTAAGCTTAGAACATAGGAATAAAACAATTGGAGCATTTTTACAGAAACTAGTGACTGATCCTAAAAGACAAAAAAGGGCGATACTACCCGCTATTTTTGTTGAGACAGCAGTATTTGTAGATAGAGATCTTTATAAACATATGACAGTGAATTTTCCCAAGGACACGGAGAGGGAATTAGTTAGATTCGTTTTAGCTATGATTAATGCCGTACAGTTGATATACCATGACCCATCGCTTGGAAGACCAGTGAATTTTATCCTTAAAAGGCTGGAGATACTACACGAGGATCCTGTTAACTTAAAAAGGCCTCATGATATAGATAGGTTTTTGAGTAATTTTTGCACGTGGCAAAGGTTAGAAAACCCACCCGGTGACAATGATCCATTACATTGGGATCACGCTTTGATTTTGACTGGATTAGATTTATACGTTGTAAATAAAAATGGCAAAGTCAGCAGCCAAGTTGTAGGTGAGTAATGCAAAGTTTCAATTTCATTTTAATAAATCCAAAATAATGGACCTACTTTAATGACCACCACTGCAATACTAGAAACAATGAAGGAAACTGTAATGAGAAAGCCAAACCAAATTTTATTTGAAAGCGTATTCTTTTGTAATATACCATCCCACGGGTAACCATCAAGGTAGCAACAAAGCGTCAATTTATCTAAGAGTAGTCTAATAAATTACCTTAACATTCTATGTCTAATAAAAATTGCTTTAATAAGAATATGATAACACCAACCAAACACATTACAGATCAATCCTATTATGAATACTTAATTGGTTGAAATTCAAAATTGGTATCGGTGCAATTGTTATAAACACGACTCATCAGAAATTGTATTGGTCAATTTTCTTGAAAAAATGATAGATTATTAAATCTTAATATTTCAGGGTTAGCTCCGGTCGCTGGAATGTGCACAGTAACCAGCAGTTGCACAGTCAATGAAGGCAGACATTTTGAGAGTGTCTATGTGGTAGCCCATGAAATCGGACACAAGTTAGTATTTGTATATTTATTAAATTAGTGACTATGAAACATACCGTTATATTTATACCTTTATGAAATAATAGCATGATAGGGATTCTTAGTTAAAGGAGATCACCAGAAATGGCCGATATAATATATCAAGCGAAGTACAAAACGGAAAGAACTATGCGATATTAGGGCTCAAGTTTTTTTAGTTTGTAAGAAAACCCGTAATCTTAGAGAGTTCGTTAAAATATATCAGATAAATAAGCGACCTCCTTTCCAATCAGGTTAAAAGCGAAAACAGATCAACAATACAACATCAGAAAAACCTTTAGTATTTTTAGTACCAGAGGTCTTAAACTTATGTAATAAAGCAATACACTTTTTTATAATTTATTTCCTGATGTTTTAACTAGTCTAGGTATGCGTCATGACGGCCCCCAAGCTGACAACGGCTGCGATCCTAGCGCCTACATAATGAGCCCGACGTTGGGAAGTGGCAAGATCACCTGGTCTCAATGCAGCAAGAACTACCTACAGAAATTCCTTGAGTGAGTTCTATTCTACCATCGGTGATAGTGTTTATGAAGATCTAAAATGGTAAATTAAAGGACAAGATAAGGATTTTTTAAATATTAGTCAACTTTTACTAACTACAAACGATGCAATCCCGACTCGAGATCGTAAAGTCGAGATCTCGACCGCGGGATCGCGAGTTAAAAAAATCACATTACTGAATGCGATGAAAACTGCTTGTTTACGATTACGAGGTCAATTAGTGAGCCTTTAACCTTTAATAAAACTAACTAAATAATTATCCGTTTTACTAACATGAACATAATCAAAACAAAAGTAGGTATAGTATAACTCAAGGAGATTAAAACGTAGTTACGGGTGCTTTAAAAGTAACTTCTTAAAAACAAAGTATATCAAGACTATTTATTATCTGCTAACTGGCATCTTCAATCCGTTGCAATGTAGCCAGCTGCTGAGAATGCCCTCTCCAACTCAACACTTGTTGGCAACAGCGTGACTAATCAATTATGTATATGCAAACTGCAAAAATCTCCTCCACACTCAAATAAATCCATTTCTTTCTTTATTACTGACTCTAATTTATCTAAGCTTGTGGATTTGGATTGTCTGGATACATGTGTTAAAGGACTTTTAGACGCTCGCAGAGTTTCTTCTAATTCCTCTTGAAGTGAAGTATTAGTTTTTGTAGCAACGCTGACAGCCGCTGATTGCCACCCAATCCCGTCAATCCCGAACGGGATCTCGTCATATTATGCTTGGGGATTGATCCCGAAAAATTTTACGGGATCTTGCGAGATCGGGATTGCATTCCCTACTACAAACTAATTAACAAATATCACCATAGGCCGTTCAATAATTTTTTACTCAAGTTTATAATATACTTAGTCCTACCAAAGGTATTCAATGTACTCCATTCATTGATATAATTTACTTCGTTGTTAAACAACGGTTCCATTTAGTGACTTATGACGCAAAACGAAATACAACAAAAAAAATAAGTAAATGCTTACATTAGTAAAACAAGTGCATACAACAAAAGTACTTATCCACTTTCACGTTTACATAAGTACAATGAGTTTCGTATTCATTTCCCTAATAATTTTCATGGGAATTCAATAAATTGCATTGTTACGGCAAACTCAATAACTGCTGATTGTGCAAACATTACTAACTTTGCTATGATAGACATTTGATGATGAAATTATTCCGATCAGATGTTATGAATTGGAAAAGGAACTCGGAGCTATAGATAAGATTACACAACAAATTGTTACTTACAGCACAGTGCAGTCTCGATGCTTGCTCGATCACGGAAACTCGGCAGGTCAATTGGATCACAGTGCTGAAGGCATATTACCTGGAGAGAGATTTGACGCCGATCAACAATGTGAGTAATAACTAATCAGCCTGATTGCATACCCAAATTCCTAAACGTTTAATGAAACTGGATTTGATTCTCCTGTTCATACTTATAACCAAATCAGATAATCCAACTAAGCAAGTTGTTTCAGTAACTTAAAAATTTGAATAGTCGTCCAAAGTACAGCAAATCTGATTTTTTTTGAGAACATAAAACCGTCGTATGTAATTTATAAAATCAGTAATTACATACATGGAATCATTATAATTATTGCAAAATTTTGGTCACTTTTGAAAATAATGAAAGAATTACAAACAACCCAGGAAAAGACAAGAAGACTATAAAATTAAAAAAATACAGATAATAATTGAAGATCTTAGTTAAAACTGTTAGAAAATTTACTTCACCAGGCATGTTGAAGTATGGAAGAGGCAGTCGACACTCCAACGCGCAGAACTTGGAAGATATCTGTAGGGACTTACACTGCCAGAGGGAACGGTACACCTGGACTTCCCACCCAGCGTTAGAAGGGACCAAGTGCGGAGAAGATATGGTGAGTTCCGTTAATAATTTTAAACTAACAATTCAGACTTGAATGAAACCCAACCCAATGAAATGATATTTTCGGATTTTTTATTTCTATGGTCAAACTATGTGGGTCTCAAACAACGGGATAACTTTGAAGAATATATAATTAATGATTTTATTTATTTTTTAAGCATTTAACTGCTAGATGTTTAAATCTAAAGAAAAGTTTACTAGAAAAAATAATTTATTAATTATAAATTTTTGAGCTAAATCTTCAATTAATTCTAAAATTTTGAGCTGCGACTTGTGCTGACACGTGTGTTTTCTCGTACAACGCGCAGTATTGCCGCGGCGGCGAGTGCGTGGAGCGCGAGGGATCGAGCGTGGTGCGGGGCGCGTGGGGCCGCTGGTCGGGGTGGTCGGAGTGCGCCTCCGCCTGTCTGCTGGACGACTCGCACGCGCCCGCCGCCGCTGGCGTGGCCGTCGCCAGCAGGCGCTGTAGCAGGCCCAGGTGAGTGTCTAATAGAAAGGTGACAGTGGTACGAGGCGTGCGCCTGTCACCAGCATTCAGAGCTTAACTATTCTGGATGGTGGTGCGGTACTCTTCCCACAGATCTAACCTTAATCGCATTGATAATTTGTACTTAACAATCTCTTTAATCAATCTTCTACCATTCTAATCATGATTTTGTTTGTTTTTGTGTTAAAATTGTATTGTTATTATGATACAAGTGTATAAATATTCCCCTCTTCTCTTGTGACAGGTCTCTAACCCCATTATTTGTAATTTTATAGGCATGACAACGGCAACAACTATTGTTCAGGACACGATAAGAAATACCAATCCTGCCATGCGCATCAGGTAAGCAAACATTGTCAGTCCATTTGTATTATGCTCCCGGCTCAGTATACTTTTTCTTTTTAAGCCTCACACAATATATCTGTTTTCTAAATGTTAATGAAGTGAGTGTTGCTAGGATAATCTTCAGAAACGAAACATAATCATTCAGAAAAAAGATTTCAGTTAACTTTAACGTCTTTTTAGTGCAACAATGTACCGCGGATGACGGTGAGACAATTCGCGGACCAAATCTGTCTGAGAGCGCGAGACGTGGACCCTGACCTGATCGGTACTGGCCTTCAAAGGATTGACTCCGATGGTATGATGACTATAATTATTAAAATTATTAAAATGAACCTTGAGTGAGAAAAATTGAATTTCCACCAATGTAAAAAGTTATGAATACGCAAAATCTTCGCGTTTAAACTACCTCAGTGTCTAAAGACAAGAGTGTATTATGTTTGACGAGTTTATTAGATTTATAGATTATAGGCAGCAAATTGTTTAAAAATAGTGACAAACAAGTACTGATGACAAGCAGCCGGCATAGCCTATGAACGCCAATGCTAAACCATAGCCAGTGGAGCCTTGGAAACTTGGCTTACCGACAAAAATACAATAGCACCAAAAAGTATGTTCGCTGCGGCCTGTCTGGTTGGAGAATTAGATTTAGGTACGCATTATGGGGACTTTTTTTATTGTTTTGTTGGTTTTCTTTTGATCCCTATCCAGCCCAAGATATAGCGAGTTTCCCAAAAAAAGAGTCTGTTCAGTCTGGCTTAAAAAGGGTAGGATTCTATGCACTCTGAAACACAGTCGCCGGCAGGAAATTCCACTCCTCCGGTCCTTCTTTTATAGCGACTGGACTTCATGGCTTACACTTAATCATTAGTAGTATTTGCTAACTGTTTTTGACAAATGGAAGTTATAATACTACCTACACTAATGCTTTAACACCACTAAGATACTTCTTCCAAAAAGCATCAATGGATATGCAATTTTCTCTTTAGTTAGACATTGTCAAGGTCAAAAAAGTTAGCGAACAGACCAGCTGGTCGGGTAACATTATTTGTTCCGCGTCGTAATCAAAATATAGAGCTTACATTTTAAACTTCTAGATGTAAGCAGCGCGTGCGCAGTTTGGTGCGACACCAGAGGCGGTGGATATAAGTCCCGAGGATGGACGTTACCGGACGGCACCGCCTGCTCCAAGATGTCCCCCAAATTCTGCATATCCGGCGTGTGCCAGGTTAGACCGGGATCAGGATAATAGGGATGATGACTATTTTTTTTTGTTCGTTTATCAGATAGATTATCAAAAAGTATTGGACACGTATTTTCTTTTTTTTTTCACATAATATAAACATTGCAGAGATATATTGATTTGAAAAGTCGCATGACGTCACGTTTGAGTACACTTATAAGTGAAAATTCACTCAAAAGTGCCGTCACGAGCCCCTACTCCCAAACTTTGACGCGCTATAACTTTGCCATTTTTTGGTTGATTGCCCAAAGAAAAAATACGTGACCATTATTTTTTGATCATCTAACTGACGGACTAAATAGAATTTTTTTTACTGTACCCCGTCATCACCCCTATTGTTGATTTGTGACCACTGTTTTTTTTTATTCTGAGAATAGTTGAGAATTCTTGCTTTACTGTTACATTGGGAATTCTTGTATTGAAGTTTAGGAATACCTACACTTACGAAAGATCAATTCAATTCTCATAATGTTAAACTATCAATGGAGTAACTTGCTTTTGGTAAGTTAGTTAGCAGACAGTAGCCCAAATTGTGAGTCTGATGCGGATTTCATACCACTGGATCAATTTACACTATCCATCATGCCAGTATCGAGTAGTACTCGCTGACCTCGCATTCAGAATCAGTAATTTATCTTGCGCTCCACATCGTGTTTTCGGGAGCGGAGTAGGTACGACCAAATCTCTATCGCCTGAAAATTTTATGCAATATTTTTCTTTATGTTCTCTTGTAAGAAATTCACGTGCAATGGTAACGTCGACAACGAGTTCTCGCTGCGTCCCGGCGACTGCGAGTGGGAGGCGCTGCAGCTACAGACAGCGACCCCTTATACTACACCGTAAGTTTTTTATTATGATTATGATGTTATATTTGGAAGACTTTGTTATAATTAAGCGTGAATCATAAGTGGGTGACATGTGTGGAGTTGACTGCAAGCCTTCACTAGTAGACGAGGCACTCGAAGAAGATCTTGATGATATAAGTTCTAGTATAATTCCTATATGTAAATTGAGAATGCATTTAACCATCGTTTCAAGACTTGGAGGAATACCATCTTCAAGATAACTCATGATGAGACCCGTCTTTCCCAGTGGGCACTTTGGGCAAGTGCCCAGGGCCCCGCGATCGATAGGGGGCCCCCTCAGATCAAATTCAAAGTCCCTAGTTCCTGTTAAATCTCCAAACGGAAGTCATAGGGGCCCCATTATCCTAATATGCCCAGTGCCTCCAATAGGTCAAAGACATGATTCAGGTTCACTTTTCTGCCATAACATCTTTTAGCCCTAGTTCAGACAGCGGAATCCGCACGGATGTTAAACACGCGAAGCTTATTACAATGGTATGATACTAGGGCGTTCATACTACTCCTCGCGGATTACGACATCTGTGGATTAGCTAGCTCTTAAGCGGTTTTTTCAGGGTTAAAAACTCTTTCTGTTTTTTGTGCATAATCTCATTTTTAGCTTCTATGTTCAGTTCAGTTCCTATGTTGATCGTCGGAAACCTACTTCTCATTATTACGTCGCTTGTGCTTGTGTTGAATTCTGTTTAATTTAATAAACTCTCGATTCACACAGAGAAAATTCACCAGATCAGCCAGATCTACTTGGCTATATGAATTCACATATATGAAATATGGAGGAGGTGTATTTGGGAGTAACATGAGTACTGTTTGACGAAATCAATTACTGCTTTGCCAATTTACTAAGCATTTACTTACCCATTTGCAACAAATTTACTTAATCTCGATTTAACTAAAACTGGCTTAAGCTCAAACAAATATGTCAAACGTCAATTTGCCATTATTGTATGGCTTTAATCTAGTATTGATTAAACCGAGATTGAACAAAAACTTTCGATGATGGTCGATGAATGATTCGGTAGGACCAAGTCATCAGGCACGTGGCGTCGAGCAGTAGGCTCCCAATGGCGCGCCATCAGCGGCTGCCACTACCACTGCATCGCCCCGGGCGTGGGCGTGCGTTTGGTGCGCTCCCCGTCCCAGCAGCCCAGCATCCAGCTGTGCCGCCCCCAGCCACCCCGCCCCGCCCTGGTGAGTGCCGCCCTGCCCCGCGCCCCCACTACCACTGCATCGCCCCGGGCGTGGGCGTGCGCCTGGTGCGCTCCCCGTCCCAGCAGCCCAGCATCCAGCTGTGCCGCCCCCAGCCGCCCCGCCCCGCCCTGGTGAGTGCCGCCCTGCCCCGCGCCCCCACTACCACTGCATCACCCCACTGCTGGTTTATTATTCTTTTATTTATTCATTATCAGCCTATTTATGCCTCCACTACTGGAGCACAGGCTATTCCAATAAATGAAATAAGAAAATTAGACTTTGATGCACCACGATCACCTAGAGCTTAATCTGCAGATACAATCGGAACTAAGCCGGAAAAAGCTCTAGATAAGTAAAACATTTTAGGTCACGCATCCTATGACCAGCCATTGCAAAAATTGCGCAACTTCGTGGCCGTTGCGCAATTTTTGCAATGGCTGAAGTAACAGATAATCCTACAACTGAACTCCTAAAGTATCTTACTTAATAACAAACAACATTTCTTCCCATAAGGTAGAGGTTACTTCGACAGATAGGATCTCCAATTCAAGCGGAAATGTAGAACTATCATGTAATCCATCAACTACCCTCACTTCTTCTGATTCCAAAATCCAAAACTTACAATAATACACGTGTCACTCGTTCAAGCATTTGAAAAGATTCTTATTTCATGGTAGAACTAGTTCACATAACAAAAAATGGGTGCGTGTACTTATGTAGGCGCGTGAGAAGTTATCCTTCTTTGGCATCGTTTAAAATTAGTTTTTAATTGCATGCAAATAATTAATTACAATATATTAATAAAAAGTCTGGAAAAGGACACAGTCAATAAAGTTCAGTTTTAATTTGAAAAAATAAATAAATAATCAAAATATTCAATTAAAATCGCTACTGAATATAATTTATTAGAACATAATTATGTGATTTGCACTTGTATGAAACTCAAACACGTATTCCGAATATACTAACTAGAAACATGTGGATAAATATTATAAATATGAATACCTATAACTGTTACTTTATTACAAAAAATAAAGATGTGGTTTTTGGTTCTACTACACCAATGGTCAAGAGATGGCGCTGTAGTCTCCTGAATCGCGCTTTGGTTCCGTTGTTCCAGATTAATAAATACTTTTGATATCATAAATACGAATACCTATAACTGTTACTTTATTACAAAAAATAAAGATGTGGTTTTTGGTTCTACTACACCAATGGTCAAGAGATGGCGCTGTAGTCTCCTGAATCGCGCTTTGGTTCCGTTGTTCGAGATTAATAAATACTTTTGATAGGCCTTCACAATGCAGTCGTTAGCACCCACTAAATAGAGATTCTATTTCTATTTTGTTGGTAGATTTTCTTAATGTGCGGTAAACACAAAAGTAACGCATGAAGTTGGTCGCTAAAGCGACCAACTTCATGCTGTTAAAATTTTGTGTTACAGTGATGCGCGCGCATCTTAAAATTTCACTCTCATCATTTTTTCATAACGCGCCTAAAGAAGTATAACTTCAATAAATAGATTAAACGCTTAAACTGATGTAACGATCCGTCACGCAACATTACCAGCTCTTTAACATATATTATTTATTTTCTGACAGGGTTGCACTCAGCGTAAAACTCCGTATCAATACGCTACCATGGTGTGCACTAAATACAAGGAGAGGGTTAGAAGACTGTCCGGCTTGGGAATGCAGATATCTCCAGTGCCAGGTAAGTTATGTACGAAATTCATTTCGTTGTCACCATTTATAAATTTAAATTTCTTTGAAGCAACTAGTCAGCTCAGCTGTTATGAAACTTTACTCGCTCCAGGTCCGAAAACAACTCGAGAATCTTCCCCCTTTATTCCCCCATTTCTTCCAATAATGTTTCCATTTAGCCTCCTCAAGAACTTTCTTTCGCAAACTTTCTTGCTCGAATTACTGCAACTTGCTTTCCATTCCTTCAATCCTTCCATCCTTTTGTAGTCGATTTTGTTTATCAAATTTAACTTTAAATGTGCAACTTATTACTTTTTCGTTTTGACCACCCCTTTCAAGTTCAAAGTGAGACAGATATTTATGTTATGCTAATATTATAATATTTTCCAAAGGCTAAAGTTAGACAATTTAAATAACCCTATGATTATATAGTAATATACTTGTTCGGCTGCGATGAGCTGGAGGAGCTCGATAGCGCAAGTGGTTAGCGCGTTCGGCTGCGATCGTTGAAATTAAGCAACTTTCGCAGTGGTCGGTCATTAGATGGGTGACCAAAAATATACTATCTCGAGCTCCTCCGTGCTTCGGAAGGCACGTTAAGCCGTTGGTCCCGGCTGCATCTGCAGTCGTTAGCATCCACCAATCCGCACAGGGCCCGCATGGTGGGTCATGGCTCAAACTTCCTATTCCATCTATAGGGAAGGCCCCAGCAGTGAGGACATTAATATGCTGATGATGATGATGATATAGGCATATGAATTTCACCCTATTCTAATGTAATACGTACAGAGGATCCAGACCGACCTTGCCGTATAGCATGTCAAGACGAACATGCGCCTCATCGCTTCTACCTAGTGAACGGTCACGACGGGTGGTTCCCGCTGGGCACCGCGTGCGGCCGCAACAACGCCTCCTACTGCGTCAGCGGCAAGTGTCTGGTGAGTGCTACGTATGGGGAATGATCTCCAGTCAGTGCCTTATGTCACACACTATATAGCTGTCAATATGAACCGAAACAACGCCTTCTACTGCGTCAGCGGCAAGTGTCTGGTGAGTGCTACGTATGGGGAATGATCTCCAGTCAGTGCCTTATGTCACACACTATATAGCTGTCAATATGAACCGAAACAACGCCTCCTACTGCGTCAGCGGCAAGTGTCTGGTGAGTGCTACGTATGGAGAATGATCTCCAGTCAGTGCCTTATGTATCACATTATATAGATGTCAATATGAACCGAAACAACGCCTTCTACTGCGTAAGCATCAAGTGTCTGGTGAGTGCTACGTATGGGGAATGGTCTCCAGTCAGTGCCTTATGTCACACATTATATAGCTGTCAATATGAACCGAAACAACGCCTTGTACTGCGTCAGCGGCAAGTGTCTGGTGAGTGCTACGTATGGGGAATGATCTCCAGTCAGTGCCTTATGTCACACACTATATAGTTGTCGATATGAACCGAAACAACGCCTTCTACTGCGTCAGCGGCAAGTGTCTGGTGAGTGCTACGTATGGGGAATGATCTCCAGTCAGTGCCTTATGTCACACACTATATAGCTGTCAATATGAACCACAACAACACCTCCTACTGCGTCAGCAGCAAGTGTCTGGTGAGTGCTACGTATGGGGAATGATCTCCAGTCAGTGCCTTATGTCACACACTATATAGCTGTCAATATGAACCGCAACAACGCCTCCTACTGCGTCAGCGGCAAGTGTCTGGTGAGTGCTACGTATGGGGAATGATCTCCAGTCAGTGCCTTATGTCACACACTATATAGCTGTCAATATGAACCGCAACAACGCCTCCTACTGCGTCAGCGGCAAGTGTCTGGTGAGTGCTACGTATGGGGAATGGTCTCCAGTCAGTGCCTTATGTCACACATTATATAGCTGTCAATATGAACCGAAACAACGCCTGATACTACGTCAGCAGCAAGTGTCTGGTGAGTACTACGTATGGAGAATGATCTCCAGTCAGTGCCTTATGTCACACACTATATAGCTGTCAATATGAACCGCAACAACGCCTCCTACTGCGTCAGCAGCAAGTGTCTGGTGAGTGCTACGTATGGGGAATGGTCTCCAGTCACTGCCTTATGCCACACACTATATAGTTGTCAATATGAACCGAAACAACGGCTTCTACTGCGTAAGCGGCAAGTGTCTGGTGAGTGCTACGTATGGGGAATGATCTCCAGTTAGTGCCTTATGTCACACACTATATAGCTGTCAATATGAACCGAAACAACGCCTTGTACTGCGTCAGCGGCAAGTGTCTGGTGAGTGCTACGTATGGGGAATGGTCTCCAGTCAGTGCCTTATGTCACACACGATATAGCTGTCAATATGAACCGCAACAACGCCTCCTACTGTGTCAGCGGCAAGTGTCTGGTGAGTGCTACGTATGGGGAATGGTCTCCAGTCAGTGCCTTATGTCACACACGATATAGCTGTCAAAATGAACCACAACAACGCGTCCTACTGCGTCAGCGGCAAGTGTCTGGTGAGTGCTACGTATGGGGAATGATCTCCAGTTAGTGCCTTATGTCACACACTTTATAGCTGTCAATATGAACCGCAACAACGCCTCCTACTGCGTCAGCGGCAAGTGTCTGGTGAGTGCTACGTATGGGGAATGATCTCCAGTCAGTGCCTTATGTCACACACTATATAGCTGTCAATATGAACCGCAACAACGCCTCCTACTGCGTCAGCGGCAAGTGTCTGGTGAGTGCTACGTATGGGGAATGATCTCCAGTCAGTGCCTTATGTCACACATTATATAGCTATCAATATGAACCAGGAGCGTGGTGGTGTTGTTTTTCAAGAAAGGCGATAAAACCCGCTTGAAGAACTATCGACCTATCTCGCTCTTGAGCCACGTCTATAAGTTGTTTTCGAGAGTAATTACAAATCGACTTTCGCGCAGGTTCGACGACTTCCAGCCTCCCGAACAAGCCGGTTTTCGAAAGGGCTTTAGTACCATGGACCACATACATACGCTGCGTCAGATCATACAGAAGACCGAGGAGTATAATCGGCCTCTGTGTCTAGCGTATGTGGACTACGAGAAGGCCTTCGATTCGGTCGAGACTTGGGCGGTGCTGCAGTCCCTCCAGCGGTGCCAAATTGACTATCGATATATCGAAGTGTTGAAGTGTTTGTATAGAAACGCCACTATGTCAGTCCGAATCCAGGAGAGAAGTACGAAACCGATTCCATTGCAGAAGGGTGTCAGACAGGGGGACGTGATTTCCCCGAAACTGTTCACCGCTGCATTGGAAGACGTCTTCAAGCTTCTGGATTGGACCGGACTCGGCATCAACATCAACGGCGAATACATCTCTCACCTTCGATTTGCAGACGACATCGTGGTTATGGCAGAATCCCTGGAGGACCTTGGCACAATGCTCAATGACCTCAGCAGAGTTTCCCAACGAGTTGGTTTAAGGATGAACATGGATAAAACCAAGGTCATGTTCAATGTCCATGTCACTCCAGCACCAGTATCTGTTGGGAATGCGATTCTCGAAGTTGTCGATCATTATGTCTACCTAGGACAAACAGTCCAGTTGGGCAAATCCAACTTCGAGAAAGAGGTCAACCGACGAATCCAACTCGGATGGGCAGCGTTCGGGAAGCTTAGGCACATCCTTACGGCCAAAATTCCCCAGTGCCTGAAAAGAAGGGTCTATGACCAGTGTGTGTTACCAGTGATGACTTATGGGACTGAGACGTGGACTCTGAATGTCGGCCTCATAACAAAACTCAGAGTCGCGCAGCGTGCTATGGAGAGGGCTATGCTCGGTGTTTCCCTACGTGATTAAGATCCGAAATACGGAGATCCGTAGAAGGATCGGTGTGTACGACATAGACCGAAGAGTCAGCACGCTGAAATGGCAATGGGCAGGCCACATCACTCGAGGATCTGACAACCGTTGGGTAAGAAAGGTCCTCGAGTGGCGACCACGTACCGGACGACGCAGCGTGGGGCGGCCCCCAACAAGTTGAACTGACGACATCGTCAAATATGCTGGGGGCCGCTGGATGCGGATAGCGCAGGACCGCGCATTGTGGCGTTTTATGGGGGAGGCCTATGTCCAGCAGTGGACGGAGAAAGGCTGATGGATGGATGGATCAATATGAACCGAAACAACGCCTTCTACTGCGTCAGCGGCAAGTGTCTGGTGAGTGCTACGTATGGAGAATGATCTCCAGTTAGTGCCTTATGTCACACACTATATAGCTGTCAATATGAACCGCAACAACGCCTCCTACTGCGTCAGCGGCAAGTGTCTGGTGAGTGCTACGTATGGGGAATGATCTCCAGTCAGTGCCTTATGTCACACATTATATAGCTGTCAATATGAACCGAAACAACGCCTTCTACTGCGTCAGCGGCAAGTGTTTGGTGAGTGCTACGTATGGAGAATGATCTCCAGTCAGTGCCTTATGTCACACACTATATAGCTGTCAATATGAACCGCAACAACGCTTCCTACTGCGTCAGCGGCAAGTGTCTGGTGAGTGCTACGTATGGGGAATGGTCTCCAGTCACTGCCTTATGTCACACACTATATAGCTGTCAATATGAACCGAAACAACGGCTTCTACTGCGTAAGCGGCAAGTGTCTGGTGAGTGCTAAGTATGGGGAATGATCTCCAGTCAGTGCCTTATGTCACACACTATATAGCTGTCAATATGAACCGCAACAACGCGTCCTACTGCGTAAGCGGCAAGTGTCTGGTGAGTGCTAAGTATGGGGAATGATCTCCAGTCAGTGCCTTATGTCACACACTATATAGCTGTCAATATGAACCGAAACAACGGCTTCTACTGCGTAAGCGGCAAGTGTCTGGTGAGTGCTAAGTATGGGGAATGATCTCCAGTCAGTGCCTTATGTCACACACTATATAGCTGTCAATATGAACCGCAACAACGCCTCCTACTGCGTCAGCGGCAAGTGTCTGGTGAGTGCTACGTATGGGGAATGGTCTCCAGTCAGTGCCTTATGTCACACACTATATAGCTGTCAATATGAACCGCAACAACGCGTCCTACTGCGTAAGCGGCAAGTGTCTGGTGAGTGCTACGTATGGGGAATGATCTCCAGTCAGTGCCTTATGTCACACACTATATAGCTGTCAATATGAACCGAAACAACGGCTTCTACTGCGTAAGCGGCAAGTGTCTGGTGAGTGCTACGTATGGGGAATGATCTCCAGTCAGTGCCTTATGTCACACACTATATAGCTGTCAATATGAACCACAACAACACCTCCTACTGCGTCAGCAGCAAGTGTCTGGTGAGTGCTACGTATGGGGAATTATCTCCAGTCAGTGCCTTATGTCACACACTATATAGCTGTCAATATGAACCGAAACAACGCCTCCTACTACGTCAGCGGCAAGTGTCTGGTGAGTACTACGTATGGGGAATGGTCTCCAGTCAGTGCCTTATGTCACACACTATATACTTGTCAATATGAACGAAACAACGCCTGTTACTGCGTCAGCGGCAAGTGTCTGGTGAGCGCTACGTATGGGGAATGGTCTCCAGTCAGTGCCTTATGTCACACACTATATAGCTGTCAATATGAACCGCAACAACGCCTCCTACTGCGTCAGCAGCAAGTGTCTGATGAGTGCCACTTATTATTATTTCAGATTTTTTGGGCTATGCAGACTATGGAACTATGGAACCAATGCTCGCCTCAACGTCGTTGAACTGTCATAAAATATATCCAGATACTCATTGTTATTTATGAATTGAATAAATAGGTGACAGAGCATGCAAGATAACTATTTAGACGATAGTTCGTATAGACTAAGCGAACTTGCGATTTGAAGTTATTAACGTTATCTCTTTCCCCACAGGAATTCGGTCCAGACAACACCCCTTTATCCGAGATGGTATACACATTGCCTCTATTGCCCCGCACTAGCGTTATATCTCGGCGCGCGCGCAGCCTCACGCGCCGCGTCACTGTACGCACCTCCATCGACCCCCAGCAGCTGCGCGACATTATAGCGGCCCTCAACCTGTCCCGTGAGTATCCCACTAATATTATAAAGCCGAAAGTTTGTGAGTGTGTATGTTTGTTACTTCTTCACGTCTTAACGGCTGGAGCGATTTGAATAAAAATTGGTATGGAGTTAGCTGACACTCTGGATTAACACATGAGCTACGTTTTAGTGCGGGGAAATATCCCTAATAAACCGCGGGTAATACTACGGGGCACAGCTAGTATAACTATATAGCTGGATACTCCCCTAACAACTAGCCCAATCTGTCGGTATGTGACTATACAGGGTGTGACAAAAGTCCGAAATAAAACTTTAGGGTTTGGTTGTGTTCCTTGTATAGAATTACCTACGAAAGTTTGACGCCTTTCAGACCACTTTTATTTTCTAATTAAATTAATAAAAATATCGTTTTACACCTGCCTATGACAACCCTATGAATGTGTACGATTACTAATATACGATACCTAAACAGACCCCCCTCTCTCCCCCAGGCGCCCCGGCGCCCCGCTCAGATACCTACAAATTTTTATTTCGGAATACATAGCTACAAATTTTATTTCGGAATTCTGTAACACCCTGTATAGTGCCTCTACTACCACCTGCAGCAGCTGCGCGACATTATAGCGGCCCTCAACCTGTCCCGTGAGTATATAACTATATAGCTGGATACTCCCCTAACAACTAGCTCCATCTGTCAGTATGTCACTATATAGTGCCTCTACTACCACGCACTAGCGCCATCTGCCGGCGCGCCTCAATACACCCGCAGCAGCTGCGCGACATTATAGCGGCCCTCAACCTGTCCCGTGTGTATATCACTATATAGCTGGATACTCCCCTAACAACTAGCTCCATTGTCAGTATGTCACTATATAGTGCCCCTACTACCACGTACTAACGCCGTCTGCCGGCGCGCCTCAAAGGCCCGCAGCAGCTGCGCGACATTATAGCGGCCCTCAACCTGTCCCGTGTGTATACCACTATATAGCTGGATCACACGCTCCCCTAACAACTATAGTCGCGGTACGATATGATGGCTGTTTTGAAAGATTGCAATAGTGACGTGAAAAGTCAATTTGTTATCGAACAAAATCTAATTTAATCGAATGCGATTCCCAGCTAGTAGGTATTATATTTTATTTTAATTTAAATAAACATTGCAAGAATATGCTGGTTATAAAAATTTAATAAAACGAAAACATAAATGTTACACAATCATGTCACATCAAAACTCACGAGTCACATTTAGCTATTTTATTGATTTCATGTTTTCACATATTGAATTTCCAAAAAAAAACAATTTCCGAATCATATGGCTAATAAGTGCACCATCATGTTTATGATATAACAATTCATAATGATAATAACCATAAAAGAAATAATTAATTTAATTAACTTATTCCTTCAAAAGGTATTACATTTAATTGTTTTAAACTTGGTTTTCGAAATCTTGACGTAAAATTAGACCATATCATAAGATAGTTTTGTAATATTTTAATTGTACGCCCCAAAATTACCAATTCCATCAATTTTTATGACTATATTTTATATTATGGATAATTATATTTTTATGAATAATGTTATTAAAACGCAAGATATCCTGTACGGACCGGCCCGGCTCGTTGATCGCAAGATGGTATCGCTTTGTCTCTTTCTATGCAAATGACAAGGACGGGTAATTGCGTCACCAGCTGCACCATCAGACAGCTTTCTTCCCAATTCGAAATAAAGAAAGCACTTTCCCTTTAACATGTAATTAAAACACATTAATTTTCCGTCCACAGTACACAACAGCAACGACCACATGTATTCAGATTCAATCCCCGACAACATTGAGGTGGACTTCACCAACCCCATACATATCGCACCTGAGGACACGCTGCTCAGCAAGAAACCAAGACCGACTTGGGACTGAACCAGGGAACTGGCAATATCAACAAGGATCTTCCTATCAGAGCCGCAAGCAGGAACTTTGACATATCCGCAATCGTCAAAGTTTCTATTGAAACTACGCAGCGCCACCTACCAGGCGTAAAAACAAATTGGCTCATGCCATAGAAACTGAAGATGGCGAAACGATGGGTATCTGTCAAAGGTCGTGCATAAGGTACTCTACCCTTAGCACAAACCAATATCAAATTCTTTACATAAATTCTAAACTTGAACAGCGCCACAACGGACGTTACGAGAATTAAAAATCAGCAGCACTAAATTTTTGACGTTTGACGCGTATCGGGATCAAATGTTAACTACTTGAGTTCGATAATGGTTCGTGCTTAGGATACGGGACTAAAATCGTAAATGGGACGTCAGCCTTCCTGCCTGCCTAACTAAATTCAATAAAAGGCTACCATCCTACCAACGCACTTGGTTCCTAGGTTTACCATATTGCAAATCTCATTTGTGTCATCTGAGCAGGAGAATATATCGATCTACTGTTTATTTTGGTAGGGGAGCTTGACTCGAGCGCGGCAGAATACCATAAGGAGGGCTAACTTAAGCGTTATTTTTAATTAATATCCCTCCAGTAGCTTCTATTCAAAAGACTGCCGATGTTGCCGCGACCAAAGTAGGGATGATCGATATTAGAAAAACATCGATGTTAACATCGAATCAAAAGTATCGATGTACGACAAATATCGATAGAAAAACATCGATATGTTTAAAACATCGTTTTTTTTTTAAAATAAAACTATCTATTAAAATATAATATGAAATGATTTATTTATTAGATAGGGTGTCTCGGTAAGAGTGTACTTTTTAATATTAAGATATAAACACGTATTTTTTGAGAGAGATGTAATGTTTTTATTGGATTCTAAAGTAGATTGGGTTCCGATTAAACATGAAATAAAATATTTGGCCCCCCACGGCCCTGATGACAGGCTATCTAAAAGGGCTCCATTTTTAATAATGAGAGTAAACGTAGATGTATGTAATTAAAGTTGACAGTATTTTATTTATCTCTTGAGAAATGAAAACAAACTTATTCGTACATAATACGGCTTTGGGCTTACTCCAATTATTTTGATCAGTGTCATCCAGTGGAAAATATGTAGTTGTAACTTGATAGTCATCTGCTAATGATTATGCAACATTTAGTTGAAGCTAGTACACCTAATGCACGCCAGACGGCACCCAAAAGCATAATTGACGTTTCGATATTTTATTCTAGTAACATCGATGTTTCGATGATATCGTAGTCAACCTATCGATGTTAAAACATCGATGTTTTCCAGTTAAACATCGATGTTTATTCAACATCGATGAATATCGATCATCCCTAGACCAAAGGTTTGTAGATTTTTTTTGCTGCCCTACATACAGGACTCAGTTATGGTGGGGGTACTTCACAAGGTACATGGCACTTATGCTATTCTGCCTCGCTCGGGTAAATCCAGAAGTCCCCTATAATAGGGGTGATGACGGGGTACAGTAAACGAAATTCTATTTAGTCTGTCAGTTAGATGATCAAAAAATAATGTACACGTATTTTTATCTTTGGGCAATCAACCAAAAAATGACAAAGTTATAGCGCGTCAAAGTTTGGGAGTAGGGGAGTTTCGTAACGTCACATTTTAGTGAATTTTCACTTAAAAGTGTACTAAAACGTGACGTCATGCGACTTTTCAAATCAATATATCTCTGCAATGTTTATATTATGTGAAAAAAGAAAAAATACGTGTCCAATAATTTTTTGATAATCTACCTGATAAACGAAGAAAAAAAAATAGTCATCATCCCTATTTTTAAAAACCAAGTTAGCGACAGTTTGATGCTTAATCACGCTACCTGATGAAATTATAGCCAGTAAAGCAACTATATTAATTACCCTAGATACACAATGTGCGCTCAAAATGTGTCCCAATCAAGAAGTGTTTGAACACGACTCAAGCACTTCTTGCTTCACAGTCACGCGCAGACCATTGAAAAGTCAAGATGCCGCAGAGCTCCGTGAAAAAATGCGACAAAAATACTTATAGTACATAATGTAGAGTATCTCGATGGCGCAAGTGGTTAGCGCGTTCGGCTGCGGTCGTTGAAGTTAAGCAACTTTCGCAGTGGTTGGTGATTGGATGGGTGACCAAAAATTTACTATCTCGAACTCCTCCGTGCTTCGGAAGGCACGTTAAGCCGTTGGTCCCGGCTGCATCTGCAGTCGTTAGCACCCACCAATCCGCACTGAGCCCGCGTGGTGGGTCAAGGCCCAATCTCCCTATTCCATCCATAGGGAAGGCCTGTGCCCCAGCAGTGGGCACATTAATAAGCTGATGATGATGATCGTTTTATGGACAGGTATCTAATCAATGTTTGTTAATTTAACGTTTTGAAGCGATTTTTGTTCTAATACTTACTATAAACTGATTTAATAGAAAATATTTGAGATAAACAAATGCATAGTCGGTTATATAATCGTCTCTTTTCCTCGCGGTCCGTACCTGCTATATTACTAACAGCGCATTCAGAATTGCGCGTAAAGTCAAAGACATAAGGTCTATATTCTTCAGCATATAGCAATAAGTCGTAAAATTTTACAAACTTGTATTTTCCACAGTCATATCTCATTGACGCATACGTTTTAATTAAGACCTTATATAGTATGCATTAAAGGTGACTTTTAATGTTTAAATAATGCCTTAATATATTGTTTTTGAATACGCGATCATCTTACGGAGCTCCGTGGATCGTTCAATGTACCTTTTGGACAGGTTTCGGCCACGATTTTGTTCGCATTGTTGTATCTAGGGTATTTAATATTATTGCAGTAAAGTAACAAATAACTGTGCATAAAATACGAAATTTTATCTAAAAGTTATTGCAGACTTAACTATATTTAGGAATTAATGATTGGAGAAACACCTTTGACATACGTAAACGTAAAATATTGAATGCGATCAAGACTGAGAGAGCTCTCTTATGAAATAAGTAGATAATTCGTAATTGTATTTCATTTATGAATGATTCAATATTATGACCTTCATTCGAATCTTATAATTTACCGGATTTCAAACTCAAGTAAAAGAGTTTCGAAAACGCCTTCTTTTACTCAGATTGTGAGGTAGTTATATACGAATTTGTCAGGTATTTTGTGCATCCAGTTTGCGAATTTATATAAAAAAAAGAGTAATAATTTTGTGTAAGTACCAGATATTTGTTGATTAACAACTGTTGGCTATTATTTTTAACAGAATTTGTTGTAAAAAATTACTGGCACAACTTGTCTCTGGTAATGTTATATCTCAATGAGATAAGGTAACTAAATTGGATGTTAGCTTAGATGAAAACAAAAAGGGAAGATACGGCACTCGCGGATCAAAAGTGTACCGCTTAAATTGTGGTGCATGACCACAATTCGCTTTAGTCACAATTTGACATCCAAACACGCTGAATATGCACTCAATATAACAACATTGCGTATATTCTGTGTTATAAAGATAAAACAATGCCTTCGATGCATTTAAAAAGAACACAAATAGTTCAAGATCAAGTAACAAATTCTACGGCAACACTTTTTATTTGCAATACTATAAAATCATTATTTTCTGAAAAATCACGGTTTGTCATAAACGCTATTTGCGTATTTGCCATTTGTTATCAAGAAAAGGACAACAATACAGCTCAGCCTTTTGGAGAGAGAAAACAGAAAATGCAGTCGGCTGCCAAGCGACGCGGACTGACCGTTTCGCTCACGCTGCGTTGAAGCGTACAGTTCTGTCTCGCTCGCTCGATTCAATGTTTATTTAAAGAAGTGTGCGTGTGTGAGAGTTGTTTATGTAGTTTAGTCGGATTATGTTTTATCTGATGCTAGTATGAGCGTACCGTATCTTCCCTTTTTGTTTTAATCTAAGGATGTAAGTGATAAAAATGATTCCTTGTCTGTCTTCAATCATTCATGTCTTTAACTGGTGGGAATAAAAATGGACGATTCAAAAGAGTTGTAATTTGCATCCACTTTTAATAAAGATATTTTGTCTTTCGACATTATGTATGTATTATTATCCTGGATACTGGATACTGTACTATGGATACAGTATCCATAGTACGAACTCTACATAGTTTGAGTAAGAATAAAGAGATGACTATCGCTTTTTCTCCGTCTATCAGGCAGATTAATAAAAAGTATTGGACACGTTCTTTTTTTAACACAATCAAAACATTACAGAGATATGTATTTTGATTTGAAATGTCGCATGGTGATTCCTGAAACAGTTTTTACTTAGAAGTGACGTCAAGGGGCCCCCAGTCCCAAAATTTGCCGCGCTTCATCTTTGTATTTTTTTTGGGGTGATCGACAAAAGAAAAAAATATGTGTCCATTATTTTTTGATAATTTAACTGATGGGCTAAATACAATTTCATTTACTTTATTTACCCTATCATCATCCTTGTTATGGCTCAATTACATTTGGTCGTTAGGGCGTATTCGGGTGCACGAAGCAATATTTATAATGGAAGTTAAGACTACTTGGAGTTAAGGGCTGGAAGACGGGTAACCAAAACAAAATCTACTCGACTCCCTTCATTGACACTTAGTCGTTTTCCCGAATAGGGTATTTGACAAGTTTTGACAAGTTTTAGAAAACGATCTCACGTTATTGACTAATGTTTATAGAGTACATAAAAAGTGGATGTTCATCATTATGTTGTGTATTTCGGTAAGAAAACTAAATCAAAAACTCTATTTTCAAGTTGCCGCGAAAAACGTATCTCTGGACAATATGGCGTCTTACTGGTGTGTGACGTCACACGACTGTCATTGAAACGTCAAACCATACAATCTAATGTCACTTAAACCGGAAGTTTACTTGCGTGTGACGTCATTTTAGGTTCCATCAATCCCAAGCGTTTTCAGCGGTCACGTGACAAAAGACAAGAAAACTATTATCTTTATCGTGGGTTTTTAGTAAAATTATGAATATTTTTTCTGTAAAAATAGTAAAAACTCCTGCCAATATTCATTCTAAATACAGATGCTAACAATTGGCACTTTATTTTTAATACTGTCAAATACCCTATCGCGCCATTAGAACGATTTGTCGGGAATTTGTTATGAGTCTATCGCGAACTGGATCTCACAAGTCTTTATTGAACAGCCTAAAGGGTTTGCTCATGCTCAAACAAAAATAGTGAGTCCCAATGTATAATGAGTTGACCTGTGCAGTCAATGCAAAAATTTACCAACTCTACTCACTAATTGACTGTTCATCTATTGTGATCAAATGTTTAGTATTTATTTAGAGAAAATTTTATATTTTTTAATGATGTAAGTAGTATTATTTTAGTAATAAAATAAAGACATTTTAAAGATTTAAAAAACCTGAATGCGTTTTATTTTTGTTTAAATTTTAGACAAACAAAGGACACCCGGCATTTTGCGCCAGTTGTATACTTTTTTAATTTTTATATCTGTGTTTCATAATTGGGTAACGTAGTCTGGCAATATTTGTCATCAGCAGCTAGCTGTCAATGTCAAATACGTAGATTTGTCATCAAAAGGGTTTCTATATCAAAATAATATTTATCATTAAATAACTTCTTTCCACGATTCACTAAAAATAAGGCAAAAGTAGTTTTATGCAGCAAATAATTTTGGCTTTATTTTGAGACCAAATTCAACTGTATACAAGTTTAGCATTTTTTCTATGAAAAGTGCCGGGTCTCCTTTTACGGTATAAATTTCGTGGTAGCATTTAAGGCACTGTGGTACTTAAGTGGTCGATATAAAGTACTTTTTTGATTGAAAGTTATAAACATTATTATAAATAACTTTTGCCTTGCACTCCTTTGACTGCCGCAGCGAGTTTAGACGGATCTGTTATGAACCACTGCCACAGTTTTCTCAGGTGATGTTTGTCGTCATTCTGTAATAGAAGAATATAAAATTTCATTATCACAACTAACCATTACAAAAGTGCAATCACTGCGTTAAAACTGCGATCGATTTTGAACCAGCTATAGCAGAGGAACTCGATGACGCAGGTGGTTAGCGTGGTCGGTGAATGATCGTAAAATTTAAGTAATTTTTACAATGGCCATATTAAATGGATGACAATAGCCGGTCATTGGATGGGTGACAATGGTCAGTCATTGGTTATGATGGATAATGGCCGGTCATTGGATGGGTGACAATGGCCGGTCATTGGACGGGTGACAATTATCGGTCATTGGATGGGTGACAATGGTCGGTCATTGGATGGGTGACAATGGTCGGTCATTGGATGGGTGACAATGGCCGGTCATTGGATGGGTGATAATTATCGGTCATTGGATGGGTGACAATTATCGGTCATTGGATGGGTGACAATTATCGGTCATTGGATGGGTGACAATGGAAGGTCATTAGGTGGGTGACAATTATCGGTCATTGGATGGGTGACAATTATCGGTCATTGGATGGGTGACAATGGACGGTCATTGGATGGGTGACAATTATCGGTCATTGGATGGGTGACAATGGAAGGTCATTAGATGGGTGACAATGGCCGGTCATTGGATGGGTGACAATGGCCGGTCATTGGATGGGTGATAATTATCGCTCATTGGATGTGTGACAATTATCGGTCATTGGATGGGTGACAATGGAAGGTCATTAGATGGGTGACAATTATCGGTCATTGGATGGGTGACAATGGTCGGTCATTGGATGAATGACAATGGCCGGTCAATGGATGGGTGACAATGGCCGGTCATTGGATGGGTGATAATTATCGGTCATTGGATGGGTGACAATTATCGGTCATTGGATGGGTGACAATGGTCGGTCATTGGATGGGTGACAATGGCCGGTCAATGGATGGGTGACAATGGCCGGTCATTGGATGGGTGACAATAGCCGGTCATAGGATGGGTGACAATGGCCTGTTATTTAATGGGTGACAATGCCGGTCATTGGCTGGGTGACAATGGCGAATCATTGGATGGGTGACAATGGCCGGTCATTGGGTGGGTGACATTGGATGGGTCCCAAGGTGCTTCAATGGCAACCTCGCACCGGGAAGCGCAGTACCGGCAGACCCCTCACGAGGTGGATTGACGACTTCAAGCGAATCAGGGGGACCCACTAGATGCTGAAAGCGTAGGATCTTTCCATATGACGACCTCCGTGGCCGAGTGGTTTATATGCCGGGTTTCATGGTGTCACCGCTCGAGAGGTCCTGGGTTCGAATCCCGGTGGAGGCAGATGTTTGTGTGATGAATACGATAATTTTTACACCAGTCATGGATGTTTAATATGTATTTCTATATAAATAGACTTATATATTTCCACACTTTAACATGGGTGTGTTTTCTGCATGTAAAGTTTTTCCAGTAACATTTTCTTAAGATTTATAAATGTAGCAATTTAATGCATAAATTACCTTGACTTGCGTATACAGGGAGCTGACAGCGAGCACTTTGCTGTCAGTTTTCTGAAGTTCTTGTTGAAGGCGATGTTGTAGCGACGCGGCGCCCGCGTCGTAGACGCGTGGCTGTTTAGTGCAACCTTCGTAGACAGATTGTTTCAAGGGAAGACTGGCAACGCGGCTGTCATAATGAGAAAAAGGTTTAATAATAACACAAAAAGTAAGAAAAGTTTTACTAAATAAAACTAGTTTTAACGGGTTAATGCACGAACTTTAATTATTTATTGACGTTTCGCAGCCCAGTTCAGGTCTGCATCGTCAGAATATTTTTTTTTTAGTTTGTCGAGCTACCTTCGAAAGACTTTTATTGAGCGTTCGGATATTTCATTGGAAGATTTTTAAAACTTTATTGTCTATGTATGAATTTATTAGTTAAAGTTTTAAAAATCTTACAATGAAATATTCACGAACGCTCAATAAAAGTCTTTCGAAGGTAGCTCGACAAAGTAAAAAATAAATAAAGTTCGTGCATTAACCCGTTAAAACTAGTTTTATTTAATGAGTGATGTGCGTGAAAACCTAAGAACCAAAAAGTATTACTACCAAACCAATAGAAGAATTACACAACACAGATCAAAAGAAAATTAATGAAAGTGTTATACATACATTTCTTCCAAAACTGCTTCTTTCTTCTTAAACATATCTTCTATATCGCCGCCAAATTCTTTAATTGTGTTATGTAGCTCACTGTAAGCTTTAACCAACGCTACCGCATCACTATTGGGCGGCAGAGACAGCATATCGCAGAGTGCAGTGATTAGAGGGTCACAGGTTCGAAGCTTCTCTTCCGACGCTGCTTGTTCTAAAGCTATCATGTTCATCGATTCCTGAAGAGATTTTAGATACATTAGAAAGAAGAAGAAAATATTTTACAATAAAATAACGAGTGTACTAATGACCACACGACTGAAGTGAAACTTCTTTAGCTCCATCTGTATGTATATATATATGTGTGTGTACAATATCTACATGTATGTACGTATACATACTTCATTTACTATCTATAAGAGAAAGAAAGACAATATGCGCGAGCACTGCTTTCTCTTGCTTATATGCTTGCTTGTAACGCGTAACGCATTCGCCAGCTTACTCGTCTCTAGCACCCTGTAAACAGTGTCTGTACTCACGATTCTGTTGATAACAGCCTAGTTGTCTGCGGTGACGTATTGATGTAAATGTGTCTAAAGCTAAGTATGGTTACTTTCTCACATATAAGTCTGGGTTCCCTCGTCACTCTTAATGTTTAGAAACCTGTAAATAACGACATATCTATAGCACCCTGCAAACTGTACTGTCTGTCTGTACTCACGATTCTGTTGACAACAGCGTCGTTGTCCTCGGTGACGTATTGATGTAAATGTGTCTAAATCTAAGTATGGTTTCTTCTTATATACAAAGTCTGGGTTCCTTAGTTACTCTTAATGTTTAGAAACCTGTAAATAACGACATATCTATAGCACCCTGCAAACTGTACTGTCTGTCTGTACTCACGATTCTGTTGACAACAGCGTCGTTGTCCTCGGTGACGTATTGATGTAAATGTGTCTAAATCTAAGTATGGTTTCTTTATTGCATACAAAGTCTGGGTTCCTCAGTTATCCTTTATGCTCAGAAACCAGTAAATAATAACTCATCTATAGCACCCTGTTCACAGTGTTAGTACTCACGATTCTGCTTACAACCGCGTCGTTGTGGGCGGTGATGTATTGATGTAAATGTGTTCAAAGCTCAGTAGAGTATCTTTCTTACATACAAAGTCTGGGTTTCTCGTCACCCTTAATGTTTAGAAACCTGTAAATAAGAACTCGCCGTCCCCAAACCCGGTGACGCTGTAAATGCCATGCCAAAACACACTCAAAATAATCGCCTACAACACCCTGTAAACAGTGTCTGTACTCACGATTCTGCCTGGAGAACACCAAATACAATAAAATAACGAGTGAACTAATGACCACACGACTGAAGTGAAACTTCTTTAGCTCCATCTGTATGTATATATATATATGTGTGTGTACAATATACACATGTATGTACATATACACACTCAAAAAAATCGCCTACAACACCCTGTAAACAGTGTCTGTACTCACGATTCTGCTGACAACCGCGTCGTTGTGGGCGGTGACATATTGTCGCAGATGTGAAGCGAACTGTATCACCTCGTGGAGTGTGCGAAGTTCATGCCTCAGCGCGAAGTATAGCGCGCGATCTAAGGCTAAGGCGCGCTGGGTCGCTTCTTGAAGATTACTTATGTCGGTAAGCAACTGTCTGAATAAAAGCAAAATTAAAAATAAACTAGCAAACCAGTGAACCAAACGTTCAACAAAACCTGATTTAAAAAAAAATGTATTTAATTAATTGAGAACTTCGGAGATTTTGTGTGGTTTCGTTTGAAATTCGTGATTTCTCGAAAACCGGAAGTGCTACGTTACTCAAATCCGGTTTGTAGTCTTATCAGACTATTCTTAACTTATAACTTAAACATTCTCTTTATCTATCTCTTACGGTTTGGCGGCTGAAACAGCACCACAGACAGACAGACGGACGGACTTGTCTAATAGATAAGAGATGAGCGAGCCTTACAGTAGTCGCGTATGATGTGTAACATTTGAAACCTCACCTTATATTAGTAAAAAAAAGAAATAAAAGCCATTTGAACATTATGTTCTTAAATCAAATCAAATAGCGCGCGCTTCCCAAACTTCCTGTTACACACTTCCGTCCCACTTCACGTAATCACTCCCACAAATTGCACGAAAGCAAAAGGTGGGTTACACATCAAAAATGCGTGTGCGTCTCGGGCCGTACGACAGAAGTGGTAACTTAAAATAGCCTTTAAATTGACTTATTCTCGACAAGCCCAGCGACAGTCAGACGAACTATAGCTTCGAATTATTTTAAATAGGCATTAATTAAATAAGTGCGTATGCTCAATATTCAAACTGGCGTCTGTTTCCTTTCCTTTTTTTTTAAAGATAGTATAAGTTGTTAGTAATAAATATATTATGATATGAAGCATATTATAAGCATGTAAGCATATTATAGTAGGATAAAAGATTATGAGATAGTTATAGTTATATAAGCATGTTTAATATGTGGAGGTTTTTAAATGGCTTTTAGATATTGTTGTTTGTTTATTCAATAAGTGATTGATAGCTGTAAACCTTCCTAAAATAAAATAAATAAATAAATAAAAAAATCTAAAGAAAATATTAATGGTAATAAATTCCACGCGGACCAGGCAACAGACAGATAAGATTTTTGATCACAGAGCAGGTGCATTCGGTATACGATCTTATAAAACATCGATCGAAGTAGTTTTTGATCACACTCAGGCATCACACAAATAACACTATTTGTATTTACACTGTATGAGACAGCAATCAAAATGCAGGTAAACCATTAATGTGTATTTAATCATTATGTAATGAAAGGTGACTTCATGAATCATCTCTGAAGTCATTTTTCAATTGGACGACTCTGTAAATAATAAAACAGGGAGAAAAATACAGCCCTTGCTGAGTTTCTTGCCGGTTCTTCTCAGTACAAGGTCTCCCGCCGTAGATTTACGAAACGATGGCGTAGCTTCTAGACATTCATGAGTGCTCGTAACAGCCTAAACTGAATAAATGATTATGATTTTGGTTATCTATTAGCATAACCAGCTATTGATCTAACGATTACTTGTAATACGATGAATGGCAAGTTGATACAATGGGGTTTCGGTCAATTGTCACCGACCAACTGGCATTCGATATGACGTAGAAATGAACTTCTCTTAAACGACTGGACCGATTTTGATGAAATTTTTTGTGTTCGCTGGGTCAGCTAGTATATATATATATATATATTTACTTATATATATATATACACTCACAGAAGAATTATATATATAAAGATATACACCCGCCAATCCGCACTTGGTCCGCGTGGTGGGTCATGGCTCAATCCCCCTATTCCATCCATAGGGAAGGCCTGTGCCCCAGCAGTGGGGACATTAATAGGCTGATGATGATGATGATATATATATCTAACAGCCAATCAACTCATTCTTTAATAGCCAATAAACTTTCTCTCGAGGATCTTGATGTATAGAGCGTTCGGCGTGCGAACGTAGAAATTAAGCAACTTTGACAAATGGATGGGTGACCAAAACTAGTTATCTAGAGCTCCTCCGTGCTTCGGAAGGCACGTTAAGCCGTTGGTCCCAGTTGTATCTGCAGTCGTTAGCACCCACCAAGCCGCACTGGGCTCGCGTGGTGGGTCACGGCCCAATCTCCCTGTTGCATCCATAGGGAAAGCCTGTGCCCCAGCAATGGGGACATTAATTATCATAATCATTTATTCAGTTTAGGCTGTTACAAGCACATATGAATGTCTAGAAGCTACGCCATCGGTTCGTAAATCTACGGCGGGAGACCTTGAACTGAGAAGAACCGGCAAGAAACTCAGCAAGGGCTGTTTTTCTCTCCCTGTATTATTATTAAAAAAGTAGTCAAGTTGAAAAAAGACTCAGAGATGATTCATGAAGTCACCTTTCATTAAATAATGTGAAATTATACATTAATTGTTCACCTGCATTTTGATTGGTGTCACACAGTATAAATACGAATTGTTATTTGAACTAGGTGTATCTGAATATGTTCATCTTAAATAAGCTAAATAAGCTGGTAATGACGAAACTTACTCTCTGACAGCCAAAGCAGTCCTAGCAGTGGTCTCCACAGCAAGTCGGGTGCGATAATCTACCAAGTCCTTCACAGAATCCTGAATCTGCTGCAGTAGGATGCATTCCTCTTGTTCCAATAGCTCTATGGCACTCTGAGCCTCCATAGATAACGAACTGAGGGACAATTCAAAGTTATTCATCTTTGAAAATTTATGTATGGCAAACAATTTTAAAGTAGGAAAATAAACTTTTCTATAATATTGTAGGAATGCCAAAGGGGAAGATCTTCCTCCGAGCTGGGTGGTGGTAGCTCGGGGGCCGCGGCCCGACTGATGTTGGTCGGGCATCGTTTAAATGAAGAGTTAGCCTCCGAATTTCATTTGCGCGATGTAGGCTTCCATACTATTATGATCGCAGTGCAGGTAACGCCATCTCTTGAGGATGGTGAGTAATGATTTCCTCCATCCGTTGTATATATGTGGGGTATATAGATGTCGCCGCCACAATATGATCTATCCAATCATACAGCGGTATGATTTAAAAGACGGATTTACATTTAAGCAAAGGGGGGGGGGGGGGTGTTTCTTTGTGTAGACAATGACGACGACCAAATTTAACATCTTACATTTAAGCTAGGGGGGGGGGCAGGATGTTTTTTTGTGTAGACAATGACGACGACTAAATTTAACATCTTACATTTAAGCTGGGGGGGGGGGGGGGGGGGGGCTAGATGTTTCTTTGTGTAGACAATGACGACGACTAAATTTAACATCTTACATTTAAGCTGGGGGGGGGGGGGCTGGATGTTTCTTTGTGTAGACAATGACGACGACTAAATTTAACATCAATCTCTCCTTTTCCTTCTTTACAGACATTGGCAAGGATACACTGTTGTCCAATTTGTTTAGGTTAAGAGTTAGAGTACCAATTATAGACCAGGGTCGATAATTTTAAAAATGGTGAAAAGTGAAAAAAATTATAGTAGGATGAAACCCATTGGAAAAGGTAGACAATATAACAAAAGTTAAAGGAAAAATAAATTACGGGCGATCTGAGGTCAGGAAGGGGGAAGGGGTGAGTTTTTAAGGGTAAAAACCGGTTAATCTCGATTTCCGGTAAAACTGCAAGTCCTATGAAAAAAAGTTAAATGGCAAAGTTGTAGGTTATAAAAAGATCTACAACTTTTGTATCGACACTTTTTTCACATAACCTCAAAATTTATGTGAAAAATTCGAATAACCGACCGTTTTTGGATTTTTATTTTTATTTTATGCAAAAAAAATATTTTTTTTAACGAAATTTAGTGAACACTTACCTTTGTATGTCCCAAACATGCAGCATTTTTATATATTTAAAATATTAATTTTTTCACCTTATTTTGACTTAATATCGAAAAAGCACCCTTATTTACAATCGAAAAATCTCACGTCAAAATATCTGCTTTTTTAAAAAAGGTGGTGTGTTTTTTCTTTGTTGAAATCTCTGCTCTTTGATGATATAAAAAACAATATACACTACTATGGTAAATGTTCTCAGAAACTGCAAATTAATAATGATAATAACTCGAATCCTAAAATCCAATTTTTAATACCTACTTACAACAACTATTTTTGCATGTTTTAGGGATTTGTAATTTTTCTGTTTATCAATATAACATGAAATCTTACATTTTTCGAGTAATTAAAGTGTAAATTTTAATAAATAGTTCAAAATTATACATAATGATTCGAATCAATTTTTCGGATTGGAGTTTTTTTTTTAAAGATATAAGTATCTTTATATAGAAATACACATTAAACATCCATGACTGGAGTACAAATGCTTGTGTTCATCACACAAACATCTGCCCTCACCGGGACTTGAATCAGGGACCTCTGGAGTCGGCGACATCATGAAACCCGGTGTACAAACCACCCGGCTACGGAGTTCGTCTGATTATTCCAGAACAACAACAAGAAGTTAAAATGCTTGGTTTTTGGCTGATATATCTTGTTTTAATATTTAAAGGTAAGTATTAAATATTGGTGTTACCAAAACACTTCAACAGTAACATTATCATAATGAATAGGTAATACTTACACAATTTGACTAGGATGGACATTGCTGTAATTAGATACAAGGGCTAATTTCGCTTGCTGTCCTGACAGCTCAGCTTTTGCTTCAATATACATCAACATAGCATCCGATAACCTGTAAGAATAATTTATATAGTATTTCATTTTTATCTATTATAAAAATTATAGTATAGTAATAAAATCAACAAAAATAAGTACAAATATTACACGCTTAGTAAAACACTGACCTATTAGTAATTATTACATATTATATTATTTCTAAGCATACCTATATAATTTAAACAAATACTTTAAGCAATATAAATAAATAAATTTAACTGCTAATCTAAAGAAAATATTACTAGAAAAAATTCCACGTAATCCAGAAAGCAGACAGGTCTCGAACCCGCACTTTCCGCAATCCGGGCGGATGCCCTGACCAATTATGGTACTGCGACCTTACTGGCAGTGTCGAATTTCTTCTAGTATTTCTTGACACTTATAATGGAATACGGTCTGGAAGACAGTGTCGGGTAACAAAAACGAAAACTCGACTCCGTTCATTGTTACTTGGATTACAAGTTCTTGTTGATGCTTCATCTACCATTAACAGCCTATTAATATCTCCACTGTCGGGGCACAAGTCTTCCCAACAGATGGAATAGGGATATTGGGCCATGATCCACACGCAGGCCCCGTGCGGAATGGTGGGTACTAACGGCTTCGGAATCAGCCGGGACAACGGTTTAACTTGCCTTCCGAGGCATGGATGGTGAAACCTGAGGTGGTAAATTTTTAGTCACCTATTCAATGACCAACAGCAATCGCAGCCAAATATGGTAACCACTTGCACTATAAAGCTTCATCTATATTTGGATTTAAATAGAATGCTAGAAATGGTGTTGGGACAAGCTTTTTTTCTGTTTATGAGTGCTATATTTTATTTTTTAATTTATATATAATTACTAGCTAGCCCAGCGAACTTCGTACCGCCATAAAAAAATAGGGGTTGGTGGTAGAAAGTTGAAAATTTAGGGGTGTATGTATTTTTGTATGATGTATCATAAAAAAATTAAAAAAAAAATCTAAAATTGAAAAAAAAAATTTAGGGGTAGGGATTACCCTTAACATTTAGGGGGATGAAAAATAGATGTTGTCCGATTCTCAGACCTACCCCATATGCACACAAAATCTCATGAGAATCGGGAAAGCCGTTTCGGAGGAGTTAAACCACAAACACCGTGACACGAGAATTTTATATATTAGATACATTACCTATCTTCCATGCTCTTAGCACCGACAAGTGTTGCTCTCAAAACCTCATCAGTTACATTGTTATTCTGTCGCCCGCTGAACTTTTTACTGGTGTACAAGTCGAAGTGAGACCGGAACAATGCTTGTGTCTGCCTGTATGACTCAAATGGACCGAAAGTGAAGAATTTTTTTGATACATCCTATAAACAGAGAAGAGTTTTTACTGTAAGTGTATTCTTACTATTACATTTGTTGCAATTCATAAATTGGTGAGGGCACACAAGTATAAAGAAAACAGAAATTAATAAATAAGCAGAACCGATGACCACAATTTTACCAATTCATATCATTGCGTAATACATTTTGATATGATTATGGTTATCAAAAGCAAATCTTATGCTATGATATTTCTTAATTTTGTTCTTACATACTGTCTTCATTTAATAGGTTCAGAACAGTGACGTAGCATAGGTCACTAGCACCCGGTGCGGATTCCAAATTTGCCGCCCTCTTATTTTTGCAATCCATTATAAAAAAATTGAGGCATGGTAAAAAGAGTACTTTTATTGAATAACACTAACCTAAGAGTGAAATTAACATTTTTTGACATAGACACACTATACATTTTTTGACATAGACATGACTATCACAATATCACTTAGAAAAATTACAGAGAAAACGTAATACAATAATTCCTAAATAATAGTTATTGAGAAACCTTGCGCTTGCATCACCCATGCATAGAACCTGCATAGGTACCTGGGTATTTGGTAACAACAACAAAAAAATGACGAAAAAAAAACTGAAAGAAATTAACTTTTTTTTATATTTTAATTTTTTTTCTCTATCTGCCACCTCCGCAGCGCCGCCCCCGGCAAAGTGCCGCCCGGTGCGGACCGCACCCCCCGCCCCCCCGAAATATAAATATAGTTTTTTTTCATTTTCCATTATGTACTATCGCGGAATTTTGCACTCTGCCACTTGGCGAACAAAATGTTTGGAACGGTTTTCTACAGTAGTTTTTACTACGCCCCGCCTTCGCGTCCGACGGGGCAATTCGTGCCGCCGCACAAAAGTAAGACAGAGAGCATTTCATTGATTGAATGATGAATTGAATTGCATTTGTTTTAGTTGCACTTTGTCATCCGCATCGTGATCGCGACAGCGCTATACGAAAAAGTAAGACAGCGATAATTCCATGTCTATGAATGAATTTTTACTACGCCGCTACCGCAAGCGGTTATGGCATTATGGGTGACAGAGCGGGTCTTTCCGCGAGTGTACCTTATTTCCTGCAGTGTTTCTGTATAAGTCCAAAGTATCAGCGACCACAGCTATAACTTCCTCAGTGATATTTTCCACTTCATTAGCCAGACTGATGCACTCTTCAGCCACAGTAGATTCATCTTCAGCGCACTGTTGCTCAGCCGAATGGAGTTTTGTCACCTCCTGATTTAACTCCTCTTTTACCAGACTGCAAATAAGAAGTATTACAAAAAACCTGTTTTGCTCTTCTCATCATCAGCCTGCCTAATGCCCCACTGCTGGGGCACAGGCCTTCAATATGGATGGAATAGGGAGATTGGGCCATGACCCACCACGCGGGCCCAGTGCGGATTTGTGGGTGCTAACGACTGCAGATGCAGCCGAGACTAACGACTTAACGTGCCTTCCGAAACACGGAGGAGCTCGAGATAATTATTTTTGGTCACCCATCCCATGACCGACCACTGCGAAAGTTGCTTAAGTTCAGCAATCGCAGCCGAAGGCGCTAACCACTTGCGTCATCGAGCTCCTCTCTCTCGGCTCAGCTCTTCTCAGTCACATTTAATAACTCAGCGAGTTGGTTATAATCTGGTGATTGATCAGAGTTAATAATAATGATAGTAATAAAAAACAGGGTAAAACTGTACTTCCAGGGCCCAAAAGGTGATACTTGTTTTTTTTTTGTAGAAAAGGTCTTTTTAACAGTTTTTTTTTCTGGCGCTTCCCCGGCCGCTGCCGCGGCACGCTCGCTTTGCTCGCTCGGCTCGCGCGTTATGGTCACAACACTAACCTAACCTAGTGTGAAGTATTACCACTTGATAAGAAAAGTAAAAATTTTCAATATTTTTTTCCAAAAAACTACCAGTGCATAAGTGTGACATTTTTTTTAATAATGTGGTTAACCTCTCGGCGGCCTTAGCGCACACGCCCTTCACCTGATTTGCGCCGGCCACCTTCATGGGGCCCCGCGCGGGTTGGGAACGATTGCATTGTTTTGCCGATTTCTCTGTTATTTTGTAAGAATACCCTACCCAAACTATATATATTTGCATTCTCCATAAAATTTCCTATAAGATAGTGTCCACACAATGCTTCATGTCTATAATCTATTTTAATTACGTTACGGTAAACTCGGGAAAGATAAAAAAAAGGCGTTTAGATGGGTAAAATGGAGTATATTTTCAAAATTTTATTTCCAGATTTTTTGGTTATTTGCACATTCTATTATAACTTACCAAATAAACACATAAAATACTATACTCGCACAATTTAATTATACCTACAGCTCGTCACATTGCGCGCGCGCGCCGTTAATGTAAACAAACCGCGAAGTATAAACAGATCAAATTTCAAGTGGGTCGATAAGGATTTGGCCGGGCGTTTGAATGGCTGTAATTTATTACTCCATGAGCTCCGAGTGTTAAGATAACATTAGAACCAAGATTGTTTTGAATAACGTTTGTATATTTTTTAGGTTTAAGAACTTACAACGAGGCATTTAAAAATCGCCTACAAATCAGTCATCTCAGTATTATGTCTATAAAACGAAAAGTATTTTCAATTTTGATAAACAGTTTTTTTTATCAAAATGTACGCGAAATTTGCTTTAGAATAAACAAAAACTAATTACTAGTTCACATACAAGAAAATAATATAAAAAAATATTTCGTTCGTGTATTTGAATTTCGAACGACCGTTCCACCGCGCGGATTTTGTTTTTTTTTTATTTCTTCAAAAATACGAACTCAAGGGATTCTTTGTATTCGAAGTATTAATCATGAATAATTTATTCAATAATTAAAAATTAAAACATTACAATTATTATCGAAATTATCAAATGAAAACATAGGGTAAGTACCCCTAAGTTTTCGCTGATTTTTTTTGCGACCGCGTCTGCAAAAAAATTCTAAAAAAAAAAATTCACGGAGACCCGCAAACGAAACATCAAAATAGAGTAACTAAATGTATTTAACTTAACCAGGCATGGTGTTTTTTTTCTTTAAAACCACTCAAAAGCACTTAAAATAGTCTGAATACACGGCATATTTTTTTTCAGACAAAAAACGGCGAACGACGAACTTTGACAGATAACAGTATAAATATTTCATATGGCACTTGTTTTTATGAATGGCTAGATAGCTAGCCCGTTTTTTCCTCTAAAAATTGATATAAGAATGAAGGTGCTAGCAAAACAAAATGGTTGTAATATTTGCTACAGATTAGGTGGGTACGCGCGAAACCGAAAGTCGGTCGCGCAGCGCAAATGTGAAAAATGACAGAAACCGAAAGTCGGTTTCGCGGCGCACGAGAGGTTAACAGAAACCTTTTTAACAACAAAAATGCGAAATTACAACCAACAAAACTGTGAAGTTTTTACTTTTGGGCCCTGGAAGTACAGTATATCCAAAAACAGTTTCAAATAATGATAGGCAGACAGATTTATAAAATCCAGGGAATTTCAGTCAACAAATTTTTATCTACTCAAACTATTGAAAATATAATTACACATTTTAAATTCCATGCAGTCAATGATATTTATTTATCATTTATAATTTATTAATACCTGTAACAACCCTAGGTCACCCCCATAAAGGCTCGTCAACCCTACGAATTGCACGCTTGCGTGGTAGAGTCGAGCTGTGAGTAACCTAGTAATGCACTTGAGTGATAGTGGAGAAATATATTAATTTTACTAGGTAGAAGATGACTTGTGATTTCTGTTGTAACTTAATAATAAATGCTTAAGCAGTACTGCTGGCTCATTATAAACCTTTTTTAAACTTTTAGTTTGGTAATGGCTTGCAGTTTTCTGTTAATGATTACAGTCAGCACAGTTTATTTTTCTTCTCTATAATATTATAAGAAAGACAATACTTACTCATTCTGTTTTAAGAGATCTTCTAAAGCTTCTTCGTGTTTTTCCAGCATGTGCAATCTTTCTTTCAGCATGTTAATGTCAAATTTGACATATTCTATGGCATCCTTATCACCCGGCAGACAGAGGCCATCATATTCATTTTGTAAATTCATCAAATACTTTTCTAAATCTTCTGAAGACATTAGTTGGCCCTGTTTCTCTATTTCTGCATATCTGAAAGAATTGTTAGTACATGGTCTCATTTTTGTGTGGTATACCAAGTTTCAAGAATAATAACCACTATTTATTTATTTATTTTCTATAGGTTACACATTCTCAAGATTAATGTGACATTAAGTTAACCAAAACAGGTACAATCACAAAATTAAACGTATAAGAACGAAATATCAAATATTGGAGGAAAGTATGAATTATTTAAAGATTACAACCTGCATTCTTCTCGTGCACTGAGCGCGTTGTTATGGTCTAAATTATGGTATAACCATCTAAGTATGTCCGCAAAATCCTTCTCATTCAGCATCCATTCAAAGGATTTTTTATACGTTTCTACGCCGAGGCTTTGCAGGAAAGGAATAAATTCTTCGTCACATATCTCATTAAATGCTTCCATGATCGAATAATCCACAAATACTAACACTGAACAGGTCGAAGAAAGTTAAATTTAATAAATTATGAATTGTGGTCCGTTGTTTTTCAAATTGTTTGTTTTGATTTCGCTGTGGCGGGCGGAGCGGACGCCGCAAGGTGGATGACAATGACAGTGACAGTCACACAGTGTTGCCAGATGAGGAAATTAAAACTGCGGTAACGTGGATACAAAATCGTGTTTGTATTTTATAGTGGTGTCTTATTTTTTTAACATTTATATCAACTGTCTTCTTTTCATTCATAATAATTATAATTCATGATAATTTATTCATACAATGTCAATGGAAGAGTACCTAGTAGTAGAACAAAAAACCGGCCAAGTGCGAGTAGGAATGCACACGAAGGATTCCGTGCTGAGCAAAAAAATACACTATAAAAATATACAAATACATAATATGGGGTTCCCATACTCCTTCAATATTTATTTTGTTTTGTTTTCAGTATCTGTTATTCTAGACAGACGGGCACAAAGTTCGTAAACAAAAGATAAAACTGAAGTAAGCTGTTAAATCAATAACAAAGCAAGAAATCAAGAAAATGAATATACTATACGATATACGATATACTATACTTAGGACAAAATATTCCACTCGGTCGAGGCAGCAGGCGGGACGCGAATTCGCATCCTCCTTTATACGGGCGGATGCATTGACCAATTTTTGCTACCGCGACCTGAATAACCGTTTCGAAATTCTTCTAGTATTTCTTAGGCTGCATCGCAGCGCCATCTCTTCGAATTGAACCTAATTAAACCGCAATGTCAAACGAATACCTTTACAAGAAGACTACAGTCGTTTGGTGAGAAATATGGTGGTTATCTGGAAAGTTTTCCGGGAGTTCTGAAAATTGGTAATTTTATAAATTTTGAGGTGCTCTTTCCGAATTTCGCCTTTGCCACCTTGTATTTTTGCCGCTCGCGATGCCATATTGGAAAAATGGCGCCCAAAAGCAATTTTTTGACAATATCACCTTTCCGACTCATTTTACGATAAAAACAGTTGTATATACGATAAGTCAATAGTTTTGGCGTACGAGCGCCCCAAAGTGTACTCCAACGCGCATTGTGGCATCCACAAACTTTCTGACATTCATTTTTGCATTTGCAAGAAATGAGTTTTAACAAGCTTTCTGGAGCTAGGGGCTCGAGTGCAGTGACAGGAAATAGCCCATTCTTGTTTTTTTATTTGATTATTTATTCTTATATATATACATATATATATATTTCAAATAGGTCCAGTAGTTTTGGTGTCTATTCAATACAAACAAACAAATCATTCCTCTTTATAATATTAGTATAGATTTGCTGTATGAAACTAATAAGCGTAGACAAGTCAAGACTATTCCCGTCCAGTGACCGTAATAAATATCATTAAGGATCTTTTCTAACTATGCCAGTATGTGACAGCAGACAAATTAACGTGAACAAAAGATATTCCATGACAAACGGACGTCGATGTCATATTATGATCAAACTGCAGCAGCAGTTTTTTATGTCAACGTACGATGTGTAGAACTGCTTTAAATAAGGCAGAAAGAAAGAAAAAAACGGAAAAGTGGTACGTCTGGCAGCACTGCGACTGACGTAAAGTTTTTTCCCGGCTGCGCAATGCAAGAGCGCGAAGCGCGTCGCGCAGACAGGCTTATTTATATTTTCTCTATTTGGGAAGGCAAAGAAAATACAGGTGATACAGGCTCATTTTTGGTTTTAAAGGTTTTTTTTTATTATTATCTTAACAACTTTGGAAATTAACCATACAGCCAAAATAAGTTGAGTCATTTAAATTAGTGAACGTTAAATAAACGTAATGTTACTATGAATGTGACTGACATTTGGCCTAATGGCCTGATTCTAACATCGTAAACCAAAACTACTCAGTCTCTCCTTTTATTTTTTAAAGAGCATGATGACGGCCTCCGTGGTTTGAGTGGTATGTGCGCCGGGTTTCAAGGTATCGCCTACTCAGAGGTCCCAACTTTGCATCCCGGTAGGGCAAATGTTTGCAATTAAAAATAGAAACTGCGATTAAATAAAGTTGAGTCAGATACAATAAATATCTTTCAGTTGCGTAAAATAAAATTTTCTGTAATTATAATGTCTTCTATCGAATATCAAAAAGTGTATTTCAAGGTTTTTCTTAATTCTTTTTAAATAAATTGATTATGCTTCATACACTAGTTTCCACCTGCGTGGCGGTCGCGTTGCGGGTATTGACTGTTGAGACACTGCCAGGCGTGCCAAAGCGGTGGCGGTCGAGAACTGTGTCAGGCGTGGCGGTCGCGTTGCGGGTGTTGACTATTGACACACTACCAGGCGTGCTGGAGCGGTGGCGGCCGAGAACTGTGTCAGGCATGGCGGTCGCGTTGCGGGTGTTGTAGTTGACACACTACCAGGCGTGCTGGAGCGGTGGCGGTCGAGAACTGTGTCAGGCGTGGCGGTCGCGTTGCGGGTGTTGACTATTGACACACTACCAGGCGTGCTGGAGCGGTGGCGGTCGAGAACTGTATCAGGCGTGGCGGTCGCGTTGCGGGTGTTGTAGTTGACACACTGCCAGGCGTGCCGGAGCGGTGGCGGTCGAGAACTGTGTCAGGCGTGGCGGTCGCGTTGCGTGTGTTGATTATTGACACACTACCAGGCGTGCTGGAGCGGTGGCGGCCGAGAACTGTGTCAGGCGTGGCGGTCGCGTTGCGGGTGTTGACTATTGACACACTACCAGGCGTGCTGGAGCGGTGGCGGTCGAGAACTGTATCAGGCGTGGCGGTCGCATTGCGGGTGTTGATTATTGACACACTACCAGGCGTGCTGGAGCGGTGGCGGCCGAGAACTGTGTCAGGCGTGGCGGTCGCATTGCGGGTGTTGATTATTGACACACTACCAGGCGTGCTGGAGCGGTGGCGGTCGAGAACTGTGTCAGGCGTGGCGGTCGCGTTGCGGGTGTTGTAGTTGACACACTACCAGGTGTGCCGGAGTGGTAGCGTCGCGGAGGCGTTTCGGTCACTTCCGTGAGTTGGCGTCGCGTCGTCGCGTGTTTTGTAAAAAAATACTTAGGTACAACTGAATATACCGCTCGTAGCACTTACTCCATATACTTTAAGTAATACAATTATCACGGCGCATGCCTCGCCTCTACCACGGCACGTAACGGCCAATCGCCTGTTGCGATTGCTAGGACTATCGCTATCGCTTACGATTTCATTTTATTATTTCTGCGTCATGCTCGTGAACGGGTGCTGCCAGCGGATATGAGTCTGTCCTAACTACTTTGATATTTAAGATGTAGATGTCTAGTTACAGCACTATTTGTATTTATTTATTTATTAATTGTTTGGAAGACCAACAGCTATTAATAAAAATAATAAAAACTTAAATAATAATAAAAAAATATACTGTATGACACAGCAATCAAAATGCAGGTGAACAATTAATGTATAATTTCGCATTATGAAATGAAAGGTGACTTCATGAACATCTCTGAAGTCATTTTTCAACTTGACGATTCTGTAAATAATAAAACAGGGAGAAAAAACAGCCCTTGCTGAGATTCTTGCCGGTTCTTCTCAGTACAAGGTCTCCCGCCGTAGATTTACGAACCGATGGCGTAGCTTCTAGACATTCATGAGAGCTTGTAACAGCCTAAACTGAATAAATGATTTTGATTATGATTATTACTGCTACTGCGTTGAAAATGTTCATGTTGTTATACCTACGAGACGATTTAATCAAGTCAATTTGCACGGTGTCAGTAGTGTGAGAGGCAGGGAACACTCGGACCTATTACCCAATTCGGCAACCCTCTGAATTGGCACATCCTCGCTCTTGAACGTTGCCAAGTTCAAGGTCACTCGGAACAGTTAGCTGATGATGAAACATTTGTTTTGGTTTGCCCTCTATTCTTAGGCTCAACTCACACTGGCGAAGAGTCGAAGCGACGCAACGCGTTACGCGTTTGTGGCTGTTTATGGAAAGGACATGCAATCGAGAAAAAATAAATAGCCCTTGCTGAGTTTCTTGTCGGTTCTTCTCAGTACAAGGTCTCCCGCCGTAGATTTACGAACCGATGGCTGGCGTAGCGTTTGACTTTCACAAGGGCTTGTAACAGCCTAGACTGAATAAATGAGTTTGATTTTGAAAAAAATCCCTAACGATAAATAATGAACATCTTACATTTCATAGAAATGATTTCGCCCGTACGACTGAGGAATTAATCTCCACCTTACTTGCATCATCCTTTTCTGAGGGGATGATCGCACCAGATGAAGCCTGTCAGGCACTTATGCCCGTCCTCCCACGGGGATGATTAAGTCAGTAAGAGTCTGAAATTACCCTGCAGCAGGGTATCCATGAGGATTTCACACCCGCTCCCCAGCCTGGTAGGAAACAAAAATTCCACCGCACAGAAGACAATGGCCTGTCAGTGGCGTCTCCAGGGCAGGTGATGGGGTTAGAGGCATCGCAATATTCGTATTATTGGTATACGCAAGCGTCTTTAAAACCATGATAAATTTGTCAGACGGGCCCTTTGTGGATTGGCGGGTCTTAACAACAGCAGTACCCTTAGCACAAACTATTATCGAATTCGAAAAGTTGACTTTTAGAAAGTTGTATTTTATACGTCAAATGTGTACTGATTTTAAGTTTAAAAGAATTAAATATAATATCAGTTTCAACTCAAACTCAAAAACACCCCCAGCCTTTTGACAGAATCTTTATAGGATTAAGAAAATTTCTTAATTTAAATAATTGTTTATTCTTATTATCATTAACAAATGTTATATAATACAAATAAAAATAGAATTATAGTGTACTTATTCGCCACTTAATTCGGCATTGGTGTTATTCGAAATGTAAAAACATGAAATTCATAAGATCGTTACATAAAGGTTCGCTGAGCGTGAGTAAAAATGTATGTTTTCGTTTTATTCAATCTTTATAATCAGCAACATCATACAATATTGTCAAAAAAAAATAATGGAATACCTATGTGCCTTGTATTTGATTATATAGAATTATTTTCGATAACAGGTTGACTTTTCGCGTCACTACTGCAATGTGTCAAAATGGCATTATTATTATTAATAATGCCATTTTGGACTCTTTGGCGGGATCGGAAAGCGTCACTGTAGCAGTTTTGTTTTTCTAGTTAAAATTTGTGTTGTGGCGGATGTTAGTGTCTAATAATGGTGGATTATTAACCACTTAGTGTTCGGGAACATGCACAAGTGTTGGCAAGTGAAACAAAATATCGGAAAGTGTCTTTCGACGTTCCCTCAAGAAGTCCACGGGGAGGTTCCAGTAAATCCCCACACATTTACTGAAACATAGGGAAAGGGGGATTGACTTGACTGCCACTTATTTTGACTTGATTTATTACTTTGACCACGAGTGCTATAGAATTTGTAAACATTTTAACACTTGACATTGGCTAAATGCACAAGCCGTGCGAAGCAATCTAGGAAAAGGCCGTTTTGACACATTGCAGCAGCGAAAAGTCATCAAATCGTGCCGCGACTATTGTCGTTACATAGTATGCAGATACATAAGGAACATAAATGCATTTAACTATCCATCGATAAATGCAGTATGTCAAGTTGATTTCAACTACAAAGTTTGTTTTTAAAGGTCGGTAGTCCATTGAACATTATGTCCACGATTTTTTTTTGAAAACGTTTTATAAACAATTATTGCATTATTCCATGCTAGACGGCAGCTCTAAAGGAAAAAACTATCACAGAACATTGTAAGGACAGGGTAATTCAATGACCCGTTACTAGATTCATAGGATGATGGTGATGTACAGTTTATAAAATACTGACTTTTGAAGTTATACTTCTTTAGGCGCGTTATGAAAAAATGATGAGAGTGAAATTTTAAGATGCGCGCGAATCACTGTAACACAAAATATTAACAGCATGAAGTTGGTCGCTAAAGCGACCAACTTCATGCTGTTACTTTTGTGTTTACCGCACATTAAGAAAATCTACCAACAAAATAGAAATAGAATCTCTATTTAGTGGGTGCTAACGACTGCATTGTGAAGGCCTATCAAAAGTATTTATTAATCTGGAACAACGGAACCAAAGCGCGATTCAGGAGACTACAGCGCCATCTCTTGACCATTGGTGTAGTAGAACCAAAAACCACATCTTTATTTTTTGTAATAAAGTAACAGTTATAGGTATTCATATTTATAATATTTATCCACATGTTTCTAGTTTGTATATTCGGAATACGTGTTTGAGTTTCATACAAGTGCAAATCACATATGTTGTAATAAATTATATTCAGTAGCGATTTTAATTGAATATTTTGATTATTTATTTATTTTTTCAAATTAAAACTGAACTTTATTGACTGTGTCCTTTTCCAGACTTTTTATTAATTTATTGTAATTAATTATTTGCATGCAATTAAAAACTAATTTTAAACGATGCCAAAGAAGGATAACTTCTCACGCGCCTACATAAGTACACGCACCCATTTTTTTTTAGAATGTGTCAAACCCGCATTCAATAACCAATGAGACATTATTGATTAATTAAAAAAAGAGGCTTTATAAACATACACAGGGCACTGATATACATAATTAGCCTATTAATGTCCCCACTGCTGGGACACAGGCCTTCCCTGTGGATGCAATAGGGAGATATACATATTTTAATAAAGAAGATAAATAATAATAATAAATAATAAATATTTCCAACACTCACACCAATTAGCCTAGCCCCAAAGTAAGCACTGTAAAGGCTTGTGTTATGGGATACTAGGGTAACGGATAGAATACATATATTGTACATATATAAGTATATTTATATGAAATACATATTAAACATCCATGACTGGAGTACAAATGCTCGTATTCATCACACAAACATCTGCCCCCACCGGGATTCGAACCCAGGACCTCTCGAGTCGGCGACGCCATGAAACCCGGCGTATAAACCACTCGGCCACGGAGGTCGTCGAAGATAACACCTTTTTCAACACATTTGCTTAAACAATTTACGGAGGTTGTATATAATATACATTATTCGAAAGTTCAAAATATCCCGTGGGACATACAACGGAACGTGCGGTAAACATTTTACCGTACGCTTCCATACATGCGGTCGTGCGTATCCTTTACGGGTTTTCTTTAATTTCAGACGAACCTCATTGGAAGCCCTTTTAATCTATACCTTTGAAATACGCGCCATTTTATTATTAGAAAAAGTTTGCTTCATTACTTCAACTAGCTGGTATAGGTACTGTTTTCTCGCAAATGTGTTGAAAATTGTATGACATTCGTGCGGAATGAGGGCTATCGCGTATGAATCCGCCGCTAGAGGCGCTAGTGTAGCGTGAGGTCTCCGAAATGTCAAATGTTATTGCTTGTTGGTTGACTTCGCGGGTTTATTTCTAATAAAAATAATGTTGTGAATAATTGGTAACAATTCGGCTTAATTATGGCAAATATGAGTTATGTGGCAATGAATGTCAGTTATTAAAAATTTGAGCTTAGAAAAATGATTATGTTCCCATTTTTTCCGAATAAAACGGAACTGCGCGTCACTGTGGCATGGCCTACTATGTTTAGGATATGGTTCTTTTGTGTTAAAATACGATCTAAATGTAACCTTTGATTTCATGTGCGTATTAATAAACTTTAAAAGTTACAATTTAGGACCTTACTCAACAGTGGCGCCATCTGGTGAGGCAGAAAACGGTAGCCCTCATTGAAATTGGTTCTTACAAACCCGTGACTTAAAACCGCTAAACCGCTTACATTCGGCTCCTCGTATGTAATAACCAACTTACCGCACTTATATTAAAAATTACTATTTCAAGCTAAACTTTTATTACATAGCCACAATTTTTTTCAACTTTAGCATATCGCATTGCATTGTTAATTGTTATGTATGTATAATGCGATTCAACCAAGAATAGGATCGACGGGGCGCCATATTGTGACGTCATAGCTGTCAATTCAAACGAAAAAGGTAGAGTGAGCAAAAAAGTTTTTATTTAATAAAACTTATTTACTAAGATTAAGTGAGAAAAAACATCCGGTTTTTTAATAAAATTTATTTACTAAAATCGAGAATAGAAAATAACCGATTTTTAATAATCTTTATTTATTAAGACTGTGCGAGAAAAAACATTAATCAGAATTAAGCTCTTCAATTCCGCTCATCTCTGCATTACCGCCGGAGTAGTTATGAATAATCATGCACTATTACTAGGTCACATACGAACATGCATCCTATATGTAAACCAAAGTTTCAAATCGAGTTTTTGAACGTAACTTAAAGTGACATTTGGTTGACGATTTAGGTTATCAAACATTCATAGCCAAAGCTCAATAAATGAAAATAATATATCAACCAATATTAATTAACAACATTTGTTATTATTTGTTTACAAATGTTTGGTTTTTATTCCATAATTAGTTGAGTGCTAAACAAGGGTTCCAAGGTTTTTTTGCAAGCCCTACTTTTCAAGCAACATTTGACAGTTGGAGGTCATTGGCTTTCCTATTCTTATTTGAATCGCATTATAGTAAATTTATACCCTAGCATCAGATGGTTCGGTGATAGAAAGCTCACCTGATACACGAGCGGCCCGAGTATCGAACTCGGTTCTACACGGTTTTAAAAGTGCCACTTACATTGTGGTTTCATATAACAAAAAATGGGTGCGTGTACTTATGTAGGCGCGTGAGAAGTTATCCTTCTTTGGCATCGTTTAAAATTAGTTTTTAATTGCATGCAAATAATTAATTACAATAAATTAATAAAAAGTCTGGAAAAGGACACAGTCAATAAGAACTTTATTGTTTTAATTTTATTTAATTTGAAAAAATAAATAAATAATCAAAATATTCAATTAAAATCGCTACTGAATATAATTTATTGGAACATATGTGATTTGCACTTGTATGAAACTCAAACATGTATTCCGAATATACAAACTAGAAACATGTGGATAAATATTATAAATATGAATACCTATAACTGTTACTTTATTACAAAAAATAAAGATGTGGTTTTTGGTTCTACTACACCAATGGTCAAGAGATGGCGCTGTAGTCTCCTGAATCGCGCTTTGGTTCTGTTGTTCCAGATTAATAAATACTTTTGATAGGCCTTCACAATGCAGTCGTTAGCACCCACTAAATAGAGATTCTATTTCTATTTTGTTTGTAGATTTTCTTAATGTGCGGTAGACCAACTTCATGCTGTTAATATTTTGTGTTACAGTGATGCGCGCGCATCTTAAAATTTCACTCTCATCATTTTTTCATAACGCGCCTAAAGAAGTATAACTTCAAAAACAATTTTTATATAAAAACAAATTATAACTGCCTACGATTGAGTGCTTTGGAAACAGTTCCCGATACACCATCCAGCGTATGAAGCGGCACTCGCCCACAATGTCTGTCCCTCATAGAAAAACAATAGGACGGCTTGCTCAGCCGCTTTCCAATACCAGCGAAACTTTACATCTCACACCCTTCACATTAAACCTTAATCCCAAACGTTAAGATTCAAAATCATCACACTTGACAGCAAATTGGCTAACATAGGTTTGTATTAGGAACGGTCCTTATCTGTACGGAACTCCTTGACTCTTGCCAAGTGATGTGCGCCTAGGGTTACCATATCTCAGGATTTGTCCTGAGATATCAGGATTTTTGGACTCTTCTCAGGATTGCGGCTGGATTTTGCAAATCTCATGAAATCTCAGGATTTTTGAATTTCCAATAAAATACAGCTTACTATAAAAAGTTAAACTAAAAATAATCTTCTATTGGTAATAATTGCACAATTAAAATCAGTACTTTATTATCCAAGTAAGTACTTAATCAGTTTTATCATACTTAATATGTGAAGATACGAGTACATTTTTAAGTAAGGTTTTTTCTTTAATTATGGATTCATATATTGCCCCACATGTTAAGCTCTTCAACTTATATTGATTTAAAAGTGTAAGCAGAGTATAAACGATAATATTACGACTTTTTTAAATTGTTAAGTACTTTTGAGAGAAAATTCTCAAACTGTAAAAAATCTCAGGATTTTTCAATGGAAATCAAGCCTTTTCTCCGGACTTTTGATTTTATCATCTGGTAACCCTATGTGCGCCTAGTACTTTCTATTCGCGGAAGGCTTTCGTTTCAATTATCACTTGACAGTAAATTTGAGATTCAAGTAGGTTCATACATTCATGGAGTCCGTATTTTGAATTGATGTTGCTGACACTCGATGATAATGTTTTGATTTAAAAATATCTATACAAATCAAGTGTTTAGGAATCACGTAAGTGCCTAAGTAATGCACGTGCATAATAATTTATACTTTATTTTACAGTCACTAGATTTTAACGGACACCTTTGTATAATATATTCATTTTAAAAGGACTTTTAATTTTACCGGTTTGGAAAACATACGAATCATTTTTAATGGCTATGGGTGTTTTCAGCCAAACACTGATCGAAGTTGTTTATATAACATCAAAACAAATCTATTTTGTAAAGATTGATAAAATAAAACATTGTTTTGTTACACTGTGGTAATAATATCCACAAGTATATTATCATTTTTACTACATGCAAAGTGCTAAGACAAATATTATAGATGGTAGGCGACACCATAAAGTCTATTGCCATACATTTTTCGCCATAATCGCAATAAATCCTAGTACGGGTATTAGGATTTAGTTTACAAAAAAAATGTTACACTTCGTTACCTTAAGTATTTCGTAGTAAATTCGTGAATTGTAGGGCGATTCTGTAAATTGAAATCTACCTCCGATTTCGATTTAGCTGCCATTACACGGCAAAATGTCGCTATGCCTGTAAAAGCAGCCAGTATTAGTTATTTGACATTTGTCAGAAATCCGAATAAATTAGATCGTAAGTGAGAATGCATCTTACACAATAGCTATGCTGATGACGTAGCAGGACTTCCATATGTAAGCTTAAGAGCTTGTAACAGCGTTTATTGGGCAAACGATATTGAATATTGAATTTACTTTGTAAGGCGAATCGTGTAAGTGCTTATGTTAACGATTCGAGGAGAAAGGAGATTGGTCAAATTGGCCTAAATGCAAATAAAATATTGACATATACAGTAATTCTTGGCGTAATTTATACTTTATTTTACAGTCATTAGATTTTAACGGCCACCTTTTTTAAAAAAGGACTTCTATTTTTACCGGTTTGGAAAACATACGAATCATTTTTATTGGCTATGGGTGTAGTAACATTCACAAAGACTGATCGAGGTTGTTTATATAACATCAAAACAAATCTATTTTGTAAAGATTGATAAAATATATTTTTTTTTATTACACGGGTGGTATTAATATCCACAACTTTATTATCATTTTTACTACATGCAAATGTGCTAAGACAATTAATATAGATGGTAGGCGACATCATAAAGTCTATTGCCGTACATTTTTTGCCAAACACTTAAATAAACACATTATAAGGTGTGATACACTAAAAATCTAAAATATGGTTATAATAAAAACTTAACAAAAATAATGAAGCTGCTGAAGATATGGCTGTATAAATTACAGCTCTTAGCTTTCTTTGATTAACGAGAGTTTAAAAATTCTCTCTAATCTGTGGCTCATTCACAATCATCACACAGTTTCTGTTCGTGTTTTTGAAAACATGCACATATCTGTTATTTTACATGCTCTATATACCTGAATCTAATACATAATATCGGTAGGTACTTGGCTTGATTGCCCTATTTTCCTATATAAGTTATTTGGTTTTTATTATTCTAATACCTATGTGCCTATTTGCAAACATAACCTCAAAATCATTCAGTGTATATGGTTTATAGAAGTTCTCAGGAGTGGCCGTCGATAATATTCGTTTCTACGGTAATTTATATATAATTTCGAATGTAGGAAACAATTTTTCATGGTTATTGGTTTTTAGGCCAAACATGTATGGAAGCTGAGCAATCTCCTTTAAAGACTCAGAAATAAATTTATTCAATTTGTAATTTAAGACGGCCTTTTTTGAATTAGAGAGCTCCTATTTCAGTTATTATTTTTATCCCCATTCTGAAGTCTAATGTAACTTATTCTTCATTACAATAACTTTTAACCATAACACTAACTTTGGAGGTGTAAACACAATCTGGAGTTTTTTTTTTATAATATTTTTATTCAATTATTTACAATATGTCTTTTTAACTAGGTTATTCTTATTCAAACAACGTGTTTAATAATATACTGTCCGTGCTCGAGGCTGCTATTTGATACAGCTAGGGGCACGGGCAGAAGTCTGAAAGAGGAAGCATAGAAGGATAGTAAAGATAAAAGTAGGTATACAAGAAAATAGGGAGGTGAAAAACAAAGTAAAGAAAAGTTGATTCACATTAGTCACGTTAAATACTACTCGCTTGCTTCGAGTTGGCCGTCGATAACCAATCACAGGCACATCAACTGGTACCATCGTCCAATAAGGTCGACTAATAGGGACTGTCTAAAGCGCGGTGTTCTGAAGCTACAATCTGGAGATTAAGTAATTCAGCTGTTTGAATGCACGTGTCACGGCGTCTGTTTGTTTGTGACAGCCCACGCGCCTAGATACGCTCGGAACAGATCATGCATAGAGTCGACTATTACTTTTTATGAGATTAAATAACTTTTGTTTTGTATTCTCAAACCCTTATCTAGCGATAGTAACTCCGCATATCCGTCCGTCCGTCTGTCTGTTTTTAACCGACATCAAAAAAGGAGAAGGTTCTATGTTCCGACTATATATATATATATATATATATCGAGGGAAACCTTCAAATTTCAAAGGCACGCACGATGTTTTTTTATTTATGTTCACCGATTTCTCCGTCAATTGTAATTAGTAAGCATAAATACTTTGATTGTAGACTTCTAAGTTAGGCAAACAAGACTATGTACTGGCAATCAAGAACATTTTAATAACATTTTACAGGAACCTTCATTACCATAACAATGTTAAAAGTATAGCAAACCCTGAGGGATGTTCTTTTTCATCTTTAGCTTTGATAACAACTACCCCACGACAACATAAAATAAGTATAATAACCAAATCTTGATTATTACTAAAGTAAACAAAAAGGATGCACACACTACACATCTGAAGTGAAACTTCTTTTCTGAAATAATTTAACATTAGGCGGTGCATAAGGCGTAGGGGAATGGAGCAGCGCACGCATCACTCATAGTATATATATATATGTAAGTGATGCGTGCGCTTAAACGTTACGAACGTAACGCTCGTAACGTTTAATTTTCGCCGAGTTACCCTCCAACTTTCATGCTCGTCGTGAAGAGTAGGCTTGTTGAAAATATATCGATGTATCGATATTTTTTGTTCGATATATCGATATTTTTTGCCGATATATTTTGATTCGTAATATCGATACAAAATAACCAATATCGAAATTCGTATCAAAAACGATATTTTTTTGATTATTAGCGGCATATCACGATTTAACTAAATTCGTATCTAGAAAAATCGTAACTGGATCTCAGATTAATGATATACAACATATCTGTGATCTGTGCTGTATTTAGTATTGTCTATGTCATCATTCGAAAATAGGGTCTATTTTTAGGGAGATAATTTTCGTTCCATTATTATTCCGCGTGTCATATTTCGTGAGCTACTGTACGATATTTTTGGGAAAATTGGTCCGATATATCGATATATCGATGTTTTTTCACGATATATCGAAGCCGATATTGATATTTTTTAAAAGATCGATATATCGATATTTTTTTCAACTTTCGACATCCCTAGTGAAGAGCTGCGCACTCATCCCATACACACACACACACACACACACACATATATATATATATATATATATGTGTGTAGTAATATATATAGTAATATATAGTATCGTGACGCATTTCCGTTTCATCTTCTCCATAGGATTAACGTAGAATAAATAGGGAAGGTAACCTACTCTATGCATTTCTTAGCTTTTCTCTAACCATGACACTGACAGGATTATCTAGTTACCGTACCGAGCCAACAAAAGGACTTCTAATGTGAAACACCAACACCCTGTATACGTTATCCATAAATTATGAAACAGACATCCTGTGCAGGTAGTTTACAATCAATAGCCAATGTGGGCGATTGTATACAAAGATACACCTTGGACAAATGACTTCACTTCCTGTTTCCATCAGGAAGTTACGTTTTTATTATCATAAATATTGTGAACGAATCTTGGAGTAATGAGCGAAAAACAAAAAATCTCCTGACGAGTAGAGAACCTGCTATATACTTTAAGAGCCCTTTTACAAAATTACGCCGCTGCCGTACTGGTGGATTTGCACTAGTTTATATTGCATTTTACGGGTGATGTTTCGAGTCTTATAAAATAATTATTAATGAAATAATTATAATAATATATACATATTTCAGTAGTTCAATGATGGTAGATTAGTTTTTAGGTGTAAGGGGTTCTAAATACACCTGCAAGAACCCAAGCCAACCTCACCTTCACGTGGTGCACCCTGTTGACCAACAGACGAGGCTCTGGCAAACCGACCGATGGCGGTATAACCATCCAATGACGTAGGGGAGGAAAATGTCACTGGTGACGGGCAGCAGCGCCATCAGTAAATAAACCTACGCTCTGCGATCGCCAACCCGCCTGCCCAGCGTGGCGATTATGGGCAAAACCTTCATGCACAAGAAACTCAAGCCACGGCCCCCAGTTCCCGGCAGCCCCGCTATTCCTGGTCACGGTGGCGACCACGGTAACGGTGGGGCGGGGGGGTGCCAAGAATCTCCGGGCTACGGGAGGCCACCACAAAAGACTGACCCTGGCGACGTACAACGGACGCACGCTACGGCTTGACTCGCATCTGGCGCAACTCGAGGTGGAACTTGGAAAGATTAGGTGGCACATTTTAGGGTTAAATGAAGTCCGAAGAGAGGGGGAGGACACCATAACCCTCGAATCGGGCCACCTAATGTACTTCCGCGGGGGAGACCAACAGTCCCAAGGTGGCGTTGGATTTTTGGTAAATAAGTCCCTTGCCGATAACGTTGTGGAAATGTCCAGCGTGTCGAACAGGGTAGTGTACCTTATTATAAAGCTCACCGAGAGGTATAGCCTCAAGGTGGTGCAAGTGTACGCACCGACCTCGACACACTCGGACGACGAAGTGGAGGATATGTTCGATGATATATCGAGGGCCCTCCACTCCACTACTAAGACCCACTACAACGTTGTTATGGGGGACTTCAACGCTAAAGTGGGAGTACAGAATTGCAGCGAATCGGTAGTAGGATCCCATGGATTTGGAAGCAGAAATCATAGGGGGCAAATGCTCGTCAACTTCCTCGAACAGCAGGGGCTCTTCTTGATGAACTCTTTTTTCAAGAAACAGCCCCAAAGGAAGTGGACATGGCAGAGCCCCGACACTATGACTAAAAATGAGGTCGATTTCATCATGACGGACAAGAGGTACATATTCAGAGACGTCTCCGTGATCAACAGGTTCAATACCGGTAGTGATCACCGACTCGTCCGGGGTTCTCTGAATATCAACTTTAAGGCCGAGCGCGTCCGTTTAATGAAATCCAGGCTCCAACCTACTTTGCTCCAATCTATAACAGGATCTGAAACGTTCCAGTCAAATCTGGAGAACCGATTTGCTGCCGTGGAAACCACATCAGACGTAACCAAAACCTCGAAAATGTGGTTCGGATTTTCAGGGAAGAGGGTACGAAACTATGTGCAACGCAGCGTAAGGGCAGGAAGTCAAAGCTTTCGGAAGAGACTTTAGGGCTAATGAAGGAACGACGTGAAAACCCACCCGTCACTTCGTCGGCAAAGCGGACTCTAAACCAAGAGATCAGTAAGCACGTACGGCACGACCTCCGATGCTCCAATACTCTCTCAACCGAGAGAGCGATCGAGCAGAATCGAGGGTCCAAAGTGTTCGTACAATCTCTTGGAAGAAGTCATCTGACGAAGTTGACCACAGCAAGTGGGGAAGTTGTTGCTTCAAAGCCGGCAGTCCTTTCGGAAGTGGAAAACTTCTACAGCCAGTTATACGCATCACATGCATCTCGACCTGATCCCGGAAATGAGGATTCTAGAGCCACATTAACACGCTACTTCACCGAAGACCTGCCAGAAGTCAGTATTGGCGAAATCGAGATTGCTCTTAGACAGCTTAAAAATGGAAAAGCCCCTGGAGAGGATGGTGTTACAACAGAACTCTTGAAGGCTGGAGGTAAACCCGTACTGAGGGAGCTCCAAAAGCTTTTTAACACTGTCCTGTTCGAAGGGAGAACTCCGGAGGCGTGGAGTAGGAGTGTGGTCGTCTTGTTCTTTAAAAAGGGGGACAAGACCCTACTTAAGAACTATCGACCCATATCCCTTCTAAGCCACGTCTATAAGCTGTTCTCAAGAGTGATCGCGAACCGTCTTGCGCGAAGATTTGATGACTTCCAACCACCGGAACAGGCTGGGTTTCGGAGCGGATACGGCACCATAGACCACATCCACACAGTGCGGCAGATTATACAGAAGACTGAGGAGTACAATCAGCCCGTGTGCCTAGCATTTGTGGACTATGAGAAGGCCTTTGACTCGATTGAAATCTGGTCTGTCCTGGAGTCCCTGCAGCGTTGCCAAGTCGACTGGCGATACATCCAAGTGATAAGATGTCTCTACGAAGCCGCCACCATGTCTGTCCAAGTACAGAATCAGCAAACAAGTCCCATACCGCTGCATTGTGGAGTGAGACAAGGGGACGTTATTTCCCCGAAATTGTTCACTAATGCAATGGAGGATATGTTCAAGACGCTGAACTGGAAACGACATGGCATCAATATAAATGGCGAACGCATCTCTCACTTGCGATTTGCAGACGACATCGTCATCATGGCAGAAACCCTGCAGGACCTACAACAGATGCTGAATGACCTGGCTGACTCTTCTATACGCATCGGCCTACGGATGAACTTGGATAAAACCAAGGTTATGTTCAATGAACATGTTCTACCGGAACCGATTGCAATACACGGTGCCGTTCTCGAAGTTGTTCAAAAATATGTATACCTCGGGCAGACATTGCAGTTAGGTAGAAACAACTTTGAGGACGAGGTGAATAGAAGAGTTCAGCTAGGTTGGGCAGCGTTTGGGAAGCTACGTCAAGTCCTGACATCGTCGATCCCACAGTGCCTAAAGACGAAAATCTTCAATCAGTGCGTCCTACCTGTGATGACATACGGAGCCGAGACGTGGACACTGACGGCACGGCTGATCCACAGGTTCAAAGTCGCTCAACGCACTATGGAAAGGGCTATGCTCGGCGTTTCTCTGAAGGATCACATCAGAAATGAGGTAATCCGACAGAGAACCAGAGTTATCGACATAGCTCACCGGATTAGCAAGTTGAATCGGCAGTGGGCTGGCCATATTTGCCGAAAAACCGATAACCGTTGGGGTAGACGAGTACTGGAGTGGAGACCGCGTCTAGGCAAACGTAGTGTAGGACGTGCTCAGGCACGATGGAGTGACAATTTGCGCAAGGTGGGCAGGAGCTGGATGCAAGTAGCCCAAGATCGGTCTGAGTGGCGTGCATTTGGAGAGGCCTATGTCCAGCAGTGGACTAAGATAGACTATTGATGATTGATGATGATGAGATTAGTTTTATGAAAGTTTTTCATAGTAATTCTATTTAATTCAATATCAAAATACGAGGTAAACCTGCATTACTTTTTGGGAAAACTCACGGAGGTTAGTTGTTTTGTTTGATAATTAATGAGATTGAAAATCAAAATTCTAATACATTATGTTACAACAAAAACATTTTTTTGATATCGTAGTAATTAATTTGATCTAATTTATTAAACGTTATTGAGAGATTGAGGCGTTTGAAGTTGTGCATATTATCGTTATTTCCGTAAACTAGCTGCAGTAGAAGGATCAGTACAAAAAAAGAAAAATTGAGTTTGCAAATATTCTACATTAACTTACAATAAGAAGAATAAATCTACCGTTTACTTCTATTGGAAACAGTCAAAATCTTTTCTAAGGGGGAAAATGAGGCGCTCAAAAATAACGATTTTTTGCAAAAAATGTGAAAGGGCTTTTAAAGGTCATTTAAAACGTCATTTCTTCATTTTCACACAACTAACTGCCTTCAAATGAGTGATAACAACAATAATAGTTTTCAGATTTTCCATGGTCACACCATAACTGGAGAACGACTTTGCCGATTTCATCCATCTTTTTACTGTTTTCTTCTAAGTACTTCACAAATAGGCCTCATAAGAAGGCTCCGAGTCGCATAGCCAGCGCAAGAGAAAGCTATGCTCGGTGTTTCTCTACGTGAGCGAATCAGAAATGAAGAAATCCGTATAAGAACCTGGGGGTAATTACCCTTCAGGGGGTAAACCAGCCATACTTCGGGGGTAGCAAAGAACCTAATTATTTGATCAAATCTAAATAATAAGAAAATACTATATAATAATAATACTAAATAGAGCATGCGCTCTTTCTTGCTAGCGAGCCCGCGGGGTGCTGAGTGTGGGAAGCGGGGCGAGATTTTCTCCTGATGATGGCATTATTAGAAACGAAGATGTAGCGGCCAAATTGGAATATCTTGGACTGATGATAACGTTTTAAAGTCGGGGTAAAATCTGTTTTCCTAATAGGTTACAGGGGTAGCAGTATTGGAAAGGTTAGGAAACACTGAACATAACATATGTCGATTGTTCTACGACATAGCTCAATGGATCGCCAAGCTGAAGTGGCAATGGGCGGGGCACATAGCTCGGCGAACCGATAAACGTTTGGGGTCCCAAGGTGCTTCAATGGCGACCTCAAACCGGGAAGCGCAGTGTCGGTAGAACCCTCACCAGGTGGACTGACGACATCAAGCAAGTCGGGGGAACCCACTGGATACGGAGAGCGCAGGATCGTTCCATATGGAAATCCCTTGAGGAGGCCTATGTCCAGCAGTGGGCGTCCATCGGCTGATGATGATGATAATGATGACTTCATAAAAAACCGGCCAAGTGCGAATCGGACTCGCGCATTGAAGGTTCCGTACAAACTCAATTGAATACCTCTACGCGTTCATAAGAAATAAGGTAGTAACTTTAAAATTTTCAAAAATATTTTTTATAATATGATGAAACTAAAAATTTACGGTTTTCGCATTTTTTCCTTTATTTGTACTATAAGACGTTACTTCGTACCAAATTTCAAGATTCAAAGTTCACAGGAAGTAGTACCCTGTAGGTTTTGATTCCCGTGCGAGTTTCGAAAATTTGCGGCATAAATGGCTGTATCTTTTGATTGCTTTGGCTTAGAAGTTTGATTTTTTCACAGCTCCAAGGTACAGTAGACCTGAGTATTAGATATGAATTTCAGTTAGATACCTCAACGCGTTTCTGAGAAAAACGGTCTTGACTGACGGATGGACGGACGGACAACAAAGTGATCCTATAAGGGTTCCGTTTTTTTCCTTTTGAGGTACGGAACCATAAAAATACAAAAATTATGAGAAAGTTGCGCTGAAAATTAGAAAGTTTAATCAAGACACGTGGAGCTGCAGTTTGTTTCATATTTTTACCGAGCAGGGCAAACGTCTGTTGGGTTCATTAGTAACATTACAATGTTCTTTTAATAGTATAAAACAAAGTCGCTCCTGCTGTCTGCTCGCTTAGATATTTTACATTACGCATGATGCAGTTTTCTTCATAGATAGAGTGATTCAATCGGAAGTCGTATACGTTTAATAAGTACTCATACCAAGCCTTTTTTTATAACGCAGGTAAAAAATCTTTTTACAGACGACGGCGGCGCCTTTAAGAGGCACACCGCCAAACGGACCTCACACCTGGCTCCCGAAGTCTTACGAACCCCCTAGTGGCTGCCCACTGCCCACCGAGGACCCCGCAACTCTTGCGGGAGCTTTACGGCATATTATCCGCTAAAACCCTGCGAATACCTTCTACGCTGCTTAATGCGAAGCCTCGGGGTCCCCATTGAGGGATTTTTCCGCGACTCCACACCCAGCAGCTTCGCGTCCTAGCCGGGGCTCCACGGCAAAACATAGTCGCTCCTGCTGTATGCTCGCTTTACATATTTTACATTATGCAACGGCTTTTGATGCAGTTTTCTTCAATACATAGAGTGATTTAATAGGAAGCCGTATATATAGGATACTAGTTATATAATAATTGCTGCATTCAGCCATTTTGAGTTATTAATTAACTGTCGTGTTAAGTTTCTTCTCTTCCCCACACCCCTGAATGTAATGTTAAACCGAAAATGCATTAGACGGAACCCGATACGGTGAAGCAATATAATAACTTCATTGCAAACCCCATGTCATGGTTAAGTTTCAACGTTAAGATAATCGACATACAGTTTAAAATTTGATAAACTTGCCATAACTTCCTTACTTCAATGAGTTCTTTGTTGCTTTTGAATTTCTTTCAAAATGAATTCTAAAATTCGTTACTTTGATAATTTTCTTATCAATTTATATATTTCACTATGTAAGTATGAACCGAAATTATGCGTATTTTGGCAAGCTACTGTTATGCATCTATCCCTAACACAGAATTCTTTGAAATCGCTCCAGTGGTTGAAGATTTTAAACTAACTTTACAGATAAAAAACAATAAATTGGTAAAAATTAAGAAATAAGTCACCCGTCTTGGGGTTTGCGAGGGAGGGGGGAGGGGTGGGGGGGAGGGAATTTAATATTATTAAATATTTCATTATTTCACTATTTCCGGTCGCCAGAAATACTTATTAACTTTAATAAAAAAGGTCTCTTTTAAAAAAAAAATCTGGCGCTTCTCCGGGCTCAAATAATATTTGGCTTTAAAGACAACAATTATACAAAACTAATATAAAAATTACGTTCAGTTCCACTCATTTACAATTTTATTTGACGAAATTTTGAAAATAGTTTTTAAATATTTATACGCAACTCCGGCAACCAAAGTTACTTTAGGGAGTCAAAAACGATATTACTTTAACCCCTTACACATCCAATAGCCTCAAATTCAGGCGACTTGTTTCTAAATCCAACCCAATAAATTTAGCATTTTTAAATTTACGAGGAAATTATTTTCTTCATTGTTGTTTAAAAATAAAAATAACCTCAATAACAATTAAGTCAACAAGGCGGGTGGGTGGTCTCATGCAATCTCCATTATTAGAAACATCGTAACGGTATAAGCTTGTTCTCAATAATTTTTGGGTTCTGTACTTTCTTAATGATAATAAAACCGCTATTAGATCACTCGATTGTGATATTTGATTTCTCAAAAAGGTGGAAAGCTGTATTAGGCTCCAGTGGGTAAGTGATTGACGACCTCCGTAGCCGAGTGGTTTGTTTGTATGCCTGGTTAGTGATTGACGACCTCCGTAGCCGAGTGGTTTGTTTGTATGTCTGGTTTCAAGGTGTCGCCTACTCGAGAGGTCCAGGTTTCGAATCCCTGTGTTTCTTCTATCACCACTTAACATTAGGTGGGGTAAAGTTATTTACCTACTTGGCTCTATAAAAAAAAATCTGAGAATATGCTGCTTTCTTAATAAAAAATTCAAGTTATAATAAATAAAAGAACCCTCGATAAAATAGTCCCGCACTTTGCATATTTTTTTCTTAGACACTGACGCATTGTTAATGTATTGATTGATGCTAGAGCTTTCAATCTCGGACCATTTCTGATTCCCGGGACCGAATAAACAATACTCGTCACAGTCTCGAAAATCCCGGGAAGGACAAGACTTTCGAGACTTCTTTAAAAGTGAATTTTCCTCTTATGTAATAGAAAATAGACAGTAAAATACAGTCTTAAATCAGTTTTCATAAAAATATAGATTATAGTTATCAAAAAAAAAATCATTTAATCATTGAGCGAGCAATAAAGAATGAGAAACATATATAAAAGTCAAATATTGACACTTCTGAATTAAAGAGTTCAAGCTAACAAAATAGAGTAAGTGAGAAATACTCGTAATAATTTGTGAAAATATATAAACGCTATGATAAACGCTGCAAGTGCAGATTAACCCAAAACTTAAACATGGCTCTGTAATTACAGATGCCTTTAAACAAACGCATTTTCAATATTCAACAAGAGTCTCGACAGTCTCGATATTCCCGGTACAATGTACTGTAAGTGTCGAGTCTCGAAATGATCAAAATGTCTTCGAGACTCTCGAAATTTCCGAGACCGAAATTCTCCGGGATAAAAGCCCTAATTGATACATCAAACCACTAATAGATGATTGCAGAAGTTGTATTCCGTTATATGTAAATAGGTTAGGAAGAACTGGTCAATATTACTAAAGCAACACAGTCGAGTTCTAATCACGACTTTAGGTTGTGTGGGTGGTAATGATAATACAAATATACTCCGTGAAGAAACAATGAGCCAATAGCAGGGGGCCTACTCGAACCGTAGTTACCTACTCAGAAATCAGAAATTTTATTGCATTTCATGTGGTGAATAAGGTCTAACATTATTATAGGGTACAAACGCATGAGTCCTGTTAGGACATAACAATATTGAGCTTATAGCTAAAATTAAATTTATATCAACATTATAATTAGTAGTATATTAACAATTATCATATAAATATGAAGTCAATTTTAACAATATATAAAATTAAGAATAATAATAATCATGTCAAGGTATCTTTAATATTTGTTTTTTTTTCAATTTATTTATTAATTAATTTTCATACAATAAAAACATCATTACAGCACAAAAAACTTAATGATTTATCTATGCTGCAGAGTCGCTCCACAGCCAGTCACACCAAACAGCCTGTCTGGTTTTCCAAATAATATTCTTTTAACATTTTAATAAAGGGTCTAGAATATTTTATTTTGAATAGCCTCTGGTAGTTCATTTGTGAATAAGGGTAACAAATACATAGAAGTTCTGGTACCTATCCTATAGTATTCACATAATTTATAAAAACATTTATTAACAAGGTAATCATTTAAGGTTGTAACAAACTTATCGTATTCGTCTATCTGTCTAATATGCTTTGGTAACTCGTTGTACAATTTAATCGCCATTGAATACCGCCCTGCCCCTCTAGCATGACCACCAAACGGGATATGATAAAGCGATATATCGACATTAACTGTCTAACTACTGTCAAACTCCGTAGTAGTCTGACAGTTAATGGCGATATATCGCTTTATCATATCCCGTTTTGGTGGTCATGCTAGAGGGGCTGATCCAACTATTGATAGCGTAGTTTTTTTTATTTATATCTACTTCTAAGTTGTGTCGATCCAGTATAATTATCTTTACTATTTACAAAAATATTTTGGTTCTTTTTTAACTAGTTTACATGCTTCCAGGATATATAAAGATGTTACAGTCTCAATTAAAGGCTCATCTCAATTTACAATATTTCGACAATGTGTAGGTATAGCGATGTCTCACTTTAAGTCGAGGTTGTGTTGAGAATCTACGGCAAAGGTACTCAAGCGAAACCCGGTAAATATCAAATAGGTATTCACAGTTCCATGTCCATAATCTTACTAATATTATAAATGGGACAGTTTGTATGTTTGTTACCTACTCAATCACGCAAAATTACAGAATGGACTTGGATGAAATTTTGGTAGGCATATATAGTTTATGACCTGGATTGACCACTATGTACTAACCTTTGCTATGCTGCCCCAGCAGTGGGGACATTAATAGGCTGATGATGATGATGATAACATACACATTAAGTTTCTTAGGCTTTCACGCACATCACTCATTAAAAAAACCATTTTTTTCGGGTTAGATGCACTGAATTTATTTATCTGACGTTTCGCAGCCTTTGCAGTACCCTTAGTACGAGCTTTACTATTACGAAAACTATGATAGTTTTCGTGAGCTCGCACTCGTACTAAGGGTACTGATTTTACTGTTTTCGTTACAATATAAATAAACAGAGTTTAAATTCTATCATTAAATCATTTGCGTCTTCTTAAATTTTAAGTATATTTAGTTACTTTTGACCAAAATGGACATAGAAACATAATTTACAATTACGAAAACTGTGATAGTTTTCGTGAACTCAAACTCGTACTAAGGGTACAGGACTGCAAAACTATTACTATTTCTGAAGACGCAGTAAATTCAGTGCATCTAACCAGTAAAAATTGTTTTATTTATACACATTAAGCTCAAAGCACGGCACAAATAAGAAAATTAAAACGTTTTAATGTTGGTTAAATTCAATGCGTATTGTAATAATTATGTAAGGCCAGTTTTAACGTTTCTTCATCATCATCATCTCCCTATTGATGTCCCCACTGCTGAGGCACAGGCCTTCCCTATGGATGGAATAGGGAGATTGGGCCATGACCCAGTGCGGATTGGTGGGTGCTAACGACTGCAGATGCAGCCAGGACCAACGGCTTACGGCTTAACGTGCCTTCCGAAGCACGAGGGAGCTCCAGATAGTAAATTTTTGGTCACCCATCCAATGACCGACCACTGCGAAAGTTGCTTAACTTCAACGATCGCAGCCGAACGCGCTAATCACTTGCGCTATCGAGCTCCTCAGATCTAGTTTTTACGTTTGTTCTTACAGAATGGCACTGCTGTGTTAAAACCATACGAGTGTAATGTAACCTGTAAGTATGTCGACCTATCCATAGAATAAAACTACTTCTGCATAATCACAACTTTACAGTAGAGCGATTTTAAGTTTGTAAAATGTAAAACATGCTGTAACTTGTATTGGAATTTTTCTATCCTTTGAATTTTTTTACTTATCATATAAATCATTAAGAAGCAAATTATGACGCATTTATTGTTTAAAAAAAAAACACATTTACGGCTTATATTTCGTTATTTAAGAGTTTCTTAAGTGATTATGTGACAATTTACTACGGACATCTTTATGTTACATATGCATATCAGACCTTATGCTTAGGAAACGTGTCAAATTATGTGTAGATATAACTTTGTTTTACGTAATTTATATTTTCTGTCGCGTTAAATTATGATAATATGGTAAAGATTGGGCAAAATCGATCAAACAAGAAAAATAGAATCAAACATTTAGTAAAAATTCTCAGTTTATAACAAAATTGAAGCCGTGCAGGCTGCGTTCTTGCCTATCCAAAAGGTTCTTGTGCTCTTGGCTCTATATTCTTCTGAAACAAAAATACCACATGTACCTTTCAATCAATTCAATTGCTATCTTCAAAGTTATATAAGTTTTCGAATAAATGATTTTACCAGTAAAACATATGCGTCCGTTTCGCCTAAAAGTACAATAAAAGCAATTTGGTAACATTTTCATATGTAACTTTATTCTATGCATAGGTCGATGTTAATAATTTCGCGTTAATTATCGCAATTGGGTGTGAAACAAGCACAACAACAGATGTTTATTTGCATGGGTTCATTAGCCGCTATTAACTACTCTGCTAAAATAATCAGACTTAATTTTGCTGCTAATTTTACGTCAAGATAAATTATGAAGTTTGTAACTAGCTTATTTAAACTATCTTTAAATTTCAATATGTGCCATTTGAGGAGCTCGATGGCCCAAGTGTTTGGCGCGTTCGGCTGCGATCGTTGAGCTTAAGCAACTCTCGCAGTGGTCGGTCATTGGATGGGTGACCAAAAATTACTATCTCGAGCTCCTCCGTGCTTCGGTAGGCACGTTAAGCCGTTGGTCCCGGCTGCATCTGCAGTCGTTAGCACCCACCAATCCGCACTGGGCCCGCGTGGTGGGTCATAGCCCAATATCCCTATTCCCTCCACCGGGAAGGCCTGTGCCCCAGCAGTGGGGACATTAATAGGCTGATGATGATGATGATGTGCCACTTTTACTTTTACGGCTTCGGACATTTCTATAGATTTCTTCCGACAAAGTAGTAATTACTGTTATAATTTTTGAAGTGAAAACTTCTTAAGCGGCGTTGGACATTTTTTTTGTATGGGTAAAAATGTTAAACTCGCGTCAGGTTAAACACGTGTGCTGATCGCATCATGACACACAATAAAATTGGAAAGGTTGTTGACTTTCAATTTATTGGACGAAACATAGTAATATTTTATTTTACCGTATTATAATAATAAGTCTCTATCTAGGACGTCCACGTGGCAGCTTTATTGCGAAGAAAATGCATATTTTTTTACAATAGATGTCGCTAGGTGCGCTTAAATGTGATTCATGTAAGTTGATATCTTTACAATAGATGTCGCTAAGTGCGCTTAAACGTGATTCATGTAAGTTGATTTTTCTGAGAGATAAACTTTTTTAATGTAATATAAATTGTCATGTTTGTGTACGACAGCGCAATAAATAAATATTGTATTCTACCACATACATGATAATACTTTTATACTGATAATCAAAGCAATTCGTGCAAAATTATTCCCTAACCATTCCAAAATATCAAAAATGCACAAAGTAATGGTTAATATTCAAATTTTCACTTCTGCCGGCACTCCCGGAGTGCAACCCGTCGTTTTTTTTTAATTTTTTAAGCATGTAACTGCTAGATGTTTAAATCCAAAGAAAATATTATTAGAAAAAAATCCAGGCCGACCAGGCAGCAGACGGGACTCGAACCCGCACACTTCGCTGTCCGGGCGAATGCACTGACCATTATGCAACCATGGCCCTGACGGCCATGTCGAATTTATTCTAGCTTTTCTTAAGCTGCAAGGCAGCGCCATCTCTTCGCATTGCAGGTAACCACAATGTCAAATGAATACCTTTTCAAGTATTAAACATTTGAAAGAAGAAATAACAATTATAGTTATTATTTTTAAATATGCCAGTATGCAATGGTCAGTGCATTCGCCCGGATAGCGAAGGATGCGGGTTCGGGTCCCGTCTGCTGCCTAGTATTTGCTGTGTTTATGTAAAATCAGAAATAAACACTCACATGCAGATTCAAGACAATGTATAGAAAGTTCATTGCTCGTTTCCCATACATTGAATGCCCCAGAATGTAATGAAAAAATGCTAGCTGTGTTCGGAACCATTCATAAACTCTTATTAGGCATTTGTTGAGATACGGACAACTTGAGGAACCGCGGCCAGCTACCGGAATGTACTTATTAGATTTTGAGGTTATAATTATTATACTCAATCCTAAACGATGTACACTTTATATAATCTGAATAGATTTATTGTTTTTTTTACCTTATGTAAGTACTTAAATAATATGAACGAAATGAACATATAATCCAATTATTAATAATAATAATAAATGATCATATTCATATTGATTTACGAGTGTTGTCAGTTGGCACCTATGATACCTATACCTATGTGTTAAATAATTGATTTCTTTTCAAATTAAATGTATAAAGGCTTTCTATTTACCTGTTTCTTTATTTTATTATTTATAATTAGGTATGTACCTGGGTATCATTATAATTTTCATAAAAATAAACTTTAAGGGATGGGTGTATAAACTATCATAAATTATTTCAGAAATTATCTACCTGTAAATATAATATAATACTAGTGATAATAATTATTACTATTATTAACCTAGGAAGGTAGGTACTGAGGCGATCTACCCTGAAGGGGTAGGCCCTGGTAGCGTAGCAATAATGTTTGAAACAACTTTGATTTTTTATTTTGTTTTTTTAGAAATCAGGCGAATATAATAATTGAGCTTAATCTATCAACGTATGGTTTGGTGCCTGATTTCTATCTGCTGGAACCTTCTATCAAACGACAGAAGATTCCCAATTTCAAATCTTTAAAAATCATGACATTACCTTTTTAATATAACTGCCAGCCGTAGGCATTACATGAACAAAGAGTTTAACCAAACAAGGAGGCTATAACGAACGGACGTAATAGTACCTAGTTCTATTCTTATGTTGATAAATACCTATGGTCGCGTATAATGCGGTTATTAATTAAGGCTATCTATTACAAAATAGTTGGAATAGAATTCAATTAAAAAAGTAACACTTTTATTTGAAAAAAAAATCTGAATCTCATTCTTTTAAGAAGCTTTTGAAATTAAATGACACTGTCTCCTTATTTATATTATATAAATAGTGTAGTAGTTATTGAACTTGAAATTTTTATTTTGAAGTGAAAATTCTTTAGTGGCGTTGTACACTTTTGTAAAAAATGTTAAACTCGCGTCATGACACGTGGGCTGATCGCATCACAGGCCACGTGTCCTGATCGTAAGACGAAAATAATAAAATTGGTCACGCGGAATCCCTAGCTTGAGCACCACGATATGGTATAAAGCTTGTTTTTTTAACATGTTAAATTCACAGTTTGACGTGATAAAAAATGTGATATCATGTTAACTGAGGTGCCCATGCTACAGGGACTTAATTATGTCTCACACTGTCAAAAAGTTATCAGTACATAGGTACGACCAATTATCGAATTCGAAGAGTTTGCGAGTTCAGCACTCGATGATAATGTCAAATTTTGTATGGAAACTTGAAGAGCAGCGGCACAAAGTACGTAACGAGAACTAAAAATCAGTATACATTTGACAATGACATTTCGGGCTCGCAAACGACACGAATTCGATATTGGTTCATGCTAGGGATACAGTACTTATACCAGCCAGTTTGTATTACTTAAACTAGCCTCTTGACCACCCGAACCTGAAGGGGTCGGTTCAACTAAAGTAGAACTTTTTATTAGCTGCAGTAAAATGACGTTTTGAGGGTTACCGCTTTTTGAAGAAAAATAAATAGGGATGTAGCTAAGTGAGTAAGTGAATCATTCAATAAATGAATGATCAGTTTGGTTTTGTATAAGAGATTTAATATTAAGTTGTAATGATTTTTTATTCTATTATTATTACTACCTATAGTAAAGGATTGATCTTTTTCATTGGAAGTATAGGGACGTACATCCAAAATTAAACAAAAAGTTATTTATTAATCAATCATTTTCGGAATCACTAACGCTGTTGCTTTCGGTCACACTAATGACAAATCTGTCTGTCACTTCATCTATAATATGATCGAGATGGCACATTTTGTCTTCCTCTTTTATAGTGTGAGACACACTGTCACTCCACTTGCTTCTTGGAATAAAGTTTTCACTTTTTGCATTTTATATGTTTTATTATTGTTTGCGACGTGCCCCTTTACCTGAGCCCAAACCAACTCGATGGGGTTCAATTCACAGTAATAAGGGGGCAGTCTTAAAAGTCTGATGAAGACCTTTTTGTGCAGCAATCTCGTCCACGGCATATTTCTTAGTATGATTTTGTTGTTTCACAATATCAATGAGAGTGGCCTTCACAATATTTGGTTCAAATGTAATATTTTTAGTGGTCAGCCACTCTTGAATCTAATTGGTTAAAATTCCACATGGGGTGGGAAAAAACATATTATACCTTACGTATAATAAAAAGATTAGTGATGACAGGTAAACTAACCTTTGCGATGGTGGGTACTTCATTTCTATGAAAGAACTGATGTACAATTCGTCTAATAGCGGTGAATGTGAAATCATCAAGTTTTTCTTTAAATGTAAGTTTTGGGCCAGGTTTTTCGGGAGGTTTTGGTGATTCACAGTCGTTCTCCTTGTGCTCCTTTAAAACGGAATAAACAGTGCGGACGGATATTCCCAAGACTTCAGCCACCTTGTTGACGCATTCACTTGTTTTTGGAACTTCAATGTTTGATTCTGTAGATTTCACTTCACATTTATTTGTAAACGTTTCTGACCCAAAGTTTCTCGGTTGCACTTAGAGCTACACGTGCCCTTTTTTTCTTAGGAGATAAAAAATTATCTCCATCTTGTGATATGCTCAACTGAGCATCCATGTATTCGATGTAACAAACTAACAAACGAAAAAAATCTAACACGATTAACAAAAATAAGTAGGTAACGAAAAACAAACACAACGTAACAAAAAAATAATAACAATGATAACTAAAACAACTCGCAGTGGGCAAAGCAAAGCTATTCGTGCACTCAAAACAGGACTTGGAAGCCGAATGAGCGAATTACAAATGAAATAAAATAGCGGACAAGCCTCATCATAGCATCGTAACTAAAAACCAGTACCAACTAGAGATTTTATACAGCCTTTTATTTTTATGAATAATAAATAGAATTAAGTATGATCATTATGAGTTAGTTATGGATCGATTAGATTTTCTGTGAACCTAATCACATCCCTATTGAAATAAGGAGGTCAACATTATTTTACGGAATGACATTTTGAAACGTCATTTTACTGCACCTAATTATAAGTCGAAGTATAGGGGCGAGACTCGGACCTCAGCTCTGGTTAGCCGTTGTCGTGGAGAAGTCGTTCGTACTATATGGTTTAGCATTCAAATATCAACGGCCCTGGTTATCCCATATGACTCAGTGCTGCAATTGACTCACACACCGGGCTTCCCATAATACTGTGCAAGAGAAATTGAGACTTCTAACTATAACGTAAAGTTCTAAATGCTCTATGTTTTAGCAACCCTAATGTGATGCATGCGATAAAGAATTGATTTTGCAAGTCGGATAAGCTTCTTTGTAAGGGTAGACCTGTTGAAAATGTCACAGACGTTGATCGTAACGGATAACGCAAGTGTATGTTTATTTTTTAATTTAAACTTTATTTATTGCAAAATAACAGCAAATGGCGAATTTAATGCCGCCATAAGGCATTCTCTACTAGTCGACCAGTAAGAGCATGAGAAAATAAGTAATAAAATAAATAAGCAGTAATATAACAAGGGCGCAATAAAGACAAATGTAAGAATTTTTTTAAACAAAAAATAAAACCGACTTCAAAATCGAATATGGAACTAAAAAGTAAAAAAATATATCTGGTTCAAGATTTGAAAGTCGGGCGGGTCAAGATTAAAAGACGTATTATTCACAAATAAAAAATCAATATATCTTTATTCAAATTGGATGTATAGTACAACTCTTTTGAATCGTCCAAATTTTTTTTTTCCCTACCACTCGTTATGGACATATTTTTTAGCTGCGGAGAAAAACGAGCGAAAAAACTCCACAACATTAAAAGTCTAATGTAATTCAACATTTCCAAATCATTATGTTGTTTCGACGTCAATACAATTATGATTTATTTAATATAGAAAACCTGTTGGAATGATTGGAACAGTTCAAAACCAAGCATTTTTGTCTGTAATATAAATCAGACACTTTGTAATAAGCTTTTTTAAAAGTGCTTTTTTTATACTATCTTTAAATTTAAATTTATATATTACCGATCAGAAACGAATATCTATTTAATGTTTCAATCTTGACCGACTTCCAAATCATGAACCAGATATTATTTTTTACCTTTTAGTTCCATTTTCGACTTAGAAGTCGGTTTTATTTTGTGTTTGAAAAATTTTTATTTCATCCATTTTAGTGAAAATTACATCGTCCAAGTAAACAATCACACAATTGACGGAGAAATCGATGAACTAGCATAAAAAACATCGTGCGTGCATTTGCAATTTGAACGTTTCTCTCGATTTCCCCGGATTCCACCATCAGATCCTGACTTGGTTCCAATGGGACCACCTCAGAAGGGCACTCTTTCGAACAAAAAAACAATTTTGGAAATCGGTCCTCAATTGACGGAGAAATCGGTGAACATACATTAAAAAAAAAGTATACAGTCGAATTTAGAACCTCGTCCTTTTTTGAAGTCGGTTAATAAACCAGGCCTATCTTTATATATATAATTCTTCTGTGAGTGTGTATGTCACTGAACTTCTCTTAAACGACTGGACCGATTTTGATGAAATTTTTTGTGTGTGTTCAAGGGGATCTGAGAATGGTTTAGATTCACAATTTTGTCCGCTGGACAACCCCTATTTTTTTAGGCCGGTACGAAGTTCGCTGGGTCAGCTAGTAACTATATAATCTTAATAGAAAACATATTATACATATATACACATACGTACAATACATACATAAACATATAAGTATGTTGTACTTCTCGCGCGAAAAGGCAGACCAATGGTTATCCTTTTACTCAAATATTTTATTCGCTTCGCCGTTCTCTATACCGGACGTCAATCGTGATGTTTATAAATTAACTATCTAATGTCCCCACTGCTGGGGCACAGGCCTTCCTTATGGATGGAATAGGGAGATTAGGCCATGACTCACCACGCGAGCCCAGTACGAATTGGCGGGTGCTAACGACTGCAGATGCAGCCGGGACCAACGGCTTCACGTGCCTTCCGAATCACGGAGGAACTTGAGATAGTAAATTTTTGCTCACCCATCCAATGACCGACCACTGAGAAAGTTGCTTAACTTCAACGATCGTAGTCGACAGCGCTAACCACCTGCGCCATCGAGCTCCTTTGTAGACTATACTTTAGATACCTATTTACTTATACATACTTCTATAATAAATAATAATAAATATTTCCAACACTCACACCAATTAGCCTAGCCACAAAGTAAGCACACTAAGGATTGTGTTACGGGATACTAGGATAGCGGATAGAATACATATACAGTACTTAAATTAGTATATTTTTGTAGAAATACATATTAAACATCCTTGACTGGAGTCCATGACTCGTATTCATCACACAAACATCTGCCCCCACCGGGATTCGAACTCGGGACCTCTCGAGTTGGCAACACCATGAAACCCGGCATACAAACCACTCGACCACGGAGGTCGTCGTGCTCATATGTATGCCGTAAAACATTTGTGTAGTGTTCTCACAGAAAATTAATCAGTGTAATAGCATGCGGGGCCCGTTGGTAATAATTCATCAGGACCTATTCAGTCGGAGGTGTTTATTGTGATTTATTGTGATTTAAAGCGGTTTTCCCTCCCTACATGCGCTTGCGCTGTGAATCGTCATTCGCCAACACAAAATAGGGTATTTGACAAGTTTTAGAAAACAATGTCACGTTATTTATTACTAATGTTTATAGAGTCCATAAAAAGTATAGTAAGTGATATTCATCATTATGTTGTATATTTCGGTAAAAAAACTAAATCAAAACCTCTATTTTTAAGTTGCCGCGAAAAACCTATCTCTGGACAATATGGCGTTTCACTGGTGTGTGACGTCACACGACTGTCATAAAAACGTCAAACCATACAATCTAATGTCATTTTAACCGGAAGTTTACTTGCGTGCGAATTCATTTTAGGCTCCACCAATCCAAAGCGTTTTGGGTCACGTGACAATAGACAAGAAAATTATTATCTATATCGTGGGTTTTTAGTAAAATTTTTTTTTTCTGTATAAATAGTAAAACTCCTGCTACAAACTCATTCTTAATACAGATGCTAACAATTGGCACTTTATTTTTAATACTGTCAAATACCCTATTATTACGTTCGCATTCTCACGATATATCCTCCTAATATAGTCAATGTGATAATGGGTAAGTTTGCACGTTTGTATGTTTGTTTCTCAATCATGTAAAAACAAGCTACTGTTACAGATTGGAATGAAATAAAAAAAATGTAAGTGTAAAGAAAATAATACTAGAAAAAAATCCACGTGGACCGGGAAGGTTGTAAAGGTATTCTTTTGACATTGTGGGTTACCTAAAATGCGAAGAGATGGCGCTGCCTTGCAGCCTGAGAAACACTAGAAATAATTCGACACGGCCATTAGGGCTGCGATAGCATAATGGTCAGTGCATCCGCTCGGATAGCGGAGGGTGCGGGTTCGAGTCCTATCTGCTGCCTGATCCGCGTGGATTTTTGAAGTGAGAACTTATTTAGCGGCGTTTTACACTTTTTGTATGGGTAAAAATTTTTAAACTTGCGTCACGTTAAACACGTAGGCTGATGGCATCATGACACACAATAAAATTGGAAAGGTTGTTGACTTCAATATATTGGACGAAACACAGTAATATTTTATTTTATCCTATTATAATAATAAGTCTCTATCTTGGACGTCCACGTGGCAGCTTTATTGCGAAGAAAATGCATTTTTTTTACAATAGATGTCGCTAGGTGCGCTTAAATGTGATTCATGTAAGTTGATTTCTTTACGATAGATGTCGCTAAGTGCTCTTAAACGTGATTCATGTAAGTTGATTTTTCTGAGAGATAAACTTTTTTAATGTAATATAAATTGTCATGTTTGTGTACGATAGCGCAATAAATATTGTATTGTTCCACATACATGATAATAATTTTATACTGATAATCAAAGCAATTCGTGCAAAATTATTCCCTAACCATTCCAAAATATCAAAAATGCACAACGTAATGCTAAATATTCAAATTTGGGCACTCCCGGAGTGCAACCCGTCGTTTTTTTTTTAGAAAATCTTAATTAGATTTAAACATCTAGCAGTTGAATTCTTAAAAAATATAACTAAAATGTAAGGTGTAAATTATTATATGGCCCTTAATATTACCTGGATTGAGATATAGAAATGTTAGTTTTCTAAGGGTTACTAAAAGAAAGGTTAACGCGGATGAAGTCAGGGTGGCCAATAGTTTAATATAGAACCTTACACAGTATCAGGTAGGCAGGTGATATTCTAAGTTACAGTATACCACTACAATGCAGCTTAAATAGAGTAGTAGGGCATAGCAAATTTGCCGCTCGAATTGGAGAGCCCGTCAGTGAAAATAGCCTCCATGTTACAGAAAAAGATATAAAATTCATTCAAAAAAAATCAAAATTCAATATCGTTTATTCAGTCTAGGCTGTTGCGAGCACTTGTGAATGTCGAAAAGCTACGCCATTGGTTCGCAAATCTACGGCGGGAGACCTTGTACTGAGAAGAACCGGCAAGAAACTCAACAAGGGCTGCTTTTTTTCTCCCTGTATTATATACAGAGTCGTCAAATTGAAAAAAGACTTCAATATAAGATAACTAATGAAGTCACTTTCCATTACAAACGTATATGATATAATAATTATGACTATAAAATAAAAAAAAATAAAAAATAGATTTAAAAAAAATTTAGGAATGCCGCGTCCTTACTGTTCAGGCATAAAAACAAATGTACGATTAAAGTTAAATACAAAGATTAGTAGTACCCAATGTGGCAAGAGCAGACTCATCTCCGCTGGCAGCACCCGTTCACGAGCATGATATAGACGCATGATATAGAAATAACTGACAGAAATCTGTTGGTCAGAATGGTTCTAAGGCTCCTCTCCATAGGGTTGCGGATGGAGTTATGTTAGGCAACGCCCGAAAATCTATTCTACTACTATTCGTAAGTGGTATTCTTTACCCGCGCACGTGTTCCCTCCTTCCTACAATCTGGGGTCCTTTAAGAGAGGCGTGAAGAAGCATTTTTGCTGGCCGGCAAGGTGAGGATGGTTGGTGTGGCAGTTCAGTACCAGCTATCTTCGCGTTTGGACTCTATCACCACTTAACATCAGGTGGGGTAGAGTCTTTTGCCTACCTGGCTGTTAAAAAAAAATGTATTTAATTTTGCTGCGCTATTCCTAGAGAGCAAAATCACTTTTCACCGCGGAAACTGCGTGTGATTTGGAACTATAAAACGATGTGATTTGAAATTCATATTCAAAATTTCAATCACACAAAATTGTTGTTCTGACGGAATAGTACTGCTAGAGTCTGTGCGGAAAGAGAATGGGATTTAGATTGGAGGGCGCTGTAGTGCTTTTCTACCGTATTTGTAAGGTTTTACCCCTTTTAGACATGATTAAATACAAAAAACCGCAAGAAATCACAACAAAAAAGAAATCCGTATCAATACAAAACTTTTACGTTTTACAGATTGCTGGGTTTGATTGCCAAATAAAAATCTTAATGTTAGTTCCGTTTTTCGCCACGCCCATTCTCTTTCCGCACAGACTCTAGACGAAATTGGGACATTTGGCAACTGCCGTAAATGCTGGTTTAAATTCAAATGAGTTACAATACGCATCTAAGGTTAGTTTTGGCAAAAGCTTTGTTTGTTATTACCCTAGTAGCAATATTGTCTGGGAGTTTATTCGTTTGCCTGACCCAGTTTCCTCTGATTTGACTTCATATGTTCTTGAAATACTCTTTCGCAATAACATTTCTCGATTAGCCACCTCAGAGTTGATTTGCAAAAAAAAAACAGTAAATACAAAACCGTTCTCTTTTTTTTTCCATACTTTTGATAATTCTAAAAGAATTCAAACGACTGTTTTGCTTTACTGCAAATGGTGAACAGAATAGTTTAACATAATGCTTTCAAAATTTATATCAACAGGGAACACGGGATTGTTGAAGCTTCTATGGTTAAAGCAATACTAATGGTAGCCATACACACTACGAGAAATCGTTACGATTAGACTGTACCGTCCGAACGGTACCGATAAATCGTAGCGTGTATGTTATAAAACTGCACAGTTTCCTATACGTACGCCACGTACGATAAACTGTTCCGTTCGAACTGTACAGTCTGATCGTAACGATTTCTCTTAGAGTGAATGGCTACCATTAGGCCCACTTGTACCACGATTCTTAATCTAAATAATTCCTTAATCGTGTTTAGTACAGCATTTTATTCTTGTCAATTATTTTAAGTAAACAAGAGATGGCTACATGCTTCAATTTGATTAGGTTTTAAATTCGAATTAATTGAATTCAATTCAATTCAAAAACCATTTATTCAGTTTAGGCTTTTACAAGCACATGTGAAAATCGAAAACTATGCCATCGGTTCTCAAATCTACGGCGGGAGAGCTTGTACTGAGAAGAACCGGCAAGAAACTTAGCAAGGGCTGCTTTTTTCTCCCTGTTTTATTTCATACAGTGTCGTAAAATTGAAAGTTAATATCAAACTTGCAAACATGTGTTGAGGTCAACTTCCATCACATAATGTCAAATAGATATAAATGAACAATCAACGAATTTACTAACAACTAGTGGCCGCCCTCGCTTCGCTTCAGTGTAGAGCTGTAGTGTAGACTATAGTCTTTGTTCTCAAGCGTGTATTGTACACAATGAATTTATTTGTTTAATTCTTTTTCTATGATTCTTTTTTTATTGAATAGGTAATAATGTTAACTTTTTTAAAGTAGGGATGAGTGAGAGTTTTATAAACGTAAGAGTAAACAAATATAATCAGAATGCTCGGAACTGCTAAACTATCAGGAGTTGAACGTGTTATTGTGAGTCAATCATAAAAGATAGACATATGCTGTTGCGGGATATTTTTTAGACAATTTTATGTAGAATATTTCCGTCATACATGATTTCTATGTGACTTTAACCATTAAGGCTGCACACGCAACGGAAGCTTAAAAAAATGGAGTAACTTCTCCCGTTTTTCCAACATTTCCCTTCACTACTCTGCTCCTTTTGATTGTAGCGTGATGAAAAGTATACTATAACCTGCCCAGGAGTAATAAAAATAATTGTACCAAGTTTCGTTAAAATCCATCGAGTAGTTTTTGTTTCTATAAGGAACATACATACAGACAGACAGACAAAAATTTTACTGATTGCATTTTTGGCATCAGTATCGATCACTTATCACCCCCTGATAGTTATTTTGAAAATATATTTCATGTACAGAATTGACCTCTCTACATATTTATTATAAGTATAGATAAGTGTAAAGAAAAGACCCAAAATAACAAGAAACAATTTTCAAAACAAATTCAACAAGTATATATATGTGTATATAACAAATGGAATAAGAACTTTGGTGCAAGATGAGGCTTAATATGTGGTGTTATCACAGCCTAGCTTGCTACGTAGTTAGCTTTCTTCCCAGAACTTAAACAATGGCACTGGAGGTTTTATCAAACAGTTATTGAGATAACTGGATGATTGTCGTGTGTCAGTGGGCCGTGCCGCGGCATCCTTATCACTGAATGTGGAGCAGCTTTGATCTGACCGCTCCTTGGCAGTTGGCAGATAAGAAGCGCCGAATTATATTGTTAATTAATATGAATTTGTTCTAATTATGTCTGAAATGTAAAGTGCTAATGATAGGATGATACATATATGTGAGTGTTGCAATTAATAATGATATAATTGATAATGTTATTACCTCATTTTCTCTTTCCCTACTCCTATCAAGAATGAATATGTGTGTGAAAATACTCTGTTGCTCTGCCTGCTCACGTCTTACCTTCTTACACCTGGGATCCTTTAAAACAGGAGTGAAGAAGCAACATGCAGGCCGGCAGGGTGTGGATGGCTGGTGAGGCAGGTAGAACTGTTGTACCAGCCACCTTCACGACTGGAATTCACCGTCACTTAACATCAGATGGGTGGAGTCATTTGTCGGACCTATCTATAAAAAAAAATCGAGTGTGCTTATGACCACACGACTGAAGTGAAACTTCTTCAGCTCCAATGATCTGAAATCATAAACTTAACCTGAAGATTTGTTGATAGGAAAATATAAACATACAGCGGATTTCAATCGCTTAGAATTAATAGTAAAATACTAAATTGTTATTGATTACTGATAAATCAAAAATATACTATAACAATGAACCTAAAACTAAAAACTTAAAAAAAATATAATAACTAAAATACATTATTAAAAGGAGTCCCTTTAGGCAAGGTTCCGAAGATACTGGCAGCGTTCCCCCTTTGGATAGCTAGACTAATTCTTTGTCCGAGGTAGCTGCCAGCTCTTCGGTCTCCTGTGATGTTGACTAATCTTTTTGTCATTTCTTTAATAAGCCTTACAGCGCTAGGACCCCACGGACCAAGGGTATGGATTCCGAATGGGACAAAATCATATTCGGAGCCTAGACCCCTGTATTTGCATGCCTAAGCTTTTTAGCCGCTTCACAAGCCGCACTAGCTCTGTTGTTGGTTCCATGTAGAAGGGAAGGGGCCAGCGTATCTGAACAGGTATATTTATTATATTATTACTAGAAAACCAGTGAACCAAATGTTCACCAAAACCTGATTTAAAAAAATAATAATTGAGAACTTCGGAAATTTTCTGTGGTTTCGTTTGAAATTCGTGATTTCTCGAAAACCGGAAGTGCTACGTTACTCAAATCCGGTTTGTAGTCTTATCAGACTATTCTTAACTTATAACTTAAATATTCTCTTTATCTATCTCTTACGGTTTGGCCGCTGAAACAGCACCACAGACGGACGGACGGACTTGTCTAATAGATACGAGATTACATCGTGTTATTAATTACAAAACCTATTTCAATAGTTAACATTAAGTAAACATGTAATTTAGCACTAGATTCATGTATTTTGTGACGGGTGTTGTTCATTGTTTACCAATGAGTCACTGATAACACTTTTTGTAACACGTAACGCTTACGCCAGTTTACCCCCCCAAGTCAAACGTGCCTAAAGAAGTTTCACTTTAAAAACATTTTGTACTTACTCTACGGCAAGTGTTATTATGTAGAATGCGATTTAACTAAGAATAGGACCGACTGGGCGCCATATTGTGATGTCATAGCTGTCAATTCAAACCAAATAGGTAGAGTGAGCAAAAAAAAGTTTTTTTTTAATAAAACTTATTTACTTACTAAAATTAAGTGAGAATAACCATTACATTTTTTTTATAACATTTATTTAAATAGATTGAGAAAAAGACCGTGACAAAAAACATTAATCAAAATGTAGCTCATCTATTCAGCTCATCTCTGCATTACAGCCGGAGTAGTTATGAATAATCATGCACTATTACTAGGTCACATACGAACATGTATCCTTTATGTAAACGAAAGTTTGAAATCGAGTTTCTGAACGCAACTTAAACTGACATTTGGTTGACGATTTAGGTTATCAATCATTCATGGCCAAAGCTCAATAAGTGAAAAAAAATATCAACCGATATTAATTATCAATATTTGTTATTCTCCGTTTACAAAAGTTTGGTTTTTATTCTTGAATTAGCGGAGTGCTAAAAAAGGGTTCCAAGATTTTTTTTTGCTTACCGTACTTTTCAAGCGATATTTGACAGATAGAGGTCATTGGCTTTCCTATTCTTATTTGAATCGCATTATAGCCCTTCAATGATCCAGTGCAATCTTTACTGCTTCCACCGTGTCAAGGCTCTATGATGGTCCCCGAGCATGAAGCTTATAGAGGTCTCGTTATGAACCAATAGACAAAAATGTAGAAAAATATGTCATTTTTAAAAAACGGACGGGTCAGTCTCTCTCCTTTCAAACTCTCTTTAACCAAAGAAAGCTAAGAGATTTAGGTTATACAGCCATATCTTCAGTAGCTTCATTATTTTTGTTATGTTTATATTATAACCATGTTTTAGATTTTTAGTGTATCACACCTTATAATATGTTTATGGAGGTGTTGGCGAAAAATGTATGGCAATAGACTTTATGATGTCGCCTACCATCTATAATAATTGCCTTAGCACATTTGCATGTAGTGAAAATGATATTATAGTTGTGGCTATTAATACCACAGTGAAATAAAAAAAATATATATTTTATCGTACTTTACAAAGCAGTTTTTTTTTGATGTTATATAAACAACTTTGATCAGTTTTTGGCTGAATGTTACTGCACCCATGGCCATTAAAAATGATTCGTATGTTTTCCGAACCGGTAAAATTACAAGTCCTTTTTAAAATGAATATATTATGATTTTATTTATTTTTAAGCATTTAACTGCTAGATGTTTAAATCTAAAGAAAAGTTTACTAGAAAAAAAGAGATAACGAAGAGATGGCGCTGCCTTGCAGCTTAAGGCTAGGAAAATTTCGACGCGGCTAATAGGGCCGTGGTAGCATAATGGTCAGTGCATTCGCCCGGATTGCGAAGGATGCGGGTTCGAGTCCCGTCCGCTGCCTGGTCCGCGTGGATTTTTTTCTAGTAAACTTTTCTTTAGATTTATACATCTAGCAGTTAAATGCTTAAAAATAAATAAAATCATAACTAATTGCTATTTCTTCTTTCAAATGTTTAATACTTGAAAAAGTATTCATTTGACATTGTGGGTTACCTACAATGCGAAGAGATGGCGCTGCCTTGCAGCTTAACGCTAGGATAATTTCGACGCGGCTAATAGGGCCGTGGTAGCATAATGGTCAGTGCATTCGCCCGGATTGCGAAGGATGCGGGTTCGAGTCCCGTCCGCTGCCTGGTGCGCGTGGATTTTTTTCTAGTAAACTTTTCTTTATGAACATATTATTGAAAGGTGTCCGTTAAAATCTAATGATTGTAAAATAAAGTATAAATTATGCCAAGAATTACCGTATATGTCAATAATTTTTGTAGATTTGGGCCAATTTGAAGAAATCTCCTTTGTAAGTAAGTAACACAGAATACAGAAAGAGATTAGAAAAAAAAAACAACACACACCAATTAGCCTAGACCCAAAGTAAGCACTATAAGGGTTTGTGTTATGGGATATTAGGGTAACGGATAAAATACATATACTGTACATATATAAGTTTATTTATTTAGAAATACATATTAAACATCCATGACTGGAGTACAAATGCTCGTGTTCATCACACAAACATCTGCCCCTACAGGGATTCGAAACCTGGACCTTTCGAGTCGGCGACACCATGAAACGCGGCGTACAGACCATTGAGCCACCGAGGTCGTCGTATTCAAAAGGGTCTTGCGGGCGGGGCAGGCGCTCCACAGTTATGCGTGAGAAACTTGATTCTGATTGCGTCGTTGCTCTCAGGTGTAAGCACGGATTGGGCCGATTGTTTGATATCGCGTCGTTTGATTGGCTATTATCAATACGGTGGAAGAGTAGTGAGGGCGAGCTGGCGACATTGGTTCCCGTACAAACTATCGGTCTATGAGCACCCTTATAACCTCTTTCTGTGTTCTGTGGTATGCAACACAGAACACAGAAAGAGGTTAGAATGGCCTTGTGGGCGGGGCAGGCGCGTCACAGTTATGAGCAAATGCTCATAACTTGACCGTAACGTCCGATCGCGTTGTTTAGTTGCCCGCGACCGCTCAGTACGAGAGTATTGTGATTACCGCTTGAAATATGCCTTCGTGTGCCGTAATTACTTGCAAAGTAAGGAGTCAATCATAAAATCTACCTAAAGCAGGAATTTCTTTTCATCGGTAAATATAAAACTTCTTAGTTAGACTGATATTTTAGCAAAAATTTGAGAAATTTTAATAAAACGATAAATCACATATATATTTCTACAAAAATATACATTGCTGACAAAGTACGCTCGCTATTCTTTCTACGACATTCAAAACACGTAACGTAGTATGATCGAGCAAGAATGACGCGTGGATCACAGAGCGCTGCACGTGGCCGCACGCAGTACAAGGTCATTGCATCTACTTTAGTGGTGTCTTGCGTCGTACATTTTACATTTTCGATAGATTTTATCGACTGAATTTTAGCACCTAATAATGGAATTAAAGTTACTTTTAGAAATAAATAAAAGCTGTTTGTGAATGTTTATCATACTTAATATTACAAAGGCGAAAGTTTGTGAGTGTGTATGTTTGTTACTTCTTCACGTCTAAACGGCTGGAGCGTTTTTAATAAAATTTGGTATGGAGTTAGCTGACACCCTGGATTAACACATGCGCTACGTTGAACTGCGGGAAAATATCCAGATCATTGCCTAGCCACACTTGAACTTGATAATACACACGATACAAGTGTTGGAAGGCAGAAGCAGATGTTGGAGGCAGACAATACCACTGTACTGTTTTACTGTTCCATGCAGATTTATATCCCATAGTAGGCCTCAGTAAGATATTATAACAGTTATTGTGGTACTTAGCTTTAGTAGCAACTAAGTTATACTCAATATGTAAAATATGAATTTTCTAATTATTAAAACAGCGATATCTCACGAATGGTGTGTCGTGAGAGAAAAAGTGACTGGACCAGTTTTGTAGAGAATTGTATGGTCTTCAACTTTAGTCAGAACTATTTTCACGATAAAACTTGCCGTTTTCGAGAAATATGGAAAGAATCATAATTTTGTAAGTTTGACCTTGAGAGATCAATTCCGCAAGGTAGCATTCTTGGATGCATTTTATTTCTAATTTATATTAATGATATATCATTCTGTATAAAGGATAAAACTGTCATTTATGCGGATGATATCTCTGTTGTAATGCCCTGCAAATCTAGCAACGAACTGCAAGAAAAGCTAGAATACAATATGGGCGAGATAATTAAATGGTTGAACGAGCATAATTTGGAAACTAACTTTAAAAAAACTAAATTGATACAATTTAAACCTAGACAGAAAAAACCTATTGAAACTAAACCTATCGTCCAAAACAGTAAATTAGATTTTGTTACCTCTTGCACATTACTAGGAATAGAAATAGATTGTAATATAAATTGGAAGCCACATATTGATAGAGTAGTATCCAAGTTATCTAGATTCACTTATGCCCTCTACGAGTTAAAGAAAAGTACAGATTTAATATCAGCAAAAAGCGCTTATTATGCTTACGCAAACTCATGGCTAAGTTACGGAATTATCTTATGGGGTAATAGTACCGACATAAATAAACTATTTGTATTACAAAAGCGATGTATACGTATATTGGTGAATATTACAGACATGGAAAGCTGTAGATCACATTTCATAAAACTAAAGATACTTACTCTTCCATGTATATATATATTTGAAATAAGTAAAATGGTGCGCAAAAATAGACATTTATATAAACATATTAGTGATACATATTTTCAAACACGTAATTTAAGAAATAGAAATAAATTGGCAATACCGTTTACTAAATTACATCTGGTAAGCTCAGGAACATACCATATGTCTGTTAAAATATATAATAAAATACCGAATCATATAAAAAACATTGAAAAAGATTGTACATTTAATAATAATTTAAAACAATTTCTTATAGATAAGTGTTATTATGATTTGAAGGAGTTCTTAAATGATAAATTTTAATGATACCTAATAATCTGTATTATTTTTTGTGTGTGTATGACATTATAAATTTTGTATATGACGTTATAATTAATGATGTTTGACTAATTGATTAGATTTTTTTATGACGTAAATTTGTTGACCTAAACCGAAATTATTAAACTAAATTATAATGAATATTATGTGAATGAATTTTGAATGGATTATTACTTTGAATGTTATTGTTACTTGTTTATTTATTTTTTGATTTGATTGACATACATCTCTTGACCTAACCCTAAATGTATTTTATAATTGCTTTAAGTATAATATGAATTGATTTTAAAATTATATTCTTTTTATTAACTTATTTAAATTTTCTATCTATCTTGAATTGTTATCCTATTGTAATTTTATCAAATTTTAAATTAATATTTGTACACATTTATTATAATTTGCAATGCCCTTGCAGGGCTCATGTTTGCGAGCTGTTATTAAATTTAAGAACGAAATGTAACCAACATGAAGCAATAAATATTATGACTATGACTATTTTTTTGCAGAAGTAGGATCTGAACTATAATAAGACAACATGCAGATAATTTGAAAAATGTCAAAAAAGAAATTTTAGTCCAAAAAATATAAAAAAAGTTTATTGGCACTTCATTATTTGATGAAATATCATTTTATCAAGTCGGTGAATTCCCATTATCTAACCACGTAACAGATTCAATTAAAGTGGTAATTGAAAAATATATAGACATATTTTTTTGAAAAATACCTTTAAAAAAGAAACAAAGCGTCACCTTTCTCATAAACATATATTGTTTAAATGTCAATAAATAACTATGGGTGAGGATGGCTGGTGTGGCAGGTAGAACTGCTGTATCAGCTATCTTCGCGTCTGGACTTCACCTTCACTTAACATCAGGTGGGGTGGAGTCATTTGTCGGACCTATCTATAAAAAAAAAACTATGTGTAGTAATGCGTTTTACATTAAATAATTTTCTTTATCTTTACTGACTTTGACAGGATACAAAAAATTCCATACAACCAAGTCAAGTCCAACTCGCACTTGGCATATTTAATATCGATAATATTTCATCGACTCAGTGACAACCACTAGAGCTAAAATCGGTGTGAACGAATGAACGCTCACAGTCACGACTGTGCGATTCGATGAGCGCTGATTCGTTCGGTTGCTTGATGTCGAGTCGTATGATTGGCTTATTATCTATTAGGTGGAAGTGTAGTGGGGACGAGCCGGCGACATCGGTTCTCACACTGGCGATAGGGATACGATATCGAATAGAAAGTATCGATACTGTACTCATGAGTAGTATCGGTAAAAAAGTATCGTACTCGTAAAAGTATCGAAACAAAAGTAAGGCCTTATCGGAGCCTCTTTGGCCTGATGAACATGATTTACATGTCCTTTTTTGTTTTTGATTATAGTACGTATAATCAAAAACAAAAAAGGACATGTAAATTCACTACATAATGAAAAGAAAATAGCTGTGATTTCTGACACTAAAAAAGTGTTCATTAATATTACATTCATAATCAAAATGTTAATTAAAAAGATCGAAATCTTAAAATATTGAAAAGTATGAAACTTTTCAGATTTGTTTCAAATTAAACTTACTTTTCTTGAATTTTAATCATTAAAAAACACTATACCCACTTATATTAACTTGAATCTGACAAAACTTGTCAAATACCCTATGGAAAGTTTTAGAAGGTTTGCTATGATTTAACAGGATGGCGTTGCCATCAATATGAGGCGCTTATCCAAATTTTTAAAGGTATCGATACTAGCCAAAAAGTACTGATTTAGTAAAAGTATCGAATACAAAGTATCGAGTACAAAAGTATCGGTATCGAAAGGAAAAGTACTCGATACCACAAAGTATCGATACTTTTTTCGTGTCCCTAACTGGCGATCGCTCATCACCCTTATATCCTCTTTCTGTGTTCTGTGGTATGCAACATAAACTACCATAGGTATCCCTTTTTACGTTTACCTAGACGTTTGTTTTTTTTACTGCTTCAAGGGATCGCAGACGGGGGGGCCATTCGCCTAACGAAAATGCTTTGGAAAGCGTTAACGTTTTCGATTTCATTTTGTTATTTTTGACCGCCGACGGTTTTCAAATACCTTTTACGCTCATTTTTTTTAAATATTGTTATTACCAATGCAAAAGAAAAAAAAGAGCGCGAGGCTTTTAAAAACCTCAGGCGGCTAGAAATAACAGAGTGAAATCGTAAGCGTTAGCGTTTTCCAAAGCATTTCCGTTAGGCGAATGGCCCCCTGAGCATATGGTTTAAATTTCAACTTTATACCTATACGCGTCTCCGAGATAAAGGGTCCTAACAGACAGACGAACAACAAAGTGATCCAATAAGAGTTGCGTTCTTTCTTTTGACTTACGGACCTTAAAAAAATTAAATCAAGTTAACCATGTGCATAGAAAATAAATAGATATTTAGTTGCAAAATGTATGTTATTATTGAAAATGTTAATAAGGAAATTTTACAATAATAAAATAACATGGCAAATTAAATGATAAACTCAAAAAAAGCAGTCTCATAATAAATATAGGTTTAGTGTACCTATTCCATTGCATTAAAATTTATCTTAAATAAAAAAAAACATCAGTTAAAAACCTAGACAATGCGTGTGATTCTAGCGTGACATGCGATCGACGCCTGAATTACAACCCAAACATAACAGCCGTAATAATAGATATTGCCCAACGCCCAGTGGAAGGGCCATTACGGGCGATTACCAAAATAAGGATGTAGGGTTCCAACCTGCGCCTGCGCAATGCATCCATTTACGAGCAGGGCCGGATCTAGCATGGCTTATTGGACTTCAGCCCAGGGCCCCGTGGATTCAAGGGGCCCCCAGCTATGTCAAGTTTAGTCAAAAATAGACGATAATGAGAAAGTGTAAAAACCGCAAACATCAAAAAAGTGTCGTCCCGCGATCTGATACTGTGAGTAATGTGTGTCGGGAACAAGTGCGAGTGAATAGTGAGAATGTGACCAGTGGTACGGGTATCGAGCGCAGTAAAAGACGACGTCAGAGGGTAGACCGATATGTCTGCCAATAACATCTACCCGCAATTACTTCAGTTACTCCGTGATCATGGCGCTTGCAACAGTGCCGAAATATCGGAGACTCCTAAAAAACAAGGTACATGGTAACAATCCCGTTAATAGCTATAATGCGAAAGAATCCATAATTTTATTAAATGAAAGATCGTGTAGTTTGCATCCCTGCGAATCCTGCGATTAATAAAACCCATTCAATTCATTAAATTCAAGTCTACTTTCAGGTGTTGGTATTTCGAACTGGCAGTTAAAATGTTCCGCTGCTATTACACATTCATCTCAATCGTGCTCCGCTGTTTTCCTCCTAGACTCTGTCTCTTTCTATCTTGCTAGAATATTTTATAAGTACCATTATTTATCGTTTTTAATTATTTATAACTAGTATGATAGAAAGAAATAGAGTTTTGTTTTGGAGGGAGGTAGAGAATCGTGATCCAGACTGAATGTGTAATGGCCGCCTACGGGTTGGCAACCCTGAACTCCCGGTATGCATTTCTATCAAACGAAAGCGCCCGTACGGTTATTAACGGTTATATACGGTTATTATCGCGATGATGTGTAGAGAATAAATAGAGAACGACGATGTCAAACTTACGACTTAACCATTTATCCTTTTTGTCCATAAATGTTGATTTAACTAAGAACCTAGAATGTGAGAGGCAAATTAAAGAATTTGCTAAAGGAAAGTGCGGAAAGGTTATGATTTGTCAATTTATTTATGGTTGTATAATACTAAGGCATAATATATTATAATATAAATGATATATTTTATAGTCTCATTTTCTATACTTTGAGTATTTAGGTGGGCCCCTAAGTAGTATTAACCAAGGGCCCCCTAAACTCTCACAGTCCGGCCCTGTTTACGAGCGTTCAATTTGTAGCAATTTCTAGAGATTGTTACCTACATCACGACATAAGGATAATAACATTTCACATAGAGGTCCAAGTAGTGATTTAATAGTTAGTGAATTACTGGGTGTATTGAATATTCTCCACAACCAACGATTTAAATACCCTAGATACACCAACACGAACAAAAACCTGTCCCAAAGGTACATTGGTTGATCCACAGAGCTCCGTAAGATGATCGCATAGTCAAAAACAATGTAAGGCATTATTTAAACATTGAAAGTTACCTTTAATGTATACAGTATAAAGTCTTAATTAAAACGCATGTGTCAAAGAGCTATGACAGTTCGAAATGCAAGCTCGTATAATTTTACGACTTATTGTTCTATGCGGAAGAATATAGACCTTATTTCTTTGAGTCTACGCGCAATTCTGAATGCGCTGTTAGCAATATAGCAGGTACGGACCGCGAGGAAAAGAGACGGCTATTTAAATGCATAGCATTTAAATATCACAAATATTTTCTATTAAATCAGTTTATAGTAAGTATTAGAACAAAATTTGCTTCAAATGCGTTAAATTAACACACATTGTTAGATACCTGTCGAAAAAACGACACTTAACTGTAAGATTTTTTCGCATTTTTTACGAAGCTCTGCGGCAACTTGGCTTTTCAACGCTCCGCGCGGGACTATGAACTTGTGAGAAAGCTTGAGTGGTGTTCAAGCACTTCTTAATTGGGACAAATTTTGATCGCACGTGGTGTATCTAGGGTATTTAATATCGTTGTTAACAACACATCACTAGGTGAAACGAAACCGACTGTATGGGGCAAAGTTTCTGAACTCAACTCTCTCACCGACCACAACCACAAAACGCCGCCACCGGCATATTTCTTGTAGTTTTCATACATTTTATATGGACTCGCCACACAGAGTACGCCGGTGGCCGCCACACGCTACAAATCGTCGTTGCTCGCTCCTTGTGGCCCGCACCGATACAAAACGCCGCCACACGTCACTCGCGCGTTTCCCCACCTCTCTCCCTTACCTTAGACGGCCGCTGTCGCGCGCTTCAGCCACTTTAGTAGCCGCTTCTAGCTTCTCGTGGCGGCGTTTGTGGCTGTGTAGTGTTTTATAAAGCTTGAGAGAAATAGGTAAGTTCAAGTATTACGTAACGCAAATTTTTAAGATTTTTACCCATAGCGTTTTCCTGTTTCAATTAATCTTTATTTTGAGTAGGTAATAAGTATGTTTTAATTTATTTTTAAGCATTTAACTGCTAGATGTTTAAATCTAAAGAAAAAATTACTAGAAAAAAATCCTCGCGGACCAGGCAGCGGACGAGACTCGAACCCGCACCTTTCGCAATCCGGGCGAATGCACTGACCATTATGCTTGGTAGGGCCGTGGTCGCATAATGGTCAGTGCATTCGCCCGGATTGCGAAAGGTGCGGGTTCGAGTCCCGTCCGCTGCCTGGTCCGCGTGGATTTTTTTCTAGTAAACTTTTCTTTAGGTAATAAGTAGTTTTGGCTGGTATTTCTAATTCTACTAACAAAACAATCACTCAAGAGTGATTGAGTGTAGTGATTTGATTGTAGGGAAAAGAAGGACGAATCTTAATAGTTGAGGAGAAAACAACAAGTACACAGTCAGGTCATAAGTATTGTCACACAGTAAAAACTTTTCTTTTAGAATGCTGGCCACAAAAAGGTTGAAAATGAAAATGTATACTTTTTAGAATTTTACTCATTTTTAAATATGGAGTGGACGCTTAAAGAAGACCATTCAAATTCAAATTTCTGACATACTGAAAATTTTGAATATAACCAAAAGATTCGTTTATCGTACCATCAAACGATACAATGAAGACTCTAGTGTAGATGACAGGTTAAGAAGTGGTCGCCCTTGGTCTGTTAGGACTCCAGAAATGATAAAAGCTATGAAGGCTCGAATTCAAAGAAATCCCAAACGTAAGCAGAAACTATTGACCCTTCAGATAGGCGTTAAGCAGAACCACGGTGAAAAGGGTGTTAAATGAAGACTTAGGGCTTCGGGCATATCGAAGAAAAACAGGACATCGTTTGAATGCTGGTTTAATGGACCTGAGACTGAAGAGATGCCTCGCTATGTTGAAGTGGTACGCGGGAAAAAAATATCGGGAAATTCTTTTTTCGGATGAAAAAATCTTTACCGTAGAAGAGAGCTACAACAAACAAAATGATAAGGTGTACGCACACAGTGAAGAAGCGAGCGACAGTATTCCGCGTGTCCAACGAGGTCATTTTCCATCCTCGCTCATGGTATGGTTGGGAGTTTCTTATTGGGGCTTAACAGAGGTACATTTTTGTGAGAAAGGTGTAAAAACGAATGCAGTTGTGTATCAAAATACAGTCCTGACGAACCTTGTGGAACCTGTTTCTCATACCATGTTCAATGACAGGTACTGGGTATTCCAACAAGATTCGGCGCCAGCTCATAGAGCGAAGAGCACACAAGACTGGCTTTCGGCGCGTGAAATCGACTTCATCCGGCACGAAGACTGGCCCTCCTCCAGTCCAGATTTGAGTCCGTTAGATTACAAGATATTGCAACACTTGGAGGAAAAGGCGTGCTCAAAGCCTCATCCCAATTTCGAGTCACTCAAGACATCCTTGATTATCGCCCGAAATTAATATTCAATCCTAATCCATTTTTTGCTATCTGAGATTGAGATTTCAATCTATTTTCGAGGTAAAGCATGCCAATAACCAGTCCATGGATTGAATTTGCAATCCAAAAAACCAATCTATCTTTAGGATGGCGGATCACGGATTAAAGATAGCCCTCTGTTCGAAAATGACAGTTTGAGCGTGCCAGTAACCTATCTGCCTATTTTGACATTTGGTTCGATCGGTGCAGCCGCCGATATTAACATGGACCTCGTTCGTGCTTCGATAGGGTGCGGCCAGAGTGCACTCAGATTCAGATTCAGATGCAGATTCCGAAAATAAGCGCGAGATATAAACAGTGTAGTCGAAGGGTACGGCCAGAGTGCACTCCTGATTCAGATTCAGATTCAGACTCAGAAAAGAAAGCGCGAGAAAAAGCAGGCAACCTGCTTAGACTACACTGTATATTTCTCGCGCTTGTTTTCGAAATCTGAATCTGAATCTGAATCTGAGTGCACTCTGGCCGCACCCATAGACGACTGGCCGCGCAGATTGAAGGCCTGTATTCAAAATCACGGAAGTCATTTTGAATAAACTTTATTGTCATAAGAATCTATGTTTTGTTAAGTACATTTTGGTATATAAATGGTTACATAATCAATAAACTTGTTTCAATTATTTTATATTAAACATGTGACAGAATTTATGACCTGACTAGGCATTATAGAAAATAAAAAGGGAATTTATAATGATCCCAAACAATTAATTATATAAATGATTACGTAAAGGCTAAATTAGGTTACCAATTATTGTGTTTTTGAGGATGAATTAATGTTTTTAATGATCATATAAATATACGTGTCAATTAAAAAGTGATAAATAAAAATAACTTTCAATGTTAAGGTAAGTCAGTATAATAAGTTTCAAAAAAATAAAATTAACATAATTTCTTTCGTATTACAAAAATAACTTACGGCAATTTGAACGCAATTATTTGAGTCAACATTAATTGCATTCTTATTATTATAAATAATTAGTTTTTACTATTACATTCACTATAAGTATCACAGAATAATAATAATGATATTAAATATGTGAAGTGAATCCTCTTTTCGGACGGACGTAATTGGAAAAATCCAATGGAAAGATGAAACGGAAATTTGTCAAGAGCGTCACACGACTATAAATATATAATATATATATATATATATGTGTGTGTGTGTGGGATACGTGCGCAGCTCTTCCCGAGGAGCATGAGGCTTGGAGGGTAACTCGGCGAAGGCTGAAAGGCTACGAGCGTCACACGCGACAATTTTTATATTTTTACTAGCTGTCCCAGTGAACTTCGTACCGCGATAAAAAAATAGGGGTTGGTAGTAGAAGGGTGAAAATTTAGGGTGCTATGTATATTTGTATGATGTATCACAAAAAAAAAAAAAAAAATATCTATAATTGAAAAAAAAAATTTAGGGTGGATTACCCTTAATATTTAGGGGGATGAAAAATAGATGTTGTCCGATTCTCAGACCTATCCAATATGCACACAAAATTTCATGAGAATCGGGAAAGCCGTTTCGGAGGAGTTTAACCACAAACACCGCGTCACGAGAATTTTATATATTAGATATACGTACACGTACATATATGAGTGATGCGTGCGCTGCTCCATTCCCCTATGCCTTATGCACCGCCTAATATTAGATTATTAAAGAAAAGAAGTTTCACATCAGATGTGTGGTCCATGCACACTATTTTTTTACAATTTGTGTCATCGCAATTAGGGTTGATGACTAAAGTTATTTTTTTAAATCAAAAAGTATTGGACACGTATTTTCACATAATCAAAACATTACAGGGATATAGGTATTGATTTGAAATGTCGCATGACGTCACGCCTTGGTGCAATTTTTATTTAGCAGTGACGTCACAAGCCCACCTCCCCCCCTCCCCCCAAACTTTGACGTGCTTTATCTTTGTCAAATTTTGGTTGATTGACAAAAAAATAGTGTGTCCATTATTTTTTGAAAATCCAAGTGATGGAATAATTGGAATCATGTACAAAACAATGACGTGACCCGAATAGGTAATATTTTATAACCGTTAACTAACAAATTATTTATAACAATACAGGATTTTACTATGACGTATTGGTTGGTTAATAGGAATAATAATTATTTTATGAAGATCTTCTAAACAAAATTGGAGTAACGTAGTAAACCCAGAAACGTAAATTAAATTCAAACTACTTATCTAAGTGATATGTTGCCTGATACTATTACTATCGATAGTTAAAGCATTACCTTCAATCAAACTTAAGTATTGGAGTTTCTGAGTACAGCCGTGAAAATACCTATAACTTAGTATACATAAACATGGTAACATTAATATAAAAATGCCACCATAATATTTTCGGCATGATCTTTTATTCCCAGTCGTCCTTTCTGACATTGTCCAATTTGGTTACAACAGGAATATTTTTCCCAATAGTCTTCAGTGTAATGATATTTCTACTTTTCCCTGACACTTTGCGTCATAGATAACAAATACAAAATTATCCATATTCATTAACTAGGCGTCAATACACCAAAAAATTTAAAACTTTATGACAGGGACAGGGATATTTTTCCCATTTAGTGCTCGCTGTGACGATATATTTGCCATTTTTCCTCTCCAATTTGCGTCAGAAAGGACAACTAGGAAACTATTATCTTTTTAGTACCCTTAGTACGAGTTTGAGCTCACGAAAACTATCATAGTGTTCGTAATTGTAAATTATGTTTCTATGTCCATTTTGGTGAAAAGTAACCAAATATACTTAAAATTTAAGAAGACGATGATTTAATGATAGAATTTAAACACTGTTTATTTGTATTGAAACGAAAACAATTAAATCAGTACCCTTAGTACGAGTGCGAGCTCACGAAAACTATCATAGTTTTCGTAATTGTAAAACTCGTACTAAGGGTACAGTTGTTGTTTAACTAAACTCGAAATTTCTGTCAATAAAAACCTTTTGGTTGTCTCATTACATTTTTTTATTTGTAGCCATTTTATGGCAGTCTTATTTACTCCCTTTTCATTTATATCATCAACAGAATGACAAGATCATTTACACACGTAACACTACTAATAACAATAAAACATTACTTAATTTAGTATCCGGGACATTACTGACACGTAATACTCAATATCAATGTTTATTATTAATAACAGGACAATGCATAATTATAATGCAATTACTAATTCTAGTGGGCACTCATATTAAAGACAGTTTTGTTTACAAATTCACAATGTCTTGAAACCCAGTAGGTATACAATTATTTTTATTTATGCGTTAAACGGTTTGATTATCAAATCTAATATGTTTTTAGTTATACATACATGAAAATACGTCGAGATTTCTAATATTAGTCTATTATATACAATTTGATTTATGATTTGCATTGATTTATGATTGTGTTTTTCTCAATGAATTAGAAATGATAATGGAAACATTATGACTCTAACAAAATACAAGCAAAATCATGGTCCCAAACTCTTCAACTAAACTTCAATACTAAGTTTGACCAATCAAATATCTGTAAATTAATTCGGCTATCCACTCATTGGGTAAGATAATGTGAATTTTAGCACAGGTCGTATTCCATATTATTTCTAATTCGTTGGTTTTACTCATTAATTTTTATAACACTCGGTCACCAAAGATCTTTCTCGTAGTCACACGACCACTGCACAAAGTTTATTAAGTCACTCTTAGGGTGATGCCGGCTCTATAGTCCTTTGGTCAAACACTAAAGTTTTGAGAGATGGTTGCATTGATTCTGAACTAGCTCTTTTGGTGGCGGCTCCGTCTTTGCTCAGCACAATAGCCTAGAAAAGAAAACGTTTATTTTACAAAAAAAAACAGTTTTACTATATTAAATATATATATATATGTCTATATCCGACATATTTATCTATCTGGAGTACTCCATGTTTCGGAAGGCACGTTAAGCCGTTGGTCCCAGCTGCTACTACAGTCCCTGGCACCCACCAATCGGCTTTGGACCAGCTTCGTGGGTTATATTAATGACACATTTTATCATTGTGATTCGTTCCATAGAGATAAAACTTGAAATAAGATTACCGAAGTTTTTTTATGAGTCTAAAAATAAAACTAGTCGCCCAAAAAGGTTCTTCCCAACTGAAATGGTTATCACTGCCAGATTTTATGTTGTATGATTAAAACAAACACTAATATGAAAACATAATTATGCTTGCAAACATCATTTGCAACAGAAAGAAGATTTACTAAATGTTGGTAATGGAAAAATTTAAATTGATACTAACCGCGTATGAGAAGGTGATAACGCCGATGACGAAGCCCACAGCTACGTCCCACCAGTGGTGCCTGTGGTCTGTGATCCTGGACAGCGAAGACGTGGCCATGAATCCCATACAGACAAGCTGCAGCATTGGGACCACGAATACTGTGCGGAAGCGCCAGTCGAAGGCACGCTTCTGGAGATACCACTGTTGAGGGAATGGAGTTATGTTTTCAATAATGCCAAGAAAGTGGTAAACAGTTAGATGACCTGCACAACGAAATGAATATCAAAATGCAAAGAAGGTTGGTTGGACGCGTGCCACAAATAAATTACGTGACAGACCAGAGCAATATAGACGATGAGGAGATGGGTGCTCTTAGCACGAACCATTATCAAATTCGAATAGTTTGCGAGTACGAAATGTCATTGTCAAATGTGAACTGATTTTTAGTTCTCGTTGCGTCGATTGTAGCGCCGCTGTTCAAGTTTCCATACAAAATTTGACAATGTCATTTCGGACTCGCAACCTATTCGAATTCGATAATGGTTCGCGCTAAGGATATTTAATTTACTACTTGGGAGTAAGCTCGAAACTAATTCGGCGATACCAGTTACAATAATATGGATGATGGTCTCCTTATTTACGAGAAACTTTTTACCCTTCTTGTGAGCTTAGGCCTGGAAAATTGTGAGCCCGTTTATTGACACTTGTTGACACAGAGTGCCGCTTGCTTGCTCTAAATCTGTCTCATATCCTACGGCAAGCTTGTTATATTACTAATAAATAGTTGTTAAACATATTAATTGCATTCTTGTGCGAGAAAGATACTGCTTTATCTTGTTTTTTATAACGTAGGTAGTTCATCATTGCCTCAAACTTTTTCCGTTGCATAATGCCAAAATAATTACTTAACAAGGATATTGGCACAACAGCAAGAGATAATAATTCGATATCTACATTAGTATAAATAGCACTGTTTGCCTTACTTTCACTGCACGAATTAATAATAGAAACGTACCTATTGAATCCACTTTACTTGGTAACTTTCCCAAATATGCCAAAATCCGCAAAATATCCCAAAAACGTGTCGTGTCGTTTGATCTATAGTAAAATTTTACTCTAATTAAAATACTACAGAAAAAATAACCATTTGTCAAAATTTTACACATTTAATATTGTTTAAGATGTGACATTAACTATATTCAAATTTAACTACAGATGAAACAACGCGCTCTAGGTGCTAGGTGCTTAAACCAAATTATGAATTCGCGAAACACTAGCGCCGTATCTTCCCATTTCGTTATCCTCCAAGTTTATGGTGACTCTTCATACTATGCCTGTTACCTGAGATTTATCATGCAACGTATACCCGATTCCCAGTTTCCAATATTTATGACCATCCTATTATTTACAATACGTTTCTAGAAAACATTCTTGGAGGTGTCCTGAGAATGTATGCGTGAAAGCGTTCTTCGAGGGATTGAACAATCGTTATATCCTGAATTATTTGAAAATGTCGATGTCCACATCCAGTTTTATAACTACGTTTGCGTGCTTTTATTGCTTCGTCTAAATATAGAACCAGAATACTCACGGCTATAAATAGTCCGCAGTGCACTGATAAAGAGGTGTGACCCGATGGGAAACTGTGATAGGAGTCCTTCTGCATCCATTTTGAAAATCTTGTGGAAGTGCATTCAAAGTCGCTGACGAATTCAGATCTGAGAACAACTTCAGGTGTTATAATGCTTATTTATAGAATAGAATATATTTTAATAACCCTCATTTACACATTTACAGATACAAAATTAAAAAATCTCAGGGCTAACCAGGACCCTGTGCGGAGACGCGGAAGAATCCCTAAACGGGGATCCCGCGGCTTCGTGCTAAGCAGCTTAGAGGGTATTCGTAGGGTTTTTTAGCGTATATTATGCTGTAAAACGCCCGTAAGAGTTACGGGGTCCTCAGTGGGTAGCCACTGCTGGGGCTTGTAAGGCTTGCGGGAGCCTGGTATGAGGTCCGTTCGACGGTGTGCCTCTTAAAGGCGCCGTCGCGTCGTCTGTAAACAGTATTTTTTGCCTTCGTAAAAAAAGGCTAACCAGAATCCTGCCTCAGTATTAGCTGATGCGACATTGTGTCGCAACAGCGCTGTTATTCTGGCAGGGGCCTGTTTAGTGAAAAAAAAACGTGTATAATTTTTTATTACTTGAAAGGATGTATGGGCCTAGCATCCTTATTTTACAGCATTAATGGTCTAGCATTATTATTTGTACCATGGTAATAAACGTGTAAACTAATAAGGTTTAGATTCTGAATTTACCGGAAATATTCACTTACAATAGAACCGAATTAATTACTACTTTGTGATTGATAAGGTTCTATTGTAAGTGAAACATCTCTTATCTAATAGACAAGTCCGTCCGTCCGTCCGTGGTGCTGTTTCAGCGGCCAAACCGTAAGAGATAGATAAAGAGAATGTTTAAGTTATAAGTTAAGAATAGTCTGATAAGACTACAAACCGGATTTGAGTAACGTAGCACTTCCGGTTTTCGAGAAATCACGTGATTTCCATTTCAAACGAAACCACACAAAATCTCCGAAGTTCTCAATTAATTAAATACATTTTTTTTTTGGAGAACATTTGGTTCACAGGTTTGCTAGTTATGTCTAATAACTTCGGTGTAGACTATAGGGTTTGTTCTCGGGATTAACATATAAACCTTCCATCTTCAATAACTGTATCTATTGCAGAAAACTAGTGAAAATTGAGTTATACTACATTTATTTATAGTTTAAAAGATCTAAGCGTGCACACAGCACGAGTGACTTTGTTTTATACTATATAAATATAATTATAATGATACTTATAAACATTGATTTTTTTTTTGTTTTAGGAACTTTTGGACCAAAATGTCCATACCAGCCCCATCGTAACCTGACCATACAATTTTCTTAAAATTATTTAATTACTTAACTATTACATAAAATTTTTGCTGCCATATTGCAAAACACACCAGCCTCCTTCGATAGGGGGTTGGCTAGGATGCCCTGCAATATGCCAGTTACAAACCTATTAATTTTAAGGATGGAGAATGCTGTCTCCTTTCCGCTTCATTTTTGACGCATTCCATTAAAATGTGTTGCACATACTCCACTTTCTCACATATTTCACAATTCATTGATTCATTTCATTGTAAGCTATTTGTATCAATAAAGAAGAAGGAGAGTGGTAGGGCATAGCGGATTTACCGCACGAATCGGAGCGCCCGTCTGGGGAAGTAGCTTCCGCCTTACTGAATACTACAGTAAAATAAAATAACATTGGTGATGTTGTGTTTCTGTCGGCGAGTAAGGTTCCAGGACTCCGCGGGTTGAGGGTAAAAATTCAAAATTCAATATCGTTTATTCAGTCTAGGCTGTTACAAGCACTTGTGAATGTCGAAAAGTTACGCCATCGGTTCGCAAATCTACGGCGGGAGACCTTGTACTGAGAAGAACCGGCAAGAAACTCAGCAAGGGCTGCTTTTTTCTCCCTGTTTTATTTCATACAGTGTCGTCCAATTGAAAGTTGACATCAAACTTGCAAACATGTGTTGAGGTCAACTTTCATCACATAATGTCAAATATGTAACAATAGACAATCAACGAATTTTTCAAGTGTAAAGAAAAGTCCCAAAATAGCAAGAAACAATTTTCAAAACAAAATGAACAAGTATATGAAAGGGAGTAAGTGCAAGGTTCTCTTCAAATCTCTTTCTAAGGCTGGGTAGGGTCTGGGTTGGCAACGGTGCCAGTGATATTTTTAGGCCTGTATTATAGAAAGATTCTCAGGGATTGATCTAGTCTTGAGCATAGTTAGAAAGGGATGTCGCTATATATAGCACATAGCGACATCCCTTTCTAACCGTACTCAAGTAAAGATCGACACTTGGTTGTCATTCTGTAATACGGACCTTAGTATCGCAAGCGTCTATAGTCTATGGTGGTCGCTTTTCATTAGGCGGGCCATACGCTTGTTGACCACCATTTGACATAAAAAAAACGAGTGTGGTCATACCACACGAAAGAGAGAAAGTGCGCGCACTGCTCTCTGTTGCTCCTACACTATGGTACAGACAATAGGCCTGCACTGTGCTTAGATCACCGATCGATTAGACCGCTCACAATAACTTAGTGTCACCGCACACGGGCCACACGCCACAGCCACAAACGCCGCACGGGAAGCTACAAGCGGCTACTAAAGTGGCTGAAGCACGACAGCGGCCGACTAAGGTAAGGGAGAGAGTGGTGGGGAATCGCGCGAGTGACGTGTGGCGGCGTTTTGTATCGGCGCATTAAGTGGCCGGTGCGGGCCACAAGAAGCGAGCAACGACGATTTGTAGCGTGTGGCGGCCTCCGGCGTACCGTGTGTGGCGAGTCCATATAAAATGTATGAAAACTACAATAAATATGCCGGTGGCGTTGTGTGTTCATGTGCAGCGATACTTACTCCCCATGTCAAGCGTGCGTTAAGCAGTTTCACTTCAAAAAAACCAACGTAAGGAAGGCCTCACCCGTTACATGTTTTCCCAGTATCAGGTTCGCAAAGGTCGAAAAAAGTGGGCCGCGGGCTGCCAGTGATGCCCTTCATCACCTCAATCACGGCGAAGTTGAAGATCAGCCCGTATACGTAGTTACGGTAGACTCTTAACGTTTGTTTTGTCGAAGCTATCGTCATATCGCGGAAGCTGTACTCTTGATCATGGAATATCAGCTCTGTGATGAGTATCTGGAAATGGTGTTTGAGTCAGTATGAGGAGCTTGATGGCGTAAGTGGTTAGCACGTTCGGCTGCGAACGTTGAAGTTAAGCAACATTCGCAGTGGTCGGTCATTGGATGGGTGATAAAATTTTACTATCTTGAGTGCCTTCAGGGTTTCGGAAGGTACGTGAGGCCGTTGGTCCCGGCTGCATCTGTAGTCGTTACACTCGCCAATCAGCACTGGACCCGCGTGGTGGGTCATGGCACAATCTCCCTGTTCCGGCCATAGGAAAGGCCTGTGCCTCTGAAGTGGGTATATAATAGGCTGATGATGATGACGACGATAAAGTACTTACTTATAACAGATTTAATAAAAATTATTTAAGTTTGTCCAAAATATGGGGAGATCATCACGGATGCTAAGATATTGCTATGACTATTCCAGGTGATGATAGTGTTGCTGTATTGACCGAAACACCTTCTAAGTTTTCAAGGATAATGAGTTTAATGACTTGTGTTATAGGATACTAGGGTAACGGATAGAATACATATACTGATACATTGTATAAGTATATTGGTATAGAAAAACATATTAACATCCATGACTGGAGTACAAATGCTCGTATTCATCACACAAACATCTGCCACACCGGGATTCGAATCCGGAACCTCTGGAGTAGGCATCTTAAAACCCGGCATACAAACCACTCGGCCACGGAGGTCGTCAAAAAACATTAAAGATTAATGATGAATTAAACAACAAGCACATATTTGTATTTCTGTACCAGTCTAACTTTGACACATAAGCCACTTACCACTATGAGAGGCGCCAAGAATATGGTAACCACCAGTACGACAGTGCTGACTGTGTCCCCCCTGTAGGGGAACGATAGCGAAGGATCGTTGCAGAAGAACCCGGCACGGTAGCACGGGATCACGCCCAGCTCGAACAACCCTATCAGCACCAATACTGGAAAGAAAATATTAAGATTAGTACTGTAGGTCGATTTGATCACCCAGGTCCCCCCACGTTTGCCCCCCTTGTAGTTCTGTCCTACAAAGGTGGGGCGGCGGAGGGAGCTACATGGGTGCGCCCGAGTAGCCCTTCGCAGCGGACGGGGGGCGATTCGGTGGGCACTAGGCCGCGTATTCAGCCCCCACGCGCCGGCCATCCTGCGCACGTCTGCGGGGTCCCCGTAATACCTCGGGAGACCCCTGCCGTGGAGCCCCGGCGAGGCCGGGAAGCTGCTGGGTGCGGAGTCGCGGAAGAATCCCTAAACGGGGACCCCGCGGCTTCGCATAAAGCAGTGTATAAGGTATTCGCAGGACTTTTTTAGCGGATATTATGCCGTAAAGCGCCCGTAAGAGTTGCGGGGTCCGCGGTGGTCAGCCACTGGGGGGTCCGTAAGACTTGCGGGAGCCAGGTGTGAGGTCCGTTCGGCGGTGTGCCTCTTAAAGGCGCCGTCGTCTGTAAAAAGATCACGACAGCGGCAAACTAGAGCCGAGGTCCGAGTCTCAGAGACGCCCTCTAGTTGAGCCGACCCCCTCAGGTTCGAGTGGTCTAGAGGCTCCAGACGGAGAGAAGACTCCCCCCGTGGGAAGATGCCATCCGCCTGAAATACCTCTAGAGGCACCTTCCAATTCTCGGCTTGAGTCCCCTTAGGATCTCGCCGTCCCCAAACCTGGTGACGCTGTAAAGGTCATCTGCGACCAACAGCATAAACACTCAAAAAAAAACACCCAGGTGGACAGCTCTGTAGAGGTCGGTTTGGAAAACTGAAACTGTCGTTGTGGTTTCGAATGAGTTTTTGTGCTAAACAGGGGCTTATTTATCCTAGGGCGAAATGGACACAAACTTACTTTCACATTTAAAGGCGGATTAAATTTTATTATTTTTGTTTTTTTTTGAGATATTTTCGTGTTCTAAGTAGTTTTATTTACATAGTCAAAAAAAACTTTCTAAATCACGCGAGAGGTTCTGATGCGGCTTTCAGTATCAATTATATAGTTTTTCACGGAAGGTCTAGCTGTATAATACAAGCCTGATGTGAACAATCCCTTTAGACTACATCGCAGCGAAGCGAAGAGAAACACTATTATTACGAGTTATTATTGACAGTGAAAAGGAAAAACCGCTTATACGCCACTTTGATCGAAAATGAGTTACACACCGGATTGCAAAAATAAGACATACAATTTTAAAATTCATATTTTTTCTAAACTATAGTAGTTTCAGATTTAGAATAAAAAACCTTTAATAGTTTCTTAGGTTTTCACGCACATCACTCATTAAATAAAACCAGTTTATTATCACGGTCACGTGCATTAACCCGTAATAAACTGGTTTTATTTAACCTTTAATAGGTTTAACCTTTAATAGCAAATTTAACAGACTTTCTTTGAAACTGTAGTAAAAAATTAAACTCTTTTTCGACTCCTTTTTATTTAAAAATTTATTGCAATATTTTAAAAGTGTGGTAATTATTTTTGCATGCATGTTTATAATGTCATTGTAATAAAAAAAAATCTGCGTCGATACGTTTATGCTTTATGAAGATTTAAGTACTTTCTTTGGCGCTTAACCAAGTCATTTTTTTGCAAATTTTATTGTTCACAACGCTAAAGCGATTATCAATACGTACGCCCTATACTTGGCGCACAATTTGATGTTTGCTTGACAAAAACTCTATGGCGGGCTAAATCATTTTCGCTTAAGCGAGTTATGTTTATTTTGTGAAAAAAATGGATCGTCGTTTCTGTAAAGTTACTAAGTTTTGAATGCATATAATATACTGACATGAATATTACTTTGGATTGACATCAGGAATCGTAATTAATATTGACATTGAATTGAATAATAATCTTAAATTATCATACTGACAAATTTTGTTATTATGGGTATATCACACTAAATTGACATAAAATATTTTAATCTTGAACTGACATTGAGAATTGTAGTTAATATTGACATAAATTTGAATTTAAATTATAATGATAAAATACTTGCTATTAAATGAATGATAGGTTAATTTAATATGACTGTTATGTTTTAATATAATAGATTTTTTGGATGCTATTGATATGGCTAAATAGGTTTAAGATTCTTAGCTTTTAACATATGCTTTATAAGCAAACACCTTTTGTCAACCCTATTTAATGCAAATAAAGAATATTCTATTCTATTCTATTCTTTGATTTAACTTTTCCGCTGTCACTTTAATTTTAATATCTAAGCAAAAATTTTTAACCAAACAAAATAATTTCGTTTAAAGCGAAGAAGCTTACGGAGTCTTCTCTTCATCATCATCGTGCCAACGATCGCACTCAATGATACCTACATAAAACGAAGCTGCTACAAATCACTCAATCCGGACGACAAGATAAGAGTGCTCGTAAGTGACGAACTGCTTCCCAGATTGCTCGGCAGTAAGTAGCGGTCGAGTGGGTGCAGACGCGCAACTTTCCGTAGAACGATTTGGCGACTTACTATACGATTTAAATAAGAATAGGAAAGCCAATGACTTCATCTGTCAAATTTCGCTTGAAAAGGGCAGTTTGCAAAGAAATAGCTTTACAAAGTCCGTGAAAATATATAACAATTTGCCTGAGCCATTAAAGTCATTACCTATGTCCTTATTCAGACGTCGTTTATATAAATTATTAATTGAGAAATGCTATTATACACTTGCAGAGTGTTTTGAGGATAATTAGGCTGAATGGACTTCAATAAATGAAATGTAGATTTTGGACATGTATTATAATTATTTTGATGATTTATTTAATTTGTTTGACATTCATTGTACGATACTGATTACTGGAGGATCCTGAAAGCAAATATTAGACATTTATTATTTTACATTTTAATTGTTAATTTTATTATGAATCGACATTGTGAGAAAAACTGATTTTGAACATTGGACATCTATTTATTACATTTTGATGAATAATTTTATATTTATTTGACATTGTATAAGATTGATTATAAAATGACCTTGGCATGATACTGATAAGCTTAACATTACACTTTAATTTTAATTTGATTTAAAAACTGTAGCATGGTGTTTAACAGTAAAATATGTGAGACATGAGAATAATCAAATACCTTTTATACCATATTTTTATGTTATAAATTATTATTATTGTTATATTATAAATCTTGGGACACTGTTTTTAGCACTGACCTAATCTTAGAATAAATACCAAACATTTGTAAAAAAAAGTGGGAGATAAATCATATGAAACAGACAGAAAATGTGTACTGGAAAAGGGAAATATAAGAACTTTAGTTTTATTATAAATACAGGTAATAAAAAGACCGTTTAAAATAAAGTTGTCGTTTAATCGATATTGTATTTTGATTTTTGTTTAATTATTACTCCGACGGTAGTGCAGAGATGAGCGCAATTAAAGAGCTAGATTCTGATTAATGTTTTTTCTCACTTAATCTTGGTAAATAAGTTTTATTAAACAAAACCTTTTTTGCTCACTCTACCTAATTTGTTGGAATTGACAACTATGACGTCACAATATGGCGTCCAGTCGGCCCTATTTTTAGTTGAATCGCATTATACATAATAACATTTGCCGTAGAGTAAGTACAAAATGTTTTTGAAGTGAAACTTCTTTAGGCTTTTTCTGCCGTCAAAGTGGGCGTAGACGCGCAACTTTCCGTAGAACGATTTGGCGACTTATTAACAGATTTTTACGTCGAAATCAATAAAGATACATGAGAATTGCATTTTCATCATTTTATTTATTTCGAAAGTAAATGAAATCGGTCATTGGTAGACCATGCCATGTTGCGTTTGAATGTCCCTACCTGTTCCAAGACACGACTCTGTGTGTATATTGATGATATTCATGTAATTTATCACACTTACATTATCACACTTATATTATAAAAGCGAAAGTTTGTGAGTGTGTATGTTTGTTACTTCTTCACGTCTAAACAGCTGGAGCGATTTTAATAAAATTTGGTATGGAGTTAGCTGACACTCTAGATTAACACATAGGCTACTTTTATCCCGAAAAAATGTTAGATTCCAGAGGGATTTTCAAGAAACTAAGTTAACGCAGACGAAGTCGCGGGCGACCTCTAGTTCTTCATAACCAAAATACGTGAAATCGGAAGACAGACGAGTGGCGACAGAAAATCGCCGGTCTGTGTCGACTTTTAACATTGAAATGGACGTTGGCACAGCGGGGCCCGGCCAATTCCAGCCCAAACCCCACTTCCGTCATTTTGGCAAGTTCAAAGTCAATGTCGTTGTGGTCGCGAATTGCACATGACAGATCGCAGCCGTAAATCATGGCGGCTGACGTCATATGGAGTACGGTTATGATCCGTAATCGGAGTACCCACAGACAGACAGATAAGTGACCATAAAACTGTGGTAAACAAAACAATTTGGAACCGCTTTAATTTTTTTTTTTTATTTATTTATTTGTATTCAGGCATCTTAGGCCCATAGAAATATATACCTTATAGTCTAACATAGATATGAAATATAAAATAATAACAAAATAAATTCTAAATAACACGTTTAGTCGGCGACGTGTGGCGCGGAGTGGTGTCAGGTAGCCTGCCTTTGAAACGCCGGAACACCACACCTTTCGGCCAAAGCTCCTCTTTCAAAAAGGTCGCCAGATGTTCCGTCGGCACTCTCACCACAAATGAATTAAAATTCACGTCGTGGCGAGACTCCAAACGTGCGACCCTCAGGGAGAAATTGGTCTTCTTGGCTTTAATGGTTTTTCTATTGGAAAAGGGTTGCAAACCAGCGTTTGATCCGCCTACCCCGTAGTAGTTCAAATCCTTTATTGCACCATGTTGTTGCGTTGATCTTAGATAGAAATTTATAATTAACTAGCGGCCCGCCCTCACTTCGCTTCGGTGTAGAGCTGAAGTGTAGACTACAGTTTCTGTTCTCAGGCTTGTATTATACACAATAACATTCATCTATGATTCTTCTTATACCTGCATGCAAAGTCTCAGCCCGATCGGTTTAAAATTGACAAAGTTTCATACAAACTTTCATTCCCTATTTGATCCCCTTGGGGGTAGAATTGATCAAAATCCTTTCTTAGCGGTTGCCTACGTCATAACATCTACCTGCATGCCAAATTTCAGCCCGATCCGTCCAGTGGTTTGGGCTGTGCGTTGATAGATCACTATGTCAGTCAGTCAGTCCCTTTTGAGTTTTATATATTTTATAATGTTATATAACATGATATATAACGCGTTTATATCACGCTCAAATGTCAAATTTTTGAACTTTGTTTATTGTTTTGAACTTTCATGGTTACTAAAATTGTAGCTTTTAACGGCATTATTACCATGTACCTTGTTTTTTATGAATCTTCGATATTTCGGCACTGTTGCAAGCGCCATGATCACTGAGTAACTGTTGGTTGGTGTCACTTACTCCGTGATCATGGCGCTTGCAACAGTGCCGAAATATCTTATGTTGCAAGCGCCATGATCACGGAGTAACTGTTGGTTGGTATCACTTACTCCGTGATCATGGCGCTAGCAACAATGCCGACGAAATATCGGATATTCATAAAAAACAAGGTACAATGGTAACAATGCCGTTAATAGCTATGAAATTACAATGGAGATTGACAGTAAGACGTAAGCTCATGCTACGAGTAAATGCGGCTTCCGTCGCTTGTTATAGAGGTTTGCGTCACCAGCACGTCTACATATTCATATCACTCATATAATCATATTGACGACCTCCGCGTCCGAGTGATGCCGGGTTTCATGGTGTCACCGACTCAAGAGGTTCCGGGTTTGAAACGGGTTTAATATGTATCTCTATATAAATATACTTATATATGTACAGTATATGTATTGTATCCGTTACCCAAGCATCCCATAACACAAGCCTTACAGTGCTTACTTTGGGGCTAGGCTAATTGGTTTGAGTGTTAGAAATATTTATTTATTTTATTATCACTAGAGCGTTGCTAGCCTCATAGGTATCTGATAATGAAATTATCGAAAGGTGATCTGAAGTATGATGGGATTTTATAGGAAAATCCTCTGCTTTACAGATTTATAATCAAAATCAAATAGTTCCAAAAATCGCGTTAGTTTCGCAAAACTTAATGTTGACAGTTATTATAACAATGTGGGTAGTTCATTTTTTATGTTTCCGCGTACTAAATCAGTCAATAAAACACTTTTTAAACGGGTCTAAAGCGATGATTTTTGCACTTGACATTTCCGTTCCTATAAAAAATCTGACATCAAAAACGAAAGCATTTAATAGAGCGCTCTTTAAACTTGTTAAAAAAGATTTTGTTAAATTATTATTACCTAAGTGTAATTTATTAGATAACCGTTTAGTTATAGATTCAATAGTCAATATAGGACAAGAGCCGTTTAGAATTGAGGTCTCAGGGTTTTCACAAGTGAGAAAATTAAAATTTTAAGAATAGAATAAAATCTTGCACCGTACAGAGGATCAAGATCTTCCTAATCACACTAATATTATAAAGGCGAAGTTTGTGAGTGTGTATGTTTGTTACTTCTTGACGTCTAAACGGCTGGAGCGATTTTGATAAAATTTGGTATGGAGTTAGCGGGTACCCTGCATTAACACAGGCTATGTTTTACTGCGGGAAATATCCCTAATAAACCGTGGGTAACACCGCGGGGCACAGCTAGTTAATAATAATAAAAAATTAAAACTAGGTTTAACGGGTTAATGCACGAAACTTTATTTATTTATTGACGTTTCGCAGCCTTTTCAAGTCTGCATCGTCAGAATAATGTTTTTTTATTTACTTCCTTCGAGTTACCTTCGAAAGACTTGTATTGAGCGTTCGGATATTTCATTGGAAGATTTTTAAAACTTTATTGTCTATGTATGAATTTATAAGTTAATTTAGTTAATAACGTACTTTATTTAAAATTCTTTTTTGTAATTTTGAGTTTATTTATTTGACCCTAACTTCCGAAAACTACCACCGGTTCCAAAATTGGGAGATTTTCTGAGGAGAACCGGCGAAAGTGTAGAGCAGTACCCCTAGCACGAACCATTATCGAATTCGAATAGTTTGCGAGTGCGAAATGTCAATGTGCGAGGGCGAAACTTTGTATGGAAACTTGATCAGCAGCGCCACAAAGTACGTAACGAGAACTAAAGATCACACATTTGACATTGACATTCAGGACTCGCAAACGTTACGAATTCGATATTGGTTCGTGCTAAGGGTATTGTACCTAGGATTTATTTCCATCTACTCAGATAGTTCATCAATCAAAGATTCTGTGTTTTAAACCAATAACAATTACAGAAACAAAAGCTATATAGCCCGAGAAAACTTACTTAACTGACATTCCAAATTAAAATTATTCGATACAGTTGGAAATAAAATAAAGAAGCTTTAATAGAAACTTGATTGGACAAATTCTGAATAGCAGCAGCTAAATAAAACAAAATAATGATTATTTACCAACTTTTCAGTAATAATTATAAATAATACACTTTTATTTGCTTTAAATTGTTTTAAACTTTCATGGTCACTAACATTATAGCTACCAACGGGATTGTCACCACGTACTTTGTTATTCACGAGTCTCCGATATTTCGGCACTGTTGCAGTTTTTTTTTGAGTGTGTATACTGTTGGTCGCAGATGACCTTTACAGAGTCACCGGGTTTGGGGAGATCTTAAGGGGACCTCAAGCCGAGAATTGGCGAGTGCCTCTAGAGGTATTCCAGGCGGATGGCATCTCCCCTCTGTCTAGAGCCTCTAGACCACTCGAACCAGAGGGGGCTGTTGCAAGCGCCATGATCACGGAGTAACTGAAGTAACTGCGGGTAGGTTTTATAGGCAGACATATCAGTCTACCCTCTGACGTCGTTAATTACTTACTTCAGTTACTCCATGATCATGGCGCTTGCAACAGTGCCGAAATATCTAATACTCATAAAAAAAGGTACTTGGTAACAATCCCGGTAATAGCTATAATGTTATTTGCTTATCTGCCATCCCTGCGTTCGATGTGCCCGAGCACATTGTCGACCATGCTTCCCCTATTACGTAAAGGATGACGTGACCAATAGATGGAGCTAATCTAAATAATGCGCCGTTTCCACCACGTTGAGGACCACGTGCTTACGTTGCGCGCGCTACTAGGCTCCTATTGTAATTATTGCCGTTACGGCTCCGGTATAGGGTTACCATCCGTCCGAATTAGTACGGACATATCCGGAGTTTTAGATTAAAGTCCGGACATTGCCCGGAACTTTAAATTATCCGGGTTATACAAATTACAGTGAAACCTGGTTAAGTGGGATGGGACCTGGATAAGTGAGAAACCTCTATTATTGAGAGTTGCAATGAGGTCCCGGTTCTTTTTCATTTAATTACCTCTGTCAATGGGACTTTTTGAACCTGGTTAAATGAGATTTGAATTCTAAGACTCTTTGGATGTTTACCTCTATCATTGAGACTGTGAAGCTCAATTACCTGTATAAGTGAGACTAATTAATCAGGTTGTAACACGTTTTGACGTGTTTGTTTACATACATTTCGTATCGTCTTTCGCGCATGCTTTGTTTGTCAGTACTATCTTAGGTTTTGACCTAAAAACATGGGAATAACGGCACATTTCGACCTCTGTAAGCGGGGGCCTCTGTAAATGAGACAACTATAATTTTAAACCTGCTTAATTGGAAAACTGGATTATTGGATACCCTCAATAATTGGTACATATGTCTTGGTCCCTTGAGATCCCAATTAACCAGGTTTCACTGTACTGTTATTAACGGGATTGTTACCACGTACCTTGTTTTTAGCGAGTTTCCGATTTTTCGGCACTGTTGCATGATGCGCCATGATCACGGAGTAACTGAGTACATGGTAACAATCCCGTTAATAACATATATTACTATAATGTTAGTGACTATGAAAGTTTAAAACAATATACATTGAATATGAATAATAAAGGTACATATTGATTTAAATACCATATTACTGTAACTAAGTGAGGAATGGTACCATTGTGTGACTAAAAAGCCCGGACTTTTTTCCGAAATGTCAGGATTTTTGTCAGGACTTTTGAAATTCCTAAATGGTTACCCTAACTCCGGTAGCTTTGTCCTTCTCTAATTCTCATATGTGTGATAGAGACGGCAAACCGTACTGATCAGAACAATTATTTTTGAAGTTATACTTCTTTAGGCGCGTTATGAAAAAATCATGAGAGTGAAATTTTAAGATGCGCGCGCATCTCTGTAACACAAAATTTTAACAGCATGAAGTTGGTCGCTTTAGCGACTTTAGCTTCGCTAAAGCGACCAACTTCATGCTGTTACTTTTGTGTTTACCGCACATTAAGAAAATCTACCAACAAAATAGAAATAGAATCTCTATTTAGTGCGTGCTAACGACTGCATTGTGAAGGCCTATCAAAAGTATTTATTAATCTGAAACAACGGAACCAAAGCGCGATTCAGGAGACTACAGCGCCATCTCTTGACCATTGGTGTAGTAGAACCAAAAACCACATCTTTATTTTTTGTAATAAAGTAACAGTTATAGATATTCATATTTATAATATTTATCCACATGTTTCTAGTTTGTATATTCGGAATACGTGTTTGAGTTTCATACAAGTGCAAATGACATATGTTCTAATAAATTATATTCAGTAGCGATTTTAATTGAATATTTTGATTATTTATTTATTTTTTCAAATTAAAACTGAACTTTATTGACTGTGTCCTTTTCCAGACTTTTTATTAATTTATTGTAATTAATTATTTGCATGCTATTAAAAACTAATTTTAAACGATGCCAAAGAAGGATAACTTCTCACGCGCCTACATAAGTACACGCACCCATTTTTTTTGATTAATTGTTTAATCTGACGCGAATGTAGAGTGGAAATAATTGTGCTAGATAATTATATTTAGGAGGTGCTTGTGAAAAATATGTTTAGGTATATATTTAGAACTAGTTGAGTGCCCGCGACTTTGTCTGCATGGGAAATACGAAGTTTCCCTTTCCCCCCATGGGAATATTATCACAGAAGGTTAAAAACTATCCAATGGCATTAACCGGAACTCAAACTATGTCTTCACCAAATTTCATCTAAATCAGTTTAGCGAAAGGATAAAAACGGGATCCTGTTACTAAGACTCCGCTGTCCGTCTGTCTGTCTGTCTGCACGTCTTGTCTGTCACTAGGCTGTATCTCATGAACCGTGATAACTAGACAGTTGAGATTTTCACAGATGATGTAAGTATATCTGTTGCCGCTATAACATCAAATTCTAAAAATAGAATAATATGAATATTTAAGGGCGCCTCCCATACAAGAAACGTGTTTTTTGGCCGTTTTTTGCTCTATATTAATAACGGCAACAGGTAGAAACTTGAAATATTCACAGAATATTTAGTTGTATATGCATTCACTTCAAAAATAATAATTTAATTAAAATAAAATAAACATTACCCAGACGTGATTTTTTGCCGATTTTGGTACGGAACACCAAAAATGTACTTATAGACAACTTAAACTTAATTAAGTATTTGACAATTTACTCGCACGTAACTCAAAATTATAAATCAAAATTTTACTAATAATACTGCGCACGGCTCTTTCTTACAACCTGCTCATACGGCTGGTCTCGCTACTCCACGCTAGATGGCGTTAGGCGATCAATTTTGCAAATACAAAATTGTAAAATTAAAGATCGCATTAGCTTTGAACTAAATCTCTTATGAAACCAATACAGTAAGATTTAATATGAAAATTTATTTAAGTACATTACACTCCATATTCAACGTTTACCTTAAAATATTTTATTAGAAAGTTAATTAACCAATTTACATGCATAGCCGCGTGTCCTTATGATCACTACAGCAATTACGCACGGCGCGGTTCATATTATAATTAATAATACAATTAAAAAACATGGATTATGACAGGGTATTACTTTAAACACCGTAAAATTGAATTCCCTTCTATGCGTTGATTATAAAGCTTGGTGCTTTCCGTAGCGATGGAATTGAAAGGTGCCGCTGGCGCAGTTAATGGTAAATTATGTGAGTAGTTATTGTGAGGTAAAATCAGTTAAGGTGGTACACTAACTAAAAAAAAACAAGTGCCTAATTTGATTTCGCTTTTCAACTGACTTGAAAAAGAAGGAGGTTCTAAATAAATAAAAGTTCACCATTTACGTAACTATTTTCTTTCAGCTTTCATACAACTTTATAACGTTGATTGGGATTATTTGGAATTATTATGATTATTTTTATATTATATTATTGAAACGAAGTTCCTTACGGTAGGCTTGGAGGGGATAGTGATTTTGCTGCGCGACCGAACTGAAAAAAATGTGATAGTAAAACCGTAAGAAAAAATCCGTGGAAAAAAGTGCGTGGAATAAAACCGTTAAATGAGACGTGCGCAGGCACGAAGTTCCTTACGGTAGGCTTGGAGGGGATGGGGATTTTGCTGCGCGACCGAACTGTAAAAAATGTGATAGTAAAACCGTAAGAAAAAATCCGTGGAAAAAAGTGCGTGGAATAAAACCGTTAAATGAGACGTGCGCAGGCGCGACAGTCGCATACAAAAGCGAGTAGTGTATAATACCTTTCTCTTTCTCCCTCTTTCTTTTCTTTCTCTCATCCCTTCTCTTTCTATTACCACTCCACCCCGCCAATGCATAGTATATACTCAACTTCGTTCCTACCTGGTGTCCCACGACACCACATATTTTTTTTTATTATGATTAGTGTGTTCTTGGTTTATATTTATGTAATTGAATATTTAATGTAACGATTATGATTCTTATTTGGTCGAAATAAATGAATTTGAATTAAAAATGAGGAGGAGCTCGATGGTGCAGGTGGTTAGCGCGTTCGGCTGCGATGGTTGAAGTTAAGCAACTTTCACAGTGGTCGGTCATTGGATGGGTGACCAAAAACATCTATCTCGAGTTCCTCCGTGCTTCGGAAGGCACATTAAGTCGTTGGTCCCGGCTGCATCTGCAGTCGTTAGCACCCGCCAATCCAGACTGGGCTCGCGTGGTGTGGCATGGTCCAATCTCCCTATTCCATCCATATGGAAGGCCTGTGCCGCAGTAGTGGGGACATTAATAGGCTGATGATGAATTAAAAGTGTTTATAACGTTTCCTTATTCAATTGACTAAATATGCAAGATAAAGATAAAATGAAATTAGCCTTTCTTCTTTTTTTGTTCAATTTGGAGCGAGACTTTACAGATAATTGCATTTGAATATCAATACTTCTTTTGTAACCCAAGCACGAACTCTGACAGTTCCGAGGCCCAGTAACGAACTTTGACGGAACCGAGGTCCAACTACTAACTTTTACAGAACCGAGACCCAACCACTAACTTCGACAGATCCGAGACCCAACCATAAACTTTGACAGAACCGAGGCTGAACCACTAACTTTGACAGATCCGAGACCCAAGGGCGGATCCAGCTTTGGCGCCAGGGGGGGGGTCATATAGTCGTGGTCAAGTCACAGTGGGTACAGATTGTGAAGGGGGTACAGATGGGCCCAGCCCAGGGGGGGGTCACATGACCCCCCCTCTGGATCCGCCCTTGCCGAGACCCGACCCTTAAATTCGACAGATCCGAGGCCGTAATCGTATCGCAAATACAATCAAAGCAGCACTTCTACCGAACGTAAGAACAAACTGGTTTCTTGCAAAAATATTTAACGATGACGATATGATTGCGGGTCAGCCAAAGTTGGTACCTAGGGCCTGTGGTGAAAAGCTTACCGATTGCAGAGTTAAGTTTCAGAGCTCTAGGGGGTAGGGGATGGGTTCAGGATAGGCAACGGTGATGCAAACGTTTAAAAACTATGGTGATTTTGCTTTGAGGTGAATTATTTATACTACTTGCCACTCTATTTTCTTTTTACTGGAGACTTTTACATGAAAATAAGTGTCAGTCCTGTCGAAGTTTATTGCATAGACCCGAGTAGAAAAATGTTTTTGAAGTTATACTTCTTTAGGCGCGTTATGAAAAAATGATGAGAGTGAAATTTTTAAATGCGCGCGCATCACTGTAACCCAAAAGTAACAGCATGAAGTTGGCCGCGGGCGCGTTATAAAAAAATCATGTGAGTGAAATTTCGAGATGCGCGCGCATCACTGTAAGGGTGCTGCCAGAGTGCACTCAGATTCAGATTCAGATTCAGATTTCGAAAACAAGCGCGAGTAATAAACAGTGTAGTCGAAGGGTACGGCCAGATTGCACTCCACATAAACAGTGTAGTCTAAGCAGGTTGCCTGCTTTTGCTCGCGCTTTGTTTTCCGAGTCTGAATCTGAATCTGAATCTGAGTGCACTCTGGCCGCACCCTAACACAATAGTAACACCATGAAGTTGGCCGCGGGCGCGTTATGAATGTTAGTGTAGTGTCATCTGTTCGAAAGGTACTTTGAACGATCCACGGAGCTCCATAAGATGATCGCGTTGTCAAAAACAATGTTGGCACGCTCGTCGCCTCTGATCACTGTTTTCATATTTATAATATTTATCCACATGTTTCTAGTTTCTATATAGACACAACGTGTTTTAGTTACTTACAAGTGCTAATTACATATGGACTAATAAGTTAAATTCAGTAGTGATTTTAATTGAATATTTTGAATATTTATTTAATTTTTCAAATTAAAACTGAACTTAATTGACTGTGTTAACTATCCTTTTCCAGTCCTTTTATTATTTTATTGTAATTATTAATTATTTGCATGCAATTAAAAAATATTTTTAATGAGATGCTAAAGAAGTATAACTTCTCACGCGCGTACATAAGTTACACGCATCCATTTTTTTTTCATAAATCCATTTCATGGAGATCGGTTATGCTCCCATTTTATTCAGGACATGTTTATGTATGTTAAATTATATGTAGAATAAATGCTTGCTTAAGAGAGAATTCCCGTTTCTTTCTCTCTGAGAGAGAGAGAGAGTAATAAAATCACCCTTGGTAAACATATAGCATAAAAATAACAAATACAAAATTGCATTCAACTTTTTCGAAGTTCATTCAACTTTAGTTAGTGTTTTTTTGTATTATAAAGAAACCCGTTATGGTACAGTCCTTATAGGAGATGTTGATTCTGTTCATATAAAAAGGCGTGCCAGTCTTAATTGGCGCGACGTGAATTGAATTATGCGGCCAAAAAAAGCGCAGACACCTTTTTGCGATGAATCTTAGCGTGTGTGTTTTCGTAAATTGATCCGTAAGAACTGCAAGTGATTATGATTGTAAAACAAATTCATTTTAAGTTTATTTAAGCATGGCGCTGCCTTGCAGCTTAATAAAGGCTAGAAAGAAATCGCCCGGATAGCGAATGGTGTGGGTTCGAGTCCCGTCTGCTGTCTGGTCCACGTAGATTTTTTTCTAGTAATATTGTCTTTAGATTTTAAGTTTTTGTAAATTCATCTTAGAGCACTTGATGTAAGAAATTGATAATTATTTAAGTTTTACGTAAAAAATTGATTCATTAGGTCCACTTGTAGCTATTCTGCTAAATCTCGATTTAGAGTTCGAGTAAGATTAAAAATATACAGGCGTAAAGAAATATTTCTAAATATTACAACATTTATAATCAAAGAATCGTCTTGAAAATTAATCGCAGTATTTTGACTCTGTTCATAAAATTACAAATGTTATTTAATTCGTGTTATGATAATAAAACACATAAAATAAAGTAGGCACTTGGCGACAAAAATGATAAAGTCTAAACTGAACTAATATATATTTCTTTCCTCAAAAACAGAACGCGATTACTGAACTAAATCAATGCTATCCCAAACCTGATAACGAAAAACAGGAATAATTGAAAGGGATATAACTAAAATAGGAAACAAAATCCAATATACTGTAAATACCTTCCTCCTTTGTGGCAAATATATTTAAATGAGCTAGCTATTACAATTACCATTTCGTATGTAGTTATTACCATATTAGGCAAACAAACACTCAATCAGCTAGGAGGAAAACATTGGAGTTTTTACCCTATTACATTGGTAAAAATAATATTATTTACGTCAAATGGTGATCAGGTGAAAGTGTGTGTTGAAATAGTCCCTAATAAAAAAGGTTTTTACTTTCATATGTTTTGGGAATTAATGTTATTGAAAGGCCTCGTTAAAATATGACTGGTCAAGTTTTAACACACATTTTTTGGGAATTTAATTGGAAACTCGTTGTATTGTACATAATAATTCTTAATCTCTGATTAACTTTGATTTAGTACTCCTACCAAATACACACATCGATGCGATATTTGACATTGATTGTTCCTTAATATTATTGTTGTGCAATAATTAGGTATAATTAGGGTAAATACACGGCTGCTTTTCCCACAGGATTTTTCTATGTACGTATTTGTGAAAATGGCAAGTACATCGCAAAATATACATCAGATGCAATCCACAAATTAAAAGTTATATAAATAATTAAAAACAAATGTTCATGGTATTTTCATTATCTACATCAGACGTATAAGTAAGTGTTATCTCGAAATTTAGTCCTAAAAATATCGCTACTGTGTTTTACGAAAATAACACAACAGGTGTTAAAAATATAAATGAAAGTTATCGCTGCAGATAAGGTAGCGGGTGAAACATTCTATATTTCCCTTTAGCTAAAACTCCAGCATGTTAACAAATAAAAAGATATAAAGAAAATCTAAAGAAAATTATAAGCTATAAGCTAGAATCAAATGCAAGATTTAAACACTAGCAGTTACATTCTTATAAAATATATAAAAAGATTTCTTTATCCTATTTATTCGAAAAGAGCTAGTTTGTTCTATGTCTACAGGGACTAAAATAGCCTTTTAATCCCAGGGACTAGAACAAAGAGATCAATCAAGAACATTTACGAAGAAATTTATTCTGACGACGAAGCCTGTAAAGGCTACGAAACGTCAATAATTAAATAAAGTTTCGTGCATTAACCCGTAAAAACTAGTTTTATTTAGTTTTATTTACGAAGAAGTCACATAAAAAAGTGAAATAATACAAACGCTCTGCCTTCGATCATAATTGTTTACTCAAATTCGGATTTATTTGTTTTTTTTTACAAAATTTAAGTGTTTTCTTCGAGTCTGAAAATGAAATAAACATCCCGAGAACAAGATTGTTAAAAGCAAATAAAAATTTCACCCTTCGGAAAAATGCATGAAATGTGAAATATTTTTCTGAAAATGTGTTTTTGGCCTATTTCTAAGATTGTCTTGTTGTTTTTGTATAAAAAAAGAAGGAAACATCCCTTTTTTATTATTACATATGCATAGTTGCATTTACTTATTTTCCCAAAGAGGGTGATAAACACTTATTGTGTACGGTCTCGCCTTTAAAATAGTTCTTTGCTCCCTTAGCAAAAAATTCAATTGCAGAGCGTAAAAAATAAAAAAAAATATCTCCACAGATTGCGTGCGCGATCATCGACACTAAAATGTTTGTTACTTTTTTCTTTTTTTTTTATTTATGACGGCACCGATTGCGTGCAGTCTGCCATGTGCAACCAGTGACCACGTGGTACGCATACATTCAATCTTTTTCACCTATTTTTATGACGACATTCAGACACATGAATGTCGTTAAGTGACGTTAATCTATTCTTGATGGCGAACGTTCTGCCTTGCACCCTTCTTTGAACTGAGTTTAGGGTGATAAGGGTGTTAAATGAAACTTCGGAATTATAGTATCTAATTTTAGTAATACACATTAGGTGTTCCAAAAAGTTTTATTAAAGTGACGCTTTGTTTTAAGTCGCCACAATTTTTGGTCATCTTTAAATAATTGCATTAATTTTTAACCGGTATTAAAACACAAACCTTATAAGGAAGTATCGGTGGTTTAGTGGTGAAAAGTTTTTTATTTATTTATTTATTTAACCTTTATTGTCTTTATAATGCAAATGGCAGACTTAATGCCAGTATGGCATGACGGGTGGCCTGGGATCGTTTTTTTTTTAAATTAACGAATTTTCGTTTGTAGTTGCATCTACAAACGAAAATCCTTTCACTACAATCAACTACAAACGATTCTCGATGAGAATTAATCAAAAAATCTACTACAATAACGGGGTGAAACAGATTTTTCAAAGTCCCATAACTTTTTTTGAAGGAACTACAAACGAAAATTCTTTCACTACAATCAACTTCAAACGATTCTCGGTGAGAATCAATGAGAAATTTTGGCTTTTGTAAGCATTTATGTATTACTAGTGGCCCGCCCTCGCTTCGCTTCGGTGTAGAGCTGTAGTTTAGATTATATTTTTGTTCTCAGGTTTCTATTAAACACAATGACTTTCTTTAAATACCTAATTACTAAAGACACGCGCCGCCGCCGGCCCCCCGGCCAGTACTGCCCGAACCGGTATGCTCCTGCATTTTAAATCTGTAATATCTTCGAAAATATTCATTTAAATTACATGCTGTAGAGGGTTATATTGATCTATATTACACGCACAATGTATTTAAGGTACTTAATTGGATAAGGATTAATGCTGTATTGCTTAAAATCGCTTGTTCGTAAATAAGCCATATTTTCTCGTAATAAGTAATTAAAAAATGGTTGTTGTGGGTTATACCAAAGAGATAGGCATATACCATAGCGGACTTTTTTGTAGACCTTTTTAAGTTGTACAATACTGTAGTACATTATTTTGATCTATCTCGTTGGGTTCAGCCAGCGTTTGCAATGTAAGCGCAAAAAAATGTGTTTATTTACGACCTTATATTAAAAACCGCTAAAATTATCAGTGTTTCTCTGCTATATTATGCATGTATTATACATAACCTTCCTCTTCAAAATCCGTTGCGTAGCTTCAAAGATTTAAGCATACAAAGGGACATAGGGACAGAGAAAGCGACTTTGTTTTTAGTCCAGTCAATGAATGCTTAACTTTACCATTTTGAGTTGATCACCTGCAACCAACGCGAAAATTTCTGCAAGGGTTCGTAGATTAATATACTAAAATTGCAGGGTGCTGCATTGACGGCAAAGGGTGAAAAAAAATGCGAAATGGTGCAAAAACGACTTTTTCGTCAATATCTCGCGACTGGCTGGAAAAATAGAAAAAGTTCCTAGTACAAAGTTGTAGAAAAATTAATATCTTACAAAAAAGGTATCGACATATTTTCGCGTATCTCCCATAGTTTTTGAACAAAATGCAATTAAAGGTGCAACATAAAAAAATAAAATATATTGTTAATGGTTTCTTTTTCCATTTTTAAACGATCCTACGGGTCAAATTCAACAATCACCACTTACTGAAATATTTTTGTACATTATTTTTTAATAAGAATTATTAATGAAGAATTAATTAATTGTTACTCCTATTAGTTATTATTACTAATTATAATTATTAGTATGTGCATTTTCAAAATAACGAACAAAGCGCGTTTAGAAAGCGAGAAGTATATTAGTTAGTAAATCGTCCCTTAGTGCCAAAACCGATTATCTGCACTTTTCCGCTACTGAACTTTTATAATACCAATCGACCTGTCTCATTAAGCCTCATCTACAGGTAAAACCCATTATGTTATACGACGCATACTTCCTGAAATAGCTAATGAATAAACAGAATAACTGCAAATTATTTCCAAAATTCTTGATTTAAAACCTAATAAACCCATTCAAAACACTTAAGTTTGTAAACTAAACTAAACTTAAGTTGTATTACCGCTGAAACCAAGTTTCGGATTTGAACTCATTTTTCATGTAGACACAGAGTAAATATTCTGTGAGTATCGTGTAATTGGCTTTGACTGTTGTTGAATTGACTGTTTGAATTTTACCAGATATTTTATTTTTACTGATTTTGTGCTTTTAAATAATATATTATTTTAGGAATTTGTATATAATAAAATGTTAGTAAATTAATATTATTGAAATGGACACGTATTTTTTCTTTGGGCAATCAACGAAAAAATGACAAAGTTATACTTGATGAAGTAAAAACTAACAAATCTGTCGCTTTTTGCAAAAAAATATATATAATATGTTTGCGTTATATTTGAGGCAAGTAAAAGAGGATAGACCGAATCGATCGACAGGTGACCTTCTAGCGTACGTGACATATATCTGGGGTGAGGCTAGGCGAGGTGAGTCTTTGGCTATCAGCCTTAACATCGCCAAGGCTTTGATAGGGTCTGGCACATAAGTCTTCTCTCCAAGCTTCCTGGATACGGTCTGCCTACTCAGTTCTGTGCCTGAGTGGCTGATTTCCTGCATAAGCGTCAACGGACGGCGACGGATGTAGTTCGCAGTTCATGTCAGTGAATGCCGGTGTATCTCAGGACTCCGTCCTATCTCCTACACTCTTTTTGCTGCATTCAATGATTTGATTCCTCTTGAGAATATTCATTGCTATGCAGACGCTAATACAGTGCATACGGGATATTTTGGATAAGCAGGACAGGTAGAAACCAAAGAGAAACGGGAGAATCTTGTGATTGAACTCAATCAAGATTTGGACCGCATTTCGGAATGCGGTACCAAGAACTTGGTTGAGTTCATTGCCAAGAAAGCCCAGGTCTGCGCTTTCACGGTAAAACTAACGTTTTTTCACGCCTGAGCAACTGTGCTTGTTGTACATGACGTAAGTACGGTCTTGCGTGCAATATTGTTCGCACCCCAAAAGATGGCTCCGCCAAGTACTTTTTTGATGCTTTGAATAGGTTACAGCGGCGCGCGATCCGCATTATTGGCGATAAGGAGGTGACTAAACACCTCGAGCCTCTATAATTACACCGTGATGTGGCGTTATTAAGCGCGTTTTATCGTCTATACTGTGAACTACTATTCCCACTATACCAACGTAAACAAAGAAATTTGGTAACTTATTTCCTTGTCAGACTATCCGCAAATGGATTACTTTGCCCTCTTACGTGTGTGAAGTAGCAATTCTGCAGGCCGGCAAAATGAGGATAGCTGGTGTGGCAAGTAATACTGCTGTACCAGCTATCTTCGCGTCTAGACTCCTCCGTCACCTAACCTCTGGTGGAGTCATTCGTCGAACCTTATTATAAAAAAAGACCTATAGCAAAGAAAAAAGATCTTGATGATTTGTGCAACAGAGGTGTCATACCTGAAGAGTACCATGGATTATACAGATCTTTGGCTACAGAAACAAACCAATCTGATCGTTTTCCTTCAGAAACCATTCTGATGACCCATCATGTGTAAGCGAGTTAAGTGCAGATGAATAATACTGATTTTTTTACACTTATTTAATTAGGAATACTATCGGCCGCCAACGAATTCGTCCGCTTTTACTTTAATATACATTTTTAAACTAGATATTTTAGATAGAAATACTACTGCACCCGAAATATCGAACCTACAGTATCTAGATAAATGTACATCATAAACCGAAACTATTTAATATACCTATATTGACTCAAGGATCTCTAAAAACTTATGGATTTATCATTTCGGCGATACTTTCATTCCCTAAACTCTTATCGGCATAACTGTCCACCGAATCAATTGTCCCCATATCACTGAAATGATAAACTTACTATTTGGCGGGAATCCACAATGACGTTGTTGCGCGTGCGTGTGCTCCAGCGAAGGCGGACTGGTTAGAAGTGAGCACTGATAAGCGGGACACAACAACGCAATGTAGACGAACCTATTTCACAAAAACTTACTGTCCATGGAAATGATAACTTTTTCCGAAGCAAAAGTTGAGTGCTTGATACATGTATAAGGAAGAAGGTAAACAAACAGTAGTAGGTTTGGTTGATAGGTTATATTATATACTAATGATATAAAAGTTAATTTCAATCGAAAAAATAAATGTAAATAATAATAATAAATGAAAAAATAAACTACAGGGGAAGTAATTTTACGAGAGGAATTGGGTTTAAGACAGGTTACCGTGAAGATAAAATGCCACTTCGTATTTTTTTATTTTATGGAATAGAGCCCATTACTCAATAATTCTTTTTGACAAGGTTGAGAAGTACCTACTTAACTAAGAAAAAAAGTCAAAATCATAAATCAGCACATTGCACTGCCGCTCTGAGCAATGCCGTGTATTTGTTTTTTGCTTGGGGAGTTCGCCTCTACGTGCTTCATTGGGATTTAATTAATATGTTTCGGGCATTTTTTTATTTCCTTTTTCATATAATTATATTATTGCAAATATATGTTTTAAATGCAAATTTTGCGCTGAACACGATGAAATAAAAATAAATGTTTAAGTTAAATTGTAGTTATCATTTTAAACCAAATACGCAGAATAGTTCACCCAGTAATGTTTATTAGTGATTAATTAAACAAAAAATAACATTGTTGCCTAGCGCGCGATTCAACAATGAATGAATAAAAGTGAGCAACTCACTCCCTAGCGCGCGATTTGTGTACGGAAGAGACGGTTAAACATGGATAGCTGATTTTACTGAAGCATTAATTTTAAAGTAACGATGTCTAACGCCAATAAATAATAGTGGAAGAAAAGAGTAAGCACCGATAATCGATTTTAGCTGAATTAATTTATAAAGTGTTGAATAAAAGTTATTTAGTAAAAACAAATTGAAATTCGGTATCTTATTCAATTGCCTCAAATATTACGCAAATATACTGTATATTTGTTTTTGAAAAAAAGCGACTTAGATCTGTTAATTTTTACTTCATCTAGTAAAATTAAAATATCTGGTAAAATTCAAACAGTCAAAGCCAATTACAGGACACTCACAGGATATTTACTCTAAGTGTCTATATGAAAAATGAATTTAAATCCGAAACTTGGTTTCAGCGGTAATACATTTACAAACTTAAGTGTTTTGAATGGGTTTATTAGGTTTTAAATCAAGAATTTTGGAAATAATTTGCAGTTATTCTGTTTATTCATTAGCTATTTCAGGAAGTATGCGTCGTATAACATAATGGGTTTTACCTGTAGATGAGGCTTAATGAGACAGGTCGATTGGTATTATAAAAGTTCAGTAGCGGAAAAGTGCAGATAATCGGTTTTGGCACTAAGGGGACGATTTACTAACTAATAAACTTCTCGCTTTCTAAACGCGCTTTGTTCGTTATTTTGAAAATGTACATATTAATAATTATAATAAGTAATAATAACTAATAGGAGTAACAATTAATTAATTCTTCATTAATAATACTTATTAAAAAATATGTACAAAAATATTTACAAAGAATAAGGAAATTTATTTAAATTCAAAATACCCTTCTACTACAAAGGCGATGTTCTTGGCTGTATCATTTCGGTGGTAATTTTTTTACCATTTCGGTAGACAATTTTCATTTCAGTGGACTGCCGAAAACTTATCCCTAAATATTTCAGTAAGTGGTGATTGTTGAATTTGACCCGTAGGATCGTTTAAAACTGGAAAAAAAAACCATTAACAATATATTTTATTTTTTTATTTTGCACCTTTAATTGCATTTTGTGCAAAAACTATGGGAGATACGCGAAAATATGTTGATATCTTTTTTGTAGGATATTAATTTTTCTACAACTTTGTACTAGTAGTCGGAGAGCCCACTGCGAAATATCTACCCGAATCGGACTTACGGACAAATCGTGTACGATTCGATGGGGAATGTGGTCGTGATAGGGTTGCCGGACATGATAAACCCTGTATCTTGACCGAAGCGTCGAAAAAAGGGCCACTTCCGGTCAATTTTTCGGGAGCCTGCTACCCGGATAAAACTTACAATCAAAATTAGTGCCAATCGATAGGGGATGTTGAGCACTTTAAGGAAAAATCGGGTTGCCACCCCCCACCCTGTCAGGGGTTGCGGCAGCCACCCTTAAGTGTGGCCCATTTTCCTATTGCACTACCCGGATCGAACTTACGATTTTTTTTTTTCCAAATCGAAGCTTGAACTTTCCCCAACACGAAAAAATAGGGTTGCCACTTCTGACCTTGACCAGAACAGCCGTCAGCCAGCCCCGAGTTACCCAATTTCGAGGTTCCAATTTCGATCGCAATTTAACTACCCGCATCGAACTTACGATTTCTTTTTTTTTTAAATCGAAGCTTGAATTTCCCCGAACACAAAAAAACGAGGTTGCCAACTTTGGCCTTGACTGAAAATTTTTCTGCCAGTGAATTATGGCGTCAATATTAATTTATTTTATTTTGGAGCAGATCGAAGCGTTGAGATCGTGGCAACAGTGTAACGACAGCAGCTGCTACGTCCTCATGTATTATGGGGTCTTTTCAAAATTCCCAGGTAGAAGGGATCGCGGTGAAAAGAGCAGGCGGAAAGAGATTTCAAACAATCACATCGAACTGCCCTGAAACGTTAAATCGATTGAAGGAATCTGCAGAAAAGTTGGAAGACACGCGATTGCTGAATAAATTATTAGGTCGCAATGTTTTGAATTATCACAAAATTTGCAAACTGAATTTTTACAAATCGTGTGAAAAATCGGTTCAGGACGATCAAGATGCAGGGATTTGGCATGGAACAAGACAAATTCACAATACCGCTTTTGAAGTCTTTTCCATTTTCATCCAGGAAGAAATTGTTAAGAAAGAAAAAGTCTTCTACCTCCAAGATTTAAACATCAAATATAAAAATTTGCTACTGGAAATATCCGATGGGAAATATAACAGCGATTTCTTTTCGAATTATAAAATGAAATAAAAAAAAAAAAAAAACTGATTTTCTAATGTTTTTTCATGATTCGTTTCGATCTGCTCCAAAATAAAATAAATTAATATTGACGCCATAATTCACTGGCAGAAAAATTTTCAGTCAAGGCCAAAGTTGGCAACCTCGTTTTTTTGTGTTCGGGGAAATTCAAGCTTCGATTTAAAAAAAAAAGAAATCGTAAGTTCGATGCGGGTAGTTAAATTGCGATCGAAATTGGAACCTCGAAATTGGGTAACTCGGGGCTGGCTGACGGCTGTTCTGGTCAAGGTCAGAAGTGGCAACCCTATTTTTTCGTGTTGGGGAAAGTTCAAGCTTCGATTTGGAAAAAAAACATCGTAAGTTCGATCCGGGTAGTGCAATAGGAAAATGGGCCACACTTAAGGGTGGCTGCCGCAACCCCTGACAGGGTGGGGGGTGGCAACCCGATTTTTCCTTAAAGTGCTCAACATCCCCTATCGATTGGCACTAATTTTGATTGTAAGTTTTATCCGGGTAGCAGGCTCCCGAAAAATTGACCGGAAGTGGCCCTTTTTTCGACCCTTCGGTCAAGATACAGGGTTTATCATGTCCGGCAACCCTATCACGACCACATTCCCCATCGAATCGTACACGATTTGTCCGTAAGTCCGATTCGGGTAGATATTTCGCAGTAGGCTCTTGGACTATAGGAACTTTTTCTATTTTTCCAGCCAGTCGCAAGATATTGACGAAAAACTCGTTTTTGCACCATTTCGCATTTTTTTTCACCCTTTGCCGTCAATGCAGCACCCTGCAATTTTAGTATATTAATCTACCAACCCTTGCGGAAATTTTCGCGTTAGTTGCAGGTGATCAACTCAAAATGGCAAAGTTAAGCCTTCATTGACTGGACAATTTATACTATGTAGTATATTGTTGCTTGTTAGCGCCTAACACGTCCTCGCACAGGCCCTGCCAGAATACCAGCGCTGATACAGTGAGCGAGTATTCTCCCACTGTATCAGCATAAGCGGAGGCAGGGTCCTGATATGCCTTAGTTTAATGTTGTTATTTTTTGTTATTCTTTTACTTTCTGTTTATATTTATAGCTTTTTTATTGTGTAAGATGGCCAATAGAGGTTTTTTTCATTTCATTTCATAAAGGCTAAAGTTTGTGAGTGTGTATGTTTGTTACCTCTTCACGTCTAAACGGCTGGAGCGATTTTAATCAAATTTGGTATGGAGTTAGCTGACACCCTGGATTAACACATAAGCTACGTATTACTGTGGGAAAATATCCCTAATAAAGCGAGTAACACCGCGGGGCACAGCTAGTAAGTTATAAATAGAGTAGGTTTTAAAATAATATCATTAATATCGCTTATGTAAAAGCACCAACAATCCGACAGGCAACAACATATAATTTGGTCATGAAAGATAAACACGCGCACATTAATTACGTTAACATAAATAAATAATTAATCACATTTCAGATTCGCAAGCGATAAAAATGTACCAAGAAATGAACACACATGCCAAAGGCACCATATTATCCAAGAACCGAAATTCTTTTTTTATGTGGTATCAGCAACTTGTGGCAACTTAAGATATGTTTTATGCTATGCAATTTAATGTCTTTAATGAATTGATTATTTAGATTTGCATTGCAAGATGCTGGTTCTTTCTTTATGATAAAAAAATATGCAATATTGCATATATAAAATCAAGTTTACGTCGTTCTTTATCAGTCATGTCTTATTACGAACTGGTGCCTTTTAATGATAACGCAATGGTAAAGCAACGTAAATGACTGCAGGCTTGTTTTGTTGTTTTAAACTTTCATGGTCACTTACAAGAAATTTATTATGTTTTATTTAGGGGATTGACGAGCTCGATGGCAAGTTAAGCAACCTTCGCAGTGGTCGGTCATTGGATGGGTGACCAAAAAAAACCATATGTAAAATCAAGTTTACGTTGTTCTTATCAGTCATGAACCGGTGCCTTTCGATGAATAGTTGTTTCTGGCGTAGGTCACGATATTGATAATGGTAAAGCAATGTAAAAATGGATGCAGTTTTGTTTTGTTGTTTTAAACTTTCATGGTTACTTACAAGAAGCTTATATGTTTTACTAGCTGACCCAGCGAAGTTCGTATCACCATAAAAATATGGGTGGTAGAGGGGTGAAAATTAAGGGTTGTTTTGTGTTTTTAATATTACGATACATATTTAACGTAGATTTTTTTTCTTCAGACGATTTAATAATTATTTTGAACACAAAATCGGTTATTGTGATTAAACCATGATAGCTAGATATATGTTCTCGCGGACTTTTTTGTAGGTCTTAATGGGATCTACAAACCCGTAGTACATCATTTCGATCTATTGTCAATAGTTTTTGCAGCGCACGCAAAAATAGGTTTTCGATTTTACACCTTGTGTTACAAAATAGCAATTTTATTACGGATCCATAATTTTGAAAAAAAAAAATATAATATGGCCTATAGCCTTTCTCGATAAATGGACTACCCAACACTGAAAGAATCATTCAAATCGGACCAGTAGTTCCAGAGATTAACGCGTTCAAACAAACAAACTCTGCAGCTTTATAATATTAGTATAGATTTAGAGGATTGCTGTAGGTGCTTTGCTGTCGGCAACGGTTGCCGCGACCATACACTCCCGGCGTGCATTGGGGGTACTGCGGTCCTCAGAATGTACGCCGGGTGACCGGTGCAGGAGTATTGTCTGGTTTTTAGTGGCCCTGTTCAGGGCGTTAGGTAGGGCTCTGCTGATTTCACCCGGCCTAAGGGCTGCCTGTAATGAGCAGGGAGGAGTCCCACATACCTTCCTCTCGCTCCCCCGGTGGTTGAAGGAAGGCATTAAGGCATTTCCAAGACAAAAAAAAGCAAGCAAGCGCCATGATCACGCAGTAATTTCTCGCTAAAAAGGCAGGTAAGTTGTATCAATCTCATTTTTTTTTTATTCCAACAATCAGACCAATTAGCCTAGCCTCAAAGTAAGCACTGTAAGGCTTGTGTTACAGGTTACTAGGGTAACGGATAGAATACATATACTCTACATATATAAGTATATTTAAATAGAAATACATATTAAACATCCATGACTTTAGTACAAATGCTCGTATTCATCACACAAACATCTGTCCCCACCGGGATATCCAACCCGGGATCTCTCGAGTCGGCGACACCATGAAACACAGCGTACAAAAAACTCGGCCACGGCATTTTCTAAAGCTTACCTATTAATATAAGTGGTATGTCAACTAGGATGGTCCATAGCCTGCTGTGTTTTCTAGTCGCCCCTGCCTCCTGACTCTCCAAGTCTCGCCTCTGTCAAAGATAAAAAGATTCATGGTAATTGCTGAAATGCATAATAAATAATAAATGCTAAATTCCTATGCGACCATGTGGTAATAAAAACGTTTTCTTGAACAAATCTTTAAAGAAGACCTAAAGAAAAGTTTACTAGAAAAAAAAAAACACGCGGACCAGGCAGCGGACGGGTCACAGGGGACATGACCAAAATCTAAGGTCAAATTTAAAAGTCTCAAAAATTTGCCAAATAATAAAAGGAAATTTCTAGCTATCTCCTAACAGTGATAAATTTGTAGTTGGCTGACATCTAGTGGTGTTTTTGTGAACTACGTACGATGGCCAAAATAACTTGTAAATGACATCTAGTACTAGTTTAGAAACAAGAAACCGAACTACGTAGTTTTAGTAATCAAAACCTACAGGGTACTTCCTGGGAACTTAGAATCTTGAAATTTGGTACAAAGTAACGTCTTATAGTACAGATAAAGGAAAAATTGCGGAAACTGCAAATTTTTAATTACATCAGTTAATAAAAAATGTTTTTGAAAATTCAGGGAACCCTCGGTGCGCGAGTTTGACTCGGACTTGGCCGGTTTTTTTTTGTTAGTGTAGTGAGTGACCCCCTTCAAAATTTCAGGCTGCGACCGCGCCTGATTAGTAACACCACTTATGATTCGAAGTAATAAAAAACGACTCATAAGCACTGCCGGATTTAGGGGAGAGCAACCGGGGCGAAAGCCCCGGGGCCTCCACAAACGGGGGGCCCCCACAATAGAGATTTGGAAAAAAAATGTTCAAATTCCAACTAGTAAACATCTTTTCCTTTGATATTATTTTTTTGCTCTTTTACCTTTACCTACAGCCTACAGTACTTTGTACATCTAACATACATGAATATTTGATTATATTAATCTTAAATAACAGAAATCATAGATCTATATTTGTTCACTCCAATCAGACAATCAGTGAAACATCAAAATCTCAAATGGCCCTGATAAGCACTTCCAATTCACTACCCATCTTGAGGGAGGCCCAGGGGCCTCCACAGCAGCTTAAGAAATAACAACATTTCGATGGGTTAACAAGAATTCAAATCCTAAGTGGCCCGGGGCCTCCACAATCCTAAATCCGGCCCTGCTCATAAGGAAAGACGTCCTATAAAGAGAATCGGGATGATGACGGGATACAGTAAACGAAATCCTATTTAGTCCGTCAGTTAGATGATCAAAAAACAAAGGACACGTATTTTTTCTTTGGGTAGTCAACCAAAAAATGATAAAGTTAAAGCGCGTCAAAGTTTGGGAGTAGGCTAGGTAGGCTCGTGACGTCACTTTTAAGTGAAAATTGTACGAAAACGTGACGTCATGCGACTTTTCAAATCAATATATCTCTGCAATGTTTATATTATGTGAAAAAAGAAAAAATACGTGTCCAATATTTTTTGATAATCTACCTGATAAACGAAGAAAAAAAATAGTCATTATCCCTATGTCCTTACTGAAGGACAAAACGGTAAAAACAACCTTATTCTAAATTTGCAGCGTGCTACTATTCTTTTTTGGCAATTTTATTCAGTAAAAACACTTTTCACCCCTTTTCAACCCTTTCCGTACACCCCAGAACGCTGCAAAATCACACGATAAGTTATTTTAACTTCTTTAAAAACCCCTTACACTTTCAGCGAGTTACTAATTACTTACGGGTTTAAGACTTTAATGACTGGCCTATAAAGAACAGGGGCAAGATTAACCTCCAAAAATTTCATATCTAAAAGTATTGTTTATTCACACGCTATGTTTTTTATTAGTTATGATTTTATTTATTTTTTAAGCATTTAACTGCTAGATGTTTAAATCTAAAGAAAATTTTACTAGAAAGAAGAAGTAACTTGAAAAAGTATTCATTTGACATTGTGGGTTGCCTACAATGCGAAGAGATGGCGCTGCCTTGCAGCTTAAAGCCTAGGAAAATTTCGACGCGGCTAATAGGGCCGTGGTAGCATAATGGTCGCCCGGATAGCGAAGGATGCGGGTTCGAGTCCCGTCCGCTGCCTGCTTCGTGTGGATTTTTTTCTAGTAAAATTTTCTTTAGATTTTTTATTAGTGTCAAAGTTCAATCGTTACATTTCAACATGCCCTTAAGTTTCAAGGTTCCGCCCTTGAAACTGGAGGCCTAACACCAAATCCTTGGTAAAGTGAAACTTGGATCGTTATCATCGATTTGTGTAAGGTCACCGTGACCATCAACGAGTGCCCTTCGCTGTGGTACCACATGAGCAAAGAAGTAACAGAGATACAGACTGTTGCGCTTGTGTTAGTTACCAACTTTTTTTTTATGTTATATGTGGCATACGAGCAGACGGCTCACCTGATGGTAAGTGATCACCGTCACCCATGGACACTTGCAACACCAGGAGTATCACAAATGCGATGCCGGCCTTTAAGGAAGGAGTACGCTCTTTTTTGAAGGTTTTTGGGTCGTATTGGTCCGGAAACACCGCTGTATGAAATATGTAGTTTCAAAGCTGTAACCTTTAAAAATATAGTAGATGACAAAAAGAGTGTATGTGGTTAGATATTAAATATTATTTTTAAGAAACATTTTAGTGGCAAAAGTCGGCTTTACGCAAAATATAGTAGTTTGGCTTAATATATATATTTTTTCAGGATTATAGTATTAGACACTAACGCACTTGAATATTGTTTTTCTATTTTCTATCCTTTTACTAATCTGCCGGCGGACACCATGCAATACTGCAGATTAATATTTTTTCGTCATCAGAAACGTTACATGTACCTTCCACTAGCTCTTATTCAAAGTGCAGTACCATTAGCACGAACCATTTAGCATTATCGAATTCATAACGTTTGCTAGTCCGAAATGCCATTGTCAAATTTTGTATGGAAACTTGACGGTACATAGCCACAAAGTACGCAACGAGAAATAAAAATCAGTACACATTTGACAATGACATTTCGGACTCGCAAACGTTACGAATTCGATATTGGTTCGTGCTACTGGTGATTTGTACGCGGCCAAAAACCATGGCCGATTGTTGAAATTGGTTTTTGCTGTCCTAGACATACGACCCTATGTAAATGGCTCAGGTATGGTGGGAACTCAGATTACAGGGTGGGTGCACTTCACAAGGTGCAAGGTTCCTTATTAAGTTACTGCCGCACTCGAGTAATCCCAAAAACGCAAGTGCGGTCCTGCGTGGAATAGGTATTGCTCGCACCACTGGGATGGCTCCGCCAAGTACTTGCTCGATGCTTGCGACAGCGGCGCGCGATCCGCATCATAGGCGATGAGGAGGTGACTAAACACCTTGAGCCTCTTCAATTACGCCGTGACGTGGCATCACTCAGCGCGTTCTATCGTCTGTACCACGGCGTGTGTTTTAAGGAGTTATTCTCTCTTATCCCACCTTCCCCTTTCCTTCAGAGGACCACGCACGCTGGCCTACGTTGTCACCGTCTAACTGTGGCCACAATTCCAACGCGTACAAAGAAATTTGGTGACTCATTTCTTTGTCGCACTATCCGTAAATGGAATGCTCTGCCCGCTCACGTGTTCCCTCCCTCTAACAACCTGGGATCCTTTAAGAGGCGTGAAGAAGCAACATGCAGGCCGGCAGGGTGTGGCAGGTAGAACTGCTGTATCAGCTATCTTCGCGTCTAGACTTCACCTTCACTTAATATCAGGTGGGGTGGAGTCATTTGTCGGACCTATATATAAAAAATAAAATAAAAAAAACCGTTTTGAGCACTGGTGCTTGACGCGTATGCAGGGAAACGTTTCTATTGGTGGCGACGGAATAATCATAATCAAAATCATTTATTCAGTTTAGGCTGTTGTTACAAGCACTCATGAATGTCTAGAAGCTACGCCATCGGTTCGTACAGCGGCGGGTGACCTTCTACTGAGACTTGATTGCCAGTGCTTACACACACACACACACCGCTTTATCTCTATATAACTTATTTACTCATTTGCTGGTATAGACCTTCAGCCAGATCCTTGACCTTTCGTATGACACGGCAATCTATCTTCGTTCAAGCTCATATCTTTGGCGTCAAGCAGTCGGTTGGCTCAGCTCCCGTCGTCCTTGTATTATTCTTTTGTTTGATTCATTGGATTTCATTGGCTCATGTGAAAAAGTATTTGCATAGCTTCTTTTTCGTATTGTTAATAAACTTTTTCGTTTCTTAACAATACGTTGGTTTTTGCTAATAGCAGTGTGTTATCCCAAACTGTCATTATACACCATTAGTACATAGATAATTTGAAGTAATGGATCCTATTTTAATGTGCGGCGTATTGAGGCGGGTAATGATTTTGCTATCTGTCTCTGTTAGCTTTGCATGACGCATTATAAAAACAAACGATATAAATCACTCTATCATAAGACAATTTGATTATTTTCCGATTAGATAATATATTATACTAATGTTTGTCCACATCGAGAAAAGAGTAGTTATGCATTTAGGCTATTTTTTATGGTCAAATGATGAATATTTATTTAATTGGCAGACTAAATGGTGACGGGTCCTGTCGGAAATGGAAGTTCATAAGAACTATGCTTAGATATGGCTATGTTAAAATATCATTGTCATAGCCACATTTGGCATTCGTTGGCCCAGTTATTTTTCGGAAACAGCAGAATTTGTGAAAATATCAAATTAGATAAAAAACCACATGGTCCAAGCATCAGATGGAATATGAACCAGCATCTGCTATCCGAGCGGAAGATATGGGTTTGAGTCCCATCTGATGTCTGACAGGGTGGAATTTGTCTAGTAAAAAATAGTGTGCACGAACTACACATCTGAAGTGAAAGTTCTTATCTTAAACTAGTGGCCCGCCCTCACTTTGCTTCGGGGTAGAATTGATCAAAATCCTTTCTTAGCGGATGCCTACGTCATAACATCTACCTGCATGCCAAATTTCAGCCCAATCCGTCCAGTCACGGTATAATATTACCGTGGTCCAGTGGTTTGGGCTGTGCGTTGATAGATCACTATGTCAGTCAGTCACCTTTGAGTTTTATATATATAGATAAAATCTAACATTAGGCGGTGCATAAGGCATAGGGGTATGGAGTAGCGCACGCATCACTAGTACGTATGTATATATAAATTGTCGCGTGTGACGCTCGTAACGTTTCAGCCTTCGCCGAGTTACCCTCCAACTTTCATGCTCATCGGGTCGAGCTGCACTCGCCATTGGAGTGATGACCTCCGTGGCCGAGTGGTTTGTACGCCGGGTTTCATGATGTCGCCGACTCGAGAGGTCCGGGTTCAAATCCCGGTAGGGGGCAGATGTTTGTGTGATGAAAACGTGCATTTGTACTCCAGTTATGGATGTTTAATATGTATTTCTATATAAATATACTTATATATGTATAGTATATGTACTCTATCCGTTACCCTAGTATCCCATAACACAAGCCTTATAGTGCTTACTTTGGGGATAGGCTAATTGGTGTGAGTGTTGGAAATATTTAGTAATATTATTTATTGGATTTTTCCATTTACACCCCGTCCGAAATAAAAGTTTTAAAATGTGCGCGCGCACTGCTTTCTCTTTCTTATATCCCCCACTCAACTCCCGTTCGCCTCGCCCGAATACACTTTTGGTAACGCGTAACACATTCGCCAGCTTACCCCCCAAGTCAAGCGTGCGTAAAGAAGTTTCAGTACAAAAACTAAACCTTCATTAGTAGGCACTGATCTATATCCTTTCCAGAAAATGTTGATTAATTAGAAACTCATAATTTTAACATCGTTGAGCCCTAAGCTAAACCTTTTTATATAGTTTTGTGAAAAAAAAAACTAAACAATAGGAATTTGTTAAACACTAGCGGCCCGCCCTCGCTTCGCTTCGGTTTAGAGCTGAAGTGTAGACTACAGTTTTTGTTCTCAGGCTTGTATTATACACAATGACATTCATCTATGATTCTTCTTATACCTGCATGCAAAGTCTCAGCCCGATCGGTTTAAAATTGGCAAAGTTTCATATAAACTTTCATTCCCTATTTTATCCCCTTGGGGGTGGAATTGATCAAAATCCTTTCTTAGCGGATGCCTACGTCATAAAATCTACCTGCATGCCAAATTTCAGCCGATCCGCCCAGTGGTTTGGGCTGTGCGTTGATAGATCTCTATGCCAGTCAGTCACCTTTGAATTTTATATAAATAGATAATTTCTCTTAAAAATGATTTCATTCTCATTCTGGCTTTAAACACTATAATAAATAAATAAAATAACAAACCGAAGCCGTAGATAGAACCGGCATAGATCCATAATTGGAACAAATTTCCATGTTTTAACACTTAATTACACGACTAATTATTATTAATTTACTTATATTATGTTTTATGTTCACACGCATTGGCATAGCGAATGTCAACCGCAAACTAAACATTGTGAATACAGCAAGTTATCAGATAAGTGATAACAAGTTCGACATAATGATATGAATCATACACATACCTTTAAAATTATATGCGTAATTCTACTCAAAAATAGTTATGTGGTAGTCTGGTTCTCCAGCGCTATTTCCTTGATAAGTTAATGAATTATTCATTGACGATTATTGAGTACTATTAGGAACCTACTTTCCAAGAAATATCCTAAATCCTATCCTGATTAAACAAAAAGGACCCTGAGGAGCTTGATGGCTTGGTGGTTAGCGCATTCGGCTGCGATCAATCAATCAATCAATCATTTATTTATTTTTTCTCTCACATGAAAATAAAGTTCTTATAGTATACCACTTGTGGTTTACAATATGTTATAGCATTGTGAGAGACTGGTGCCTGAATTAGGTTTCAGTGAAACCTGTGACACAGGTCACCAGGACCCTCCCGCTGACTACATACATAATAAAAACAGGCTATGACGTGACTTGAGGCTTAAGTAATGTTAGGAATAATTTTAAAAACTTTATGCGATCGTTGAAGTTAAGCACCTTTCGCGGTGGTCTGTCATTGGATGGGTGACCAACGTTAAGCCGTTGGTTCCGGTTGCATCTGCAGTCGTTAGCACCCACTAATCCGCACTATGCCCGCGTGGTGGGTCATGGCTCAATCTCCCAATTTCATCCCTAGGGAAGGCCTGTGCCCCAGCAGTGGGGACATTAATAGGCTGATGATGATTACCACAAGAAAGCAAGACTTAAGTTCAACACGAGTTTGAGAAAGAAATGTTTGCGTGCACGGACCACACATCTGAAGTGAAACTTCTTTTCTTAAATAACCTTACATTATGCGGTGCATAAGGCATAGGGAGCAGCACATGCATCATTCAAATAAATATATTCGCGTTTAGCCTTCACCGAATTACCCTGCAACTTTCATGCTCGTCAGGAAGAGCTGCGTACGCATCCCAGACACACTCATATCTACTATATAAAAATAAGTCGGGTTTTCCTTCCTGACGCTATAACTCCAGAACGCACGAACCGATTTCCACGGTTTTGCATTCGTTGGAAAGGTCTCGGGCTCCGTGAGGTTTATAGCAAAGAAAATTCAGGAAAAATTTAAAAAAAAACTTCTTTTAATCACCAAACGAAATGTTACATAAAACGAAGCCATCTATCTGGTGGCGAAACGGAGTTCGCCGGGTTTGCTAGTCTACTATATAAAAATAAGTCGGGTTTTCCTTCCTGACGCTATAACTCCAGAACGCACGAACCGATTTCCACGGTTTTGCATTCGTTGGAAAGGTCTCGGGCTCCGTGAGGTTTATAGCAAAGAAAATTCAGGAAAAATTTAAAAAAAAATCGTTTTCTTTTAATCACAAAACGAAATGTTACATAAATCTGGTGGCGAAACGGAGTTCGCTGGGTTTGCTAGTATATATATAGTCGTGTGACGCGTGCCCCCCCGACACAGAGAGGTTCGATTCCTCTCAGTCCCCTCCCGTTTCAAGTGCACATCTGAGTGCACTTGTCCTCTAAGCGCATTTTGCGTTATTTTAAACTATGCACTAGTTTAAACTAACGCAGCGCCGCATCATCCCCCTCTCGGGGGGTGATCGCTTCAGATGAAGCTTGTAAGGCCCTTCTGGCCATAAGCATGAATAAAGGGTGTTTTTTAGTCAGTAGGAGTCTGACATAACCTTACAGCCGGCTGTAGGGTATCCATGAGGATTTCTCACCGTCTCCCCCGCCTGGGAGGAAACAAAAAAAAAAAAAAGCTAGTGACGCATTTCCATTTCGTCTTTTCCATAGGATTTCCCATTTAGCCCGTCGGAAAGGAAGTTACACTTAAAATATCATAAAAAATTGCCTAAACAAGAATTGAATCAGTGTCACACTTTTATGTAGTAAGACCGTAATAGTTCTTGGTAGATATAAAACATAAAATGAATATTTTATATAAAATAAAATAAAATAGATATTATCATGCATAAATTAAAAATTTCATCAATATAATAGCAATAAGAAAAAATACTTAACATTCAAATATTTATTTAATAAGGTGTAATTACCCAACATAAGCTGAATTAAAGGTTTGAAACTGTAAACAAAGAATGAAGTAGGATATTTTTTGTAGTGTTCTTTATGACAAGGTTTATACGAAGGAATTTGCTTAAAATCCCCAGATTCAGAAATCGGTGTGGTAAGTATGTTTGTATTGAGGTGACTGCTATTTTATATTAATAATTGAACCTATGAAAATTTAGGCGCCGCTTTTCATTTATAGTTTAATTTGACTATAGGTCAAATAGGGTATTTGACAAGTTTCAGAAAACGTCCTCACGTTATTGATTAATGTTCATGGAGTCCGTAAAAAGGGATAATGGATATTCATCATTCTGTTGTGTATTTCAGTAAAAATAACCAAATCAAAAACTCCATTTTCAAGTTGCCGCGAAATCGTTTTTCTGGACAATATGGCGTCTTACTAGTGTGTGACGTTACACGACTGTTATTAAAACGTCAAACGATACAATGTAACGTCAATTTAACCGGAAGTTTATTGGCATGTGACGTCATTTTAGGCTCCGCCAATCCCAAGCGTTTTGGGTCACGTGTCAATAGATAAGAAAACTATTATCTTTTTCGTGATTTTTTAGTAAAATTATAAATAATTTTTTTAAATCTAAAGAAAATATAACTAGAAAAAATTCCACGCGGACCAGGCAGCAGACGGGACTCGAACCCGCACCCTTCGCAATCCGGGCGAATGCACTGACCAATTATGCTACCGCGGCCCTCACGGACCGCGTCGAAATTCCTTCTAGCTATTCTTAAGCTGCAAGGCAGCGCCATCTCTTCGCATTATAGGTAAACCCACAATGTCAAATGAATACTTTTACAAGTATTAAACATTTGAAAGAAGAAATAGCAATTATAGTTATAATTTTTTTATTATTTTTAAAGCATGTAACTGCTTGATGTTTAAATCTAAAGAAAATATAACTAGAAAAAATTCCACGCGGACCAGGCAGCAGACGGGACTCGAACCCGCACCCTTCGCAATCCGGGCGAATGCACTGACCAATTATGCTACCGCGGCCCTCACGGACCGCGTCGAAATTCCTTCTAGCTATTCTTAAGCTGCAAGGCAGCGCCATCTCTTCGCATTATAGGTAAACCCACAATGTCAAATGAATACTTTTACAAGTATTAAACATTTGAAAGAAGAAATAGCAATTATAGTTATAATTTTTTTATTATTTTTAAAGCATGTAACTGCTTGATGTTTAAATCTAAAGAAAATATAACTAGAAAAAATTCCACGCGGACCAGGCAGCAGACGGGACTCGAACCCGCACCCTTCGCAATCCGGTTACATGCTTTAAAAATAATAAAAAAATTATAACTATAATTGCTATTTCTTCTTTCAAATGTTTAATACTTGTAAAAGTATTCATTTGACATTGTGGGTTTACCTATAATGCGAAGAGATGGCGCTGCCTTGCAGCTTAAGAATAGCTAGAAGGAATTTCGACGCGGTCCGTGAGGGCCGCGGTAGCATAATTGGTCAGTGCATTCGCCCGGATTGCGAAGGGTGCGGGTTCGAGTCCCGTCTGCTGCCTGGTCCGCGTGGAATTTTTTCTAGTTATATTTTCTTTAGATTTAAACATCAAGCAGTTACATGCTTTAAAAATAATAAAAAAAAATTATAACTATAATTGCTATTTCTTCTTTCAAATGTTTAATACTTGTAAAAGTATTCATTTGACATTGTGGGTTTACCTATAATGCGAAGAGATGGCGCTGCCTTGCAGCTTAAGAATAGCTAGAAGGAATTTCGACGCGGTCCGTGAGGGCCGCGGTAGCATAATTGGTCAGTGCATTCGCCCGGATTGCGAAGGGTGCGGGTTTGAGTCCCGTCTGCTGCCTGGTCCGCGTGGAATTTTTTCTAGTTATATTTTCTTTAGATTTAAACATCAAGCAGTTACATGCTTTAAAAATAATAAAAAAATTATAACTATAATTGCTATTTCTTCTTTCAAATGTTTAATACTTGTAAAAGTATTCATTTGACATTGTGGGTTTACCTATAATGCGAAGAGATGGCGCTGCCTTGCAGCTTAAGAATAGCTAGAAGGAATTTCGACGCGGTCCGTGAGGGCCGCGGTAGCATAATTGGTCAGTGCATTCGCCCGGATTGCGAAGGGTGCGGGTTCGAGTCCCGTCTGCTGCCTGGTCCGCGTGGAATTTTTTCTAGTTATATTTTCTTTAGATTTAAACATCAAGCAGTTACATGCTTTAAAAATAATAAAAAAAAAAAATTATAAATAATTTTTTTGTAAAAATAGTAAAATCCCCTGCCAATAATCATTCTAAACACAGATGCTAACAATTGGCACTTTATTTTTAATACTGTCAAATACCCTATTATAGAAAAAGAAGTCATTAGTTAGTGTGCATTTGACGTGACATCAACAAAAGTCAAATTTAAGTCTAGATGAAACAACGCGGCCTAAATCATTATAAACGCAACTTTGCTCAATGTCAAACACATGTTATAATAATATAGTTTAAACATCCTTGCTTAAAGTGATCTCTAGACAACTTAGCACTTATCTAATCTATTAATCACCTACTTATAACAATTTTGCTATCATAAATTCTTTATCTCATGTATATTTAATGATTTTGAGAACAATGAAAACAAAAACATAGCATATTGCGCAAAATTATACTCATGTAGGTTTGTACCTCACCCCTCTGGTACCTGGTCGGATTGTGGCGTCTATGGGTGCGGCCAGAGTGCACTCAGATTCAGATTCAGATTCAGATTCTGAAAACAAGCGCGAGAAATAAACAGTGTAGTCTAAGCAGGTTGCCTGCTTTTTCTCGCGCTTTGTTTTCTGAGTCTGAATCTGAATCTGAATCAGGAGTGCACTCTGGCCGTACCCTTCGACTACACTGTTTATTTCTCGCGCTTGTTTTCAGAATCTGAATCTGAATCTGAATCTGAGTGCACTCTGGCCGCACCCTATCTCCTTCGCGGCGAAGGGAAGCCAGGCAGACTGGCGCCGTAACGCGTTACGTAACGAAGCGGTTTACCCTCCCATAAGAAGTTAAAACTTCAAAAACCATAAGTTTCTTCAGTAAATATTTACTCACTCCAGATACACCATTGCAGCTCACATAATTCTTGCTATTCGACCTGGCACGGGTCATAGAAGCTATCCTTTTGATGCCCTCCAAACTGGTCCTCACTGCCGAGCTTTGCTGCACCATTGTGTTAAATCGACAGTAGTTTTTTAATCACAGGCAAGCATAAACACGAATAAATCTATTTATTCATTCAAAAAGTACACTGTGATCCGTTTAGAACATTTCCTTTCAAAGTACTCTAGAACACACTTTTTCAAAAACCTCAAAAAGTAACAAAAAAAAGAATATTCAAAAATCTACACTCTTTTGTTTAGAATGCTTTTTTGAAATATTTCGTAGAATACACTTTTAACAACCACAAAAAACAGTGATATGAAAACTACAGTCTTTCGTCTGGAGCACTGACGACACTCCTTTAACTATTGTGAGCCTATTGTTAAAACTGAAATAACTGTAAAGGAATTATAGATTTTATACAGTACGTGATTTGATGAGTAACTTTAAGGAAAAACCCCTGGTATTATAACGTGACGTGGGTCGGGTGTTAACCTATTTAATAATGCATAATTCACGATTTTATAATGAAACTACGTTTGGATCTATGAATTTTAAAATAAATGAGGTCGCATTACTATTGTTTCTTAAGAAAAATCGAAGTTATGATAAATACCATTTGAAAAGAATAATCCGATCGGAGATCCGATCTCTGTGATCATGGCGCTTGCAACAGTGCCGAAATATCGGACTCATAAAAAACAAGGTACACACTGAATCAAAAAAATTATCCTTTTAAAATGGTATTTATCACAATTTCGATTATTGTCATGAAACAATAGTAATGCGAACTCATTTATTTTCGGATTTTCGATCGGAGATCGAATCTCCGTGATCATGGCGCTTGCAACAGTGCCGAAATATCGGACTCATAAAAAACAAGGTACACACTCAATCACAAAATTTATACTTTAAAAATGGTATTTATCACAATTTCGATTATTCTCATGAAACAATAGTAATTCGACATCATTTATATTCGGATTTTCGATCGGAGATCGGATCTCCGTGATCATGGCGCTTACAACAGTGCCGAAATATCGGAGACTCATAAAAAACAAGGTACATGGTAACAATCCCGTTAATATCTATAATGTTAGTGACCATGAAAGTTTAAAACAATTTTTTGATTGACTCTATTAAATAGGTTGCTTTCGAAAATAAGACTGATTGATAAACCAATAAACTGCAATAGCTTTCAAAACTGTGGCAAGAGTAAAATTAAGTTTAAGTAACTAGTCGTACTTAAACTTATTTTACGTTCTACACGTTGTTTGAATTACCAAACAATTAGATATCCACACAAAATGATACTAAATATGGATGAATGTTATGAAATAAAGTTTACGAAAAAAAAAATTGTTCACACACCTACAAACAACTATCTCAGGTCAAACCCGTTCGTGATCAAGGTGTCATATTCGATGAAAAACTCACTTTTGTAAATCACGTTGACGTTAATATCGCATCGTAATCGTATCGCATAGTCAAAGTTTCTATGAAAACAAAGCAGCCCCTATCGGACGTAAGAATAAACTGGCTCCTTCCATACAAAATTTGACGATGACGATAAAATTCCGAAGTCGCCAAAATTCATGCTCAGCCCTACAGGCTGGTACATCTTTAAACATACGTAGGTAAATAACTCATTTTTGAAGTAAAAACTTCTTTAGCGGCGTTGTACACTTTTTTTTGTATGGGTAATAAATGTTAAACTCGCGTCATGTTAAACACGTGGGCTGATCGCATCATGACACACAATAAAATTGGAAACGTTGTTGACTTTCAATATATTGGACGAAATAATAATAACGACGTATTATAATAATAGGTCTCTATCTAGGATGTCCACGTGGCAGCTTTATTGCGAAGAAAATGCATTTTTTTACAATAGATGTCGCTAGGTGCGCTTAAATGTGATTCATGTGAGTTGATTTTTCTGAGAGATAAACTTTTTTAATGTAATATAAATTGTCATGTTTGTGTACGATAACGCAATAAATAAGTATGTATTTGTATTCGACCACATACATGATAGTACTTTTATACTGATAATTAAAGCAATTCGTGCAAAATTATTCCGTAACCATTCCAAAATATCAAAAATGCACAACGTTAATATTCAAGTTTTCACTTCTGCCGGCACTCCCGGAGTGCAACCCGTCGTTTTTTTTAGTGTGTATGCTGTTGGTCGCGTTACATTACAGTGTCACCGGGTTTGGGGACAGCGAGATCCTAAGGGGACCTCAAGCCGAGAATTTGCGAGTGCCTCTAGAGGTATTCCAGACAGATGGCATCTCCGCACGGGGGGAGTCTCCTCTCCGTCTGAAGCCTCTAAACCACTCGAACCTGAGAGGAATTCATTCGTTATTTTTGTGGTATTATGTTAGTACATATAGTATAGTTACCCGCCATTGCGAAAGTAAGAAACCTACGCAAATGCAAAATGTTTAAAGCGTATTAATTTATCGGTAGGCAGATCATTTATAAAATGACCATCTTACACAAATAAATGTCGTTAATTTATCACGCGAATTAATGAGACAAGGCTTAAATGAAACTTGTTACTCTGCGGTCAAAGTGTAAGGCCGTGCCTCTTAAGTCCTGCTATTGAAACGCATAGAGGACGGTCTTATGAACAAAGAAACCAAGAATAGTATAATGTCTAATGAAAATGTATAAAACTAGCCAACGATGATTACTACCTACTAGTATTAAGGTTATTTCCTCAGACGGACACCCCTATTTCCCGTGTTAGTGTGAGAACATGCACTCGGGCGCAGACAACGTAAATTTTGACATAAGCTTTATACATTCTATAAGTCAAAATTGAAAAGTCAGAGATAAGTCCTTGTGTCAGTGTAAATTAAATAGTTAACGTCCAGTATATGGTATAAGCGCTTATTCCACCTGTGTAAATACGCGAGTGTGCGATGTCGGTGGTAAAAGAAAAAGAAGTTATGAGTAATATAATCGAATTGTATAAACATATGCCGTATCTTTGGAACAAAAACGATAAAAATAACATTAATAGTATTAATATTCCTCCACGTTTTTCGTTTTTTACTTAATTAAAAAAAAACGTGTAAAAACGAAAAACGTGTTTTTACTTAATTTTATTTTTATTGATCCAATGGCCAGGCCTACGAAAAGACAATTTTTTTATTGCTTTGGAAGGACTGGAGCCATTACGAAAAAGTCCGACTAAATTCGCCGCGCGCTTGTAACTGACTGATTTAGTAACTAAATTATTCAAGTGTAATCAGAAGCTTCTAATAAGCCTTCTTTTTAGGATCCTTACTAGGAATTCTGAATTTAGTCAGGTGGAATAAGCGCTTTCATTTAATTTGACTTTTACCCAAATATATGGGTAACAAGCACAAAATCTTTTTTTTAATAAAAACTGATTTGTTATAAAAGTAGGCACTGATAGTTAGAGATAATACTTTATCCTTTACAGATTCAAAGGACAGTTTTCTACGGCCTCATTAACGCCATCACGTTAACGCGATACAGTTTCCACTTCCATTAAAGAAACACATTAGAAGAAAATAAATTAATAATTCCAACACTCACACCAATTAGTGTCGCCGCACACGGGCCACACGCCACAGCCACAAACGCCGCCACGAGAAGCTAGAAGCGGCTACTAAAGCGGCTGAAGCGCACGACAGCGGCCGACTAAGGTAAGGGAGAGAGGGGTGGGGAATCGCGCGAGTGACGTGTGGCGGCGTTTTGTATCGGCGCATTAAGTGGCCGGTGCGGGCCACAAGAAGCGAGCAACGACGATTTGTAGCGTGTGGCGGCCACCGGCGTACCGTGTGTGGGAGTCCATATAAAATGTATGAAAACTACAAGAATTTGCCGGTGGCGGCGTTTTGTGGTTGTGGTCGGTGGCCCGTGTGCGGCGACACTTAGCCTAACCTTTTTGTGTGGCTCTCACAAACTAGTTTTCTTTGAATTCTAATATTAAATACCATCACAAAATTATTATTTTCTTACGATCGTATACCATTTGATGCCAACAAAGCCCGTGAAGTGAAGCTAACTCACTAATTTGATCGCGATAAATACTTTGATGTGCACTAATTTACCGACACCGAAGCGAAGACCACACGATAAACGTTCGTGCTAGGATGACAATCTTGGCTACACATATCGTGAAAAATCAAAATCTTCGCGTTATAGCGATAGTTTGGCCAAAGCATAAGTGATATTATTATTAACTAAGTTTGGAAACTGTTTCAATCTAATTAAGAGTACACGGCAACTCATATACAGGTCACGGCACGGCGGAGGGGATAGCTGCTCATGGGTACGACTGGAGAGCCAATCGGCGCAACGCACGCCTACCCGCGCACCTTGTTTCCCCCCAAGACATCTTAATTTTTACTTCTGTCACAGAATATATACACTACGCGAAAAGAAGCGACACTTAAGCATGTGTGCTCGTAAAATCGCCCGCGGCTATGTGTGGGTGTCTGGAGGTGCGCGGGGGCGTAGCGCGGCGCGCGGGGCGTGGAGAGGGCAGTCGCCGACTGCCTCGACCGAAGGCATGGCAGTAGCGAAATAGTAAAATAATAGCGTTGCACTGCATTGCACGCACAGACTGACTACGCTACGCAATCTTATTATTACTTAGATAATAATAAGAATTATAAAACGAATCGAAAAAGGAGAAAATATATAAAAGTTAACAATTTGTTATAGTACCTACATTAAATGATTAAGAATTGATTATAAAATCAAACCTATCCTTCATTATTTACCCCAGTATTCTTGAATCAGTTTACATTTAATAACTTACTATGCATAAATATTCATTGGCACAAATCTAAATTCCAAGTTCAACCCTAGCGCATACACGGTCCTGCTCAAGGTCTGCTGGAACTCTCACGTACAGAGAGTGTCACCGCTGTGCTTCTGTGCAATAACGGACAGCGCTAGTTTCGTACCGCGACTTATACTCCTGGTTTTTTCTGTAAAGTCGTAGGTAAGTACATTGTTTAAGTAAAATTTTAGAGGTGAAGTTACTAGGTAATAGTGCATAAACCCTACCGCGACTTGAAGCAATAACTCAAGTTAGGTGTTGGATAATCGAAGCGCCAAGTAGGAACTATAATCGCCATACGAATGCAGCGACTGTTGTAATGAAAGTAGCAGAGTATTTATTTTCTGGACAGGCAGCTGTTAGTTAAATACATTGATTACAGCTTTATAGATTTTTTTGGTTTCGTACCCTGAAGTTTTTTTTTTTTCATGTGTAATGTTAAATATATGGTTCTCTGTATATTTATAAGGGAACAAATATATATATTTATATATTGAAGTTAACGTTTAAATTGTGATAATGGTCAGTTTTGATTCTGCAATTGGATACAGATCCAAAACCGCCGCTATGTATTTATGCTTTTAGTCGATGTGGCAGTTAGGTACCATTGATGCGCTTAAGTTGTGAAACTATTGAGTCGACATGTTTGATGAATTTGCAAGTGGCTGTTTCGCTCTTTATTGTTTCCAGTAAGTTGTATGGTTCAATTTTGTATAATCCGCAGTAATTGTGGAGAGACACTGTGGAGTTGTTGATCAAGTAAAATATGCACATGCACACACATCTCTCCATCACACACACACTACATATACACATACACACACACACACACACACACATACACACACACACACACACGCACACACACACACACGCACACACACACACAAACACACACAAACACACACAAACACACACAAACACACACAGTGTAATGTATTATAAACACTTTAATGTGTCTGTCTTTTGAGGTGGGCGCTAATAACTGTAACACAGTCTTAGACTACTACGGTTGTTAACGCTAAATTGTTATAATGTATACGTCATGATTCAAAAATAAAGATTATTATTATTATTATTATTATAATTTTCATATTCAGCTCTGGTGCAGTGGAATATAGGGCAATCTTTTAAGATGTGTGTGATGTCCTGTTTAGTGTGGTTATCACATGGGCAACAATCATCGGGTGTTATTTTATATTTGTGCAGATAGGCCTTGTGGTAACCGTGGCCCGAAAGGATTTGTGTAACAGAAAACGAAGGTCTGACAACTGTTCGAAATTCCGTTATTTCGGCGACGCTTTGGAAGAACGACTTTGTGACCCGCCCTTTGCGGAGCCGTTGCATAGTCTTCCTGCCACGCGCTCAGGGTTCTTTCCTTCAGATAGCGCTTAGTGTGGGATAGCGGGAATACGTTCATAAGTGCCGCTGTTTTCTTGGCAGCCGCCTCTTTGGCTGCAGCGTCTGCTAATTCATTTCCCACTATCCCCACATGGGCTTTGGTCCAAATAAATCTTATATTTGTTTCTTTTTCTTGCAGTCTGTAAAGGCTATGGTGTATACTATTTACCAGAGGATCGGTGTTGCTTCGGTCTTGGATAGCTTTTAGAGCGGACAGTGAGTCCGTAAACAACCGTACCCTGAAGTAACAACGGACAACTATTCTTGAGCTTCCGCTTTCGTCCGCCGTTCAACAGACTGTATTATAATTATGAAGAATGATAATAGGTCGTCTTTTTTTATTAAGAGAAATATATTAAGATTAATGCTATAATAATGCAAATCAAAAGGATGAATGGTCAAAAACTTAGTTTTAAAATGAAGGGTAAGTAAGGTCTCTTAATTTGGCTCTTCTTTAATTAATCTTGTTCTTTTTTGGTTATATTTTTTTAAGCATTTAACTGCTAGATGCTTAAATCTAACGCTTTTTTTTGCATTCGCCTGGATAGCGGAGAGGGAGCTGGTTTGAGTCCCGTCTGCTGCCTGGTCCGCGTGGATTTTTTTCTAACTCTAGAAAAAAAACATTGTTTTTTTAACTAATTGGTTTCCTAACAATGATATTATAATGTTTGAGAACCCTCTGCGTGCGAACTTAGCCGATCCTTTGAATGAAGCAATTAGACAATTTGTTAAATTTCATTTGAATTTAATTCTGTTACAGTAAGATTTATGCTGTAAGCTAAACAATTAAAAAACTGTAAACATATAATGTTATCGTACAAAAAGTTACGTAGTAAAGTACTAAGAAAAGTTTTGTAAACACCAAACACGCACGGCATCATTGCTTGTTTACATTATAGCGCCATCTGTTGCCGAGTAGAAGAACTAATCTACTCCCAAATCGTAAAACACGCACGGCCTTATAAATGGATTTTTTTCTTTGTTTTTATTTTTACGTCAATATTTATAAGAATATATATTTTGTAAATTAATTCTGTACACCGTGTTTTTCAGGTAAAATGTATAGATCTACTTACGTATGTCGATTCAAATACCGGTAAACAAACAGCCGTAGAACTTTTCTTTTTGCTATGAATTTATTAACAAGCTATGAATAGGTGTTCTGAATTTTCGAAGTACATATTTTCATTCCCGAGACCAAATTGTCGACTCGTCATGAGTTCGATAAAAAAACATGGGACACATGGGGGTCAGGATAGGCATATCCTGACTCTATGCCCCATGTTTTTTTTATTTTAAAAGAGTGGCCAACAACCGTTTTGCCCGCCTGATGGTTCATCCATCCATCAGCCTTTCTCCGTCCACTGCTGGACATAGGCCTCCCCCATAGAACGCCACAATGCGCGGTCCTGCGCGGCTCCCAGCACATTTGACGATGTCATCAGTCCATCTTGTCGGGGGCCGCCCCACGCTGCGTCGTCCGGTACGTGGTCGCCACTCGAGGCCCTTTCTTTCCCAACCTAACGGTTAGCAGTCACCATAGACTATAGACGCTTGTGATACCAAAAAAATCACTCCTGTTGCCTACCCTGATCCAATCCCCTACCCCGTGGTGCCCTAAAACCTTACTCACCGACAGAAACAACATCACGAAAAGATAGTGTCATTTTACTGCAGTCTACTGTAAGGTGGAGGTTGATAATCCAGACGTTCACTCCAATTGGAGCTGAAAGACCTCTCTTATTTCCTATCCGAGGTAGAACTTCCTGGAATCCTGGAAACCACTTCGGGACCAACAACAAACAAATGATTTTGTTATTTCATAAGCTATCTTCTGTAAATTGATTCAATGTTATCTTCCATAAGGTGGAGGTTACTTCAATGCGAGGGTCCCCCACAACAACGGCTAACTAGAGCCGAGGTCCGAGTCTCAGAGACGCCCTCTAGTTGTTCCGATCCCCTCAGGTTCGAGTGGTCTAGAGGCTTCAGACGGAGAGGAGACTCCCGCCCCGTGGGGAGATGCTATCCGCCTGGAATACCTCTAGAGGCACTCGCCAATTCTCGGCTTGAGGTAACCTTAGAATCTCGCCGTCCCCAAACCCGGTGGCGCTGTAAAGGTCATCTGCGTCCAACAGAATCGAAATAGGTATTCGCTATGCCCTACTGCTAATAGATATATGAAATTTAGCCTAAATTGTCGCCTATTTGCGTCTGAGGCCTCGTAGTTAAGCACTTATGAGCGGCGGTCGTTACTTGAGGACCCGTCCGGATATAAATATAAATTGCTTCATTGCCAGAATCTTTGTTCCGTATGCGCAAGGTTGTTGGAAAATTATTTTGATGGGCATAAAAGGACTTGTTTGACGTTGCAAAAATATTTTTGTGCGTAATTTTTTGTGGTGAAACTATTTTACGGAGGGAGTAGGGCGGTAGAGATTGAGATGAGTGCTTGTGCTGGCAAATATCTACAAGCTTGAGGAGCTTCTGTTAAGTACAATAGGGATGTTGACCCACTTTTACTTTTCTTTGTCTAGGAGAAGGGATTACCAAAAAGTATTGGACACAACCAACTAGGACGTTCAAAAAGTCGAGTTGGTCAACGTCGTCATACGTCATGCGCGTCATCTACTGCCCAACTAAGACGTTCAAGAAGTCGAGTTGGTCAACGTCGTCATACGTCATGCGCGTCATGTACTGCCCAACTAAGACGTTCAAGAAGTCGAGTTGGTCAACGTCGTCATACGTCATGCGCGTCATCTACTGCCCAACTAAGACGTTCAAGAAGTCGAGTTGGTCAACGTCGTCATACGTCATGCGCGTCATGTACTGCCCAACTAAGACGTTCAAGAAATCGAGTTGGACAACGTCGTCAGTGAGGAATGTAGGCCACTACATAAGTTTTGTCGTACGCGAAATAAATGTAAGATATTGTTTAGTAAAGGGTAGATTTATATAGGCAGACTAATATCAACAATAACAGTACAAGTTTCGTAACGTAAAGTAGTTTTGCAGATTTATTGCGATTTTTTGAAAATTAAACATGACTGAATTTACTCGTCGGGATATTCGTGTAATAATCTATACTTATAATAAATCTGTAGAGAGGTCAATTCTGTACATGAAATATATTTTCAAAATAACTATCAGGGGGTGATTAGTGATCGATACTGATGCCAAAAATGCAATCAGTAAATTTTTTGTCTGTCTGTCTGTGTGTATGTTCCTCATAGAAACAAAAACTACTCGACGGATTTTAACGAAACTTGGTACAATTATTCTTCATACTCCTGGGCAGGTTATAGTATACTTATCATCACGCTACAATCAATAGCAGCAGAGTAGTGAAGGGAAATGTTGGGAAAACGGGAGAAGTTACTCCATTTTTTAAGCTTCCGTCGCGTGTGCAGCCTTAATGGTTAAAGTTACATAGAAATCATGTATGAGGGAAATATTCTACATAAAATTGTCTAAAAAATATTATAATAACATTATTATAACAGCATATGTCTATCTTTTATGGTTGTCTCACAATAACACGTGTAATTATATAAATAAAGTCATTGTTTATAGCACAAGCCTGAGAACAAAAACTATAGGTTACACTACAGCTCTACACCGAAGCGAAGCGAGGGCGGGCCACTAGTGTTATATAATTTCAAGCGTGGCTTGACTAAGCAACAGTGTTTTGAAGAAATGAGTGGTACATTAGGACAAACGTGTCCTTCCTTAAGGACCATAGAAAGAGGGTTTATTTATATATATTTTTTTAAAGCTTGTAACTGCTTGATGTTTAAATCTAAAGAAAATATAACTAGAAAAAATTCCACGCGGACCAGGCAGCAGACGGGACTCGAACCCGCACCCTTCGCAATCCGGGCGAATGCACCGACCAATTATGCTACCGCGGCCCTCACGGACCGCGTCGAAATTCCGCCCGGATTGCGAAGGGTGCGGGTTCGAGTCCCGTCTGCTGCCTGGTCCGCGTGGAATTTTTTCTAGTTATATTTTCTTTAGGGTTTATTTAGTTTAATCGCAGCAATTTTAGCTTGGAGTGCGATTCGAGGCCGGTAAGGCCAATAGAGGTAACTACCGATAGAAACATTCTGCCTTACAGTGCGAAAACTACTGGTAGAAGACCGGCATGTGACATATCGACAGATCGAGGAAACCCTGAATTTAAATGCACCAACCGTTCATCGAATTCTTCATGATCACTTTGGGTACCACATTCGATGACTGACGAGTTAAGGGAACAGCGTATGAATTGGTGTCAGGAGATGTTAAAAAAATTGGACGGCGGCAAATCTAAGTACGTCAATTCAATCTAACTTTGTATTTAAATTCTGACATTTTAATTATAATATTTAAATTTTGACATATTATTTTTTATCTTACCATTTTAAAATTTGACATTTAATTTTTATTTTACCATTTAAAATTTTTACATTTGATTATTTTTATTTTACCATTTTAAATTTTGAAATATTATTATTTTTGACATTTAGTAACTGTTATGTGCGAAACCGATTGAATTTAATTTTATTTAGTTTTAAATGTAATTTAACAGTTGTTGTTTAGATGTAATTTAATTTGTTTTTATGTATCATAATTATTACTATTTATCATCATTTTGTCATTGGCGTGCTATGATCCTTGTGGTTGAAATAAATGAATTATTATTATTATTAACACATGTGATGAAACTTGGTTTTACTATTTTGACGTCTCAACTAAATCCCAAAGCAAAGTATGGGTGTTTCAAGATGAAGATGCGCCAACATCCGTCAAAATGTCTCGATCTGTTAAAAAAATAATGGTGACTGTTTTTTTCTCAAAACGCGGAATATTGACAACTATCGTACTTGATAAACAGAAGACTGTTACTGCAAGTTCCTACACGGAAAAATGCCTCGAGTTTTAGAAGCGTTGATAAACGAACGACCAAACTCAAGACTCGACACATGGTTTCTGCATCAGGGCCGGCAAAACTATAGACTATTTGCGTGAAGTTGGAGTGAAATTACTAGGACATCCTCCTTTATAGTCCAGACTCAGCGCCATGCGACTTTGCACTTTTACCTTATGCAAAAATATCACTGAAAGGACGCAAGTTTTCTAATGACGAAGAGCTTATAGGCGCATTTGAAGAGATATGTGATAGTGTTTAAGATGGTTTCTGGAGCGACGTATTTAGCAAATGGTTCGACCGTATGAGAGCTTGTATCAGTGCTAACGGGCATTACTTTGAAAAAAATGAAAAAGGACGACAAAAATGTAGGGAGGGACCTAGTATTGAGGCGCACGTTGACTCTAGCAAGAGTACATATTTTTCTTTTTTCACATATATCAAAACATTTTAGAGATATATTGATTTGGAATGTCGCGTGACGTCACGTCTTGGTACATATTTTTTAAATTAATTAATTTTTACTTAGAGTGACGTCACAAGCCTCCGCTCCCAAACTTTGACGCGCTTTATCTTTGTAAATTTTTAGCTTGATTGACAAAATAAACTGACGGACTGATCGATTGATTGGTCAATATTTGTGTCACATTCGATGATTTAATGGTCATTCAGAAAGCTGCAGCGATGGCTTAATTTTTTCGATTTATTTAAGAATTTACATACAATACACCTTCTTGCCGTATATCCGATGTGGAGTTTAAGAATTAAGGGTGAAATTTAGTAAAAAGTATTGCCAAAGGGCAATCAGATTAATATATAAATAAATGTTAATGTAACATGTCAGCACACCTCAATGTTGCTATACATTATGTATATGGCATTATTTGGTTCTAAGATGTTTTCCTAAAACAATGACAGGTAGTCATCCTAAACCTAATATTTTATAGATATTAGAGAACATATTGCATTATCTTAGTTTACACCTAAGTAGATCATATAAATATAATATGACCTACTTATAGCTCTCGAAGACAATATCGACAATTTTCGAAACTGTTAAGCATAACAAAAGTAAGTCAGCCCGTGTTTCAATTTAAACTTGACTCAGATATCTTACTGTATCGGGATGTTTAGTGTTATTAAAGATTATTTTCTCCATGTGGGGGGTACGTGTCGACCCTGGTCCTCTTTCTAGACTCTATGTGTGCCTCAACACATTCCTCACTGACGATGTCGGCCAACTCGACTTATTGAATGTCTTAGTTGAGCAGTAGATGACGCGCATGACGATATTGACCAACTCGACTTTTTAAACGTCTTAGTTGGGCAGTAGATGACGCGCATGAGCAATTTCCCAATGCAGAATTGGTGTCTGGAGGATTTTCATACTCGCCACAGTTTAATCATAATCATAATAATCATAATCATAATCAAAATCATTTATTCAGTTTAGGCTGTTACAAGCACATATGAATGTCTAGAAGCTACGCCATCGGTTCGTAAATCTACGGCGGGAGACCTTGTACTGAGAAGAACCGGCAAGAAACTCAGCAAGGGCTGTTTTTTTCTCCCTGTTTTATTATTTACAGAGTCGTCAAATTGAAAAATGACTTCAGAGGTGATTCATGAAGTCACTTTTCATTACATAATTATTAAATATACATTAATTGTTTACCTGCATTTTGATTGCTGTGTCATACAGTATAAATACAAATAGTGTTATTTATATTCAGTGTGACTAAACATTAACTTCAATATTAAGGAAGTTAGGGCAGACTCATCTCCGCTGGCAGCACCCGTTCACGAGCATGACGCATGAACCAGCCATCGCTTCGCTCAACCATATTTTAGGGAACGTAACGACCCGCCTCACACGACACCGCCGAAGAGACTATTATGAGAGCATGACTACCCATAACTACCCATACTAACTACAACATATTTACTTAAATTAAGGTCATTTACCAGTAAGACACAACAAACAATTACAAAACAAAGCAAAGGAGAAATCACGACCACGCCGTTTTGTCAATCAAATATTCTTAAACAGTCTGGTAATCTTACTTAAGTTATTAACTTTATATACAGCTTTCAGTTTAATTATAGTATTGTCAACACGTAATTCATAATTTAAATCATATAGAAATACCCGTTGGAATGGTTGGAACAGTTCATACCCAAGCATTTTTGTCTGTAATATAATCAGACACTTTATAATATGCTTTCTTAACTAGTAATTTTTTAATGGTCGATTTAAATTTAGTCATGCTTAACTCTTGAATATTGCTTGGAACTTTATTGTAAAAGCGAACACTAAGACCTCTAAACGAATTATTGATTTTGTGGAGCCTAGTAGCAGGTAAAGTTAAGTTATTTTTATTTCTAGTATTATATGTATGTATTTCACTATTTTTAGTAAACAAATTAATATTTTTTTTTACAAATACTAAGTCGTCATATATGTATTGTGATGCAACTGTCAATATACCTATTTCTTTAAACTTATCTCTTAATGAATCCTTAACTTTAAGATTATAAATTGATCGAATAGCCCTCTTCTGCAGCACAAATATAGTTTGAATGTCGGCGGCATTTCCCCACAGTAAAATACCGTAAGACATTACACTATGAAAATAACTAAAGTAGACTAATCTGGCAGTTTCTATATCCGTTAACTGCCGTATTTTCATTACAGCATATGCTGCAGAACTAAGTCTCTTCGACAATCCATCAATATGTGGGCCCCACTGCAGCTTAGAATCTAGTGTGATTCCTAAGAACACTGTGGTATCTACAGAGCTCATATGTCGATCCTTTATATTTACATTAGTTTTTACCTGTTTCACATTAGGTAATACAAATTTCAAACACTTAGTTTTCCCTTCATTTAGCATCAAATTATTAACATTGAACCAATGGACTACCTTCGAAATAGACCTGTTCACGTCATCAATTTGTGACTCCCTACGTTTAATTTTAAACAAAAGTGAAGTGTCATCCGCAAACAATACTATTTCGTGGTTATCCTTTACAAAATAGGGCAAGTCATTGATATAAATTAAAAATAAGAAAGGACCAAGGATTGAGCCCTGCGGAACTCCCATCTTAACCGACGAACCAGGAGATTGTAGTCAGGTTCGTCAAACTGATCATACAGGGATCTTTGCTCACGCATGACTTAAAGCAACTAGTTGATCCACCCACCAGGAACCCAAATATTCAAAGTAAATCGCTTTCTTTGCTGGACCTTCTGTTTACGACTCATCCACAGGGCTATCAGGTTGTGGTCAGTGCTCCACTAGGCTTGTCGGATCACTGCCTCTCATCATCATCTTCCAAAGCACCACAGGCTAAACCTCCGCGTCCAGCGGTGGTCTAACGCAGGATCTGGCGCTATGGGTCGGCATATTGGGACGGTATGCGCGACTACTTTTTTTTTTTTTTTTCCAACACTCACACCAATTAGCCTAGCCCCAAAGTAAGCACTGTAAGGCTTGTGTTATGGGGGTACTAGGGTAACGTATACTAGGGTAACGGATACAATACATATACTGTACATATATAAGTATATTTTTATTTAGTAATACATATGAAACATCCATGACTGAAGTACAAATGCTCGTATTCATCACACAAACATCTGCCCCCACCGGGATTCGAACCCGGGACCTCTCGAGTCGGCGACACCATGAAACCCGGCGTACACCACTCGACCACGGAGGTCGTCCCTTTGCGTGCCCTTAGAAGCAGTGCTGCCGTGACAAGGACCTATGGGTCAGTGCTGTTGACATTACGGAAGGATTGTGATGGTTATAAAATCGCTGGTTTAATCACGATTGTGTTCACGTAAACTGGCGGCATTTCATGCTTGGATTAAAGATCCCGGGGTCAATTCACTGAATGTAACCTACAATATTGCTTTGCATCCAAGTCCTGCTAGACGGCTTACAAAAGAGCTGGTGCCCAGCGCTGACAAACTAAGGCATTTTTAAAAGTTTAGAAGATGTGATTTTATTCTAAAATCTCAGAAGATGTTTGGCTCTGATGAACATCCCACATTGTGGGTTACAGAAGGATTACTTTTTACCATCGATATTTAGATAAGTACACTGCTAGCTAAGCAAACTTTAACAAAAGAAAACATATTAACGTACCTATAGATACTAGAAAATATTTGACCTATAATTTCTTAAATATGAGCTAAACATAATTAGCCATCTAATTAAAGAGATATGAGTATTTGTACTCTGACTTCGAAACATCAGTGATTGATAAAAGGGACGTCGGACTAGGAGAATAAACTTCTAATTACCTTAATTTTACCTTTGTACGACTCGACAAGCTTTTTGTTTCTACTGGATACTTATTTGTGTAGTGTACAACATATTTTTCTTTTAGTATAGAAGAAGAATAACAGAAATATATAAAACAAAACAATTCTACTTATAATCTGTGGATAATGTTGTTGGTTGTATAATAAGTATAACATATATTGTTTTAAACTTTCATGGTCACTAACATTATAGCTATTAACGGGATTGTTACCATGTACCTTGTTTTTTATGAGTCTCCGATATTTCGGCACTGTTGCAAGCGCCATGATCACGGAGTAACTGAACTGACTGACTAACTGATCGGATACTGTGAGTATTGTGTGTCGGGAACAGGTGCGAGTGAATAGTGAGAATGTGACCAATGGTAGGGGTATCGAGCGCAGTAAAAGACGACGTCAGAGGGTAGACCGATATGTCTGCCAATAACATCTACCCGCAATTACTTCAGTTACTCCGTGATCATGGCGCTTGCAACAGTGCCGAAATATCGGAGACTCATAAAAAACAAGGTGCATGGTAACAATCCCGTTAATAGCTATAAAGTATAACATAATTGTAAGCCTTCACTTAACATATGTTGTACAACTGTTTGTTATCCCTAATAAAATTAAATAAAATAAAATAATAATTAAGCCCAATTATCATGACTTTACCTATGGTCTGTATGTGACTCTTTGTAGGCAGGCAACAGCTTCAAGGCGCCGCTGAATTGAATATGGTTAAAATTTCATCTCGATGCCGCAACACGTCCCCGAGATAAAGGGTCTTGACTACAGTCATAAAAACCCGTTTTTTTTACGGCAACTTATAAATTTGTTTTTTTTTTTCACTATGTCAAGTATCTGTAGCCTGAGTATGATTATGGTTTAAATTTCAACTCGACACTTCCACGTGTTCCCGAGATGAGGGGTCTTGGATAACAAAGTGATCCTATATTGGATCAGTTTTTTCTTTTGAGGTACGGAACCCTTAATAACTCAACGAAGTAAATAAAAATGTATGAGTATTCAGCACGAAATTCATACAGAGACAGGTATATGCAACTGATGGTTTCAAAGGCACAATATTCTACAAAATATTAACTGAATCAAAACTAATATATAATATAGCGATGAACATTGATACTTTAAACACTGGATGAGTTATTCAGTTGTGATTGAGGCTATAATATATAATTTAATGTAAAGTGACAGTTTATCTTATTCTATTGCTGATGCAAACAATGTGTGCATCAACTTTAATTAAACTGATAATTTAATATAGTAAAGCTATGTTTTTTTTTAAGCATTTAACTGCTAGATGTTTAAATCTAAAGAAAAGTTTACTAGAAAAAAATCCACGCGGACCAGGCAGCGGACGGGACTCGAACCCGCACCCTTCGCAATCCGGGCGAATGCACTGACCAATTATGCTAATTATTCCACGGCCCTGATGGCCGCGTCGAAATTTTCCTAGCCTTAAGCTGCAAGGCAGCGCCATCTCTTCGCATTGTAGGTAACCCACAATGTCAAATGAATACTTTTTCAAGTATTAAACATTTGAAAGAAGAAATAGCAACTATAGTTATGTTTTTTTTAAGCATTTAACTGCTAGATGTTTAAATCTAAAGAAAAGTAAAGCTATTTCCTTTCTTTATCTTAAATTCATTTAATATCCTATTTCTTTGTTTCTCTTATATTTATGTAAGTATAGCTCCTGTATCTACTTTTGCACCCTTCTATATTTCTCTATTATTATTCCTTTTCTACCATAGGTTGCCTGGAAGAGATTGCTGTTTAGCAACAAGGCCGCCTATTGTACTCTTTCTTCTGTTTTATTTGTTTTTGTCTTGTGTCCTTTGTTGTGTACAATAAAGAATATTTATTATTATTAACGGGTTCAAGTATAAAAATTAACATATGATTTTTTGCTGGCCTTACGTGTTGATTATTTCGTATTGCATGCGTACAACAGATCGACCTTCTGCGTAATGCTGTGGCTGTAGAGGTCTGGTCATGACCACTTGCACGATATTGTAGACTCAACAAAATTTAAATGATTATAAAAATGTTGCTGTTTCATTCATCATCATCATCGCCTATTAATGCCCCCACTGCTGGGGCACAGGCCTTTGGATGGAATAGGGGGACGGGGCCACCACGCGGGCCCAGTGCGGATTGGCGGGTGCTAACGACTGCAGATGCAGTTGGGACCAACAGCTTAACGTGCCTTCCAAAGCACGGAGTAAATCAAGTTAGAAGATTTTTGGTCACCCATCCAATGACTGACCACTGCGAAAGTTGCTTAACTTCAACGATCGCAGCCGAATGCGCTAACAACAAGATATTTAGGTAGTAACGCTTATGCTTACGCTACGTGAAAACGAAACAAATCTAATATTTGCGTTTTTGTCTCCGCAATGTTTGATTTATTTCAGAAATCCTACGACTAATTTACCTTCATTAGTGGAGATTTTTTTTAAATTCCCACTGGCTATGTTAACGAAGCTTAGTGGGGTTTATTGAAAAAAGGTAAGAATTCCCATTGATAGGGACATATCAATGGGGATTTCTGGAACAAATGATATGTTTACTTACTGCATTCTCTTAGAGTGACCAAAGGGAGAGTCAAATAGCGACTTTCGTAGTCAAAAATATTTGTTTTGTATGACAAAACAAATGATTATTCAGGGATTTCATGTTTCTTCATTTTACTATTCACGAAATATCTATTTATTTGATTGGCTATAATTAGCTCTGGACCATTTGTAGTGCAATACAGATTTATAACAAACTACCTAATAACTTAAGATCAGAAACAAACATTAGTCAATTTCTAATTAAATTAAAACACTTCCTGCTACAAAAGTGCAATTATTCTTTAAATGAATATTATAATGAGAAATTTAATGTATTTTAACAAAAAATAGTAATAATAAGAGTAAAATAATTTAACAATGAATTAATTTAAATTATAAATATAATGGTAGTAATAAAGAAGTAAAATATGAATAATCCACTATTTATAATTATATTTATGGAATGTCCGTTGCACGCTAATACAATTTACTTTGCTATGCCCAAATGGGTAACATAATTCGGTTGATTATATTATATACATCTTTTGTACAATTATGATATGCAATAATTAAGACCACGCGACACTATCAGATCGGAGCTCTCACTAATTGTTGACCAAATTACGGTGCATTTTATAAACCCACTGTTCATGTTTGGACTTAGGCATTTGACACGGTCGACAACTCAACATCCGCTCTCAAACCCGCCGCAATAGATATTTCGCACAAAAATAAACAATGAAAAATGTGAGTCACTCAATCATGCAGGTCATCATTTCATAGTCACATTTAGAATTAAGAGAAAACCTACCTAAATTTCTGTTTAATACAAAAGGTATTTACAAAAGGCGCGGTAAAGTTAGCTACTAACGTATTCTATGTTTTTCTTCCGCTCCCAATTCAGCGTTGAAACACAGATGATATAATCGTTATTTAACTGCACTCACCGGTTCGTTTAAAGTTGAATTTGATGACATACTAATGGCAAACACTTCGGTGCTCTCAGTCGATTGCATTTTGCTATTTGGCACAAAATCCAGCGCACCCATTTTTAGAAGAAATCTTTTTAAATAAAACTTTTTTTGAAAAGCTATAAAAACTATTTGCTCAAACTTTTTTCTGGCACGTGAATCCCAAATTAGTTTTAAAAGTAAATTACACTAGAACAGTGAATTCGAAATTGGAACACAGTGGCAATTAACTAACTTCACACATCACCACACTTGAAATTGACAGTAAACACACTCACTAACTAAACGTTTCTAAACAGACTCGTTTTATATCTAACATTTGAAATTATCGCTTCTTCTTTATGCGTCATTGAGTTTGAGATAAAAAAAATACAGTCTCATTTTATGTCAAGTGCTCGTGTGTGTAGTAATGGCTTACGACTGGCAGTGGCTTGAGCAAACGCTTAGTTTGTATAGCGATGAACATTGATACTTTAAACACTGGATGAGTCACTCAGTTCTGATTGAGGCTATAATATAATTTAATGTAAAGTGACAGTTTATCTCAGTGGTTCTCAAACTTTTTAAATGACGGAACCCTTTTGGGAAGCAAAATACTTGATGGAACCCTACAATAAAACAATTATTTTTATAAGTGTATTCTATATTAATCAGCATAATAAAAGTACAATGTATCCGTTACTAATTATTATTTACTTCACCACTTGGTAAGGACAATAATAGAAAACATTAAAAAAGAAAAAATCTAACTAGTGGGAGGTATGAAACTGTTTTTTATTTTTCATCAATTGCTTGATATCAGGTTTGATGGAAGAAAGTTGGAGTCTCATATCAGCTTCGGCGTCCAGTCTATTGCGATATTTTGTTTTCGTGGCTGCGTAGGTAGAGAATCCTGTTTCGCACAAATATGTAGTTGGGAACGGGAGAAGAATATCCAGAGCCATTTGGCCAAGCATTGCATATTCATCTTGGATTCTGCACCAAAAATCATTAAGAGGCGTCGTTTTGAACAATGACTCCATACTTGTGTCTGATGACATTTCTAAAAGAGATTCATATATCTCATTTGACATGTTTTCAGGCTTTTCCAAGTTGGGTAAAAAAGGATTATGAATCCAGGAGTTCACTTTAATTTTTGTATTGTGTTCTTCGGGAAAATACTTTTCAAAAGATGCGCGCATCGAACTGAGATATTGGACCAATTCTTCAAACACATTATCTTCAAACATTTCTGAGTCGTTTTCGCTAACAAACTCAGTGAGTAACGTAAAACTTTCTATTTCTTTCTTACCAATGCAAATGATCCAAAAATCTAATTTTCTTTTAAAAGTAGTTATTTTATTATAGGCCTGAAACACTGTTGTCTGTTTACCTTGCAATGATAAATTTAATTCGTTAAGTTTTTGAAAGATATCCGCCATAAAAGACAATCGGAACAACCAAGTTTTATCATACAAACGGTCCTTCAAATTAAAAGAAGTATCTGCTGAAAGAAACATTTGTAACTCGGCTCTAAGTTCAAATAGCCTTGTTAAAGTTTTTCCCCGAGACAGCCATCGCACTTCTGTATGGAGCAGCAGTGTTTTATGTTTGCTGCCATAATCTTCACACAATAATGAGAACAATCGGGATTGTAGTGGTCGTGATTTGATAAAATTAATTATTTTTACCGCTTCATCCATAACTAATTTTAGATTAGACGGCATTTGCTTCATCGCAAGTGCTTGTCTATGCAGAATACAATGACTGGAACTACAATTAGGCGCTTTATTTTTCATTCGTGACACTGCTCCTGCTGTTTTACCTGTCATCGCCTTGGCCCCATCTGTACAAATGTCAATGCAATTGTTCCAACTGAGATTATGTTCTTCAAAAAATATATTTATTTTATTAAAAATTTCTTCCCCGGTAGTGTTTGTAAGCAGCGATGAACACATAAGCATGTCTTCTTCAAAAGAACTTTTATATGGATATCTCACAATAACCAGCAGGATAGCCAAACCAGCGACATCAGTCGACTCGTCCATTTGCAAAGCGAATCGTGTATTTTGTAGACGTGTAACTAGTTCTTGTTTGACGTAGCTTGCCAGATCATGGATTCGTCGTGAAACAGTATCGTTTGATAGCGGAACAGTAGAAAGATGCTTTGCAGATTTTTCATCAAGCATACATTTTGTTATGTCTAATACACATGGTTTTATTAATTTCTCAGCGATAGTGTGCGCTTCACCTGCTTGTGCAATGCGATAGCTAACTAAGTATGATGCCTCCGTGGCCTTTTCGTTGGTAGTTTGTGTTACATGCATCATATTTTTTTGACTTTCTAATAACTGATCTTTTTTGCGAACAAAAAATTCTTTATTCTTGTCTTTAGTCTCGGGGTGTACGGTTTCTAAATGTCGACGCAATTTGGCAGGTGCCATGGAACTATTAGGAAGCAGTTTACTACAGAGCATGCAGAGAGGTGAGCCGTTGGAATCAACAAATCCGAAACTGATATAAGATTCATCATACTTCCTTTTTTTCGTCTTTGAAACCGTCGAGCTTGACGTCGTGGCACTCGTGGCATCATCTTCTGGATCGGTGATTGCTAAATTCTCCGCGCGCATTGCTTTTGAACATTCAGCGTCATTAGAAGATGTTGTTGGAACACGTTTAACACCTTTAAGCCAACGTTCCATTCTTCTTTATTTATAATGTTACAAGTCAGGATAGTGGGGTTTAAATAATGCACAATCGTTACTGCGTATAAGAGACTAAATTTAGAACCTACAGGGAAGAAATGTATAAAACTGAGACAACAGAATACAGCAGGCAGTAAAACAATGAACACCAGTTTCTCGCTAGCGAGCTTGTAAGTAGGTAGTAACTTATCGCTCCGAACGCTAATCATCAACTGACGACGCCAACGCGCGATCGCCGCTTTTATACTTAGTCCTAGACTCGATCTCAAATATTCTCGAAAATACTCGAGTCGGCACCTTTGATAAACAAAAAGCAAAAATAAAAACAGAAATTTAAAAATAGCGTTGTAAACAATATCGACTTTATCCTTTGAAGTTAGAGACGAAAGTCGCTAGTTGACAACTATAGCGTCTAATTCAGAGGCGGCTTTTATCAAAGAGACTGAGCGCTTACAAGTATACTACCCGCTCGTTTTAAGTTTGCCGCTGGCGATAGGTATGAGTGTATGACGTTCGAAATTTTTTATTTAATTGTAACAATAAAAATTGTGTACGTTAGATATTTGGGTAAAACTATGACACATTATAAGTTTTGTTGTCACGTGGGGGAGGGTACGCGCATTCCACAGACCGGCAAACTTAGAGCGAACGCGTTGTACAAGTATAAAATTGTTGAGACCAAACTTATGAGATATTGTACCAGCTAATGTAACACAAGCTTATACAAATACAAATAAATAAATAAATAACATTCATAGCGTTTTGTCTCCGCGCGGCCGCGGAGTCCGCACAGCCGCGGAGCGACCAGAGAGAGGTGTTTTGATTTTTTTATTTCTAAATTCTTGCGGAACCCCGACAGAGGTATCACGGAACCCTAGGGTTCCGCGGAACACACTTAGAGTATAGCTGGTTTATCTTATTCTATTGTTGTTGCAAACAATGTGTGCATCAACTTTAATTAAACTGATAATTTAATATTCTATAAAGTATTGGAAAACCCATTTTCTGGTTTTATGATTTTTTCGTATGAGGGCAATTTTTCACAATCGTTTATGGGCACAGAGAGGGAACAGCGAACTTCGGCTCGCAATGAAGTAGGCTTAATTATAAAGTAAGTAGGCTTTTGTGTAGTCAATTAGACTACATTTATATCATAAAGATTATTAGGATATAGCTAAATTATATACATTTATGTATACCCCCAATTATTGTACCTGTGCTCCACAATAAATGAATTACTACTACTATTACTATTAAAAAGATAAGGGCATGCAACCTTGCGACGATCTACCTAATAGACGAAGAAAAAAAATGACAGTCATCATTCCTATTTGGTTATATTATAAGCACTCCAGTTACATTTGAACTAAATATTCAGTGTGAGTAGTTTGTTCGAATTTTAATGAATAAAATCCTGAAAAAACCTTGTAAAACCTTGAGGGTTTAAAAATATTTAATTTTCATCTCTTTATAATAATATGGACTTTCACCGTCACTTTATATCAAGGGGGGGGGGGACCTTTCAATAATAAAAAAAAAGGAAATTTGAACACATTTTCAAATTACCCGTTACCTACGTACGTTGCCACATCCAGTGTGGCGCCAACCTCCATCCTTGTTCCATAAAACTCGCGATCTGCATGAATCACACACGTAAGCTGTCGTAACAAACGGACAGACACGCTTCGCTGACACACGTATGTATCTATGCATAATATGAAAAGCTGTGCCGTTGTCCGTTTCTGGGTCATCGCGTTATGATACGATCCGTAGCTTCTGTATGTAGTGTTTTTGGTAGGTTAGTAAAGTGCTAGAGTCTGTGCGGAAAGAGAACGGGATTTAGATTGGAAGGCGCTGTAGTGCTTTTCTACTGTATTTGTAAAGTTTGACCCCTTTTAGACATGATTAAATACAAAAAACCGCAAGAAATCACAACAACAAACAAATCCGTATCAATACAAAACTTTGACGTTTTACAGATTGCTGGGTTTGATTGCCAAATAAAAATCTTAATGTTAGTTCCGTTTTTCGCCACGCCCATTCTCTTTTCGCACAGACTTTTTTTTCTATCAATATTTTTTGCTTTTCATAGTCAATAATAGTTGCTAAAGCGACCAACTTCATGCTGTTAAAATTTTGTGTTACAGTGATGCGCGCGCATCTTAAAATTTCACTCTCATCATTTTTTCATAACGCGCCTAAAGAAGTATAACTTCAAAAAAAAACGACGGGTTACACTCCGGGAGTGCCTGCAGAAGTGAAAACTTGAATATTAACGTTGTGCATTTTTGATATTTTGGAATGTTTTGGGAATAATTTTGCACAAATTGCTTTTAATTTATCAGTATAAAAGTGCTATCATGTATGTGGTACAATACAATATTTATTTATTGCGCTATCGTACACAAACATGACAATTTATATTACATTAAAAAAGTGAATCTCTCAGAAAAATCAACTTACATTAATCACGTTTAAGCTCACTTAGCGACATCTATTGTAAAGAAATCGACTTACATGAATCACATTTAAGCGCATCTAGCGACATCTTTTGTAAAAAAAAAGCATTTTCTTCGCAATAAAGCGGCCACGTGGACGTCCTAGATGTTTCGTCCAATATATTGAAAGTCAACAACCTTTCCAATTTTATTGTGTGTCATGATGCGAGTTTTACATTTTTTACACATAGAAAAAAAAAGTGTACAATGCCGCTAAAGAAGTTTTCACTTCAAAAAATGACGTCAAGGTCATGTTGGTATGTTTTGGTGCGTAAGGTTCATAGACCCAAACAGCTCTGTAATCTTATAGTAATTTATGTTATTTACTGGATTGTTACCATGTACCTTGTTTTTAGCGAATTTTCGATATTTTGGTAATGTTGCAAGCGCCATGATCACGGAGTAACTGATCATACTACTCAGTTACTCCGTGATTATGGCACTTGCACGGAGTAACTGTACCCTTAGCACGAACCATTATTGAACTCGAATAGTTTGCAAACCGAAATGTCAATGTCAAATTTTGTATGGAAACTTGAACAGCAGCGGCTCAAAGTACGTAACGAGAACTAAAAATCAGTACACATTTGACAATGGCATTTCGAACTCGTAAACGATACGAATTCGATATTGGTTTGTCCTAAGGGTACTGGGTACTACTGTGGTACTAATCAGGTTGATTTTATGAGCCTTATGTTAAAAATAGTGAATAGAAGGCGTGAAACAAGAAAACTAATCGAAAATTCACCACGTACCAATAACGATTTCAGATTTTAAGAAAAACGTACTTATGCAATTTAAATAGATAAATAAAATGCTCCGCCAATGATTCAGCGAGACAAGAACCATGACATTCTTCGTGTATTTGTCTTCATATGCTAATGTTTTATACATTATTCATGTATTGCATACAGTTAGTTTTTTCGATAAGCTTCTGTGAGGTAGCCAACACTACAATAAAGTTCTCACGTCCACTTGACCGAAATAGAGTATATTTAAAAGATTCCACTAATTCTTCAGTTGCGCAGATGGTTATAATACAAATTCACACCAATTTTATTTCACAATATCCGCTATGAACGAATTTAAGAATAATTGAAATAAGACGCCAACCGCACTCGATCAATTGAAATCCCGCCAAAAACTCCCTCTGCGCAATAACGATCAGCAGTGTTGCTAGGTAGGTAGGTAAAAAAACGGTATTAAATAAAAAGAATTGGTAAATCTTCTGTGGCTTGTACCGCCCCTTAAAGCTAGTTTTTTTTATACAATAACATTTAACAATTAGGTTACCTACATTGTTAATGGCCGAAAATGCAATTTAAAAAAGAAAATCGTATTCTAAGAAAAACAGGAGATTCATGTAGAAAAACAGTAGAACAGCAGAAATTTCATGACCTGGAGACCTGGCAAAAATGACGGTCAGTTACTTAAATATATTAGTTAAGTAGGTATTATATTTTTGCAGAATATTACAGCCCAAGAATGCTATTTAATACTTCTTGATATTATAAATTATTATATATTTACTGACTAACTCCTTCTTATATTTAAAGAAAATTAAAATTTTAATTCTAATTTACGGACGGAGTTTTTATCGTCGAAGCGTAGTATTCATGTAATATTGTCAAATGATCGATACAATAATATAATAAAAAGAAAAGAAAAAGAAAAAAATGTATGGGAGAATAGCGAGAATAGGCACGGTAGTTGTGAAATTATTTGTCAGTAGAAAAACCGTGCCTTTTCTCGTAAATAATTTAACGAATTATTTGTCACCATTAAAACCATATGTAAGAAATAAAACTTTCATTTGATTTTCTTCATTCATTTCATTTTATTTCATTTTCCCAAACAGGGTAAAAGTTCACCAAATAGTTTATTACAATAATAAGTCTTTTAATAATAAATAAATTTAAAAATTCGTTCGAATTATTTTTCTTTAACCTACATAACTTATGGAATGTACAGACAGTAACATCATTTAACAGTATTTATACTAATACGTTATTCGTTATTTTATTTATTTAGACTTAAATAACACAACTATGTATACTCTTAGATATGTATGTGGCGCCTCGAGTTTACGAGCAATGTAGTAGGTACCGCATGACTCATGAGTCACCAAAGCGAAAGTAAATAAGTACGCTGTGATTCACTGTAGGCTTTCGATTCCAAAAATAGGTTTTAGCACACAATATGTGTAAATATTTGATATGGTTCTGCCTTGCTTCTGTAGAAACATACATTTGTAGTCTTACCAACAGAAAGTCGGGCAGTAACCACATAATCATGTACCTTGAGTATCTATCTTTTGAGTGGTTAGTAAGCGAAATTAAAATTAAAAAACCGAGTATGCTTTTGACCACATGACTGAAGTGAAACTTCTTTAGCTCCATCTGCATGTACATATATATATATACATACTAGCTGACCCAGCGAACTTCGTACCGCCATAAAAATAGGGGCAAATGGTAGAAGAGAAAATATAGGGTTGTATGTATTTTTTAATACCACATTATAAAAAAATAATATTGTCCAAAAAAATTTTAGGAGTGTGTAACGTAGTGTTCTATCAATTTCCTGGGATAACATTCCTCCTAACCCATATGAGAGCACTACGTTACAATACCCAATAGTTTGAATTTTGGCGCGAAGGCGCATTGTAGATTTCAGAAAACTACGTTGGACAACCATTATCACTTAAGGCTATGAAAAATAGATAGTAGCCGATTCTCAGACCCACGGAATATGCATATAAAATTCATAAATATCGGTCAGGGCGTTTCGGAGGAGTATGGTAACTAACATTGTGACACGAGAATTTTATATATAAGATATCGCACATTTGATTAATATAATCGATGCTTTAAATGACGTGGACTGTAATTATAGGTGAAATCCGGTATATTGTTAACACAAAACAGATATAAAACAGCGACGTGGTGTTATATTATGAACGCGGTTGGACTCCAAGCTGTGCGTGGAGCGCTAGGAAGTGTCCGCCGCGGTTGTGGATAGCCACGCATCAAGATGATGGGGATGAAATTTTTGTCGCGATGTACGATGGCGAAATGCAGCAGCTGGAATTAATCCGAACAATTCCTCAGAACACTCCCCGTGATAAATGCGATAGAAGATGCAGAGCGAAGCTACATCCCTACGCAAAGCCAAAGGATCAAGCTGATCGGAAAGGTCCTGGTCGTCGACTAAGTCAGTGACATTATGTTGATTTGGTGAAATAGGGCCTGGCTGGGTTCTCTTTTTCTCGAAAACCGGAAGTGCTACGTTACTCACATCCGGTTTGTAGTCTTATCAGACTATTCTTAACTTATAACTTAAACATTCTGTATATCTATCTCTTACGGTTTGGCCGCTGAAACAGCACCACGGACGGACGGACGGACTTGTCTATTAGATAAGAGATAAATAAAAGATCTTTCAATAAGGGAATTTGATTAAAGTATCATTTCATTTCAAATAAAACTCTGGTGGTCTTCTGTAAGACGGACATTGTTTCTCCAGACGGGCGCTCCAATTCGAGCTGAAAATGTACTGTACTCTTCCTCTCTTGCTACGTTCATAACAAACCGCTTGGATCTCACAGTTGGGCCTAAAGAAATCGTGTAATGCAAATCAAAAACAAAAGAATGCAGAATGTACACAATTTCCCGCATGAAAATGGAATATCCCAGTTTTCTGAATTTATAAAAAGAGGACTTTGTCATTAATTTCAATTATGAGTTTGAATTGCACATTTGAAATGGGCATAGAGCTCTGACCTTTTGTCATCCGCATCCGAATGAACTGTAATTAAACTACAACAGGATTCTGTCTATTAGAAAAACCAGGATAAAGATCTAGATCTTGTACGAATAATCTAGCTACTATATCGATATTTAAATAGGATTTCACTTCAACAAATAAATGGGACTAGAAAAGGTAAAATCAGTGACTAGACGAAAACTATATTCGTGGTCTCAACTCTCTGCCTCAGGATGAACCATGCAGTTAAAATATTACTCTAGAGTCTGTGCGGAAATAGAATGGGCGCGGCGAAAAACGGAACTAACATTAAGATTTTTATTTGGCAATCAAACCCAGCAATCTGTAAAACGTCCAAGTTTTGTATTGATACGGATTTGTTTGTTGTTGTGATTTCTTGCGGTTTTTTGTATTTAATCATGTCTAAAAGGGGTAAAACATTACAAATACGGTAAAAAAGCACTACAGCGCCCTCCAAAGTAAATCCCATTCTCTTTCCGCACAGATTCTACTATCTATTCATTTTTGACAAATTCACAGTGACATTCTTTGGCATAATCTCTGTAATCTGTGGTCATATCGCTAAATAATAATAGCAATAACCTTGCAAAACTCCACGTTTTTATTTCTAGTTTAAAGGAAAATAAATATACATATAATAACATGAATATGCCAGAAATAGTACCATATGAAGAGCAGGCTATCGACACCATAGTGTCAGTGATAAACAGAGCAAAGGAGTTGTTAGGGGAGAGGCAAACACTGAGAGGACTTGCGAGTATGGATCAATATATTTAGCCAATTCAAAAGCTTTTCCCCTTCAAAATGTTTTACGTTAAGTCCATTTATACACAAAGAAGAGATCTTCTTTAATCTAAGATAGCATGATAGCAAGTTCATCTTACGATCACGCAGGTTATGAGGCAACTATCGCAAAAGGTCGTCAACAGGCTAACAATCAAAATTAATTACAACGGGTTCCTTTGTACTTGTTTTGTCGTGGTGAACATTAAAGTAATATCTGTTTCTTTGCATGCATTAGACTTCATATTCCTTTGAGTTTTTTCCCCTATAACGTATTAATTTTCCTTGTAAAGTGGTCGTTATAAGAAGTTCAACAGCCTTTTTAATGGAATTAAATTATAGTTTATTGAAAGCTCTTTTGGATGGTCCAAAATTTTTTCTACCACCAATTCAGGACATATTTAAGCCGGTTAGAAAAACGGGTGCAAGAAACTCATCAGCATTGAGTAATCTGAACTGAACCAATACAACATCCACTCACATGTTGCTTGCTGTATTATCCAGTAAAATATAAATAGTGTTTATATAAGGAAAATTTTTACCATACACATCGCTGTGGGTAGATTACAAACCAGCGTATTTGCAACATCATCGCTTCCTCTTTTCTAGACACCCGCAAACTCCTCACTGCTGGAACAAAGGTTCCGCTGACCAGTCTTCACATTCCTCTCGCGATCACCACCGAGGCTCTGATCAAAGACGCCATTGAGAATAAGTGGAAGCTCACTGACACCCTCATGTACACCCTGAACTACTCTGGCAGGACACAAGATGAATGCTCCCAGTATTTCTTCTTCGAGGTATTTTTAATTATTGTTTTTATTTTAAGGCGCAGCGTATTACATCCACATCGTCTTTTGTTTAATGAGAGTGGAGTCCAGTTGCCAAGATAGCTGATGCAGCGGAAAAAATTGCCGCTCTTAAAATCTATTTGATCCCAAACCGACTAAACTGTGGAATATATTATCACCAACAGTGTTTCTGGACCAATACGTGCTACTTCCTTAAATACAGGTATCGCATTTGTGATACTCCTGGTTTTGCAACGTCTATAGGTGACGGTGATCATTTGCCAAAAGGTGAGCCGTCTGAGACTCCATAGAGCCCTTGAAATCTACTCAACAACGGAAATACAACACCACTAAGCGGTAAAAAATTCTTTTATCTCGAGTTCCTCCGTGCTTCGGTAGGCACGTTAAGCCGTTGGTCCCGGCTGCATCTGCAGTCGTTTGCACCGCCAATCCGCACTGGGTCCGCGTGGTAGATCATGGCCCAATCCCCCTATTCTATCCATAGGGAAGGCCTGTGCCCCAGCAATGAGGACATTAATAGGCTGATGATGAAACGGTAGAGAAAACAAAACAAAAATCGTTATCAGTTACCTATTTGTTTAGAGGCCCAAGCAAGAATTTTGGCAGTTCCATAATCGTATTGTCTTTGTCAATTTTTTTTTGGGGGGAGCCAGTTATTTATTACGCCCGAAATGGGGCGCTGCTTCGTCTTCAAAGAAACTTTGACGGAGCGGTAAAAAATCGTGCTTGGACCTGAGCATTTACTCAACGTTTAACACCGGATGGGGTGGAATAAGTTGTTAGGCGATATCCAAAAAAAGTTATATAGTATTACTATTATAATTTGTACATCATATTACTAACACAACTCTAAAACTACTACTCTTGTAACGCAAATAAGTTATTATCATACTTTGGAAACAACAATTTTTTGTCCCATTGTTCAATACATTACTATAGAATTTTTCGCTACGCTGTCTCATCCTTAATAAGTGTACCGGTTAGAACCGAATCCGTTGGTTCAAAACACAATACAGTCGAGAGATATATTTCTAGTCGAAAATTGCATGAACTCAATCATAATCTAGTTATGAGCTGACAAGACTGAGAGCAAGCGATTTATGCCTTTGTGGTTGTAGAAGAATGAACCTCATTTGTGATTGTGAGATTATTCCACTTAAGTTTACTGAACGCAGTAGTTCGATGGCTTTTTATTTAAATATCCATATAGTAGCTATTTTTTTTCCAAGATATAGATCTTTATCCTAGTTTTTGTAATAGACAGATTCCCTGTTGTAGTTTTATTACAGTTCATTCGGCTGCCGATGAGAAGAGGTCAGAGATCTATGGCCATTTTTAATGTGGAATTTGAACTCGTAATTAAAATTAATGACAAAGTCCTCTTTTAATAAATTCAGAAAACTGGGATTTTCCATTTTCATGCGTTGCATTACACGATTTCTTCAGGCCCTACTGTGAGATCCAAGCGGTTCGTTATGTACGTAGTAAGCGGGATACGGTACAGTACATTTTCAGCTCGAATTGGAACGCCCATCTGGAGAAACAATCTCCGTCTTACAGAAGACCACCAGGTTGTATTTGAAATGAAATGATACTTTATTCAAATTCACTTATTAAAAGCTCTTTTGAATCGTTCAATATTTTTTCCTACCCATCAGGACATCTTTTAGCTGATGAGAAGAATGGCTGCAAGAAGCTCATCAGCATTTAACAGAAGAAGCAACATTTTAAAGAAAATAATGTCGCTACCGATACAACGGCCACTCTCATTTTGATTGCTGTGTCATACAGTATAAATGCAAACAGTGATCACATTATGTATAATAGTTATATCGTCCAATATTTTTTCCTACCACCCATTCAGGACATCTTTTAGGTGATGAGAAAAACGGCCGTAAGAAGCTCATCAACGTTTAACAAAAGTAGCAACATTTACAAAAAAATCATTAAATAAAACAAGTTTCAACGGGTAAGATGCACTGATTTTATTTATTTATTGACGTTTGCAGGAATGCGTTGTCAGAATAATTCATTTTGGGGTTAGCGCGGTCGGTTGCGATCGTTAATCAGCTTTCGCAGTGGTCGATCATTGGATAAGTGACAAAAGATTTACAATCTCGAGCTCTTCCGTGCTTTGGGAGGTAGTCAGAAGCACCCACCAATTCGCATTGGGCCCCCGTGTTGGGTCAGGCTCAATCTTCCTATTCCATCTATGGGTTTTACCATTCCTATTGGGAATGCCTGTGCTCCAATAGTGTGGATATTGATGGACAGATGATGATTATGATGATGATATTACACTATTATAAATATTTCAAACTTTATCATAATTGATATTGAGTATAAATGAGGATAGTAGGTTCAATAGATTCTTTCTCCTTGCCGCCGTAAACCCTGCTGCTATTGCTTTACCAAGTAGAGCTTCAGAACCCTTATGAAGAGAACCCTCCAGATATATAACTAAATTAATTTGTACGAAAGTAACTTTGTCTGTCTGCGTGTCTGCCTGTCAGTTACGATTTCACGTCTAAAGAACCCTCCAGATATATAACTAAATTAATTTGTACTAAAGTAACTTTGTCTGTCTGCGTGTCTGCCTGTGAGTTACGATTTCACGTCTAAAGAACCCTCCAGATATATAACTAAATTAATTTGTACTAAAGTAACTTTGTCTGTCTGCGTGTCTGCCTGTGAGTTATGATTTCACGTCTAAAGAACCCTCCAGATATATAACTAAATTAATTTGTACGAAAGTAACTTTGTCTGTCTGCGTGTCTGCCTGTCAGTTACGATTTCACGTCTAAAGAACCCTCCAGATATATAACTAAATTAATTTGTACTAAAGTAACTTTGTCTGTCTGCGTGTCTGCCTGTCAATTACGATTTCACGTCTAAAGAACCCTCCAGATATATAACTAAATTAATTTGTACTAAAGTAACTTTGTCTGTCTGCATGTCTGCCTGTCAATTACGATTTCACGTCTAAAGAACCCTCCAGATATATAACTAAATTAATTTGTACGAAAGTAACTTTGTCTGTCTGCGTGTCTGCCTGTCAGTTACGATTTCACGTCTAAAGCTTAGCTCCCTTAACCTGTGGAGCCCTGAAACCTTACTCATCGACTAAATCACAACACCACCAAAACGTGAAAATTATTTTTCTGTGAGGTGGTGGTTACTTCCCCAGACGGGCGCTCTAATTCGAGCGGAAAATCCGATATGCCCTACCTCTCTTCACCTACTTATGTCGTGATAAAATAGCCTTAGTCTTCCTCCTGTAAGGTGGTGGAGACTCCTGGCAAGTTCTTCAATTAAAGCAGGTCTTTTGTAAGGTCAACCTCATCATCATCATCAGCGTATGAATGTAATAGGGGTATTGGGCCATGGTCAACAAGCGGGCCCAGTGCGAATTGGTGGGTGCTAACGACTGTAGATGCAGCTGGGACCAACGGCTTAACGTACCTTCCGAAGCACTCGGAGGCACAGGAGCTCGTGATAGTAAATTTTTCGTCACCCATCCCATGACCGATCAATGCGGAAGTTGCTGAACTTCAACGATCGCAGCCGAACGCGCTAACCGACTTGCGCCATCGAGCTTCTCCACCATCGAGCTCCTCGAGCTTTTGTAAGGTGTAGGAGGAAGATTTTTCAATTAAAACAGTAAACTGCTAGGCTGCGTTTCCACCAGAAATGTGCGAGGATGCATAGCGAAGGATGTGTTTGTAAAGAACCAATAGAATCGCTTCATTTACCTCGCCTCGGTCAGCATAGCTCTGGTGGAAACGGCTCAGCGGAGCTAGATTTTTGCGCATACAAAACAAGCGAGGGATGTGTACGAGGGTTGTGTACGAGGGATGTGTGCGAGGGATGTGTTGCGAGGAACGTATGTTGAGAAGGATGTGTTGCGAGGTTTGCGCATACGGTACCAGCCAGTCCAAAGACGGAGCTTGTTGGAAGTAGAAGTGCACAAAATAGATATGGATAATTGGAAAAAGATACTTTTATATTTATCAATTTGAGATGAAGAAATGGAAGCAGAATATAAAGCAACGCATCCTCGCACGACACATTTCCATCGCACATCTCTGGTGGAAACGCAGCCTTACGGAATCTGCTATTTCTCGCAGGCCATCTTCAGCCAGCCCACGGTGGCATACCCAATCCCGCAAGCTACTGTCTCTGTGTTCTTCAGAGTCGGAGACAAGTATTTATATCACGTGGAAGACAGAGGAGTACCCTCGGTGAGTATCGCATTGCAACGTCATCATCATCATCATCACTGCTGAGGCACAGACCTTCCCTATGAATGGAATAGGAGTATTGGGCCATGATCAACAAGCGGGCCTAGTGCGGATTGGTGGGTGCTAAAGACTGCAAATGCAGCCGGGACCAACAGCTACCGTGCCTTTCGAAGCACGGAAGAGCTCGAGATAATAAATTTTCGGTCACCTATCCAATGACCGACTGCGAAAGTTGCTTAACTTCAACGATTGCAGCCGTTAAATTATGCAAACAAAAAGATCAAACATAAGAAAGAGATAGAGAGCCTCTCTTGAGTTTGTTTCGCCGGTTCTTCTCAGAAAGGTCTCCCAATTTTGGAACCGGTGGTAGTTTACGGTAGTTAGGGTCAAATAAATAAATTCAAAATTACAAAAAAGGTTTTTTAATTAACGTACTTTATTAACTAAATTATGTAATAAAATCATATATAGACAATAAAATTTTAAAAATTGATATATGAAATAACCGAACGCTCAATAAAAGTCTTTCGAAGGTAGCTCGACAAAATTAAATAAAAAAAATGATTCCGACGACGCAGCCTGTAAAGGCTGTGAAACGTCAAGAATAAATAAATAAAGTTTCGTGCATTAACCCGTGAAAAACTAGTTTTATTTAAATTATTTTAAAATGATACTAGTTGTAATTTTAACATGAGCCATTTGAGCCATTTGAACTGCTTATAGAGTATTTATTCTCATTACCCAGTCACATAAAAGTACTTTTAAAATAAAAACTACTATTGATACACTAACTTAACTTACTCAACACAAAGAAGGATAATGTACGTTTAAATCAAGGTATCATTTTAAACATTTGAACAGGTAGTTCCGCTTCTATGAGTTTTTAAAACTTGAAAACGCGATATCTCAAAACACTGTTTTTGAAGATAATACCCTTTTGTTTGTGACGTGTGATATAGATACTACTTCTTAAATTATGTTATCACCATAATAATATTGTCTATTGACAGTTGGTCTTCAGGATCGAGGGTCATCACACGGACCACGACATTCGCCACATCAAACTGACCCCAGACTGGATTCTCGGCGCGCTACAGGCGAAGATTAAGTTCTTCCAAAGAATAGAGGAAATCGGTCTGTTTTGATTCTTAACACGTTTTTAAAAGTATGTTTTTATGAATTATGAATTAGATTAAATTTTAGATTTCATTACAGGCATAGAATACTGTGTTTATTTTGCAATTTATGTGAATAGTTATTCAAATTGTAACTAACATGGTTTTTATAATGTTGCACTGTTCGTATGTAATTAATAATTATGTAAGTTGTCTGCTTCAAAAGTAAAAGTAAATTTCAAAAATTTGAGTCTTTCGGTTAAGTACTTCTTGGTATTCACTTGAGCAGTTCCAAATATAACAAGTATTTTATCTATCTATATATATAAAACTCAAAGGTGACTGACTGACATAGTAATCTATCAACGCACAGCCCAAACCACTGGACGGATCGGGCTGAAATTTGGCATGCAGGTAGATGTTATGACGTAGGCATCCGCTAAGAAACGATTTTGATCAATTCTACTCCCAAGGGGATAAAATAGGGAATGAAAGTTTGAAACTTTATCAATTTTAAACCGATCGGGATGAGACTTTGCATGCAGGTTTAAGAAGAATCATAGATGAATGTCATTGTGTATAATACAAGCCTGAGAACAAAAACTGTAGTCTACACTTCAGCTCTACACCGAATCGAAGCGAGGGCGGGCCGCTAGTTTTATAATAAAAGTTTTTCTCTCAGATTGTTCTGTAATATGAGCTTTTTTAAACACCTAATAACTCTCTTTTATTTGTACGTATGCCAAAGCTTCCAAACACTAAAAGGTCACAACTCTCTCGAGGTGACCGAGATTTGTCAGTCGACTAGTTCTTAGAACTAAGCTGACAATAGCAGGCTTTAAATAATACACAGTGGATAATCCACAATAGCCGTGCAAAAAGGTACTGAACGATTTTTCCTCAGGCAAAAAAAATGCAGAATGGTAAAACCTTTTCGTTGTAACAATCGTAATTTTATCTATACGGATTACCCTAATGTGGTGAATTATTATTATTATTGTTGAGTGTTTTTCTTCTCAGCTCTTTGGCTGGTTTTTACTACAATTACGAGCCGAAATCAAGTAAGTGCAGCATGTGTTGTGTTTGGTTATGTTGTACTATTGTGATGAGAACCTATTTCGTTTTCATCTATTTGCAAGAACTTTCTGACAATGCGACATGTATTTAAAATTGCAGCTTTTTGGAGGGTGATATAGAGGGTTTCTTTTAGATTTATTAATTTAAGGCTATGGAGAAGGTGATTTGGAATGACGCCTGTTGTGGAGAGGACTATAGGGACCACGTAAACTTTTTGTTGACGCCATATTCTAGTTACTTCATCTTTGAGTTCTAAGTATTTACTAATTTTTTCAGATATTGTCTTCTGGATGTTATGTGTGTTGGGAACAGCTATATCTATTAGGTAAGTAACTTTATTTATTTTGTCCTGTAAGGTTATATCCGGTCTATTGTAGTGAATTGTTCTGTCGGTGAGAATGGCGCGGTCGTAGTAAAGTTATTGTTATTATTATTATTATTATTATACTGTGTTGTACATATAATTAGATTATGAATTGACTCTACGTCAGATTTTACGTCGATTTAAGATAAGACTGACGTAGTCAAGCCATAATCCAATTATCCAACACAGTATGATAATAAGAATTCACCACATTAGGGTAATCCGTAGATAAAATTACTATTGTTACAACGATAAAACGATTGCTTTACGAGATACAACGATTGCCATAACAAAGAAGACGCATTGTTATGGCAAAGAGTTGATTTCACGTCACAAGAGCTTACAACAGCCTAGACTAATGAAATAATTTTCAATTAAGTTACTTCGTGCATGACTTATCGTAAAATATGAACTTAAGTAACCTTGGTTTAAACCCATCTAAAATCTAACGCTGCTTTTTTTCCAACACACCAATTACACATAATATATATAACTTATATATGTACCTTATATTATACAGTACTTAAATAATTATATTTATATAATATACTAGGGGCCCGCCCTCGCTTTGCTTCGGTGTAGAGCTGAAGTGTAGACTACAGTTTTTTTCTCAGGCTTGTATTATACACAATGACATTCATCTATGATTCTTCTTATACCTGCATGCAAAGTCTCAGCCCGATCGGTTTAAAATTGATAAAGTTTCAAACTTTCATTCCCTATTTTATCCCCTTGGGGGTAGAATTGATCAAAATCCTTTCTTAGCGGATGCCTACGTCATAACATCTACCTGCATGCCGAATTTCAGCCCGATCCGTCCAGTGGTTTGGGCTGTGCGTTGATAGATCACTATGTCTGTCAGTCACCTTTGAGTTTTATATATATAGATAATAAACATCGGTGACTGGGGTTCAAATTCTCTAGCTTTTTAAAAAAAAAACAAAGTTGACAGGCTAAAAACGAAGAATAATCATGGATTTGTTGCTCCATGTTCTATCTCTGTTTATTGAATTACAAATGGCATTTGAGTGATACGAATAAAACACGACGTAAATAATCTTAGCTCTATCCTCGGCTAATAATAATGGGGATTATTTTAAGGTCTGACTCCACTTCAGTCAACGTTTTGTTTTATGCTGGATAATGTTTCGACTACTCCCGGCGTGCATTGGGACTTCGGTCCTCAGAATGTACGCTGGGTGACCGGTGCAGGAGTATTGTCTGATTTTTAGTGGCCTCTGTTACAAGACTGAATAAACGATATTGTTTTTTTTTTAATTACCTTCTTCTCGCTCCCCCGGTGGTTGAAGGATGCGTAAGGCATTTCCCAGACATAAAAAAAAGGTAATATTTCGCCTAATTACGCGGTATCGACTTTCTTTTTGATTCTACTATTGCGTTGTGATATTGCATAACCATTGGTGATGGCAGATCTATCCGAGTCGTTGTCCTTGCGCGAGAATCCAACTTTCACTGCGGCAGCATAATGCCGCATTTGAAATGCAAATGGGTGTGCTCAACACTCCATTGGGTTCGTCGATCGACAGATTGGTTTCGATCAATGATTTGATATTGACATTTTGGCACTGTTGCTACGATAGTGGCTACGATCGTTGAAGTTAAGCAACTTTCGCAGTGGTCAAGTTAAGCAAATCTTCTATGAATGAAATGAAATGAAATGAAAAGTCATTTATTCAGTCTAGGCTGTTACAACCACTTGTGAAGGTCAAGAAGCTACGCCATCGGTTCGCAAAACTACAGCGGGAGACCTTGTACTGAGAAGAACCGGCAAGAAACTCAGCAAGGGCTGCTTTTTTCTCCCTGTATTGATATATATACAGAGTCGTCAGGTTGAAAAATGACTTCAGAGATACTTAGTCACCTTCCATTACATTATTTAGGATATAGATATATAGTTACAATAAATTTTATATTTAGTATATAGGAAGCGGCATTAGATAGGTACCATATTACTGTTACAAAAACTGACTCATACCCATCAAATAACAAATTACAAGAAACACTATGTCCATGCATTACGATCATTTAGATAATCATTAACTTTATAATAGCCCTTATTCATAAGAGTATTCTTAATCTGAGGTTTAAATTTGGTTAGTGGAAGCTCAATCAGATCTTGGGGAACTTTGTTAAACAATGCAATACTACATCCCAGAAATGAACCTCTTGATTTTTGGAGTCTGAAACATGGAACGGCAAGCTTATTCTTAAATCTCGTGTTAAAGCTATCTCGAGTTCCTCCGTGCTTCGGAAGGCACGTTAAGCCGGTGGTCCCGGCTGCATATCCGCACTGTGCCCGCGTGGTGGGTCATGGCAATCCCCTTATTCCATCCGTAACGAAGGCCTGTGCCCCAGCAGGAGGGACATTAATAGGCCGGTGATGACTCTGAGTCAAAGTTTTGGTTGATATTTTTGGCGCGATTTTATTCTTCCTCTAGACATTTTAAGAGGTACGATTTAGCGGATTTTCGGCTAGAAGTAGCCTTCAACTTACAGAAGAACACGGTAAAATTACACGACCTTTTGGTAGTGTTGTGTTAGATAGATAGATTAACACTTTATTATACATAATTACATAACATTCACAAACAATAATATTAACAAAAGCGTTATAATTGGAGGTCTTATCGCTAAGAGCGATTTCTTCCAGACAACCACTGAGTATGAAAAGTTATACAGAGACCATAGGTTGGGGTGTTAAATGGCTTGGAATAAATAGTCACATCCATACATACAATCCACATCAAATCTATTAGAATACTTATTCTAATTAGACATATAAATATATATATATATACACACATACTTTTAATAATTTTTTTTTTTTTTTTTTTTTTTTTTTTTTTTTTTTTTACTTTCCATCTTGAAATTCTGTCTTTTTGTCCCAAAATTTACGTATGTGCTCCGTTGCTGCTCCTTTTGGAATCACTTAGATCTTTTGTCACAATTAGACGACTTAATCAAAATTAACTTAGAATCGGTTCTTAATATGCAGCTGAACGAGCAATCTTGGACCCAAGCATCCCTACCCATCCGTTATGGTGGTTTAGGGATTCGCAAAATTTCCAGTGTCGCTTTACCAGCCTTCCTATCTTCTGTCCATAGTTCAGCAAATCTCATAAGTAAAATTTTAAGGGCATCCCCTTCAAACTTTGAGATTGCTGGCTTGGAAGAAGCTAGAAACGCTTTCTTAATTGCATGCCCAGGTCAAAATTTTCCAGTTTCTCCAAATTCACAGAGGAGCTGGGACGACATAAATTGTAAATTAACTTATAATAACCTTTTGAGCTGCAGTACAGGTTCGGCGCGTGCTAGGCTTTTGGCCGTGGGTACACATGAGGCCGGCTACTGGCTTCACGCGTACCCTTCGACAAATACAGGCACATTTCTTGAGCCTGACACACTCCGAATGGCAACCTGTCTACGGCTTGGGGTCCCGGTCTGCGCTCCTCATAAATGTCCCTGTGGCAGTGATGTCGACAAGCTAGGACATCATGGACTGTCTTGCCAAAAAAGTGCAGGCCGCTTCTCGAGGCACGCCGCACTTAACGATATCATACGCCGGTCCCTTGCCACCGTCAACGTGCCAAGTCTACTTGAGCCAACTGGTATTGCAAGAGACGATGGCAAGAGACCGGACGGTATGAGTTTGATTCCATGGAAGATGGGTCGGGTGCTAGTATGGGATGCAACCTGTTCAGACACGCTGGCACCTTCCCATCTACATGGAACCAACAACAGAGCTGGTGCGGCTTGTGAAGCGGCTGAAAAAGTTAAGGCAGGCAAATACAGGGGTCTAGGCTCCGAATATGATTTTGTCCCATTCGGTGTCGAGACCCTTGGTCCGTGGGGTCCTAGCGCTATAAGGCTTTTTAAAGAAATAGCGAAAAGATTAGTTGACATCACAGGAGACCGAAGAGCTGGCAGCTACCTCGGACAAAGAATAAGTCTAGCTATCCAAAGGGGGAACGCTGCCAGTATCTTCGGAACCTTGCCTAAAGGGACTCCTTTTAATAATGTATTTTAGTTATTATATTTTATTTTTTAAGGTTTTTAGTTTTAGGTTCATTGTTATAGTATATTTTTTGTTTTAATTATTCTTAAATTTAATTGGATGTACTTATAGTTCAACTCTTTCGAATAGTAATAAAAATGATTTTCTTTTAATAATATATAAACATACTTACACATAGATACATACACATACATACATAAACATAACATATATACGAAAAACATTTTACACAGTGTTGTGTTTGTTTATAACTTTGCTAGTAAATATGTCCTAAAAAGCAATATTTACAGGTGTACAAATTGAATTATTGATATTTAATTTAAATCTCAGTCTAGTGAACCTTGCTCAAATACTACGAAACTTGTGCAAGTGAAAAACTGACAGGTAAACTATTATAATATTTTATGACAATGATTTGTAAAGATTTACGTCGATGTTATTGAGTAATTTATGAAATGTATTTCTCAACCGAACCACAGATTACACTGAACCGCTAGAACTTGATTAATACATAATGGCTTTCGATTCAAACAGTTCAGAATAAGCCAGTTGTTTTGTTATTGTGTTAATGGTTTCGGAAACTTTTAGGTACCTATTATATTCATGAGTACACGCTATAATCTGTTTTTAAAGAACACAGTAAATAGTTACTTTCTAGTTGTTATAAACAAAGCCATACTAATATAATAAACGCGACATTGTGTCTGTCAGTCTATCTGTCTGTTATCTTGAACTGTTGAACGGATTCGGATGAAATTTGGTATACTTAGAGATAGTTTGAGTACAGGGAAAGGATATGGGATAGTTTTTATCCCAGAAATCATCCTTTAAGGGGGTGAAAAAGAGGATGGGAGTTTCTATGGGTATTTAGTATTGTCGTAACATCGATGCTCTATCGCCAGCCATGGGATTATAAGAACATAAATTTTGAAATCTTTTAGAATATTTACATCTATACTAATATTATAACGAGGAATGGTTTGTATGTAAGTATGTTTGTAACGAATTGGCTCAAAAGTACTGGACCGATTTTAAAAAATCTTTTACCATTTGAATGCTACATTATTACTGATTAATATAGGCTAAAGTGTATTTTCAAAAAAGTTAGATATGTCTAACTATTAGAGTTATGTCACAACTAGAGGTCCCCTGCGATTTTACACGCGTTAATTTAAAGAAAAAGGTTTATAGTGAGTCAAACTTAAAATATAGACATAGGCTGTCGTGTGCTATTTTACAGAACTCATAATGGGAAAGAATTCCGTCATACATGATTTTTGTGTAATTTTAACCGTTTACTCAGCGCACGCAACGGAATCTCACAAATGGAATATTTTTACCCGTTTTTGCAAAATTTTTCATCGATGCTCCGCTGCTACTGGTCGTAGCCGGGTAATATAGAGCCTTTAGCTTTCCTCGATATATGCACTGTCCAATACAAAAAGAATTTTTCAAATCGGAACAGCAGAGCAATGTTCCATTCGGTAAAACGGGTCCCAAACTACGCAACATTTTTTTTACTTGGAATGGAAGGTTTATAATTTTATTATTATGAAGAAGGTCATTGTGTATAATACAAGCCTTTGAACAAAAACTATAGTCTACACTACAGCTCTACACCGAAGGAAAGCGAGGGCGGGCCACTAGTAATTTATAAGAAGGCAACACTTTATCCTAAGTACTAGTACTTACTAAAAATATACAAGCACACGTTTCGATATCAACGCACAGCACTGAGCATACGTCACTCACTACCGAACTGTGACGTCATCCAAGGATACAATCTCGGAATCTCGCACAGCCTGCAGTACGGGGTGCCGGCGCGGGATGACTCACCGTAAACTACCCGTGACCACGTTCCAATACCAACCACACCACGGCGTAATGACCTAAACCTGTCATTCGAACGCGCTGACACTGCGCGCGCGCACGTCGAACGAAACGCGATCCGAATTTGCACGCCCGCGTTCGATTTTTGAATGAAAATCTATTCAAAATTTTTTTTTTCGGTTTGGTTAACGTTCCATTTCAGTGATATTTGAAGGTGTTGATGTGAGCTTTTTGAGTGTCAAGTGAGTGATTCGCAAGTATGGTGCGCACGTATAGAGTTGTAAGTTGCTTCAAAATGCCGAAACGTGGTGCTAAAGTTGTGCCAGCGCAGAGTGGATCCGGGGTGTTTACTATTGATATGTCCTCAACGTCCACTTTAGACGTAGCCGTAAGTATCAGATTAATTTAACAGCAATTTTGCTTATACAACAACTAAACTCATTAGAGAGGTTAGTAAACAGCTGTCTGGTTTCCCGTCATATCGTCTTTAACTCAACGCAGTACGGTTTAAGTTTGCGTTGCAGGTTTGTTTATTTGTTTTTTCTTAGTTAATACTTTAATAGATACAGGTTGCTGTTATTTCAAGGTACATTAGATCTAGTCATCGGTAACTTATTTATGCTTTATCGGAGACTAAATGCGGATGTTGCTACTCACATTACGTATTATACATAAATATATAACATCTATTAGTATGCTCTACCAGGTACTATATTCTAACTAATTGTGTATTATTAATGCCATAGTATGTTTCTTAAGTTAGGTACAGATGACACCATAACTGGAAATACAGTTGTACAGCTAATACAGCTTGTACAAAGCCTTGTACTAGAGCTGTATTTAACGTCGAATTGTATACATTTAAACATGATTTTAAAAAGCGCTCAGTTCAGAATAATGGCACTTATAATTTGTTAGTGTAAAATAAAATAAAACCTGTATTATTGTAGATGAAATGTAGAAACTTTTTTTTTCAAAATTTTAAATTCGCTGTCTATATATAATCTTTATGGTTGATTTATTTAAAAAAATAAGTAGAAGTATTTGCGTAAGTGTTTTTTTAAGATGATGATTGAATTTGTTTCATGTTTTATTTATCTTCTAGTCTTATTCGGAGATATACCTAAATTTATTTGGCCATCATTGGCTATTAACAACTTGGCTTATCTTAATTACTTATCTTTTGGTATAGTTGGTAATCCTAACGATTACCAACTTCTTTTTAGCTGTTGAAAGAACTGTCTTGGTTTTATTGACTTTTTTATGTTAGGGTTAGAGACTGCAGGTAAAACGTATGTAGTATTGTGTTCCTGACAAAAGTAAGATTTACAGAAATCATACGGGGTAACGGAACGGAATTCTGCCCCACATTGTCGTAGAATAAAAGTTTTATTAGGTTACTTCCTCAGACAGCCTCTCTTATTCTACCAACTTTCATACACACACATATATATATATATACTAGCTGTGTCCCGCGGTTTCACCCGCGTTTTTCTCGTTTCCGTGGAAATACCGAGATAAAATATGTATATAGGTACCAACTCTTAACATCTTACACACGTGATAACTTTTAAACGAAATATCCGATTGAGATGAAACAAAAAGTATTTTACTTCTACATAAATACTTTTGATAACATAATGCTTAATTTCGATAAAGATTAATATTACGATACATATTTAACGTAATTTTTTTTTTCTTCAGACGATTTAATAATTATTTTGAACACAAAATCGGTTATTGTGATTAAACCATGATAGCTAGATATATGTTCTTGAGGACATTTCTGTAGGTCTTAATGGGATCTACAAACCTGTAGTACATCATTTTGTTCTATTGTCAATAGTTTTTGCAGCGCACGCAAAAATAGGTTTTCGATTTTACACCTTGTGTTACAATTTTGAAAAAAAAATATATAGCTTATAGCCTTTCTCGATAAATGGACTACCCAACACTGAAAGAATCATCCAAATCGGACCAGTAGTTCAAGAGATTAGCGCGTTCAAACAAACAAACAAACAAACTCTGCAGCTTTATAATATTAGTATAGATATAGTCGTGTGACGCTCATGACGCTTTTCCATAGGATTTCCCTGAAAAGAAGTTTCACTTAAATAAATAACCTTGAAAAAAAAATAACAAATATATTTGTAACACTGAAACTTTATCTCTGTGTGTACAACACACATAATTACTATCGTTAATTTCAATGCCGCATTTTATGAAAAACATCTACATTGGTATAGGAGTATGTAAATACACGGTCTGATGTATTTATAAAACTTTTATCTTTTAAAACAATAGTAAGGTTATCTGTCTAGCAGAATGTAAATTTTATGTTACATGTGATTATTTTTTTTGGGGAATTCCTCTATCTGGATACGATATAAGTACCCATGTTTATCCAAAATTCAACCGACGGATGTAAACCAAAGGCAGCAAAAGTGACAAAATAACAAAAATACTTATTAAAAAAATTAATTAATCTAATACATAAAAAGTCAAAACTAATAATAAAAAGTCACAAAAAACATTAAAAGAAGAGCAACATGCAATATTCATAATAATGTGAAGAATACAGCATTATAACCAGGGTTGGATTTAGGTCTGTTGAAAAAGATAGCACAAAATAATGAAAAGGATAGTATTTATAAAAAAAATATAGTACACTTTCATAATAGTCAATAAAATCAACACCCGTTAAGGCAATATATACACCTCTTCCAAGTCTATGAGTTCTTGAATACCTATTACCATTAGTTCTATCTTCATACTTGGCATTTAATCTCATCAATATATCATCAGTAGGAATAAAATCAGTACAATTCCTACTTTTGCTACCGCTTTCGATGTCACATTCCATAATTAAAACACTGAAAACGTATTGTTTTGTTTTACACAAAAACTCACAAGTAATTGTTAAAACATTATGCAAACATTGGTTGAGTTTCGAATGGAATGGAAGGAAGGAGATTAGTGGAAAGAGAGAAGTGTACTGCGGAGGATAATCAGGAATCCCCGGCCATCAACACAGAAAACATCGCATGATCAATAAGTACCCTTAGTACGAGTTTGAGCTCACGAAAACTATCATAGTTTTCGTAATTGTAAATTATGTTTCTATGTCCATTTTGGTGAAAAGTAACCAAATATTCTTAAAATTTAAGAAGATTCAAACAATTTAATGATAGAATTTAAACACTGTTTATTTGTATTGAAACGAAAACAATAAAGTCAGTACTAATCAGTACAGAAAACTATGATAGTTTTCGTGAGCTCAAACTCGTACTAAGGGTACAGGTTGGATACAAGCACCGTCGAAATATTCATACTATGACGTAAAACTAAGCATTCGGAAGCAAACTTTAAATTATAGTATTTAAGCGTAGTATCCTGAGATGTGGATAGTATACATGGTGTTACAAAAATACAAATAAAGCTTGAAGGGCGTTGAAGTACATCAAATAAGGAGTCTTCTCTAGTTTTCTTAAAATATTTGCATTAATTTTTAACTTTTTATAAAAACAGGTTTTTTTAATGTTTCACGAACTAGTGACGTATCTTAAAATGATCGATATTTTTATCAATCATTTAAAATAACGGTTTTTATAAAAAGTTAAAACTTCATGCAAATATTTTAAGAAAATTAAAGAAAACTCTTTATATGATGTACTTCATTGCCCTTCAAGCTTTATTTGTATTTTTGTAACACCCTGTAAGTACAAAAGGCGAAATCATAGTATAAATACTATAATTATAGTACAAAATCCAACCCTGCTAACTGTCTTTAATAGCGAGTGGAACAAAATTTATTAATTTAACAATCGTCCGTTCTGTGTCGCGTAATTTTATTAGCTCTCATTATGTTTCTGAAAATTGTTCAAAGTACAGTGCTTTCTTCATAACTTTATTTAATAAACTTGGTTATTTTACCATTCACTAGTTAAACACAATTATTTTGAATTCCACCACCGTGACTACGGACTCGCGGGCAATGAATAATTTTACAAAACATGGCCGTTTCATTGTGAAACAGTCACTGCAAGTCAAATTACCACAAAAATTTACAAGCACACTCCATTGTTTTACAAATAGGTACCGGTTGGTTGGCACTGTGACTATTGCACGAATTGGTAGAGAAATTGGTCGCCAACAAATAGGCCAATACCCTATACATATAATCCTGAATATCTTTTCTTCTACGAGTACAAACTCAGTTTCCGTAGTTTTAAGGTAGAATATGGAGATTGGGCCATGACCCGCCACGCGGGCCCAGTGCGGATTGGCGGGTGCTGACGACTGCAGATGCAGCCGGGACCAACGGCTTAACGTGCCTTCCGAAGCACGGAGGACGAGATAGAAGATTTTTTGATACCCATCCAATGACTGAACACTGCGCCATCGAGCTCCTCCATTTAAGGTGTGATTGGAGACAATCCTTCTCATATTATTAATGTAAGAGTTTGTACGTTTGCATGTTTGTTACTCAATTACGCAGAACCTACTGAATAGTTTTGGATGAAAGGTACAGGCATATTTTTTATGACCTGGATTGAAACGTAGTACACTTTTTATCCCGGAAAAACTTATTTAAAATCATAATAAACTAGTTTTGTCCCGCGGGTAAATTTGCCCTCAGTAAAACGTAGCCTATGTGTTAATTCAGGGTGTCAGTTAACTCCATACCAAATTTTACTAAAATCGCTCCAGCCGTTTAGACGTGAAGAAGTAACAAAAATACACACTCACAAACTTTTACCTTTATAATATAAGTGTGTAAAACGCATGATGTTTTATTTATGTACAAATGTGTGGTTGCCATTAAATAAAATGAAAATAATCTTTATTCGAGTTGACCCAAAAAAAGCTCTTTTAAATCGTCCTTATATTTATATACTAGTGGCCCGCCCTCGCTTCGCTTCGGTGTAGAGCTGTAGTGTAAACTATAGTTTTTGTTCTCAGGCTTGTGCTATAAACAATGACTTTATTTATATAATTACACGTGTTATTGTGAGTCAACCATAAAAGCTAGACATATGCTGTTGCGGAATATTTTTTAGACAATTTTATGTAGAATATTTCCGTCATACATGATTTCTATGTAACTTTAACCATTAAGGCTGCACACGCGACGGAAGCTTAAAAAATGGAGTAACTTCTCCCGTTTTCCCAACATTTCTCTTCACTACTCTGCTACTATTGATTGTAACATGATGAAAAGTATACTATTACCTGCCCAGGAGTATGAAGAATAATTGTACCAAGTTTCGTTAAAATCCGTCGAGTAGTTTTTGTTTCTATAAGGAACATACAGACAGACAGACAGACAGACAAAAAATTTACTGATTGCATTTTTGGCATCAGTATCGATCACTAATCACCCCTGATAGTTATTTTGAAAATATATTTCATGTACAGAATTGACCTCTCTACAGATATATTATAAGTATAGATTATTTCCAACTACCACCACCAAATAATTTTTGGTTACAATTTCTAATCAGTAAATTCTTAGTTATTCTGGTAACCAATTTATTTGTTTACTAGCGACCGAACGCGACATCGTCCACGTTAGCTTTTTGAAAATTCCTCTGGAACCTAACACTTGTCCGGGATAAAAGGTATCCTATGTCTCAATCCAGGTCATAAACTATACGCGTACCAAATTTAATCCAAATCCGTTCAGTAGTTTTTGTGTGATTGTTTAACAAATCATACAAACTTTCACATTTTATTGGTATTAGTAGGATACATGAATATTTATTATTGACAACATTTGTAGATAGCTCTACGATCAAAATTTCCTAGCTAACTAGTTGATCCTTTATTGAATATTTTTTTTTAATATCTACGAATATTCTTCTTGTTCCGTCCCTGTTCCCGTTATCTAGGGTCGGGTCTCCTCACTCTACGGCGCCAGGTTGATCTGTCCTGGGTTATCGGTTTTGGCAATTGGGCTTTCTTCAGGTCTCTTTCAAAGTTTGACCACCAGGCCGATGGCGGGCGGCCTCTACCTCTCTTTTGTTCTGGCAAGCTTAATGCGATTTTCACTACATGGTCTTCGTCCCTTCTCATGATGTAACCATACCATCTTTTTTCATGGCATTTCATCTTTTTCATTCAGGCGATTTTCCGTCAATTCAATTCAATTTAATTCAATTTATTTGCATTAAATAAAGATAACATGCAATTTTTTCTATTAAATTACCTATATAAATGTCAATAATTCTTACTATAATATTTTAATTATTCGATGTCGTCAATTTATCATGTCCATAATTATGTGAATGTCATAATTAGAATGGTCTTGTAAAGAATCAGAATTAAATGTTATATTTAAACCCATTAAGCATGTCTTTAACCCATCACATCCTACCATAATTCATGAACTCAACCATACTGTAAAACGTGTTAAATAAAACTAGTTTTTACGGGTTAATGCACGAAAACTTTATTTATTTATTGACGTTTCGTAGTCTTTACAGGCTACGTCGTCAGAATAAAACTTTTATTTAATTTGTCGAGCTACCTTCGAAAGACTTTTATTGAGCGTTCGGTTATTTCATTGTTCGATTTTTAAGTTTTATTGTCTATGTATGAATTTATTATTTAATTTACTTAATAAAGTATTTTATTTAAAATTCTTGTTTGTAACTTTGAGTTTATTTATTTGACCCTAACTACCGTAAACTACCACCGGTTCCAAAATTGGGAGACCTTCCTGAGAAGAACCGGCGAAACAAACTCAAGAGAGGCTTTCTATCTCCTTCTTATGTTAAATTATGCAAACAAAAAGAACTAATAGTATCTGATGGTCTTGCAGTGTGTGCTCGGGGTTGGGATTTTATCTCCTGTATAATAGGTTCCCAAGCTGGTGGTATATACCAACCATCTTCCCTATTGAGATTTGGATATTTTTTAATCTCAATAGCCTCGCGCATCATTCGAGGAACGAACCGCCGCTCAGCTGCAAGGATCTGTGGTCTATCAAATCTAATGTAGTGGTTTGGTCCCCCTAATGCATGTTCTCATTTAACCACTTACGAAGTTTTGACTTGAACTTATTAAAGCTTTGGCTTTTAATTTCTTCTGGAATTTGATTATAAATTTTAATTGCCATCGCCGGTGCATTTGTTTGAAATCGCTTTGTTTTCGGAACTATGTCCATTGTTATTTTATTAGGATACCTCAAACTTTGATCTGTTACATCTTTTGCGACTGTATACAAATGGTAGTGCTGCTGCTTTACAAAAGTTGCTACTTCGAGAATGTACAAAGAAGTCCAAGTTAAAATATTTAGGTCCTTAAAATATGTTCTACAAGAATCATCCGGGGCTATATTACAAATTGCCCGTATACACCTTTTTTGGCATACAAACACTCTTTTAATGTCCGTGCCATTTCCCCAGACTATAAGACCGTATCTTAATATCGTTTCCCCATAAGCATAATAAGCTGTAATAGCTGTGGCTTTATTTGCAACTTTTGATAATTTATGCAGTGCAAAGACAAACGAACTTATTTTATTGCTAATTTTATTTAAATATTGTCATTTTGTCTGTGATTGCTGCGACTTTAAAACTCCCCCCCGTACGTATTCATTCCGAACTCTGTCCATCCTGGTCACCCCACCCGCCCAGCGCAGCATCTTCATTTCGTTAACATGTGCCATCTGTTCATGCGTTATCTTGACTGTCCAACATTCGGAACCGTACAGTAAGGCTAGCCTGACTAACTGACTATCTTAATATCTACGACTGTTATTATCACACTAATATTATAAAGGCGAAAGTTTGTGAGTGTGTATGTTTGTTACTTCTTCACGTCAAAACGGCAGGAGCGATTTTATTAAAATTTGGTATGGAGATAGCTGAAACCCTGGTTTAACACATAGACTACGTTTTACTGCGGGAAAATACCCATAATAAACTGCGGGTAACACCGCGGGGCACAGCTAGTTTTTAATAAACAAAAACCCACCGGAGTTGTAGCGAAGTAATAAAATATTTAATGAAAATCATCGTTTTTATCTCCTAATTACAGTGCAACCTTAATATAATGTACCTCAACACAACGTCTTCCTAGATTTAACAAATTCGTCGTAATCCCCTTGAATTTTCCGTAAGAGTTAATGTAAAATATTGCGAACAACCTCTTTAAAACTAATTTAAATTATCAATTAAAAGAGTAAATACCTCTAATTAACGAATTTTGTCAACCAAAAACCTATATTGGTATAACGTTTCCATCAATATATGGCCTTTAATGGCATAGTACGTGATTCATGTCACGCTAGGAAACTATCTTTTACCTCTTTATAACTTTTAAACCAACCTAACCTCAATATAACAAACCTCAGTTTTTTTTTTATTATTTCTTTATTCCAATCTCTTATCTATTAGACAAGTCCGTCCGTCCGTCTGTCTGTGGTGCTGTTTCAGCGGCCAAACCGTAAGAGATAGATAAAGTTTTTCTTTTTTTTTTTAAATCGGGTTTTGGTGAACATTTGGTTCACTGGTTTGCTAGTTTAACATTAATCTAAGTTTACAAACTGTTTTTACAGTTTGTAGGCGTTGCGCTATTTCCATTTTACAAATGCCAATTTAATGCCATGAACTATATTTACTAAACATCAATAAGTTACATGCTTAATAAAATAAAAATTATATCTATCTTATAATTTATGTTTACTGAAATACTTCTATTTAAGTCCATAATAAAGAAAATACATATTTAATGCTGTTATTTAGAATTTCATATTTTCTATAATTTCACATTTTATACTCATTATCTATGTATATACCTATAAACCATGATTTTTTTTAACTTCCTCTTCATTTGTTTTATTTGTTTTAACATATTATAACATAATTTTCTTTTAAACTGAATTTAATTTTTGGTTCTTCTTATAACAACAAGTGTATTTTGTACAATTTGGGTTGTATGTTGTTTGTTGAACGCGGTTACACTCTAAAAAATCTGATCTACAACAATGACAGAAAGTAAAAATACCACGCTTTTAAAAATAACAGTAACTCGGCATTGTTACCACGTTAAAAAAGTTACATCATAAAAAACAGAATATGCGTGAATGTTTATGGTGTATGCAACAAAAAACCCTTACCTGCATGCACCTTCGTAACCTTGCATTGCTTCAATTGTTACCTGTACATGAATAATTTGCAATTTGAACCCTTATCACTTGTCCATAAGGTGTAATGTCATAGTTCAATATGCGTCTGAGAATTTACTCCGTAGCTAAGAATTCCTTTGTGACTGTTTCACAAGATATTTTGAATTGTTTATAGCATAACCGCATTGGCTTTAGAGAAACTTTATTTTGTAATGCAACTATGTATTTTCTTAGACAATCCATACTTAGTCATGTTTAGAAGTGATAGTAATTTGACAAGTTTTAGAAAACGATCTCACGTTATTCACAAATGTTTATGGAGTCCGTAAAAAGTGGATATTCATCATTCTGTTGTGTCTCAACATTTCAGTAAAAATAACCAAATCAAAAACCCCATTGCTGTGAAAACGTTTCTCTGGACAATATGGCGTCTTACTAGTGTGTGACGTCACACGACTGTTATTAAAACGTCAAACGATACAATGTAATGTCACTTTAACTGGAAGTTTACTTGCGTGTGACGTCATTTTAGGCTCCGCCAATCCCAAGCGTTTTGGGTCACGTGACAATAGATAAGAAAACTATTGTCCTTTTCATGGGTTTTTAGTAAAATTATGATGTTTTTTGTAAAAATAGTAAAAACCCCTGCCAATATTCATTCTAAACACAGATGCTAACAATTGGCACTTTATTTTTAATACTGTCAAATACCCTATTTGCCATATTTTTTGTATGAACTTTGCCCGGTTGTGTTCTTTCTCAACCTTAGTAAATTAATTTTATTAAAAAATCTGATGTTTTGTCTCCCTTAATCTTAGTAAATAATTTTCATTAAATAGCAACATTTTTTTGCTCACTCTGCCTATTTGGTTTGAATTGACAGCTATGACGTCAAAATATGGCGCCCAGTCGGTCCTATTCTTAGTTGAATCGCATTATACAACTGTTTTAGCTCCTTATCATATCAAACAAGTATTCTTTGCGCAACCCGTGTTTGAAGTGCAAAATTGTTTTACAGCTCTGTTGAGTTGAGTCACCGTTTACAACACCTGTGTTGAGTCTGTATGTTATTGTAAATATATTTAATGCCAGATAATATTTAATTGTGGGATTCGACAGTATGATACAGATAAAAAATATGGGTGCGTGTACTTAAGTACGCGCGTGAGAAGTTATACTTCTGTGGAATTATTAAAAAATAGTTTTTAATTACATGCAGATAATTAATTACAATAAGATAATAAAAGGATTGGAAAAGGATAGTCAACGCAGTCAATAAAGTTCAGTTTTAATTTGAAAAATTTAATAAATAATCAAAATATTCAATTTAAATCACTACTGAATAAAATTTATTAGCACATATAAATTTCGCATTTGTATAACATTATAACACGTGTTAAGAATATAGAAACTAGAAACATGTGGATAAATATTATAAATATGAAAACAGTGATCAGAGGCGACGAGCGTTCCAACATGTGCGACTAAGAGATCCTATTACTATTTTGTTGGAAGCTTTTTTTCGAGACTTACGAGTAATGTGCGGTTTAGCGGCCGACTTCATGGTGTTACTTTTCTGTTACAGTGTTGCGCGCGCATCTTAAAATTTCACTCTCATCATTTTTTCATAACGCGCCCGCGGCTAACTTCATTATGTTACTTTTGTGTTACAGTGATGCGCGCGCATCTTAAAATTTCACTCTCATATTTTTTTCATAACGCGGCTAAAGAAGTATTACTTCAATAAATTGAATTGTTTATCTTATTCCAAAAGCCGGGAAAACTTAATACGCCCAAGCACGAATTTTGATAGCTATGTAGGTAATCGTATCACATCGTCAAAGTTTCTATGAAAAGGAAGCAGCGCCCCCTATCGGACGTAAGAGCAAACTGGTTCCTTCCATAAAAAATTGAAGATTACTGCTATCAAAATTTGTGCTTGGGCCTTCGCAATCTCAAAAAGATCACGCAATTTACATTTAGTAAGGTTGCTAAAGTAAATTTTCTTGTATTTTTTATTGTACAAGGTACAGAAAATAGTCAAACCCCATTATCTCTGCTGTGGGGTCCCTCTCTTGTGGCTTATCTCAAAAACTATGATATGATGGTATTTAAATGGTGTGATTCCTTCACAATCGGGAAAACGTAAGTCGTGCTGCAAGTATCCATAGAAGGCAGTGACCACTTACCACCAGATGGACTACCAGCTCGTATGCCTGCATAAATATAAAAAATACACTTTTTCTCCCAAAAATTGCCAGGTGTGACCACAGAACACACAAAGAGAGTAAAAGGGTGCTCACAGCTCGCCCCACTGCAATTCGACCTAATAGATAATAGCCAATCAAACGACGCGACATCAAACAATCCACCCAATCAGCGCTCACGCCCGGGAGCAACGACTCAATCAGAACCAAGTTTTGGTCAAAGTACGAGGAGTACCTCCGTGCTTCGGAAGGCACGTTAAGCCGCTGGTTCCGGCTGCATCTGCATTCGTTAGCTCTCGCGAATCCGCACTGGGCTCGCGTGGTGGGTCAGGGCCCAATCTCCCAACTATAGCGGAGGCCTGTGCCCCAGCAGTGAGGACATTGGTAGGCTGATGATGATGATGATGACGAGCATTTGCTCACACTTAACTCTGGCGCGTCTGCCCCGCCCACAAAGCCCATTTAACCTCTTTCTGTATTTTGTGGCTGTAACCTATCTGTGAGCTTCCCAAAGGACTAAATTGACGTGGAAGTTTCAGGTAGCTATAATTTTTATTTTTTTAAGCATGTAACTGCTTGATGTTTAAATCTAAAGAAAATATAACTAGAAAAAAATCCACGCGGACCAGGCAGCGGACGGGACTAGAACCCGCACCCTTCGCTATCCGGGCGAATGCACTGACCAATTATGCTACCGCGGCTCTGACGGCCGCGTTGAAATTTTCTAGCATTCGCCCGGATAGCGAAGGGTGTGGGTTCGAGTCCCGTCTGCTGCCTGGTCCGCGTGGATTTTTTTCTTGTTATATTTTCTTTCAGGGAGCTGCTATTGTTTATTAATTCATGTTGAGTTTGAAGGAATCCGCGATAGATCTATTTCAAGTAACACAACAGGGGCTTATAGGTATAAGCGCCATTGACTTGGCAGCATGATTTCCTGCCATTCATAGCAAGCATTTGTATTGTACTTAGGGTAATAGGGCTGACGGCACAATGACTCAGAAACTCAGAAACGAAACAGAGGAGCTCGATGGCGCAAGTGGTTAGCGCGTTCGGCTGCGATCGTTGAAGTTAAGCAACTTTTGCAGTGGTCGGTCATTGGATGGGTGACCAAAAATTTACTATCTCGAGCTCCTCCGTGCTTCGGAAGGCACGTTAAGCCGTTGGTCCCGGCTGCATCTGCAGTCGTTAGCACCCACCAACCCGCATTGGGCCCGCGTGGTGGGTCTTGCCCAATCTCGCTATTCCATCCATAGGGAAGGCCTGTGCCCCAGCAGTGGGACGTTAATAGGCTGATGATGATGATGATGATTTGTATCGTACTTACGGTAATAGGGCTGAAGGCACAATGACTCAGAAACGTTGTAACTCCAAGTAAATAAAGTGTTTTTAGGAGTCCGTACCTTAGAGGATGTTATCACATCACCAGCCTACTAATGTCCCCACTGATGGGGCACAGGCCTTCCTCATGGATGGAATAGGGAGATTGAGCCATCACGCGGAACCAGTGCGGATTGGTAGGTGCTAACGACTGCAGATGCAGCCGGGGCCAACTGCTTAACGTGCCTTCCGAAGCACGGAGGACCTCAAGATAGTAAATTTTTGGTCACTCATCCAATGATCGACCACTGCAAAAGTTGCTTAACTTCAACGATCGCAGCTGAACGCGCTAACCACTTGCGCCATCGATCTCCTCAATGCCCAATGTCGTAAATCTCCTAATAAGGTTCATGCAGGGGCGTATGTACCTAAGATCAAGAGGCCCATGGCAGGGGCGTCAGGCTTCGAGGGGCGCCAAAAGCCTTTTCAATCATTCGTTATTGACCTATATTTTGATTTGATTTACTAATTCTACAGGGATATTTGTCAAATTGTAAATGGCCCGAGGCGCCAGATTTAAAAATACGCCACTGGGTTCATAACATACAGCCTGCTGACAGACAGACGAAAGGACGTTTAAAATATGTACATATTTATATAATAATAATGACTCAATAGAGAAACAATAATGATTGATATAAATAACAATAATGTACGAATTAATCTAACACAATGATCTAAGAACATTGGTATTGTTGTGGTTTTGTTTATTATATTGATTCATTAACTACTCCCTGTACTTAATATAGTTTATTTATAAATTTATTTTTAATTAAGTTATCGATTAAACAAAAACCTGTTATTCCCACTGATTGAGTCATTTCTCTGAAATCAAACATTTTAAACGGACTTTAAAAGGGGTGTCTATTTATAAACATAAATATAAATATTTTCAACACACACTATTATATTTTTTCTTAAATGTGAAAAAAAATTGTTCTCGTTCTGTACCGGAACAAATGAAATGATTTGTAATGTAGAGATTAGAGGTGGCATTATTGATTGGTGGCATTAATAATAATAAGTTAAAAGTTAATAGTTGAATAATAATATATCAGATAATTTTAATGGTTGAAAATATCAGTTAATATTTTTGTAGTGAAAATATGGGTATAAAATGTTAAACTCGCGTCAGGTTAAACACGTGGGCTGATCGCATCACACACAATAAAATTGGAAAGGTTGTTGACTTTCAATATATTGGACGAAACATAGTAATATTTTATTTTATCGTATTATAATAATAAGTCTGTATTTATGACGTCCAGCTTTATTGCGAAGAAAATGCATTTTTTTTACAACAGATGTCGCTAGGTGCGCTTGTGCGTTTAAATAAGTAATTCTGAGAGATAAACTTTTTAATGTTATATAAATCGTCATGTTTGTGTACGATAGCGCAATAAATAAATATTGTATTCTACTACATAAATGATAGTACTTTATACTGATAATTAAAGAAATTCGTGCAAAATTATTCCCTAACCATTCCAAAATATCAAAAATGCACAACGTTAATATTCAAGTTTTCACTTCTGCATGCACTCCCGGAGTGCAACCCGTCGTATCTGAATATTTTTCACAGAAAATATTCCTCGTTACGATAGTTTTATGAATCTGTTACATTTTTCTAAACGAATAAGTATTAATTTCGTATTAAACTCAACATGAATTGTATGAATATTTTTTTTCGATATGGTTAAAAATATTTATCGAATATATGTGTTCATTTACTTTTTATTAGTTTAATTTAACGGTCGATGAATATATTGAACAACACTATAATATATTTGTTTCTTAGGTTTTACGCACATCACTCATTAAATAAAACTAGTTCTAACGGGTTAATGCACGAACTTTATTTATTTATTGACGTTTCGCATCCTTTTCAGGTCTACATCATCAGAATAATGATTTTTTATTTTGTAAATAAAAAAATCATTAATCTGACGATTTAGTCCTGAAAAGCCTGCATCATCCTGAGTTCTGACCTGCATCGTTAGAATAATGTTTTTTTATTTTGTGAATAAAAAATCATTATTCTGACGATGCAGACCTAAAAAGGCTGCGAAACGTCAATAAATAAATAAAGTTCGTACATTAACCCGTTAAAACTAGTTTTATTTAATGAGTGATGTGCGTGAAAACCTAAGAATCAAATATATTATAGTGTTGTTCAATATATTAATCGACCGTAAAATTAAACTAATAAAAAGTAAATGAACACATATATTCGATAAATATTTTTAACGTTTTATTTAACACTATAATAGCAGAGATGGTGATATTTCTTGCCGTTATGCTTTCAAAACACTTTAACTAAAGATTCCCACGAGTTTGTCCAACTAGGTAGTGATTAACTGGTAAAAGCAGGTTACGCGGGCGGTTTTTAATTGCCACAGTAATTTGCAATTAACCAGATACACCAGTGTGACACTGTCTAGTCTGTCTTCTCTAGGCACGAGTTTATTTTTTCAACAAATTCGACAAAAGTAAATTTGACGACCTCCGTGGCCGAATGGTTTGTACGCCGGGTTTCATGGTGTCGCAGAATAATAATCATAATCAAAATCATTTTGGTTGAGCGCCATAAGAATGGTTTTAGTTTTTTTTTGGTAAAATTATGTTTCTATATTATTATGTGTGGCGATATACCAGGAAAACTTCTCGCACCCACTTATTTGTGGGATTGATGTCGCCGAGGCTGAGGGCACTGGCTGGTTACCGGAATAAACATTGTTTATGGTGCCTTTCGTGTAAAAAAGTGAACATACTCTCTTCCTTAAAAAAACTGTCAAGATGTGTGTCAATACTTTTCTTTAATTATTATTAAAATATTCGGGACAATCGTAAAAACTACAATTGTGACGTGCGCTTTCTGGAATGCCGGCAAAGCAGGGTCCAGCCGCCTCACATTACGCCCGTCGGAGACCACGCAACCCATCGTCTTGGAGGTAAGTGGGCGCTTCCTTTTTCCTGGTATTGAACCACATAATTTATAATTTTGGTGTAATCCACCCCAGGTGTGGGCTATTTACACGCGCCACACCATTTATTTTGGTCCTTTGAGTGCGGATTCCATGCTCCAGCTGGAATTTTTAGGCAGTACATGACTTGGATGTTCGCAGAATAATTACGTATTAATTGGTATAATTCGCGAAGTTGCTACGTAGTACTGTCATATTCGCCATTTTGTAATTGCTACAAAATTTCACGGAAATAAAATTATTTCATTTAAAAATTATTTCTCGCATTGTAATAGCGTATTTAGTTGTTTAAAATGTCGAATTCAACTGATGATTATTCTGTCGCTGAACCGTCTGATAAGCAACTTACCTTATTAATAGCAAAAAAAGAGCGTCTTTTTTCACGCATAAATGATTTGTATAGGTTTGCAAATAATGTGTCTAATTTTGCATCACGTAGTAATGAAACTTTCATGGCTCAGTCAGAGATAATCGATGAAATGCGAAGGCAATTTGAGTCCATAATTGACGATATAAATGACCGCCAGCTTACGCTAGATTCGGAATTTCAGCCTGATTATCAGCCTCTGACCGCTTTTGAAGATTTGTATTTTGTGGTAAAGCGCGTCCGAAATAATATTATTCTGGCGTCGCAACCAGTTTTTCCGTCGTCATCGAATAATTCCGGTGATCATAATCCAGGATGCACCATTAAGTTGCCTCCGATTGAATTGCCTAGCTTTGACGGCAAAGCGGAAAATTGGCCGAAATTTTACGAATCTTTCAAGTCCAATATTCACAATAACCAACAGCTGTCTGACTCGCAGCGCGTGCAATATTTAGTAGGTAAACTGACGCACGGTGCGCTCAAAGCGACCGCGGGTATTGTACCTTCGGGTGAAACCTATAATATCATTTGGGATAGCTTAGTGAAAAAGTATCAGGATGTGCGTTCATTAGGTACACTTTATCTTAACAATATTCTCGATGCGAAATGTTGTTCAAACACGGCAGCCAGTCTTGATTATTTTATTGAAAAGTATTCATCCTCCGTGTTGGCTTTAAAACAGCTGAATATTAGTGATTTAACCGATTTCATACTTTTGCATTGTGCGCTAAGGAAAATCGATGTTCAGACTGTTCAAGCGTTTGAATTATCTGTGCGTAACAAGGAAATTCCTTCTTATGACGAATTAATTTCTTTTGTGCAAGATCAAGTCAAAATCTTAGAACGGTCGAACGTTTCGTATTCGGCGCGGTCTTTGGGCGGTAGTATTAATAAAGCGTCTTCGTCTGCCGCGAACCCGGCATCCCGTTCTAACACGTACAAGTCTTTTGTTGCGAAGAATGAAAATTTCACTTACGCGTCGGAGAAATCGTGTATTTTTTGCAATAAAGGTGATCACTCAATTAATGCTTGTTCACAATTTAAAGGTCTGAGTTCACCTCAAGTTCGGTTTGATTTTATTAAATCGAAACAAGGTTGTGTAGGTTGTCTTAGTGGATCGCATACCCTAACCTCTTGTAAGTCGACGGTTGCTTGCGAGTTATGCAAAAAACGTCATCATACTCTTTTGCATTTTGAGGATAGGAATCACAATGTTCGGAAAAATAGTTACGTTCATACGTCTCGAGTACCTTCCGGCGGAGAGTCGTTGCCCAGTGTATCGTCGTCGGTGCCGCCTGTCGCCTCGCTGCCCGCAGCGTCGTATCTCTCTGCACCCGGCGTAGTGTCGAGCCCGTGCGTTTTGGATACCCCTTCGGGTACCCCGTCCATTTTGGATACCCCAGCTATTTTGGGTTCCTCGGGTACCCCGTCCTTGTCTCTAAGTGCGGAGGTAAAACCGAACTCTACGATTTTGTTATCGACAGCTCAAGTTTATGCGAAAATTAAAAATAGTAATCATAGAAAGATTATTCGTTGTTTGATAGACAACGGATCGCAAAATAATTTAATTACGATGGACTGCTGTAAATCGCTTAATTTACCAATAATTCCACTGAGTAACTCATTTGTCAAGGGAATTGGTTTGGCGTCTCGTCCTATTTTAGGGTACGTTTACTTGGACATTGAGTCCCGCGTATATACGAATAATAAATATACTATACACGCTTTAGTGATCGAATGTATCACCGATCAGTTGCCCGCGAGTTATGTGGACGCTGGTGATATGGGTTACCTGAAAGGGATTCCACTCGCCGATCTGAAATGGAACCTTCCCGGGTCGGTAGACGTCGTTCTGGGTGCTCAGCTGTTCCCATATATTTATTTAGGGAATAGGGTCGTGTCTGGTACCACTGCGCCTCCTGCTTTGCTGACCGCGTTCGGCTACGTTCTGATGGGTGATTTCCCGAGTAATGTTCCTGTTGTTACTTCTACTTCGTTATGTGCGCTTTCGCTTAATGACATGGTGCAGAAGTTTTGGCAGTTAGAGGAATTGCCTAATTTGCGATTTTTGAGTCCTGAGGAGACGGAATGTGAAAATTTGTATGTTTCATCTGTCACCCGCGGGGAGGGTGGTAGGTATTCTGTTGCTTTACCGTTCTGCAAGGACCCTAAAGAATTGGGTAACTCTCGCACCGCTGCCCAACGCCGCTTTATGGCTTTGGAGCGGAGGTTTAAACAGTCACCAGATCTAAGAGATAAGTATAATAGTATTATCGGTGAATATATCGAAAAGGGTTATTTGTCTGAAGTTGCTGATTTCGATGTGACCGTGGATGGGTATTACATCCCGCATCACGCTGTCACTCATCCGGGTAAGCCTATGCCTCGGATCGTTCTCGATGCTAGTGCGAGAACGCATACAGGGGTGTCACTGAATGACGTTCTGCATATTGGTCCTAATTTGCAAGCCGATTTGTTTTTGCTTCTGCTTGGCTTTCGTCTTTTTCCAGTCGCGATGACTGCGGATATCAAGCAGATGTACTTGCAGGTTTTGGTTCCGTATGAACACCGGAAATATATTCGGATTTTGTTTCGTTTCTCGGAGAAGGAGGTCGTAAGAACCTTTCAATTTAATCGGGTCCCTTTTGGTCTCAAAGCGAGCCCATACTTAGCAATGCGAACTGTTCATCAGCTGGCTGATGACATGCGATCTCAGTACCCGGAAGCTGCCTCGGTCGCGGAGTCCAGATTGTACATGGATGATCTGGTCTATTCTGTGGCTGATGAGGCTAGTGCCGTGCGTCTTTCTCGAGAGTTAATCTCGCTTTTCAAGGCTGGTGCTTTCGACTTAGTCAAATGGTCAAGTAATTCTCATGTGGTTCTTCAAACCCTTCCGGACTCTCACCGCAGTGCAGTGGATTTGAATGACGGCTCTAACCATACCTTGAAGGTGTTAGGCCTTTCGTGGGAACCCGCGGACGACAATTTCTTCTTTACGACTGCTTACGTTCCAGAGAAATGTACGAAACGGAGTATACTCTCTGTGGTTGCCCGTTTGTTTGATGTCCTTGGTTTAATGGCTCCTGTTATTTTGTACGCCAAATTGCTTATAAAAGAGCTATGGCTATGTAACATAGATTGGGACGTTACTCCCCCCGAGAGCATTTTACGAAAATTCTCGGCGCTCATTCAGGAGTTTCCTCTCATTTCAACTGTGAAAATCCCTCGTCATATTGGTGTAGTCAACGATTGTACCGTGCTGATTGTCGCGTTTTGTGATGCGAGTATGAACGGTTATGGTTGTGTTCTCTACTTACACACCACTGACTCCTTGGGGAATATAACTGTGAGGTTACTCTGTGCGAAGTCAAAGGTTTCACCGACTAAGGTGACCACACTCGCCCGTTTAGAATTATGTGCTGCGGTCTTGATGTCCAGGTTGATACGAACGGTACAAGGCTCTTACAAGGAGCGTATTCCGATTGCGGGAACGTATGCTTTTTCGGATTCAACTATTGCGCTTTCGTGGATTCATTCCTCACCGCATCGTTGGTCGGTGTTTGTTAGCAATCGCGTCGCTCAATGTCAAGAAAATCTACCTCCTGAGAACTTTTTTCATGTCGCAGGAAGTGAGAATCCGAGTGATTGTCTTTCCCGGGGGATGCTCCCCTCCCAACTCATTTCACATGATTTATGGTGGAACGGCCCGTCATGGATTCGAAGCTCTCCTTCTGAGTGGCCTTTGAAAGCCTTTTCGCCTAGCATAACCGCCGAGCTGCCTGAGCACAAAATTAACGTGCTGACTGCAATGGTTCAGACTGAACCACCGGCCTTGTTGGAATTGGCCCGGCGTATATCCGTGTGGGATAAACTTTTACGGACTGTTGTTTACGTCCTTCGTTTTATTAAAAAGATTGCGCCTTCCTCTGAAACAGTCAATAGTCTTATGATTGCTGAAAAATTCGTGCTACGTGCAGTGCAGTCTGTTCACTTCGCTGAGGACGTTACCGCGCTTAAAAAAGGTAAATTGCCTTCGAAGAAGCTTTTGAATTTGTCGGTGTTCCTTGACGGAGATGGTGTACTGCGTGTTGGAGGACGGCTTTCGAAATCGGATTTACCTTTTGAGGCTAAACATCCAGCATTACTCCCTAAACATGACCGTGTAGTGGATCTTATCATTCAACACTACCATATTATGAATTGTCATACTGGTCCGGGACTTTTGATGTCTATCTTGCGGCAACGTTTTTGGATATTGGATGCCAGGACGGTTATAAGAGCTAGGGTCAGGAAATGCAATTGTTGTTTTCGTGTAAGTCCGTCTCACCGTGCACCCAAGATGGCTGATTTACCTTCGTTTCGTATCACAGAAGCAAAGGCTTTCGTTCATACCGGTGTTGATTACGCAGGTCCCCTTCGCATTACGCTTGCTCGTCGAAGAGGACAGCATGCTCAGAAGGCATATATCTGCTTATTCGTTTGCCTTGTGACTAAGGCTGTTCATATTGAGCTGGTCTCTGACCTAACCTCAAATGCTTTTCTTGCGGCTTTTAGTCGCTTTATTTCACGGCGTGGACCTGTGTCATGTCTATACTCAGACAATGGTACCAATTTTGTCGGTGCAAAGGCGCAGTTAGATGATCTTTATAACTTTCTAATTGGTTCGGAGTTTCATCCAACTTTAAAGCGCGAACTAGCTAAAAGTCGTATTGAGTGGAGAATGATTCCACCTCGCGCGCCGCATTTCGGTGGTATGTGGGAGTCGAATATTAAAAGTTTAAAGACTCACCTTTATCGCGTTATTGGGGCTCAGCTCCTGACGTACGAGGAGCTTCAGACTGTGCTGGTGCAGATCGAGTGTGTCATGAACTCGCGCCCACTCGCTGTCATCTCCTCGGATCCCGACCCCGATGTGGTCACTCCTGCCCATTTTTTGATGTCATCGCCGTTGCGGTACTTACCGGCGCCTCCCGTCACTGATACGCGTTTCACTCTTTCCCAGCGAAAGCAACTGCTAGACAGTATGGTGCAGTCCTACTGGAAGAAATGGCGCATGGAGTACCTACATACCCTACAAGTCCGGCAGAAGTGGTCTACCGCTGGCCACGTAATTGATGTGGGAACCGTTGTTATTGTGGGACAGGAGGATTCTCCTCCCTTGAGTTGGCCCTTAGGTGTAATTTCAGAGGTTCATCCCGGTTCGGACGGAATCGTTCGAGTGGCGACGGTTAAGACTAAGTTCGGGATCTTTAAGAGGCCCATTGTAAAGTTATATCCTATACCTACTCAATAATAACTTTTCTGTTTTAAGTTACGTACTAATCTTTAATTGTGTTAAGGCTTAGCCATGAAACGTTTTAATTTTCAGTTAACCTTATTAAAGCAAAGTTGTAATATTTTTTGTTTATAATTTTATTTTGTTTTGGACTTCTGCGAACGTCCAAGGCGGGGAGCATGGTTGAGCGCCATAAGAATGGTTTTAGTTTTTTTTTGGTAAAATTATGTTTCTATATTATTATGTGTGGCGATATACCAGGAAAACTTCTCGCACCCACTTATTTGTGGGATTGATGTCGCCGAGGCTGAGGGCACTGGCTGGTTACCGGAATAAACATTGTTTATGGTGCCTTTCGTGTAAAAAAGTGAACATACTCTCTTCCTTAAAAAAACTGTCAAGATGTGTGTCAATACTTTTCTTTAATTATTATTAAAATATTCGGGACAATCGTAAAAACTACAATTGTGACGTGCGCTTTCTGGAATGCCGGCAAAGCAGGGTCCAGCCGCCTCACATTACGCCCGTCGGAGACCACGCAACCCATCGTCTTGGAGGTAAGTGGGCGCTTCCTTTTTCCTGGTATTGAACCACATAATTTATAATTTTGGTGTAATCCACCCCAGGTGTGGGCTATTTACACGCGCCACACCACATTTATTCAGTTTAGGCTGTTACAAGTACTGATAAATGTCTAGAAGCTACGCCATCGGTTCGTAAATCTACTGCGGGAGACCTTGTACTGAGAAGAACCAGCAAGAAACTCAGCTAGGGCTGTTTTTTTCTCCCTGTTTTATTATTTACAGAGTCGTCAAATTGATAAATGACTTCAGAGATTACATAATGATTAAGTATACATTAATTGTTTACCTACATTTTGATTGCTGTGTCATACATAATATACTTAACGTATGTCATAATGAAATGAAATGTCAATAAATAAATAAAGTTCGTGCATCTAACCCGTTAAAACTAGTTTTATTAAACGGTTTTATTTAGCTCACCCCGTTTGTTTTATTCTTGGGTCAAATTTAGTAATTCAAATTTCACCCTCTTCCTGTAAACCGATTAATCTGAAATTTTGTATACACTTTGGATTTTGGTGACAATACAATTATGTTTATTCATTATCATTATAAATTCAAGATGGCCGCCGCTACAAAATGGCGGATAATTTATGTTTTATTAATCCCATCAATATGGGTATCAAATGAAAGGGCTCAACAAGCAGAATACAATATACTATAAAAAATTTAAATCCAAGATGGCGGCCGCTACAAAATGGCGGCTAACGTAGGTTTTATCAATCCCATCAATATGGGTATCAAATGAAAGGGCTCAATAAGCAGAATACTATAAAAAATTGAAATCCAAGATGGCCGCCGCTACCAAATGGCTGATAACAATTTTTTATCAATCCCACCAATATGGGTATCAAATAAAAGGGCTTGACAAGAAGAATACAGTGCACTATACAACCTGAATATTTAAGATGGGCGCAGCCACTAAATGGCGTATAATAATAAGATTTAAATGTAGAAATTGAATCTGTAATTTAGGTAAATGAATTAAACAGAATGCGAAATAAAAACTAAAAACTAGAAAATAAAAATAGGTAAAAAAACTTTTTAAGTTAAACGGTTTTATGTTAAACATACATTGCAATGTTTAAGATAAATGTACTAAAAACCAAAAAATAATAAAATAGATACAGTCGTGGGAATTATAAACATATGCATAGACTAGACTAAAATAAAACCGTGGGGCACGTCAATTGTCTACAATCGTTGATTAAAATGTTTGTTTTGTAATGTTACACTATAATTAGGCAGTTGTTCAACCGACAACGATAGACGTGTGATAAGTAGGGCTAGAATGTGAAAACAAGCTAGCAAGCTCGATTATAAGCGAGTTTTAGGGTTTCATAGTGGTGAGCGAGTAGTACTTTTATCATATGTTTTGTCGATTAAAGACAAACTACGAGCAGTGAAACGATTCCTCGCCAGCCAGCAGTGTGAATGTCCAACGATAAACTAGTTGAAACATCTCTTTTATTTACATGGAGTGTATAACTATTGGAATTTCCATGAGCAAGAAAATAGTAATTTCCTCACCGTCTGCGGGCCAACTGCCTAACGACGAATTAAACTATTCTTCTATCGCACATTAAGTCGATAATTTGTAGACAATTGACGTGCCCCACGGTTTTATTTTAGTCTAGTTTATGCATATGTTTATAATTCCCACGACTGTATCTATTTTATTATTTTTTGGTTTTTAGTACATTTATCTTAAACATTGCAATGTATGTTTAACATAAAACCGTTTAACTTAAAAAGTTTTTTTACCTATTTTTTTAATGAGTGATGTGCGTGAAAACCTAAGAAACAAAAATGGTTTAAGTATTTCATTTAAACCACAGAACACAGTAATTTAAACCAGAACTCCGAATACAGATCAACTTTATTAAAATTAGGTATGCATAGACACCGATTAATACATATTTTTAAGAGGTGATCAAAATAAAAATAAAAATCTTTAGTAGCATCCAAACAAAAAATTTTTGGTTCAAACTTAAACTTTATTTCAAAGAGTTAAGATTCAATATTTATCCCTCGTTACAAGTTATTGGTTTTCTTAGTAGTTGGCCATGATGAAGACCAGTTCTGCGAAAGGCCTTTTTATGATCTACTTACCTTTAAAATTCCATCAAGGCTCCATTTTAAGAATTCTTGTAATTAAAGGTAATATGTAATTTCGTTATAACATGTTACCCACATAACATTTCGATTAAATTAATATCGGGAACTTACAAAAAGAGGAGAAGCTCGATGGCGCAAGTGTTTAGCGCGTTCGGCTGCTATCGTTGAAGTTAAGCAACTTTCGCAGTGGTCGGTCATGGATGGGTGACCAAAAATTTTCTATCTCGAATTCGTCTGAGCTTCGGAAGGCACGTTGAGCCGTTGGGTCCGGCTGCATCTATAGTCGTTAGCAGCCACCGCACTGCGGCGCGTGGTGGGTCTTGGCCCAATCTCGCTATTACATGCATAGGGAAGACCTGTGCCCCAGCAGTAGGGAAATTAGGCTGTGGATGTTGAAACATCACAACATTAGGCCATTCATTTATCCCTTGGAGTATCAAGTAACAACTTAGAGTCTTGAAGCCGTACTCGACAATAACAGCAACATAACTTAGCTAACCTTTGATATCTAAAGAAAAGTTTACTAGAAAAAAAATCCACGCGGACCAGGCAGCGGACGGGACTCGAACCCGCATCCTTCGCTATCCGTGGGTTACCTACAATGCGAAGAGATGGCGCTGCCTTGCAGCTTAAGGCTAGGAAAATTTCGACGCGGCTAATAGGGCCGTGGTAGCATAATGGTCAGTGCATTCGCCCGGATAGCGAAGGATGCGGGTTCGAGTCCCGTCCGCTGCCTGGTCCGCGTGGATTTTTTTTCTAGTAAACTTTTCTTTAGATTTAAACATCTAGCAGTTAAATGCTTAAAAAATAAATAAAGTCATAACCTTTGATAGTTATATTTATGCTGTTTTACTTTTGTAAGACAATGAGGGTTCCCCCCAGGCAGGTGCTCCGATCAGAACCGGAAATCAGTTAAAATAAAAGCTTTTTTGGGTTCCCTACCAAAAGGGTAAAAACGGGGCCACATTTGTTTCAGAGGTTTTCACGCACATCACTCATTAAACAAAAAAAGTTTCAACGGTGTAGATGCACTGATTTTATTTATTTACTAGCGGCCCGCCCTCGCTTCGCTTCGGTGTAGAGCTGAAGTGTAAACTACAGTTTTTGTTCTCAGGCTTGTATTATACACAATGACATTCATCTATGATTCTTCTTATACCTGCATGCAAAGTCTCAGCCCGATCGGTTTAAAATTGACAAACTTTCATACCACTTTCATTCCCTATTTTATCCCCTTGGGGGTAGAATTGATCAAAATCCTTTCTTAGCGGATGCCTACGTCATAACATCTACCTGCATGCCGAATTTCAGCCCGATCCGTCCAGTGGTTTGGGCTGTGCGTTGATAGATCACTATGTCAGTCAGTCACCTTTGAGTTTTATATATATACTAGCGGACCCGACAGACTTTGTCCTGTCTACACGTCTTTGTGAATCTAAACCATTCTCAGATCCCCTTGAACACACACAAAAAATTTCATCAAAATCGGTCCAGTCGTTTAAGAGAAGTTCAGTGACATACACACTCACAGAAGAATTATATATATAAAGATATATCGAAAGACTTTTATTGAGCGTTCGGATATTTCATTGGAAGATTTTTTTTTGTCTATGTATGAATTTATTAGCTAATTTAATTAAAAAAGTACTTTATTTAATACTGCTTTATAATTTTGAGTTTATTTATTTGACCCTAACTACCGTAAACTATTACTAAGACTCCACTGACCGTCTGTCTGTCCGACTGCTGTCTGTCTGTAACCAGGCTGTATCTCACGAACCGTGGTAGCTAGCTAGACAGTTGCAAGTTTCATATATATATATATATATATATTAAAACCGGAATAAATTCAATATTTGAGGGGCTCTCGTACAACAGACGTGATTACTTTTTGCGGCTTTTTGTTTTCTATTAATAACTGAAACAGTCTAATACTTGCAATATTAACAGAATATTTACTTGTATATTCAATTTAAAAGTAAATAATCAAATCAAAATAAAATAAATATTAAAAGGGCGTTCATACAACAAACATGTTTTATTGCTCGATATTATAATATATTTTCTAATTATCTCTCATCTATTAGACAAGTCCGTCCGTCCGTCTGTGGTGCTGTTTCAGCGGCCAAACCGTAAGAGATAGATAAAGAGAATGTTTAAGTTATAAGTTAAGAATAGTCTGATAAGACTACAAACCGGATTTGAGTAACGTAGCACTTCCGGTTTTCGAGAAATCACGAATTTCAAACGAAACCACACAAAATCTCCGAAGTTCTCAATTACTTCAATACATTTTTTTTTATATCAGGTTTTGGTGAACATTTGGTTCACTGGTTTGCTAGTAGTAATATAAGTTTTTTACGGGATTGTTAGCATGTACCTTGTTTTTAGCGAGTTACCGATATTTCGGCTACTCAGTTACTCCGTGATCATGGCGCTTGCAACAGTGCCGAAATATCGGAAACTCGCTAAAAACGAGGTACATGGTAACAATCCCGTAAATAACTTATATTACTATAATGTTAGTGACCACGAAAGTTCAAAACAATATATAGTTTCTAATGTTCTATAAATAATAGTACGAAACCCTTCGTGCGAAAGTCCAACTCGCACTTGACCGGTAAATAATAAATAATAATAATAAATATTTCCAACACTCACACCAATTAACCTAGTCCCAAAGTAAGCACTATAAGGCTTGTGTTATGGGATACTAGGGTAACGGATAGAATACATATACTGTACATATATGTGTATAAGTATATTTCTATATAAATATCCAGTCATGGGACTGGAGTACAAATGCACGTATTCATCACACAAACATCTGCCCCCGCCGGGATTCGAACCCGAGACCTCTCGAGTCGGCGACACCATGAAACCCGGCGTACAAACCACTCGGCCACGGAGGTCGTCGTCATCAAATAATAATAATAATAATAATAATAATAATGAATTTTATTTTCTCAACACAAACAATTTTACACAAGTTCCATGTAATCATAACCGTAAAGGCACAAATGATAAGTTTGTGTGAGACTGATGCCTGAGATAGGTATGGTAACATACCTGTTTTACAGGTCATCAAATAAAACCTTAATATCCATGATTTATTTGGATTTTAAACAACATTCCCTTTAAATAAAACCCTCTTTATAATAGGTACCTACCAACGAATATCTTTACATCCGTTAAAAGAACAATGTTGTGTATTCTTCAAAAAAAAAAAGTTTGGTTGATGATTACGATTATCCTGTTCTTAGAATCTGTGAATATACCTACACTCTATATATATCTATACTAATATTATAAAGCTGCAGAGTTTGTTTGTTTGTTTGTTTGAACGCGCTAATCTCTGGAACTACTGGTCCGATTTGAATGATTCTTTCAGTGTTGGGTAGTCCATTTATCGAGGAAGGCTATAGGCTATATTTATTTATTTTTTAAATTAGGGATCCGTAATAAAATTGCTATTTTGTAACACAAGGTGTAAAATCGAAAACCTATTTTTGCGTGCGCTGCAAAAACTATTGACAATAGAACAAAAATGATGTAGGTACTACGGGTTTGTAGATCCCATTAAGACCTACAAAAAAGTCCGCGAGAACATATACCTAGCTATCATGGTTTAATCACAATAATTGATTTTGTGTTCAAAATAATTATTAAATCGTCTGAAGAAAAAAAAACTACGTTAAATATGTATCGTAATATTAATCTTTATCGAAATTAAGCATTATGTTATCAAGAGTATTTATGTAGAAGTAAAATACTTTTTGTTTCATCTCAATCCGATATTTCGTTTAAAAATTATTACGTGTGTAAGATGTTAAGAGTTGGTACCTATTAATGAGTTATGGGCCATAGAGTTTTCTATCAACATAAAATCCTGTAATAATCTTTTTCGAAATATATTTGTTATAGAAACGCGGGTAAAACCGCGGGGCACGGCTAGTACCACATAAAACGCCCTCATTATGTGATCTATTGTGAATCAACCATCCAGCATTCAGATAATCATCTCGTACTAAATAAGTTGCCAGAACTGTTTAAGTATTCACAATGTTTTTTTGTCTAACCAAATTCGAACTCCTGACTCGCTTACAAAGAATTTCGAACTGTCGTATTATATCTAAAGAAATGATTACTAGTAAAAATTCCACGCGGACCAGGCAGCAGACGGGACTCGAACCCGCACCCTTCGCTATCCAATATTTTTTTTAGATTTAAACATCGAGCAGTTAAATGCTTAAAAAAAATTAAATTATAGCGTATAATATGTTACAGCTAAATGTTAAAATTAAAATGTACCTAGATAATGGAATCACATTGTACCTCACATAAATGAATAAATAATAAATAAATATTTTGAACACTCACACCAATTAGCCTAGCCCCAAAGTAAGCACTGTAAGGCTTGTGTTATGGGATACTAGGGTAACGGATAGAATACATATATTTTACATATATAAGTATATTTATATAGAATTACATATTAAACATCCATGACTGGAGTACAAATGCTCGTATTCATCACACAAACATCTGCCCCCATCGGGATTCGAACCCGGGACCTCTCGAGTCGGCAACACCATGAAACCCGGCGTATAAACCACTCGGCCACATAATAATAATAATAATATTTATTTGTTCTCTTCTCACACACTGAAATTTACAAAATACTATAGGTAATTTATACAAATACAGTCGGTTAAGCATCAGACATCATTATTCACATGACACATCATTCAAGTTTGGCAGGGAATTTGGTCAGTAGACTTACTGATCACTGAACACAAGACAAGACGCATATTTATGTGCTTGAACGTAGGATAAAACAAACTAATTAAAAATTACTCATCATCATCATCATCAGCCTATTAATGTCCCCACTGCTGGGGCACAGGCCTTCCCTATGGATGGAATAGGAAGATTGGGTCATGACCCACCACGCGGGCCCACTGCGGATTGGTGGGTGCTAACGACTGCAAATGCAGCCGGGACCAACGGCTTAACGTGCCTTCCGAAGCACGGAGGAGCTCGAGATAGTAAATTTTTGGTCACCCATCCAATGACCGACCACTGCGAAAGTTGCTTAACTTCAACGATCGCAGCCGAACGCGCTAGCCACCTGCGCCATCGAGCTCCTCAAAAATTACTAACCGGTAATAATTAAAATTAAAATATTTTGGAAATATTCTTGACTGCGATCCTTTAGCTCATGTGTAGACATGTGAAAAAATAAGACTAAATATAAGACTGAAGAATATAAGACTCAATCAATAAAATAGTTAACGTGCTAATAGCGAAATCTATTTAAATGTAGGTCAGTCAATAAAGGTTACTTCTACACATCCTAAAATTTAACGTTTTTTCAAAACGAAACGGTAACTAGTTATTTGAAACAGCTACATTTACCCCCTCTTTTATTATTACGCAAGCAATATTATATATATACTAGTGGCCCGCCCTCGCTTCGCTGAAGTGTAGACTACAGTTTTTGTTCTCAGGCTTGTATTATACACAATGACATTCATCTATGATTCTTCTTATACCTGCGTGCAAAGTCTCAGCCCGATCGGTTAAAATTAACAAAGTTTCATACAAACTTTCATTCCCTATTTTATCCCCTTGCGGGTAGAATTGATCAAAATCCTTTCTTAGCGGATGCCTACGTCATGACATCTACCTGCATGCCAAATTTCAGCCCGATCCGTCCAGTGGTTTGGGCTGTGCGTTGATAGATCACTATATCAGTCAGTCACCTTTGAGTTTTATATATATAGATTAACAGATGTTAGCACCCTTAAGGGGCACACCAACGAACGGACCTCGCGGCTAGCCTCTTGCAAGTCTCACTGGTGCGACAGGGAGAGCCGTTAAGAAGTCCCCGCGGCTTACAAGCGCGTACGGCATACTATCCGCTTCGCAACCCTGCCAATACGAACGGCGAACAGCTCTCGGGCTGCTAGTTATACTAGGCATACTTTGACGTGCACTCACGCAAACGTGGCATACGTCAAAGTACCCCGCCTCCGACCGGCAGCCCGGTCCGCACTCGCTTTAGCCGTTCCTGGACTTCTCCGTTCACAGCGTCACCTGACTAGTGTCACGGACCGCAGTCCGAGCGGCTAGTCAGCCGACCAGCTCCTGTTCGTACCAGGTAAACTAACTCCTCGATCTACCCCTTACCCTACAGGCGGTACTGCGGGATCGAGTTATGAATCGCCGCTTGTTATGCCTGGGTTCCTACCCCCTCGCGATGGTGCTGCGGTGCACCCCCACCCTGGCAGTCACAGAAGGTACCGCTAAACAGCCTCCCGGCCAAGTCGGTGCTCCACGACATTTGCCCCCTAGCTAAGTACATTTGCCCCCCTAGCTAAGTACATTTGCCCCAGGCGACCTTATATTATTTTTGTAACTATTTTCGCGTTTTAAGTTCGAAAAGGGTCTGTAGTGGCGAAGTGAACCCTTCCGATTATGATGTATAACTGAAAAATGAAAATGTTAAATTACCTCTAGATGGAAATTAAGGAATCCATTTCATATAAGCAATGAAAAAGTTATAGGTATGCGGTGTTTAGTCGACTACTGCAAAGTGGCCGAATTGTCGGTTTAACGGCTATTGTCGTCAATTTATTAATTGACCCAATCGATAAGTGAACCCAGCACTCCCAAGGATGCGGCGCGGCTCTCCATAAAATCAGGCGCGCTAACTTCTCAGAAGTTCTTTTTTTTTAATATAGTAATTAATATTTTATTAAGTCAACAGATATCCGTTTATTATTGCTTGTTTATATTTTTACTCTCAAACGAATTACAAGTTACTTACATAAAACAAACTGGTACTAGTGATAGTCTAACGCCATCTCGGGGCGCGTAGTCAAACTAAAAGCAAAGTGACATCTAGCGGTGAGAAGCGCAACCAAAAGTTTAAACAGCATAATTATTTTGACACTTAAAATTTTAATCTTAATCTTTAGCGTGATTATTTTTTTAATAAGGTTTACCATTTCATGAAAGAAAAAAACTTTATAATAAAAGCAACGAATTACTTCAAACTTATCAGATGCACACATCCTTATCATAGCGGGTCGTGATCCAATTTTCTCTTTACCATTGTATGTATTATGTTAATAAACATTAGCATCCGTTGTCAAACATCGCGCCGGTAGCGTTATTGTGCATACATATCTAGCAGGTAGGTAGGCACCTCCAATTTTTTCATTCTCGATTCACTCCGGAGTCCAGTGGTTCGCGCCACAGTTTACACTCGGCACTCCCGCACTCCCGCCAGTTCACGGTTGCATTACGCGCGGTACGAACGCGTCACCCATTGTTAAAATTCGACGATCGAACGAAAATTTTAACTTGAATCGGACAGTGTTAAGTTCCATATTTAAATCGAAACTATTTTTTTTTTCGTTTACTTTTTTAAAGAGTGACTGTGCAAGTGAAGTGTATTCTATACAGTTTTGGATTATGGTCCTTGGTTTTCTCATTGACTGTTTTCGGAAAATGGTTCAGCGATTTTCATCTGAACAAAGCTTGCTTTAAAAAACTATTTGGTGAGTACATTTTTATATCTGCTCTTTCAAACTTAATAAAAAAATAATAGGAACGTATAGAAAAATAAGACATTTCAATATTTTGATAATCTCTCTAATTAGAATATAACTTACATAATTTAACACAAGTTTGTCATCAAATACTACTGTAGGTAATCAAGTAATGATAAAATTCCGTTAATGACAGTGCTGCAGTTCAATACTAAGACGTATTTATGTTATTGGAATCAATCAAGTTGTTTTGTTTTCAAGTGATAAAGTTGCGTTTCATAAATAAATAATAAATCAATCGGTAATGTTACGTTAATTATTGTAGTAACGGGTGGTCTGTACTAACTTGACTGCACTAACGGAATAAAAAAACTAGTTACTAGTTCTTTAATAATTATTATTTATTCTCACGTATTTTTTTTTATGTTATGGCTATAAAAAGATTTTAGGAATAAAGGTTCTTATATAATTAACAAAAATATACACATGCAGTTTATTTTTTTATTTATATGCCATTTAAAAAAGAAAATATTTAAGTAGCATATTTCCAATTTCCATGCTAAAACCACGTTAATGACACCAATTAGTTAATTGTTTAAGGAATAAAGGTTCTTATATAATTAACAAAAATATACACATTCAGTTTATTTTTTTATTTTATTTAAGTAGTATATTTAAAATACATTTAAAAAAGAAAATATTTAAGTAGCATATTTCCAATTTCCATGCTAAAACCACGTTAATGACACCAATTAGTTAATTGTTTATATTGAAGAAGTCAACTTATATTAATATCCAAAACAAAAAGGGTGTAAATTTTACTTGTTTTTTTTTAATCAAATATTTATGACATGACTGTATACTAAGGGATTTATCATTATCAAGTTTATTATCGCAGGGATTGAAATAAAATTGACGTATCATATCAATGACGCATGGATTGCGAATTTATATCTAGAGATAACCATATCAGAGACGATTGCAAGCAAATAAATTAATCTTATCTATAGGTAAGGTACTTTTGTTTAAAAAATTAGATCACCTCATTGGTATTCAGAAATCTCTATTGTAAAAGGACAACGACATCTTGTATCGAGTAGCTTAGCCGTTATTAATAAGCAATGGGAAAAGATCAAACAAATAGGATTAAAAAAATACATATTACGAATAGTTGCTGGAGATTAATACTTCAAAACGTCGCGCATTTTTCCTCAAACGTCGCGCATTCACCCAATGTGTTCTTCCTGTTCTGACTTATGGAGCCGAAACCTGGACTATGACAAGGCAACATGTCCACACCATGCAAGTCGCTCAGAGAAAAATGGAGCGTGCCATGCTCGGTATATCCCTGAGAGATCGTGTACGCAATGAGGACATACGGAAACGAACAAAGCTACCCGACATTGCTCGCGAACTCGCAGGGAAGAAGTGGAGGTGGGCAGGTCACGTGGCTCGCAGAACGGATGACAGGTGGAGTCGAGCTATTGTGGAGTGGCGGCCTAGAACAGGACGCAGAAACGTTGGTAGGCAGCCCGCCAGATGGTCCGATGACATCACAAGAGTAGCAGGACGAAATTGGATCCAGATCGCACAACACCGAGCAAATTGGCGCACCATGGAGGAGACCTATACCCAGCAGTGGGTGGATAAAGGTTGAAGAAGAAGAATACTTCAAAAAAATTATAACGTGCTTAGCCTATTAATTGTGTTTTATCTATTTAACAAATAATCATACAGAAGTCAGAAATCAGACATCAATATATCTTTATTCAAATTGGATGTATGGTACAACTCTTTTGAATCGTCCAAAAAAATTTTTGCCCTACCACTCGTTATGGACATATTTTTTAGCTGCGGAGAAAAACGAGCGAAAAAAACTCCACAACATTAAAAGTCTAATGTAACAACATTTACAAATCATTATGTTATTACAACGTCAATACAATTATGATTTATTTAATATAGAAAACCTGTTGGAATGATTGGAACAGATCAAACCCAAGCATTTTTGTCTGTAATATAATCAGTAAAATGTGAGTAAATAAAAAGCGTTCTTGACTTTTTGGCTTTTTGAGATCTGGAAGAGTCACTTCAGCAGTTTTGTTTTTCTTGTTAAAATTGTGTTGTGGCGGATGTTAGTGTCTTATAATGGTGGATTATTAACCACCAAGTGTTCGGGAACATGCACAAGTGTTGGCAAGAGAAACAAAATAGCGGAAAGTGTCTTTCGACGTTCCCTCAAGAAGTCCACGCGGAGTTTCCAGTAAATCCCCACACTTTTACTGAAACATAGGGAAAGGGGGATTGACTTGACTGCCACTTACTTTGACTTGATTTATTACTTTGAACACGAGTGCTATAGTATTTATAAACATTTTAACACTTGACATTGGCTAAATGCACAAGCCGTGCGAAGCCATTTAGAATAAAAAAAAGCGTTCTCAAACGTGTCTCTTCAGAATCTAGATTGGTAAAAGTTGTCTGTGACAATTTCTATTGATGCTGTTCAATAACTAAACAGTTATCGGGCGCCTTGACCTCCAACACTTGCCGCAGATAGCGTTTTGACAGACTGATAACAACAACACGATGGTTCCGTAAATGTATGACGCTTTGTTGATTACATGATAAATAAATGCTATTTTTTGTTTTGCTTTTTTATGCTGGGCCCGCGTGGTGGGTCATAGCCCAATCTCCCTATTCCATCCAAAGGGAAGGCCTGTGCCCCAGCAGTGGGGACATTGATAGGCTGATGATGATGATGATGATGAAATGCTATTTTGCAATGGAGTGATGAAAAATGCCATATTACTCATATATAATTAAAAATAAGTATTTTCTTCATTAATCATCATATTACCCTTAGTACGAGTTTTACAATTACGAAAACTATGATAGTTTTCGTAAGACGTAGACACGTAGATTTTATTGTTTTTGTTTCAATACAAATAAACAGTGTTTAAATTCTATCATTAAATCATATGCGTCTTCTTAAATTTCAAGTATATTTGGTTACTTATCAATAAAATTGACATAGAAACATAATTTACAATAGGGGTGATGACGGGGTACAGTAAACAAAATTCTATGTAGTCCGTCAGTTAGATGATCAAAAAATAATGGACACGTATTTTTTCTTTGGGCAATCAACCAAAAAATGACAAAGTTATAGCGCTTCAAAGTTTGGGAGTAGGGGCTCGTGACGTCACTTTTGAGTGAATTTTCACCTATAAGTGTACTCAAACGTGACGTCATGCGACTTTTCAAATCAATATATCTCTGCAATGTTTATATTATGTGAGAAAACAAAAAATGCGTTCCAATACTTTTTGATAATCTACCTGATAAACGAAGAAAAAAAAATTAGTCATCATACCTATTACGAAAACTATGATAGGTTAGTATTATTATTTTGTGACCACACTAATATTTTTCTGTATGTCATTAATTGCTTTAATGCCATTCTTGTAAAGTGATCACTTGATACTTAAGTCACAGATCATAAAGTCCTTTATGATCTGTGACATACCTATGTGTATCAAACGCTTACAATATTGGAACATTTAATTAAGTTTATGGAAGTGTTTTGAAACTTCAAAAAAAGTTATTTATTTAAAAATATGGCTTATGATCTTCTTTCAAAATATTTCGACTCTCCTAAGTCCCGAGAATTGTTAATTTCTACAAGTTGTTTTTCAAAAAAGAATCAGCTAAATCGGTCCACCAAAGTCGGAGATATACGCGAACAAAAAAAAATGGGTGCGTGTACTTATGTAGGCGCGTGAGAAGTTATCTTTCTTTGGCATCGTTTAAAATTAGTTTTTAATTGCATGCAAATAATTAATAACAATAAATTAATAAAAAGTCTGGAAAAGGACACAGTCAATAAAGTTCAGTTTTAATTTGAAAAAATAAATAAATAATCAAAATATTAAATTAAAATCGCTACTGAATATAATTTATTAGAACATATGTGATTTGCACTTGTATGAAACTCAAACACGTATTCCGAATATACAAGCTAGAAACATGTGGATAAATATTATAAATATGAATACCTATAACTGTTACTTTATTATAAAAAATAAAGATGTGGTTTTTGGTTCTACTACACCAATGGTCAAGAGATGGCGCTGTAGTCTCCTGAATCGCGCTTTGGTTCCGTTGTTCCAGATTAATAAATACTTTTGATAGGCCTTCACAATGCAGTCGTTAGCACCCATTAAATAGAGATTCTATTTCTATATTGTTGGTAGATTTTCTTAATGTGCGGTAAACAAAAAAGTAACGCATGAAGTTGGTCGCTAAAGCGCGCATTTTAAAATTTCACTCTCATCATTTTTTCATAACGCGCCTAGTAAGAAGTATAACTTCAAAAATAATACTTATGAATCTTAATTCATACCTCCTTTCCGAATACGGCTCAAAAAGTTATAAAACTCAGCCGTAAAGGATATAGGGTCCCTTTTGCGCTACGGTATATCCCTTATGGCTTAAGAGAGTACTTTTGAACGACGAACGTTCTTGTGAAATCTATTATATTACGTTGACATTGAATTTAATTCCTGCAGTAGGGTATGTGTGTAACCTGTATTATTTTATTTATTTATTTTATTTTATTCGGAAATCGTACAGTGTTTTTTTAACAGCAATTATAACTAAATGTAAATCTAGACACCATTAACACGTTTTCGCATATGACTAACAGTACAAAGCTCGTCGCTGAAACCATACAAGCAGTGCCAAGTGAAAAATACAGGAAAGTAATAAGACTAGAGATAATTGAGATATAACAGCAAGCGACGCTTAAAGCATGCATTAATTAAGCTAGGCAGTTTGAGAATCAGCAAACCAAGAACTGACTAAGATATTTTTAAGTATTTGTGGTTTTTATATATATAATTCTTCTGTGAGTGTGTATGTCACTGAACTTCTCTTAAACGACTGGACCGATTTTGATGAATTTTTTTGTGTGTGTTCAAGGGGATCTGAGAATGGTTTAGATTCACAATTTTGTCCGCTGGACAACCCCTATTTTTTTAGGGTGGTACGAAGTTCGCTGGGTCAGCTATCTTTATATATATAATTCTTCTGTGAGTGTGTATGTCACTGAACTTCTCTTAAACGACTGGACCGATTTTGATGATTTTTTTTTTGTGTGTTCAAGGGGATCTGAGAATGGTTTAGATTCACAATTTTGTCCGCTGGACAACCCCTATTTTTTTAGGGCGGTACGAAGTTCGCTGGGTCAGCTAGTATGTTATAAGTATGGAGTTGATCATATTTTATTGATGCTATGTTTCAGTTCACGTGCTTACAAATGTTGTTTTCATTGGTTTCAGTCGGCCGAGAAATGTATATTGTGTCGCACGTTCAACTATTGGACCGGAAATCGATTTTATTGTGAAATTATTTGACGAGCGATTGCGGTTTATTGGTTTCATAATATTTCCGCCTCGATCCATTTTGAAGTAGAAAAAAAACTTTTAGTTTATTATATTTATATTTTTAAGGTTTAAGCATTTAACTGCAAGATAAAACCTAATGAAATTTTGACTAGAAAAAAACCTACGTAGTCCAGGCAGCAGACGGACCTCGAACCTGCACCCTCCGCTATCCGGGCGAATGCACTGACCAATTATGCTACCGCGACCTTAATTGTTAGCGGGGGGTGCGGGTTCGAGTCCCGTATGCTGCCTGCACCAAATGGAATATTATCTAGTAAAATTTTGCTTTACATAGCATTCATTTTAAAATTTCTTCAGACCGTACACATTTTGTAGGCTGGGATAGTATTATTTATATTGTTTTCGGATATCTTTGACCCAGCGAATGCCAAGGGTATGCGTCGTTGCGGTTTTAGGAATGAATTTAATAATTTATTAAATTCATTCCTAAAACCCTTTTAAATTATTTTAGAGCATGATAGACTGTTGTGGTTTTGGATTCAGAGGATTATTCTGTGATTGGGCATATATTTGTGTTGTGTAGTTAAATTCCGTATGTAGAAAATGTTAAAAAAAACACTATTTACGGTTTAGCGCATGATGAGGCCATCTTTAATTACAGTTATATTATATCCTAATACTTAAGCATATGTGTAAGTCTGTTTGTATTAATATAGCTGTGTTGATGGTACATAAATAAAAAAAAAGGTTTAGCTTTGGCCAATCCCGCAAGGGATAATTGGTATAAATTGAATATGCATATAAAATTTCTTAAAAATCGGTTTGGTCGGAGGAGTATGGTAACTAACATTGTGCCACGAGAATTTTATATATGAGATGAATCGCAGCCCCGCTTACTCTAACCACTGTGTCACGGGGGCATCAAGTGATAACATGTAGATAACAACAACAAATTAACGTTGAGTGTATCCGATTTAGCGTTTGTCATTTTTAATCTTGAACCCTGATACAGACAGACGTAAAAACGGATTGGACTTCAGTCTCACTTATTGACACTCCAATATTTCTCATTTTAAAATAAACAAGCATTTAACAAGGCTTTTATGAGATAAGTACGCAACCATTTTTACATCAACAATCAAATCCTATTTTTTAACCTACCTAATTTTGTACCTACTTTTATATCTCTTATCTATTAGACAAGTCCGTCTGTCTGCGGTGCTGTTTCAGCGGCCAAACCGTAAGAGATAGATAAAGAGAATATTTAAGTTATAAGTTAAGAATAGTCTGATAAGACTACAAACCGGATTTGAGTAACGTAGCACTTCCGGTTTTCGAGAAATCAGGTTTTGGTGAACATTTGGTTCACTGGTTTGCTAGTATTATAAAATTCATTCTTAAAACCGCAACGACACCTTTGGCATTCAAACTTACTTTACTTGCAAGATCGCAGAGCAATCTAACTTTCCTCTACTCCATCGAATTCCTGATCTATCATCGGCCGATCATCGGTCGATGACGATGGTCAACAGCCGATGATCGCACACTTCTGGGCATACTTCTCTACAGAGGAGGAATTCCAATATGAATTTCCACGCACAATGATCCTGAGCTTTCCGCTTCCTTCCTGTATGCCAAATGAGGAGCTGACGAACAAAACGTAGTCCAGTCGGAATAGCCATAATTTGGACCAACTTCTATTCTAAGACACCAGCGCTTAGCCAATTTTTTCCTAGGTAGTATAGACCCCCACGAATATGCCCTCCATTTGTCCCCGCTAGAACCCGTGTTTTGTAGCCAGGAAAATTGTTTTAAACAAAGAAAAACCGGTTTTTTTGAGTTTTTTTGCTTGTAAACGGGGATTTTGAAAATTTTTTTGAATCAAAGTTGTTCATTAGCTTGCCCTCTACAAAATCAGTCCTTTATTCTCATTTGTTCGATTCATTAGTTCGATTGTCGAACTAGTGAGACTTTTTTTTCTCATTAGTTCGATCGTCGAACTACTGAGATTTTATTGTTCTCATTTGTTCGACCTTCGTCAATACTGCATCCATAAACATTTATAAAAATCACTATTTTGAAAAAAGTACCAGGAGACCATACATAACTAAGAGGTTCTGGTAATGAAAATGGATAAATAAAAAAAATAAGTTCGACCACGGTGGAACAAATGAGGACAATAAAATCTCAGTAGTTCGACGATCGAACTAATGAGAAAAAAAAGTCTCACTAGTTCGACAATCGAACTAATGAATCGAACAAATGAGAATAAAGGAAATCAGCCTTAAATCAGTGAGCTTTTGACATGGTTTTTAATTCATAAAATTAGTATTATTTCAACACTGTTTTAGGCGGTTTTGATTGAAAATTATTTGAGATTCAAATTCAATGGGCCCGAAACCTCTTGACTTTAAAAAAATGTAGTTTGATCAGATGCGTAATTATACAGTTTTGTTCGCCAGCTCCTCATATATCAGTTACATGTAGGGTTACCATCCGTTGGGATTTGTCTGGACATGTCCGGACTTTTTGCCTTTTGTCCGGAATTCGTCCGGGCTTTTTCTAATTGAATGAATGAATGAATGAATGAATGATTTATTTATTTTCTCTCACAAAGTCACAAAGTAAGATTATAATTAATTAAAGGGTATTGAATGACAAAAACAGTAATAACAATGCAGTTCTTTGAGAGAGCTGGAGATTGTAGTAGGTTACAAAACCTGTGTTACGACCCCCAGGCTCAAAATTAGATGGTATATGAGTAAAGCTATTTATTAAGCTATATCAAATTAAGTCAAATAATCTTTATTAAGTTCTCATTAATTTAAAACAAAGTATAAATTATGTTTAAATATCGACAACCCCCCTCGCGATGTGGAGGAGCTCGATGGCGTAGGTGGTTAGCACGTTCGGCTGCGATCGTTGAAGTTAAGCAACTTTTGCAGTGGTCGGTCATTGGATGGGTGACCAAAAATTTACTATCTCGAGCTGCTCCGTGCTTCGGAAGGCACGTTAAGCCGTTGCTCTCGGTTGCATCTGCAGTCGTTAGCACCCACCAATCCGCACTGGGCCCGCGTGGTTGGTCATGGCCCAATCTCCCTATTCCATCCATAGGGAAGGCCTGTGCCCCAGTAGTGGGGACATTAATAGGCTGATGATGATGATGAACTAAGTGGGTGATGTTTGCATTTTGTGACTAAAATGTCCGGACTTTTTTCCAATTGTCCTTCTTTTTGTCCGGACTTTCCAAATTTTTAAATAGTAACCCTAATTACATGTAAATCAATCGTATAAGCCAGATCTTATAATTGAATTAAGTTACAAGCGCAATAAAATAATACCAGTAGGCAGACACAGCGTGGCCATTAAACCGCCACAGACATAGTTTTGAGCAGTTAACGCCGGCGCTATCAGCTCTCAAAAATTAACACTAATTGGGTCATTTACGAGAACAGTACACGCATTACTACTGCATATGGATTTGACGATCTCCATGGTCGAGTGGTTTGTACGCCGGGTTTCAAGGTGTCGCCGACTCGAGAGGTCCTGGGTTCGAATCCCGGTGAGGACAGATGTTTGTGTGATGAATACGAGCATTTTACTCTAGTCATGGATGTTTAATATGTATTTCTATATAAATATACTTATGTGAGGAGCTCGATGGCGCAGGTGGTTGTGGTTAGCGCGTTCGGCTGCGATCGTTGAAGTTAAGCAACTTTCGCAGTGGTCGGTCATTGGATGGGTGACCAAAAATTACTATCTCGAGCTCCTCCGTGCTTCGGAAGGCACGTTAAGCCGTTGGTTCCGGCTACATCTGCAGTCGTTAGCACCCACCAATCCACACTGGGCCCGCGTGGTGGGTCATGGCCCAATCTCCCTATGCCATCCGTAGGGAAGGCCTGTGCCCCAGCAGTGGGGACATTAATAGGCTGATGATGATGATGATGATGATACTTATATATGTATCAGTATATGTATTCCATCCGATACCCTAGTATTCCAAAACACAAGCCTACAGCTTACTTTGGGGCTAGGTTAATTGGTGTGTGTTAAAAAAAATATCTATATATAATCTTCTGTAGGTATATGTAAAACCTCTAGAGGCACTCGCCCCTTAGGATCTCGATGTCCCCAAACCCGGTGACGCTGTAAAGGTCATCTGCAACCAACAGCATACACACTCCAAAAAGAAATTTGGCTGTAGGCGTGCGTTAAGAAAATATTTACCAAAACTCATCGAAATGGGGGTTAAAAAGTTAAGCGGTTTTAGTAAAAGCGGACAAAGTCGCGGGCGGCAACAAACTTACCTAATTTAAATTGTTTTTAAGTACTTATTTATTAAACAAAGTTTGTTAATAAAAAAATAATAATAAAAGTTTAAATTTCGTTGATGATTTCCTACCTACAGGAGTACATATACACTAAAACACGTAGGTATTCAAAGAACCGATGCAACAATTCTTCATAAAGATGCATTACCGACTATTCCCCTGATGACGGGTGGAAATGTTCCCGTCGTAGAATAGAAAGTTTACGTGCCGACCCGACTACGGCTCAAACAACGCATTTGTCAAAATCAAAAGGTCATTAACACCCCGCTACAAATCATCGTTCCTCATATCAACGGGGTATATGCACATAATAGACAGTTTTTAGCAGTACAGGGGTGTGACAGATGCATTAAATTTATTTACGACATATTTTTTACTAGCTAAATAAAACTAGTTTTTACGGGTTAATGCACGAAAACTTTATTTATTTAGACGTTTCGTAGCCTTTACAGGCTACGTCGTCAGAATAAAACTTTTATTTAATTTGTCGAGCTACCTTCGAAAGACTTTAAAGAAATAAATAAAGTTTTCGTGCATTAACCCGTGAAAACTAGTTTTATTTAATGAGTGATGTGCGTGAAAACCTAAGAAACAAATATTTTTACTAGCTGTTTATTAGGGATATTATCCCGCAGTAAAACGTAGACTAAACAAACAAACAAACAAACAAAATAATTTTTAGACTATGTGTTAATATAGCTGCTGTGTGTGGGTATCAGCTAACTCCATACCAAATTTTATTAAAATCGCTCTAGTCGCTGGGTTTCGAACCTGGGGGTAATTACCCGTCGGGGGGTAAATCAGCCATACTTCGGGGGTAACAAAGAACCAAATTATTTGGTCAAATCTAAATAATAAGAAAATACTACATAATAGTACTACTAAATAGAGCATGCGCTCCTTCTTGCTAGCGAGACCGCGGGGTGCTGATTGTGGCAAGCGGGGCGAGATTTTCTCCTGATGATGACATTATTAGAGACGAAGATGTAGCGGCCAAATTGGAATTTCTTGGACTGATGATAACATTTTAAAGTCGGGGTAAAATCTGTTTTCCGAATAGGTTACAGGGGTAGCAGTATTGGAAAGGTTAGGAAACACTGCTCTAGTCGTATATAGACGTGAAGAAGTAACAAACATTAACTTTTGATTTATAATATCAGTGTGATTAATTAAAAAAACCTTTAATAAATTTATCAGTCGTACCAAGAAAAGTAATACTATCATGTTTACATAACTTTTTTATGAAATTTTCTTCTTAAAAACTCGTGTTGAACACCCGCCTAATATATCGTGGTAATACCATTTATATACGTTTTTAAATTCATCTCTTAATAATTGTCAAATATTTAGGTACTTTTAAGAAACTCATTTTATTCATTTAGCATTTAACGGTTACAGAAAAATGAATTGTATTGAGATGAAATGATATATCAGCCTTAGTTTAGAGTTTTCTATGTTTTTTCCTAAAAGAACGTTAGAAAAATACAAAATCTGTTCGTTTGTTTCTATAGTTTATGGTCGTATTAAATAGACAGTAAATAATTGGTAGGCCTATTCAAGATAGTGGATCATCTCTTATAGTTATTAAATATTTAAGTACTTTTAAGAAAATTATTTTATTCATTTAAAATTTAACGGTAACAGAAAAATTAATTGTATTGAGATGAAATGATATATCGGTTTTTAGGTTAGTTTTTTCCTAAAAGAACTATCCAAAATTAAAAAAAAAGCATTTGTTTATTTCTATAGTTTATGGTCGTATTAAATAGACAGTAAATAATGTAAATAAGTGATAGCCCTGTTCAAGATAGTGGAATTGCTCCGTGTCAGTCATTTACGATTGAGCTCTCTTTTTAGGAATGCAGTAGCGACCAGGGACGTAACGAGGGATCGAATAATGAAATAAAATTATACTTTATTAAAATAATTAACTTATTGAAATCTCTTTTGAATCATGCAATTATTTTTTTTATTCCGACCATTCAGGACATCTTTTAGCTGATGAGAAGAATGGGTGCAAGAACCTCATCAGCATTTAACTGAAGTAGCAACATTTACATAAAATGACGTCGCTACCAATAAAACGTCCACTCACGTTTTGATTGCTGTGTACATTGATTGATTGATACAGTTTAAATAATTTGTATTAGGTTACTTGTTACTTGTTGTGGGCCCCCGTTTCCGCACGTAGACTCCGTACTTGGTCCATTGTGCGTGCAGAGTATATTGGGCTAGCTAGCTCAGCCAGCCCAGCTCCTTCCAGATGCGCAGTAGCCTCTTGGGGCTCTCACAGGCTTCTAGGAGCGTCCTCGGCTTCCTGAGGATTGATGCCCGGTGTTCTGCAACGCTCGTGCATTCCAGGATCACATGAGTGGCCGTTTCATCTGCTTCCAGACATCCTCTGCATAGAGAGCTATCTGTAACGCGTATGGTTAGTAAATGCTTTGTTAAGTAGGCAGTGTCCAGTGTTTTATTAGGTATAATTAGATTTAACATTTGGATAATAAATGGTAAACTGTTGACGTAATCCGGGGTCTAATTATATAATTACTAACAATACCATTAAATGGTTTACTTTAATTGTAATGCTGATTGTACGCCGGGTTTCATGGTGTCGCCGACTCGAGAGGTCCCGGGTTCGAATCCCGGTGGGGGCAGATGTTTGTGTGATGAATACGAGCATTTGTACTCCAGTCATGGATGTTAAATATGTATTTCTATATATATATATACAATATATGTATTCTACACGTTACCCTAATATCCGATAACACAAGCCTGTGTTGAAAAAAAAGTTTTTTTTTTATTTTTTTAAGCATGTAACTGCTTGATGTTTAAATCTAAAGAAAATATAACATATTAAAATATTTCTTTATGTGAACCTATTTATGAGACTAAAAAATATTACTTACTATACAAACGAAAAATATGCATGTAGATAAGTATAAATAGTAAGTATAAAAGACAACGTATAAAAATATAAAATACAAAAACTATATAATTGTTTGTTTTACACCGAATACAGATATTGCAATACACGAAGACGTGCCCCACTATTCCTAACCGTTTATAGTAAATGTGTGCCAGCTTCCGCCAATATTTCAGTGTTATCGGTACACACTAATTATCTATGATAATAATAATATGATAAATATCTAATTATCTTTTTATCACTAATTATTATCTTTCAACGAAAAATTGGTGGGGCGCGTCGTCGTGGATTGCACTATCTGTAACTATACTAATACTATCTAAGTAATTTGTCTCGTATTTATTAAATGCCTTTTCATTAGTGTGCCTATAAAAATGACGGATGGACCAAAGAAGGAATAGCACTAGAAACTTCACAGCCGTTTCCTAAGAAGAGAAATTCGATTCATCACACCAAGTGTAAATAAATCAACATTAACAACGTGCAATGTTTTTACATCGAAACCATGAGGCGTTGAAATTCACAATCAAGTATTCTTTCATGTTTCCAGGAAAATCAAAGTAGGTGATTTATAAATATTTAATTTACAAGAGTAAAGTTTAACGTGGACATAATTACATATAATTTTAATGGACTTCATGAGTTATTTCATATCGAAGTCATTTTTCAATTTGACGACTCTGTATATAATACAGGGAGAGAAAAAAAGTCCTTGCTGAGTTTCTTGCCGGTTCTTCTCGGATGGCGTACCTTTTCGACATTCACTAGTGCTTATAACAGCCTAGACTGAATAAACGATATTGTTTTTTTTGTATTTTTTATGACTACATCAAGACACATTTATAGGAGTGTTAAGGCGTTCTAGATAGGTGGAGGCTATATTTATAGGTTTAAAATACTATTAACCTAACCCAATAAAAAAGATTGATAAAACATTACTGGTACCATACCTAGATTATGTGTGCGTACGTATATAGTAAAGACCAACATTTTATTTGATATTAATAAAGCTTCAATAGTTTTTATTCATAGAACTCTGAATCTATCAATCACCCTCAAGTGTTTGCAACAGCGTAACAAAGTAAATATATATCATATAATTAATTAGATAAACTATAACACGTTCACAGTTAATTATGATAAGGCTATTTATACGAGGCGCGAGGGGACGGCGTAATAAGTCGACATTATTAATAATTATTAATAAATTGCAGACATTGGTCAAGAGCAGGTTTTACGACTTGAATACGTCGTGAGAACTCTTTTGTCGACGAAGTATAATGCATTACCTATTACTTATATCTTATTATCTGTTATCGATTACTGATATTAAATAAATAATTTACGTTAACCTTGTAATATTGATAAGTAAGTTCAATTTTGGAACGATTAACTAAGGCTGCATAATCAAATTTGGCTACGACGAGCAGGCAACTCGAGCAGTAAAGACCCCTACAGGTTCGAGTGGTCTAGAGGCTCCAGACGGAGAGGAGACTCCCCCGTGGGGAGATGGCATCCGCCTGCAATACCTCTAGAGGCACTCACCAATTCTCGGCTTGAGGTCCCAAGATCTCGTTGACCCTAAACCCGGTATCGCTGTAAAGGTCATCTGCGACTAGGATTACCATTTAGGAATTTTTAAAACTCCTGACAAAAATTCAGACATTTCGAGTAAAGTCTGGACTTTTTGTCACAAAATGGTACCATTTCTTACTTAGTTACAATGGTATGATATTAAAATCAATATGAACTTCTCTTATTCATTTTCAATGCTATTTAAAAAACCAGGACATTTTAAAGATCCGGACAAAGTCCGGAGTATATGGTAAAAGTCAGGATATTTCACGTTTTTTTGAGTGTGTATTGTACAGACTAAAAAAAGAGCAGTGAAGGTGAGCGTTGATGCGCATCTCAAAGGGGGCCTGCTTTAACCTAACTGGTCGGGCCGGGGCCCGCCTGCTTATCACCATCCCATGCAATATAAAAAATTACAACTTCCGTTTCTTATATTTTTTCTAAACTCGATAAGCCTTCTTCTTTCCCTTCTTTTTCTTAAATCTTTCTTGCTCTATCCCCCGGCTCACGTTTCTACCTCTGGCTGTATCAGGTAGAAATTTAGGCCACCTTGCGTAAAAAGAAAAACTACTTTACTGAAATTAAACGACCATCAATTCATAACTAAGATTTAAAAAAAAACCTAACCTAACCTAACCTACACCTGGGTCACAAGTCCCGGGAACTGCTCAGAGTTTCTCTCTCCCACACGATGAACCCAGCACCCGTACGGTGAAAACATGGATTGCTAAGAAGTTCATCTCTCTACTAGTTTTAATAATTACAGTAGAAATCGGTTTTTTTTTAAGTAAATGTACTTAGATATACAACTGGTAAAAGTGTTATATATACGTTTGACCCACAAACCAAACAGTTTACATTTCTAGAATGAGTTTATAGCTAAAAGCTAGGCACGGATTGTCGCCGAAATCGTAAATGTTTGAAGGGAATAAATACTTGGACCACTTTTACCTTATAAATGCTGTTTGGTATTCAAAGGGTTTGCTTTGACAGTGGTGTAATCTAGATTATTTACAGAATAAAAGTTATTACTGTATAAAGTACTTAAAATTAAAAAAAAATACGGATCGATTTTATAGTACAGGTGGTAAGTTATTGAAACTATAATCATGTTGCATTTTTAATAGTTAACTTTTTTTCTAATATAGTGCGTATTTTTACAAAAATACATATAAATAAAAAGCCATAATTGTTAGAAAGCTGAGGTATCAAGTTGTAAAATCACGATTGTCATATTATTTTATTGTATTTTCATTTCACTAGCGGCACTACATTCGCTTTAGCGGAATACATTAAATCCCTTTTTGTTTCAATCTAAGGTGTAGACTATAATAATGATAATGATAAATATGTTCAACACCAATTAGCTTAGCCCCAAATTAGGCACTGTAGGCTTGTGTTATGGGTTCCTAGGGTAACGGTTAGAATACATATACTGTAACTGGAGTACAAATGCTCGTATTCATCACACAAACATCTGCCCCCACTGGGATTCGAACCTGGGACCTCTCGAGTAGGCGACACCTAGAAACTCGGTGTACAAACCACTCGGCCACGTAGGTCGTCAATAGTTTTTGGTGTAAAGCTTTTGAACCGTAAATGATAAATTATCTTACCGATGGTGAAAAGAAAACTGTGGCCAAAATCCTTTGACAGACGGCAGACGGAATTCTCGGATATAGAAAAAGATGCCTTAGATCTGCTCAATGTTTAAATCTAAAGAACATATTATTAGAAAAATAATAATTAATAAATTATTTTTAAGGATGATACCTTAAAAATAAACCCGATATTAATTTATTAATTATTATTTTTCTAATAATATGTTCTTTAGATTTAAACATTGAGCAGTTACATGCTTAAAAAGTAAAACTTATATTTACTAATTATTGTTCAGTATCAAATCCGCCCCTGCCTCTTTGGGGTAAGGAAGTTAAGTCAAGTTTATTAATTATCGCTTTATCTGAATGTCTGTCAATCGTCACAGTAACTTGTATAATGGAGAGGGTGGCATGGGGTCTTCATATTTATTTAATTGATGTTTTAGACATATAAATAAATATATAGTCAGCTGCATAAGTATCCCCGAGTAACAAATACAAATAATCTCAATCCGTCTTATTACAAAACTCTACGTTTTAAAGTTAAACTTGAATTTAAAACTGATGCACTGTCACTTTTGATTTCTAAAAAGAAGACAGAGACAACATTAGGTTAAAACCTAACTTTGGTCCGAGTTTTGAAATAAGATGGTATGATTTGCATAAGTACATAACAACCATAAAATATAATATTATTCGTATGTATATATATTATTTATAAAACAAATTATAAGTCTCTTAAGGTACTATCCGACGGCCTATGTTGTCGCAGGCCACGCCGTGACCGCGTCAACTCAGTCCGTCGGACAGCATCTTAAGTGTGATGCCCTCCGCGATGCGAGTGGTACGTGCGCGGGTTTCAAGGTGTCGCATACTAAAAGGGCCTGGGTTTGAATCCCGGCGGAAAATGTATGAATGATGAATTCGAGCATTTGTACGTAAATCATGGAAATTTATAGTTACTTACTTACTTACTTACTGCTGAGGCGCAACGATCCAAAGTGGATCTTGGCCTCCGACATAAGATAGATAGATAAATCATTTATTCCCATCAGTACAGCACACAAATTCAAGTAAAAAAATAGAACAATTAATTACTAGGTATGTAACTGTGTGCCGCAACGACAGAAAAAGGCAAAAACTCAGCGATACCTTTGCTCTAAGAGCAAAGCACTGGTTTTCAGTTCTGCCTAGAAAGCGCGTAACGTGAAACGACATCGACGTGACGTGATTAATTTATTATTAGGAGAATTAAATTAGATTATATTTTTATCAAATTAAAAAGATTATTAAATTATTATTGATAAGTTATTATAATATAACTATATATAATATTATCATTCACCAAAAATTATTAATTATTACTGTTGTTATTACTTTTTAGTATTTAGATTAATATTGAATTTCTGAATTAATACTTACCCATCAGAATTTAACACACACAAATTGTGACACACCTATTAGAAAGTGGTAGAAACCGCTACCATACGATATACCACCATACATGTGGTTATTCCTATACATAAGATGACGCCATGCTCTGCGATCCCGGGCTAGGTGGCCAAGCTGGTTGGTCTGTCCGGCTATAAGGTTTGGCCACCTGGAAACCCTAATTGCAACGATTGTGTTGGGAAATCACTTTCAACTTAAACAGATCACAGTTTTTGTTGGTCTTGTGTTTCTGTCTGTTTTTTTTTTGAAATGCCAATCAAATCTGTATTATATAAAAATGAATTATTTAACTAAAGAACAATTACTTTAGGCAAGGTTCCAAAGATACTGGCAGCGTTCCTCCTTTGAATAGCTAGACTAATTCTTTGTCCGAGGTAGCTGCCAGCTCTTCGGTCTCCTGTGATGTCGACTAACCTTTTTGCTATTTCCTTAAAAAGCCTTACAGCGCCAGGACCCCACGGACCAGGGGTCTCGACACCGAATGGGACAAAATCATATTCGGAGCCTAGATCCCCTGTATTTGCATGCCTTATCTTTTTCAGCCGCTTCACAAGCCGCACCAGCTCTGTTGTTGGTTCCATGTACATGGGAAGGGGCCAGCGTGTCTGAACAGGTTGCATTCCATACCAGCACCGGCCCATCTTCCATGGAATTAAACTCATACCGTCTGGTCTCTTGCCATCGTCTCTTGCAATTAGACTTCTGTCTGTTGTCAAGGTTCCACAAGGTTAGTTTCATGGTAGGCAATAGCTCACTTTCTCATTAGTTTCTTGTAATTAAAATCATTCAAGAAGATGAAAACAAATAAGTTACTCCATAATTTATTTAACTTTCTTTCTGTAATTATACACAAGTCACATCCTAAAAGTCTTGTTAAACAGATATTATTATTATAATTACATTTCGTGTTGTAAATATCACCCAACTGTTAATGGAATACTCGAATGAGTTAAAACTATGAAATACCTTAGTTAGTTGGATGTTTTACTAACAAGGCATTCTAGCCTCTTCCGAGTTGCATTTAGCTACCCAATTAGTGTTGTGCAAATTCTCACATGTAAATATCCGTTCTTTAATCGATAGCCTAAAAAAAACAAAATTGAAATAGCCAAAACCCTAAATATTTACTGCTTGTTATTGGAAATTTCAAATGTTCACCAAATTTAAATGGAAACCTATTTTAATAATTTCTTAACTGTGTTCACATTTATTTTATTAGTGATAGCATAAAAAAGAATTCCCATCAAATTATTCATCATTCACGTATATTTCATAACAAGGCGATTGAAAGATTTCCTTCCTGTATCTGACAGGGAAACTTATTGGATTACACTGATTCAATTACGTTGTGGCATAGTGACATACAACTTTGCTATACTACTGTATGAATTATAGGTATTATGAAAACAGGGCATGGTCGGTAGGTTGACATTAATCCGTTAACATACTAGTTTACATTTTATAACAAATCTTAAAAGAATGTTATTTTAATAACTGCACTTAATTTCTATAAATAGTGGGTATCAGATATTAATTTATTATCATAAAATATGGAGAAAATACAACCAGATGTTAGCACTTATTTAGTGTAAATAATTAATTTCTAATAAATCTTTGCAGTCTCAAAAATATTTTAGTAAAATAATTATTTTATTATTAATGCACAACATTTATTATTGGGACTTTTTTTTTTAAATAAAATTCTCCTAGTGTTTTCTGGGTACACGATTTCATTTTTTCACGTATGTTGTTCATGATGGTAGACTTACGGATATTTTGTAGTTAGGTAATCATACAACACTTTGCTTACAATCGAACACAACACAAAGTTACGCAAATATCTCGATTCATAGACTTCCATTTTATTGTTTCCCTCGCACACGTTAATTATAGCACTGTTGAGCACTTCAACAATTACTGTTGTGTTGTATAACTTCGATAACTTCAATATAGGTACGACCATTAATATTAATTAGTAACCATTTATACTCACTGTTACCACGTTATGGATTTTCTCTCATGTTTATGAAGGAAAAGCGGAGCTGGGCTTGTTTTGGGGTTCCAAAAACATTCCACATTTTCAAAGAAAGTAGAAGCTCTCGAAAAAGGCCAAAAATAAATAAATTTCTATCTAAGGCGTCTAGTGTGGAGATTTAATAAGTATTTACAAAAAAGCAAAACACAGAGACTACACAGAAATAACTTATTATTCTTTGTGTAAAATTAGTTTTACATATATCTAATTTTCGACAAGGAAATCGTCGAGAGCCAAAACCTTGAATTTCTCAATTTTGACGTGACAACGTCTTAAATTAGGTTGCGGCTGGGAGTCACTTATGAAAAAGTGTAACGCTCGGTAACGTTACGATGAGTCTCTCGTGTTAAGTTTAAGTTTACATGTACAATGTTTTAGTAAACAAAATATATTTCTATAGTTAAAATTTGTGCAATTCTTATTTTCATTCAATTCCTTGTTCCTATTGTGCAATTTAATTATATTCATATCAATAAATATTCTACCGAGAAAAAGACGTTGTCACGTAAAATCTTCGCCCGTAAAACCGACTTTACAGGCAACCATTTTTATACGGAATTTTTAGCGTTAACTACTGTTGTCCCTAGTGTTGCCAGGTGTCCCGATTTTCAGGGGTCTGGGGACGCGTCCCGCTTTGTACCTGATCGGGACGCCAAATGTCCCGATTAATGAAAAAAATAAATTTAGGTAATTAATATAATACTATACCTGAACTAGTAGTTTAAAACGCAATTAATTAAACCCAGACTTAAAAACCCCTTGTTTTTTGTTCACTGTCCCTATCTGCAACCCTAAATCCCGATTGTTTTGACCTCATGTACCGATTTAAAACTAATCGGACCTGGCAACACTAGTTGTCCCTATGCTAATGCGTGACAGCAATAGTTTTTTCAAATACCTTCAGTGGTCCACAAAACGTGTAGGCAACGCGGCAAAACTATTACTATACTGTAAGCTAGGCAAAAATTTTACTATTTATAGGCGAGTTAACAATGCGTCCGTAAATATTTAAAGTTACTGCCACATCCGTCACCTAGTGAGCTCAATCCCAACAATGTCGTTTGAGCGGTCAAAGCTCGCGGATTCGAGTTCCGGTTGAGTCTCATATTCTACTACAGTGTAATGGTGGTGTTTATGGCTTGTACGTAGGAATGGGATCGAAACTGGAATATCTTTACGGTCCCATACCTTAAGTGCGGACGCGAGCTGAGAGACTTTTGATGATGGCGGTCGCATCACAATACATATATATACGAAAATTTATTACTTGTAAGAGAAAATATTAATTTGTGTCTTAAAAACAGTGATGTTCACACAATTAATACAAGAAACAAAAACGAACTAACTTTACCTGCTACTAGGCTTCACAAAATTAACAATTCATTTAAAGGTCTTTGTGTTCGCTTATACAATAAAGTCCCAAGCAATATCCAAGAGTTAACCATAAATAAATTTAAAGATATAAAAAAAGCACTTATTAAAAAAGCTTATTATAAAGTGTCTGATTATATTACAGAAATGCTTGGGTTTGAACTGTTCCAATCATTCCAACAGGTTTGCTATATTAAATAAATCATAATTGTATTTACGTTGTAACAACATAATGATTTGTAAATGTTTTTACATTAGACTTTTAATGTTGTGGAGTTTTTTTACGCTCGTTTATCTCCGCAGCTAAAAAATATGTCCATAACGACCTTATCATCCATTATAAAGAATGAAAGGGATAGACTGATTTTAAGTTTACAAATAGCAAACACGAATAGCCAAGTGTAGTGCTTGCAATATCGTAATAGCCATTCTCAAATAGGGTATTTGACAAGTTTATGAAAACGATCTCACGTTATTCACTAATGTTTATAGAGTCCATAAAAAGTGTATATTCATCTTTATATTGTGTATTTCGGTAAAAAAACTAATTCAAAAACTCTATTTTCAAGTTGCCGCGGAAAACGTATCTCTGGACAATATGGCGGCTCACTGGTGTTTGACGTCACACGACTGTCATTAAAACGTCAAACCATACAATCAAATGTCACTTTAACTGGAAGTTTACTTGCGTGTGACGTCATTTTAGGCTCCACCAATCCAAAGCGTTTTGGGTCACAAGAAAACTGTTATCTTTATCGTGGGTTTTTAGTAAAATTATGAATATTTTTTCTGTAAAAACTCCTACCTATATTCATTCTAAATGCAGATGCTAACAATTGGCACTTTATTTTTAATAATTTCAAATACCCTATTCTCGACCTAATTAAATCTACATAGCCGCTTTTAAATGACCACATTACCACTTATATTATAGAACTTAACAACATGAATAAATCTTAACCAACGTTTTAAAGTGATGTTGCGTTGCAACAGTTAACGCTCAAGAAACTCCGAAAGCCAAAGTGGTTTTAATAATGAGTAAAACATTAATTATGACACTTACCACCCACGCTATTCGGCCATAACTCGCGTCTTTCTCTTTAAACAGACGTGGAGAAGTTGCGAAATTTTACTTTAACATTTGTTCTAAATACACAAAAACGTGTTTCATAAAATTAATATTTTCTTCACTAAGTATTTTCTTCTGTTTTATAATTCGACCTCCTTGACCGAGTGGTTACTACGCCGGGTTTCATGATGTCGCTGACTCGAGAGGCCCCAGGTTCGTATCCCGGTGGGGGCAGATGTTGGTGAATACGAGCATTTCTACTCTAGTCATGGATGTTTAATATGTATTTCTCTATTTAAATATACTTATATATGTTACAGTATATGTATTCTATCCGTTACCCATAACACAAGTCTTGCAGTGCTTACTTAGGGGCTAGGCTAATTGGTGTATTATTGAAAAACAATAGGTTATAAATTTATATTTGATGTTTTATCAACCTGGTGTGACCACGAGTCCAGGAATTATAACCATTATAAATTCGTAACTGCACCTCCTTTTAGCATCAGAGGATGTAAACTAGAACTAGTTACACCTTCTATAAAAAAAACACGATACTAAACGACACATCAAAAGATTCATTAATTTTTATAATTTTACATTAATCACAAAAGTGGCAACCCTCAAAATCATAAACAATCAGTGATTCATAGACCAAAGAACATAAACTAAACTACAAGCAATCAGATTACAAAATAACCAGTAGATTGCAACCGATTATGCTTCGCTGCTCAGTTCTCGAGATTAATTAACTTGTAGTAATCGGCCTTAGCACCTACGGCCATTCACAATTTGTCCAAAGCGAGAATTTAAAAAGTTTTTTGACAGCTCCTGTCTGTAATCGGACGATGGGTAAACGATGAAAAATAAAGGATTACCTGTTGTGTGTGTTTATTTTTCGTTTGTTTTGCCTTTAATTTAACTATTTCGGCTATCTAATATGCCATCGATGTTACCAAAGAGCAGAGCCCTTATTAACAAGTGCTAGTGAACCTGTGCCACAACATCCTGAGGAGATCATACTGCCAAATTATTCAAGAACACCTGAAACACATTCACGCTGCATATTTACACAATACACATGTGATATACAAATAAATACATTAAACAATATGATACAATTATGTGAAAAATAGTAAATAAATAAGAAGCAAAACTACAGTTTTTATTTTATTCATGACTAGCTTTTGCCCGCGACTTCGTCCGCGTTTTCGTCGTTTTTCGTAAAAAAGTAGCATATGTCCTTCCTCAGGGTTCCGTGGTTTTGAGGTGACAGACAGATTAACTTTCGTATTTTAGTAGGGAAATATAATATGTCAATCCACAATACTGTTAGAAATATCGCAATAAGGAACCGCAGAATATTATTGTTATCACTGTGCCCCGAGATCATCAGCATGTAACTCCTTGTATGTTATTATGTTAATGTATTGGTAATATTGTTTAGATCGCTTTCACATGAGGCTTAAGTACATATAGAATGAAAATACTTCAGCGCAAAGCTTCCGGGTAAAGTACGTTAAAAGTTGACCCGTCCGGCACGTGAACATAAAAAATTCTAGGACTACTAACCCGGGCAAGAGCGACATAACTGACCATGTGAAAAACAACTGACACCGAGATCTACTCCAGCATTACGAAAAGTCTGCCCTTGAGCCTTATTTATTGTCATTGCATAACACACCGATACTGAGAATTGCGTTCTTTTAAATTAGAATGGAAAATTATTTGGTATCATGGGAATTCTGGGAGTAAAGATGGTTTCTCCTGCACCGCAACCTATTGAAATTTGAACCTCGATTACATTTTGTTGCAACTGGGTTACTTTAAGCCGAGTTCCATTGCAAAGTTGTGGTGGTCTTAAATTTCGGAGCAGAATAATCGGAATGCCAATTTTTAAACAAATTTCATGAGAAGGAAGTACGGGCATATTTAAAGAATTTAAAAATTCTATCGGGTAATTAGTGGCTTCTTGTTCATCGGCCATTCTATTTATTGAACTATAAACTTTGCTTTCCCCCTGGATATTCGACAGTATTTTATTATTAATCTCAGATGCCTGGTCATTGCGAAGAGTTAAAATGGACCTTTCGCGTAGCCAAGAATTGTCCTTATATTTGTTACGTCACCGTAAACTGACGATGTAAGATGTTGTTGGGATTGCACTATACAACATAACTCAGGCGTCAGAATAAGTTTTCCTTGGTGTAGCAGTGGATAGGTATCTTTGGTGAAGGTATTTTCTTTAATAATATATCAGAAAATTCACGATCATCCGGGTTATCTACAGTTCTCACTCGCATGTTTATAGTCAAATGCACCGATGTATATCACGCCACAAATAAGAGCTTTTCAGGCAAGCCTTAACCTCATCAGCTCGGGTTCTCCGTGGTATTACCGGTAAGGTTTGTCGGAAATCACCACAAACTAAAACTGTGATACCGCCCATTGCTCGATTATTTTGTCTTATATCCCTTTAAGTTCTGTCTACCGCTTCTACTCCTTTTCGATGGGCCATCGTACATTCATCCCATATGATTAAATTACACTTTGAACGAATATTTAAACACTACCAAAACAACTAATACGTGGTCCTGACTTTAGCTACCTAACACTTAAAATCTAAGTGACTATTTAAACTAAAATATTCTTATAGAATTATAACCAGAAATATATACAACTCACAACAAAAAAGAAATGAAAATAAAGCTAAAACGCCTGTGCAATTCTATCTACCTATACCTACTTCACTTAAAAATAAATACTTATAACTATTTTAATTAATAAAAGTACCTACGCTTAATAATTTTTAATTTGAACGAATATTTCAACAGTACCAAAACAACTAATACCTATTTTACAAAATAACAACAAAAGAAATTCAAATAAACTATTTAAAGACTAAAAGTCGCGCTGATAAGCACGGTTTCTCAATATTTCTCAATTATTGTCTGTTAATAAGGTCGAACGCTCTGAACTCATCAACAGCCAAATATTGAAGCTCGCTCGCTCTCTTTTTTTTATTTTTTTGTTTCTTGCCAGACGGGGGAGCAGGTGAGAAATCCTCATGGATACCCTACAGCCGGCTGCAAGGTTATGTCAGACTCGTACTGACTAAAAAACACCCGTAGGGGCTGCCTCTGGCCGGGAAGGCCTCTAAGGCTTCATCGGAAGCGATCGTCCCCCAGGGGGGGGGGGGGGGAGCGACGCAGAAAACAGATTTAGACAGCTCGCTCTCGGACCTCCCGCCTTTTACACAAAAATAATCCTTATAGCATGATTCAGTATTCACGTGCGACGGCGCGTTCGACATTATTTCATGTATAAGTTTGGTGTTTCTATACCGATTTCTATGTTTTGTTTTTATTGAAAAGGTAATAATGTTACCTTTTTTAAATTAGGGATGAGTCAGAGTATTATAAACGTAAGAGTAAACAAATATGATCAGAATGCTCCGAACTGCTAAGCTATCGGGAGTTACACGTGTTATTGTGAGTCAACCATAAAAGATAGACATATGCTGTTGCGGTATATTTTTTAGACAATTTTATGTAGAATATTTCCGTCATACATGATTTCTATGTAACTTTAATCATTAAGGCTGCACACGCGACGGAAGCTTAAAAAATATAGTAATTTCTCCCGTTTTCCCAACATTTCCCTTCACTACTCTGCTCCTATTGATTGTAGCGTGATGAAAAGTATACTATAACCTGCCCAGGAGTATGAAGAATAATTGTACCAAGTTTCGTTAAAATCCGTCGAGTAGTTTTTGTTTCTATAAGGAACAAACACACAGACAGACAGACAGACAGACAAAAAATTTACTGATTGCATTTTTGGCATCAGTATCGATCACTAATCACCCCCTGATAGTTTTTTTAAAAATATATTTCATGTACAGAATTGACATCTCTACAGATTTATTATAAGTATAGATTCCTACCTAACCAAGTTTTTCCTAATAGTTATTCTTTAAAATCGCACCGAATAAAATGAATTAGTTGTAATATTAATTCACTTCATACTGAGTTCATACTAAATTCATAGGTTGACCTATGTTTCATTGAATATTAAACATAACCTCAAAAAAATTTTAGTTTTCCTAATAATTTAAGTTCTTAGAAGTGTCCGTCAATAATCTTTGTTTTTACAGTCATTTACTTACGATTTTGAACCTAGAAAATAATATTTCATAATTGTTGGTTCTTAGGCTAACTATGTATGGACGCTGAACAATGTCCTTTAAATTTAAAGTAATACAGCTTCTATTGACACTTCCCTAAAGTCTTAAAATCCAATGACTAAAACATCGCAATCACACCAACAAATTCAATATTTAATTGTAAAAAAACATGCATACAGATTGTTAATTACTGGCACTAAAGTTTCAAATTCTATTATTAGTAATATGTTGCTAAGTTAATAGCGGTGCGCCGGAGTAACGGCTTCGTTCGTAATGAAGTTCGTAGGCGTTGCTATGGCAACAGTAACATTAATTTGATTAACATTTTTACTGCGTTTAAGCGTCTTACCTTCGCACATGGGTTGAGTTTAGCTATTTTGAACTCAATCAATGTAATTACTAACTCTCCCGGACACAGCGATCGACCCACTTAAGTTTCAAAGATCTGTAGTAAAAATATAATATGTTCATCATCATCATCAGCCAGCCCATCACGCGGGCCTAGTGCGGATTGGCGGGTGCTAACGACTGCAGATGCAGCCGGGATCAACGGCTTAACGTGCCTTCGGAAGCACGGAGGAACTCGATATAGACGATTTTTGGTCACCCATCCAATGACCGACCACTGCGAAAGTTGCTTAACTTCAACGGTCGCAGCCGAATGCGCTAACCACGCTCCATCGAGCTCCTCATAATATGCTAGGTTGAGCATTAATAATATATTTTTAAAAAGAAACGAAATCAATTGTTAATAAATCAACTTCAAATTCAAACCTGTGTAAAAACTATTTGCTCAATGTGACTTTATTTTTAGCTAGAGACCGTCAAATAAAAACTTATAATATTAATACACTAGGTGGGCCGATAGTTGTGTCTGGAAGTGTAAATACTTACATTGAATGAGTTCATAATAGCTAAACTCAACCCATGTGCGAAGGTACGAGTAAAACGCTTAAACGCAGTAAAAATGTTAATCAAATTAATGTTACTGTTGCCATAGCAACGCCTACAAACTTCATTACGAACAAAGCCGTTACTCCGGCGCACCGCTATTAACTTAGCAACGTATTACTAATAATAGAATTTGAAAGTTTAGTTCCAGTAATTAACGATCTATATGCATGAAACATTATTCAATTGCGCGTGAATAGAACACAGGCAACGTAAAAATAAAATAAATCAACAAAAAAAATATACCAAATTATATGAAACTAGCGGCCCGCCCTCGCTTCGCTTCGGTGTAGAGCTGAAATGTAGACTACAGTTTTTGTTCTCAGGCTTGTATTATACACAATGGCATTCATCTATGATTATTCTTATACCTGCATGCGAAGTCTCAGCCCGATCGGTTTAAAATTGACAAAGTTTCATACAAAATTTCATTCCCTATTTTATCCCCTCGGGGTAAAATTGATCAAAATCCTTTCTTAGCGGATGCCTACGTCATAATATCTACCTGCATGCCAAATTTCAGCCCGATCCGTCCAGTGGTTTGGGCTGTGCGTTGATAGATCACTATGTTAGTCAGTCACCTTTGAGTTTTATATATATAGATTTGAAACACGAACTCGGAACTTAGTTTGACAAACAGGGGTGTAAATATTCTTCTTAAGTAAGTATTTTGGACTCTTTAAACTGTAAAAAAACTTGCGTGGAATATCAGGAATCTCAGAATGCGGAGAGAGACACAATCTTTTATCACAATTTTTATTTAAAGACATTAATATTTACTAATCTAATGTTTCGCTAGACGAAGATAGAGAGCATGAAATGAAATAAATAGTTCAAACTTTTTTTATGAGAAGCAGGCGAACAAAATGGTATACATCTATCTATATTTATATATATAATTCTACTGTGAGTGTGTATGTCACTGAACTTCTCTTAAACGAATGGACCGATTTTGATGAAATTTTTTGTGTGTGTTCAAGGGGATCTGAGAATGGTTTAGATTCACAATTTTGTCCGCTGGACAACCCCTATTTTCTTAGGGCGGTACGAAGTTCGCTGAGTCAGCTAGTATTATATAAAACTCAAAGGTGACTGACTGACATAGTGATCTATCAACGCACAGCTTAAACCACTGGACGGATCGGGCTGAAATTTGGCATGCAGGTAGATGTTATGACGTAGGCATCCGCTAAGAAAGGATTTTGATCAATTCTACCTCCAAGGGGATAGAATAGGGAATGAAAGTTTGTATGAAACTTTGTCAATTTCAAACCGATCGGGCTGAGACTTTGCATGCAGGTATAAGAAGAATCATAGATGAATGTCATTGTGTATAATACAAGCCTGAGAACAAAAAAAAACTGTAGTCTACACTTCAGCTCTACACCGAAGCGAAGCGAGGGCGGGCCGCCAGTAATTACATAAAATTAATTTTAACAGGAGCTGAATAAAATATACCTCCAGTGAGCTTTTGGCATTGTCTTTAATTTATAAATTTAGTAATTTTAACACTGTTTCAGGCGGTTTATTTGAGATTCTTTGAGCAATTCAACGGGCCCGAAACCTCCGGACTGTAAAAAAAAGAACTTTGACCAGACGCGAAATTTCTTTTATTTTTATTTTATTTTTTTATTTACACTCACACCAATTAGCCTAGCCCCAAAGTAGGCACTGTAAGGCTTGTGTTATGGGATGCTAGGGTAACGGATAGAATACATATACTGTACATATATATGTATATTTATATAGAGATACATATTAAACATCCATGATTGGAGTACAAATGCTCGTATTCATCACACAAACATCTGCCCCCACCGGGATTCGAACCCGGGACCTCTCGAGTCGGCGACACCATGAAACCCGGCGTACAAACCACTCGGCCACGGAGGTCGTCAATTATACCGTGTTGTTCGCCAGCTCTTCATATATTATTATGAAATACTTTGTGATCATCATCATCATCATCAGCCTATTAATGTCCCCACTTCTGGGGCACAGGCCTTCCCTATGGATGGAATAGGGAATGACCCACCACGCTTGCCCAATACGAATTGGCGGGTGCTAACGACTGCAGATGCAGCCGGGATCAACGGCTTAACGTGCCTTCCGAAGCACGGAGGAACTCGAGATAGAAGATTTTTGGTCACCCATCCAATGACCGACCACAGCGAAAGTTGCTTAAATTCAACGATCGCAGCCGAACGCGCTAACCACTTGCGCCATCGAGCTCCTCCCTTGTGATAGGCGTTTTCAATTCTAAGCCAAACCAAACGTATATAGTTTCTCAATCCGCCTTGGGCGATTAAAGTCTCTTAGCTTCGAAGGTTTACGAGAGGAAACATTTACAAGCTTACCAAGTCACGGTAATAATAATATCATATAGTATTCTATCTTCATACAAACGGTCGGAAAGCGAGTCATACCTACGCCACTCGAGTTCGATGTGCTCTCGGCGTGCACCCAGTCGCGAATGCGCCGCCGCGTCGCAACGACGACCGAACGGTCTGAATTGTTTTTTATGCAGTTAGCCGTGCTTAAACATGCGTTTTCTATTGTAAATATTTGATTTAATTAAGTAGATACCTACATAATTTAGTATGGAAAAGAACAAACGACGATCAATATCGTACAACAGCACAATTGCTGTTTTTGGTTGCTTGAACTCTTCAATAACACACCCAGAGATATCATTTTTTAAATTACCTGAAATATTGGAAAGGTGTCTTACCTTTATAGAATATTTTTTATATACCTATCTACTAGTACGTTATTTGTTTCTAATATTTAGGTATTTCGGTTTTTCCGTCGGGCAAAATATCTGGAATAATATATAAATAAGTGGTTAGGATGAAAAAAGAGACAAACGAGTAATCTACCTACACTGCGTTAAAAACAAAACTACATAAAATACTGTAGGTGGGCGGCCCTACCGCGTGCCAACGCAGCGTTCGGTGTAGGCATTTAGGTATTTTCAAGGACAGGGCGGAGTCACAATACTGTATAGATAATATTACCGTGACAAAGTTCTATCACAGAAAGTATTAACTCATTAACATCATGGTTGTCTACAAAATGTATTAACCATTAACATTCGATGCGCAGGAGTTTAAAGTCGGCGATAGTGAACAATTAAGTAATTGTACCGCGGGCGCTAGTGTTGCCGATCGATAGTCGACTATCGATGATTAATCGATAGTCTATCGATAGCCAACCAATCGCATGACAATTGATAGTATCGATATTATCAATAGTATCGATACTATCGATAGCACAGAAAAAGCCAATACTATCGGATGAGTTAAATACTATCGATACTATCGAAAGCATTGTAGTTCGTTAATAAAAAACTATCGATAGTATCGATACTGTCGATTTTATTTGCAACCTTACTATCGATAGTTTAACAATTTGCAATAGTATTGTTTACAATTTTCAGGTATTATAGTCAATCACAAACTTTAGTCTAAAACAATCGCTAGTATCGATACTATCGATAGTATTGTTGCAGATAAAATCAACACTTTCGATAGTATCGATACTATCAAAAGTTTGTTATTAACGAACTACAATAGTATCGATAGTATTGCCTTCATTCGATAGTATTGCCTTGTTCTGAGCTATCGATAGTATCGATACTATCGGTTTTATCGATTCCTTCGATAGGGTACATGATTTTCGATGTAAACTGTCGATAGTTTTAATATCGATAGTTCGGCAGCACTAGCGGGCGCGCCCATTCATCGCCGACTGGCGCGGCGGCGCTTGCACTGCTAAATATCGAGTCATAAATCAGTAGAGATTGTTGTCTATGCCTCTTCACGGGTAGTAAAATTAAACGTTCATTTTGTCTTTGTTATGGGAAAGCGTTTAGTTTAATAATGATCATAAACATTTATTTCCATAGTCGCATTCTATGTTTTCATCATAATCAGTCTATTAATGTCCACTGCTGGGGCACAGGCCTTTCCTATTGATGGAATAGGGAGATTGGGCCACGACCCAACACGGGGGCACAGTGCAGATTGGTGGGTGCTAACGACTGCAGATGCAGCCGGGACTAACAGCTGATCTTCCAATGCGCGGACAAGCTCGAGGTAATCAATTTTTGGTCACCCATCCAATGCCCGACCACTGAGAAAAGTTGCTTAACTTCAACAATCGCAGCCGAAGGCGTACTAGCTATTTGCGCCATCGCTCCTCCATGTTTTAAATTGCTCCAAGTTCACGCATTAACAAATTCAGTTTATTTCCTTTTTGTACTTGTTTAATACGTATATTGATTTTTTGACGTACATTCATGTTGTAGGTGGGCCAAAATCCACGCAATAGGAATTCTTATTCTAATTTCCTTTCTTATGGGGTTAACATAAGGAAGGAAATTAGCAAAAAGGGCTCAACAACGATACTTACCGAAAATCTGCTTTTTTCTGCTTTTTTCTACTTTTTTCTGCTTTTTTCTCCCAGTATACAGAGTCGTCAAATTGAAAAATGACTTCAGAGATAATTTTGTAGTCACTTCCCATTACTTAATTAGAATTAGACCTTTACAAAATTAATTGTAATTTAAGTTACGCGCTGATGGCTAGCGATCGTTGAAGTTAAGCAACTTTCGCAGTGGTCGGTAATTGGATGGGTGACCAAAAATCTTCTATCTCTTTAGCCGTTGGTCCCGGCGGCATCTGCAGTCGTTAGTACCCGCCAATCCGCACTGGGCCCGCATCTCCCTATGCCATCCATAGGGAAGGTCTGTGCCCCAGCAGTGGGGATATTAATAGGCTTATGATGATGAAACAATACCATGAGTATGGGATAACATTCAATATGTAATTTAATAACAGATGCCATTCACTTCCCATCATCAATTAAACTATTAATCAATTTACATAAAAGTCAGAATGCGTTTATTTAAATAATATGCCGATTTAAAGAATTCCACGCGACAGAAAATATTATACACTTTGGAAACGAAAAGTCGTTTATCGCCCATGTTTATGTTCAATGGCACAGCAGTAAGCCAGTTTTTTTGTTATAATAAACCGCTAGTTTTGAAACGAATGTGCTCGCCTGATTTGTCACGCCCGCATTTAGTGGAAGCGAAATTTAAAAGAAAACTTCAGACAATTGCAAGTCTATCCGGCACAAGAAGGATTTCGTGCAATTGTACGAATTTAAATAATAATAATAAATCTCTTATCTAATAGACAAGTCCGTCCGTCCGTTCGTCCGTCCGTGGTGCTGTTTCAGCGGCCAAACCGTAAGAGATAGGTATAGAGAATGTTTAAGTTATAAGTTGAGAAGAGTCTGATAAGACTACAAACCGGATGTGAGTAACGTAGCACTTCCGGTTTTTGAGAAATCACGTGATTTCTATTTCAAACGAAACCACACAAAATCTCCGAAGTTCTCAATTAATTAAATACATTTTTTTTTTGGTGAAGATTTGGTTCACTGGTTTGCTAGTATAACTATAATTGCTATTTCTTCTTTCAAATGTTTAATACTTGAAAAAGTATTCATTTGACATTGTGGGTTACCTACAATGCGAAGAGATGGCGCTGCCTTGCAGCTTAAGGCTGAGAAAATTTCGACGCGGCTAACAGGGCCGCGGTGGCATAATGGTCAGTGCATTCGCCCGGATTGCGAAGGATACGGGTTCGAGTCCCGTCCGCTGCCTGGTCCGCGTGGATTTTTTTCTAGTAAACTTTTCTTTAGATTTAAACATCTAGCAGTTAAATGCTTAAAAATAAAATAAAATCATAATAATAAATATTTCCAAAACCTTGCATAAATACGTTAATTTGGTGGATATGTGGAATAATTAGAAGCGCCTCTAGCGTGCAGAAGCGGTACTAAGATTATTTCTCCAAAGCAAGTTCACTTCTATGTATATTAGGGGTGGGTTTAGCATTTTATTATTGAGGAATCGCTACCCTCTCTATAAACATTGAGGAGTGAATATAACATTTTATTAGGTAGGTACTCAACTCCTCATGACAATAGAATATTTTCCGCGGGGTACTTTTATTGCCTTTTTGTAGTAGCTAAGCGTGTTTTGTGAATATTATGAAACCCTTCAAAGGGTTTTTACGGCTTAAAGATTTCTTGAATTGGCTGGTGATAGGAAAAAGGTTGGACTGTTCAAATATTGTGGTAGATTTGTGTCCCTACACCCAGCGTACTTATCATAGCATTATAGTATTTCAATAATGCCAAAAAATAGTTGTCAAATTGTGCTAAAATGAGGAAAGGGTGCTTTTTTACATTATAAGTTAGAGATATAGTTTGGTGCGTAAACAACCGCATAGCAATTACACAAAGTAAATTTTACTAGAAAACATTCCAAGCAGTCAAGGCAGTCCGTGAAGTGCTTTGAAGAAATCAGGATTTCTTCCAAAATCAAAAATCTAAATCTAAAATCAAAATTTAAAATCAAAAATCAAAACCAAAAATCAAAAATATAAATCTAAAATCATTTTTCAGTTATGTTTTTATTTTGTTTTAAGCATTTAACTGCTGTTTGATGATGTTTAAATCTAAAGAAAAGTTTTACTAGAAAAAAATCCACGCGGACCAGGCAGCGGACGGGACTCGAACCCGCACCCTTCGCAATCCGGGCGAATACACTGACCAATTATGCTACCACGGCCTTGATGGCCGCGTCGGAATTTTCCTAGCCTTAAGCTGCAAGGCAGCGCCATCTCTTCGCATTGTAGGTAACCAACAATGGCAATTTTTTTTCTAGTAAAACTTTTCTTTAGAGCATTTTTTCAGTCTAGGTTGTTACAAGCACTTGTGAAGGCCAAGAAGCTGGATGAAATAAACACGGAGAATTTCCACATACATTCTTCTCGCCCCCCCGGTAGTTGAAGGACGCGAAAACCATTGGCCAGACACAAAAAAAATTCTTGCCACATTTTTTTTGTCACTAACTGAAAAATAATACCATAACCAATAGACTAACCGTGAAAGGCCGCCCTAAAACCTCTAAACAGTTAGTTCATGGTTTATTCATAACTGCCGTCGTTAACTTTTATAACAACTCAGTGTAGATTCTGTTTGGACATAAACATTGTGGAGCGCTAACATCGCCGGCCCGCCGGCTGGTTATGGTAAATAAACACGTTGAAGTGACAAAGTGACAGACAGACAGTCAGTGGGACCGCGGTCTATTGTCAATTAGGCCCGGTTTGTCGTATTTCAAATGACCAGTGAGGGGCTGAGTGAAGAGGTGTGCGAGTAAGTTTGTTTTTTTTTGGGAGAAAAACACTTTTTATTGTATAATTGTTCTATTGGTCGCCCGGTTTAATTGGTTTCCGAATTCCGATACAAACTTTCACTCCCTTAAAGAATGATTTCTGCTGCAAGGCAGCGCCATCTTTTCGCATTGTAAGAAAAAAAAATATATAAAGAATAATCAGTTTTTAGTCCTAGATTACTCGCGCATATTTAATAAAAATAATAATACATAATTCATTTATTTCAACCACAGGGATCATAGCATGCCAATGATAAAATAATAATAAATAGTAATAATTATGATACATAAAAACAAATTAAATTACATCTTCACATACAATTACATTTAAAGCAAAAACAAAATAAAATTCAATAGGTTAACAGTTTCAAAATGTCAAAATTTAAATTTTATAATTAAAATGTCAGAATTTAAATTCAAAGTTATATTAATTTTGTAGAGATTAATGTTTATATTATATACACATAACAAAATTTTATATTAAATAAAACATTCTTAATTTAGTCATAGGGCAATAGTATTACTAAAACTAAACTTTAGTAGTAAAAATATACAGGTATGTGAATTTTCTCACATTCAATTACGTTGAATCGATAATTCACTAACTGTAACTGTATGCAACTACCATACCATCCAGAAATCAGTACACGAGTTTTTTTATAACTATAAATAAACAATATTTTAAAATAAACAACATTGTTTACGGCCATGTCATGTGCAATCATAATAAAAGTTTTACAGCACAATTTTAAAATACCAACTAAACCAGCATTATGACAGCTGTATCAATCTGTCATAATAAATAACCCGTTTACGACACTGTGTCAAGAAGAGAGCTGTTAATATAATATTTAAGACTTGATTTAATATACTGTTCCAAAATTATGTAATTATATTAACGTAAATTTATCTGACAAGTCTTAAATTAACACTAAAGTGTTCGGGACTTTAACATATTTAACCGCATGTTTTGTGACGTGTTACAAATTTACGATGAAACCATGCCTGATTTATTATTTTAAACGTGGATTTTGTATATTAATCCAAATGTTTTCTTATTATCTGGTACAATTTTGCTATAATAATTATTTTGTAATAGGGGTGATGACGGGGTACAGTAAACGAAATTCTATTTACTCCGTCAGTTAGATGATCAAAAAATAATGAACACGTATTTTTTCTTTGGGCAATCAACCAAAAAATGACAAAGTTATAGCGCGTCAAAGTTTGGGAGTAGGGGCTCGTGACGTCACTTTTCAGTGAATTTTCCCTTATAAGTGTACTCAAACGTGACGTCATGCGACTTTTCAAATTAATATATCTCTGCAATGTTTATATTATGTGAAAAAAGAAAAATTACGTGTCCAACACTTTTTGATAATCTACCTGATAAACGAAGAAAAAAAAAATTAGTCATCATACCTATTATTACAGCAAAATTATAATTATTGTTTTTTAATATATTTAACTAGTGGCCCGCCTTCGCTTCGCTTCGGTGTAGAGCTGAAGTGTAGACTACAGTTTTTGTTCTCAGGCTTGTATTATATATACACAATGACATTCATCTATGATTCTTCTTATACCTGCATGCAAAGTCTCAGCCCGATCGGCTTAAAATTGAGAAAGTTTCATACAAACTTTCATTCCCTATTTGATCCCCTTGGGGGTAGAATTGATCAAAATCCTTTCTTAGCGGATGCCTACGTCATAACATCTACCTGCATGCCAAATTTCAGCCCGATCCGTCCAGTGGTTTGGGTTGTGCGTTGATAGATCACTATGTCAGTCAGTCAGTCACCTTTGAGTTTTATATATATAGAAGTATTATAAAGTTTAAAAATGTCTCGCGAGGCAGAACATAGAAGATTGAAGAAAACTCAAACTTTAGGTACTTCGTGAGACATTATCATCAACAGCCTATCTTAGTCCACTGCTGGACATAGGCCTCTCCAATTGCACGCCACTCAGATCGATCTTGGGCTACTAGTACGTGAGACATACTTTAATAAAACCACGCTAAATTAAGAATACGAAGCAAATCGTTAACTTATAACATAAATATGTGCAAACTGTTCACTCACAGAACATAGAAAGAGGTTAACAAGGCCTTGTGGGCGGGGCAGGCGCGCCACAGTTATGTGTGAGCAAATGCTCTTAACTTGACCAAAACATAGTACTGATCGCAGTCGAACCAATTAGCGCTCAAACCCGAATCACAATCAGCAAAACATAGTTCTGATTGGCTCGATCGTTTGTTGTGGCGTCGTTTGAATAGCTACTATCTATTAGGTGGAAGTGTAGTGGGGGCGAGCCAGCGACATCGGTACCTACCCATATTAACGATCTCTGATCACCCGTCGGTTAAAAATACAAAAATTAAGGAACGTTAAATTCTTTTAATTGTCGCTCCCTAAATGCATCTGGTGTGGTAATTGTCCCGGCCTTGAAGTGACAGCTGTCTGCGTGGACCACAAGTCTATTAATAAGTACAATTTATTTGGCGCCTGCCGACTTCCCTCCTTACTGGTGATTTAATAGCTCTAATAATTCCATACATTGCATCTTACATATAAATACACAATGAATTTTGAGTTATCTGAGAAACTTTACCAGCAAGACAGGTTACATTTCCGAAAAACAAAAAGACAGGTTACATTTCCGAAAAAAATTTTTTTTTATCTTATATAAGTAATTTTTTTTTTCGAAAAAATGTTAACTTACTCCGCGTTATGTCACTAACTTTGTAATTAAGAACCCATAACAATTGCTATTGTTATAAATTGATTAAAATAAATCTACTTTTAGGATCTATGTACAGTATGTACTTTAAAAGGATAATAATTCCATAATAGGTATGATAGTTACAGATTTGCGCAATTTTAGGATATTTTTTGTAAACGATATATTTTTTTTTGTTTCTTAGGTTTTCACGCACATCACTCATTAAATAAAACTAGTTTTTACGGGTTAATGCAATAAATAAAGTTTCGTGCATTAACCCGTAAAAACTAGTTTTATTTCATTCGATATAAATCTACATTTTTGTATGGAGTTATAGTTATGTACTGTTTATAATTAGAACTGTTCGCACTATATTCATTTGCGCATTTTTTAAGTTTCTCAGTTAACTCAATTTTTTATAATTTAAAGGTAGTCACTTAAAAGCCAGTTGCCGCCGATAGGGTTAAATTATTGTATGGAACATTGTAATGTTCGGTCATTTGGTTAATTTTTGAGTCTTTTTATTTTTGTAGTAAAAACGCATTAAAGCGTGATAAATTACTAGGTAATTATAAAGTATAGTTAACAGTGTAAATTCAGGTTTTTTTAAGCATTTAACTGCTAGATGTTCAAATCTAAAGAAATGTTTTAATAGAAAAAAATCCACACGGACCAGGCAGCAGACGGGACTCGAACCCGCACCCTTCGCAATCCGGGCGAATGCACTGATTAATTATGCTACCGCGGCCCTAATGGTAGTTTAAAATTATATTTGATAAATTAATTAAAAAAAAAAAAACATTAAATTATGTGCAAATCTACAACAAAAAAAAATGCTTAAGCGTTCAGTATAATCGTCAAGAAATTCCAACTCGGCAAAGTTCTATGAAATTGAGTTCCTTAACCTCTGTTATCCTTATATGAGCATTAGATTTTATATAGGTAACAACATAAGACGTAAGTATGTACGTGAGAACTGTAGTAACTAATGAATCATTACGTAGTATAAACCGCGTATAACTGACCATTAATAATGACACACGTGGTAAAGTGACAGTTAAACTGTAGCTAGAAATTACCCAGGGAATTTACGGAAATTATTACGTCAAACAATTAACCTATTAAGTACGTAGATCGTCTTAATAAATTTAAATTCAAATAATTTTTATTGCGAATACAGGTAATATTGTGTTGTGTTCAAGTATACAAATTATATTATGTTCAGCCATATTCTGTCTTGTTGACATGCAATGTTATTACATTTAGTTCACTATTAATTACATTATTCTAACAATGTCAATTAAGTACTTATATTAATCTAAAAAGAAATTATAATTTGATAAATGAGATGTCTTATATTAAACTTCTTATTTTATTGTGTATTTTCATTATATTCTAATTCAGATATTTAACAATTAAATTGTTTAATAGCCGTTTCACCATTACCCATCCGACCGGAAGGGCTTACGCAAAGATAAAACGAAGGAAACATTACAAGTTGTCTCCGCGTTTAATTGAATTACGTCAGACGTTCGTCCGTGTGTGTGTCAATGGCCAAGCGATGCGGTCTGACAATAACGCAAATTATAAACAAACATTGTTGACTATCTGGGCGAATGTCCCGTCTGCTGCTGGTCTACGTGGAATTTTTTCTAACCTTTCTGTAGATTTAAACATCTAGCAGTTACATGCTTAAAAATATATAATAAACATTAAGAAAAGTATACTAGAAAAAAAATCCACGCGGGCCAGGCAGCGGACGGGACGGGAGAAAAATTTTTTCTAGTAAACTTTTCTTTAGATTTAAACATCTAGCAGTTAAATGCTTAAAAAATAAATAAAAACATAACTATAATTGCTATTTCTTCTTTCAAATGTTTAATACTTGAAAAAGTATTCATTTGACATTGTGGGTTACCTACAATGCGAAGAGATGGCGCTGCCTTGCAGCTTAAGGCTAGGAAAATTTCGACGCGGCGAATAGGGCCGTGGTGGCATAATGGTCAGTGCATTCGCCCGGATTGCTAAGGATGCGGGTTCGAGTCCCGTCCGCTGCCTGGTCCGCGTGGATTTTTTTCTAGTAAACTTTTAGCAGTTACATGCTTTAAAATAATAAAAATTATAATTTTCGAATTTCGTTTACTTTCATCATCATCAGTATTCTGTACCCCTAGCACGAACCATTATCGAATTCGAATAGTTTGCAAACCGAAATGTCAATGTCAAATTTTGTATGGAAACTTGAACAGCAGCGCCACAAAGTACGTAACGAGAACTAAAAATCAGTACACATTTGACAATGACAGTTCGGACTCGCAAACGATACGAATTCGATATTGGTTCGTCCTAGGGGTACTGCTAACTTCACATAAACAAAACGAAACACTATAAGGCTGTTCAATCGAAAGAGGCCAATACATCTCATGAATAAGAGGCCCAATTTCTTAGATCCATAACTTATCTGAAACATTATCTAATAATAAGTAATAAGGGTCGTTACGTCGGAGTAATGGACAGACTTCAAAGCTTATCTGCGCCGGCGCACGCCGTATCGCGGGGTCGTGGGGTGAACAAATCTAGGCCTAGCAACTCTCGTTTTATTGTTGCATAGATTTCGTTATAAATACCACTAATTGAGACTACAATTTAGATTTATAGTTTAAGAGTAAGTATAGGAGCAAGCGGGAAGCTCCTTAGGTCGGCGATCGTAGAAGTTTTTCAAAGGCCAGTCATCGGATGGGTGACCAAAAATGTACTATCTTGAGCTGCTCCGTGCTTCAGAAGGCACGTAAAGCTGTTAGTCCCAGCTATATATGCAGTCGTTATCTTTTTTCTCTGGGAAATGCCTTACACATCTTTCAACCAGCTGCGAGAGCGAGAAGAAGGTAGGTGGGACTCCTCCCTGTCCACTTCAGCCAGCCCTGAGACTCAAGGGCGTAGCCAGGATTTAGTTTAGGGGGGGGGGGGGGGGGCAGGCAAGTGAAACTAATGTGTTCGCTACAAAAATTCAATTCCATATAAACAAGAGCAATTTTCTCGGTTCTTCGCAGAACCGTTTCAAGACTTCACCTGAAATTGCATGTAAATTTTCTTGTACCATCTTTCGCTGGACACTTAACATTTTTGTTGGTGGGTTGTGTTGAGAACAAGAGCGAAGTTAACTTATTTTTTTAATGCTTCTAAACCTATGTTCTAAACGGGCCATAGTTGCCCGGCAATGTGTGGCTACGATAGATGGCCCGGCAAAATTATATTTTTAAGAATACCTTAATACTTGCTAGTTGTACACACAGTAACATTATACAGACTACAGACTTTAAAAAAATCCTTATATGCATCATTTTACGTCCAAGTAATGCTTAACGTACGTACGAAATCACTTCACTGTTTACGAGTAGTCCTATCGAAATTAGAGCTTTAGTCGCTCCCTCGGCAGCGGCATTTTTGGTCATCCATCCAGTGACCGACCACTGCGAAAGTTGCTTAACTTCAACGATCGCAGCCGAACGCGCTAGCCACTTGCGCCATCGAGCTCCTCGCGCTTTTTGACTGTTTGCAGAAAATAAATTACTTTTATGACTTACGACTTGGTATTTTGTCTTGTTCGATGTCGAGTTCAATAACAAGTGCACATGTTGGACTTTGTTGTTTTATACTATACAATTATCATCGTCGTTTCATATGTATGTAGTAATATTGTGAAATGATAACAAACAATTGTCATTGCATAGGTGTACATCAAATATTTTATGCTCCAATAAGATATTAAAATTTCGGACAAAAGCTCTTAAACAGAAAAAAGATTAAAAAATATATCTAATTAAATAAAAAAAAGTCTAGTCCAGTAGCATAGGAAATGCTGGCTTTTTACTTCAATTTTTGTGTATAAGTATTGCCTCTAATTTGGTGAAAATTAAGAATAATTGCAGTTTATTATATTTCAAACACTTAACTGCTAGATTTATATTTAAAGAAAATATTTACTAGAAAACAATCCTGTTATATTATTATTCCATAAGAACTAGGACCAAATGGAGCTTTTTCTAGTAAGTAAATATTATCTTAAAAAAAAACAGTTTTTACAAATTGTGGAACATCAATCAAGTAATAATTTGCGTACTTGATCATAAGATACATAGATATCCATAATGTTTTACTATTATCTAGAACTAGCTGTGCCCCACGGTATTACCCACGTTTACTAGGGATAATTTCCCGCAGTAAAACGTAACCTATGTGTTAATCCAGGGTGTCAGCTAACTCCATACCAAATTTTATTCAAATCGCTCCAGCCGTTTAGACGTGAAGAAGTAACAAACATACGCACTCACAAACTTCCGCCTTTATAATATAAGTGTGATTAAAGTACAACTTGCATTTAATAAATTTGGCTACGCAGATAGAAATAGGTTATTTTTTCATGTTATGGACAACAATTCAGGACTTGGCGGGCCGGGTTTCATGGTGTCGCCAACTCGAGAAGTCCCGGCTTGAAATCCCGGTGGGGGCAGATGTTTGTGTGATGAATACGAGCATTTGTACTCCAGTCATGGGTGTTTAATATGTATTTCTATATAAATATACTTATATATGTACAATATATGTATTCTATCCGTTACCCTAGTATCCCACAACACAAGCCTTCCAGTGCTAACTTTGGGGCTAGGCTAATTGGTGTGAGTGTTGGAAATACTTATTTATTTATTTCATTTATAATTCAGGTTTAAAGAAAGGCAAAAAGTGGTACCAAAAAGCTGAAAGAGGCATCAAGTTTGAGGTATAGCTACAAATGCGATTTATACCTAATATCGCCATTGTCACTTATGCAAAAACATTTTTTTTTCAGGATGTGCGTTTAAAACTTTTACATCCCAAAACATACAATATTTAAAGATTTTTAAGCGATGAAAAGCTTATACAGCTTAGCTATTCATCTAAAAAAAATAACTTTAAATATTGTATGTTTTGGGATGTTAAAGTTTTAAACGCTTCTCCTGAAAAAATGATTTTTTTGCGTAAGTGACAGTGTCGCACCGGGGCGGGGGTGCGATATGTTAAGTATGAAATTACAAAAAAACATTTTTAGTTAAAAAAAATACAAAATAACTTTTTTAATAATCCAATTGTTTTCTTCCACAATTTCTTCTTCCACGGGAGAAATAGTAACGCAAAGGACTTTTAAAGAACAATTCGAAGTAACGACGTGGAATCTATGTCGAATGCCGTATCGTATATTAAAATGCAAATGATTGTTATATTTTAAATAAATATACTTTCCTTTTGTGTAACACCAATCTTGGATGCAACTTTTATGGTAACCATACACACTACGAGAAATCGTTACGATTAGACTGTACCGTCCGAACGGTACCGATAAATCGTAGCGTGTATGTTATAAAACTGCACAGTTTCCTATACGTACGCCACGTACGATAAACTGTTCCGTTCGAACTGTACAGTCTGATCGTAACGATTTCTCGTAGTGTGTATGGCTACCATTATTAATGTTGTGGAGCTTTTTTCGCTCGTTTTTTTCCAATAACGAGTGGTAGGGAAAAACAGTTTTGGACGATACAAAAGAGTTGTACTATACATCCAATTTGAATAAAGATATATTGATTTCTGATTTCTGAAACCTTTAAGCTACAAGAGCTATATCATAAACGTATTATTTAAATTTAAACGTGCAAATATTTCAACGTGAAGTGAAACTTGTTCTAAGCCGTGAATACTTGGGACAATCAGTGTCATATAATATTTAGTTTACGCAAACATAAATTTGAGCTGCGTGACTTTCTAAGGGCCCAGAGAGCATTGGTTAGGCCCACTGTGGGACAATATCATAATATTTACATTGTACTGAGTACAGCACTGAAGTCACGAAGTTGTCCAAAGTGAATACATGAAGACTGTATCTTATTTATTTATTTATTGGAGTTTACTCCTTAAGAATCGATTTGCATATATAAGGAGCCCGGTATGAGAAAAATGTGAGGAGTATAATCTATCGATGAATGACCTCGTTACGTTTTTGGTGCGCATCCTATGTCGCGCAACTAAGATGACGGATTGACATAATAATTTTTTTAAAATCTGAACTGAATTTAGATATTGTTTCTGATAGAGCAATGGGGACAGCGAGGTATGGTACAACCATTGATGCGGTATTTTCAAGATTCCTGAACCACGTATCTACGAACGTCCATATTATTTTAGTTACCATAAACCACTTGTCACTGTAATTAATAATGCAGATAATGTTGATTTAATTAATATTTTAAAAAAATGATAATAGTCTGATAATAATAATTACATAATTTATCAACATTCCTAATGATATATTAATGCACATCTGAAATTAACTATTGTGAAAAGTTTAATGTAAAATATTTCGTCGATTAGTTATAATAAATGTATATGAAATGAATAAATATATATTTATATATATATATATTATTTTCATTAATTTGTTAATTTACCCTTTCATACAGTATCAATATTTTTTAAGTTAAATAAACTCTTTTTGCGTCTGGTTAGACTATCGAACTTAAGGAGTAAACTCCAGTCGTGCGTCGGAGCTGACACACACATTTTTTTTATCATCAACAAGTTTCAACAGCGTTTTACAAAATATAATATAATATAAAATTTTAAAAGGTACTTAAGCCAATTACAGAAACTCACTTTGTGTTCAATTTAATAATTAAAATGATTACGTAGTGTAGAAATTACAAATTAACAATAATGTAAAAGAAATATTAACTAAGATTCAAATTCATTTTGCGATAAATATAAATATCTAATATATTTAATAATCTTATATATTTAATCTTATGTAACTTTTATTATAAACTTTTACTTGTAACAGATATCTACAAATAGTCGAGTCAATGAAGCTTTTTACCTGGAAACCCGGTGGAACAGCTTCGATTTTGATGATTTTTCTTTTAATAATTTTGTTTTTTTATATTATTTGAAATCAGAAACCTCTGGAGAGGGGGAAATAATTTTTTATATGGTTTAAACAATTTTTATGACATTTTTGGAAAAAAATGTTTTTTTTATAAATTATCAAGTGAAAACTCACAAAAAATATGTTTATGTTATTGTTTTCATATTGTTATCACAAATAATTTTAATTTACATGTTATTATATCAAAAACTTTTAAAAACAATTAATTATAAGATCTTTCATGTAATAAAATGACATGACGCTGATATACATAAAAAGTTAGGATATTATTAACATATATAAAAAAATATTAATAAAAAAAATATATGATATATATTTAAATATATATTGGATCAGAGGTCGCGCTCTCAAGGATCCCGAGGTCGATTCACTTAAAGCAGCCTACAATTTTGCTTCCAAGGCCTGTAAGAAGGCTTACATCAGAGCGGATGCCCAGCGCGTTGCACGTATTGGCCAGGAACTTATAACGCATCCTACGCTCCCGTAGCTACTGGCGTTTGGCCAAGGCCGTGCAAAAAACCTTCTGCCAGCCCTCGCTGCCACCTCTGAGATGCCCAGACGGAACACTAGCTCATAACCCGCAGGAGAAAGCCGATTTACTGGCAAAACTCTTTGCGGCTAACTCCCGAATCGATAATTGCAATGCACTATCACCATCATTGCCTCACTGTGGCACAACGATGCCTATATTAAAATCAGGTAGTGTGAGGTTCGTGCCGAATTGCAATCACTCGACGTCCGGAAAGCTAGTGGACCCGATGGCATCCCAGCAGTAGTACTGAAAAAATGTGCAGCGGAGTTGTCTCCCGTGCTCACGCGTTTGCACCAGTGCTCGTATTCTTTGGGGCGTGTGCTTGGAGAGATGCTTACGTGCAATCGGTGCCCAAAAAAGGTTATCGCTCAGACCCGGCAAACTACCGGCCAATAGCAGTCATCTCAGTTTTATGTAAAGTTCTAGAAAAGCTCCTTAATAACCATCTGATCCTTATCTTATTTTATATTTATTTTATTTATTTATCATCTTCAGGGCACAACACTACCGCTACAGAGCAACATTTCCATGCTCGGTATGGAAGTTCACTCAGACCTGAATCCAAAGGACTACATCGAAACCGTGATCAAAACAGCTTCACGCAAACTCGGAGTCCTGAACAAGGTGCGGCGTTCTTTCACGCCCGATCAACTGTGCTTGTTGTACAAAACGCAAGTGCTGTCCTGCGTGGAATATTGCTTGCACCTCTGGGATAGCTCCGCCAAGTACTTGCTCGATGCTTTGGATAGGTTACAGCGGCGCGCGATCCGCATCATAGGCGATGAGGAGGTGACTAAACACCTTGAGCCGTGACGTGGCGTCACTAAGCGCGTTCTATCGTCTGTACCACGGCGAGTGTTCTGAGGAGTTATTCTCTCTTATCCCACCTTCCCCTTTCCTTCAGAGGACCACGCGCGCTGGCCTACGTTGTCACCGTCTTACTGTGGCCACAATTCCAACGCGTACAAAGAAAGGAGATTGCTCAAATTGGCCCAAATGCACAAAAAATATGGACATATACGGTAATTCTTGGCGTAATTTATACTTTATTTTACAGTCATTAGATTTTAACGGACACCTTTGAATAATATATTCATTTTAAAAAGGACTTTTAATTTTACCGGTTTGAAAAACATACGAATCATTTTTAAAGGCTATGGGTGTAGTAACATTCAGCCAAAGACTGATCAAAGCTGTTTATATAACATAAAATCAAATCTATTTTGTAAAGATCGATAAAATGAAAACATTTTGTTTTATTACACTGTGGTATTAATATCCACAACTATATTATCATTTTTAGTACATGCAGATGTGCTAAGACAATTATTATAGATGGTAGGCGACATCATAAAGTCTATTGCCATACATTTTTCGCCAAACGCCTCCATAAACACATTATAAGGTGTGATACACTTAAAATCTAAAATATGGTTAAAATGTAAGCATAACAAAAATAATGAAGCTACTGAAGATATGGCTGTATAACCTTAATCTCTTAGCTTTCTTTGGTTATCGAGAGTTTAAAAAATCTCTCTAATCTGTGGCTCATTCACAATTACCACACACACACAGTTTCTGTCACTGAGTACCTTCATTATTATAACCGGAAATGCATCGATGATACCAGATTTTAAAAGTTATTCTTGTGCATTAACTTTAAAAACAGGCAACTATCTGTTAATCTACATGCTCTATGAATGAATCTAATACATAATTTCGGTACTTGGCTTGATTTCCCTAGTTTACTATATAACTTATTATTATTATTTTCATTATTTTCTACCTATGTACCTATTTGCAAACATAACCTCAAAATCGTTCAGTGTAATATGGTTTATAGAAGTTCTCAGGGGTGTCCGTCAATAATATTCGGTTCTACAGTAATTTATATATAATTTCGAATCTAGGAAACAATTTTTCATGATTATTGGTCTTTAGGCCAAACAAAATGTATGGAAGCTGAGCAATATCCTTTGGTGACTCATTTCTTTGTCGCACTATCCGTAAATGGAATGCTCTGCCCGCTCACGTGTTCCCTCCCTCTTACAACCTGGGATCCTTTAAAAGAGGCGTGAAGAAGCAACATGCAGGCCGGCAAGGTGAGGATGGCTGGTGTGGCAGGTAGAACTGCTGTATCTTCGCGTCTGGACTTCACCTTCACTTAACATCAGGTGGGGTGGAGTCATTTGTCGGACCTTTCTATAAAATATATATATATATATGAAGTAACTAAAATATAACGTAAGTACTCAACGCATTCGTATTATTGACCAATACATCGTATTTTAATGGTTTAAATATTAAATTATTATTAAAAGCCTCATTTTAACAACTATTTTTTATACTAACATTAACATAATAATATTTTTTTCAAAAAAAGCGATAAAACTGATTTTTTTATAAAAATGTCATAAATATTGTTTAAACAATAAAAAAAAATATTTCCCCCCTTCCAAAGGTTTCTGATTTTGAATAAAATAAAAAAAACAAATTTTTAATGTCTTTATTGACTCGACTAAAAAGCAACTTTGAAGCTAAGTCATGTAAAGAACAAAGACTTTAACTTTAATTGTGTTTTGCATCATAATACTTTAATAGCTCGAAGGCGCAGGTGGTTAGCGCGTTGGGTTGCGATCGTTAAAGTTAACCAAAAATCTTCTATCTCGAGTTCCTCCGTGCTTCGGAAGGCACGTTAAGCCGTTGACCCCGGTTGCATCTGCAGTCGTTAGCACCCGCCAATGCTCACTAGGCCCGCGTGGTGGGTCATGGCTCAATCTCTCTATTCCATCCATAGGGAAGGCCTGTGCCCCCTTTTTTTTTTATACGCAGCCAAAAAATACTATTTACAGACGACGGCGCCTTTAAGAGGCACACCGCCGAACGGACCTCACACCTGGCTCCCGCAAGCCTTACGAGCCCCAGCAGTGGCTGCCCACTGAGGACCCCGTAACCCTTACGGACGCTTTACAAACCCTGCGAACACCCTCTAAGCTGCTTAGCGCGAAGCCGCGGGATCCCCGTTTAGGGATTCTTCCGCGTCTCCGCACCTAAGGCCTGTGCCCCTGCAGTGGGGATATTAATAGGCTGATAATAATAATGACTTTAAGAGATTTATTTATGAGTGGATACAAATTTTAAGTTTATAAGAATTCAATTTTTTTTAAGACCGATGTGATCATGATCATGATAAGATCTTATCCTTCTCCTAGACCAGCGCCAAGAAGCTTTGGGTGGTTTTGGCAATAGATTTGCTAATATTTGCGTTCAAAACTAGAATAAGTTCTATCGCAATGAATTATCAGACTGCGTGTCTGTAGATGCTAGATGTAAGCTTGACTGGCGATTCGTTTCGTTTAACGCGCACAAAAGATGCTTTGGGAGACGTTAAAAATTTGTATATGCAGCTGAAGGAAGAGCATACTTACCATGGAACTAATTAAAATTTCTAACGCAAATATTTGCCCATTTAGCACCAAAGCTTCGTCGCACAGGTGTGGGGGAAGCATATAAGCATTATAATATAAATACATTTAAAAGAATACTGACGACATTTTTAGTGGATAAATGTTATTATAATGTCAATGAATTTTTAACGGATATTCAAAAAATCAAAAAAACAAAAACAAAAATATATTTAAAGAAAAGTTTACTAGAAAAAATCCACGCGGACCAGTAAACTTTTCTTTAGATTTAAATATCTAGCAGTTAAATGCTTAAAAAATAAATAAAAATATATTTATTTATTCACCAAATTCAAAATTTTTACTTAGTTTACAATTAAACAGTGATTTTTGCACTGAGCTGAGCTCGTAACGCAAAGATCTAATATTTCAGTTTTTCTACATGGTTCGCATTACAATAAATGTTGACAAAACTCGGGAGGTGAATATTGTGAGTGAGGAAGTTACGGTAATACTCGTACATAAATGTTCGAGTAACATTACAAGACAAAAAATATGACAATAGTAAATAAATATATAGTATGTATATTGAAGTATAAATTTAATTTTATTATTGATTTTATAGATTAATGTATTGATTCTTTTATGATTATGATTTTATTGTATTTAAAATGATATTAATATCAGTAATGAAAACAAATTTTCGTTTGCTTAAGCATGTCATGTAGGCACGTTTATATAATTTTTAACATCTTATTGTTATAATTTTTTTTAAGCATGTAACTGCTTGAGGTTTAAATCTAAAGAAAATATAACTAGAAAACTTATTGTTACCGATGACAACGAATCAGTGATTTGATTCGATTTGATAAGTATAATACCAACCTAACATACTTTTCACCTGCAATTTTATTTTTAAACTAGCGGCCCGCCCTCGCTTCACTTCGGTGCATAGCTGAAATGTAGACTACAGTTTTTGTTCTTAGGCTTGTATTATACACAATGACATTCATCTATGATTCTTCTTATACCTGCATGGAGTGTCTCAGCCCGATCGGTTTAAAATTGACAAAGTTTCATACAAACTTTCATTCCCTTTTTTATCCCCTTGGAGGTTGAATTGATCAAAATCCTTTCTTAGCGGATGCATACGTCATAACATCTACCTGCATGCCAAATTTCAGCCCGATCCATCCAGTGGTTTGGGCCGTGCGTTGATAGATCAATATATCAGTCAGTCAGTCACCATTGAGTTTTATTTAAATAAATTTGGTCTTAAGTAGGTTAAATAAGAAGTTCTATATATTTATTTATTCATTCAAATTACGAAACAGCCAGTACCTAACGTTTCTGCTTCGATATCTGCTTGTTTAAACCAAAGAAATTGTTCGTCATTTCTAGACATCAGATTATAAATGAGAATGTGGGAGAGTCAATTTTATTGTTCGCCTGGAAAGCGCGACCACGAACAGCCATAGCGTTAGATGGATAATAGTTACTTTATCGTGGCACTTTCACTGTTATAATACCATTTTCTATCATACAAACATATTATTTACGACTGACAATGCTGTCATAGTTTGAATTCGTTGTAAAGTCAATGTAAACAGACGGAAGGTCTGTCAACAAAACTGTAATAGGGTTAAAAAGAAACGAGCGAGCCTTACATTAGTCGCGTATGATGTGTAACATTTGAAACGTGACCTTATATTAGTAAAAGAAGAAATAAAACCTACTACAAAAGGAATAAGTCACTTTTAAAGGGAAAGAATTCCGTCATACATGGTTTTTGTGTAACTTAAACCGTTTACCCCAGCGCACGCAACGCAATCTCACAAATGGAATATTTTTACCCGTTTTTGCAACATTTTTGCTGCTACTGGTCGTAGCCGGGTAATAAAAGCCTTCCTCCATAAATGCACTGTCCAATACAAAAAGAATTTTTCAAATCGGAAAAGCAGAGCAATGTTGCATTCGGTGCAACGGGTCCTAAACTACGCAACATTTTTTTACTTGGAATGGAAGGTTTATAATTATTGTGAAGAAGGTCAATGTGTATAATACAAGGAGTCCAATCAACGAAAAGGTATAGAGGGAAATGCTTACAACACAATTTTTGACTTCGTTACTTTGTTTGGATTAGTTAGGAGGTAAACATAGCAAAAGTCCCCGCCCGTAGCCCTTAACCCGGGGGAAGAGGGGGGGCTTGAAGGTCCCATTTTTCGGTTTTTCGCATATATCTCGAAAACTATAAGTCCTAGCGACATGAGACTTTTACCAAAGTGAAAGCTGATTAAATTTTCTACAAGTCTTATTCAGTTAAGTTTTTTGATATTTTGTATAGTTTCTGAGATATCCGTTCTCGAAAATCTGTAATTATAGAAAAAAAATTTTTGCTTTACATTTATGCTCTATTTGAAAATTTTAAATTAAAATTTAAAAAGCCATTGAACAAAAACTATAGTCTACACTACAGCTCTACTCCGAAGCAAAGCGAGGGCGGGCCACTAGTGACATGATAATTTTATTGTGATAGAACAATTATACAATTGAAGGTGTGTGCCTATTAAGTATGTCAAGCATACACGGTATGCGCCAAATCCCGTAGGTGAGTACATACTACTTATTTACGCAGCGAAACCAACGTGACCGGTCAATGACAGTTTGACAGCACCCTTCTACGGCCTGACAGCTGTCACTAGACCCATTTATGGCGACTCATCGCTGCCACCTGACTATTATATATTCTCCAGTGATCTCACAATACGTGCTCCAGAATAAATATTTTCCTAATCGGCTTATAAGACAATGGTATTAGCTAATGACGTTGCCGATTCTTTAATCGGATAGTGAGAGAACGCTTCTGAACTGTTTAAACACTTTATTTGACTTACAGCGGTACTCAAAAACGTCAGTTTTTATTTTTGGAGTTTACTCCTTAAGAATCGAATTGCATATATAAGGGGCCCGGTATGAGAAAAATGTGAAGAGTAAAATCTATCATGGATGTTTAATATGTATATTTCTATATAAATATACTTATATATGTACAGTATATGTATTCTTATCCGTTACCCTAGCATCCCATAACACAAGCCTTACAGTGCTTACTTTGGGGCTAAGGCTAATTGGTGTGTGTTTAAAAAAAAGTCTAAAGAAAGTTTTCATCATCAGCCTATTAATGTCCCCACTGCTGGGGCACTGGCCTTCCCTATGGATGGAATAAGGAGATTGGGCCATGACCCACCACGCGGGCGCAGTGCGGATTGGCGGGTGCTAACGACTGCAGATGCAGCCGGGACCAACGGCTTAACGTGCCTTCCGAAGCACGGAGGAACTCGAGATAGTAAATTTTTTGGTCACCCATCCAATGACCGACCACTGCGAAAGTTGCTTAACTTCAACGATCGCAGCCGAACGCGCTAACCACCCGCGCCATCGAGTCCCTCGAGAAAGAAAGTTTTACCAGAAAAAAGTACTAGATTTTTTTTTACTAAAATTCTCTTTAGATTTAAACGTCAAGTTAGTTTAATAAATTTATTAAGTCACGTACTGTGTCGTCTCATTCTATTGTAACGGTGAAGAAAGTGACATCGTCAACTTAAGTCCAACTTAAAAGTTAATTCAACTAATCGGAGTGAAGACGTTCGTCAAGTATAGGGCTGCCATCTCTAAAATGTGGCAACCAGGATAAAACGCGTGATAACCCCGGACTTTGGAGCCCAGAACCCGGACAGACCAATAAAAAACAGTTAAAATATCACAAATCAACTTTTTTATGTTGATGTAGTCAAAAGAGCTAGCGGTCTACCTCATAATAAGTGGTCACTGCTGCCCATGGACTCTTGCAGCACCAAGGGCCATTCATGCGTTGCCGTAAATTTTTAAACCCGGACTACAAATAAAACCCCGCCCGGACGCTCCCCGGACGCCCCGTAAACTAGGACAAATCCGGGAAAACCCGGACGGATAGCAGCCCTAGTCAAGTATGATCATGTGAGCTATTTAATTTTTTTTTTCTTTTACTTCGTTAAGTTTTTCCTCACTAAAAACCCCAGATGACGCATCTTTACCTGAGTAACCCTTTCTATGTATTCCTTCTAGGTGAACCAACACTTTTCCTTACTTCCTACAAAAAGTTCTATGAATCGATGAAATACCTAAATATTTCAATAGGAATCACAGATTATTATGAACTATTAGTAAATACTAGCGAACCAGTGAACCAAATGTTCACCAAAACCTGATTTAAAAAAAATATAATGTATTTAATTAATTGAGAACTTCGGAGATTTTGTGTGGTTTCGTTTGAAATTCGTGATTTCTCGAAAATCGGAAGTGCTACGTTACTCAAATCTGGTTTGTAGTGTTATCAGACTATTCTTAACTTATAACTTAAATATTCTCTTTATCTCTTACGGTTTGGCCGCTGAAACAGCACCACAGACAGACGGACGGACTTGTCTAATAGATAAGAGATTTTTAAACACCATATGCAATTGTGCATCCCTCTGATCTTGAGTAAAGTAATTTGCGTAATTTTATTAGGACCCTGAACAGGGACGTATTTAAATAAATATTTCCAACACTCACACCACACCAATTAGCCTAGCCCCAAAGTAAGCACTGTAAGGCTTGTGTTATGGGATACTAGGGTAACGGATAGAATACATATACTGTACATATATACGTATATTTACAAAGAAATACATATTAAACATCCATGAGTGGAGTACAAATGCTCGTATTCATCACACAGACATCTGCCCCCACCGGGATTCGAACCCGGGACCTCTCCAGTCGGCGACACCATGAAACCCAGCGTACAAACCACTAGGTCACGGACGTCGTCGTAGGTATTTACCCTACGAGGGGCGATATATAAAGGCATTCGTTACTAAACTATATTTTGATTTGACGTACTAATTTTGCGGTCCCACGTCAAAACGTAAATTGCCTGGTTGCTCGATTTTAAAATACGTCACGTATTTTTCATACGGTTTAAAAGCAAAGCTTGTACCACGGGTTCTAGATAACGCATAGACATACTACATTCATGAAGAGTAGGAAAATAGTGATGATAACTCATTTTTTTTTAGTTTATCTAAAAGTATTGGACATGTATTTCTTCTTTTTTCACATAATATAAATTGCATTGCATTGCAGAGATATATTGATTTGAAAAGCCGCATGACGTCACGTTTTGGTACAATTTTCACTTAAGAGTGACGTCACGAGCCCCTACTCCCAAACTTTGACGCGCTATAACTTTGTCATTTTTTGGTTGATTGACCAAAGAACAAAATACGTGTCCATTATTTTTTGAACATCTAACTGACGGACTAAATAGAATTTCGTTTACTGTAGCCCGTTATCACCCTTAGACGCTGCTGGATCGTGGTTAAACCGCTAGGCCAAGCGGAGCATAAGAATATATCTTTGTATTACAGAAATACGACACACGTTTAACCACTGCTGGATTTAGGGGAGGGCAACCGGGGCGAAAGCCCCGGGGCCTCCACAAACGGGGGGACCCACAATAGAGACTTCGGAAAAAAAAATATTTCAAATTCCAACTAGTAAACACTAGTAAACATCTTTTCCTTTGATATCTTTTTTTTGCTCTTTTACCTTTACTCCGAGAACTCGATTTCAACGAAATCATCAACGATTTTTCGGCGAAAAAAACTCGAAAGGTTCCGTTCGTTAACTCTAAGATTTAATTTCAGATAATTCTTGTTTCCGTTTATATTTATATGTGTTTGTTCAATACTAAGGGAATCTACTTGGTTCACAATAAATTATTTATTGAAAAACTGTACTGAAAAAAAATTGTTTACTTTATTTGGAAAATAATTTGGGGTGAGGGGGCTGAGGGGGCCTCCGCTCCTCTGTTGGCCCGAGGCCTCTGGACCTCTAAATCCGGCCCTGCGTTTTACAATAGTAGGACATTCTCTCTAACAGTGATTACTTCGTGAGAGGAAAGCGCAATCCATGGTATTCGCAACACCGTTGCGAAAAACGTTTTATAATCGTCATGAGCGACTTTTCCTATTAATTCGACCGTTAAATAACGGTTTCTGCAACGGTTATGGTTACATACGAATGTGTTTTTGTGGTGTAGATATTATCACATGTCCGAGGGACATTTCGCGTGTTCATGTGAGAACATACTAATGTTTGTATTTATGTTCTAGTGGGGTAGACTATACAGGGATAGTATATTAAATATAGAAGACTAGCAAACCAGTGAATCACATGTTCACCAAAAAAAAAAAATGTATTTAATTAATTGAGAACTTCGGAGATTTTGTGTGGTTTCGTTTGAAATAGAAATCACGTGATTTCTCGAAAACCGGAAGTGCTACGTTACTCACATCCGGTTTGTAGTCTTATCAGACTATTCTCAACTTATAACTTAAACATTCTCTTTATCTATCTCTTACGGTTTGGCCGCTGAAACAGCACCACGGACGGACGGACGGACTTGTCTATTAGATAAGAGATAGGTAAATTACTGAAAGAAGACATCATTTGATTTTTTTTAAATGACTAGAACTGCATTCACATGTTTTTTTTTAAATCGCCTGCTACAACTGGGAATCAAAGCTTTGGTACTAAACTGCGCTGAAATTAGCGTTAGAAATTTTAATTAGTTCCATCGTAAGTACGCCGATTTAGTTTTAACGTAAGACCACCTCCGTGGCCGGGTTTCAAAGTGTCGCCTACTCGATAGGTCCCGGGTTCGAATCCCGGTGGGGGCAGATGTTTGTGTGACGAATACTAGCATTTGTAATCCAGTCATGGATGTTTAATATGTATTTCTATGTAAATATATATATGTATCAGTCTATGTATTCTATCCGTTACCCTAGTATACGTTAACACAAGCGTATAATCCATACTTTGGGGCTTGGCCAATGGTGTGAGTGCTGGAAATACATATATATTTTTACGCTCCTTCAGTTGCTCATCGATATTTATCGTCTCCAGCAACTTCTTTTATCATTGTCATCAGCCTATTAATGTCTCCACTGCTGGGGCACGGGCCTTCCCTATGGATGGCATAGGTAGTTTGGGCCATGATCCTCCACGCGGGCCCAGTACGGATTGGCGGGTGCTAACGACTACAGATACAGCCAGGACTAATAGTCGGAGAGCCCACTGCGAAATATCTACCCGAATCGGACTTACGGACAAATCGTGTACGATTCGATGGGGAATGTGGTCATGATAGGGTTGCCGGACATGATAAACCCTGTATCTTGACCGAAGGGTCGAAAAAAGGGCCACTTCCGGTCAATTTTTCGGGAGCCTGCTACCCGGATAAAACTTACAATCAAAATTAGTGCCAATCGATAGGGGATGTTGAGCACTTTAAGGAAAAATCGGGTTGCCACCCCCCACCCTGTCAGGGGTTGCGGCAGCCACCCTTAAGTGTGACCCATTTTCCTATTGCTCTACCCGGATCGAACTTACGATTTTTTTTTTCCAAATCGAAGCTTGAACTTTCCCCAACACGAAAAAATAGGGTTGCCACTTCTGACCTTGACCAGAACAGCCGTCAGCCAGCCCCGAGTTACCCAATTTCGAGGTTCCAATTTCGATCGCAATTTAACTACCCGCATCGAACTTACGATTTCTTTTTTTTTAAATCGAAGCTTGAATTTCCCCGAACACAAAAAAACGAGGTTGCCAACTTTGGCCTTGACTGAAAATTTTTCTGCCAGTGAATTATGGCGTCAATATTAATTTATTTTATTTTGGAGCAGATCGAAGCGTTGAGATCGTGGCAACAGTGTAACGACAGCAGCTGCTACGTCCTCATGTATTATGGGGTCTTTTCAAAATTCCCAGGTAGAAGGGATCTATCTGTTTTCGGTCTAGCAAAAAAAAAAATTGCCGGGTTATTGAAATAGAAGTAGATATGTGTCGTTACGCGTTTTCTAAATAACACAACGAAACGTTACCGGCGTTCTCACAACGTTGTCGAAAACGTCTATTTTAAAACGATCTATTTTACAACCACCACGCAAAGTCAATATGTTCAAAAAACAGTTTATTTTGTAAAGGTTCGTTTTTCGATTAAGACGATCTATTTCACAACCACCATACAAAGTCATTTTGTTTTAAAACAGTTTTTTTAAAGGTTCGCTTTTCGATTGAGACGATTTATTTCACAACTACCACACCAATTCAATATGTTTTTAAACAGTTTGTTTTTATAAAGGTTCGATTTTTGATTGAGTAAATTTGACGTTGTTTGAGGTTATCAACCCTTCTATTTGTTATTGTTTACTAATGATTTGATTTTAAACTCAAATTAGCTCATTGCTACAAAAAAGAGTGTTACAATACTACCATTCTTTACGTTGTCACTTCTCGTGAAGATATCAAAAAAACGCCACAGCAAGCAACGCCCTGTGTCATGTTATTGTACAATGTGGCGACGACAACGGGAGAGAGAAATTTAGCGTTGTGAGAAATAGATCGTTGTGGGAAATAGATCGTTGTCAATGTCACCCATAACGTTTGCGTTGTGGCTCAGCGATAACGTTGTGAAAACGATTTATGCTATATAACGCCCACTCCTAAATAGAAGACAGTCGTAGTCTATCGGTCCTCGCTGTGAGTCGACGCTCCGCATCATAGCGAATGGTTTTTTTCCGTGTGTTCATAATAAAACTGTTTGTTCATGTCATACAAACCCATGTTTTTCAATCCACGCCTCTACCAACCTGCCCAAAGATTGTTCATTCCTTAATGAAAAAAAAAAAAAAAAAAAAAACTGATTTTCTAATGTTTTTTCATGATTCGTTTCGATCTGCTCCAAAATAAAATAAATTAATATTGACGCCATAATTCACTGGCAGAAAAATTTTCAGTCAAGGCCAAAGTTGGCAACCTCGTTTTTTTGTGTTCGGGGAAATTCAAGCTTCGATTTAAAAAAAAAAGAAATCGTAAGTTCGATGCGGGTAGTTAAATTGCGATCGAAATTGGAACCTCGAAATTGGGTAACTCGGGGCTGGCTGACGGCTGTTCTGGTCAAGGTCAGAAGTGGCAACCCTATTTTTTCGTGTTGGGGAAAGTTCAAGCTTCGATTTGGAAAAAAAAAAATTGTAAGTTCGATCCGGGTAGAGCAATAGGAAAATGGGTCACACTTAAGGGTGGCTGCCGCAACCCCTGACAGGGTGGGGGGTGGCAACCCGATTTTTCCTTAAAGTGCTCAACATCCCCTATCGATTGGCACTAATTTTGATTGTAAGTTTTATCCGGGTAGCAGGCTCCCGAAAAATTGACCGGAAGTGGCCCTTTTTTCGACCCTTCGGTCAAGATACAGGGTTTATCATGTCCGGCAATCCTATCACGACCACATTCCCCATCGAATCGTACACGATTTGTCCGTAAGTCCGATTCGGGTAGATATTTCGCAGTGGGCTCTTGGACTATAACGGCTTAACGTGCCTTCCGAAGCACGGAGGAACTCGAAATAAAAGATTTTTGGTCACCCATCCAATGACCGACCACTGCTTAACTTCAACGATCACAGCCGAACGCGCTAACCGCCTGCGCCATTAAGCTTCTCTTTAAATATATGGTTAAAACTTACTTAAATATTTTTACTTCAAAAGATTGACACAAGCGACTTTCTAATAATAATAAAAATACCAATACTTATCATAATTCATGACAGTCTACCTTTGAAGCTTAAGTAGGCAGTTTAGTTTGTTGAATGCTCGCCAAACTAGCATTATTGTGCAACGTTCCAATGCACGTAAACATTCGTTCGATATTTATTGGCTGGGATCTATTCGTATTGATATTCGTAGCTCGAAACCGTTTGGCAGAGATAATTTCGTTCTTGGCCGCATTCTTCAAACACTCTTTTATATGTTAGTAGTACTTAAGTATAGATATATATGTTGAGGAGATCGATGGCGCGGCGATAGTTGAAGTTAAGCAACTTTCGCAGTGGTCGGTCATTGGATGGGTGACCAAAAATCTTCTATCTCGAGTTCCTCCGTGCTTCGGAAGGCACGTTAAGCCGTCGGTTCCGACTGCAGATGCAGTTAGCACCCGCCAATCCGCACAGGGCTCACGTGGTGGGTCGTGGCCCAATCTCCCTATTCACTACATAGGGAAGGCCTGTGCCCCAGCAGTGGGGACATTAATAGGCTGATGATGATGAATGAAGTTTTAACCAGATCAAAAGTAACATAGTATAATGCAGTTTCAATTCAAATTCGTTTATTCAGTCTAGGCTATTGAAAGTCGAGAAAATCTCCAAAATTGCTTCGCTTAATACTTATTTGTAACCGAACCTATTAAATATTATCATTTTAATATGACTGCCAGTCGTAAGCACTTGACAAGCAAAGAAGCTGAAACGCTGCGGGCGTTACAGTACTAAATAATAGATAAATAAATAAAAAAAATATTTCCAACACTCACACCAATTAGCCTAGCCCCAAGCTAAGCACTATAAACTATAAGGCTTGTGTTATGGGATACTAGGGTAACGGATAGAATACATATACTCTACATATATAAGTATATTTATATAGAAATACATATTAAACATCCATGACTGGAGTACAAATGCTCGTATTCATCACACTAACATCTGCCCCCACCGGGATTCGAACCCGGGACCTCTCGAGACGGCGACACCATGAAACCCGGCGTACAAACCACTCGGCCACGGAGGTCGTCAAATTGAACTACTCCGAAACGGCTTGACTGATTTTCGTGAAATTTTATATGCATATTCAGTAGGTCTAGTACTGACATCTCGCATGCTTAAAGGAATAGGTACTGACCGATTAGTACTTAGTTCAACGTTGAATAACGTACAATATTGAGGTGTTTACACATTTTTTTGTTTACTAGGTATGTGTCTAATTTTAAAGTAAGGTGTTAATAACAGCGATATTTATGAAGCTATGTGAATAAAATAATATAGACGCACTGCCAGATTTAGGGGAGGACAAAAGATTTTTTTCCGTAAACTAGTAAACACTAGTAAACATCTTTTCCTTTGATATTTTTTTTTGCTCTTTTACCTTTACCTACAGCCTACAGTACTTTGTACATCTAACATACATGATTATTTGATTAAATTAATCTCAGGGCCGAATTAAAGGCAGGGCAGGTGGGGCTGTGGCCCAGGGGCCTCCACAACAGCTTAAGAAATAACCTAATTTCGATGGGTCAACAAGCATGCAAATCTTAAGTGGCCCGGGGCCTCCACAATCCTAAATCCGGCCCTGTATAATCCCTGTATAATGTATCCGGTTTTAGGACAACTTTTTGTCTGTATGTCGTAAGTACTAATAAGTCAGTATTCCTTTAAGCGTGCGATCTATTTTTCATCGTCCTAAATGTTAAAGGTCCACCCTTAATTTATTTTTGGACAATTTTATTTGTTTTTATTTGAAGTTATACTTCTTTAGGCGCGTTATGAAAAAATGATGAGAGTGAAATTTTAAGATGCGCGCGCATCACTGTAACACAAAATTTTAACAGCATGAAGTTGGTCGCTTTAGCGACCAACTTCATGCGTTACTTTTGTGTTTACCGCACGCACATTAAGAGAATCTACCAACAAAATAGTAATAGAATCTCTATTTAGTGGGTGCTAACGACTGCATTGTGAAGGCCTATCAAAAGTATTTATTAATCTGGAACAACGGAACCAAAGCGCGATTCAGGAGACTACAGCGCCATCTCTTGACCATTGGTGTAGTAGAACCAAAAACCACATCTTTATTTTTCAATGTTACTTTTATGTTATTATTGTAATAAAGTAACAGTTATAGGTATTCATATTTATAATATTTATCCACATGTTTCTAGTTTGTATATTCGGAATACGTGCTTGAGTTTCATACAAGTGCAAATCACATATGTTCTAATAAATTATATTCAGTAGCGATTTTAATTGAATATTTTGATTATTTATTTATTTTTTCAAATTAAAACTGAACTTTATTGACTGTGTCCTTTTCCAGACTTTTTATTAATTTATTGTAATTAATTATTTGCATGCAATTAAAAACTAATTTTAAACGATGCCAAAGAAGGATAACTTCTCACTCGCCTACATAAGTACACGCACCCATTTTTTTTATGATACATCATACAAAAATACATACAACCCTAAATGTTCACCCTTCTACCGCCATCTCCTATTTTTATTATGGCGGTACGAAGTTCGCTGGGACAGCTAGTTATCTATACTAATAATTATAAAGAGAAAAGGTTTGTATGTAAGTATGTTTGTAACGAATTGGTTCAAAAACTACTAGACCGATTTTAAAAATTCTTTTACCATTTGAATGCTACATTATCGGTGGAGGAGGTCGTCAGTTGAGTTTCTATTAAGACACTTGGTCTTATAAATATTATAGCTAAAATCATACGAGTCACGAATGGCGCAACAGTTGGGCTGTAGCCGCATGCCTATGCTAATATCTAGGCCCTAAGATGCTAATTCCTAAGCCGAACTAACTGTCGCCCAGACGCTTCTCTGGTATGAATGTGAGCGGTGGCCTTGGTAATTCAATGAATGCACCAACAATTTTTTTTGAAGTTATACTTCTTTAGGCGCGTTATGAAAAAATGATGAGAGTGAAATTTTTAGATGCGCGCGCATCACTGTAACCCAAAAGTAACAGCATGAAGTTGGCCGCGGGCGCGTTATGAAAAAATCATGTGAGTGAAATTTCGAGATGCGCGCGCATCACTGTAACGCAATAGTAACACCATGAAGTTGGCCGCGGGCGCGTTATGAATGTTAGTGTCTAATAATGGTGGATTATTAACCACTTAGTGGTTAATAATCCACCATTAATAGACATCTGTTCGAAAGGTACTTTGAACGATCCACGGAGCTCCATAAGATGATCGCGTTGTCAAAAACAATGTTGGCACGCTCGTCGCCTCTGATCACTGTTTTCATATTTATAATATTTATCCACATGTTTCTAGTTTCTATATAGACACAACGTGTTTTAGTTACTTACAAGTGCTAATTACATATGGACTAATAACTTAAATTCAGTAGTGATTTTAAGTGAATATTTTGAATATTTATTTAATTTTTCAAATTAAAACTGAACTTAATTGACTGTGTTAACTATCCTTTTCCAGTCCTTTTATTATTTTATTGTAATTATTAATTATTTGCATGCAATTAAAAAATATTTTTAATGATGCTAAAGAAGTATAACTTCTCACGCGCGTACATAAGTTACACGCATCCATTTTTTTTTATTTTTTTTTATAGTTAATGCACAAAGGCGGACTTAATGCCATAGTGCCATAGGCATACTCTACCAGTCAACCATAGGGTGTTGTGGACAAATAGTGGTAGGGTGCACAACTTAAATGGAAAAAAAATACGAAAGAACAGATATAAATACGAAGTAGTCATATACATTAAATAAAACTAGTTTTAACGGGTTAATGTACGAAACTTTATTCTTTCGAAAGTCTTTCGAAGGTAGCTCGACAAAATTAAATAAAAAATCATTCTGACGAAGCAGCCTGAAAAGGCTGCGAAATGTCAATAAATAAATAAAGTTTCGTGCATTAACCCGTTCAAAATAAGTTTTATTTAATGAGTGGTGTGCGTGAAAACCTAAGAAACAAATAGTCATATACATAATTACACATCTCTTATCTATTAGACAAGTCCGTCCGTCCGTCTGTCTGTGGTGCTGTTTCAGCGGCCAAACCGTAAGAGATAGATAAAGAGAATATTTAAGTTATAAGTTAAGAATAGTCTGATAAGACTACAAACCGGATTTGAGTAACGTAGCACTTCCGGTTTTCGAGAAATCACGAATTTCAAACGAAACCACACAAAATCTCCGAAGTTCTCAATTAATTAAATACATTTTTTTTGAATCAGGTTTTGGTGAACATTTGGTTCACTGGTTTGCTAGTACATATATAAGTACTATAAGTACTTAAATATAAATAACCATACATATAAATTCACACATATATTCATTTCATCTGGGATATTAAACTTAATGTTTATATTACAACCCAAAAACACAACTGTACTTCTAGGGATCCGTAACGCAATCGAAAAATAGAACCCTTATAGAATCACTTTGTTGTCCGTCTGCCTGTCAAAACCCAATATCTCGGGAACGCGTGGATCGAGTTTAAATTTAAAACATATACGAGTACTTAGATCTACGATATCCCGTGAAACTGTGAAAACTCAAACATCTAAGTTAACTTTAAAAAAAGATACGGGTGTTTATCTATTTGTCTGTAAAGACCCTTTATATCGAGAACGCGTAAAGATATCGAGTTGAAATTTAAAACACATATTAAGGTATTTAGTCCCTTGAAGCTGTGAAAAAATCAAATTTCTAAGGCTCGTATTATAGAAAGATTCTCCGTGATTGATCTAGTCTTGAGCATAGTTAGAAAGGGATGTCGCTATATATAGCACATAGCGACATCTTTTTCCAACTGTACTCAAGTAAAGATCAACACTTAGTTATCATTCTGTAATACGGGCCTAAGTTAACGTAAAAAGGAGATACCGCCATTTTTGTTGCCAACCCAAAAATTTGCACGGAACCCTCGTTAGGCGTGTCCTACTCACGCTTGTCCGGTTATTTTAACTAGTGTACATAACGTTAATTGTAATAGATGACAACATTTTAATTATTTAAGCATTAAAATTTTACTAGAAAAAATTCCACTCGGACCAGGCAGCAGACGGGAATCGAACCCGCACCTTCCGCTATCCGAGAGGATGCACTGACTATTATTCTACCGCGACCCTGATAGATGACTCATTAAAAAATTCGTACAATTCGACAATGAAACAGCCACTATAAAAAAAGTTTTACTAGAAAAAAAATCCACGCGGACCAGTCAGCGGACGGGACTCGAACCCGCACCCTTCGCAATCCGGGCGAATGCACTGACCAATGTGCTAATAATTCCACGGCCCTGATGGCGTCGAAATTTTCCTAGCCTTAAGCTGCAAGACAGCGCCATCTCTTCGCATTGTAGGTAACTCACAATGTCAAATGAATACTTTTTCAATTATTAAGCATTTGAAAGAAGAAAGAGCAATTATAGTTATGTTTTTATTTTTTTAAGCATATAATTAAAAAAAACTTTAGATTTAAACAACAACAGCAGTTAAATGTTTAAAAAAATAAAAACATAACTCATCAATATGTTTAACATATCTAAATATAGGTAGCTAATTAATTATGTGGCATGTTTACATAATTTTGTTGAATTTCAAGTTGTGTTCAATTAAGTTACACAATCATCATGTGTAAAGTTAGGTTTGCAAATTATGTAACTGACCTTTGATTAACATAATTTATATTTACCGTGTCAAAGTTTACACCTTATCGGTAATTAACCTGAGATGACCTGTTGAAACTTGTATTATTTAATGAGTGATGAGCGTGAAAACCTAAGAAACAAATAAAGATGACTTATTAGAACATAAATTAAGAGTTAAATTTAGTTAGGAGATACGTCTATTAATATATATATATATATCGTAAATACTATTACATATTTAATCTTTTTTTTTCTTTTGCCCAACGAGTGGACCGGGCGACACGCCTAGGAATGCAGTCTTTTGAAATATCGATATTTTTATCGAAGTCAGGAAAATATCGATATCCGATATATCGACCATTTTAACTCGATATTATCGATATATCGATATTTTTTCCTTTTTATTTTGTATTGACATTAGAATACGGGGTTAGTGTAACACATTCATATGTTTGTTGGCGAGTTTCTCGCAAAATGCATAGAGCCAGCTTTTTCGTTAAACACGCTTGATGAAATCGCGCCAAGCCGGATTTTTTTTTTTATTGGCTCGCACGGTTTGTGTTTCGGCTACGACAGGAAACCAAAAAATTAAAATAATATATAAGCTCTTGCGATTTCAAAGTAATAGTTATTTCGACATTATTCAATTTAGATAGTCATAGCAGGTAAATTAATTGATATTATCGATATCAGTGAATTTTAAATATCGATATAAATATCGATATTTTGGTCTCGATATTATCGATATTCCGATATATCGTTGCAACCCTAGACACGCCTCTGGGGTAGGGCTGCCATCCGTCCGGGTTTCCCCGGATTTGTCCTAGTTTACGGGGCGTCCGGGGAGCGTCCGGGTGAGGTTTTATTTGTAGTCCGGGTTTAAAAATTTGCGGCAACGCATGAGTGGCTCTAGGTGCTACAAGTGTCCATGGGCAGCAGTGACCACTTATTATGAGGTAGACCGCTAGCGCTTTTGCCTAGATCAACATAAAAAAAATTAATTTGTGACATTTTTAACTGTTTTTTTATTGGTCTGTCCGGGTTCTGGGCTTCAAAATCCGGGGTTATCACGCGTCTTATCCTGGTTGCCACATTTTAGAGATGGCAGCCCTACTCTGGGGGATTGCGTTAGGGTACTAGGCAATCCCCAGCCGGGGTGGCCTATGCCGAATGGCACCTAGGGCACGCGACGGCCAAGCCGCGCCCAGACCACCTTAGGTCCGACTTAGACCGGCAGTCACGGCTGCCTGCCTTCTTCGGCCCACCTGTCAACATCGGAGGGGAGGGGCTAGAGCGTCCTCCTCCCGCTCAATCTCCGCGACTTCCTTCTGTGTCATCACCGCAGAAGGAGGCGGCAGCCTTCCAAGCCCTCTCGCTACCAAGCATGACTCAGCATATTTTGCCTAGAAAAACGACCAATAAATAAACCATAAATCAAAAAAATATGTTTAAACATAATACCTGTAATTTCTTTAATTTAAATCTTAAGAAAATATTACTAGAAAGAAATCCACGCAGACCAGGCAGCAGACAATACTCGAACCCGCATCCTTCGCTATCCGGGCGAATGCACTGACCAATTATGCTACCGCGGCCCTGATGACTTCTTAAGCTGCAGGCAGCGTCAAAATTTCTAGTAAAAACAGAAAGCCTGTAAATAAATTCCATTGAATTTCATTAATATCTTTAAAACGGTTATCAGTTCAATCATGATAAGAAACAGGGTTCATCCTCAGTATAAGTGGAAATTAATTCAAAGGGATTTATTACAATTAATTGCGTAAATTTTTCTCAAACGTGCAGACAAACAAGTGCACAGACGAACGGACAGCAGTACTAATAATTTTTTAACTACATTTTTTTGTTATATATATACTGAAAAAATAAATGAAAAAATACGCTGACTTTATAATATAACATGTCCAGTTTTCAAAACACCCCGTTTTTATTGATTTAGTGTCTAACTTGGGAGATAAGAGCGATTTTATATTGACAACATCATCGTCACATAGCGGCCTATCGAGAGTAAAGCACTCCCACACGCTTACGCGTAGGGATGAAACGATACCATCTAGGTATCGATACTTTTACTCGATACTGTATCGGACATAAAGTATCGATGCCTACTCAGAATCGAATGAAAAGTATCGATACTTACTTGTATCGATAAATTTTGACGAACGATATAACAATTACAAATTCAGTCACAGTTTTAATTTAACGAAAACAAAATATCGGCTCAATGAACAAATACTGACTGACAGACTGAATAAATATAAACCATACGCAACAAAAATTCCAACTAGACACTTTACCATAAAGTAAATAATCTGCCTATGACTTTTTTGATACTTCTCAGTGAGTGACCGACCGAGTACCGATACAAGTGGTTACTTCACGACACTACTTGTTACTCAGTTCTATAGTATCGATGCCAAAGGTGATTGGTATCGAAAGAAAAGAATCGTGTACCTATTTTCTTGTATTTACTCGTATCGTTTCATCCCTACTTAAGTGTTGTGAGGCGTGCAATATTATCTTCAGATTTAAACATCGAGCCGTTACATGCTTAAAAAGTTAATATTATAACCGTTTTTTTGTTGACAGGCGGTACCAGACGCGGATCCCGCCCCCGCGCCCCCTGAGATGCAGGCGCGACACAGCTACTGGTGGCACCTGCTGGTAGACCTGCCCATACTGCTGCTGGGTAAGATTGGTCATCACACTAATTGTTTACGCCAGTAAACCCCAAATGCATGTTACTTTAAAGTTATTAGATAAGGTGAAAGTGTTGTTGTCAACTGTCACTAGATGGCGCCATCAGTTTGCATAGTGTGATGTCTGAATGGCGATGTTCAGATTTTTACTCGATTATATATAACCTTTAGAAAATAAGGTATGCTTTTCGAATACATTTATTCTTTTAAAATTGGACGGTGGTTTATCTTTATCATTCTTGCCCCTTTCAAATATTTGTAGGGATTTGTACACTAATATTATGAAGGTGGTAGACATGGGCGTTTTTGGTTTTGAACGCAAACGGATATTTATCGGATTTCAGATTTCAAAATCGATTTTAAAATCCGTTTTTAGATATCCGATTTCAGATGTGCCGAACTTAGCCAATTCACTAGTTTGTGTTATGATTTGGTTTTATTAGCTAACGACAATCACAAACAATTAATTGTACAAAGCAAGGATACTCGTAGATTTGCGCGATTTTCCTTTATGCTTTAAATCTAGGCTTAGGCAAGAGTATATATTCTGTGGCTTAGGACTAGCAGAAAAGTTATCTTTACGGTTAAAAGGTGGTTAAAAGTAAAACTTTTGCGGCGCATTTAAAAATCGGCTTATATATGTTACCGGCCAAACCCGATTTTAGGACAATCTAGTTTTGCCTAGGCTAAACTGGTTCTTCCTATACGCGATAGGATTAACTAGTATAGCCTAGTCCAAACTAATTTATCCTAAGCGCGACAGGATAAACCAGTTTAGCCTAGGCCAAACTAGATGATCCTGATATAAATACGCACACTCTAGGATAAACTAGTACGACCTAGTCTAAACCAATTTAGCAAAGCGGAAAGTAATTGAACAGACATGTTAGGACTTGTACAGGGCGCGTCATGTAAAAAGAACGCTGGAAGAAAGTGGAGGGAGTGTTTTTTCTGTAATTGGTTTTTGTTTAACTCTTTTGTTGTTGCCGGGAGTTCGGAAGACAGTGAAGCCGGGTACGCATTAGCGATCTGTTACCGTAACATGCGTGATACAGTACGAAGTTCTAGTGTGTACGCTAGTAGCTCAGTTGTGAACGTTGGCTCGCTTCAAACCGCACGCGTACCGTTCTCGCAGCAGGTTATCGAACCACGTACACACCTTGCTTTTTGGTTACAGTGCGTGCAACGGTTATGGTTACAGCTCGCCAATGAGTAACTACCCGGCTTAAGAAATTCCGAATCATTCGAACCTTTTACAATTCATCTCACTGTAAACTCAAAATATTTTAAGAAAAGTTTACTAGAAAAAAAAACCACGCGGACCAGGCAGCGGACCGGACTCGAACCCGCACCCTTCGCAATCCGGGCGAATGCACTGATCATTATGCTACCACGGCCCTATTCGCCGCGTCGAAATTTTCCTAGCCTTAAGCTGCAAGGCAGCGCCATCTCTTCGCATTGTAGGTTGCAACCACGCAACCCACAATGTCAAATGAATACTTTTTCAAGTATTAAACATTTGAAAGAAGAAATAGCAATTATAGTTAGTGTTTTTATTTATTTTTAAGCATTTAACTGCTAGGTGTTTAAATCTAAAGAAAAGTTTACTAGAAAAATTAAACTTTTCTTACTTTTCTTTGTATTACTAATTATCCATAACTTGTAACGATGAATCATTATGGTTTTAATAAAAAATATTATTTTTCCAATTACGGATTATTTTATTCAGTTTATCTATTTATTTTGACTTTCTAGATATACTATAATGTTTACACTAGGCCATACTAGTTTATCCTAGAGTATGCGTATTTTTATCAGGATCAACTAGTTTGGCCTAGGCTAAACTGGTTTATCCTATCGGGCTTAGGACAAATTAGTTTGGACTAGGCTATACTAGTTAATCCTATCGCGCATAGGAAGAACCAGTTTAGCCTAGGCAAAACTAGTTTGTCCTGAAATCGGGTTTGGCCGGTAACATATACAATGATTTCTTTTTACATATTTTTTTAGTATTTTTTTTTTGTTTTTATTATTTTTCAAACCATTTACAAAATCAAACCTAATTACTTCAGGTTAGCGTTCAAAAAATGTCAGTTGCTCGACTTTTGATGTTTTTAGACGACATCTTTTTCAGTAATAAATAATCCCGCCTTAGAGAAGAACAATAGATTTCCGTTAACAGCAAACCGAAATCGGACTTCCGTAAACGAAAGCACGAATTTCGAATCCGATTTACATTTGGATACTGTGTGATGGTATTAGATCGCTAGCGTTTTGGTTCGGTTAGATTTCTGAAATCGGATTTTCTTGTTGAGAAATCGTTCGGTATCGATTTGTGTTTGAAATCGGATTTTGGATTCGTTTTGATATATCGGACACATGCCTAGAAGGCGAAAGTTTATGAGTGTGTGAGTGTATGTTTGTTACTGCTTCATGGCTAAACGGCTGGAGCGATTTTAATAAAATTTGGTATGGAGTTAGCTGACACTCTTGATCAACACATACGTTACGCTACGTTTTACTGCGGGAAAATATCACTAATAAGCCGCGGGTAACTAACTCCGCGGGGCACAGCTAATCTAATAAAAAACTCCTTTATTCGTTATACTTAATTTTTTACGGTGCAAGTGGTTAGCGCGTTCGGCTGCGATCGTTGAAGTTAAGCAACTTCCGCAGTGGTAAGTCATTGGAAATTTTCTGTCTCGAGTTCCTCCGAGCTTCGGAAGGCACGTTAAGCCGTTGGTCCCGGCCGCATCTGCAGTCGTTAGCACCCACCAATCCGCGCTGTGGCCCAATCTCCCTATTCCATCCATAGGAAAGGCCTGTGCCCCAGCAGTGGGGACATTAATAGTCTGATGATCTTTCGGATCTAGTATGTGAGTTAGAATAATTATTTTACTTTATTGTAAACATAGCAATGAAAATTTGATGTATTCTGTGCGAAATCCGAGGCGACCCGCTAACACATATTATAATAGGTGCACCGGAAGTTGCGCCATACCGAACTGCGCAGGCGCGCGAATATATTCATACACATGCAATGAAAGTAATGGTATTCCACGTTTTCTTTTTACTAAATAGATAGATAACACTTTATTGTGCACACCACATTAAATATAACATACTAGGAAAAAACTTGAAATAGTGAACAATTGGCGGTCTTATCGCTATATAGCAATTTCTTCCAGACAACCATAGGATGGAGAGACGAAATTTAATAGAAAGAGGTGTGTGCTTATATAAACCAAAAAAAAAGAAAATAATTACAATAAAAGATCCACGATTGAACATACTCATAAAGACCTATTATATTAAAAAATACAAATATTAAATGAATGAGTATATATTAGAGATGGGCCGACTATCCTCCAACTAGTCGGGAAAGACAACTATTCGGCATCGTTTATAGTCGGCGATTAGTCAGCGACTATTCGGCATAACATTCCGATTATAATCGGCACATAACAATGAAATGAAACTCAAAACTTATGCTTGCGTTGAATATTTTTTAAACAGTAAGTACCTAGAGTATGTATTTAAAGTTACCTACAGCCTAAAAATAAATAAAAAAAGTTAACATAATATTAATTAGGAACTGTCTCTAATTATAAGAGAACTTAACGCAATGAATATCGCTCATATAAAATAGCACTGGGAAGTAATTATGTATTAATTGAGTAAAATCTTAAGTCTTAAAAAAGTCTTACTAACTAGTCTTAAAAAAGGCCGCAGCAAATTTTTTTTCCTTAGAGGTAAATTGTGATGTTGGAACGTGAATATTTCGGCCTGATTTAGGAGACTCGTGTCGTGCGTGATTTAGGAGACTCGTGTCGTGCGTGAGCAAGCCGAGTAGTGACGAAAAATTCCGAACACCTTCATAAGATACTCGTAGATATGACTATGATCGGCATTGCAGAATAGTTGGCAGACTAATCGGCAATTCGAAAACCGATTATTCGGCTAGTCGGTTAGTCGGCAAATACTATAGTCGGCCCATCACTAGTATAGATATATACTATTAGAGAGTTACTTTATCATACTTCATATTGGAGCTAAGCGCTGCAAATTATTCCGCTATCAAAATGTGCTTGACGCAGCGCACATAGAAGGAGTGTAAATATTAGTCTAAGTGCAAGACAGGAATTTGGCACTTTACTTGCTACGGTTAAATCAAAAGTCAAAATCTATGAAATTGACTTGCATCAAAACATGACTTCTCCAATATTTTTACTTTCTAGATTTATGAATTTTCATGAATTTGATACATTTTCATATTTTCTCGTTTCCTTTTCCGGTACTAACATATCATTGTTAAATCATGTCGAATAAGTGATGCGTCTGTAAACGACAAAATTCCTCGTGCTTAATCAACGCATGCAATTTCATCATTAATTAGTATTAATTTTGCACCGTGAGTCTAACAATGTTGGCATTCTGCACACAGCCGTGTGTGCCTTTTCCACACGATTTAATCGCGTTTACCTAAACGTGAATTTGTAAAATGATTTAATCAGCGAAATGTTTTCTATAAATCGATAAACCTACACAAAATCTTATCGAATCAACTTATTATTGAAATAATGAAATTGCATGCACGGAGAAAAGCTGGAGTATCTTTTTTAAAAGATGAAGTCAGAGGGTAAGACCGATATACTGTACTGCCAATAACATGTACTCGCAATTACTTCTAATTTTTGATAACATTATATTTGTATGCTGTTGATCGCAGATGACCTTTACAGCGTCACCGGGTTTGGGGACGGCGAGATCCTAATACCGGCCATACACACTACGAGAAATCGTTACGATCAGACTGTACAGTTCGAACGGAACAGTTTATACGATTTCGTTTAGTATAGGAAACTGTGCAGTGTTATAACATACACGCTACGATTTATCGGTACCGTTCGGACTGTACAGTCTAATCGTAACGATTTCTCGTAGTGTGTATGGCTGGTGTAAGGGGACCACAAGCCGAGTATTGGCGAGTGCCTCTAGAGGTATTCCAGACGGATGGCGTCTCCCCACGGGGGAGTCTCCTCTCCGTCTGGAGCCTCTAGACCACTCGAACCTGAGCGGGTCGGTTCAACTAGAGGGCGTCTCTGAGACTTGGACCTCGGCTCTAGTTAGCCGTTGTCGTGGGGGGCTGGAGAATCTACGACACAAGCTTTATATTTATACTCATCGTGGCTAACATTATAGAACAGTAGAGAAGCCCAAGTGGTTTTTGAATTCACTCTAACGCGGCAGAAAAAAATAGAGGCCTATCTTGCACCTTGTGAAGTACTCCTACCTTTTTTTTTGTTTTCTTCCAGTTGGGGGAGTGGTTGTGAGATCCTCATGGATACCCTACAACCGGCTGCAAGGCTATGTCAGACTCCTACTGACTAAAACACACCCGTAGTTCATGCTTATGGCCGGAATAGCCTTACAAGCTTCATCTGAAGCGGTCACCCCTTGAGAGGGGGATGATGCAGGCACTCCCAGCATACCTAAGCTTTTTATATAGGTCAAACGTCCAGGACAAAAAAAAAACGCAACCGGCCATGACCACCATTGCTTTTTATAGCGTCCAAATCTTTAGCCTTTTGAGAAGGAACGCCTGGAGGGTTCCCAACCCTCATGTTATTCTGCCAAAATAAATCTCAAAATCCCCGCATGAGCTCCCCTCTACTAGAAAGCTTACAAAAACTTCAACATGCATATAAAAGTTATTAGATTGTTTCATATTTACACACACACGTATACAGACTCACACCATACACACAAACACATGTCCAATCACATTCTATATTATTTCACAGTTATTGGTATTATATTCTTAGAATAACGTAAAGGGAAGGATCTTTCTCCTACAATACAGGTTAATCTAAACTAGGAGGCTAGGTATTAATAAATTAACTAGCAAACCAGTGAACCAAATGTTCACCAAAACCTGATTTCTCGAAAACCGGAAGTGCTACGTTACTCAAATCCGGTTTGTAGTCTTATCAGACTATTCTTAACTTATAACTTAAATATTCTCTTTATCTATCTCTTACGGTTTGGCCGCTGAAACAGCACCACAGACAGACGGACGGACGGACTTGTCTAATAGATAAGAGATACTAGCTGTCTCAGCGAAATTCGAACCGCCATAAAAAACTAGGGGTTGGTGGTAGAAGGGTGAAAATTTAGGGTTGTATGTATTTTTGTGTATCATAATAAAATAAAAACAAAAAAATTGTCCAAAAAAAATTAAGGGTGGACTACCCTTAAAATTTAGGGTGACGAAAAATAGATGCTGTCCGATTGTCAGACCTACTGAATATGTATATAAAATTTCACGAAAACCGGTCGATCCGTTTCGGAGTAGTTCAGATACGCACACCGTGACACGAGAATTTTATATACGAGTACATATTAGATTAGATGATATTTTATAATTGTTTCCGTGCTGTTTTTTCACAATAAATTATTATTATTATATTTAATAAGAATTCTATTATTTATCTTTTCGTCTATGGTGATACCATTGCGTCTAAACTGTGAATTCCTTGAAACAATCTTCGTGGTTATCCTCTAAATATTTTGACGTGGGCACATCATTGAGTTGTCATCCTGTCACTTCTCGACTCGACTGGCATGGTTCACTGAATCGCTCTATCACGCCTGTTTACTCGTTGTTCTGCGCCTACGCATCAACAATAGATCCAGTTACTAATAATAAAGAAACAATGTTTTATGAGAATAGTAATAATATCACAGGTAATGTTTCACCTTTAAACTTGGAACTCTGTGAGTAAAATATGAATTCCTAATTGAATCATTAGTTTTGTAGAATGCTCAGCTGATCTTGATATACGATAAACTTGTTCTCTCACCTACCACGGTAAGGACAATGTTAAAATTGGCCTAAGAACCAACACCAATTTGGCATTTATGATAATTCTTAGTATATTTTTTGCGATAATTATCAGTATTTAGATTGTGACGGACACTTCCAGTTAAATAAGCTAAATTAAAAAGTTAAAAAATAATCTGAGACAATAAATACCATTTTATGTGTATAATCTATGGCAGCGCTGCAAACAAAACACTCTTTCTTCCTAATGCCGGCACTTCACTTGGCTATTCGTATTTGCTATTTTGAAACATGACATCAGTCTGTCCTTTTCATTCCTTATTAAGCATGACAAGGACAAACTGTTGTCAAGTGAAGGGCCGGCATAAAACTGTTACTCTGTGGTTGTGGTGCATGCAGTTTGCATTCGTAGTAATCTGTGGCATTCATGCATTCCAAAGAGTAGTATAATAACCGGAAAGTGCATTCTCGTTTCGGATTACCTGTTGTGTGTGTTTATTTGCGATTGTTTTTCCTTTAATTTAACTATTTCGGCTATCTAATATGCCATCGATGTAACCAAAAAGCAGAGCCCTTATTACCAAGTGCTAGTGAACCTGTGCTACAACATCCTGAGAGGATCATACTGCTTAATTATTCAAGAACACCTGATACACATTCACGCTGCATATTTACACAATATACATGTGATATACAAATAAATACAATAAACAATATGATACAATTATGTGAAAAATAGTCAATATATAAGAAGCAAAACTACAGTTTTTGTTTTATTCATGATTTCTACCAAACCAAGTTTTTCGTAATAGTTATTCTTTAAAATCGCACCGAATAAAATGAATAAGTTGTAATATTAATTAATTCACTTCATACTGAGTTCATACTAAATTCATAGGTTATATGTTTATTTATACCTATGTTTCATTGAATATTAAACATAATCTCAAAAAAGTTTTAGTTTTCCTAATAATTTAAGTTCTCTGAAAGTGTCCGTCAATAATCTTTGTTTTTACAGTCATTTACTTACGATTTTGAACCTAGAAAATAATATTTCATGATTGTTGGTTCTTAGGCTAACTATGTATGGACGCTGAACAATGTCCTTTTATAATTGAATATGCCCCTACTTCTCTTGCAAAGAGTAACTGGTTCTTCTTTCATGGTCACTAACATTGTAGTGTAACAGTTACAGCCAGACCCCTCTTTCCCAGTGGGCACTTTGGGCAAGTGCCCAGGGCCCCGCGATCGATAGGGGCCCACCTCAGATCAAATACAAAGTCCCTAGTTCCTATAAGATCACCAAACGGGGGCCCCATTATCCTAATATGCCCAGGGCCTCCAATAGGCTGGGTGCGGAGTCGTGGTAGAATCCCTAACGGGGACCCCGCGGCTTCGCACTAAGCAGTGTAGAAGGTATTCGCAGAACTTTTTTAGCTGATATTATGCTGTAAAGCGCCCGTAAGAGTTGCGGGGTCCTCGGTGGGTAGCCGCCTGGGGGTCCGTAAGACGGACCCCCAGGCGGGAGCCAGGTGTGAGGTCCGTTCGGTGGTGCGCTTCTTAAAGGCTTCGTCTGTAAAAAGATTTTTTACCTGCGTTATAAAAAAAGGGCCTCCAATAGGTCAAAGACGGCACTGGTTACAGAGGAGTAACTCCTCAGTTACTCTGTGATCGATCATGGCGCTTGCAGCAGTGCCGAAACATCGGAGACTCGCTAAAAATAGGGTTCATGGCAGCAATCCCGTAAATGACATAAATAACTTCCTTCCTTACAACATTTATTATTTTCGTAACGAACAGTGTAATTATATAACTTTGATAACATTTACAAAATTGCAGTAACTTTAAGCTAAATCTAAAGAAAATATAACTAGAAAAAATTCCACGCGGACCAGGCAGCAGACGGGACTCGAACCCGCACCCTTCACAATCCGGGCGAATGCACTGACCAATTATGCTACCGCGGCCCTCACGGACCGCGTCGAAATTCCTTCTAGCTATTCTTAAGCTGCAAGGCAGCGCCATCTCTTCGCATTATAGGTAAACCCACAATGTCAAATGAATACTTTTACAAGTATTAAACATTTGAAGGAAGAAATAGCAATTATAGTTATAATTTTTACTATTTTTAATTTTCTTTAGATTTAAACATCAAGCAGTTACATGCTTTAAAAATAGTAAAAATTATAACTTTAAGCTATTTACGGGATTGTTACCATGTACCTTGTAGGTTGAAATTTTGTAAAATAAGTAAGTACTTATTCTTGTGTTACTTTATGGACATTTGCTTGAACAATGCCTTGCTGCTTAAATCTTTTTTGTACTTTAATTTTTTATGTGTTTGATGCTTTGAGCTTAAATGTGTGGCATATGTTGCTGTTTATATCGGTAGCCAATGTTACTGGATAAATTCATACTTGAATTAATTAAGGAAAGTGTAGGTCTTTTAACCAATGATGTAACTATATCAATTATCAACAATGTGACTGTTTGTTTCTTATTAATAAAAAAAACGACGGGTTGCACTCCGTGAGTGCCGGCAGAAGTGAAAACTTGAATATTAACGTTGTGTATTTTTGATATTTTGGAATGGTTAGGGAATAATTTTGCATGAATTGCTTTAATTATCAGTATAAAAGTACTATGATGTATGTGGTAGAATACAATATTTATTTATTGCGGTATCGTACACAAACAGGACAATTTATATTACATTAAAAAAGTTTATCTCTCAGATAAATCAACTTACGTGAATCACATTTAAGCGCACCTAGCGACATCTATTTTAAAAAAAATGCATTTTCTTCGCAATAAAGCTGCCACGTGGACGTCCTAGATAGAGACTTATCATTATAATACGACAAAATAAAATATTACTATGTTTCGTTACCTTTCAAATTTTATTGTGTGTCATGATGCGATCAGCCCACGTGTTTAACCTGACGCGAGTTTAACATTTATTACCCATACAAAAAAGTGTACAACGCCGCTAAAGAAAATCTATTACGATTTCAATACAGATATACTTAAGTAGGTATTGTTAGACGATAAGCTGGTATGGCAACCCGACACTAATGTTTACAAACAACAGCTTAGACTAAATGCTAATAGTTTAAGCTATAAAGTTTTTGGTCTCTAATTTGTATTATGAACTGTAAACATCGGAAATTCAACTACAATTTTAACCACCGTCATCATGGATCACGAAACAAATAATATATGTAAACCCACAGAAATAAATATTACTTCTGTGAGCAAACCATTCATATACTAACTACACATAATAAGCAAAGGCACGTTGCGTTTTCCACAGAAATGTAATGGAAAAATTGTTCTTTCCCAATACTTATTCGCTCTTTTAAACTGGATGTGTTTTCTTCGTGCGTCCTTTTCGCACTGCATCATTTTAAATATTACTCACTCTTTCGCACTTTTAGTCCGTGACGTGTATTCGCAGACTGTAATTAACAGTGTAGCGAATTTATCAAAACAACTTGACAGACAATTGATGCTTTAGTTGACATGATGACTGGTTCATGTAAACGGTACGTACCATTAGACATTTCTCTTTACATGTTCCGTGGCGTGCAAACTTTGAATGTCAGCACGTCGTCGATTCGTTGACATGAAATTTTCTGAATAGAATTATGCGAAAAATACAGGTTGAATGATGTGTGTTTGAATATGGTTCGAGGTAAACTTATCACAATAGATCTTAGAAGATGTAATGACATTTAAGCTTATCTAAGTAAGAAATTAAATAAGCATTTTTGTGTAGCTCATAATTATTTAATTTTTTTTGTAAATAAATTTATTCTTTCATAGAAGGGGTTGACATTTCGAATTCTCTATACTTATCAATACTTTTTTCAGTATTTTGTATGTAACGAAGCTGAAAAAGAAATCGAAATCGGTTCAGCTGTTCTCGAGATTTGTGCTTAGCAACACATTCAACGATTCATTTTTATATTATAGACTAGTGGCCCGCCCTCGCTTTGCTTCGGTGTAGAGCTGTAGTGTAAACTATAGTTTTTGTTCTCAGGCTTGTGCTATAAACAATGACTTTATTTATATAATTACACGTGTTATTGTGAGTCAACCATAAAAGATAGACATATGCTGTTGCGGGATATTTTTTAGACAATTTTATGTAGAATATTTCCGTTATACATGATTTCTATGTAACTTTAACCATTAAGGCTGCACACGCGACGGAAGCTTAAAAAATGGAGTAACTTCTCCCGTTTTCCCAACATTTCCCTTCATTACTCTGCTGCTATTGATTGTAGCGTGATGAAAAGTATATATATAGTATATAACCTGCCCAGGAGTATGAAGAATAGTTTCTATAAGGAACATACACCCAGACAGACAGACAGACAAAAATTTTACTGATTGCATTTTTGGCATCAGTATCGATCACTAATCACCCCCTGATAGTTATTTTGAAAATATATTTCATGTACAGAATTGACCATTCTACAGATTTATTATAAGTATAGATTAATTTACCCTAGCACAAGCCTACAGTGCTTACTTTGGGGCTAGGCTAATTGGTGCGAGTGTTGAAAATATTTATTTATTCGTGAATATGTGCAAAGAATAGATTAACCTATATCAAACAGTTGGTCAGCATAGAATAACTCGGATGCAACGCAACAATTTGTACAATAAGCTTGATTGTTTATTTAACATACTTATTCTCCGAATGAAGTATGATTGCTGAGCTAAGCTTCGTAAGTAGTTGCTTGAAGAATTCCACTGTTGTACTTATTCAACCAAACGTGGTTTAATTGGAACGCTGCGTGAGCTCGAATGCCGTGTGTCATGTGACAATGTAAACAAACCACCTGGGGGTCAAAAACAAAAGAACAAAAGACGTATCACCACACCACCGATTCCAATTGGGTCTCAAATAGCTGGAATAATAAATAAGGTTTGTAATCCAATCAGCCTCTTTACGACTACGGTGCGTAGCGGTGTTTGTCCTGCGTCTGTCCACAGTCCACAGCGCACCACAATGCTGGGGGCCATTCGCCTAACGGAAATGCTTTGGAAAACGCTAACGCTTACGATTTCATTTTGTTATTTCTACCCGCCTGAGGTTTTCAAATGCCTCGCGCTCTTCTTTTTTCTTTTGCATTGATAATAACAATATTTAAAAAAAATTTATATGAATAAAACAAGCTTTCAAATTATATATTTTACGACGCTGCCGGAAACCATCTACAACTTTTGAACCATGTCCTTTATGAAAGATGGTTCAACTCTCCCATCCGGACAAGTCTTCCGGTCTCCCCCTATCTTTGCTTAGGAAGAAAAAAATGCTAAACCATCATTTCGGGTGACTTCAGATAGATAAATAAATAAATAAATATTTCCAACACTCACACCAATTAGCCTAGTCCCAAGCTACGCACTATAAGGCTTGTGTTATGGGATACTAGGGTAACGGATAGAATACATATCCTGTACATATATATGTGTAAGTATATTTATATAAAAATACATATTAAACGTCCATGACTGGAGTACAAATTGCTCGTATTCATCACACAAACATCTGGCCCCACCGGGATTCGAACGCGGGACCTCTCGAGTCGGCGACACCATGAACCCGGCGTACAAACCACTCGGCCAAGGAGGTCATCAAAATCATCTGAATACATGTTTTTAAGGATCTAAATTGCTTGCACCTACTATGTTTTTGGATTGGGTGTCGTCGCCGGTATCACCCACAAAGGTGTCACCTTACACACCGCCCTGGGTGGTCGCGCCGACTTGGCGTTGACGTAACGTTGTCATCGAGTTGACATGATGTCGACGCACTCCGTCCGTGACCGTGTCACCGTAGACATTGTAAACACGCCTTTTTTGTGTGGTCAGCGACCTTTTGACGGTTCGACGGCACCTTTTATGTATCAATAATAATAATAATGCATAATTTCTTCTCCTCACAATCTCATGCACAAAAAAAACGACGGGTTGCACTCCGGGAGTGCCGGCAGAAGTGAAAACTTGAATATTAACGTGGTGCATTTTTGATATTTTGGAATGGTTAGCGAATAATTTTGCACGAATTGCTTTAATTATCAGTATAAAAGTACTATCATGTATGTGGTAGAATATAATATTTATTTATTGCGGTATCGTAGACAAACAGGACAATTTATATTACATCAAAAAGTTTATCTCTCAGAAAAATCAACTTACGTGAATCACATTTAAGCGCACCTAGCGACATCTATTTTAAAAAAAATGCATTTTCTTCGCAATAAAGCTGCCACGTGGACGTCCTAGATAGAGACTTATTATTATAATACGACAAAATAAAATATTACTATGTTTCGTTACCTTTCAAATTTTATTGTGTGTCATGATGCGATCAGCCCACGTGTTTAACCTGACGCGAGTTTAACATTTATTACCCATACAAAAAAGTGTACAACGCCGCTAAAGAAAATCTATTACGATTTCAATACAGATATACTTAAGTAGGTATTGTTAGACGATAAGCTGGTATGGCAACCCGACACTAATGTTTACAAACAACAGCTTAGACTAAATGCTAATAGTTTAAGCTATAAAGTTTTTGGTCTCTAATTTGTATTATGAACTGTAAACATCGGAAATTCAACTACAATTTTAACCACCGTCACCATGCATCACGAAACAATATACCTATGTAAACACATAGAAATAAATATTACTTCTGTGAGCAAACCATTCATATACTAACTACACATAATAAGCAAAGGCACTTTGCGTTTTCCACAGAAATGTAATGGAAAACTGTTCTTTCCCAATACTTATTCGCTCTTTTATACGGGCTGTGTTTTCTTCGTGCGTCCTTTTCCCACTGCATTATTTTAAATATTACTCACTCTTTCTCACTTTTACATAAGTCCGTGACGTGTATTCGCAAACTGTAATTAACTGTGTAGCGAATTTATCAAAACAACTTGACAGACAATTGATGCTTTAGTTGACATGATGACTGGTTCATGTAAACGGTACGTACCATTAGACATTTCTCTTTACATGTTCCGTGGCGTGCAAACTTTGAATGTCAGCACGTCGTCGATTCGTTGACATGAAATTTGCTGAATAGAATTATGCGAAAAATACAGGTTGAATGATGTGTGTTTGAATATGGTTCGAGGTAAACTTATCACAATAGAAAGTTTTTTTTGTTTTAAATTAGAAGATGTAATGACATTTAAGCTTATCTAAGTAAGAAATTAAATAATCCTTTTTGTGTAGCTCATAATTATTATTTTTTTTTTGAAAATAAATTTTTCGTTCATAGAAGGGGTTGACATTCGGAACCTCGATACTTATCAATACTTTTTTCAGTATTTTGTGTGTAACCAAGCTGAAAAAGAAATCGAAATCGGTTCAGCTGTTCTCGAGATTTGCGCTTAGCAACACATTCAACGATTCATTTTTATATTATAGACTAGTGGCCCGCCCTCGCTTCGCTTCGGTGTAGAGCTGTAGTGTAAACTATAGTTTTTGTTCTCAGGCTTGTGCTATAAACAATGACTTTATTTATATAATTACACGTGTTATTGTGAGTCAACCATAAAAGATAGACATATGCTGTTGCGGGATATTTTTTAGACAATTTTATGTAGAATATTTCCGTTATACATGATTTCTATGTAACTTTAACCATTAAGGCTGCACACGCGACGGAAGCTTAAAAAATGGAGTAACTTCTCCCGTTTTCCCAACATTTCCCTTCACTACTCTGCTCCTATTGATTGTAGCGTGATGAAAAGTATACTATAACCTGCCCAGGAATATGAAGAATAGTTTCTATAAGGAACATACACCCAGACAGACAGACAGACAAAAATTTTACTGATTGCATTTTTGGCATCAGTATCGATCACTAATCACCCCCTGATAGTTATTTTGAAAATATATTTCATGTACAGAATTGACCATTCTACAGATTTATTATAAGTATAGATTAATTTACCCTAGCACAAGCCTACAGTGCTTACTTTGGGGCTAGGCTAATTGGTGCGAGTGTTGAAAATATTTATTTATTCATGAATATGTGCAAAGAATAGATTAACCTATATCAAACAGTTGGTCAGCATAGAATAACTCGGATGCAACGCAACAATTTGTACAATAAGCTTGATTGTTTATTTAACATACTTATTCTCCGAATGAAGTATGATTGCTGAGCTAAGCTTCGTAAGTAGTTGCTTGAAGAATTCCACTGTTGTACTTATTCAACCAAACGTGGTTTAATTGGAACGCTGCGTGAGCTCGAATGCCGTGTGTCATGTGACAATGTAAACAAACCACCTGGGGGTCAAAAACAAAAGAACAAAAGACGTATCACCACACCACCGATTCCAATTGGGTCTCAAATAGCTGGAATAATAAATAAGGTTTGTAATCCAATCAGCCTCTTTACGACTACGGTGCGTAGCGGTGTTTGTCCTGCGTCTGTCCACAGTCCACAGCGCACCACAATGCTGGGGGCCATTCGCCTAACGGAAATGCTTTGGAAAACGCTAACGCTTACGATTTCATTTTGTTATTTCTACCCGCCTGAGGTTTTCAAATGCCTCGCGCTCTTCTTTTTTCTTTTGCATTGGTAATAACAATATTTAAAAAAATGAGCGTGGGGTATTTGAATACCTTCGGCGGTCAGAAATAACAAAATAATATCGAAAGCATTAGCGTTTTCCAAAGCATTTCCATTAGGCGAATGGCCCCCAGCATTGTGGTGCGCTGTGGACTGTGGACAGACGCAGGACAAATAAAGAGGCTGATTGGATTACAAACCTTCTTTATTATTCCAGCTATTTGAGACCCAATTGGAATCGGTGGTGTGGTGATACTTCTTTTGTTTTGGAAGAGAAATTTCTTTTCGGTTGGGTTGTAAATGGAAAAACCCTATGGAAAAGATAGAATGGAAATGCGTCACTATCGTCATAATATGAGAATATATATTTTTCCCCGTTTCTTTGAAATAATTACTTATTTCAAAAAACCGTATTTATTTATTTGCTATCATGTACATTCATTATTAATTATTGTTAAATTATGTAATTATTTATCAGCAAATGACAAGTTTATCTATTTTTTGTTGTCAAAGCATCATGTAATAATATATTCTATTCAATAGGTACTTAACTAAAACAGTAATAATGATTCTCCTTATCTTTCATTACATTATTAGGTATTTTCTGGGTATTTAATTTCAAGAAGAATCAACCATAAATTATAAGTTCACCACGATTTCACGAATATCAGTAGTAGTAGTATAATTTCGTCCATTGGGACAGGCGAAGGTACTAAGCCACACTACCAAGTCTTACATTTACGAATATCATGCTTGACTGGACCTATTGACATTTTCCATAATGATTGAGTAGACGTTATAAGCTGCCACACACTAAAAGGCAAAGGCAAAGGATTTACACAGCCTTGCCCCTTTTTTTAAAATTAAAAATATTTTTCTTTCAAATTATATATATAAAAAATCGTTAGTGTTTGGCATCCACTTGTCAGATAAAGGACCCAGTTGAAAACCAGCACCAGTGCATACTGCACTTACATTATGCTGAACTGGGCCCTTTTCAGCGCAGCCGTGGATACGGAATGGTATAGGTATCGATTCTGGCATGATTCTACTAACTTAGGACTGCATTTGGCATCAGTCAGTCCTTTTCATTCACTATACGTAGTGACAGGGATACGTTTAAGTTTGCGTTTGGGGGGTCGTGCCGGAATCGACGCCAGTATGGTATTATATGTTAAGCGGTATTTATTATAGATGTCTGTATCTAATTGTCATTTTGTAAAGTTATAAATAGAACAATTTATCTGTATCCGTGTACTGAGCTGAATAAACGATTTTGTTTGTTTGTAAAACTATGACGCTAATTATGACAGGGTGGCCAGTATCCTTATAAAATTAATAAATTATTATACATGATTTAAAATTATTCAGAGTTAAATAAAAAAATTAAAAGCATCTCTTAATGTTTCATATAAAACAAGCTTTCAAATTATATATTTTACGACGCTGCCGGAAACCATCTACAACTTTTGAACCATGTCCTTTATGAAAGATGGTTCAACTCTCCCATCCGGACAAGTCTTCCGGTCTCCCCCTATCTTTGCTTAGGAAGAAAAAAATGCTAAACCATCATTTCGGGTGACTTCAGATAGATAAATAAATAAATAAATATTTCCAACACTCACACCAATTAGCCTAGTCCCAAGCTACGCACTATAAGGCTTGTGTTATGGGATACTAGGGTAACGGATAGAATACATATCCTGTACATATATATGTGTAAGTATATTTATATAAAAATACATATTAAACGTCCATGACTGGAGTACAAATTGCTCGTATTCATCACACAAACATCTGGCCCCACCGGGATTCGAACGCGGGACCTCTCGAGTCGGCGACACCATGAACCCGGCGTACAAACCACTCGGCCAAGGAGGTCATCAAAATCATCTGAATACATGTTTTTAAGGATCTAAATTGCTTGCACCTACTATGTTTTTGGATTGGGTGTCGTCGCCGGTATCACCCACAAAGGTGTCACCTTACACACCGCCCTGGGTGGTCGCGCCGACTTGGCGTTGACGTAACGTTGTCATCGAGTTGACATGATGTCGACGCACTCCGTCCGTGACCGTGTCACCGTAGACATTGTAAACACGCCTTTTTTGTGTGGTCAGCGACCTTTTGACGGTTCGACGGCACCTTTTATGTATCAATAATAATAATAATGCATAATTTCTTCTCCTCACAATCTCATGCACAAAAAAAACGACGGGTTGCACTCCGGGAGTGCCGGCAGAAGTGAAAACTTGAATATTAACGTGGTGCATTTTTGATATTTTGGAATGGTTAGCGAATAATTTTGCACGAATTGCTTTAATTATCAGTATAAACGTACTACCATGTATATTGTAGAATACAATATTTATTTATTGCACTATCGTACACAAACATGACAATTTATATTACATTAAAAAAGTTTATCTCTCAGAAAAATCAACTTACATGAATCACGTTTAAGCGCACTTAGCGACATCTATTGTAAAGAAATCAACTTACATGAATCATATTTAATCGCACCTAGCGACATCTTGTAAAAAAAAGCATTTTCTTCGCAATAAACGTGGACGTCCTAGATAGAGACTTAGTAAATATATTGAAAGTCAACAACCTTTCCAATTTTATTGTATGTCATGATGCGATCAGCCCACGTGTTTAATCTGACGCAAGTTTAACATTTTTTACCCATACAAAAAAGTGTACAACGCCGCTTAAGAAGTCTTCACTTCAAAAATACAAACTTAATGAATTAATTAATGACTTAATGACAAGATTGTGGAGGGACTGGTATCTGAACTAGGCGGCAGCCTGTATCTCAGAAGACCAGTACTCTCCCCTCTTTTCACTCGGTAAAGAGAAGTCATAGAAAACTTGAAACTTCTAAGAATTAAAAGAATTTGTTCTGACCTCACTTTAATTCAGACCAGGAAGAAGGAATTATACATTGGATGAGATCAGGGAGAACAACGCGAGTGGTGGTGTCGCAAGGATTACCAAAGCCTACATTACATGGTGGCGAATTGCCAAGCCTGTTTACCACTCTTTTCAAAAGTATTACCAGTCATAGTACTTTATGACAGAACTGAAAACCAGTGCTTTGCTCTTAGAGCAAAGGTATCGCTGAGTTTTTGCCTTTTTCTGTAGTTGCGGCACACAGTTACATACATAGTAATTAATTGTTCTATTTTTTTACTTGAATTTGTGTGCTGTACTGATGGGAATAAATGATTTATCTATCTATCTAAACATAATATAGTATTTCATCATTCGCCCGGATAGCGAAGGGAATTTTTTCTAGTAGTATTTTCTTTGGATTTGGGTATCAAGCAGTTACATGCTTAAATATACATAACATCGTAGTAAAAGAAGGTGCCGTAGTTGGCGTTCCTTTCTAAAACTCAGGAAAAGTTTACATGCTGAAACGAAATTTAATTTCAGAAATCCTAAGAAAATTGACGATCGAACGAACGCAACGGAAAGAAAGTAGTGGACACGGAGTACACATCTGAAGTAAGACTTTTTGTCTTAAATAAACTAACATTAGGCGGTGCATAAGGCATAGGGGAATAGAGCAACGCACGCATCACACATACAGGGTGTTACAAAAATACAAATAAAGCTTGAAGGGCGTTGAAGTAAATCATATAGGGAGACTTCTCTAATTTTCTTAAAATATTTGCATGAAGTTTTAACTTTATATAGAAACAGTTATGTTTAATGATTAATAAAAATATCGATCATTTTAAGACACGTCACTAGTTCGAGGATCATTAAAAATAACTGTTTTTATGAAAAATTAAAACTTCATGCAAATATTTTAGGAAAATTAGAGAAGACTCCTTATATGATGTACTTCAACGCCCTTCCATCTCTATGTTTATTTTTGTAACATCCTGTATATATGTATATTGTCGCGTGTGTCGCTCGTAGCATTTCAGCCTTCGCCGAGTTGTCCCCCAATTTCCATGCTCGTCAGGAAGAGCTGTGCACTCATTTCACACATACCATGTCTGTAGAAGCAGCCAGTATTAGATAATAATAATAATAAAATAATAAATATTTCCAACACTCACACCAATTAGCCTAGCCCCAAAGTAAGCACTGTAAAGGCTTGTGTTATGGGATGCTAGGGTAATGGATATAATACATATACAGTATATATATATAATAAGTATATTTATATAGAAATACATATTAAACATCCATGACTGGAGTACAAATGCTCGTATTCATCACACAAACACCTGCCCCCACCGGGATTCGAACCCGGGACCTCTCGAGTCGGCGATACTATGAAACCCGGCGTACAATCCACTCGGCCACGGAGGTCGTCGAATAAATATATTTTTAATTAATAGATATTTGACATTTGCCAGAAATCCAAATAAATGAGATCGTAAAAGTGTTATTGCATCTTACATAATCATAATCAAAATCATTTATTCAGTTTAGGCTGTTACAAGCACATATTAATGTCTAGATGCTACGCCATCTGTTCGTAAATCTACGGCGAGAGACCTTGTACTGAGAAGAACCGGCAAGAAACTCAGCAAGGGCTGTTTTTTTCTCCCTGTTTTATCATTTACAGAGTCGCCAAGTTGAAAAATGACTTCAGAGATGATTCATGAAGTCACCTTTCATTACATAATGTGAAATTATACATTAATTGTTCACCTGCATTTTGATTGCTGTGTCGCACAGTATAAATACAAATATAGTGATTTATAATAGGTGTAATTAAACAATTACATCTTAAATATCAAAGTAGTTAGAGCAGACCCATCTCCGCTGGCAGCACCCGTTCACGAGCATGACGCATGAACCAGCCATCACTTCGCTCAACCATATTTTAGGGAACGTAACGACCCGCCTCACACGACACTACCGAAGAGACAGTATACCTTTGCTGATCACCGTAACACTGCCACAAGGACTTTTTTTGGACGCAGATGACCTTTACAGCGTCACCGGGTTTGCGGACGGCGAGATCCTAAGGGGACCTCAAGCCGAGAATTGGCGAGTGTCTCCTCTCCGTCTGGAGCCTCTAGACCACTCGAGCCTGAGAGGGTCGGCTCAATTAGAAGGCATCTCTGGGGCCAGTATTACAGAATGATAACTAAGTCTTGATTTTTACTTGAGTAGCGTTAGAGAGGGATGCCCCTATGTGCTATATATAGCGACATCTCTTTCTGACTATGCTCAAAACTAGATTCATTTTCTATAATACGGGCCTGAGACTCGGACCTCGGCTCTAGTTAGCCGTTGTCGTGGGGGACGGGGAGTGTCACAGAGGCACCGATGAAACTCATGCTTAGGTGTCGAGGTACTGTGAATCTAATTGTTTTCGACGGTAAGAATGCGCTGTATATACTTAAGGAATCGATGAATCGTCAAAGTTATTGATACTACAAGTATCAAGTTGCCCAAACAGAACGATCGAGTAGGTGAGATGTTTATGGAATATGAGCTGCTTAATGAAAATGAATAACATATGTAAGGAGGAACACACAATTTACCATTTATACATTAATATATACAGGAACAATGAAGCTTAAACTAAAAACCTTAAAAAATATAATATAATAACTAAAATATATTACTAAAAGGAGTCCCTTTAGGCAAGGTTCCGAAGATACTGGCAGCGTTCCCCCTTTGAATAGCTAGACTAATTCGTCGTTATAACATATGTAATATGTGCTCAATAGAACCGTGTTGACTAAATATTCATACTTGGTGGATTTACACATTAATTTCGCATAATCGAGCAGTACTTTTATATGGGCAGAAAGGTTACCTTCGTGAAACATATTTTTTTTTTATAACGAGGTAGGCAAATGACCCCACCCGATGTTAAGTGGTGATAAAGTCCAAACGCGAAGATAGCTGGTACAGCAGTTATAAACTGCTACACCAACCATCCTCTCCTTGCCGGCCCGCAAAAATGCTTCTTCACGCCTCTCTTAAAGGACCCCAGATTATAGGAAGGAGGGAACACGTGCGCGGGTAAAGAATTCCACTTACGAATAGTACGACAAAGAAATGAGTCACCAAATTTGACTATTTTAGGTCACAAAGCTAAAACTTAAAGAGATTAAAAATTGTGAAATGGGAATTCAATTATAAGACGTAAACGAAGTTACTGAAGGAATACTATTATAAATTTCAATACTATCACTATGATCTCATAATTCCATCATCATCAGCCACTACTGAATATGGGCATCCTCAAGGAATTTTCATACACTATAATCTGCCTGTTTGCAATCAATATATAAACTAAATAAAACCTAAACCGCTTAACCGTTAATGATAAATAATAAATATTATTCTTTCACTGTTAATTACTGTAATAACAGCCCATTTATATGTAGTAATAAAATCTATTTTCAATAACAGTACGTAGTACATTTAATTTAAATTAGTGACAATTAAATAAAATGCTTAAAGAAAATCTACTTATGAAACATTCATAAGTCAAACAGGTTTTATTCGAATATGTAATAAATTATACAAACAAATTAAATATAATGAAATAATTGATTTAATACTAATGACTGCGGTCGGTCCATAAATCTCGAAAAACAACTCAAGTTTTCGTTCCTTCTCAAAAAAATTAGAACAATAAACAGGTTGGAAAGGTAATTTTATATCCGAAGGCATTTATAAAGTTCTGAAGGTTATGCTAAATTTTTGTTTTAAAAAGAGCAAGTTAAACTATGCCTTTCATTCTTTCGATATTGTTTCTTTATATTATTCAGAATACACTACATATATATGTAGTATATACTACATACTTAAGAGCGGACGCGAGCTGAGAGACATTTGAGAAGTAGGTGTTTGAAAAAACTATTGCTGTCACGCTTTAACAAATACCGTGCGATAGGGACAACAGTAGTTATCGCTGAAAATTGCGTATAAAAATTACAAAATTCAAGGTTTGGCTCTCGACGATTCCCTCCTCGAAAATCAGATGTAAAAGAAATTTAACAAAAAGACTATTAAGTATTTATGCTATGCCTCTATGTTTTGATTTTTTTGTAAATCCCTATTATCTTTATATATATAATTCTTCTGTGAGTGTGTATGTCACTGAACTTCTCTTAAACGACTGGACCGATTTTGATGAAATTTTTTGTGTGTGTTCAAGGGGATCTGAGAATGGTTTAGATTCACAATTTTGTCCGCTGGACAATGTTTTTTTAATTAATTTTTAATTTATTAGTAGTTGTTGATTTTGGAATGTTTTACATTGGATCCGACAGACGGCGCTACCATCGCAGTGTCAAATCTTTATATATATAATTCTTCTGTGAGTGTGTATGTCACTGAACTTCTCTTAAACGACTGGACCGATTTTGATGAAATTTTTTGTGTGTTCAAGGGGATCTGAGAATGGTAATTTTCATCAAAATGGTCCAGAATGTTTTAGCTTATTAAAAAAAGTTTGAAATTTTCAAATTAAAGACGTGCAGACAGGACAACGTCTGTCGGGTCCGCTAGTATATATATATCATATAACACTAGACGTGTTTAGTGGTGATAAAATTTTGATTATTTCTGAATTTTTTCCAGGGCTTCTAGTTTGTTTGAAACACAAGTTATCGTTAAAAGGAAGATATAGAAGCATTCTATACTCCTATGTCTAACTATTTTTTAAAAAAGTTTACTTAAGGGATATCTTGTTAATTGCAAGTAAAATTAAAGACTGGTTGAAAGCCTTAGGCAAAGTTATAACAGGGTTCAAGTTCGTTGACAGGGTTTATAATTTATAGAATGGATACCTTTTCAATGTATCAATGTTTATTATTGCCTGCGGTCTTACGTTCTGAAATCATGTTCGTATTACAATATATCTATTCACAATTTCAATAAAATATTCAGCAACAATTCGTTTTATAAAATGTACAGTATTAGAGAGCACGTTTCATAGAATGTTCTCTTTTTCATAACATCTGTAAATGTAAAAGAATAAAAAAGTTTTGTCTTAGCCGTACCAAATCAAACCTAAGACTTAACAAACTTTTCATCGCAACGAAACTTTTTATAAGTTTAACAAAAATATTTATGAAGTGAAAACTTCTTTAGCGGCGTTGTACACTTTTTTTGTATGGGTAAAAAATGTTAAACTCGCGTCAGGTTAAACACGTGGGCTGATCGCATCATGAGACACAATAAAATTGGGAAGGTTGTTGACTTTCAATATATTGGACGAGCACATAGTTATATTTTATTTTATCGTATTATAATAATAAGTTTCTATCTAGGAAGTCCACGTGGCAGCTTTATTGCGAAGAAAATGCGTTTTTTTACAATAGATGTCGCTAGGTGCGCTTAAATGTGATTCATGTAAGTTGATTTCTTTACAATAGATGTCGCTAAGTGCGCTTAAACGTGATTCATGTAAGTTGATTTTTCTGAGAGATAAACTTTTTTAATGTAATATAAATTGACATGTTTGTGTACGATAGCGCAATAAATAAATATTGTATTCTACCACATACATGATAGTACTTTTATACTGATAATTAAAGTAATTCGTGCAAAATTATTCCCTTACCATTCCAAAAATTATCAAAAATGCACAACGTTAATATTCAAGTTTTCACTTCTGTCGGCACTCCCGGAGTGCAACCAGTCGTTTTTTTATTAAAATAACATATCTGAGCCCTCTATGTATGGCCGAAAGTGTAGAAAAGCTAAAATGTCAATTTAGTTACTTATTTGATTTCCGGCCTTTGGTAAAGTTCCTTACGATCGCGCCATTGCGTCAAATAGCTCCTATTATGTAATCTGTGTCAATGTGCTTCCTGGACTTTTTTACAGTACCATAAACCATGGAACCAATACCGAGTAATCTTAAACCAACTCAACTGCATCTTAAATTCGATTTAACGGATTTTTATTGCGCGCGTATCAAACTATGTGTATTTTAGTGATGCAACGCGCCGAGAATTATTTTTAAATATCGACAAGTCAACACCTCGATAATGGCAGGAAATGATAGTTAAATTAATTTATCTGTTTAGGGAAGGAAACTGTTATAATAAATTTGTGTGTAACGGTTTCATAAGATCCATCGATGAAATTTTTTATGTGAACGTTTTAATTTTAAATGTGAGAAGTTATAAGTGAAATAATCGTATATGTTGTCTCAATAGTCTTGATGAGGAGCTCGATGGCGCAAGTGGTTAGCGCGTTCGGTTGCGATCGACGAAGTCAAGCAACTTTCGCAGTGGTCGGTTATTAGATGGGTGACCAATAATTGACTTAATTAATTTACTTACTATCTCGAGCTCCTCCGTGCTTCGGCTCCGTGGCACCCGATAGTGGATGCTAACCTCTGCAGATGTAGCCGGGACCAACGGCTTAGCGTGCCTTCCGAAGCACGGAGGAGCTCGAGATAGTTAATTATTGGTCACCCATCTAATAACCGACCACTGCGAAAGTTGCTTGACTTCGACGATATGACGCATACATTTGACAGTGTGGGATACCTATAATGCGAAGAGATGGCACTGCCCTGCAGTTTAAGAACGGCTAGAAGAATTTCGACGCGGCCATCAAGGCCGCGGGAACATAATTGGTTAGTGCATTCGCCCGGATAGCGAAGGGTGCGGGTTCGAGTCCCGTCTGCTGCCTGGTCCGCGTGCAATTTTTTCTAGTTATATTTTCTTTAGATTTAAACATCAAGCAGTTGCATGCTTAAAAACTAAATGTTGTAACTGTATATTATAGCTTTTAATCAAATAATACATATTAAAAAATTAATAAATGGAAAATAGGACATTACTAATCAAGTCGTATGGTATTCAGGTCAATTAAGTTCCGAACAAAAAAGTTGTTCAAAATAAATACGCCGGCACTGAATAAATGCTCCTTGTATCGGGCCATAAACGAAAATAATAGTCATTGCTCTATGCGTGTGCAGTGACCCTGTGTTTGCACCAATTATTTAAACGAAACGCAACGCCCTACATAATTACTTATGCATCTGTTCCATATAAAGTCCAACCTTATTCCAATGTGTTACGACATAAATCTATCTGTGCGATTGAACTGTTAAGTTTGTAGTTGGAATAGGGTCGGCCGCTACTGCAGTGTGTTAATTTAATAAAATCCTACATTTTGTATTAGCGGTGTCATTAATATGATAAGTGAGTTGAAGTGCACTATTAGAACATCCAATCTAAATTCTTGTGGTTACTCTTACACCGTTAGTCTAGTGATAAAATGTTTCCTTTGTATATTACATAATACAGACAAACATAATATTGTGTTGATTATAGATAGATATGGAATGTTTGCGTTCATCAGAACGCGTGGCATTATATTGACAATGTTATAAGTCTATTAACGAAATCTATTTAGAATTAACAACGATAAACTTCAAAAACTAAACTAAAACCGGGGAAAATCAATAGATAAATTAAAAATACTAGTGGCCCGTTTTTTATAGATATTGATGTCTCCTAAAAAACTTTTGTCCATCACTTTGCTCTATTGTCCATGACTTCCGCAGCGTAAGCGATATAAGGTTCTTTTTTGGTATTCTTTTCACATCCTGGTTTTCACTATCGAAATTTTCATACGGAACCCTAACCTTTTTGAAAATATTCTATAGCCTGTGTTCATAAGGGATAATGTAGGATTCTAAACGTGAAATATTTTTTCAAATCGGTTCAGTAGTTTCGGAGCCTATTCAATACAAACAAGCAAACTATCAAATCGTTCCTCTTTATAATATTAGTATGTTTATACTTATTTTATTGACAAATCAATATTTCGTCTTTTCTCAATACAAATTTTCATTTCATTTATTATTTAATTCATTAAGGTATGTGGAAACAATTAATAATAAGCACTAAAAACCACTGAATGACTAAAATTGAATTTAAAATTCATGTAGAATAAGCATGTATTTCGGCAATATGTCCTAATCGTGTTATTTGGATATCTAGATTGTATTTAAGTCTCGTCTACAAACATTTTTATCAAAAAAAAATACATTCTGTTAATAGAAAAAACAAGAAAAGTTATTACAACTCGTATTAGTTAATACGTAACTAGAAATGAACGTTAAACTGTGTGAAATACTTCATTCGTTTATTGTTTTACTAAACAAAGTTACAAAACAACAAAATATCAAATCTACTACATACTTACCAGAGCACCTGGTTTCGACATTTCGTTCGAGTACGCTGCGCTCTTATCGGAGTTTTGCAATATTCCCGTAGGATAGATCGAGTCGTGACAGACAGACTGACAGCTGAGCAATAACAGGTACAGGTAGGTAATACGCCGGGGCATTGAAGTTGCCGACGATATTTCGTCATCAGGTAATTATTTATGTAGTACCACGATTTATTGTTGGTTTGTAATTTAAATGGCGACTGCGCGCCAGCTCCAACGGCATCCTGAGAACATTGGCGGCACGCTCTGGGACAGTCCAATGTTGAAGCGCTGGGTGCACCTACATACTTTACACCCATGAATATTGTCGTACCAATATCTATTAATTGTTAACTTAATTTAATTGACATGTACAATAGATTATAATCTATTATTACTTATAATAAATCTGTACAGAGGTCAATTCTGTACATGAAATATATTTTCAAAATAACTATCAGGGGGTGATTAGTGATCGATACTGATGCCAAAACTGCAATCAGTAAAATCTGGGGAAGTCACATCCACCTTACAAAAGCCCACAGTAAAATAACACTGTCTTTTGGTGGTGTTGTGATTTTGTAGGTAAGCAAGATTCCAGGACTTCACGGGGTTGGGGACGGGGTCTGGGTAGGCAACGGCGCGAGTAACATTTTTTTTGTATTGCAAGACTTGATAGGATATGGTAGCCGCTTACCATCAGGTGGGCCTTCTTTTTTGAGTGTGTACGCTGTTGGTCGCAGATGACCTTTACAGCGTCACCGGGTTTAGGGTCGGCACGAGATCCTAAGGGGACCTCAAGCTAAGAATTGGCGAGTGCCTCTAGAGGTATTCCAGGCGGATGGCATCTCCTCACCTCCTCTCTCCTCTCCGTCTGAAGCCTATAGTTAGCCGTTGTCGTGGTGGGCGGGGAAAAACGCCTAGGTACGTACCTGCTTAATGCTAAAGTGTTGATGTCTGTGTGGAAGGAGTCGGAGGCGCGTTGGCGCGGGTGATTTCGTTGTTGGGGTACTCTAAGGCGTGCCTAGGCCGACGGTGTGGGCCACATGCTTGATTTGTCACTCTTTTAACATAAAAGAGGTACTGCATACCGTACATGTGAAGTAGGTCAGAGTTCCTAACCCGTATGTAGTACAATAGGCCTGTATCACTAAAAGTAGTAATAACAATAATACTTTTGTGTGGACTCTACTGTCACGAACTGGTCAAGTTAGTAATGAAGCACACTGAAAGAGTTAATACGTAAACTTTTTATTAATTTGTTCATAGTAAACCCTAACGAACTTTCCATGCCTTCAGCCCAACCAATCTTAAATAAGAAGTCGTGAAAAATGCTTTAAATCCGCTAAAAAATTTGTATATACGAGTTATTTAGATTTTCATATATTATAAGAAGTGGCCCATTAGAAGCAGTTGTGCTCGGTAATTTCGGTATTCAATACTCTTAATCTGACAAATTTTCTGATGGCTAGTAACTCCTTATCAAGGACATAGTGGGTCAAGGGGCAATGATGCAACAGATTGTCTGGCCAGGAGAGGGTCGGACACTGTGGTATATGGCCCAGAACCAATCGTACCTATCTCATACCGACAGCTGCGAGGTTGGATTAGAGAGCGATACCTGCGACAACACAACGTATACTGGGCTAGACTGGTAAACTGTCCAAAAATCTAGTCTGTCCAAAAATCACACGTAATAATAGTTTAATAAATTGGTATTAGGGATAAGTATAACCAAAAAACTAAACGAAATACAGCTATCTACTACAAAAGTACATATTGCTTAATTGCTAACTCCTGAATGTTTCATTCCTTTTAGGAGTCAATTCTCATGTTCGTGTTGAGCCAGATATAATAATAAAATATAATATAACAAACAGTAGCTAGTGACAGTATAATATAACCGAAGGCGTCAAAAGCAGCGTGGGTTGATAGCAACAGCTGTTGTGGACCAAGAAACAAATGAATCGCGGCTGTCTAGCGGCTCTCAGCAGGGGCCGCTCTTAAAATCCAAAACTATGCCATACAATCGTAAACAATACAAGTTCATTGTTCAATTATTATGTCAAATTAAGTTTAACAGTATTATTGAAGTGGTTAACAAATCAATCGAGCACTATCGTGATAATTATGTTTTCCCACCACAACAGATTCAACTTGAAGGTTCTAATTGGCCAATTTCTTGTATGTTTATTTCTTCCCTTTATATCTTTTGTTGTTTGTTATTTTTATATTGGTACTGGTGGCCCGCCCTCGCTTAGCTTCAGTTTATAACTATATTTTTCTCACCTTTTGAACCTTCCCTAGACCTCCACGAACATTTCATGACCAAGATAAGTTAAATCCGTTCAGCCGTTCCCGAGTTTTAGTGAAACTAACGAACAGCAATTGATTTTTATATATATCATCATCATCATCAACCCATGCTCGTCCACTGCTGGACATAGGTCTCCCCTAATGCACGCCACTGCTCCCGATTTTGTGCTACTTTCATCCAGCCCACTCCAGCCAGCCTACGAATATTATTTGTCACAAAGTGTTGTTACTATTGCATCCATGTTGTAAAATTTCTGGCGCCAGTTGCCTTTGACATCTTAAAGAACTTCTGCACTGGTGGTAAGAAAAAAACATTGAACATTCCAAATTAAAATTATCTTCTTTTAAACCTACTTACTTCCATTCCAATTACAATAAAAAAAAATATTTATCCATTTAAGATTTTCTGGGGTGCTTTTCTGACATTTCTTTGCCTAATACTTTCCCGTGTGTTTACATTTTTTACAAGCGTCATACATAGCCGAGTGCAATCCTACACTGCGGTTGCAGTGGCCTACTTTTGCTGCATCTAGGGTTGCCAGGCCGGCAAACCTAATAGCCGGACAGAACAGCCAGTTTGACCGGACATTTGGGTAAAAACACGTGCAGTACAAACATACGTACAGTCACAAAAATACAATGAAAATGAAAACAATTATACATGTCAAAGTATCTCTATCTTTAAGTCTGTTAAAATATTTGATGAATTTTGGTATATAAATTACATAAATGTTTCTATATCGGTAATAATTAAAGTTTGAAAATTTAAACTATGGGTAAGTTTGAATGAAAATCTAATTTACTTATTTCGCATCGACATAATCACGAGCACGTACAGTATCTTAAGTTCTTAATCACTAAATAAAGTTATATAAATAAAACTACTTTTTCACGGGTTAATGCACGAAACTTTATTTATTTATTGATATTTCGCAGCCTTTACGGCTGTGTCGTCGGAATCAATTTTTTGACGTCAATAAATAAATAGATAAACAACATGAAAGGGACAAAATTGAAACTGCCATAAATAACAATAATGTGCATGTTAATTTTATATAAATTCTTTTGAAATTGATTACGCCTACAAGTTTTTTTAATCTAAAAATGTTAATTCGGTTGATAAGTTATGCTCTTGCATTGTACAAAAAAATGGGAACATTCGGGTGTGGTTTTACTGAAAGCGATTATTAGAACATAGGTTTTGAGTTATTTATGGCAAATAAAAATTTAACATGTAAAACCAATACATATAAAAACAAAACAATCAGACAGTGAATAAAATCTATCCACATATATCATATATTTGACGACCTCCGTGGCCGAGTGGTTTGTACGCCGCGTTTCATGGTGTCGCCGACTCGAGAGGTCCCGGGTTCGAATCCCGGTGGGGGCAGATGTTTGTGTGATGAACACGAGCATTTGTACTCCAGTCATGGATGTTTAAATATGTATTTCTATATAAGTATACTTATATATGTAAAGTATGTGTATTCTATCCGTTACCCTAGTATCCCATAACACAAGCCTTATAGTGCTTACTTTGGGGCTAGGCTAATTGGTGTGAGTGTTGAAAATATTTATTTATTTATTATTTACTATTATATATCCAAAGAACTTAACAAATAAATGTAATTTCAGACAAATGGAAAATTCAAAGTTAATTTCGTTATAAGAACTAGATGTAAGAACATTTTTGCTTGTTTTCTATATTAGGAAGGAATAAATGTCTTTTTAGTATCAAATTCTAATTCATTATTATACCTACCGAAACAAATAGCATTTTCGTTAACGTAAAAAATGACATGACTCTCCAAATTTCTAAAAGGCCTTGTCTGGGCTGCCCCGGGACTCAAGCAAAGACCTCAAAGCCGTACGGCACCCTTTGACATTATACGCCTTAATTGACTGAAACTGCAAACTACTCCACATTCATCCTTATCGGCGGAACCTTATTGCCGCATGTACGCCAGCTGCTTTGGCTCGCCTACCAGCTATATCTACTGTTCCACCAGCAATGCCAGTCATCCTACCACTTCGCCGGCCGACCTACCAGAAGCGCCTGCCAGTCACCAGCAGCTCCGACCGGGAATTAAGAGACGCCCGACCAGGAGCGCTGCAGCTTCCAGGAATGCCGCCCATCTGTCTACGGCAACTCCTGAAGAAGATCGCCGACGACATAAGATCCTCTACACTTCACACCTCCACATTTCACATCCTCGCAATCGCCCATTCTCTATTGTTTTTTTATTCTTCATTTTTGTGTAAATACTTTCAATTATGTTAATATAAATATACTCTATTTATTTATTTATTCCAGTTATAACCTTTTCCTCTTGTTCTTATTTCCTTTTTTTTGTTTCCTCCCAGGTGGGGGAGAGGGTGAGAAATCCTCATGGATACCCTACAGCCGGCTGTACGGTTATGTCAGACTCTTACTGACTAAAAAACACCCGTTAATCATGCTTATGGCCAGAAGGGCCTTATAAGCTTCATCTGAAGCGATCATCCCTTGAGAGGGGGATGATGCGGTCATTTCCTATTTCTATTTTTTTTTATTTTATTTATTTATTTATTTCAACTTTATTGCCACAATTACAAAATGGACAAAAGGCGGACTTAACGCTAAAAGCATTCTCTGCCAGTCAACCTTTAGGAGTACAGAAAGACACGAATGCGGCTTTAGTAAAGAAGTAATTAACTAATATAAACATACCATAATAGAAAGTACTTATCTTGTACATAATAACTAAATATACATGAGCACAAGACATATAAATATATATATATACACACACACATACAATAATATATATATATATACACACATACATATATATAAAATCCATCGATGATGAGACTGAAAGGGACTTATGAAAGGAGTTTAACGTTAGTGTGGAAGGCTATCCAGAAGAAATGCATGAATTTTCTTTTTAAAAATTAACCTATTAGGTGACTTTCTAATGGAGTCCATCTCTATTTATTTTGTTGCTACACGACAGCGTTTTCAGTTAAAAAACCGCTTGCATTGCGACCGCACACGTGCATGTGTCGCCCACGCAAATTATTTTCGTCCCATACTTTCTATTCCGAATTAGGGACACACGATCATCATTAATATCTAATATGAAATTTGACGTAGCAGCCGTCTGTTAATTGACGGGATTTTTAGCTAACAGTTTGACAAAAACATGTGAATGATTTGTTTATAGTAGTCACTGGTTTTTATTGTTTGTGTTTGTTTGTTTAGAAAATGGTTTTTTGTACAACCGACACGTGTGGGGCCCGAGAAATTAGTTCTTAACACTTGGGAATGTTTATCTCTCCGTAAACAACCTAAAACTGTGTGTTACGTTAATAGCTTTTTCGGGAAACGTAGTTTACAATTTCAAAGTCATCCACTTCGTAGGAACAGATTTTTTTGTTTCACAGAAACTTATGTGTATTCATGAGTTAGTGGAACCCTTTCAGGATTTTAAGTGATAAACTGATGCAACGACAACATCTGTTAACTATCCGGTGTAGAGTGTAACTAATAACTTTAACCCCCTTATTAATAAACGAAGAATAAGCTTGGATTAGTTAATCCATGTTTTATTTCATTCCGTTGAATGGCAAATGGCATTTGAGTAAAGCCATGTATCCACTAGAGGCAGCCTCGGGTCGAGCGGCTGCCTCACTCCGAGGCTGCGCAAGTGGAGACGCTGCCTCAATCTGAGGCACGCCGCGATGTGAGGAAAATTCGTCGCCGCGAGCCGAGCCATAGTTTGTCGGTTTCTGTGCCGTGCTCAAAGGCGCCTCAGTCCGAGCCGTGTGTTTAATGGAGACGGTCGCTAAAATTTCGAAAGCTATTGCCACCTTCCAACGTCATGTCCAATAGCAAGTGTTCACATCCATGTATAGTTCTATTGCGGTATAATTCTTTTATCCACCAGCGATGCTTCCTCTTTTGTGTAGCTTTTTGTTGCCTCCTCTTTTTCTTAATAATGGTTATTGCTATTAAAGCAGCAGCTACTCGACGCGCGTCTGGTGCCATCGCGTTTTGGCTTTTAACTGCGCAGTGCGCCGCCAGCGGATCAAGCTGAGGCGACACGCGTCGAGCTGATCCGTAGCCATTGCCTCAGAGCGAGCAGCCTCAAACTGAGGCTATTTTCTTCAAGTCGAGGCCGCTCGACGCGAGGCTCCCTCTAGTGGATACGCGGCTTAATATGAACAATACGCGGCGTAACTAGTCGAAGCTCGAAGAGTAAGAGTTTTTGTATGTCGAAGCTGCAACATTCTCTCCACGACTAACTGTGGCTACTATTCCAACGCGTACAAAGAAGTTTGGTGACCCATTTCTTTGTCGTACTATCCGTAAATGGAATACTCTGCCCGCTCACGTGTTCCCTCCCTCTTATAACCTCCTCCTTTAAAAGAGGCGTGAAGAAGCAACATGCAGGCCGGCAAGGCGAGGATGGCTGGTGTGACAGGTAGAACTGCTGAATCAGCTATCTTCACGTCTGGGCTTCACCGTCACTTAACATCAGGTGAGGTGGAGTCATTTGTCGGACCTATCGATAAAAAATAACGTAGGCAATGTTTGAGCATCAATGCGACAGAGAAGCATGTGGATATAAAGATCTTAAATGATGGTGATCGGATGGCTTGGTAGACAAATACCTTAGTCTAGTGTACTGTGTGTGTTGAGGCGCTCGATGGCGCAGGTGGCTAGCGCGTTCGGCTGCGATCGTTGAAGTTAAGTAACTTTCGCAGTGGTCGGTCATTGGATGGGTGACCAAAAATTTACTATCTCGAGCTCCTCCGTGCTTCCGAAGGCACGTTAAGCCGTTGGTCCCGGCTGCATTTGCAGTCGTTAGCACCCACGAATCCGCACTGGGCCCGCGTGGTGGGTCATGGCCCAATCTCCCTATTCCATCCATAGGGAAGGCCTATGCCCCAGCAGTGGGGACATTAATAGGCTGATGATGATGATGATGATGAGTGACTGTGACAGACAGACTGACAGCAGGAGGATAATAAAAGGGTTCTGCGTTAACTTTTGAGTACGGAAACCAAAAAACAGATCCAAAAAGTTGCTTCTGTAATATGATTATATAATTAAAAAACATTCACAGGAGCGTGGGAAGCGATATGCACCCGTGCTTTCATGAGCAACTTATAGGTAATTTAATAATATAATCAGTATCGAACGCGGAAAGCCTCATTTGATAACGAAACTTTTACGCCGTCCCTTCGTCGTGTCGGTAACACTTCCACGCGTCATTCATTACCGATTAATGGCGTGAAGTAATGACGCAATTTACGTCAGCACACATGCAACGCCATCGATCATCGCATCCGAATGACGACTCGTAAAATGGGAACTGGTCTTACGCACCACAAAGTATCTATTAAAAAACCCAAGCCGACTTACCGACCTTAGTTGAACATTTTTAAGCCTCCGCTGTCCATTCATTCGTCCGTTCGTTTCAGAATTCTGTATCTTTTTAATATATATAGATATAGATAGGCACTATCGCGCGAATTTTGCGCTCTGTCACTTGGCGAACAAAATGCTTTGAACGGTTTTCTACAGTAGTTTTTACTACGCCCCGCCTTCGCGTCGAACGCGCCAATCCAGGCCGCCGCGCTGCACAAAAGTAAGACGGAGAGCATTTTAATTGATTGAATAATGAATTGAATTGCATTTGTTTTAGTTGCAATTTGTCATCCGCATCGTGATCGCGACAGCGCTATACGAAAAAGTAAGACAGCGATAATTACATGTCTATGAATGATTTTTTACTACGCCGCTACCGCAAGCGATTATGGCATTATGAGTGAGAGAGCGGGTCTTTCCGCGAGTGTACCTAGTCAGCAAAAGTTTCATAGAAACAGATTAAGTATTTCTATCGCCAATGTATCATCAATTAATTAAAATTTATAGAACCCCCATACTTGCCGGAGCTTTTGTGTGCTCGATTAGGTGAAATAGTTAAAATCGTGATTTGACCCATCAGCGCGACATTACGACGCGCTTTTTTCATATTCACACAAAGTTTTGAATGTTACGAAATTTCTTTTTTTTTTGAATTGATGTTGTAGGTATGATCATAAGGTAAACACTCAGACCCTATTGCATTAAAGCTTTAAATTCAAATTTTAAAGCTATTTAATGTTTATGCCACATACTAAGTATTTAATTTTTTTTAAAATCGTGTGTGAAGCAACATAAAACAAAAAAAATAGTTCTTCAAAACTTCATGTTCGTCGGGAAGAGCTGCGCACGCATCTCACACGCATATACAGAATGTTACAAAAATACAAATAAAGCTTGAAGGGCGTTGAAGTACATCATACAAGGAGTCTTCTCTAATATTCTTAAAATATTTGCAAAAAGTTTTAACTTTTTATAAACAAAGTTATTTTTAATGATCCTCGAACTAGTGACATGTCTTAAAATGATCGATATTTTTATTAATCATTAAAAATAACTGTTTTTATAAAAAGTTAAAACTTCATGCTAATATTTTAAGAAAAATAGAGAAGACTCCTTATATGATCTACCTCAACGCCCTTCCAAGCTTTATTTGTATTTTTGTAACACCCTGTATAGTCGTGTGACGCTCGTGACGCATTTCCGTTTCATATTTTCCATAGGATTTTTTTCCATTTACACCCCATCCGAAAAGAATTTTCACTTCCATCATTATATTACAAACAGACACAGAATAGCATAACATGATATGTGCTGATTGCTGTACAACACGTTTTGACAAATCACACAATTTGTGTTGACAAAGTAGCGTATGTTATCAAACGAGCGAACCATATTAGCATAACTAGTGAAGTGATTAGAAAGTGTTAATTAAGTAGGTACTTGGTTAAGTCCATTAGTATAACCTTTTCCATTAAAATGTGTGTGATAACGAGCCAGAATGACACTTGGTAACTTTTCTCTTAAATAATTTCGAGGCGGAAAATGAATTGGAGAGTTTTTAAGAGAGAGGTATATTGCTTATCTATCTATATATATAAAACTCAAAGGTGACTAACTGACTGACATAGTGATGTGATCTATCAACGCACAGCCCAAACCACTGGACGGATCGGGCTGAAATTTAACATGCGGGTAGATTTTATGACATAGGCATCCGCTAAGAAAGGATTTTGTTCAATTCTACCCCCAAGGGGATAAAATAGGGAATGAAAGTTTGTATGAAACTTTGTCAATTTTAAACCGATCGGGCTGAGCCTTTGCATGCAGGTATAAGAAGAATTATAGATGAATGTCATTGTGTATAATACAAGCCTGAGAACAAAAACTGTAGTCTACACTTCAGCTCTACACCGACGCGAAGCGAGGGCGGGTCGCTAGTTTTTATCATAAAGTTAATTTTGCACTAATTACTACACACATTTTATAAAAAAACATATTTTTTTAAAACTACAAGTGTTAAAGCTACAAAATAACGTTTCTAGTATAGAATACAATACCTATTGTTTCTTGATAAAAACTAAGACAAGTCAAGATTTAAAGTATAGCAAAATATGATATCGTTGTAAATTCGAAAGCATGCAAAAAGACTCTTTTTAAAAGACACACCTACCTACAGTTGCATACGAATACGTCACGCAGGCAATGAGGATCATTACTAGGTCAGAAAATCAACTCAAAATCAACAGTAAATAACTAAATATTTCCAACACTCACACCAATTAGCCTAGCCCCAAAGTAAGCACTGTAAGGCTTGTCTTATGGGATGCTAGGGTAACGGATAGAATACATATACAGTACATATATAAATATATTTATATAGAAGTACATATTAAACATCCATGACTGGAGTACAAATGCTCGTATTCATGACACAAACATCTGCCCCCACCGGGATTCGAACCCGGGACCTCTCGAGTCGGCGACACGATGAAACCAGGCGTACAAACCACTCGGCCACGGAGTTCGTCAAAACAGTATAATTTATGATCTAAAAAGCTTTTTAATTCATATACTTTTTAAATCATCGAAATCGGTTCATTTGATGCGATTTTATCGCCGGCGGGCGAAACATGTGACGTCACAGAACTCGATCGTGGTTCACTCCAGCCCGGGCTCTGTTACGTCACAGCCACCACGCGGCCACCCGAAACTTCGTTTAGTAATTTGGTCATAACTTCGTCAATATTGGTCGTAGAACAAAAATTAAACCACTATATTTTATGAAATCCTTACCTCTATAAATCTGCATTCTCAACTAAATTCGTTACGCATCCTCAAAGCGGTTTAATCTAAATATAAACGGATGATTCATGAACCGCCATGCTAACCTTATGTGGTCACACCGGCGTGATTCCCCGGACCGGACGTCCGACTGTCTGGTTGTCATACAGTATGCACTAGGACATAGCACGTCCGGAAATAAGTCTGCACTGCAGATTACAATTAACCGTTCGTTGGTTACTAGGCTAAAGTTAGGTAGGTGCCCAAAAAAGCAAGGTTTATTTAAGGTTAAATCCTACAAGAATTATAAATGTGAAAGTTTGTGTCTTTGTAATGTATTGTTACTCAATCATGCAAAAACTACGGAACGGATTTGGGTTCAATTTGGTAAGAGTGCACTGCCGAGTAAGGGCGGACCCAGCTTTGGCGCCAGGCGGGGGGTCATATAGACGTGGTATATTAAATATTGAAAGTACTTAAATAAAATCGCGCTGGGTTTGATCCATCTGTACCCAGCTCAGGGGGGGGGTCATGACCCCCATGACCCCCCCCCCCCCCTGGATCCGCCCTTGTGACACGACTGAAGTGAAACTTCTGTAGCTCCATATATATATATATATACGAGTGTACAATTATTAAAAGACAAATATAATCAAATAAAAAAAAATCGCAACAATTTAATAAATAACCATACAACTTCAACCTTTATTCTATAGTAATAAGGCTCCGTTAATGCTGAAATTATAATATTATTATAATATTATTAATAGTAATATGATTATATAAAAAGAACGCGGTACATTCAGTCGTTTAACCTTTTAAATGCCAATTCTATTCTGTAAATGCCTTCGTCTGATTGGATATTGGACTTTAAACCTTTTTCTCAAAGTCGAAAATGGTTTGTTAGTGAACTCCGAAGGTCTCTGGTTCAAGCTCCTGCTCCAGGGCTGGCCACGGTATGTATCCGGCGCATCTTTTATCAACAAACAGCCTCGATGTAAATTATACCACACCAATAGCCATGTGACAGCAGAGTACAAATGATATTGAATGCAACAATACAAAATTGGAACGAAGTTCCTTATCGCGCGTTGTGAAAGGGGGCTAGACGGAAAAAATTCTTACGAAAAGTTGTCACGACACTTTTTGAATTTGAAATTTGAAAATAGAATCCCAAACATATGTTTTCTACTTCAGTTACCACAAGCCAATTATTACGAAAATTGAGCCTACTGATTAAGTTTATATAACATTATATTTGTTAATAATAAAAAAAATATTATTATAACTTAAAAAAAACTAAAATTTTATTACAACTCCTTCACTAATTAATCGAAAGGAACTTCGTTCCATCCGGGTCCATCCCTTGACACCTCTCAAGTTTTTTTTTATTTAGTTTCATTGCAATTGTACCACTAAAGTAATTTATGAATTAAGTGATTTTGTATAAACGGCAATTAGTGTTTGCGAAAAGTAAACGTTGATTAATCCAAGATATAACGTTGTAATTAAAAGTAAAATGCTAATTTTGAAATGAATAGTTTTTCGCTGACTAATTACGAAGTTAATAGGGATGATGACTATTTTTTTTTCTTCGTTTATCAGGTAGATTTTTTAAAAGAATTGGACACGTATTTTTTCTTTTTTCACATAATATAAACTTTGCAGAGATATATTGATATGAAAAGTCGCATGACGTCACGTTTTGGTACAATTTTCACTTCAAAGTGACGTCACGAGCCCCTACTCCCAAACTTTGACGCGCTATAACTTTGTCATTTTTTGGTTGATTGCCCAAAGAAAAAATACGTGTCCATTATTTTTTGATCATCTAACTGACGGACTAAATAGAATATCGTTTACTGTACACTAAATACAAAGTAAATTTCATTACATTTCAAAAAACATATAAACGAAACAATAATGCCGATGCCCAATGATACCACTTAATAGAAAACGAGACTATTTTTAATTAGGCACCTATTAACAAAACTATTATAAACATGTAGTTGGCATGATTGAGGAGCTCGATGACGCAAATGGTTAGCGCGTATGGCTGCGATCGTTGAAGTTAAGCAACTTTCGCAGTGGTCGGTCATTGGATTGATAACCAAAAATTTACGATCTCGAGCTCCTCCGTACTTCGGAAGGTACGTTAAGCCGTTGGTCCCGGCTGCATCTGCAGTCGTTAGCACCCACCAAACCGCTGCGCCCACGTGGTGGGTCATGGCCCGATCTCCCTATTCCATCAATAAGGAAGCCCAGTGCCCCAGCAATGGAGACATTAATAGGCTGGTGATGATGGTGTCATTACTACTACCATGTCCCTTGTTATATGCGAGTCCTCGATATTTGTTATATTATCCCTTTAATAACAAAAATACTATGATATTGATGACCACGAAAGTTTCTGGCATAATTCTCTGAACTTAAAATTAAATTTAACATCAGTTTCTCCTTTTCATTCTGAAAAGAGAATGACAAGAATGCACTGTTGTCAAAATTAAGTTTAGGTTTACATAATCATGCCAAAATCGACACCTATAATCATAACCATAATCAATTATAATCATAATCATAATCATTTATTCAGTTTAGGCTGTTACAAGCACTCATGAATGTCTAGAAGCTACGCCATCGGTTCGTAAATCTACGGCGCGAGACCTTCAAGGTCTCGAAGGTCTGAGAAGAACCTTCAAGAAACTCAGCAAAGGCTGTTTTTTTTTCACTATGACGATCAATGCTTGGGTGTTGCAAATGTTTCATAAATCAAAATTATTATCTGCCTATCCATGAAAAAGTCACTTATAATTGACAACAACAAAAATACCGATTTCTTTTTCGTTTCTAAAGTGAAAATAAAATAGATAAAATGACCACTAAAGATTAGTAGTTTCCCAACAACACAGATGCGCCCGCGCATATCACCGTGTCGAAACCACGAGGCCTTAATCTCGCCACTAGTCGTGCCACTTATCAAGTGATAAATCCAGAAATTAACGTCGAACATAAAGAAGCGGTGGACAGATTAAGCCCAATACCAATATATATATATATAATAATATCTGCTTCCAGTACAGATTTATTTATCTATTAATGGCCTTTTATTTTATCGTTAGTCTTGTACCTACAATGCGAAGAGATGGTGCTGCCGTGCAGCTTAAGGAAGGTGAGAAAAAAATCGACGCGGCCATCAGGGGGCCATTAGCCTAACGGAAATGCTTGGGAAAACGCTAGCGCTTTCGGTTTTATTTTGTTATTTCAGACCGCCGAAGGTTTTCAAATATATATATATAGCCGAAGAATAATTATCAGAACCAAATTAACACTTCATCCATTTTAATGTCGTCATAAATTGAGGTTGATTGGGTCATCTATGAAATGCAGTGAAAAAATAATCTGAACACTTATTGAGAAAAATTCTGATATTACTCATTTACTTGTAAGCGGACGTTGTATTCTCACAACAGTGTAACAACAATGGATATGTATTGACAATCATCGCTTCTTCGTGGTTAAGCCGTGCGTATCGCCAATGCGTTATACTTGCATCGTTCGAAACGTTGCAATATTCATAATCGCTTAAAAGTTTAGGTGTAGTACAGTTAGGCTTGCCAGATGGCCGGAAAATCCGGGATTGTCCCGGAATTTTGCGTCTTGTACCATGTCCAATAATTAGACCAGGAGCACGATCGCGCTAAATGTTTGACATTGACTGAAACTCAATGAACCTTGAACGAACCGCAACTTTTTACGACATTTCGTATCGCGCTAAAGATTTGACAGCTAGTTGAAATTTAAACGTATCACTATTGGCCCGTACTCCAGTACCCTTAGTACGAGTTTGAGCTCACGAAAACTATCATAGTTTTCGTAATTGTAAATTATGTTTTATTTCCATTTTGGTGAAAAGTAACCAAATATACTTAAAATTTAAGAAGACGCAACTGATTTAATGATAGAATTTAAACACTGTGTATTTGTATTGAAACCATAAAATAAAATCAGTACCCTTAGTACGAGTGCAAGCTCACGAAAACTGTCATAGTTTTCGTAATTGTAAAACTCGTACTAAGGGAACAGTAATATTCAGCCAAAAAAGATAAAGTATATTTCCGTTGGCAGGTAAAAATTAGCGCGATACAGATTTCGTTTAAAGTTAAGTTGCAATTAGAATTGGAGCAAGATTGAACTTACGCGGATTGTTCAAAACAATAAAAAGCGCAATTGGCCTGCAGATTGTCCTGAATTCCGATAATATGCTAGTTTCGTTCCAAATTAACTAATAACGAATGACACCGCTTGCAATCTTCCAAATCCATTGACCGAAGTCATTTCGGAAATTTCGGGTGCACACCCCGTAGTGTTGGGATGGTCGTTGGGTTCGATACCCCCTCTCAACGTTTCCACGCGTCGCCCTCGGCGCGGTCAAGCCCACCGGGTGAGACCTAGGGTTCCCAACCCTCCCGGATTGCCCGGGAGACTCCGGTAATAATAGTTAACCTCCCGACCTCCCGGAGAGCAATAATTTCTCCGGTTTTTCTAAAACTTAAATGCAGATATCGCTATTTACTCGCTGTGCGGCCACAACATCTCGCGCCTCTCCGCTGCCGCCGGTCTAAACCTGTTCGTCTCGACGCGTTACATCCCCCAGCGACTTGCCGAGTATGTCGCACGTTTGTCTCTTGTTCTCAGTGTAATTAGATAAATCATTCAGTAAAATGCGTGTTGCGCTAACGGGAGGTACCTAATAAGTATTTTGAGAAAAATAAAAAAGTAGAATGGGTATTTCTTTAGTAAAAGCAGAGTTACAAGTACTAACAAACTTCGATTTTTCATGTAAAAGCTTTTATGATTTTGTGGTGAAAAATTGACAACTATTGGCTGCTGACATCTGAATGGCTGCTGAGTCGACAATTATTAAACAAAATAATTATAAATTTATTAATGATTGATTTTCTTTCAGTCCGGACCCCCCCCCCCCCTCCCATATTAATTTCTTTAACATACAATTCTCCCTTTCGAGAGTTGGCAAGCCTACTGAGATCCCTGAGGGAGGCCCAGTGAGCGACCTGCGAGCGGGCGACGGACTTAGCGTGAGGGGGTAGATTCCAATCCGGGGGTAGTGGTGAATGTCGTTTACCCGACCTGCCCGAATTTTTGAGCTGCTTGATGTTTTAAGTCTGGGGGGTGATTGGGGTTTTGATTTGAGGCTTTATTTTTCTGGAGATGGAGGGGGAAGGGGTGCAAATGTCCCGGAATTGATAAGCCAGCACCTGGTTACCCTAAGTACAGTACATGATTCATTACGAACCACACAACTAGCATTGCTTGGATCATCATCAGCCTATTAATGTCCCCACTGCTGGGGCACAGGCTTCCCTATGGATGGAATAGGGAGATTGGGCCATGACCCACCACGCGGGCCCAGTGCGGGTTGGTGGGTGCTAACGACTGCAGATGCAGCCGGGACCAACGGCTTAACGTGCCTTCCGAAACACGGAGGAGCTCGAGATAGTAAATTATGGTCACCCATCCAATGACCGACCACTGCGAAAGTTGCTTAAATTCAACGATCGCTGCGGAACGCGCTAACCACTTGCGCCATCGAGCTCCTCAAACCTCCTCCGCTTGGATCAAAAGGTGTTATTTTTGGGGTTCCGTTCTCGTCTCAATCAGGGAGAACGGAACCCATAAAGGTTCCCTCGGTTTTCTATCTAGCACAGTTGATTTGCTCAGAATCTACGGGGCCGTTGAAGGTTGTGGTTATTTCTGGGAGCACTATGATAATAACGTAGCGTAAACTTTGGGCATCTCAAAAAAATATAACGTATTGATAATTGCCATAATTTTTGTACCTGACTGAAAGAAAATTTATCAATTAGTAAATTCTCGTTCACGCAATGATAGTTAATGGTTTGGCTACAGCGTTAATTATTATTTTTTTGTCGCGCCGAAGCCATTTTGATTTGAGCCGCCATTTCGTGAATAGATGACGTATGATGACAGGTATCATATTTCACTTCCCGGGTTGAGAGGTTAATAACGGACGACATTTTTTTATCTCTGTTGTGGGGGCCCCCTGTCTTGTGAGGGCCTCTAGGCCACAGCCCCGCTCGACCTGCCTTAAATCCGGCCCTGCCTACATATATTTAATCATATCCTTGGAAATTAATTACTTGTTCTTATTAATTTCATTTCATTTCGACGTCCTCCATGGTCGAGTGGATGTGTACGCCGTCTTTCATGGTGTCGCCGACTCGAGAGGTCCCGGGTTCGAATCCCGGTGGGGGCAAATGTTTGTGTGATGAATATGAGCATTTGTACTCTAGTCATGGATAATATGTATTTCTATATAAATATACTTATATATGTACTGTATATGTATTCTATCCGTTAACCTAGTATCCCATAACACAAGCCTTACAGTGATTACTTTGGGGCTAGGCTAATTGGTGTGAGAGTTGGAAATATGTGTTTTTTTTTATTATTTATTAATTTATTTGTGCTTGACATTTACACAGATCCAATTAAACTGATATTAATTAAATTACATTACACACCGCTTATATATTTAAACGTAACTTTTCAAACACCTCGTTTTATAAATGCTTAAAGTTATTTAAAAATTCAACTTAAATTTCATATAAAAAGTTTCTTTTGGAATTTTAGAAACATTTTGTATTTTTTGTATTGTCTCTCTAAAAATTGTAACACAAATATGTAAAATATATAATTAAACCTACTTATTTCGAACGATTACATTATCAATACCAACATACCTAATTGATTTCAACAGCTACCGTGAACACGTTTGTTTACGCCGTGTTCTTAACGCCAAACTAATTATGGAGCTATGCGTACAATCACCGATACATCTCCTCACAAAAGACAGACAAAATGACTCACAGCACACAGTAATAAGTTTCAAACGCCCGAGTACATATTCTATATAAGCGGCCGCCCGTGGTTAGTTAGAAATAAAGGTTCACTGCTCGTTCCCCGTAGGTGATAGCGTGATAATATGTAGCCTATATGTTGACCCGACTTCTTAATTATATTCGTGCCAAATTTGAAGTAAATCCATGCAGTACTTTTCGAGTTTATCCCGGAGATACAGACAAAAATTCTACAAACTATATTTCGTAGATCATACCCCAAGCTTTCTTTTAAAAAAATATTCAACGTACAGTTTTGTCTTTTCTGCCATTTTAGTATATGTCATCATCATCATCATCATCAGCCTATTAATGTCCCCACTGCTGGGCCACAGGCCTTCCCTATGGACGGAATAGAGAGATTCGGCCATGACCTACCACGCGGGTCTAGTGCGGATTGGTGGGTGCTAACGACTTCCGAAGCACGGACGAACTCGAGATAGTAAATTTTGGTCAACCATCCAATGAGCGACCACTGCGAAAGTTGCTTAACTTCAACGATCGCAGCTCATCGCGCTAACCACTTGCGCCATCGAGCTTCTCCTATTATATGTATAGATTAGTATTACTCATTGACATCTATCTTACATACAGCATAGGTATTCTGTAAGATGCAATCTCACTTACGATGTCATTTATTCGGATTTCTGATAAATGTCAAATATCTAATACTGGCTGCTTCTACAGACATAGCGACATTTTGCCGTGTAATGGCTTAGTGCGTATCAAACTAATATTTTAAATGGCAGCTACCGAAAAAGGAAGTGAGATTTTATTTTATAAAATTGCCCTTAGCAAAGAATGAGTATTCAAGAGCTCTCTTTGAAACCTTCTTAATAAAAAATAATATTAATCGTTGCATTCGTAAGCCATAATCGTAAAGATTATCATAATGGGTACTTTTAATTTACGATTTATTTCATTAACCGCGGATCGTATAATGATCTCTTTGCTGCTCTTCAAAAGTGGTTATGGAACTGCTCCTATACATATTATAATAGTATTTTGTTTAAGGTTCATAGTATTTCCTCTGTATATCTACTATCATTAAAATGGTTCTTCGTTTTTATTATAATGTAGTTATAATATTTATTTATGCGACTGTTATATAATACCCCCCGTATTAAAACAAGAATGTGGGTTTAGTACCACATGTATATGTAATTAAAAACACTTGTATACTAGACTTTATGTACATCCATGTTATGAAACCTCTATAAAAGATTCTGAAACCATGGGGCGTTTTAACAAATGTTTCGGCGGCAAAATGGTTTTTGGTTATTTCTAAAAATTAGGTAGGTAAGTGTATAATATTGTGAATTCCGTAAGAAAATAACTCACTTATTACCTCGAAATCCGCGATGTGAGTTTTTGAAACGCGAATTTCAAATAAATTTCAAATCACATCGGCGGATTCCACGATGGAAACATAGTTTGAGCCCAGTAAAAGATTCTAAAATTTCCCCATCTAATAGTTACACGGAAAGTAAACGCTTTTTACACTTCAAGAACAGAATGGCAACACTCATACTTAGGGTTGCCACCTATTTTTGTCCAAATAAAGTACATTGGATAATAAAAGTAGAAAAGAAGTACATTTTATTCCACTTTATAAGTAAGCTTAAAATATATTTTACGTTGCTTCTAGCAACTTTAAATAAATAATTTGTAGCCACTAAAATTCTGTAGTTCTTTTCCGCAACGGGAAAGGTCATAGTACAAAGCCATACAGCCACGACAATGATGCAAGAATGAGCTAAGAGCGACATATTTATACATACTGTCTGTCCGTTTTACGAAAAAAATCTTCCTATCAATCTCTTTTTGTATATTTTATGCAAAATTAATCCTCGTGTAATCAGACCACATTAAATAAAGTACTTTCGCGTACTTTATTGTTGACATAAAGCATAGAGTACAATTACCCGAAATAACGTACAATACTTTATAATGAAGTACGGGTGGCAACCCTTTCTTTTTTTTTTGTGACGAGGGGAAATGCAGTTACGCACCATACCGTGACGCTGACTAGGCGCACGGCGTGTGTGGGACTCGCCGGCGCGGGAAACAGTGCCGACCCTATTCAAGCAGGACCAGTGCGGAAGGCCACACTGATCCTACTCCACTAAAACCCCCCGGTACCCTCCTACGCCCATATGGGGGCGTCTCGGGGCCGACGCACCTGCGTGCGCCACATCTCCGAGCACGCCCCCGGGCAGGCCCGGCCCAACGAGTGGACCGGGCGACGCGCCTCAGAGGGACTGCGCTAGGGTACTGGGCAGTCCCCAGACGTGGTGGCCTATGCTGGAGCGGCACCTAGGACGCGCCCAGACCACCTTAGGGCCGTCGAAGACCGGCAGTCACCGCTGCCTGCCTTCTTCGGCCCACCCGTCTACGCCGGAGAGGGGCGGGGCGGCTAGACTCATACTGGTTGACTGGTAGAGAATGCCTATGACATTTAAGTTTAAGTAAATAAATAAAGTAACCATAAATACTGATTTATGCGAAATCGCGGTGTCCCACTTACAGTAGTAAGCTAAGAGATGTAATATCATACAATTAGGCGATTTGACGCCTGCTAGTGCGCAAGAAAACCGCAATCGTGCAGTGATCGCCGCAATTAGATCAAATTAATAAATCAATAAGATGTAGTGCAATATTGCTGACTTTTAATACCGAACCTATTTTGGTGATGTTTATTCATGTTTTTAATTGATTTCGAGAAGGATAAAATTCTCGATTCACCAGTACATATATTTTAAAATTTTCATTCGCTCGTTACTTCAGAATTTTGTCAGACTGAAACACTGTAAGGAGATTCTGTAAAAAAAAACGACGGGAGTGCCGGTAGAAGTGAAAACTTGAATATTAACGTTGTGCATTTTTAATATTTTGGAATGGTTAGGGAATAATTTTGCACGAATTGCTTTAATTATCAGTATAATAATTGATAGTACTATCATGTATGTGATAGAATGCAATATTAATTTATTGCGCTATCATACACAAACATGACAATTTATATTTATTATATTAAAAAGTTTATCTCTCAGAAAAATCAACTTACATGGATCACGTTTAAGCGCACTTAGCGACATCTATTGTAAAGAAATCAACTTACGTGAATCACATTTAAGCGCACCTAGCGACATCTATTGTAAAAAAAAAACCATTTTCTTCGCAATAAAGCTGCCACGTAGACGTCCTAGATAGAGACTTATTATTATAATACGGTAAAATAAAATATAAATAAAATAAATATCTGCTCGGGGCCAAAACACAGCCCTCGTTTACAAACTCAAACCACATGTTTAATTAAAAAAAATAGAAAATAACTGTGAAACGTTTACATACTAGACTAGATGATCTAATAATCCATTTATCGTAGCAGCTCATTTTAAATGCCATTAAGACAAATTACAGTCGCAGCCAAAGCGTTTCCAATCGCCCTTCATCGAGGAATGCTAGATAATATCTTCGCGCTGCCATCTACAGCCGTAAATCTCAATAATAACACACTGGAACATAGATTTAATCGTCAAACGCCTTCACCGGAAACTTTAAGTGAGCTCGACAAAAATTTAGCCATTACTAAGTTTACAAAGCACAGTGAACTTACAATACCGTATGACAACTTATCATTTTCCTCTGGTATGTTTTAACTTTTAGGTTTCAAGACAACGCCACCTCTTCACATTAAATGAATGAATGAATGAAAAGTCATTTATTCAGGGTTTATTCCGAAATATACATCAGTATACTGGCCAGTGGTAATGACGTCACGAATCCGACGCCATTTTGTACTGGTATGCTACCATATTTTTACCGGGAAAACGAATATGACGCAGGACCGAGCGGGCGTGAGATGCATTCGAATTTTATGTCTTTTTTATTTAAAGATCAATAATGGTATCCGAACGAAAAGAATTCCTTTCAATTGATGAGGTCAATAAAAAATCTTCTTTATTCGCACTATTTTTAGTATTTCGTCGATTTATGACGTCAGTGCACTGGCCAATATATTTCGGAATAATTCACAAGTACAGTGTCGATTCATGACGTCATTAGCACTAGCCAGTATACTGGTATATATTACGGAATAGACCCTCAGTCTAGGCTGTTACAAGCACTTATGAAGCACATTGCCGGCAGCTACAATTTTTTTGTCTTATTTGGCCCTTATATAGAATACGTGGTTACTTTCCAATTACAGCATTATAGCGCATTATGCGGCATAATGCTTAACGTTGAGTGTTCCAACTACAGCAACGCTTCGCACAATTGAGCACTCTCAAAAGTGATGCTTTCGTGTGATGCGTGCATTCGTACCAACTCAGAGACAGAAAATTAACAACATTAAATAGTTTTTTTTAAATAATCAAAGTTCATTCAAACTGTTAAAAAATAAATATAAGTATGGATGAAGGTACAAACATTGACTTTTTTTTTCAATGCTGAACTTAGCGCACTCTGCTGGTGCATTTGAAAACTAATTCACGTTCCAATTAAGCATCAGCATAATTGGGCATTGTGCGGCACTGAGTCGCATTATGCTCTGTAATTGGAAAGCATACCGTGTCTGCTCTTTTGTTATTTATGTGAAGATACAACATCACCTAATCTTGAGCGTAAGTAGAATTAAACACATGGACCACAAATCTTTGTTTTTGCGCCATGATTAAACTAAACCTTCTTTCTTACGAAATACTAAAGCTAAATAACATTATTTTAAAGTGCGATTATAAAAAAAAAACAGGTTATGCAGAATGTTGTAATGGCTGGCAAGAGTATACACATATATGTGTTGTGAGTTGGTACTCATTGACCCTAACCTCAATAAAAGTTCTTTTGTAGTCAGCCAACCACGTGTGATGAGAAGTGTTGTTACTTGTTTTCTTTTTTTATTTATAAATAAATTTAATTATTTATTGCACAAAACAGAGTTACAGCAAGCAAAATGGTAAAAGACACTAAGAAAAACAATTGATAAAAAAATACTGAACACCACTAGCATGTGCAAACAGCATGCTTATACAAGTACAGAGCAACCATACATTAAAAATTCAATATTTTAATAATTACATTAACATAGAATTCATTAATAACAATTCAAATGCGATTAAGACATGCACAATTCATTAATCAAATTAGAAATATAAAATTAAATGAATTATAAATAAAGACATTATTAAATTAAATAAAAAAAGAACGTGAATTTCATAAATAAACAATTGTAATAATGATTATATCAAATGGTATTAATTATTTGTTTCTTAGGTTTTCACGCACATCACTCATTAAATAAAACTAGTTTTTACGGGTTAATGCACGAAACTTTATTTATTTATTTGACGTTACGTAGCCTTTACAGGCTTCGTCGTCAGAATAAAACTTTTATTTAATTTGTTGAGCTACCTTCGAAAGACTTTTATTGAGCGTTTGGTTATTTCATTGTTTGATTTTTAAGTTTTATTGTCTATGTATGAATTTATTATTTAATTTACTTAATAAAGTATTTTATTTAATTTTTTTTTGTAATTTTGAGTTTATTTATTTGACCCTAACTACCGTAAACTACCACCGGTTCCAAAATTGGGAGACCTTTCTGAGAAGAACCGGCGAAACAAACTCAAAAGAGGCTTTCTATCTCCTTCTTATGTTAAATTATGCAAACAAAAAGAACTAATAGTATCTGATGGTATTGCATGGTATTAATTAATTAATATATTTTTTCACATTGCCTTTCCAACTGTTGAGCGATTGACCGCAGATGTCAGGTACTCCGTCCAACCCACACAATAAATCATTATATTCCCAGCACATTCTATAAGTAGGATTGTGTGAGGAAACTTTATTGTTACAAATGGGTATAGAGAAAAGACACTCTCGTCTCACAGATCTATTTAGAACCTTGATATAAAAATCGTTTAAAAGAGTTGTCGACATAGATCCGTTAATGATCTTATGTAGGCAAGTGAGATATTGAACCTTGCGTCGGCTTTCGAGAGTCTTCAATCCAAAGTTATGGTTAGCATTAAATACGCTTATTTATAAAGCACCATCTCCTCATTTAACCTATACTACGTAAGATATTTGTTAAATAAAATTAAAGTTTCAACGGGTTAGATTCACTGATTTTATTTATTTATTGACATTTCGCATCCTTTGCAGGAATGTGTTGTCCGAATATAGATGATAAGTTTTACTGCTCCCTATTCTACTATTGTATACTCTGTGATTATCTCCACAAGTGCATCGTGCACCGGCGCCGGCGCAGCCAGCTGCATTCATTGTCCAGATGAAGGTGCGATAACCGTGACTTATCTCCCATTCTTCTGTTAGGCTAAGAACTCATGAAGCGGTTTTGCCACGGCACAGAGCCTTTTTATTTCAGAACTATAAATAAATAATAAATATTTCCAACACCCACACTAATTAGCCTAGCCCCAAAGAAAACACTATAAGGCTTGTGTTATGGGAAACTAGGATAACGGATAGAATACATATTACAGTACATAAATAAGTATATTTATATAGAAATACATATTAAAATCCATGACTGGGGTACAAATGCTCGTATTCATCACACAAACATCTGCCCACACCGGGATTCGAAGCCGGGACCGCTCGAGTCAGCGACACCATGAAACCCGGTGTACAAACCACTCGGCTACGGAGGTCGTCGATCTCAAGAAAACCGCAGTTTTCTGCCGAACCATAATATTCCAAGCCGAAATGGCAAGAAACTCTGTTTTTAAACAGAGTCATTCAATAGAATAATGACTTCAATATGAGATAATTCATGGAGCTATTAAAAATATAAATAATATACCAATTAAGACTTTACAATACATACACTTTAAGAGTACAGATTTAACACATCAAATCTTGTAAAGCCTATCTACCTACAACCTTTCTTTTTTTTTGACGCAGGCAAAACCTCTATTTACAGACTACGGCGACTTTAAGAGGCACATCGCCGAACGGATCTCACACCTGGCTCCCACAAGTCTTACGAACCCCCGCAGTGGCTGCCCACTGAGGACCCCCTAACTCTTACGGGCGCTTCACGGCATAATATCCGCTAAAAAACTGCGAATACCCTCTGAGCTGCTAAGTGCGGAACCGCGGGATCCCCGTTTAGGCATTCTGCCGCGTTACATACCTACAACCTTAAGGCACTTTGCAGACGACGGGGCGGGGCGGGCCGGTCAATTTCGCCGCGAATAATAGCACAAAGCGAATCCTATTCTTCAAACGCACATAGAGGGCAAAAAGACCGCGCCTTGGGTGCCCGGCGGGCAGTGGCGGCGCGGCATGTCCGCGGCTGCCCGCCGTGGATCATACAAACCAGTTTATATGCAGTAACGCAGACGGCGGCGCGGAGCGGTCAGCTCAGTCCGCGCCACGCGCTTATTAGTGATGGACTATTCAGTAGAACGAACGTCCTGAACTGACCGCCTCCGCCCGTCGTGTGCTTTGTGTACGCGGCGCGGGCAGCCGCAGACATCCACGGGCAGACGCGGTCTTTATTGCTTCGCGGACAAAATGCCCGCCCCGCCCCGTCGTCTGCTCAACGCCTAAATTTCACATTTTACGTGAGTTACCGTTCGAATCATACCATGAGTTCTTAGCTTAACTTGGTCAGCTTGATTTTCTAAGCCGCAAGTAGGTAGATAACTTTGAATTTCCTTAAAGGATTTTGCAGCGTCGCGGCCACTGTGATAAGATATCAGCCTGTATCCTTTGTCCGTGACATAGTTATATACGGTTTGGAATATTACGGTATTTCCATAATAGTAAAATAAATAACGAGGAACGCGATGGCGCGGGTGGTTAGCGCGTACGGCTGCGATCGATGACGCTAATCAACTTTCGCGGTGGTCGGTCATTGGATGGGCGACCAAAAATCTTCTATCTCGAGTTCCTCCGTGCTTCGGAAGCACGTTAAGTCATTGGTCCCGGCCGCATCTGCAGTTGTTAGCACCCGCCAATCCGCACTGGGCCCGCGTTGTGGGTCATGGCTCAGTCTCCCTATTCCATCCATAGGGAAGACCTGTGCCCCAGCACTGGGGACATTAATAGGCTAAAGATTTCGAAATTAAATAGCACAATAGGCAATTCGTAAAAACCTCTTTTAGAGTTTGTACAAACGTACGAGTAAGCAATAAGTTTTTTTTTTATATAGAGGTAGGCAAATGACTCTACCCCACCTGATGTGAAGTGGTAATAAAGTCCAAACGCGAAGATAGCTGGTACAGCAGTTATAAAACTGCTACACCAATCATCCTCTCCTTGCCGGCCTGCAAAAATGCTTCTTCACGCCTCTCTTAAAGGACCCCAGATTAAAGGAAGGAGGGAACACTTGCAGAAAAAACCTTTCGGAATCCTGTGATTTCAATTCCTACTTATGATTTATGAAGTAACTTAATGTGCCATGATTATTTACATCTCGAATTTATCTGCTATTAGTATATTATAATCTAGATCAATACGGTTCAATGACGCATGCCGAGTGACGTTTGCTGTGTTAGCAAACTGTATCAAAATGCAAACTCTACCTTTAGCACGAACCAAAATCGAATTCGTAACGTTTGCGAGTCCGAAATGTCATCGTCAAATGTGTACTGATTTTTATTAGTTCTCGTAACGTACTTTGTGCCGCTGCTGTTCAAGTTTCCATACAAAATTTGACATTGACATTTCGGTTTGCAAACTATTCGAATTCGATAATGGTTCAAGCTAGGGGTACTGTACACCTTCACTAAGTACTAATAAAGTGCCTCATTTAAGAATCTGATATATAAACACAAACAATGAATGCGACTCTTTATTCTTATGGAAACTATAAAGTTAACAATGAAACATTCTTCAAGTGTCATTCAAATAAAAACGAAGACATTGTTTTAACAACCGTTACAAGTACAGTATACTCATTAGCCGATATCACTTATCTACAAGAGACGGCTTAAGAGCTCCACTTGAGTGGATTAAAACTTCAAGTTAACTGTTCTAAATTAACTGATTAGGTCTAAAACCACGGGCAAAGCGGCCAATCCCCTCCTAGATAACTTGAAAGCTAACAGCTTTTACCTTTTTTTTTTTTTTTTTTTTTGTGACGAGGGGAAATGCAGTTACGCACCATACCGTGACGCTGACTAGGCGCACGGCGTGTGTGGGACTCGCCGGCACGGGAAACAGTGCCGACCCTACTCAAGCAGGACCAGTGCGGAAGGCCACACTGATCCTACTCCACTAAAACCCCCCGGTACCCTCCTACGCCCATTTGGGGGCGTCTCGGGGCCGACGCACCTGCGTGCGCCACAACTCCGAGCCCGCCCCCGGGCAGGCCCGGCCCAACGAGTGGACCGGGCGACGCGCCTCAGGGGGACTGCGCTAGGGTACTAGGCAGTCCCCAGACGTGGTGGCCTATGCCGGAGCGGCACCTAGGGCGCGCGGCTGGTCAGGCCGCGCCCAGGCCACCTTAGGGCCGTCGAAGACCGGCAGTCACAGCTGCCTGCCTTCTTCGGCCCACCCGTCTACGCCGGAGAGGGGCGGCTAGAGCGTCCTCCTCCCGCTCCCTCTCCGCTGCCTCCTTCTGCGCCATCACAGATTCGCAGAAGGAGGCGGCAGCCCTCCAGGCTCTCTCGCTACCAAGCATGGCTCTTACCATACTTGGCAGCGTGAGGCCTCCTCCGCCGAGCGCCGCGATCAGATCGCGGCGCTCATTTCGCCAGGCCGGGCACACGATCAACGTGTGCTCGGCCGTGTCGTCGGGAGAGGCGCAGTGATAACACCGCGGCGTCTCCTCCCGACGGGCGACTCGGTGCAGGTAGTGACCGAAGCACCCATGTCCGGTCAGTACCTGCACCAGGCGGTAGGTGAGGGTGCCCCGCTGGCGCCCTACCCACTCCTCCAACACCGGACGAATCGCCTGGCTGGGTTGGCGAGTGCCTCCACCCATCGGCGCAGAGCCTCCCCCTGCGCCTCGGTGCGGACCCGTTCTACCTCCTCTAGAACGGGTCGCTCGCCCCGCTCTCTCGCCGCGACCCGGTGTTGATGCACCTGGGACAGTACCAGGGCATCAACCTCCCACGGGAGCGTACCTGCTAGGACGCAGGCAGCCCCGTGGCTGACCGTGCGGTAAGCAACAGCTTTTACCTAAGTGTAGGATATCACATTTACATTCCGTTAGTATTCAATGTAAAGGAACAACCAAAGAACAATTAACTTGGAAGCATTAGAAGTATGTGATTGATTACGATTCGATAGAAATGATGGAGGCGAGATGTTCTGTGATACGAATGTCCTAGTTAAGGATATTCAAGTCCTTAGAATCTTATAGTAAAACAGGAGGCTAACGAGAAAAACAATACTAATTAATGATACTGAAATGACGATTTGATATTTTTATGGGATTGCATTTGTTAATTTATTCATTTTATTATTTATGCCATCTAACAATTTGCTGTGTCTGAAAAGGGCGACTAGGTTTGAAAGTACTCATATTGTAATTTTCCAGCTAATGTACACTAAGGCCCGTATTATAGAAAAAATCTCAGTGATTGATCTAGTCTTGAGCATAGTTAGAAAGGGATGTCGCTTTATATAGCACATAGCGATATCCCTTTCTAACTGTACTCAAGTAAAGATCAACACTTAGTTGTCATTCTGTAATACGGACCTTAGTTCGCAATAAACGATTGACTAAATAAGATCTACTAGCAAACCAGTGAACCAAATGTTCACCAAAACCTGATTTAAAAAAAATGTATTTAATTAATTGAGAACTTCGGAGATTTTGTGTGGTTTCCTTTGAAATTCGTGATTTCTCGAAAACCGGAAGTGCTACGTTACTCAAATCCGGTTTGTAGTCTTATCAGACTATTCTTAACTTATAACTTAAACATTCTCTTTATCTATCTCTTACGGTTTGGCCGCTGAAACAGCACCACAGACGGACGGACGGACGGACTTGTCTAATAGATAAGAGATTTTTCTTTAACTCTATGTAGCAGCTATTCCTATCAATTAAGAAATGATTTAAAAAAAAATGGAATGCAAAGTCGATTAGAATTTGAGAAACTGGTACTTGATCTCCGATCAAAACTGTGTATGTTGTACTGTGTACTTGTTGTACTTGTTGTACTTGTTGCCCTAAGGGTATGAACTTTCCCCTGAAAAAATGCGATACAAATTAACAATAGTTTTAAACTTTATGTTAACATTTAATCTAGAGTTTCGATTCGTTGTCGAGTGAGAGATTTAAAGAACCAAAAGAAACTTTATTGCAAAAATATGATAAAATAGATAACGTCTTAATAAATTATTTGGTGCCTGTATCGGCGGTTGTATTTTAAAAGTCGATCCTGATTAAGCATTTAAGCTCATTTCGTTAAAAAAAAGGCAATTCATCATTATCGCGTGATCTAAGATCATTAGTAAAAAGATCGTAGTGTTAGTATAAATTGCTTAATTTAAATCAATTTATATCATTTGTAACAGTTATACAATTTATTTGTGATCAATAGTTTATTATATGGTTTGTTTTTTGAAACTTTTACAAAGTTAAAACTATTTACGATATTCGATGTCGTGTGTTGTGAGCGAAACTGGTAAAGTTTTGTAGAAACATTTAAAGTTTTGATAAAACGCACCCTGGGAAGAAACAGTTTTAGTTAACCAAATCATAGTAGATAAAATAACATTTTAAACCCCTCATCCAAAAGAAGGTAAGTAAAAAACTTTCTGGGTTCCATTGTGGGTAAAAAAACACAAGAGTTACAAAGAACTTTTTAGAAAAATCCCTCAAAGATCCTTATTAGTTTAACGGGATAACTGTGTCTATTGTTAATGTCGACGATTATAATAAATACATTGTCAATATCATTTTTAATGAAGTGTCAGCAATCACTGATATAAAGATATAATTTCTATATAACAACTTTATATTAGATGGAACTGAAAAGACAAATTTATCAGCTACTATCAACAGAGAATTTTTGAACGTGTATAGGTTTGGTGGACTAACAAGTGAAACTCCCACGGCTTGAGATTACATTCATTATCGTCAGCCTTTTAATGTCCCCACTGCTGGGGCACAGGCCTTACCTATGGATGGAATAGGGATGGGCCAAGACACAACACGCGAGCCCAGAGCGGTTTGGCGGGTGTTAACGTGCCTTCCGAAGCACGAAGGAGCATGAAACAGTAAATTTTTGGTCACTCATCCAATGACCGACCATTGCGAAAATTGCTTAACTTCAACAATCGCAGCCGAATGCTCTAGCCACATGCGCCATCGAGCTCCTCTATAACTTTGTAACTACTTTACATTAGATAGAACTAAAAAGACAACTTTATCAGCTACTATCAAGAGAGAATTTTTGAACGTGGGTTGGTATGGTGGACTAACAAGTGAAACTCCCACGGCCTGAGATTACATTCAACAGGAAGAATAAATGTTGCTATGATTTCCGGTCAATAAGCCGTCCAACACACACAGTTTTGATCAGGATGTTTATAACGTGTCACAATCTTTGCGGTCTAAGCACACTTCAAATTAAGCTAGTATTTTGGTATATAAGTAGTTACAAAATTAAATTGCAGATATATTGGCAGAGCATGAAGAATCTGAATGTACTTTGGAAATGAAATTATACTTTATTGAAATTGAATTTTTTAAAACTTTTATGAATTGTCCAAATTTTTTTTCTACCTGTCAGGATATCTTTTAGCTGATGACAAGAATGGGCGCTAGAAAATCATAAGCATTTAACAGAAGTAGCAACATTTATAAAAAAAACTAGCGGCCCGCCCTCACTTCGCTTCGGTGTAGAGCTGAAGTGTAGATTACAGTTTCTGTTCTCAGGCTTGTAATATACACAATGACATTCATCTATGATACTTCTTATACCTGCATGCAAAGTCTCAGCCCGATCGGTTTAAAATTGACAAAGTTTCATACAAAGTTTTATTCCCTGTTTTATCCCCTTGGGGGGTAGAATTGATCAAAATCCTTTCTTAGCGGATGCCTACGTCATAACATCTACCTGTATGCCAAATTTCAGCTCGATCCGTCCAGTGGTTTGGGCTGTGCGTTGATAGATCAATATGTCAGTTAGTCACCTTTGAGTTTTATATATATATAAATATATATAGATTATGTCGCTACCAATACAACGTCCACTCACATTTTGATTTGTCTATGCGTATACACACGCTTGACGAACAAATCTGCAGAAAGCAAATACTAAGCGAAAAATCGGTGTTGAACCGAATTAACAATTGACATGCACAATTACCTAATGGTGCAGATGAAACTCATTAATTCGTTAATACTAATACATATTTCCCCTTTCCTTCCTCGTCATAAACAAATAATGTTGAAAAAAACAAATGAATGCCGAATAAACTCAAAAAATAAACTCAAAATCCTCGATTTTGTTTATTGAAAAATTTCACTCATTGTTTTTACGAAAATTTACTACTGTTAGATAAAATTTTCGAATTGTCATGCAATGCGAAATACATAATTATATAACCGCATTCATAGTATAAATATCGTCAGGATGGTGCATCTATAGCTGTGGTTCGTTTGGCCTCATTAAATAAGTTTCATCTGCACTCTTAATAGTGCATGCCAATGATGCATCTGGTACAACGGGCAAACAGCCTCGCCAAAGACCCCATTCATAATAGGTGCCAAATTACATTTCCAAACGACAGTCTCGGAAATGCAATCAGCTTTACTTATTGCCGAAACCTGATAAATGGGAGCATTGTAAAAAGAAATTATATGGGTTACCTACAATGCGAAGAGATGGCGCTGCCTTGCTTAAGGCTAGGAAAATTTCAACGCGGCCATCAGGGCCGTGGTAGCATAATTGGTCAGTGCATTCGCCCGGATTGCGAAGGGTGCGGGTTCGAGTCCCGTTCGCTGCCTGGTCCGCGTGGACTTTTTTTTCTAGTAAAAACTTTTCGTTAGATTTAAACATCTAGCAGTTAAATGCTTAAAAAAACGAAATTATATTACATATCGTGGATACAAATTCTTTAGTTATCTAAATCGGCTTTAACCTTGGCACCCTATTCGCGAAGTGAGCTGCCAAAATGTATGATCCACATATGATCCAGATCATAGAATAGATCAGTCAATCAGATTATTAGCCTCTCACCTACAGACGTCTTAGGATCGATATGATACATTTTTCATAAACTGCTAACCTTTGAAAATAAATCAAGTTTGGACGGTATAGATGCACTGATTTATCTAAGAAACAAATATACTAACCTCAGATAAAATGTTACCCCTTATTTAATAAACAAATAATAAACATGGTTGAGTTACTCTACATTTTGTCTCTGTTAATTGAATTACAATTGAGTGACAAGAACAAAACAAGGCATAACTAGTATAACCTTTTTCATCCATCCATCCATCCATCAGCCTTTCTCCATCCACTGCTGGACATAGGCTTCCCCCATAGAACGCCACAATGCGCGGTCCTGCGCTATCCGCATCCAGCGGCTCCCAGCACATTTGACGATGTCGTCAGTCCACTTTGTCGGGGGCCGCCCCACGCTGCGTCGTCCGATACGTGGTCGCCACTCGAGGACCTTTCTTACCCGACGGTTGTCAAATCCTCGAGCGATGTGGCCTGCCCATTGCCACTTCAGTGTGCTTACTCTTCGGGCTATGTCGTACACACCGGTCCTTCTACGGATCTCCGTATTTCGGATCTTATCACGTAGGGAAACACCGAGCATAGCCCTCCCCATAGCACGCTGCGCGACTCTGAGTTTTGTTATAAGGCCGACATTCATAGACCACGTCTCAGTCCCATAAGTCATCACTGGTAACACACACTGGTCATAGACCCTTCTTTTCAGGCACTGGGGAATTTTGGGTGTAAGGATGTGCCTAAGCTTCCCGAACGCTGCCAAGTCGAGTTGGTTTCGTCGGTTGACCTCTTTCTCGAAGTTAATTCCTTGTTTATTATTTAATGGGTTTATGTGTAAGTGTTTATTAGCACGGTAAATTTAGGTAGCGGCAATATTATTTAGCTTCCTCTTTAGCTTAAGAGAATTCTGTGGTGACCATTTTTTTGTGCTGTCGATCAATAAATCTCTGTTTGTTTAAAGTTCGGATTTCTTCTATAAAGCTGCTATTTCATTTAACATAAATAATAAAGACATTTGTTATAAAACGTAGAAATTCTCTACAAAAACAATATTACATTCAATAAATCAATAGAATAGTTAAATACAATAAAACAACAGTTATAATTTTTATTATTTTTGGGTTTACCTATAATGCGAAGAGATGGCGCTGCCTTGCAGCTTAAGAATAGCTAGAAAGAATTTCGACGCGGTCCGTGAGGGCTGCGGTAGCATAATTGGTCAGTGCATTCGCCCGGATTGCGAAGGGTGCGGGTTCGAGTCCCGTCTGCTGCCTGGTCCGCGTGGAATTTTTTCTAGTTATATTTTCTTTAGATTAAAACAACAGTTGTAAATCAATAGAGAATGTTTTATTAGAGATCGTTAAGATAAATCTCAGGAAGATATCAAACAAGATATTAAATGAATCACCATGAATGGCTGCCACTGCTGGTTTTATAAAACAATGCAATTGATCTTACTTACTAAACAATATTTCTCTTTATTGTTTTAAACTTTCATGGTCACTAACATTATAGTAATATAAGTTATTTACGGGATTGTTACCGTGTACCTTGTTTTTAGCGAGTTTCCGATATTTCGGCACTGTTGCAAACGATGTAACAAAACAAGGTACATGGTAACAATCCCGTAAATAACTAATATTACTATAATATTTATTTTACAATAAAATAAAACTTTAAAGTACCTTACTGTATTGTATGATGTTAATCTGTACCCTTAGCACGAACCAATATCGAATTCGTAACGTTTGCGAGTCCGAAATGTCATTGTCAAATGTGTACTGTGGCGCTGCTGTTCAAGTTTCCATACAAAATTTGACATTGACATTTAGCACTCGCAAACTATTCGAATTCGATATTAATTCGTGCTAAGGGTAAGATATATAAAAGGCAACCGCTACTAACTGACTGATCTAACAATCAACATACTTAAACCACTAAACGGATTGCGCTGAAATTCGGCACACACATAGCTATTATCAAGAGCTCTATGGCGCGAGTAGTTAGCGCGTTCGACTGCAATCATTAAAGTTAAGCAACTTTCGCAGTGGTTGGTCATTGGATGGGTGACCAAAGGTGCTTCGGAAGGCACGTTTAGCTTTTGGTCCCGTCGTCAGTCGTTAGCACCCACCAATCCACACTGTGTGTACCCGAATTGTAGATCACAGCCCATCTCCCTATTCTATCCATAGGGAAGGCCTGTGCCCCCGCAGTGGGGACATTAATAGGCTGATGATGTTTTTTTTTTATAGATAGGTCCGACAAATGACTCCACCCCACCTGATGTTAAGTGAAGGTGAAGTCCAGACGCGAAGATAGCTGATACAGCAGTTCTACCTGCCACACCAGCCAGCCTCACTCTGCCGGCCTGCATGTTGCTTCTTCACGCCTCTTTTAAAGGATCCCAGGTTGTAAGAGGGAGGAGAGACGTGAGCGGGCAGAGCATTCCATTTACGGATAGTGCGACAAAGAAATGAGTCACCAAATTTCTTTGTACGCGTTGGAATTGTGGCCACAGTAAGACGGTTACAACGTAGGCCAGCGCGCGTGGTCCTCTGAAGGAAAGGGGAAGGAAAGGATTATCATACTTAAAGAGTAATCGAGCTAACAGCTGTCTGTTCCTTGTCTGCAGTTGCAGCGGTATGCATACTGCTGGAGGTGGGAGCGCTGCCGAGTCGTCGCAGCGGGTTCACATGCAACGATCCAGCCCTCTCGTTCCCACACACAGGAGACACATTCTCCATCTCACTCGTCGCCGCCATCACTGTCATCGTGCCCTTTCTTACTGTAAGTATTTCTTAAGGAATTCCTATTTGCTTTATTTTCGTACAAGAACCAGATGTTAAGGAAACCAATTTGTTTCCTCTGACCCGATGTTGGACTGACTGGATTCCTTCCAGTTGCGAATATAGCTAGTGAGGCAGAGAAATGTACTGGGCCGACACGCTCTCCTTGGCCTAGCCTTATTCACTACTATAATCCTTGGCCTTAGTGATCAAAAATCTGTCGAGGACTGGGTGGTGTAACATATGTATTGTTTGTGATAGGTCACAGAATTCACGATAAACCATTATGTTGACTCAGGAACAATTAATCTACCCAATGAAGGTTTCTTACGCGCCTTAGAAGGCTCTCCATCACAGGGCCATATTTTTGTTGGCCACTCTTCTTGGAATGAAGTCCATTTTCAGACGGTACGGTCTTAGTGGATGGGGGCTAGGCGAAAAATTATGAGTTTTTTTCGTCACAACCGTTCCATATCGTGCGTAATTGTGTACCTACATCTATATCTATTGGTATCGACAGTGGAGAAGCAAAAACGCTTAAACGCCACTTTAGTACCTAACTTTACAGAAACGAGGTTGGCGGAGGAATTTTTAACTTTGTTCCAACAGTGTGTTCCACTACACTCACTTTTGATTGGGACATAAAAACCGGCATACTTAACTAGCTCTTAGTCCTGAGCATCGTGGATCCGTGACAATATCCCATTCCTTCCAGATGTGGGCAGTGGAAGCGATTCACCACAGAGACGACGAGTACAACATGAAGCAGAGCAAGCCGCTCGTCAGCGCGAAGACCGCCGGCCTCATCTACAGAGACTACATATACGGGGCGGTAGTCAACCTCACCGTGTTGGAGGTTGTCAAATGCGTCATCGGGTCTCCGAGGCCTACCTTCTTCGACCTGTGTAAACCGAAGGAGGCTCTGACGTGCAATGGGTATGTTATCCAAGCAAATATGACTATGTTATATGAATCTAAATATTATATCTTAGCAGAGTATCACCTAAAAACCTTTTTATTAATGGTTAACAATCATAATGCCACCAATGACAAGCAGGTAATGGTTCACAAGCATATAGGTAATCTGTAAATTAAGAAAACTTTGTAGTTCTATTGTATTCTCTACTGAAATATATATCGCCTGCGTATTTTCTATTTTTATGGCCCAGATCGACCAGTCTTCATTTAATGTATAAAATTGCCTATTAGAAAAACCAAAATTATCCTCCGCATAAATATAGCTTTAGTCCTACAGAAACATTTGTTTCTTTGTCCTATGACATTTTCATTCAAAAGCAGAAGTTAAGTTTTAATTAGCCATCCACAATCAAGTAAATAATCTACAGTTACTACGCTTCCGGACACGTTATTGTAACATTATGTAACAATGAGCAAAAAGTTATTACCTAAACAGTTTTATTATCCATCTTTTCGTGTGTTTCTAATTAAAATTATTGCTCAATCTTAAACATATATTTTTGCTATTACAGACTTACGTTAAAACTTATAATACTAAGTGAGCCGATAATTGAGTCCGGACGTATATTATTCGGCGTTCGTTAATACAATACTCTTCTCAGACAAAACATTTGGACAAAACATTTCTTACATTTAACGTAGGTATAGCAATTTGCGGAATTTTTACATTTTTGTCAAAATTGCCCGTTTTATCGAGCGTTAACAACTGACAATAACAGTCTTCTCTTTAATGAGCGCCGATAATAGTTACCGCAATTACCATACTAAAAGACAGATAATATCTGTGTACAGCTGTCAGTATTAGCACGTATTTTATCTTTATTACTTGCGAGATGTTCCTGTCAAATATCACTTATAACCATTGTATACTCAATTGAGTCTTATAAATGATCGTCATTTTAAACTCTACTCATTTCTTTATTCAATTCAACACTATCAAGCTATTGTTTTCAATGTTTTTTTGCAACCAAAATATAAAAAATATCAAAATTCAATATCGTTTATTCAGTCTAGGCTGTTACAAGCACTTGTGAATGTCGAAAAGCTACGCCATCGGTTCGCAAATCTACGGCGGGAGACCTTGTACTGAGAAGAACCGGCAAGAAACTCAGCAAGGGCTGTTTTTTTCTCCCTGTATTATATACAGAGTCATTAAATTGAAAATGACTTCAATATGAGATAACTCATGAAGTCATCTTCCATTACAAATGTAAATGATATATAACAATTATGATTTTAAAATAAAAACAATAAAAATATAAAAAACAGATTTAAAAAAAGTTAAGGAATGCCGTGTCCTACTGTTTAGGCATAAAAACAAATGTACGATTAAAATTAAATACAACGATTAGTAGTACCCAATGTAGCAAGAGCAGACTCATCTCCGCTGGCAGCACCCGTTCACGAGCATGACGCATGAACCAACCATCGCTTTGCTGAACCATTTTTTAGGGAACGTAACGACCCGCCTTACACGACACCTGTCAATATCTTATGTATACGACTGTTTTAAGCGATAATAAATAAATAATGACTGTCTACTGCAATGAGACTTTGATTTTAAATACTAAAGTCGTTTAAACTGGCTTACCCAGGTTTTAAATCTACCTGGTCATAATTTTAGAGAGTCCTTTCTTACCCAACTAATATTATTTAACCGTCTATAAATCGAGAATCTTCCAAAATTCTTGGCCAGGCTGTTTTAGCTCATCAAAAGCTATGGCATTTCTCATCCAATCCAATGTGGATCCTCGCGGTTCCAACATAAATCAGCGCAGATCAACATCAGATCCGCGCGTGAAAATTTTGCAAAATAGCACTGCAGGTAAAAAATGCTTATTTGTACAAAGGGCAACTCACGATTTTGCCACATAGAGAAAAGCCTTTCGATGGGTACTCTAAAATTACAGGTAAATCTATTTTTCACATTAAGCAGGTCCGATTTCGGGTTTAGATTGAATAAATTCTTTATCCTCTAAAATTACCTTTAGTTGATATATTTCCCACCTTTTGGAAAAGCTGTGAGGTGTCTGTAGTTAAGCTATGTTTATTTAGAGTTGATCAACTTATTATGATTTCGTCTGGCAGGTCTGAATTTGTGAGCAGTTTCACGTGTACATCGACGCAGTACTCCCGGTACCTGGTGATCGACTCGACCCGCAGTTTCCCGTCTGCGCACGCGTCGCTCTCCATCTACTGCGGACTGTTTCTAGCTGTAAGTAATGTATTTGATAACATAGATGTGTTTAACGGCGACAATTTAGTTGATGATATGGACTTAAATCATTGTCTTGCACACACCTACAATCTGAAAAAGAAAGTAGTCTTTTGTAAGAGATCATTTGATAAAGGAAGCGATCAGTGGAGGGTTGATTTCAATACTCCAACTCCAGTAAGACATAGATATTTTATTCATAATCAGTACCATAATTGTGTCCCCTCTACTGGGGCACAGGTCATAGGAAATATGGCAGGATGGAATAGAGAGATTGGTCAACGTATGACCCACGCGAACAGCAGATTGGTAATTGCTAACGACAGCAAATGCAGCTGGGATTAACGACGGCGTAACATGCCTAAAGAAGTACAGAGGACCTCAAGATACTACATCTACATACCATCCACAGGGCTAAAGCCTGTGCCCCAGCAATGGAGACATTAATAGGCTGACGATGATGAAACTAGATTCATCACCATATTCGAGGATCATCATCAACATCATCAGCCTATTAATGTTACCACTGCTGGGGCAAAGGTCTTCCCTATGGATGGAAAAGGGAGATTGGGCCATGACTCACCACGCGGGTCCAATGTAGATTGGCGGGTGCTAACGACTGCAGATGCAGCCGGGACCGACGGCTTAACGTGCCTTCCGAAGCACGGAGGAACTCGAGATAGAAGATTTTTAGTCACCCATCCAATGACCGACCACTGCGAAAGCTGCTTAACTTCAACGATCGCAGACGAACGCGCTAACCACCCGCGAAATCGAGTTTTCTTGTTACTCCATTTCCATCCCAGGATAATGCCACAATATTTAAAGTATCGTCTTTCTTCAGTGGTACCTACAAAGGCGCGCGTTCAGCTGGCACAACCGCTCCGTGCTGGCGGTGCCGCTGGCGCAGACTCTCTGCGTGACGTATGCGGCCGTGTGCGCGCTCACCCGTCTCACCGACCACCGGCACCACTGGTGGGACGTGCTCGTGGGCGGGGCCATGGGCACACTCGCCGCTCTATACACGGTGAGTGGCATCAACATAGAGGACACCCTACATCATTAATATAGGGGAGGGCGGCTCACCCGCCTCACCGACCACCGAAGACTTGCTCGTGGGCCATGGCCACCCTCGCCGCTCTTTACACGGTGAGTGACATCAACATCCGAGCTATACTGGGGGGCAGATCACCCGCCTCACCGACCACGGGGCCATGGGGATCGTTGCCTCTCTTCTCTATCGCCTCACCGAACACTGGCACACTGGCAGCAATCAGTACTTCTATCAAAAATACCCCATATTTTTTGAGTGTGTTGCATACTCATATGACCTTAACAGCGTCATCAGGTTTGGACATATTACCCGTTCACTTCGAGTTGGCCGTCGATGACCATTACTAAATGACGTCACAGGACTTCAACTGGTACCGTTGACCAATAGGATCGACTAAAAGGGTCTGTGACAAATAGGACCGACTAAAAGGGTCTCTGACCAATAGGATCGACTAAAAGGGTCTGTGACCAATAGGACCGACTAAAAGGGTCTGTGACCAATAGGATCGACTAAAAGGGTCTGTGACCAATAGGACCGACTAAAAGGGTCTTTGACCAATAGTATCGACTAAAATGGCCTGTGACCAATAGGAGACTAAAAGGGTCTGTGACCAATAGGATCGACTAAAAGGGTCTGTGACCAATAGGATCGACTAAAAAGGAGCGCATTGCGGTGAGGCGGGGAAGATGGGAGCTGCCAACTCATGATTGTTCCCTTAATCGCTTTAATGTTGACAATTTTAGTTCCGAAATATAAGGATATGCCATAAGTACAGTGAAGAATACCAAGAGCGTTACACCCCCATAATTACTCAAAACTTCGTAGTTCAACAAACCTCATAGTAAACACATTGCCCACAAAAATCTCTACTTATGTATTTCTCTTTGAAAGTGCGTATTTACCAAGCAACACTCACGAGTGTTATAATAAGAAACATCAAATATTAACACAGCATTTCCCTTACACCTACATAATAACCACTTAAGAGTACAACGCTAATGACATTTCGAATGTTTTTTTGAGTACCTACTAATCTGTAGGTTTCAAACTTTAGTTAGTTGACAGCGAGATTATGATGAAGTTTTAATATTTTAACTACACTCATGTCGAAATATTCGCAACAAAATTAAAGATGGTTTTATAATGACGGGGTTTATAAACGCACATACATAAAATTCAAAATAAAACTCATTAGAGTACTGCTGGCTGTATCGTAAAATAAGTTTTTAATCAATAAAGAACACTTTATATTTTTTATTTATTAAATTAGGCTGAATGTAACAAAGACGCACGCATTCGAAATTTGAAATTTAATTTCTCGCGCTTCCTATACAATTTTCTTCCATTTTGTTTTGTTTTCGGACTACCAGAAAAGTTTTGCAAAATACTTCTTTATTTCTTTGTTAAATTTAAATTTCTCGTTACAATGAAGATAAATAAAATTGTGTATGCAACTGTATATAATTTAGCTATTAAGACACTCGAATCAACCTATTATCGCGATAAACAGACGTTCGTGTAAATCGTGTTTTAATCCCCTTTCTTATATAAAAGTCGCATAAACTGCTTTCCAAATGTTTCACTCATTCACATGAGACTGTTAATCAAAGGATTTTATGCAAAGTTTACGGTACGAACGGTTGTGCCTACAAACTTTGAGATTATAACTATGCATTTAACAAAAATAGTAACTACCAACACTTGTTCAACAGAACAGAGGCTGAAGTGTGAGTTGCGCCTAGATTTAACTTAAATATCGCGTTTGCATTTACGGTGAAATATTTTGGAACGAAGTTCCTTACGGCAGGTTTGGAGGGGATAGGGATTTTGCTGCGCGACCGAACTGAAAAAAATGTGATATTAAAACCGTAAGAAAAAATCAGTGGAAAAAAGTGCGTGGAATAAAACCGTTAAATGAGACGCACGCAGGCGCGACAGTCGCATACACAAGCGAGTAGTGTATAATACCTTTCTCTTTCTCCCTCTTTCTTTTCGTTCTCTCATCCCTTCTCTTTCTATTACCACTCCACCCCGCCAATGCATAGTCTATACTCATGAATTCATGGACAAGCACGTGGCGAATACTCACAATATAGATACATTTTACTCGTGAGTAGCCACGTTTTTTTTGCAATTTGTGTCGATTCTACATTAGCCGAAGGAATTTCGTTCCTACCTGGTATCCCACGACACCACACCATCATTTTATGTTTTTATTTATTTTTAAGCATTTAACTGCTAGATGTTTAAATCTAAAGGTGCGGGTTCGAGTCCCGTCCGCTGCCTGGTCCGCGTGGATTTTCTTTTCTAGTAAACTTTTCTTTAGAGTGATATATTTTGTTTTTTATTTTCAGCACACACCAATTAGCCTAGCCCCAAAAAAGCACTGTACGGCTTGTGTTAAGGGATGCTAGATTAACGGATAGAATTCATATATTGAATATTTAAAAGTATATTTATATAGAAATACATATTGAACATCCATGGCTAGAGTACAAATGCTAGTATTCATCACACAAACATCCGGGATGGACGGGATCCAAACAGCCCCCACCGGGATTCGAACCCGGGAACCTCTCGAGTAGGCGACACCTCAAAACCCGGCGTACAAAACCACTCGGTCACGGAAGTCGTCACGGAAATTAATATATGGAACAGTGTACATCGCCGTCTAATGCTACGTAAATGAAGTCATTTTTGTTCGTACTCATTTCGACGTAAAGTGGCAGTAAAGTTAAACCGAGATGCAACTCTCACTCCGGCCTCAGATCACAATCTTAATCTAATATATAAAACTAGCAAACCAGTGAACCAAATGTTCACCAAAAAAAAACTTCGGAGATTTTGTGTGGTTCCGTTTGAAATATAAATCACGTGATTTCTCGAAAACCGGAAGTGCTACGTTACACACATCCGGTTTGTAGTCTTATCAGACTATTCTTAACTTATAACTTAAACATTCTCTATATCTATCTCTTACGGTTTGGCCGCTGAAACAGCACCACGGACGGACGGACGGACGGACTTGTCTAATAGATAAGAGATTCTCGTGTCGCGGTGTTTGTGGTTAAACTCCTCCGAAACGGCTCGACCGATTTTCGTGAAATTTTATATTTTTATATTTACAGTAGGTCTGAGAATCGGATGTAATCTATTTTTCATCCCCCTAACTGTTAAGGGTAATCCAACCCTATTATTTTTTTTTTAATTTTAGATAATATATATTTTTTTTAATTTTTTTATGATACATCATACACAAATGCATACAACCCTAAATTTTCACCCTTCTACCACCAACCCCTATTTTTTTATGGCGGTACGAAGTTCGCTGGGACAACTAGTTAATTTAAATTAATATTTCCAACACTCACACCAATTAGCCTAGCCCCAAAGTAAGCACTGTAAAGCTTGTGTTATGGGATGCTAGGGTAACGGATAGAATACATATACTGTACATATATAAGTATATTTATATAGAAATACATATTAAACATCCATGACTGGAATACAAATGCTCGTATTTATCACGCAAACATCTGCCCCCACCGGGATTCGAACCCGGGACCTCTCGAGTCGGCGACACCATGAAACCCGGCGTACAAACCACTCGGCCATCAATGTCGTCATTTAATTAGCACCTGATTGTTTCGTCTCTTTTATACTTATCTGTTCAGTGGTGCTATTATGCAAGAACATAATCACTTTTCACCGCGTAATTCACCGGTGTTCTTGGAAATTTATTTCAAAATTCGCGTTCTAATTACTAAAACTAGCAAACCAGTGAACCAAATGTTCACCAAAAAAAAAAAATGTATTTAATTAATTGAGAACTTCGGAGATTTTGTGTGGTTTCGTTTGAAATAGAAATCACGGGATTTCTCGAAAACCGGAAGTGCTACGTTACTCACATCCGGTTTGTAGTCTTATCAGACTATTCTCAACTTATAACTTAAACATTCTCTTTATCTATCTCTTACGGTTTGGCCGCTGAAACAGCACCACGGACGGACGGACTTGTCTAATAGATAAGAGATACACCGCGGTTTTTGAGATGGAACTAGAGTTTGTTTTTACAGAAGAAACAGAGGCCGTTTTATCAACTCTTAAAGCCAGGCAAGTTCCATTGTTAAGCGAGACATCACATACGTACAGTAGCGCAGCATCCCACTTCAACAGCTGTTTCTGCCTGGCGTTAGGCGTTCATAATACGGCCCCAGATCTGCTTTATAGTTTTACTAGCTGACCCAGCGAACTTCGTACCGTCATAAAAATAAGGGCAGGTGGTAGAATAGAAAATTTAGGGTTGTATGTATTTTTTAATACCACATTATAAAAAAAAGTGTTCTATCAATTTCCTGGGATAACATTCCTCCTAACCCATATGAGAACACTACGTTACAATACCCAATAGTTTGAATTTTGACGCATTGTAGGTTTCAGAATACTAAGTTACAGGTGGACAACCATTATCACTTGATATGAAAAATAGATAGTAGCCGATTCTCAGACCCACGGAAAATACATATAAAATTTCATAAAAATCGGTCAGGCCGTTTCGGAGGATTATGGTTACTAACATTGTGACACGAGAATTTTATATATAAGATAAAGAATGCCCAGCCCATTCTCTTTTTCGTTGCTATAGACTAAATTTTATTTTTTTTGTTTATTCTTGTAGGTGCTCGTCCTTTGCAAGAACTTCTCGCAGCCGGCCGTGGTGAGCACCAGTGATATATCCAGCAGCGACGGCAACAACCACCAGTCAGTGCGGAGACTGCTCTCCAGCGAACCGCACGTGGTGGTGCCCTAGCCTCAACCAGTGTAAGCCTTGTGCTTACCTTCAAGAAAAAAAATACCTCCGTGCATTTTAAGCTGTGGGCGTTCGAAATTTGAATTGGAAAAACAAAGACTGCCTCCGAGCTTTGCGAGCCGTGGACGTTCGAAATACGAATTGTGATTGTGACGTTTGGTTTTTTTAAATCGTCTTTTTTCGACGACAACGGGTAGTGAGCTTTTGAGCCTTACTGAGTGATTAACGCTCCTTAGTGGTATCGTGTAGGCATGGTAGAGTTAGATTTTTATTTTTTCATTGTCTTATCCTTATTAAAAAAAATGTTGTTAAAAATTAGAGGACTGACGACTCATTGGCGGCGTTGCAAAATTTATTGTTATTTTTTAGATTGTAAATTCGAGCTTAGTAAATGTGAAATATTTATTTATTAACGTTGCCATAGTATGAGTGTTAGGTGCAACATTATCAGAAAGTGAATCGAAGAGGGCATTAGCATATTTTCTGTAGTTATTTAAAATTTATTACGATTTGGAAACACCTACGCAAAAAAATAGTAAAATGGTAAATAAAAGTGACAAGTATTATTTATTGAATAAGTCATAATGGATTTATTTACGTATAACCTCATTAAGAATTCGTGATAATAGAGAAAATAGTATTCTGAATTAAATTAATAGTTCATAAGGGTTATAAAAGTACAGTACTTTCAAAATGTGTTTTATTAAATGATTTGTGTGAAGAAAACATAAGAAAAGGGTTGTATTTGTATCTCTTTATTGCTATGGTATAAATTAATTAAAAAAAACGAGTGTGCTTATGACCACACGACTGAAGTGAAACTTCTTTAGCTCCCTCTGTATATATCTAAATGTGCGCGCTCGCTGCTTTCTCTTGCTTATATACCCCACTCAACTCCCGTTCGCCTCGCCCGATCACACTTTTCGTAACGCGTTCGCCAGCTTACTCCCCAAGTCAAGCGTGCGTAAAGAAATTTCACTTCAAAATATTAACCAACATTATCTTGCGCAGTTTGCGGTGTCAGATTTCCAAATACGGTAAAATTTTAAAAAACCAATAAAGCCTGCATCTGTTTTTATTAGATTTTGAACAAATTCGACATGACATATATCTGACAACGTAGTTACTGAAGATATTAGACGACCATCGTCAGCAATAGCAACTTGCGACTGCAATGCAACTACATCCCTTTACTGTAGTAGAACAACTAGCGTCAAAGTTTCTATGGAAACCAAGCAGCGCCCCTAGCGGGCATAAGAACAAACTTTCAAAGAAACCATGGACAAAGGTGTCGATTCTGGCATGATTCTCAAAACTCAAAACTAAATTTAACATCAGTCTCTCCATTTCATTCAGTATAGAGAATGACAAGGATGCAGTGTTGTCAAGTTTAAGGTTAGGTTTAGAGTCTGATGTCAGAATCGACACCAATGGTGATACGAACACTCTGGGTACGCTTTGGGTACTGATGGAAAATTTAATTTTGTGAGCTAATGGTAGCCGATAGGTTTTATTTAATTTATTTTACCAACTATAATTAACGAGCTGATATGGATTCGAAGTAAGAACTGAGATATATTATGATATTTAATTGAATTAATTCATCCAGTGATTTTATTTATAAAGAAAGCTTTTGTTGCCATGTCTGAATATTACGTTGAATCTATCAGCCTAACAATAATGTACATACTAAATTCGCTGTTAATTTTACAACCACATTATTATTTGATTAAACAGAAACAATTATGTACGCAAATTTCATGTAAAATTCATTTATTATCCTTATCTTAGCGGGTTTAAGATAAATGCGATAACTCTACATATAAGCTTTTCTATACTTTTCCTATCTTTCTTATTTAAACTTTTCATATTGTATTTGTAATAATATTTTAAAAAAGTTTTAAAATAGCAATGTACCTAAAAACATTATGAAGAATAGAAAAGCAATATAGCATGTTCTATATTAAATTTCTCTAAAATTACATGTATAATTAAATACAAATTTTCTGCTTCAAAACGACATATAAAGGCAAAGCACTACTTACAACCATGTAAACTAATAATAATTTTAAAATAATGAATTATATAATTGACAATGGTGGCGATTCTGGCGTGATTCTCTAAACTTAAAACTAAATTTAACATCAGTCTCTCCTTGTCATTCTGCATAGACATGGCCGGATTTAGGATTTGTATTCTTGTTGACCCATCGAAATGTTGTTATTTTTTAAGCTGTCGTGGAGGCCCCTGGGCCACAGCCCCACCTGCCCTGCCTTAAATTCGGCCCTGCGGCAAGTACCACCCCACTCAGCCATTAAGCGATTGGGGTACTCCCTCAAGATGGGTAGTGAATTGGAAGTGCTTATCAGGACCATTTGAGATTTTGATATTTCACTGATTACCTGATTGGAGTGAAAAAATATAGATCAATAATTTCTGTTATTTAAGATTAATATAATCAAATAATCATGTATTTTAGATGTACAAAGTACTGTAGGCTGTAGGTAAAGGTAAAAGAGCAAAAAAAAATATCAAAGGAAAAGACGTTTGCGAAAGCCCCGGGGCCTCCACAAACGGGGGGCCGTTTGTGGAGGCCCCGGGGCTTTCGCCCCGGTTGCCCTCCCCTAAATCCGGCAGTGTGCATAGAGAATGACGTGAATCATGCCAGAATCGACATCATTACTTGTATAAAATGTAAAAAATAACGACAGTATTTACTGTACGGTACCTGTCTAGTCGTAAGTTTAAATGAACAGTGGGCCTAATTCTGGCTTGTTCTGAATTTAAGAGCAGTACCCCTAGCACAAACCATTATTGAATTCGAATATTTTGCGAGTGCGAAATGTCAATGATGTATGGAAACTTGAACAGCAGCGCCATAAAGTACGTAACGAAAACTAAAAATCAGTACACATTTAACAATGACATTTCGGATTCGCAAACTATTCGAATTCGATATTGGTTCGTGCTAAGGGTACAGTGCTGCTATTATGTAGGACAACTCACCTTACAACTTGGAAACCGCGGTGTGATTTAAAATTGGAACACGAATTTCATATAGATTTCAAATCTCATCAGTGAATTTTTTCTTACAGTCTTTTTCGCTTTATATAGAGAGCACAAGGATACACTAACGGTGTCGATTCTGGCATGATTGACTAAACTTGTAACTAAATTGAACACCAGTCTCTCCTTTTCATTCTGTATAGAGAATAACAAGGATAAACTGTTGTCAAATTTAAGTTTAGGTTTAGAGAATCATGTCAGAATCGACACCGTTGTCAAATTTAGTTTCAACTCTTGATAATCGTACCAGAATTAGACCCAGTTACAATTATATTTTGGAGAATGTTAAGGTAGGATTGTAGAACCACCCACCTTTTAGTAAAAGAGGAAAAAATACTTTTTTCGCTTAGAAAAGTTAGCGTGTTATCACGACACTTGCTCGCTTTAATAAGTGAATTTCTTTTTTATTTTTATAATGCTGTAATAATAATTTTAAAAGTTGATGTTATGAAAATGGGTTCTAAATTAAAATTTCAATACGATAACAGATCGTGTGAAAAATTTATGACATTCCTTCGCATTTAGTATTTTGTGCGTAATTTTATTGATTTTGTAAATAATAGTTTTAAGATTATTAGTGTGCGTGCTTGTATGGTAGACGATGTATGTGTCAATATTAAATTAATTGAAAATTTTAAATACACTTTTTTTATTCCTTACTTACCCCTAAATTGACATTTAAAAACTACATAAGTAAGTAAGTCGCTGAACTTACCAAATACTTTTTTTGATTTTAATTCGCTTCTACAAACCTGTCATCATTCGACCACATCTCCAGATGGGTTGATCTCAAGTTTTCTAGGTCGCAATATGCCTGACGGGTGGGCGGAAGAAGGCAGGCAGCCGTGACTGCCGGTCTTCGACGGTCCTATGGTGGTCTGGGCGCGGCTTGGCCGCCGCGTGCCCTAGATGCCATTCGGCATAGGCCACCCCGTCTGGGGATTACCTAGTACCCTAGCGCAATCCCCCAGAGGCGTGTCGCCCAGTCCACTCGTTGGGCCGGGCCGTCCCGGGGGTGAAATGGCGCTCACAGAGAAAAAAACAGCCCTTGCTGAGTTTCTTGCCGGTTCTTCTCAGTACAAAGTCTCTCGCCGTAGATTTACGAACCGATGGCGTAGCTTCTAGACATTCATATGTGCTTGTAACAGCCTAAACTGAATAAATTATTTTAATTATGATTATGATTAAGAGCTGCGCCGATCCCGAGACGCTCCCACATGGGCGTAGTAAAAAGGTCGCAATCTGCCTAAACTCTAAAAAGCAGTCTTATAATAAAAAAAATGTGTGCGTGTACTTATGTAGGCGCGTGAGAAGTTATCCTTCTTTGGCATCGTTTAAAATTAGTTTTTAATTGCATGCAAATAATTAATTACAATAAATTAACAAAAAGTCTGGAAAAGGACGAAGTCAATAAAGTTCAGTTTTAATTTGAAAAAATAAATAAATAATCAAAATATTCAATTAAAATCGCTACTGAATATAATTTATTAGAACATATGTGATTTGCACTTGTATGAAACTCAAACACGTATTCCGAATATACAAACTAGAAACATGTGGATAAATATTATAAATATGAATACCTATAACTGTTACTTTATTACAAAAAATAAAGATGTGGTTTTTGGTTCTACTACACCAATGGTCAAGAGATGGCGCTGTAGTCTCCTGAATCGCGCTTTGGTTCCGTTGTTCCAGATTAATAAATACTTTTGATAGGCCTTCACAATGCAGTCGTTAGCACCCACAAAATAGAGATTCTATTTCTATTTTGTTGGTAGATTTTTTTAATGTGCGGTAAACACAAAAGTAACGCATGAAGTTGGTCGACCAACTTCATTATGTTAAAATTTTGTGTTACAGTGATACGCGCGCATCTTAAAATTTCACTCTCATCATTTTTTCATAACGCGCCTAAAGAAGTATAACTTCAAAAATATGGATGTGCAACTTGTTTCGCTAGAAGAGAAAGAAGATATCTTTTACTTCGATACTACTTCAGTTCTAAAAGAGTCTCTACCAATTTGATTTTCCAAATCCGAAATGAACAGACGCGGCGACACTGACGCTATAGGCGCCCGCTTCGAAAGTCTACCTTAAGTGTCGCCGCGCACGGGCCACCGACCACAACCACAAAACGCTGCCACCGGCATATATCTTGTAATTTTCATACATTTTATATGGACTCGTCACATACGGTACGCCGGTTGCCGCCACACGCTACAAATCGTCGTTGCTCGCTTCTTGTGGCTCGCACCGGCCACTTAATGCACCGATACAAAACGCCGCCACACGTCTCTCGCGCGATTCCCCACCCCTCACCCCCTTACCTTAGTCGGCCGCTGTCGCGCGCTTCAGCCACTTTAGTAGCCGCTTCTAGCTTCTCGTGGCGGCGTTTGTGGCTGTGGCGTGTGGCCCGTGTGCGGCAACACTAAGGTGGGCTTTCGAAGCGAGCGTCAGCGACGCCGCGACAGAGCGTCATATAGAATTTCTATGCAAACGACATTGTCAGTGCCACTTTGACCGACGCTGACATTGACATTTGAATAGAAATTCTATCTGACGTTCTGTCGCGGCGTCGCTGACGCTCACTACGAAAGGCCACCTTAAGGTAGACTTTCGAAGCGAGCGCCTATAGCGTCAGTGTCGCCGCGTCTGTTCATTTCGGTTTTGGAAAATCAATGAACACATAGGTTTCGTTTTACTGCAAGAAAATATTACTAATAAACCGCGGGGCACAGCTAGTAAACCATAAAATTAGACTAGGCTTGTTGAAAATATATCGATATATCGATATTTTTTGCCGATATATTTTGATTCGATATATCGATACAAAATAACCAATATCGATATTCGTATTAAAAACGATATTTTTTTAATTATTAGCGGCATATCACTATCTAACTAAATTCGTATCTGGAAAAATCGTAACTGGATCTCAGATTAATGATATTCAACATATCTATGATCTGTGCTGTATTTATTATTGTCTATGTCATCATTCGAAAATAGGGTCTATTTTTAGGGAGATAATTATCGTTCCATTATTATTCCGCGTGTCATATTTCGTGAGCTACTGTACGATATTTTTGGGAAAATTGGTCCGATATATCGATATATCGACGTTTTTTTTCGCGATATATCGAAGCCGATATTGATATTTTTCGACATCCCTAAATTGGAGTTAAACTTGGAGTTAACAAGAAAACAATTATCTTTCATTCGCCCGCATGGCACGGAGTATGGATGATGGAATTTTAATGAAACATCTTAATTTAATAAATTGGTTGACCCTTCCCCACTGCATTATAGCTCTACTAACAGTACCCTCAGCACGAACCAATAGTTCGAAATGTCATTGTCAAATTTTGTATGGAAACTTGAACAGCAGCGTCGTCGTAACGAGAACTAAAAATCAGTACCCTTAGTACGAATTTGAGCTCACGAAAAATATCATAGTTTTCGTAATTGTAAATTATGTTTCTATGTCCATTTTGGTGAAAAGTATCCAAATATACTTAAAATATGCTACCGCGGCCCTGATGACCAGTGGTCAGTGCACCCGGATAGCGAAGAGTGCGGCTTTGAGTCCCGTCTGCTGCCTGGTCCGCGTGGAACTTTTTCTAGTTATATTTTCTTTAGAAGAAATTTTAATGATTTAATTTCATCTTCATAATTGAGTTTCTTTCTAGTTTTTTTAGTATGTAGTCTAGTTTTCATTGTAAATATTTTATTTTGACGTTATAAGTTGATAGTAAAACTATAAAGTTTATTTTATTCTTCTTAGAGCATTTAATTTTTATTTTTATTTCTTATAAATTTAATGGAGCAACGGAGCTTAACTCGTATTCGTTATCTCTTTTCATTAATCCTTTCATTCGATACCCATATTGTATGAGTGCAATGAAAATTACTAGTCCGCCATCTTGGGCTTTCCGCCATGTTGGATTTAGAGTGACGTCACTTTATATTTCGAGCTATTCTCCGCAAGCCCTTTAATCTAAATTCGTATCCGGAAAAATCGTAACTGGATCTCAGATTAATGATATTCAACATATCTATTATCTGTGCTGTATTTAGTATTGTCTATGTCATCATTCGAAAATATGGTCTATTTTTAGGGAGATAATTATCGTTCCATTATTATTCCGCGTGTCATATTTCGTGAGCCACTGTACGATATTTTTGGGGAAATTGGTCCGATATATATCGAAGCCGATATTTTTTAAAAGATCGATGTATCGACATATCGATATTTTTTTCAACTTTCGACATCCCTAAATTAGACTTAAACTTGGAGTTAACAAGAAAACAATTATCTTTCATTCGCCCGCATGGCACGGAGTATGGATGATGGAATTTTAATGAAACATCTTAATTTAATAAATTGGTTGACCCTTCCCCACTGCATTATAGCTCTACTAACAGTACCCTCAGCACGAACCAATATCGAATTCGAATAGATTGCGAGTTCGAAATGTCATTGTCAAATTTTGTATGGAAACTTGAACAGCAGCGTCGTCGTAACGAGAACTAAAAATCAGTACCCTTAGTACGAATTTGAGCTCACGAAAAATATCATAGTTTTCGTAATTGTAAATTATGTTTCTATGTCCATTTTGGTGAAAAGTATCCAAATATACTTAAAATATGCTACCGCGGCCCTGATGACCAGTAGTCAGTGCACCCGGATAGCGAAGAGTGCGGCTTTGAGTCCCGTCTCCTGCCTGGTCCTCGTGGAACTTTTTCTAGTTATATTTTCTTTAGAAGAAATTTTAATGATTTAATTTCATCTTCATAATTGAGTTTCTTTCTAGTTTTTTTAGTATGTAGTCTAGTTTTCATTGTAAATATTTTATTTTGACGTTATAAGTTGATAGTAAAACTATAAAGTTTATTTTATTCTTCTTAGAGCATTTAATTTTTATTTTTATTTCTTATAAATTTAATGGAGCAACGGAGCTTAACTCGTATTCGTTATCTCCTTTCATTAATCCTTTCATTCGACACCCATATTGTATGAGTGCAATGAAAATAACTAGTCCGCCATCTTGGGCTTTCCGCCATGTTGGATTTAGAGTGACGTCACTTTATATTTCGAGCTATTCTCCGCAAGCCCTTTAATCTAAATTCGTATCCGGAAAAATCGTAACTGGATCTCAGATTAATGATATTCAACATATCTATTATCTGTGCTGTATTTAGTATTGTCTATGTCATCATTCGAAAATAGGGTCTATTTTTAGGGAGATAATTATCGTTCCATTATTATTCCGCGTGTCATATTTCGTGAGCCACTGTACGATATTTTTGGGGAAATTGGTCCGATATATCGATATATATCGAAGCCGATATTTTTTAAAAGATCGATGTATCGACATATCGATATTTTTTTCAACTTTCGACATCCCTAAATTAGACTTAAACTTGGAGTTAACAAGAAAACAATTATCTTTCATTCGCCCGCATGGCACGGAGTATGGATGATGGAATTTTAATGAAACATCTTAATTTAATAAATTGGTTGACCCTTCCCCACTGCATTATAGCTCTACTAACAGTACCCTCAGCACGAACCAATATCGAATTCGAATAGATTGCGAGTTCGAAATGTCATTGTCAAATTTTGTATGGAAACTTGAACAGCAGCGTCGTCGTAACGAGAACTAAAAATCAGTACCCTTAGTACGAATTTGAGCTCACGAAAAATATCATAGTTTTCGTAATTGTAAATTATGATTCTATGTCCATTTTGGTGAAAAGTATCCAAATATACTTAAAATTTAATAAGTAACATAAAGAAAACGAACGAAAGAAATAATTGAGGAGCTCGATGGCGCAGGTAACTAGCGCGTTCGGCTGCGATCGTTGAAGTTAAGCAACTTTCGCAGTGGTCGGTCATTGGATGGGTGACCAAAAATTTACTATCTCGAGCTCCTCCGTGCTTCGGAAGGCACGTTAAGCCGTTGGTCCCGGCTGCATTTGCAGTCGTTAGCACCCACCAATCCGCACTGGGCCCGCGTGGTGGGTCATGGCCCAATCTCCCTATTCCATCCATAGGGAAGGCCTGTGCCCCAGCAGTGGGGACATTAATAGGCTGATGATGACGATGATGATATAGAAAACAATAAAATCAGTACTCTTAATACGGTGCGAGCTCACGAAAACTATCACAGTTTTCGTGATTGTAAAACTCGTACTAAGGGTACAGTACACATTTGACGATGACATTTCGTACTTGCAAACGATACGAATTCGATATTTATTCGTGCTAAGAGTACTGGCCATTAAAAACATGAATTATAGAATAGGTGGCGGCTAACTTGAGCAAAACCACAGACAAATAATATGATTTTTGAAATGAATTTACAGTTTTAATAGTATAAGCATGAATATAACATGGTCGTACTAAAGCGTATTAAAATGAAGTATGCGCAGATTAAGATCACGCTATGTGTTTTTCATTAATTGACATTTTGATATCAAAATCATAAAGAGACCACTTTCTAAGTTGAATATTATATTGAAATTTTACGAGTGCAGATTTTTCTATGAAAGTTTAAAATAGTAGAAAATCTGTCTTAAAAGTAAACATAATAGAAAACGAAATGATAATATAATTTTTATTTTTTAAGCATGTAACTGCTCGATGTTTATATCTAAAGAAAATATAACTAGAAAACAATCCACGCGGACCAGGCAGCAGACGGGACTCGAACCCGCACCCTTCGCTATCCGGGCGTTACTGACCAATTATGCTACCGCGGCCCTGATGACCAGTGGTCAGTGCCTTCACCCGGATAGCGAAGGCTGCGGGTTCGATTCCCGTCTGCTGCCTGGTCCGCGTGGAACTTTTTCTAGTTATATTTTCTTTAGAAGAAATTTTAATGATTTAATTTCATCTACATAATTGAGTTTCTTTCTAGTTTTGTGATTGTAAATATTTTATTTTGACGTTATAAGTTGATAGTAAAACTATAAAGTTTATTTTATTCTTCTTAGAGCATTTAATTTTTATTTTTATTTCTTATAAATTTAATGGAGCAACGGAGCTTAACTCGTATTCGTTATCTCCTTTCATTAATCCTTTCATTCGACACCCATATTGTATGAGTGCAATGAAAATAACTAGTCCGCCATCTTGGGCTTTCCGCCATGTTGGATTTAGAGTGAAGTCACTTTATATCTCGAGCTATTCTCCGCGAGCCCTTTAATTTTAATGATCATCATCATCATCATCATCAGCCTATTTAAGTCCCCACTGCAGGAGCACAGGCCTTCCCTATGGATGGAATAGGGAGATTGGTCCATGACCCACCACGCGGGCCCAGTGCGGATTGATGGGTGCTAACGACTGCAGATGCAGCCGGGACCAACGGCTTAACGTGCCTTCCGAAGCACGGAGGAGTTCAAGATAGTAAATTTTTTGGTCACCCATCCAATGACCGACCATTGAGAAAGTTGCTTAACATCAACGATCGCAGCCGAACGCGCTAACCACTTGCGCCATCGAGCTCCTCAATTTTAATGATATATTCATATTTGTTTCTTAGGTTTTCACGCACATCACTCATTAAACAAAACTAGTTTTTACGGGTTAATGCACGAAACTTTATTTATTTATTGACGTATATAAATAAATATTACATCATCATATATTCATCTAAATAAATATTACAGAGAATAACACACAGTAAGATACCCAACACTGCGTTTTGGTGATGCTGTGTTTCTGTCGGTGAACAAGGTTACAAGGTGGAATAGTGACAATGGCAGGGGTATCCAGCACGTCTGCGGGGTCCCCGTAATACCTCGGGAGACCCCTGCCGTGGAGCCCCGGCGAGGCGGGAAGCTGCTGGGTGCGGAGTCGCGGAAGAATCCCTAACGGGGAGACCCCGCGGCTTCGCATTAAGCAGTGTAGAAGGCATTCGCAGGACTTTTTTAGCGGATATTATGCCGTAAAGCGCCCGTAAGAGTTGCAGGGTCCTCGGTGAGCAGCCACTGAGGGGCCCGTAAGACTTGCGGGAACCAGGTGTGAGGTCCGTTCGGCGGTGTGCCTCTTAAAGGCGCCGTCGTCTGTAAAAAGATTTTTTACCTGCGTTATATAAATCTTTATATATATAATTCTTCTGTGAGTGTGTGAGTGTGTATGTCACTGAACTTCTCTTAAACGACTGGACCGATTTTGATGAAATTTTTTGTGTGTGTTCAAGGGGATCTGAGAATGGTTTAGATTCACAATTTTGTCCGCTGGACAATGTTTTTTTAATTAATTTTTAATTTATTAGTAGTTGTTGATTTTGGAATGTTTTACATTGGATCCGACAGACGGCGCTACCATCGCAGTGTCAAATCTTTATATATATAATTCTTCTGTGAGTGTGTATGTCACTGAACTTCTCTTAAACGACTGGACCGATTTTGATGAAATTTTTTGTGTGTGTTCAAGGGGATCTGAGAATGGTAATTTTCATCAAAATGGTCCAGAATGTTTTAGCTTATTAAAAAAAGTTTCTAATTTTCAAATTAAAGACGTGTAGACAGGACAACGTCTGTCGGGTCCGCTAGTATACATATAAATTATTATATAAATATTATCGAGCGCAATAACAGATGACGTGAGAGGGATTTTTTCACTTTTTTTAACAAAGGACATCTACTCGCAATTACGTCCGTTACTCCATGATAAATGATTTTTGAGTGTGTATGCTGTTGGTCGCAGATGACCTTTACAGCGTCACTGGGTTTGGGGACGGCGAGATCCTAAGGGGACTTCAAGCCGAGAATTGGCGAGTGCCTCTAGAGATATTCCAGGCGGATGGCATCTCCCCACCTCCTCTCTCCTCTCCGTCTGAAGCCTATAGTTAGCCGTTGTCGTGGTAAACCACTCATTAAATAAAACACCCTGAAAGGGGTTAAAAAATCGTCTTTTTATTACATTTTGATGTTTCGCGTCCTTTTCAGACTGCGTCGACAAATCTATCATTTTTAGAATAATTTATATTAAACTAGCGGCCCGCCCTAGCTTCGCTTCGGTGTAGAGCTGAAGTGTAGACTACAGTTTATGTTCTCAGGCTTGTATTATACACAATGACATTCATCTATGATTCTTCTTATACCTGCATGCAAAGTCTCAGCCCGATCGGTTTAAAATTGACAAAGTTTCATACAAACTTTCATTCCCTATTTTATCCCCTTGGGGGTAGAATTGATCAAAATCCTTTCTTAGCGGATGCCTACGTCATAACATCTACCTGCATGCCAAAGGACATAGACGAAATCGGCCCTAGCATGCCCAAAAGAATGTCCTTCACTATTATTTTTCTATTATTTTTTTAACTTATTAGCAATTAATCATTGTAAACGGACAATCTGTTTAAGAAAATAAAAAATGAAAGTTCTGTTACTAGATACTACAGTCTGTTCATCCAACTTGGCACTCCTTTTTATTGAAAATACAGCATTAAAAATCAACTGATAACTAACTGAAGATATCCCGGACGTCAGCCTATATGAGATTAGTATGGCTCTCAAACAACTTAAAAACAACAAGGCGGCGGGCGATGATGGAATCACAGCAGAACTTCTGAGAGCGGGCGGTAAGCCGATACTTAAAGTCCTCCAGAGGCTTTTCAACTCCATCATCCTTGAAGGCAGAACGCCAAAAGCATGGGCTAGAAGTGGGGTTGTCCTGTTCTTCAAGAAAGGTGACAAAGCACTCTTGAAAAACTATCGACCAATCTCGCTTCTTAGCCATGTTTATAAGTTGTTTTTGAGAGTCATTACGAATCGTCTCGCACGCAGGTTTGACGACTTCCAACCTCCCGAACAAGCTGGTTTCCGCAAAGGCTTCAGTACCATAGACCACATTCATACGCTACGGCAGGTTATACAGAAGACCGAAGAGTATAATCTGCCATTTTGTTTGGCGTTCGTGGACTATGAGAAAGCTTTCGATTCGATTGAGACCTGGGCGGTGTTACAGTCTCTCCAAAGGTGCCAAGTAGACTACAGGTATGTCGAGGTATTAAGGTACCTCTACGAAAACGCCACTATGTCAGTCCGATTACAGAACCAGAGCTCCAATCCTATCCAATTGAAGCGAGGCGTGAGACAGGGAGATGTGATATCTCCGAAACTGTTCACAGCTGCATTGGAGGATATTTTTAAGCTTCTGGATTGGAAAGGACGAGGCATTAACATCAATGGCGAGTACCTTTCGCACCTTCGTTTCGCCGATGATGTAGTTCTTATGGCTGAGACCTTGGAAGATCTTAACACGATGCTCGAAGATCTTAGTAGTGCTTCCCAAAAAGTGGGTCTTAAGATGAACATGGAGAAGACGAAAATTATGTCGAATGCCCATGTAGTACCCGCTCCAGTCAAAATTGGGAACACTACACTCGAAGTTGTCGACTGTTACGTCTACCTAGGACAGACAGTCCAGTTAGGTAGGTCCAACTTTGAGAAAGAGATCTCTCGTCGTATCCAGCTCGGATGGGCAGCGTTCGGGAAGCTACGAAAAATATTCGCGTCCAAATTACCTCAGTGTCTCAAGACAAAAGTCTTTGACCAGTGTGTGTTGCCAGTGATGACCTACGGAAGCGAGACGTGGTCCTTTACTGCGGGTCTCATAAGAAGGCTCAAGGTCACGCAGCGAGCAATGGAGAGAGCGATGCTTGGTGTTTCCCTACGCGATAGAATCAGAAATGAGGAAATCCGTAGGAGAACCAAAATTACCGATATCGCTCAAACGATGGCTCTGCTGAAGTGGCAGTGGGCGGGACACGTAGCAAGAAGAACCGATGGCCGTTGGGGCGGAAAGGTTCTAGAATGGCGACCACGCACCGGACGACGCTCTGTGGGTAGGCCCCCCACAAGGTGGACCGACGATCTTGTGAAGGTCACGGGAAGCCGATGGATGCGAGTGGCGCAGGACCGATCGGTGTGGAGATCCTTGGGGGAGGCCTATGCTCAGCAGTGGGCGTCATACGGCTGACATGATGACATCTTTTACGATTAAGTATAATAATTATAACCTTAAAATCTAATACATTTTGTAGTAGGCCACGGTTCCTCAAGTTGTCCGTATCTCAACAAATGCTTAATTAGAGTTTATGAATGATTCCAAACACAACTAGCATTTTCTCATTGCTGGGCGTTATAGGGCATTCAATGTATGGGAAACGAGCAATGTCCTTTCAGCCCAATCCGTCCAGTGGTTTGGGCTGTGCGTTGATAGATCACTATGTCAGTCAGTCACCTTTGAGTTTTATATATATAGATAGAAGAAGTAATGGAAAGATGCATTTTGAACACGTTTAAGTGTTTTGTATTTAAAGAAAACAGATGTTATAAAATATAATTACAAAAAAACAAGTTTCGTATCTTAACAAATGGAAGCACCAAGTAACCTTCGTCACTTTTAAGTTAGTAATATGTCGTATGGCCCGTTTAATGACTATGATGTGACCAGCCCTTCAATTTTTATTTCATACTAGCTGTGCCCCGCGATGTTCATCATCATCATCATCAGCCTATTAATGTCCCCACTGCTGGGGCACAGGCCTTCCCTATGGATGGAATAGGGAGATTGGGCCATGACCCACCACGCGGGCCCAGTGCGGATTGGTGGGTGCTAACGACTGCAGATGCAGCCGGGACCAACGGCTTAACGTGCCTCGAGATAGTAATTTTTGGTCACCCATCCAATGACCGACCACTGCGAAAGTTGCTTAAGTTCAACGATCGCAGCCGAACGCGCTAACCACTTGCCCCGCGATGTTACCCGCTGTTTATTAGGGATATTTTCCCACAGTAAAACGTAGCCTTTGTGTTAATCCAGGGTGTTAACTAACTCCATACCAAATTTTATTAAAATTGCTCCAGCCGGTTAGACGTGAAGAAGTAACAAACATACACACTCACTAACTCACAAACTTTCGCTTTTATAGTATTAAGTGTGGATTTTAATTAGGTTCTTGGTGTGCACAACCCTATTGTAAAAGATATTTCTTATCTGTTTGTAAGCTAGGTATATCTTACAAGACAAGTAATGGCCAGACTGCAATGTAAAATAAAAACATCGTGTGCTCGAACAACAGATTTGCCCTTTGTAAGCCCTTAAATAAATTAAAAACAAAACGAGTCCGCAACAGTTTTGCTACAAAAAAGTACTTTAAAAATAGTTTTATATCGTTTTAAACTTTCATGGTCACTAACATTACAGTAAATTATGATATTTACGGGATTGTTACCATGTACCTTGTTTTTACCGAGTTTTCGATATTTCAGCACTGATGCAAGCGCCATGATCACTGAACTTATTGCGGTCAGCCTTTTTTTTATTTTATTTATTTGGATACCGAACAAGAATATACACCGTAAATGCTAAAAATATATATCTTTTCTTAAATTATTTGGTATTGCCTTAATAACAGGTTGTCACGGTAAGTGTAAGATCCAGGCACGTTGGAGTAGTTTCGAGTAAAGCGGATATAGCCATATTTCTCGACGTTTAAAACCATCTTGTTTTCTATACACCAAGAGTTCAATTTATTTAGATCGTCTTGCATCAAGCAAACATCTTGCATATCCTTGATTGATCTCATTAATTTAAGATCGTCTGTTTAAAGATAAACTTTGCATTTTTAAAAGCATTCCACCACGTCGTTTACAAATATATTAAAGAATGTTGGCCCCAAATGGGAGCCTTGAGGAATTCCAATAAGATTTGGAAAAGGATCAGATTCGTATCCACTCATTGCGATCTTTGAAGTACGATCACTTAAGTTAGACGCGCACTATTTGAGAAAACTACCAGTAAAACCGTATTGGGTTCATTTCCGAAGTAAAATATAGTGAGGGAACCTATCGAAAGCTTTCGAAAGATCTTTGTAGATCACATCTACAGATACTCGGTTGTCCATAGAAAGAGATATCTCATCAATAAAGTCAACAAGGTTGGTTTTGGTTGAACGAGCACCAACAAAACCATGCTGAAAATCCAATAACATACTTTTAATGTGCAATGATATAATTGGACATAACAAATATTCGATGATTTATTATATATATATATTATTTATAAAGTAATGGGTCTGTAGTTTTTTATTTATTTAGTCAAGAAATTTTCTAATACCCTAAGTCTAACAACTTTCATTCTCAAACCAACGGATTATTTTAGAAGTTCATGTAAAGCACATTTTTTTTTAGTTTTTTCAGACCAATACTGTAGCTTATAGAGAGGGACGGGGGAACCTTTTTTGTGGCTAGGATATGCCTTACGCATCCTTCAACCACTGGGGGAGGTATTTGGGACTCCTCCCTGCTCATTTCAGCCAACCATGGGGCTTGCTGAAATAAGTAAGGCCTTACCTAATGCCCTGAGTAGGATCAGTAAAACCAATACAATACTCCGACCGCACCGATCACCCGACATGATAATTTTTAACGCTTGTGAAATATTTAACTTTAAGGTTTAATATTACATAAACGGATCCCTCTATTGAAAAAACGTCTTAGCCACTCTTTAAGTCGCTTTAAAGGACCAATTCAACGATACTTCACACGATAAGGTAGACAATGACAAGACAATGGACTAAAAATTCACCCCCACTTTAAAAAATACAGTCAACTGAGACATGCTATTTTTGTCAATTTGAGGTTCAGAACCCTAAAAAACAAACGTGAATCTTTATTTTGTTTCTTAATGCAAAAGACCTTTACAATATGTTCTGTCTTGTACCTTAATTCTTTAACGCAATTTTATTGCGAGAGCAAACTAAAATACGATACCATGATCTGAGAGAACTCTAGGTAGGTACAGTCGTGACTGGAAACACCTACACACAGAAACGCCCGCAGTATTATTTTAGGGTTTACGAATAAACTAGATAGTCTAGATAACTTAAAGTCATTACAAAACTCTTAAACTATATATTTAAAACCATTTAAATAGTTTTAGAGTTTTGTAAACGTTTCCTTTTTCATTCAAGAATCAATCCTCACTTTTACCATTAGAAAACATTATAACTCAAATAATGAATGATATTTTAATATCATGTACTAAAAACAATCCCTTCACAAATAAGAGTACAATTGTAAAAATTGGACCAAAAAAATTACCGACAAGATCCACATTATTAATCTCTGACTTTTTGATGTGTAACATCTTTCCTCTCGCTTTCCTGCAATTTGTGGGTGTGATTTCGTGAAATGGGATGGAAGTGTGTAACAGGAAGTCGTTGATTTGATTCTAGCACATAATGTTCTAATGGTTTATTCCTTTTGTAGTAGGTTTTAATTTTTTTTTACTAATATAAGGTGAAGTTTCATATGTTACACATCATACGCGACTACTGTAAGGCTAGATCGTTTTTTTTTTAAGTCAAATCCATTGGTGGAATTCTGTCGTCACAATTTGCATACCAACCCAACTACCTATAGCGCCTGCACTATAAGATTGAATGACGTATTAAACGATTAGGCCTTAATTTGAATTAAGAATTTTGTTTCAATTGGCCCTTTCATTCAATATACACTGGCCTACAAAATTAAGTATCACATTTTTGAAGTTATACTTCTTTAGCCGCGTTATGAAAAAATTATGAGAGTGAAATTTTAAGATGCTCGCGCAACACTGTAACAAAAAAGTAACATCATGAAGTCGGCCGCTAAACCGCACATTACTCGTAAGTCTCGAAAAAAAGCTTCCAACAAAATAGTAATAGGATCTCTTAGTCGCACATGTTGGGACGCTCGTCGCCTCTGATCACTGTTTTCATATTTATAATATTTATCCACATGTTTCTAGTTTCTATATTCTTAACACGTGTTATAATGTTATACAAATGCGAAATTTATATGTGCTAATAAATTTTATTCAGTAGTGATTTAAATTGAATATTTTGATTATTTATTAAATTTTTCAAATTAAAACTGAACTTTATTGACTGCGTTGACTATCTTTTTCCAATCCTTTTATTATCTTATTGTAATTAATTATCTGCATGCAATTAAAAACTATTTTTTAATAATTCCAAAAAGAAGTATAACTTCTCACGCGCGTACTTAAGTACACGCACCCATATTTTTTTTACAATCGAGTAAAAAGTTCAAAATCAAATTTCAAATTCAAAAATCATTTATTCAGTTTAGGGTTTTACAAGCACATTCGAAAGTCGAAAATTACTTACGCCATCGGTTCGCAAAACTATTTTTCTTTAACGAAGTATTAATCGTTGGATTGAATTAATTTTAAAAGGAAATTAATAAAAAGTTCTGTTAAGTTACGTTAAGTTTCAACGGCAGCGCGAACGAGACGGCGACATCCGCGTCACTGCACTACCGACCAATCACGCGACCAGTACTCGACGTCACTACCGAATAAGATTCAAAACAAACAGCAATTTTTATGAAAAAATATATTTTATAGTACTTACGAATGAAAAGTGATGCTGTGGGTGTTATTTTTAGTTCTTGAGCAATTTGACCACTTTTTTGAGCACAAAAACACACTTAGGCATTGTTTTATCATATAAACACAAAATATTAGCAATATTTCTTTTTGGCGTTCACATGTACGTCGTTTGCATGTCAAGTTGTGACTAAAGCGATTAGGGTCGTGGACCACAATTCATGCGGATCACTTTTGTGAGGCTAATGCCGTATCTACCCTTTTTTGTTTTAATCGAAGATTAGAACAAAACAAAGGAGCGCGAAACAATCACGTCTGTACAAGTTTTTGGCGCTAAAATCCAGCCGAATACTTTTGCCTAATATTCGGCTATTCGGTCAGGGGCCTCGCCGAATATTCGGTATACTGCCGAATACTCTATCCGTTGCAAGTCTAATATTTTGCTCATATTGGCTACTTCACAACGAGGAGCTCGATGACGCAGGTGTCTAGCGCGTTTGGCCGCAATCGTTGGAAGTTAAGCAACTTTCACAATCGTCGGTCTTGGATGGGTGACCAAAAATGTTCTATCTCGTATTCCTCCGTGCTTCGGAAGGCACGATAAGCCGTTGGTCCCGGCTGCTTTACGACTAAACGGCTGGATCGATTTGAATAAAATTTGGTATGGAGTTCGTTGACACCCTAGATTAACACATAGGCTACGTTTTACTGCGAGAAAATATTCCTATTAAACCGCGGCTAACAACCGCGGGGCACAGCTAATATTTAATAAATATGGAATAACAATTTTATTTACCAAAACCAGCATAGGTATTCTGCAAGATAGAATATCATTTCATCATCCTCATCATCATCAGACTATTAATGTCCCCACTGCTGGTGCACAGGCCTTCCCTATGGATGGAATAGGGAGATTGGGCGATGACTCTCCACGGGGTCGCGTTGCAGATGCAGCCGGGGCCAACGGCTTAACGTGCCTTCCGAAGCACGGAGGAGCTCGAGATAGTAAATTTTTGGTCACCCATCCAATGACCGACCACTGCGAAAGTTGCTTAACTTCAACGATCGCAGCCGAACGCGTTAACCACTTGAGCCATCGAGCTCCTCATATATATATATATATATATATATACTAGCTGACCCAGCCAACTTCGTACCGCCCTAAAAAAATTGGGGTTGTCCAGCGGACAAAATTGTGAATCTAAACCATTCTCAGATCCCCTTGAACACACACAAAAAATTTCATCAAAATCGGTCCAGTCGTTTAAGAGAAGTTCAGTACACACTCACAGAAGAATTATATATATATATATATATCTTTTACGATCGAATATCGAATATCATTTACGATCTCATTTATCAAGATTTCTGACAAATATGAAACATCTAATACTGGCTGCTTCTTCCGACATAGCGACATTTTACCGTGTAATGGCGTAATGCGTATCAAACTAATGTCTAAAATGGCAGTTACCGAAATCGGAAATGAGATTTTATTTTTTCAGAATCGCCCTACAGATATACAAACTATTCTCATTCGAAACGAAAAAACAAAACGTAGATAGAGTCTGTGCGGAAAGAGAATGGGATTTAGATTGGAGGGCGCTGTAGCGCTTTTCTACCGTATTTGTAAGGTTTTACCCCTTTTAGACATGATTAAATACAAAAAACCGCAAGAATTCACAACAACAAACAAATCCGTATCAATACAAAACTTTGACGTTTTACAGATTGCTAGGTTTGATTGCCAAATAAAAATCTTAATGTTAGTTCCGTTTTTCGCCACGCCCATTCTCTTTCCGCACAGACTCTATACCTTTAGTTGTAATCTGAGCTTTCCCTTTTGCTCCAGTTAATTTAATCATGCAGACGTGAATTCAATTGGTTGACGATAATTTGTATTGCACAGTGCACTTCCTATGTTCTCGTGTATGCCTGCGATTTGTAGGCTCCGATGCAGTGTTTATTGTAAAATTTGCTTTGAGTTTCTGATTATAAAACAATTTTCAACGTATGGGAATGTTTTGTTAGCCGATAGTTACCCGATTACAACGGAAATATGGACTACGTTAGAAATACAGAAAGCGTTTAAGATTTTTGTTTCTACAACTTACTATACCCCTTCAAATACACCAATGGGCATAATAGGGGTGATGACGGGGTACAGTAAACGAAATTCTATTTATTCCGTCAGTTAGGTGATCAAAAAATAATGGACACGTATTTTTTCTCTGGGCAATCAACCAACAAATGACAAAGTTCAAGCGCGTCAAAGTTTGGGAGTAGGGGCTCGTGACGTCACTTTTAAGTGAAAATTGTACGAAAACGTGACGTCATGCGATTTCAAATCAATATATATCTGCAATGTTTATATTATGAGAAAAAAGAAAAAAATACGTGTCCAATACTTTTTGATAATCTACCTGATAAACGAAGAAAAAAAAATTAGTCATCGTCCCTATTGGTGTATTTGCAATCTTTCTAGTAGAAATCACATTACACTTATATTATAAAGGCGAAAGTATGTGAGTGTGTATGTTTGTTACTTCTTCACGTCTAAACGGCTGGAGCGATTTTAATAAAATTTGGTGTGGAGTTAGCTGACACCGCGCACTTATAAACCGCGGGTAACACCACGGGGCAAAGCTAGTGCAATAATAAGTAAGTAGAGCCGATTTCTACCAAAATTCTTAAATCAAATTAAGGCTTAATCGTGTGTATTATATGATTGCCAAGGAGCTCGATAGCGCAGGTGGTAAGCGCGTTCGGCTGCGATCGTTGAAGTTAAGCAACTTTGGCAGTGGTCAGTCATTGGATGGGTGCCCAAAAATCTTCGATCATGAGTTCCTCCGTTCTTCGGTAGGCACGTTAAGCCGTTGGTCCCGGCTGCATCTGCAGTCGTTAGCACCCGCCAATCCGCACTAGGCCCGCGTGGTGGGTCATGGCCCAATCTCCCTATTCCATCCATAGGGAAGGCCTGTGCCCCAGCAGTGGGGACATTAATAGGCTGATTATGATTGTATTTGTATTTGTATTGTTTAATTTTTATAACGCAGAATATATACAATATTGTTATTTTGAGTGCACATGCAGCGTGTTTGAATGTCCAATTGTGACTAAAGCGAATTGTGGTCATGCACCACAATTTAAGTGGATCACTTTTAAGCCGCGAGTGCCTTATCTTCCCTTTTTGTTTTAATCTAAGATTATAGCTTATAAATTTGAATTAATAACTTTAGTACAAGGGGGCGTAGTGTTAATATAACTACAGTGTTATTCTTACAAATACTTAATTAAAAATTGAAATTTTAACTGTAGTTTTTCATAAACTTTATACTGAAAACTACAACTGTAACTGGACTTTGTTTTAATTTTAAACACAGAATACCTGTATGATGAATACCCACAGAACACAGAAAGAGGTTAGAAGGGTGATCATTACACCGTTTGTACGGTAACCGATTTCGCCGGCTCGCCCCCACTACACTTCCACCTAATAGATAATAGCGAATCAAACGACGCGACATCAAACAACCGAACCAATCAGCGCTCACTCCCGAGAGCAACGATGCAATCAGAACCAAGAGTTGGTCAAGTTATGAGCATTTGCTCACACATAACTGCGGCGCGCCTGCCACGCCCACAAGGCCCTTCTAACCTCTTTCTGTGTTCTGTGTGAATACCCCTACGCTTAACAGTTAAAAAGCATTTGAAATGTTATTAAGGAAGATACTAAATGAGGTTTTCACTTTGTACCGTTTAGGTCAGAATAACCGGTTACAGAGTAGAGTTATTTACGGCGGTATTGAAACCACTAGAAAATATGTGGAAAATGCTACAAATACTCGCGCATGAAAGTTACTTGTCCTAGTTTCATTTTCTATGTTGAATTCCTCAAGTGCTTTAATAGCTTGTTTCTTAGTTTAAAGGCTTTTAATTGCTATTAGTCTGAGGCATATATAAGCACAGTGTTTAGATAGAATATTGCACCTTAAGTTCTTTAAATGTATCGGACAGACAAGCCTCGTTTTCAAAGCACAGCAGTGTATAAGATATTTGTTTTAAGAATGTTAGTATGACGAGCCTTCCTTGACTTCTTGCAAAAGTGATTTTTTTTTTATGTTATAGGGGGCATACGAGCAGACGGCTCACCTGATAGTAAGTGATCACCGCCGCCCATGGACACTTGCAACACCAGGAGTATCACAAATGCGATGCCGGCCTTTAAGGAAGGAGTATGCTCTTTTTTTAAAGGTTTTTGGGTCGTATCGGTCCGGAAACACTGCTGGCGACAACATATTCCACAGTTTTGTCGTACGTGGTAAAAAATTTCGACAAAAACGCACGGTTGTGGATAGCCACGCATCAAGATGATGGGGATGAAATTTTTGTCGCGATGTACGATGGCGAAATGCAGCAGCTGGAATTAATCCGAACAATTCCTCAGAACACTCCCCGTGATAAATGCGATAGAAGATGCAGAGCGAAGCAACATCCCTACGCAAAGCCAAAGGATCAAGCTGATCGGAAAGGTCCTGGTCGTCGACTACGAGCCGCTCGGCGCTGGATGCGATCCAAAGGGAGAAGCTGGTACTGGGGTGCCACCAGTGTTGCTTGGTTAAACGAATTTTCTCGGGAAGGTTAATACCTACCTATTGAATATATGTGAATATAATTTTGGAAACTTTGAAGCACCTAGGTGAAGAAGAAATTAGATTCCAACTTGTCTCTTGTTAATTATATTAAAAGACTATTAACTAGAAAAAAATCTGATCAGGCCACAGTAGATGGTTCAGGAAAATATCGGCAAATCTATACTATTATATAAAGAGAGAAAAGGATACACTGACAGACTGACTGACTCATCAACGCACAGCCGATGCGGCTGGACCTAGAATGATGAAATTTGGACAGTAGGTTCCTATTGGCAATTATAGGAACCTACTGTCCAAATTTCATAATTCTAGGGAAATGGACATGTTGATTGATTGGCTGGTTCAATCATAACGCATAGCCAAAACCGCTGGACCTATATTAATGGGATTTAAACAGTCCTTAATATTACCCAGAAATAATTATAGACACACTAAGATCTTCGATTAAAACAAAAAGGCTAGATACGGCACTAGCCTCACAAAAGTGATCCGCATGAATTGTGGTCCACAACCCTAATCGCTTTAGTCACAACTTGACAAGCAAGCGACGTACATGTGAACGCCAAAAAGAAATATTGATAATATTTTGTGTTTATATGATAAAACAATGCCTAAGTATGTTATTAAAAAGTGCTCAAATTGTTCAAGAACTAAAAATAAAACCCACGGCATCACTTTTCCTTCGTAAGTACTATAAAATATATTTTTTTATAAAAAATGCTGTTTGTTTTGAATCTTATTCGGTAGTGACGTCGAGTACTGGTCGCGTGATTGGTCGGTAATGCAGTGACGCGGATCTCGCCGTCTCGTTCGCGCTGCCATTGAAACTTAACGTGCTGTTTCGCTCGAGTCGGTAATTCAGTGATGCAGATCTCGCCGTCCCGTTCGCGCTGCCGTGGAATCAGTTTTTGTTTGATGTAAGTATGAGCGTACCGTATCTAACCTTTTTGTTGAAATTCACAACAGACAACAGATACACAGGCAGACATGACAGCTAGACGACAAATCGACTGCGGAAGACAGATCGACAACAAAAATCTTAACGTTACAAGCCTTGCCGTATATAATAACACCCCATTCCATATTGTAATTTGATAATGCACACGAAAAAATATGTAAAATGACGCAAAATCAAAAGATTTTTTTTAAATATACGTGTTCCAAATTCAAAGTAATAATAAAAAAGTTGAAAAAAGGTAAGTTTTTATGTAACAGTATTTATGGCCAGACTAGTTATAATAATAATATGATAATCTACTTGTGAAATAAATCAATATACAACCCGAGACCAAAATAAACTAAAGTTTTTCCGCCCTGATATTGATTATTTTTCAAGTTCAAGTAGTAACATTTATAGTAATGTAGTAGTACTAGACTAGATTAGACTTAAAGCTCAGGGCAAAATATAATTTCTGATTTGTTATCAAGGCCTAATGCTTATTGGGGATATTATGCCAAAGGAACAATCCGATTCGTGCGATGAACCCGCTTTATATCAGGGGGTCTACTTGGGGGAACGAACTTTCGATAACGAAGTAACGAACAAACGAAATTTAATTTCGTCAATTTAAGGTTATACTTCATTTGAACGATAAACTATCAAATAACAATGGGCAAAACGCACCCAGCTCCGCGAACAATGTAATTAGTATGAATCGATAGATCTATGAAAAACACGCCTTTTTTATTATGACACCGAAAATAAATATCCTGGGAGGCAAAAGATATGACACCGTAAAACATATCCTGGTATTCAATAGATATGACACATGGGCATATTTAAGTAGCTGAATAAATTCTTTTTATAGTACCTTCATTTTATATTATTAGTAATCGTAATAATATGCCATATCGTACTATACTACCAGATATACAGGTTTTGTCAATTAGTATGGCTGAACTGGAATTATGTGTTCTCCGAAGCGTGGAAAATTTTGTGTAATCTGTGGTCGCTCCGTTTTACACATCTTCTTTGTAAAACGGACAATTTACTATAACGAACAGAATGTTTAAAAAAACCCCAACCCATGCGAAGATGTTTGGATTTACTCTAGCGCGGCAGAATAACATAAAGGGGCACCCTTGCACCTTGTGAAGTACTTCCATAATTCCTGAGCACCCTATTAGAGTCGAACTTACTAACTAAATTAATTACCTTGTTCCATTAATGTTTGTTCGTTATAGTACTTGTACACATTTAACTTAAAATAACTAAAGACCCCCGGGATGGAATTTGATGCGCTTTGGCACAGATGATCTTGACTATAATACCTTTCAGACAAATGTTGTTTAAGCAGTGGCGGACGTGGGTGCAGCGTCCATACATTTTTGCCCAATGTCCTTTAAGCTTTCTTTGAGTAGGCTTAGAAAATCTATACCTCAATCTATATTCCGACGACGAATATTATTATAGTTAAAAACTAAGCAGAAACATAATAAGAAAAGTGCGAAGTTTCAATCGAAATTTCGTTTTTCATTGAATTAGGGTAGGCCTCCAGATTCGAACTTCTTAACAATCCAGGATTGACCGTGCGGGGCCGGGTGGAAGAGACAGAAAACTTCTCCATAAACATAACAATGAATATGAATTCCTGTTGCCCTCTTCTACAACATTTACAAATGACAAAAGGCTTTAAATAATGCGACTTTACGTGAATGTCGCATGTTTTATTTCAAATTGGGTTCAATGTGCCGTGCGTGCTTAGTGCCCATAGCAATCATTTAGCGTATCTTATATTGCCCCGACTCACGGGTTCGCATGCCATAAACAGCAAGTACCTACTTATTGACTCGAGTGGATAAGTTTCAACTTGTACTCAGTTTATTGGAGAAGGGTTTTAGGTAGATAATGTCAATTTGGTTATGCTTAAAAAATTATACCAAATCATGTCATTAAATAAGGATTCGAAGTACCCTACTTATATCTCGTTATTTTCTTGTTGCACCCTTTTTTCATGTTGAACAACAGAAGCTGAAAGTACAACTTAGAAATTAAGAATCATTTTCGAAGTTTTTTTTTTGTTTTTTGACGACCTGCGTGGCCTATAGGTATGAACGTTGGATTTTTAAGGTGACGCCTACTCGAGAGGTCCCGGGTTCGAATCCCGGTGGGGGCAGATGTTTGTGTGGTGATACGAGCATTTGTGTTTCAGTCATGGATGTGTAATATGTATTTCTATATAAATATGCTTATATATGTATCAGTAAATGTATCAGTATATGTATTCTATCCGTTACCCTAGGATCCCATAACACAAGCCTTACTTTGGGGCAAGGCTAATTGGTGCGTTAAAAATATATACACAGTCAGACACAATGAAGACTCTAGTGTAGATGACAGGTCAAGAAGTGGTCGCCCTCGGTCTGTTAGGACTCCAGCAGTGATAATAGCTGTGAAGGCGCGAATTCAAAGAAATCCCAAACGTAAGCAGAAACTGTTGGCCCTTCAGATGGGGTTAAGCAGAACCACGGTGAAAAGGGTGTCTTCATGACTTAGGGCTTCGGACATATCGAAGAAAAACAGGAATACGGTTGCTCGCTTCTTCACTACTGTTTGCGTACACCTTATCATTTTGTTTGTTGTAGCTCTCTTCTACAATTCAAAAATTTTTCATTCGAAAAAAGAATTTCCCGATATTTTTATCCCGCGTACCGCTTCAACAAAGCGCGGCATCTCTTAAGTCTCAGGCCCATTAGACAAGCATTCAAATGATGTCTTGTTTTTCTTCGATATGCCCGAAGCCCTAAGTCTTCATTTAACACCCTTTTCACCATGGTTCTGCTTAACCCCATCTGAAGGGCCAACAGTTTCTGCTTACGTTTGGGATTTCTTTGAATTCGCGCCTTCACAGCTTTTATCACTGCTGGAGTCCTAGTAACAGACCGAGGGCGACCACTTCTTGACCTGTCATCTATACTAGAGTCTTCAATGTATCGTTTGATGGTACGATAAACGAATCTTTAGGTTATATTCAAATTTTTCAGTATGGCAAAAATTTGAATTGGCGCGTAACCGCAACGATGCAACGCAAACGCAAACGAAATTCGAATTCAATAAACTTATTTGTGGCCAGCATTCTAAAAGAAAAGTTTTTACTGTGTGACAATACTTATGACCTGACTAAGTATATATATATGAGTGATGCGTGCGCTGCTCCATTCCCCTTTGCCTTATTCTCCGCCCAATATTAGGTTATTATTAATTTATTAATCTGACGCGATTCTGGAGTTTGAGCACCTTGCAATAGCCGGTCGTAAGATTTGTGAAAAAAGCTCCTTTGCCGCAGAAGACAAATTAATTAATTGCCTTTGGCTGCTTCTAAGTCGTGGGCATACATGTGAGTAGGAACATCATTTGAGAAATGGTAACTCAAAAAATATTCACAACTTCTTTTTTATAGCTTTAAAACTTCGCCTATTTGTTTTTATTGCAATGCAAGAACATTGTCCGCAAAGTATACTTATCATGAGAAATGTTGCGCAGATTGTAAATTACATTTCTAGAATCTAGGCACCAACGTAAGAAAGTGTGATCATTTTGCCTTTTTCATTCCGTTTGCGGTGACTGAAGTGGGAAAAAATATAGTAATGACACTATGACAGCTGCTGTGAGTTGTAACTACACTCGAGAGCAATGAATCCGGGACACATAAAGAATCCTAAAAATCTCACAAACTAAGAATGCTAATGCTAATGCTTTAATCGTCCACTATTATTCTTTTTTGCCTAAACAGTAGGACACGGCATTCCTAAACTTGGTTAAACCAGTTTTTTATATAGTCATAATTTTTATATTATTTGCATTTGTAATGGAAAGTGAGTATGAGTTACCTCATATTGAAGTCATTTTACAATTTGTCGACTCTGTATATAATACAGGGAGAAAAAAAACAGCCCTTGCTGAGTTTCTTGCCGGTTCTTCTCAGTACAAGGTCTCCCACCGTAGATTTGCGAACCGATGGCGTAGCTTTTCGACATTCACAAGTACCTAGACTAAATAAACGATATTGAATTTTGAATTTTTTAGCTTAAGGAAATAAATTGTGTTTGATAGACAATTAAATACTCATTAAATGAAAATAATAAAATTTATGAGTCACCACATTTTATTTACAAAAAAAAACATAAAGAAAAAACTGGCTCTCTCGCCTTCAAACAAAAATAGGGAACATGACATTTTTGAACAACATTACGATTTTCTTAATTACTTATTACCTCCATTACTATGGAAGCACGAGGCTGCGTTTACCCGGTTTTGGAATGCTGTACATTAAGTTTCTTATACGATTTTGGGGAATATTCTCCCATTCCTCTTTGAGAGCAATTTTGAGCTCACGAAGCATAATAGGGGAAAGGTTTCGTTGTTTTACGTATCTCCCTAGCTCGTCCCAAGCATGCACGATCGGGTTGATATCCGAGCTGCGTGCTGGCCACTCCATACGAGTAATGTTTATCTCTTGAAGGTTGTCATTTACAATTCAACCTGTATGAGGTCAGGCATTGTCATGCATAAAAATAGCATCCTCACCCAAATTGTGTTCATTCAAGATTTCTTCCACATATCTTTCACTATTTAAAGAGCCGATTTCTATGAACCCAAATTGATCATAAATGCATGAACGTGTTCATTCAAGATTTCTTCCACATATCTTTCGCTATTTAAAGAGCATTTTTGCCCGGTGATCTGTATGACAGGTTTCACAACCTAGTGCAGACACCAGTCTCGGGAAAGGTTAAAATTATTTGCTAATTATACTTTGTATTTTATAATATAAGACTTTGTAACCATTCTTGAGAGAAATAAATAGATTATTATCATTATTATTTTTCTATGAAAACCTGTTCTGTGCGACTCTCAGTACAGACGCACCACCATAGGGTACTTCTTCTTCGATGCATGCTTGCTTGAATCTTTTCCCAGGTCTTCTATGTAGTCTGTGTCTTCCATCGTTCTTGTAGAGTATAAATTTTAATACATAACTTTTGACCAATCATCAATAGTCAAATTTAAGTGGTTCTGGGCATATCTTAGTCTTGAAATACGATGCCCACGCTCCAGTTTAGAGCCGTTTGCAGGTCTAAGTGGTTTCAAGCTAGCTTCACCAAGTCGTCGTCTTACTGTCCATGCGCTTGGGTTACTTCCTCCGAGGCGTCGAAACTGATCTGTAATTTCAGTTCCTGTGCGAAAGCGATTTCGAAGCATGGTGTTCATCAAGTATCAATCTTCTCGTGCTGTGTTACAACTGGTTCTGTCTGTTCCTGGGGGTCATACGCCTAACGGAAATGCTTTGGAAAACGCTAACGCTTACGATTTTATTTTGTTATTTCTGACAGCCGAAGGTTTTCAAATACCTCATGCTCATTTTTTTTAATATTGTTATTACCAATGCAAAAGAAAAAAAAGAGCGCGAGGCATTTGAAAACCTCAACTGAGAAGAACCGGCAAGAAACTCAGCAAGGGATGCTTTTTCCCCCTTGTTTAGTTGTATACAGAGTCGTCAAGACGGCTAGAAATAACAAAATAAATTCGTAAGCGTTAGCGTTTTCCAAAGCATTTCTGTTAGGCGAATTGCCCCCTGGTCTGCGGTAGTTAGGAGCCAGTTTCCTCGTCGGTCGGAGTCGGAGAACTCTTTGTACAATTGACAGCGACACACCGACAGTCCTGGCTGTATCGTGCTGGCTCCGGCCGGTTTCCAGCATTGTGAGAATTCTGGTCATTCTTCAGGTGTAAGCGACATGATTACAGCTAGAATAATTAATATTGAACACTATCAACATGGTTTATATGAAAGATAAATGAGAGATTAGAAACAAAATCAAAAACAAATGCAGTAACTTCGTAGTTCCATCTTCGAAATTCTCCCTTTTTCAAATTTGTTTTTTGAAGTTATACTTCTTTAGCCACGTTATGAAAAAATTATGAGAGTGAAATTTTAAGATGCGCGCGCATCACTGTAACACAAAAGTAAAATAATGAAGTTAGCCGCGGGCGCGTTATGAAAAAATGATGAGAGTGAAATTTTAAGATGCGCGCGCAACACTGTAACAGAAAAGTAACACCATGAAGTCGGCCGCTAAACCGCACATTACCCGTAAGTCTCGAAAAAAAGCTTCCAACAAAATAGTAATAGGATCTCTTAGTCGCACATGTTGGGACGCTCGTCGCCTCTGATCACTGTTTTCATATTTATAATATTTATCCACATGTTTCTAGTTTCTATATTCTTAACACGTGTTATAATGTTATACAAATGCGAAATTTATATGTGCTAATAAATTTTGTTCAGTAGTGATTTAAATTGAATATTTTGATTATTTATTAAATTTTTCAAATTAAAACTGAACTTTATTGACTGCGTTGACTATCCTTTTCCAATCCTTTTATTATCTTATTGTAATTAATTATCTGCATGCAATTAAAAACTATTTTTTAATAATTCCAAAAAGAAGTATAACTTCTCACGCGCGTACTTAAGTACACGCACCCATATTTTTTTTATGATTTGAAGTTTTAATATCTTCATTTAAGGAGTATTTAAATGTCTATTAATTAGAAAGTATTTCATTAAGCTAGCATTCTTAGTTTGCGATATTTTTAGGATTCTTTATGTGACCCGGATTCATTGCTCTCGGGTGTAGTTAGTTAACCACGTTCTTAGAAACTATAATGAGGTTTACAACCGGTGTGTGACGCGGCACAGTTTGCTTTTGATAATAATGAATGCGTGTAGCTTTTACTGAGCTTAAAGTGTCGTTGTAGTTTAGGGGAAAACCAGGAGACTTACCCGCCTGGGTAAGTGGGGAGAATTGTACCATCTTTCAAAATTATTGTACTTAAATTTAACGTTAAGTGTCGCCGCATACGGGCCACCCACCACAACCACAAAACGCCGCCACCGGCATATTTCTTGTAGTTTTCATACATTTTATATGGACTCGCCACACAAGGTACGCCGGTGGCCGCCACACGCTACAAATCGTCGTTGCTCGCTTCTTGTGGCCCGTACCGGCCACTTAATGCGCCGATACAAAACGCCGCCACACGTCACTCGCGCGATTCCCCACCCCTCTCTCCCTTAACTTAGTTGGCCGCTGTCACGCGCTTCAGCCACTTTAGTAGCCGCTTCTAGCTTCTCGTGGCGGTGTTTGTGGCTGTGGCGTGTGGCCCGTGTGCGGCGACACTAACAAAACGCCAATTCGTTCGTCAGTTACACACGAGACTGTTTTGTTGTGTTTGGCGTCTCACATGTGACCAATGAATGAATTGAGGTTTTCCTTGCGCTTTGAAATACAATTTTGAAAGATGGTTCAATAATCATTAACTTATTATTATATACTAGCATAGTAAATATATTAGCTTTATGGGTTCAACTCTCCCACCTAGACAAGCCTCCCCTTATTCTCCTAATTTTCATTGCATGTAATTCACAATTATATTCGATTTGAGTGCCTTACAAGCATTGATAACACACTGTATAGATAAAAAGTGAGTGTCTACCTATATTCAGTAAAGTCAGTTTATATGGTGTGCATTGCTGTGGGGAAAGCTGATTCAAGCAATTTACAATCTTTTAGGACTCCAACCTTAAACAAAAAGAAAACCATTATAAAGACAGTTCCATCGCAATACATTTATGAAAATTTAATGTTTATTCGTAAAAATACTGAATTATTTCCTTGACAATTTTTTGAAATCGCCCCGGCGGTATATAGTCCAGGCAACGAATGCTCAAAAACAGCTATAGAGGGAAATGCTTGGAACACAATTTTTGACTTCGTAACTTTGTTTGGACTAGTTAGGAGGTAAACATATCAAAAGTCCCCGCCCGTAGCCCTTAAGCCTCGTCATCATGAGAACCCGATGCAGTCACTTCCTTATCACAAACAAAACACTTGCTGCTCATTTTGACTACACTGAAACATACAAAACAAAATACTGTAATTGCTTTAACATTTAAAGAAAAATAGATAAAATCGTATGGTAAAATATATTATTGAAGATAATTTAATACTCTACAACCCTATGGCCGGCATTAATTTTTTTGGGTGCATCGTTGAAGAGTTATCCGGTCAAATAGAGCAAAAATGTGAAGCAAATTTTTTTTTCCATAATTACAGACTTTCAAGAGCGGATATCTCGAAAACTATACAAGATATCAAAAAACTTGACTGAATAAGACTTATAGCAAATTTAATCAGCTTTCACTTTTGGTGAAGTCTTATGTCGCTAGGATGCATAGTTTCCGAGATATATGCAAAAAACCTAAAGATGGGATCTCATCTCATCTCATCTCATCTCATCTCATTTCATCTCATTTCATTTCATTTCATTTCATTTCATTTCATTTCAATGTCCCGTTCAAATCTGCCCCACGGTCACTTGGAAAATAAAAAATTACAAATAACGCGCCCGCGGCTAACTTCATTATGTTAAAATTTTGTGTTACAGTGATGAAAATTTCACCCTCTCATAATTTTTTCATAACGCGGCTAAAGAAGTATAACTTCAAAAATATTTACGACAACAATGACGAACCAAAGGTTATCTTGCTTTGCTGAACATAGAAGCTGTTTTTTTGAGGAAATTGGTTTGCGAAGATTTATTTAATATTTTACTGTACTAAAGTGAAGGCGGGTTTTTTAACACATTGTATAACACTTGTTATATCTTATCTTGTACTCTTTAACCTGTAGGTAAATAAATAAAACCCGAAACAGTTTAGTCTAGGAGCCAGTGATCCGCAGACTTACTTATTAGGAATAACATACCTCCACCCTAAGACTGATTCCGTGCAGACAGACTTTTAAAACACATCTGAAATCATTTTTATTAGAACAACAGAAAATTGGAATATCCAGAAATTAGTTGCTTGGGTGCGGAGTTGTCGGCGTTGGTATTGTGTGCTTTAATTTTAATTTTATTTTCACTGAAACTATTTTCTTTGGATTTAAACATCAAGCAGTTACATGCTTAAAAAATAAAAATTATAAATATTTTCTCACTGATCAATTTATCAATTTTGTTATCTTTGTCTTTGTTTTTATGTTTATGTAAAAGTACCATAACAATTATATGTCCAATGAATGATTTATTATTTTTTGTATTTAATTTAATTTTAATTTTGTTTATTGTAATGTGAATTTTAATCTGACATTTAATTGCGTGACCTCATCTATATGGGATAGAACTGAAAATCAGCGATTTACTCTCGGAGTAAATGTTACGCTGAGTTTTCGCCCATTCGCATCGCTGTTGCACACGAAAATATCAGTATAGTTGTATAAATATAATTTGTTGTATGTTTTAAAGGATTTGTTTAATTGTAAAATTTGTCTTCAATTTTGTATGTGTGCATGTTGGTGTGAATAAAGTTTTATCTATCTATCTATCTTATTAATACTTCATATTAATGCTAGTTGTACTAATTCATCTGCCGTAGATCAAATGGTGGTTCACTATTTCCATAGAGGGTTCCTTTAGGCGTTCCGAGATGAATTAATATAACTAGCATTAATATGAAGTTTGCTACTATACCGTAAGTCTGCGGATCACTGGCTCTCAGTCTTAAATGTTTTATTATAATGTGCAATTATTCCTGAAACCTCGGTGATATATTTGACATTAACAACTATTATTATTATTATTATTATTTATTCTAGTAAACTTATAGTTACTTTTACCCACACTACCTACCCGTACTGGCGATAACAAGTAGCTCCGTACAAATTAATTGTATTTCATTAGATATTCAAATATTTTATTTATAATTTCTTAGGTGTTAAAAGTAATAATAACTTTATTGCTTAAAAAACTGTGTACAATTTTGCAGTTGGAATTGCAATAATAACAAAGTCACAACAGTGTGCCCACAACGGGCATGCAATGGTAAAATTTATAACTTAAAACTTAAAAAGTACATTTTAGAGCCTAAGTTATATTAAATTTTACAAGTGTAATATTCATCAAGACTATAGAAAACATTATTTATTTAATAACCAGCTTTTTAACTTAAATTTAAACAGTGGCAAATTGTGTACTTTAATTTCTGCAGGCAAATGATTGAAGATCGTTATGCTAGTACTGAAAGCGTTATTATAATACAAGTGATTATTTATCCTAGGTATGCATATATCATATTTATATTTATTACGCGTATTCGGACGTAATGTGGTTTTATTTTCAAAGTATTCTGGATTTTGTTTAATAAAAATTGCTGATTGTAATATATAAATATTGGTCAAAGTGAGATAGCCCTTATCCTTAAAAAACACTCGTGTAAAAGTTATCATAACCAAGTTTGCCAAGTTGCCAGAGTATGTCAGAGCAAGTAACTAGATGTAACAATTTATATACGGGACCTTATTCTTGAGAAATAAAACTATTTTTTTTTCCTAAACTTCTAAATCTATTAAGATAAAAGTAGGCAATAAAGGAGCTCGATGGCGCAACTGGTTAGCGCGTTCGGCTGCGATCGTTGAAGTTAAGCAACTTTCGCAGTGGTCAGTCATTGGATGGGTGACCAAAAATGTCCAACCCGAGCTCCTCCGTGCTTCGGAAGGCACGTTAAGCCGTTGGTCCCGGCTGCATCTGCAGTCGTTAGCACCCACCAATCCGCACTGGGCTCGCGTGGTGGGTCATGGCCCAATCTCCCTATGCCATCCATAGGGAAGGGCTGTGCCCCAGCAGTGAGGACATTATTAGGCTGATGATGATGATGATGAGGCATGATGAGGCAAAGTAATTTCATTATGTAGTCTATGGTGAATGCTGAAAAAGGGGCGGCTGATGTCTTGGGCCCTAGAGCCACCGGGGGGCCATTCGCCTAACGGAAATGCTTTGGAAAACGCTAACGCTTTCGATTTTATTTTGTTACTTCTGACCACTGAATGTTTTCAAATACATCACGCTCATGTTTTTTAATATTGTTATTACCAATGCAAAAGAAAAAAAAAGAGCGCGAGGCATTTGCAAACCTCAGGCAGCTAGAAATAATAAAGAAAATGAAATCGTAAGCGTTAGCGTTTTCCAAAGCATTTCCGTTAGGCGAATGGCCCCCGGGACAGCAAAACCGCCACTGGGTGACAAACAAGCATAGCTCGCCTGATTGTAAGCGGCTATCATCTTATAGACACTTGCGATTGCTTATACTAACCTCATCCCCAGGAGGCCTACTATATTTCAACGAAAAACGAAATTTCGATCGAAATTTCGCACGTTTCTTACTCTGTTTCCTTTTCATTTCGAAAATTCGATCGTCCGAAATAGTTTGACAATTAAATTCTCCAAGCCTACTCTAATTCACAAAACTTTCGAAGGAAAAGTTGAATTTGACAGATAATTGTTCGAAATTTTAACCTTAAATTGACGAAATCAAAAGTGTTACCTTTTCATTTTCGTTTTTGATTTTTGTTTTAATTAAGCCTAAAATACTTGTAAGAGTATTTTTAATAATAGCTGCTTAGCTCGAGAATTATTTTAAGCATGTTAAATTAACAAATAAACCATTTTTTTATAATTTATTGTAATTTCATTACTTCAAAGTATTAAACGACAAATTTAGGTTGACATACAGTACATTGTATCAACTCTACAAATTAGTCGGCTAATACTGTCAAAGAAGGTTCTTTCAATGTCATCAAAAAATTTGCTTTAAACTACCTATATTGTTTCCAAATAAAAAAACGTTTTCTTAAAAGTAGAGATAAAAAGAATTCACAAACATGACTCATTCCATTCGTTCACGAAAACTGTTTATGGTTCCGAAGTTAATGTGCCAGTTCGAAAATGAAATAGATTAGAGTCAATGGCGAAATTTCGTTTAAAATTCGTTCGTTACCGAAATTTCGTTTCGGAGAAAGAGAGTAAAGCTCCTGGGCCGGACTGAAGACAGGGTAAGCGAGACTCTGACCCTAACAAAGTTCACAAGATCAACAAAGAAAAAAAAACATAAAAAAAAAGTCATACCAATCGTCTAGCCCCAAAGTAAGCACTTAAGTCTTGTGTTATGGGATGATGCTAGGGTAAAGGATATTATACATATACTGATACATATATATGTATATTTCATTTAGAAATATATATAAACATCCATGAATAAGATACAAATGCTCGTATTCATCATACTAACATGCCCCCACCGAGATTCGAACCCGGAACCTCTGAGTAGGCGACGCCATGAAACTGAGGAGCTCGATGGCGCAGGTGGTTAGCGCGTTCGGCTGCGATCGTTGAAGTTAAGCAACTTTCGCAGTGTTCGGTCATTGGATGGGTGACCAAAAAAATTACTATCTTGAGCTCCTCCGTGCTTCGGAAGGCACGTTAAGCCGTTGGTCCCGGCTGCATCTGCAGTCGTTAGCACCCGCCAATCCGCACTGGGCCCGCGTGGTGGGTCATGGCCTAATCTCCCTATTCCATCCATAGGGAAGGCCTTTCCTGCCTGGGGCACACCCCAGCAGTGGGGACATTAAAGACTGATGATGATGATGAAATAGTTTTACATAATTATTTAACGCTGCAAAGTGTTCTTCGTCAGTTTTTCTCCTCAGCTGAAAAAATGTTCTCAACTGGTAGTAAGGAATAAAAAATGGACGATTCAAAGAGTTGTATTGTGCATCTAATTTAAATAAAGATTTTTTGACTTTGATACCACTCGGCCAAGGAGGTCGAGACGGACTCATGGCGCCAGATTTTAAAATATGACCACATTAGGGATCTTCACTCCGCCGATGCCCCAGGCCCTTCACACCTCTAAATCCGGCCCTGCTTCCCCCATCCCCACAGAGCCTTCAAAACCTTATTCACCGACAGAAGCACCATACCTACTGCTTATGGTTTAAGGTGGAGGTTATTTCCTCAGACGGACACCCCTTTTAGCGTGTTAGTGTGAGAACATGCACTCGGGCTCAGACAACGTAAATCTTTATATATATAATTCTTCTGTGAGTGTGTATGTCACTGAACTTCTCTTAAACGACTGGACCGATTTTGATGAAATTTTTTGTGTGTGTTCAAGGGGATCTGAGAATGGTTTAGATTCACAATTTTGTCCGCTGGACAACCCCTATTTTTTTAGGGCGGTACGAAGTTCGCTGGGTCAGCTAGTCTATATATAAAACTCAATGGTGACTGACTGACTGGTGATCTATCAACGCACAACCCAAACCACTGGACGGATCGGGCTGAAATTTGGCATGCAGGTAGATGATATGACGTAGGCATCCGCTAAGAAAGGATTTTGATCAATTCTACCCCCAAGGGGATAAAATAGGGAATGAAAGTTTGTATGAAACTTTGTCAATTTTAAACCGATCGGGCTGAGACTTTGCATGCAAGTATAAGAAGAATCATAGATGAATGACATTGTGATAATACAAGCCTGAGAACAAAAACTGTAGTCTACACTTCAGCTCTACACAGAAGCGAAGCGAGGGCGGGCCGCTAGTTTTGACATAAGCTTTATACATTCTATAATATGTCAAAATTGAAAAGTCAGGGATAAGTCCTTGTGTCAGTGTAAATTAAAGTTAACGTCCGGTACATGGTTTAGTTACATTAAATACTTAGACATATTTATGTACAAGTTATAAGTAAACAACTAATTATAATTTTCGTTATATTAATATATATTATGGGTTTTTTATTGTTTTGTTTTTCGTGTTTACTTGGTTTTTGAATGTTTTACGAACCATTGACTATTAAAAAGGCTGACAGAATCACATTCCTGGGAATTGTATTAAACGAAAGCCTAAATTTTACTACTCAGTCATGTTGACAAGGTATGTACTAAAATTAATAGATTTGTCTACGTACTGAGGAATTTGTCTAAAAAAACGTCTCTGAAAGTGACCCTGTCTGCTTACCACGGTTATGTAGCGTCTGTTATAAATTACGGGATTCTTCTGTGGGGCAATAGTACAGACATTCAAAGAGTTTTCATTGCCCAAAAGAAATGCGTGAGAGCTATATGTGGCAAAGGTCCCTTTGATAGTTGTCGACCACTTTTGTAAGTTTAGGTTTTCTCACAGTCCCTGCTCTATATATATTAGGAATATTTAAAGGAGATTGCTCAGCTTCCATACATGATTGGCCTAAAGACCAATAATCATGAAAAATTGTTTCCTAGATTCGAAATTATATATAAATTACTGTAGAAACGAATATTATTGACGGACACCCCTGAGAACTTCTATAAACCATATACACTGAACATATTAAAATAATAAAAAACAAATAAGTTATATATTAAACTAGGGAAATCAAGCCAAGTACCTAAATTATGGATTAGATTCAGGTTTATAGAGCATGTACATTAACAGATAGTTGCCTGTTTTTAAAGTTAATGCATAAGAGTAACTTTTAAAATCAGGTGTCATTTCCGGTTATAATAAGGTACTCTGTGACAGAAACTGTGTGATGATTGTGAATGAGTCACAGATTAGAGAGATTTTTTAAACTCTCGTTACCCAAAGAAAGCTAAGAGATTTAGGTTCTATAGCCATATATTCAGTAGCTTCATTATTTTTGTTATGTTTTTAAGATAACCATATTTTAGATTTTTAGTGTATCACACCTTATAATTTTATTTATTTATTAATTTATAGTCAGGGAACGTAGGCCCATAGATAGTTAGTTAGGTTAGTTAGGTAGTTTATGGAGCAGTTGTTTGGCGTAAAATGTATGGCAATAGACTTTATGATATAATAATTGTCTGAGCACATTTGCATCTAGTGAAAATGACAATATAGTTGTGGATATTAATACCACAGTGTAATAAAAAAAATGATTTATTTTATCGATCTTTACAAAATAGATTTGTTTTATGTTATATAAACAACTTCGATCAGTCTTTGGCTGAATGTTACTACACCCATAGCCATTAAAAATGATTCGTATGTTTTCCAAACCGGTAAAATTAAAAGTCTTTTTTAAATTAAATATATTGTACAAAGGTGTCCGTTGAAATCTAATGACTGTAAATTAAATTATAAATTACGCCAAGAATTACCGTGTATGTCAATATTTTTTGTTCATTTAGGCCAATTTGAGCAATCTCCTTTGTCAGCCAAAACCCGGGGTTATTTCATAAGGCTAAAGATATATACCCTCGAAACACTAGAGATGGTGATAGATTTGTTTTGGTCTTTGCACCAAAAACCTCAGTGTACCAGAAAAGTTCTTATAACATGTGCATTAAGGTATACAATAGAATTCCAAATCAATTCAACCACGGACCAATAAATTAATGGCAAAAAAGTTACGGGACTGGTTAATTAGTAAATGATTTTATAGTACAAATGAATTTTTATTATGAATTAATAATTGTAATTTTATTGACATAATGAAGAAATGACTAAAAAATTTTGACAGATTATTATGTGTAATATAATGTATAGTTGTTATATTTGTTAATTATTGTAATTGTGTTGACATAATGAAGAAATGGCTATTGAATTAGAAAATTTGACATGTATTAATTGAATAAATAAAAAATAAAATTAATAATAAATTTGACATTTGGAATGTAAATATTACTCAATTTAAATTTGAATTTTTAGATAATTTATTAGTACCTATTTTGTATGCTCTTCCAAGGGCGAAACATATGGAACTTTTTATATTATTTACCAGCTGTAACAAACTATGTTTCATGCAAAAATACTTTCATTTCATTTCATTAAAGCGACCTTGCACAGGCCCCGTCAGGCCCTGTCAGAATACCAGCGCCGACATGGTGCGAGAAATATTTTCTTTTCCCCCTATGTCAGCTTATGCTGAGGCAGGGTCCTTTATTGGCTGTCTATAGATGAACTTTTATTTTTGTCATATGCTATTGTTATGATGGCCAATAAAGAATTTTTCATTTAATTTCATTTCACCTGTGCCTTTCTCTGCTATTTCCGGTCAAAAGCTTACGAATGCCATCAAATTGCCGCATTATGATAAAATCTTTGTACTAATTAGGAAGTTCACTATCCCTTATTATCAATTAGATTTTATAGACCAGGGTCGATAATTTTAAAAATGGTGAAAAGTGAAAAAAAATTATAGTAGAATGAAACCCATTAGAAAAGTTAGAGAATATAACAAAAATGAAAGGAAAAGTAAATTACGGGCGATCTAAGGTCGGGAAGGGGGAGGGGGTGAGTTTTTAAGTTAAGTTTATTGAAAATCCTATTTTTAATACCTACTTACAACAACTATTTTTGCAAGTTTTATGGATTTGTAATTTTTCTGTTTATCAATATAACATTAAATCTTACGTTTTTCGAGTAATTAAAGTGTAAATTTTAATAAATAGTTCAAAATTATACATAATGATTCAAATCAATTTTTCGGATTGGAGTTTTTTTCATTATTAATTTGCAGTTTCTGAGAACATTTACCATAGTAGTGTATATATTTTTTATACCATCAGAAAGTAGAGATTTCAACAAACAAAAAACACCCCAACTTTTTTAAAAAAGCAGATATTTTGACGTGAGAATTTTCGATTGAAAATATGGGTGCTTTTTCGATATTAAGTCAAAATAAGGTGAAAAAATGAATGTTCTAAATCAAAAAAATGACTGTATGTTTAGGACATACAAAGGTAAGTTTTCACCAAATTTCGTGAAAAAATTATTTTTTTTTGCAAAAAATCAAAATCAAAAACCAAAAACTCGGTTATTCGCATATTTTTACATAAATTTTGAGGTTATGTGAAAAAAGTGTCGCTACAAAAGTTGTAAATCTTTTTATTATTATAGGAAATCGAGATTAACCATTTTTACCCTTAAAAACTCACCCCCTCCCCCTTCCCGACCTCAGATCGCCCGTAATTTATTTTTCCTTTCATTTTTGTTATAAGTATTCTTAACCTTTTCTAATGGGTTTCATCCTACTATAATTTTTTTTGGTCTCAAAAATTATCGACCCTGGTCTACTATTTCCATTTAGTTTTATCAAACATAACTGGCTGCTGTTTATCTTTATTGGTTTTATTAAAGTTACTGCTTTATAAAACGTTACCGAATAGTTTAGATTAGGTCCGCTCCGCACACCGCGGTTGGTTAAAACCGTTTGCGTCACACTTACAGCTAAACCAACATACGTATGCTAATATGTTATGTTTATGTTGTAATGCTAGGCGCTTGAGCTGTTTTATGCTCTGCCATCATAATATGGTAATCTTAGGAAAATGACAATTAAGTACAGTAACGTACGCAACTCTTTAATAAAACAATAATAACAAATATTTCCAACACTCACACCAATTAGCCTAGTTCCAAAGTAAGCACTGTAAGGCTTGTGTTATGGGATGCTAGGGTAACAGATAGAATGCATGTACCTGTACATATATAAGTGTATTTATATAGAAATACATATTAAACATCCATGACTGGAGTACAAAATGCTCGTATTCATCACACAAACATGCTGCCTCCACCGGGATTCGAAATCGGGACCTCTCGAGTCGGCGACACCATGAAACCCGGCGTACAAACCACTCGGCCACGGAGGTCGTCTTTAGAGAAGTAATAATAGGAAAGCCGTAAAAATCTTACCTTAATAAAACAAAAAAGTAAGGCATGCGTTTAACAGGAGTTGAAGAAAAATATCACAACAAATTTGCCTCAACGAGATTTGAAACCGTGAGATTTCGCTTTAATTGAAGCGCTCGTCTCAGGAAGCAAATTCAGCCTTACACAATAAAATAACACTACCTTTGGTGTTGTAGTAAGCAAAAAAAAAGTAAAGTTCCAGTCGTTGTCCGGAGTAGGATGAGGGTTTCAGCCTACAATGTGAGGATGCTGGAGAGACACAAATTTCCGCCGCATCGTCTATTTTTCTCAATTATTGTTCACTTACACTTCAGGTGGAAATCCCCCATTCCACCTGAAGTGTAAGTGAACAATTCGCTGCCCATTGTTTCAAACAAAAGATGGCATAAAAAAAACGCCTACAGGTACTTGAGATAAGAAAAAGAGAGATAACTTACGAAGAGCTTTGTAAGCTTTTTTTTGTTGTAATTTTTTGATGATCCTTTTCAGACATATTCAACTTTAAACTATAATAATATTGCACGAATTGCTTTAATTATCAGTATAAAAGTACTATCACATACATTGTGGTAGAATACAATATTTATTTATTGCGCTATCGTACACAAACATGACAATTTATATTATATTAAAAAAGTTTATCTCTCAGAAAAATCAACTTACATGAATCACGTTTAAGTGCACTTAGCGGTAAAGAAATCAACTTACATGAATCACATTTAAGCGCACCTAGCGACATCTATTGTAAAAAAAATGCATTTTCTTTGCAATAAAGCTGCCACGTGGACGTCCTAGATAGAAACTTATTATTATAATACGAAAAAATAATATATTACTATTTTCCGTCCAATATATTGAAAGTCAACAACCTTTCCAATTTTATTGTGTGTCATGATGCGATCAGCCCACGTGTTTAACCTGACGCGAGTTTAACATAAACAAAAAAAGTGTGCAACGCCGCAAAAGTAATTTTCACTTCAAAAAACACACGGGAGGATTTCGCGATGAAAAGTGAGTTTGTTGTTACAGAATTGCACTGCAGCAGGTTCTGTAAATTCTCCATAGTACTCCAAACTTGAATTCATGAACTATAGATTGAACTGCTTCTTCAAAATATGAATTCGTATTTTGAAGCCGACTATACGGTCAAATACAAATAAAATGGACGGAAAAGCAATATATACCAGCTGTTACTATTATCAAATAGAAATTATAGATATTCAATACCGAAGATGACAGCCGCTTATTGGCTTTTTTATTGTGCATTATGCAATAAAAGGTAAGTATAGACTCCACACATTATCTACAAGAAATACTGCATGTCGAGATCCATTTTGTGAGTGAAATTTGATAAGTTGAAAACAATAAAAAACGTATTTTATAAGTTCCAAGACTAATAATTTTATTATTGCGCAAATGAGTCGTTGAGTTTATTTTTTTTATTGTGATTCTAAACTTTGGTTGCCTAACCTAGTTTAATAGCTTTGATAAAAATATACCTTTTGATGAGGGATAATGAATAACTATTTTCCTTCGTCCATCAGGTCGTTTATCAAAAAGTATTGGACGCCGAAGTATTCCGAAGCATGGAGGAAATCGAGATAGAAGATTTTTGGTCACCCATCCAATGACCGACCACTTACAAAGTTGCTTAACCGTCCGCGCTTAACAGCCGTACAAACTTTCGCATTTTTTAATATTAGCGGGCTATCCTACTAATAGGGGTGATGACGGGGTACAGTAATCGAAATTCTATTTAGTCCGTCAGTTAGATGACCAAAAATAATGGACACGTATTTTTTCTTTGGGAAATCGACCAAAAAATGACAAAGTTATAGCGCGTCAGTTTGGGAGTAGGGGCTCGTGACGTCACTTTTGAGTGAATTTTCACTTATAAGTGTACTCAAACGTGACGTCATGCGACTTTTCAAATCAATATATCTCTGCAATGTTTATATTGTGTGAAAAAAGAAAAAATACGTGTCCAATACTTTTTGATAATCTACCTGATAAACGCAGAAAAAAAAATAGTCATCATCCCTATTATAATAAAAACTATCATTTCTTTTCTCTGGAATCATGTGAAATACAAAACGAGTTCGGGAAAACGAACACACGACAGGTAGACAAACCGTGCCGTCCGTCGGCTAATCTCAACATTTGTTTAAATTGTCGAACCCTTTTTTGTGGGATCCTGTTGCAGTCAATAAGTCGAAGCACGCATAAATCAATCTTACCATTTTTTTTATAAGACTAATAAAATACTCGTCCTGATGTTAAGTGATGCTAAGTGTGAGTTGAAATTTGCTTACGGTACCTAACTTTTACCATAGGTACCCGTAATCTTAATTTCTTGTGTCAAAAATGTTTGAGCACATTAGGCTAACTGTGGTCGTTGCACCTTTTTAAAACTGGCTAGTGGGCACAGAATACCCAACCTGTATGTGTACCCAGTACCTACTCACTGTGAGATAATCACAATTTCTGACAATCTCAGTATTAGTCTGCAAAGTAAAGGATACAATTACATGGAAGCGCTCAAATTTCAGAAGATTATCCTCCATTTACTGACCAATATGTGTAGTAATAATAATAAACATTTATTTCAGACTTTAAATCCATATATAAAACCATCCATAAGTGTCGCCGCACACCTGCCACCGACCACATCCACAAAACGCCGCTATCGGCATATTTCTTGTAGTTTTCATAAATTTTATATATGGACTCGTCATACACGGTACGCCGGTGGCCACCACATGCTACAAATCGTCGTTGCTCGCTTCTTGTGGCCCGCACCGGCCACTTAATGCGCCGATACAAAACGCCGCCACACGTCACTCGCGCGATTCCCCACCCCTCTCTCCCTTACCTTAGTCGGCCGCTGTCGCGCGCTTCAGCCACTTTAGTAGCCGCTTCTAGCTTCTCGTGGCGGCGCGGCGCGAGTGATAATTTTGATATTGCAAGCGTCGATAGACTATGGTGCCGCTTACCATCAGGCGGCCATATGCTTGTTTGACACACTTTTAACATAAAAAATAAATCTGTTGTGTGGTCAATAAATTTAACTTTATTTCTTCAAGTAACCTAAAGAAGTTTATTTTTAACTAACAGCCCAAAAAAGTAACAACAACTATAAAAACAAATTTAAAATATCAACAGGTTTTCCCGTTTCTTTTTTTGTGTTACCCACAGTTTATTAGAGATATTTTCCCGCAGAAAAACGTAGCCTATCTGTTAATGTTAATCCAGGGTGTCAGCTAACTCCATACCAAATTTTATTAAAATCGCTCCAGCCGTTTAAACGGGAAAAAGTACCAAACATACACAGTCACACACTCGCAAACTTCCGTCTTTATAATATATATTAGTGTGGTTAGCCATTTTGATATCGCGATGAAAACCCACTGTTACTGCTACATGCACAGATACCAATGCATGTAAAATTAGAAAAACAAACTAACATACGGAAACGCAAACAGTGGCCGCTGGTTGTTCCTATTTTCATTCGTGTTTTGGTTAATCTATTGCCCATTTAGTTTAGTACAATGCTGACATTGAAAAGATAGGAAGGAAATAAAAAAATACGAAACAGATTTGACAACAGCTTATTTCGAACAAAGTAGGTTGGTATCTTTAAATAGGTACCCATTTTCTACTGTTTGACTCAGAATAGGGATGATGATTTTTTTTCTTCATTTATCAGGTAGATTATCAAAAAGTATTGGACACGTATTTTTTCTTTTTTCACATAGTATAAACATTGCAGAGATATATTGATTTGAAAATTCGCATGACGTCACGTTTTACAAGTACAATTTTCACTCAAAAGTGACGTCACGAGCCCCTACTCCCAAACTTTGACGCGCTATAACTTTGTCATTTTTTGGTTAATTACCCAAAGAAAAATATGTATCCATTATTTTTTGATCATCTAACTGACGGACTAAATAGAATTTCGTTTACTATACCTCGTCATCACCCCTCAATACTGCATTAAGTCACGTCTTGTCTCCATAAATAGTTACTGCATATTCAATCTCATTTAAAAAAAACACCATTCAAAGAAAATATTCCGAGCACGCTCCATTTTACTACAACCTTCTGTGTGAGTTCAGACCACGGTTGTGAGTTTCATTTCAATTCAAATAAGTTAGTAACTAAACTACGTACTACATATCCAATTAAAAAACTTACGACCGGCCGTAAAATACTTTACCCACTTGTTCCGTAAACACAATAGGAAATAATTATGAAGTCATTAAACTGTAGAAAATAAAATTGTACTACCTATACCTAGGTAAGTAGTAGTGATGTAACGAATGTCATTTTTTGAACATCCGCGAATGCGGATGCGAATATCTGGTGCCGATATTCGCGAATGCGAATGCGAATATTTAGTTTTTGTTGAAGGTTGGCGCCAATTGTCTATGGCATGGTGGCAGTCTTAGTCGGAGAGCCGGCCGTATAAAAGTCCTATGGATCAGATACATGAATCATTTTTGGGGTATGAACAATAAAACCGTAGGTCTAGAGGTCGACACCCCTGAAGTTGCTTGATTTTGCCCGCATGCAAAATTATGACGTCACTTCCGGTTTTTATTTTAGGTGTAATTATAATCTATGAAATACATCAAGAAAATTTATGTCGAACGATATATCTATATATATATATATATATATATATATATCTCGTTCGAATTGCCGAGTTGATATGAACTCATCCGACTGAAGTGTCATTCCACTCGCGCCGGTATTTTCGTAAACAAAACATGTGAATTTTGAGGTTAGTTTGAATAGTGATTCAGTAACAGGAGAAAATCAAATTCCAGTGAAACATGGACTTTTTTCACACTTTGCGATGCTGAACGAGTTAAATGAAAGCTGTGTAACAATGAATATTCAAGGAAAGGAAGAACTACAACTTCTTCAAATTGTTTTTCTGTAATATTCATATTCGCAAAACATTCACAGAGATTTTGCGAATGCGAATGTGAATGCGAATATACAAAAATATGCGAATATACGCAAATGCGAATGCGGATGCGAATATTCGTTACATCACTAGTAAGTAGTATTGTTTCCCAACGCGGCCAACGGCAACTTTGTGCGGCCGCTTGAGCCATAAAAGCATATAAATCTTATCGTTGTAAGTGAAACGATAATCCTCATAATACGATCATAAACTCATTAGGTATAAATTTTAGTTAAGACGGTTTCCCAACATCGTGATTAGAACTTTAAAAAAGTCGCGCCTTTGCCGATGACCACACACGAAGCGCGTAACCACCGTATAACTTTGAGATGCTTCAATCTCACTTAGGGTTTTTTTTTCATTCATTCGTGATTTCGCGCCTTTTCTTTTAATTGAATTTTATACCAGAATACTAACTTTTTAGAACTTAAAAATACTTGTATATGTTAGGAAACACCATGTTTCAGCAAGATTGAAGTGGCAGATCGGTTTTTGCTTGGGAAAACAACATAATTTTCCATTTTTGTGGGAGCTCCGACTCACGCTGCAGAACGATCTAAAGTGGTAGCGGTCTCGCGTGAACTAGTTTTATATAACGATCATGGCCACTGGCCATGATTGTTTTGGCGGAGGGGTACGCCCGTCCATGCTCTCTCCAGGTATGAATGCTCTAAGGTTAAATATGATAGTTGAATCCTATATTAGGAAGTAAAAGTAATCAGAAAAAAAATACCGAACCGCCCATACTTCGGTATTTTTGTCATACCGAAAACCGAACACGGTGCTAATATACCGAACACCTGGCAATACTGGTTACCATCCGTCCGGTGGTCCGGATGGAGTTTTTGGCGGGATTTCATCGAGTGCGGTTGGCGTCTTATTTGAATTATTCTTAAATTCGTTCATAGTGGATATTGTGAAATAAAATTGGTGTGGTTTTGTGTAACAACTGTCTGCGTAACTGAAGAATTAGTGGAATCGTTAAAATATACGCTATTCCGGTCAAGTGGACGTGAGAATTTTATTGTAGTGTTGACTACCTCACAGAAGCTTATCGAAAAAGCCAACTCGATACATTTCGTGCCGAACACTCCAAGAAACATAAGAATGCGTCACACCGACATTCTAATGTAAAAACAAAAAGAAGATTAATATTTATAATTAATAAAGACCAGGCTGTATGGGCATTGTTCCCTTTGCCTTCCCTAAAATGGGAGAACTTCAACAAAAAAAACCGTCCGGATTAATTTGTCATTTTGGGTCTTTAATTTGTCCGATTTTTTCGTAATGCGAGGGCCTGCTTTCCGGTATATTATACTACTCTTTGGGGCCTGCACAACCCTGGTACAACCATACCACTGTAACTAAGGTAATGCTATAATTTTTATTTTTTGAACATGTAACTGCTTGATGTTTAAATCTAAAGAATATAAACTAGAAAAAAATCCACAAGACCAGGCAGCAGACGGGACTCGAACCCGCATCCTTCGCTATCTGGGCGAATGCACTGACCAATTATGCTACTGACTACCGGGGCCCTGATGGCCGCGTCGAAATTCGTCTAACCATTTTTAAGCTGCAAGGCAGCGCCATCTCTTTGCTCTTTCTAGTTATATTTTCTTAAGGTAATGTTTCCATTTTGTGACTAAAAAATCAGGACTTCTATCATAATGGCAGTTCACGAATCGAGCAAGGTGGCGAGAGAGATATCATAATGCCTCCTCTACAAGTCGACGGATGCGTCCACGGACGTCGGCAGATGCATTAACAGATGGATCACCAAGAGGCGACCACACGCCACATTAAAATATATATATATATTTTAACTTAACGTAAAAGGCTTAACGTGCCTTCCGAAGCACGGAGGAACTCAAGATGGAAGATTTTTGGTCACCCATCCAATGACCGACCACTGCGAAAGTTGCTTAACTTCAACGATCGCTGCCGAACGCGCTAACCACCTGCGCCATCGAGCTCCAAGTACGAACAACTAGTAAAGTATTCGAATCGCCATGTCAAGTTTCTATAGAATAAAAAGTTACGTTTCTCCGCTGCATAGAATAGAGCTCTAAATCTAAGCATAATAAAAAAAAACACACTAACTTCATAAATCATCAAATCCAGCAAGGTTTTTAAATAATTAATTTAGTTCCTTACCTATTTAATCTTCAGTTTTCTATGTTCATTTGTCAAACGCATTCTATCTACAACTGTTTGGGTGGCACAGAAACACGACGCAAAGCTGTAAGCCGATATTCCTTTGTCCTTATTCAAAAAGGAACGATATCAATTAAGTTTTTAATGCGTTTGCCTCAATCATGTTGATAGGATCTTTACTTGATCCTTACCACACACCGCGCCGAAGCTTTAAGTGGTCCTAATTTGAAAAGTGTGGGAAATTAGGTACTTTGTAGGTATACATATCCTAGCACTGATTCAAAACTCTAGTCCCTAGTGGTGTGCGTGAAAACTAAGGATGCAAGTATACCTGGGTATAATAAAAGCGCAGGGAGACAAATCATTTATCAAAGTTACGTTACATAATTTGACATTAATTATTTATTAAAAAGGGTATTATTTTTATTGCGTAAATAGTGTTAAGAACATTAACAAAAAATCATGTATAAACGTAATTATATTATGTAAATTAATAATTATTTTTATAAAATTCCAAACAAAACCTACTGCATTCGATTACTTCACGCACTCTTTTAACTTTTTCTAATACACAAACGCTCAAAAATGCTTTAGACCTAACTTAACCAGATCTTCTATTTCGTAAGTATTGTGTTTCCTTTTAGAAAATTCCAGACGCATTATTGCTCAAGGCATCATTCCGATCCGGGGTGTTGTGACACTGCTGCTACTGCCAAACTGCTAAAGATACGTATACAGGACTTTCCGATGTAGATGTCTGATTCTCGTGGCCGGCATACCAATCATTGCCAATTATTGAAACTGGGTTGCCTGCCACACTCGCAAAAAGGCAGCGTGATCCACCGAGGCTGTGTGTGAAAAGTTCAATATCTGGTCATCAACAACCTATCTTAGTCCACTGCTGGACATAGGGCAACGCCACTCAGAAAAATCTTGGGCTACTTGAATCCTGCTCTTGCCAGCCACCTTGCGCAAATCGTCACCCCATCGTGCCTGAGGACGTCCTACACTACGTTTGCCAAGACGCGGTCTCCACTCCAGAACTCGTCTACCCCAACGGTTATCGGTTCTTCGGCAAATATGGCCAGCCCACTGCCTCTTCAACTTGCTAATCCGGTGGGCTATGTCGATAACTCTGGTTCTGGGGCATTTTGTAGGCCGAAAATAAAGAAAAGCGCACACTATGCACGTAAATATTCTCAAATTACAATTATATACGTGATACTTAACTTTCAAACACCTAAAAATATAATTTGAACACTAAATCAAATAAAAATAGCTTAATTTAACCTTTACGTTACAAACAGCCCATAATATTTAGTTGTGTAGGTACGCAAACTGTCAGAAAATACTCATTATGTTGGTGCTAGGAGCTAGCTACCCATAGCACCCGTTTACATGGAAGCCAATTATATAGGGAACCTTATTAAACACAGATAGCGTACTTCTAGTGATACTCTTAAATCGAACAACTTACTGAACTAGTGGCTAGTTATTGAAAGTGGCCAGTTATACCTTGTTTTACCCTAAATAATAAAACCACAGGGAGACCAATCATTTATCAAAATAACCTCACAAAATTAGACACTTATTAAATGAAAAGGTATTAATTAGTTTAGCTTAAATGTGACATTCAAACACAAAACATATTGTAATTGGAAAAAAACTAAGACTCTAAAGGAAGCCAGTCCACTAGTCACTGCGCCAAAGGTGGATCACCATATATTTTTTTTTTATTTATTTAATTTATTTAATCAAGCAATATTACAATTATAATACATATTAAAGTGCAAACAAAAACCAGAAAGGTTTATTCGTGCACTACATTCACCGCTTTACATCTAGTTACAATAAATAAATATAGGTTGTCACACTGTAGTAACTATCATTAAATAACAATATTTTATAAAATAAGTGGGTATGTTGAAAATAACAAACATTGGCATGACAATTAATTTGCACTCGCACGAACCTATACCGGTTGGGTAAGTTTTTTTTTACTAGCTAAGCATACAAGTCGAAATGCAGTTATCGTAGATAAAGGATGCTCCAATTGTAATGATAAATATGACTTTTTTTAATGTTTTTATTTTAGGTTCGTTGTAACGGTTATTTTAAATGATTTATTTTTAATTTATTGATAAAGTGACTTTTTAATGTGCGTTTTATGTTTCTTTTATTTAGTGCGTTTTTTATTTCAAATGGTAACTTATTTACTAAATTTGGAACAATGAATTGTAATGTTCGTTGCCCATATAGGTTATTTGATTTTGGAATTAATAATTTATTATTTGCAACGCCTCGAGTTAACTTACTATGAGATGAAACCTTTTGAATATCAGTATTGAAGAATTGTTCTGTTAAGATGTTATATTTAAATTTCTCCTGAACCGGCATCAATGAGCAGTAAGAGAACAATACGTGATAATTGTTTTTATATTTTTCCCTCACTTTACGAGGGACAATGGTTTTTAAAATGCGCATTTGAAGTTCATAGATGCGATGTAAATGTGATTTCGCAGTACGTCCATAACTACTCAGTCCATAAGAAATTATCGATTCCCCCAGTGATTTATATAAATATAACAATATAGGATAAGGAATTTTATGTTTAAGTATAGAAAACTTTGCAAGAAGTGCTCGTAATTTATCACATACGTGTTGAATATGATCGGCCCATGTCAACCGATCGTCAATGATTAGCCCGAGGTAAGTTTGATTTTTTACAACTTTCAGTGCGTCGCAACAGCAATTAGTGTTAAAGTTATTGGTATGCAAGCAATTATGATTATGTGATACGAGTACTATAGGAGTTTCTTTTCTATTTTGACTAGTGCTAATATACATAACTTTCGTTTTACTGTCATTTAATACGAGTCCGTTATCATGGGACCATTTACAAAGTAGTGTAAAGTCAGTTTGCAACTTTTTAAGCGCCATGTTAACATCAGGGCATATATCATGGTGATCAGCTAAAGATTTGTTTTTTTCATTAGTCTAAGAACTTTGATAAAGCATGTGTTCCCATAGTGTGCTTCTCTATGCAAATCGACTGCCTCTGATGCTTCTCCCACACCTGCGTGAGTGCGACTAAGCTTCGGGAGTAGTACCAAATACTAAATGCGCTAAAATTAGCGTTCGAAATTTGAATCGATCTGACCCGGGAACCTGAGCAAGAACCTAAAACCGTCAACGTCGGCCGTGTTGCTATATACCTAAAACTTATTATTAATAATAAATAATATTTAGATAGTCAAGGCTGTATGGACTTAGTTCCCTTTGCCTGCAATTAAAAAAAAGTTATGTTTATGTCAATGTCATGCTGACAGACAGCTGGCTTTATTTTAGTAGATTTTGCGGTCTTGCGGTGTGTGGATAACTTAGGAATTTTATAAAAATCATTATTAATTAACATTATATAATTACGTTCAGTTAATCACTAAGTTTTATTTATGTTTTTAACACTATTTAAATATGCGCCTAAAATATCATTGAGCATACAAACACTGAAATTCGAAAGTGAATGTTTATTCAACTGGTTTTTGTTACCTTCCTAGTAATTTACTGAATCTCTATTTATAAAAGTATCTACTGTAAGATTAGAAAAGCGATAAGTCATTTGATGACGACAGTTCTTCACATGCTACGATTAAAGGTCGTAACCATTACTGACTTCTCAAAAGTTTGAAGTGTTTACTTACGCTCAAGTGTCGTATCGTATCTCGAAAATGGATAGAATAAAATTAATTTGGCAAAAAACTAATCGCTGGCACCGAGGTTTGTACTAATTCATTAAAAATTTATTTCTCAACTTGAACCAGCAGATGTTTTCTTGAGATTTTCTTTGAATTTTTATAGTGTATATTTTGTTTCAGTTCTGATTGTCTTTCTTATGGTAGAATTACAATTAATTCCCAAGCAGCAGCTTGGGTTTGATTGCAACGATCCGACACTATCACACAGCTTCAAAGGGGATACAATATCATTCAAATGGCTTTCAGTCTCAGTTGTTTTCCTGCCCTTAGTAGTGGTAAATTTCTCAAATAGAGTTACTACGTGTTTGCTTCGAGTGGCCGTCGATGACCTATTAAGTTTTGAAACACAAAACAAAAGATATTAATAATTGTCGACCTCCGTGGCCGAGTGGTTTGTACGCCGGGTTTCATGGTGTCCCCTACTCGAGAGGTCCTGGGTTCAAATCCCGGTGGAGGCAGATGTTTGTGTGATGAATACGAGCATTTGTACTCCAGTCATGGATGTTTAATATTTATTTTCTATATAAATATACTTATATATGTACAGTATTATGTATTCTATCCGTTACCCTAGTATCCCATAACACAAGCCTTATAGTGCTTACTTTGGGGCTAGGCTAATTGGTGTGTGTTGGAAATATTTAATTATTTATTTATTTAATTGTTTATTCAGCTAGGTAGCCTAAATGATATTGTTCTATGGTAGTATTTCATTACTACCTTCAACTAAATTAACATTATTAATCATAATATAAATTAATAATTGTAATTGTGTTGACATAATGAAGAAATGGCTATAGATTTAGAAAATTTGACATGTATTGTATAATTATTGGAATGCAACTATTACTCAATTTAAATTACATTTTTGTTCCCAGGGCGAAACATATGGAACTCTATATTATTTATTTAACAAACTTTGTTTCATGCAAATAAACTTTCTTTTTATTTCATTACATAATAAAGTAAAAAGTACCCACTTCACAGTCCTACCTACAATTATAATACATGACATGACCGTTACAAAATGTGTCACAGGCCAACTACAGGCATATCGGTGGGGGTAGATGTTTGTGTGATGAATACGAGCATTTGTACTCCAGTCATGGATGTTTATTATGTATTTCTATATAAATATACTTATATATGTATTCTATCCGTTACCCTAGCATCCCATAACATAAGCCTTACAGTGCTTACTTTGGGGCTAGGCTAATTGGTGTTGGAAATATTTATTATTATTATGTCAACCAGTAGGGTATGTCTAGAAGCATGGTGTGGTGGCAGGTGCCAACTCGAAACGAATGCGTAGTAACTTTCAATATGAATTTGATTAATTTGTGATTATGTTTAAGTAATCTCCTTTCAATTGCAGTTGTTGATTACAGAAAGAATATATAATCAAGACAAGAGATCAAAAGAACAGGCTCTGTGCTGGTACAAAGAGTACTTGTATGGTTTGCTCATCAACTTGACTGTGGTGCAGATGTTGAAGATTCTAGTGGGTGAACCAAGGCCTCACTTTTTTGACACTTGCAAACCTAAAGAAGCATCAACTTGTACAGGGTAAGTTAAGTAATTTTTAATTTTTAAGCATGTAAATGCTTCATGTTTAAATCTATAGAAAATATAACTAGAAAAAATTCCACGCGGACCAGGCAGCAGATATGATTACAGATCTTTTGAAGTTTGTGCTTGGGCCTCAGATTTTTTAAGAATTCATATATATTCAAGATAAACATTATATTCACAAAATCTAAGAAATTCTATTGTAATATTAATATTTTGTAATATCAATGTTAAAACTGTACTACTAGAGCCCAAGAGGTGAAACTTGATTTTTTTTTTGTAAAAAAGGTCTCTTTTATTAATTTTTTTCTGGCGCTTCGCCGAGCCGGCCGCTGCCGCGGCACACTCGCTTTGCTCGCTCAGCAAACAGGACGACAGCCGTCTCCATGGCAAACTCACATTTCCTGCTAAAACAAAATCTACATGTAAATCTCGGAAATCTTTAAAGGAAACACTTTTTGATTTTAGAAATACTTACCATTTAAAATAATTGTTAAACTTACAAGTTTAACATGTAAATAAATCAGATAACTATAATCTCATCTTGTAGGTAAAAATTACGTCGTGGAGTACGTAAAATTTTCTCCCTTTTGTTCTTTCCAAAAAGCAAGTAAAGTAATCAGTCTAGGTATAGTCTTATAAAGCCACAGAAAATAAATTAATCGCATGCACTAGCGAAAACTAGGGCTGCCATCTCTAAAATGTGGCAACCAGGATACGAAGCGTGATAACCCCGGATTTTGGAGCCCAGAACCCGGACAGACCAATAAAAAAACAGTTAAAAATGTCACAAATCAACTTTTTTATGTTGATCTAGGCAAACGAGCTAGCGGTCTACCTCATAATAAGTGGTCACTACTGCTGCCCATGGACACTTGTAGCGCCAAGGGCCACTTATGCGTTGCCGTAAATTTTTAAACCCGGACTACAAATAAAACCCCGCCCGGACGCTCCCCGGACGCCCCGTAAACTAGGACAAATCCGGGGAAACCCGGACGGATGGCAGCCCTAGCGAAAACGATATTTGGAGAATGAGTGAGACAACCTAATCAGAGAGAGGCCATCTATCTCTCCCTTCAACCAAAGAAAAGTCATGTGACGTTATTAACACATTACAAGGGCCTACATCTCAGATATATTCAAACAGCTGTAATATTATCGTTTTATTATTACAGTGTAAACTTCATATAGCGTCACTCGATTTAACGACAAACTCCCTTAAGCGTCGCTAGTATTGCCCTTCGATAGTCGACTATCGATGATTAATCGATAGTCTATCGCTAGCCAACCAATCGTATGACAATCGATCGGCTTATCGATAGTATAGATACTATCAATAGTATCGATACTATCGATAGCACACAAAAAGCCAATACTATCGGATGAGTTAAATACTATCGATAGTATTGTAGTTCGTTAATAACAAACTATCGATAGTATCGATACTGTCGATTTTATTTGCAACCATACTATCGATAGTTTAACAATTTGCAATAGTATTGTTTACAATTTTCAGGTATTATAGTCAATCACAAACTTAGTCTAGAACAATCGCTAGTATCGATACTATCGATAGTATTGTTGCAGATAAAATCAACACTATCGATAGTATCGATACTATCAATAGTTTGTTATTAACGAACTACAATAGTATCGATAGTATCGATAGTATTGCACTCATTCGATAGTATTGCCTTGTTCTGAGCTATCGATAATATCGATACTATCGGTTGTATCGATTCTATCGATAGGGTACATGATTTTCGATGTAAACTGTCGATAGTTTTAATATCGATAGTTCGGCAACACTAAGCGTCGCAATCACTCGCCTTTGGTTGGTCAAGTTTGTTTTCCATACAATGATACACTCCATATAGCATTACATCCACTCTAAATAACGACAATAATTAAGTAATAAAAAGTACCATTTAAGTTGCAAAAAATAGTGAAAATCGCGCAGCTGTATACGTTCTTTTGTCGCTTTATTATCCTAGCCCGTAATAAACTCGACTGCCGGCATCATGCAAACCAAACTTTCTAAGAAATTCTTTGGTTTACAAATTAGGATTGCACGTGTAGACTGTTGTTGACCATGACTAAAAAAATATAACACAACAAAATTACTGTGCAGCAAAAGACGTCAGACAAAAACAACAGAATATACGCCATAGCGTTCAAAAAAAAATATTTTTTTATGTACATAACTACTAGCTTGAAATAAACTTTTTCTTTTCATAATTCTGATTTTTCTTCTTTCCATTTAACGACAACTCTCTATAACGCCATAAAATGTGCAGTACCTTAGTGTCGTTATATAGAGTTTACACTGTATTTATTTAATCTATAGAAAAATGGGAAATATTAAGTTATATTTTAATTTTTTTAAGCAGTTTTAAGCATAAAGGTGACTAAATCTAAAGATTTTTTTAGTAAAGCTTTCATTTACATTAAAAAAATATATCTTTTTCAGATCTGAGTATGTATCCAGTTACACATGCACGAAAGGTCATTGGATGAATTATCCTGATACGAGTTTCCCCTCAGGTCATGCTTCCTTAGGTATTCACACTGGGTTTTTCATAGCAGTAAGTATTGCCAGAACAATACATACCTTTGAATATTTATACGCCTAGATATAGCAATCCAAAAAGATCACGCAAAGAAAACGGCTCGTCTGACTTGTTTTATTTAATGAGTGGTATGCGTGAAAACCTAAGAAAAAAATGAAACGGCTGATGTTTGGCGCAATGTGTGTGTTGACTCTAATGTCAGATTGTACTGAAGCAGTCAATGGTGTCGATTCTGGCATGATTCTCTAAAGCTAAACTTAAATTTGACAACAGTGCATCCCTGTCATTCTCTATACAGAATGAAAAGGAGAGACTGATGTTTAGAGAATCCTGCCAGAATCGACACCAGCGTGTGCGTATGTAGCGACGAGCATATTATATACCATTTGTAGTAGATATTTTTTGTGCTGCTACCAATATGGTAGCTAGGGGTGTATATAATCAAAGACACGAAAGTTGATGTATGAGTATGATCCTTGTATTAAGAAAAGTGTTGCCATAGTCTAATCGGTTTGGACTTTGAAAATAAATCCTCTCTGGATAAAATTATATTTAAAAATGTCACTCCACTCTGTTGAGCCACTTTGTGTTCTGCTAGAAGAACTACTGATGTAGGCAACAAGTACTTACGCAAAAATTATATCTAGTGCTTAAAAGTATTCTTTCAAATCTATATGACTTATTAATAAAAATGCTTGTCATACTCATTCTAATATACCATTTATATTGTATCATTTTTATTATTTTACTGGAAAATAATGTCAAATAGCTGTAAGTGTCATACACTCCTATTACTGTGTAAGAGTATACAGGATTTCGATGACCCACCACGCGGGCCTAGTGCGGATTGGCGGGTGCTAACGACTGCAGATGCAGTCGGGGCCAACGGCTTAACGTACCTTCCGAAGCACGGAGGAGCTCGAGATAGTAAATTTTTGGTCACCCATCCAATGACCGACCACTGCAAAAGTTGCTTAACTTCAACCATCGCAGCCGAACGCGCTAACCACTTGCGCCATCGAGCTGAAAACTTTTATTTTGTCGATAACATTTAATGTTATATTTCACAGTATTATTTGCACCAAAGAACGAAACTTAATCGATCCAGTGTCATATTACCATTACAAATTATTTGTGTGGTGACTGCTGTGTTCTGCGGTATATCGAGGATCACTGACAAAAGGCACCACTGGTGGGATGTCTTGGCCGGAGCAGTTATAGGAGGAACCATATTGGTTTATACTGTGAGTAATTAAAAGTTTTTTTATATTTTTCTCAAAACATTTTAAGTGAGCTATTTTTTTTAATATAATGAAAATTGTTAAGTACTTATCTATACTAATATTATAAAGCTGCAGAGTTTGTTTGTTTGAACGCGCTAATCTCTGGAACTACTGGTCCGATTTGAATGATTCTTTCAGTGTTGGGTAGTCCATTTATCGAGGAAGGCTATAGGCTATATTTTTTTTTTCAAAATTAGGGATCCGTAATAAAATTGCTATTTTGTAACACAAGGTGTAAAATCGAAAACCTATTTTTGCGTGCGCTGCAAAAACTACTGACAATAGAACAAAATGATGTACTACGGGTTTGTAGATCCTATTAAGACCTACAAAAAAGTCCGCGAGAACATATATCTAGCTATCATGGTTTAATCACAATAACCGATTTTGTGTTCAAAATAATTATTAAATCGTCTAAAGAAAAAAAAACTACGTTAAATATGTATCGTAATATTAATCTTCATCGAAATTAAGCATTATGTTATCAAGAGTATTTATGTAGAAGTAAAATACTTTTTGTTTCATCTCAATCGGATATTTCGTTTAAAAGTTATCACGTGTGTAAGATGTTAAGAGTTGGTACCTAGCAATATTTTATCTCGGTATTGCCACGGAAACGAGAAAAACGCGGGTGAAACCGCGGGGCACGGCTAGTAGTTAAATAAAAATAGAAAAAATTATTGCTTTTCGCTTTTGAAGGTTTAACAATTGAAAACATTAGTGGATTTCAAAATATTTTTTTTCCATCAGGCAATTTTAACCTAAGCCTTGTACAGCACCATCTTTCTTAAAACGGCGAGAAATTATTTGTACACGTAATATAAAAAAAAATCTTCACACATATATAAGTATATCATAGTTAAATATTTTCTTTTCTTGTATCTCAATACCATTCACACTTAACATGATGTTGAGATGTTGCTAGAGTCGCTTGCTAACTCCAATGAATTGAACATAAACTTATTTATATTCAATTTTCTTCTCTTGTACTTTTCATATTGACACGTTACAAATTACGATTAAACTAATTGAATTGATTTGTTATAAATCTAGAGAAAATATAACTAGAAAAAATTCCACGCGGACCAGGCAGCAGACGGGACTCGAACCCGCACCCTTCGCAATCCGGGCGAATGCATTGACTAATTATGCTACCGCGGCCCTCATGGACCGCGTCGAAATTCTTCTAGCCATTCTTAAGCTGCAAGGCAGCGCCATCTCTTCGCATTATAGGTAACCCACAATAGTTCGAGTTCCGTCTGCTGTCTGGTCCGCGTGGATTTTTTTCTAGTTATATTTTCTTTAGATTTAAACATCAAGCAGTTACATGCTTTAAAATAATAAAAAAAAAATTTGTTATGTTAATCTCAAATCAAATAACTTTAAATCTCTGAATCAGCAAAAAATCTATTTAAACTGTACTATTTCTGGTCATTATCTGGCCTTGATAAGATAAGCATTTACTTTCAGAACTCGCACAAATGATTCTTAAAATTAGATAGTGCCTACAGGCATCAAATTGGTATTAAAGCAAATAGGATTAGGAAAAAAAATTAAAATTGTCAATAAAATTAAATAAAAAGGGTTTCTGAGATTTTATTTATTTATTAGCTCACAAAACAAGTTACAATTAAATACTTAAAAAAACGAAGTAATTACTATATTATAAAACCAAACTGTAACTCTAAATATGTGAGCATAACATGTTAAAATTTTATGGGCTGAAGTTTACAGAAAAAATAAAATAAAATAGAATTTCAACAATTAATCACTTGCAAGAGTACAAATGAACTGATTTTTTTGTTAATGAAGTATTAATCTTTGGATGTCTTTCCTAAATTTAGGAAGCCGACTACAAAAAATGTCCAAGAAAGAATGATCCTTATGCAGGGTATCATATAGATGACACATAATGATAGATAGATTCAAGAAGAATTTAACCAAACATACTCTTCAGCTCTCTAATATTATATTGTTTTAAACTTTCATGGTCACTAACATTATAGATATTAACGGGACTGTTACCATGTACCTTATTTTTTATGAGTCTGAATAAAAAATATCGGAGACTAATAAAAAACAAGGTACATGGTAACTATCCCGTTAATAGCTATAATCTCTAATCTCTTATCTATTAGACAAGTCCGTCCGTCCGTCCGTCTGTGGTGCTGTTTCAGCGGCCAAACCGTAAGAGATAGATAAAGAGAATGTTTAAGTTATAAGTTAAGAATAGTCTGATAAGACTACAAACCGGATTTGAGTAACGTAGCACTTCCGGTTTTCGAGAAATCACGAATTTCAAACGAAACCACACAAAATCTCCGAAGTTCTCAATTAATTAAATACATTTTTTTTTTAAATCAGGTTTTGGTGAACATTTGGTTCACTGGTTTGCTAGTATTAGTTAATATCACACTAATATTATAAAGGCGAAAGTTTGTGAGTATGTGAGTGTTGTTACTTCTTCACGTCTAAACGGCTGGATCGATTTTAATAAAATTTGGTATGGAGTTAGCTGACACCCTAGATTCACACATAGGCTACTTTTATCCCGAAAAAATTGTTAGGTTCCAGAGGGATTTTCAAGAAACTAAGTTAGCGTAGACGAAGTCGCGGGCGACCTCTAGTTGATAAATAAATCAGTTGTAAATGTTTCTCTTTCTCTCAGTTTGTCAGTATTACGCATCCGTGAGCTTGATGGCGCAGGTGGCTAGCGCGTTCGGCTGCGATCGTTGAAGTTAAGCAACTTTCGCAGTGGTTGGTCATTGGATGGGTGACCAAAAATTTACTATCTCGAGCTCCTCCGTGCTTCGGAAGGCACGTTAAGCCGTTGGTCCCGGCTGCATTTGCAGTCGTTAGCACCCACCAATCCGCACTGGGCCCGCGTGGTGGGTCATGGCCCAATCTCACTATTCCATCCATAGGGAAGGCCTGTGCACCAGCAGTGGGGACATTAATAGGCTGATGATGATGATGACGCATCCGTAGAATCTCCATCTGGTTGTTAGTTCATATATTTTTATTACATTCATTATTACAAGTTTTATTAACTTTTGATATTTTTTTTTTCCAGATATTCAGTTTGTGTCGAAACTTCGACTGTCCAATGGCAGTCTCCGTAGAAAATGCTAAACAAAGTGAAACTTCTTTATTGGCTGATCAAAATCAACACTCATCAGTAAAAAATGTAAACAATTAAATAAAAATAAATATATTAATTAAATATTAATAATGTCAATGTACCTCCCTTTTCTCATTGATAACTAATAAACATTTAAGTGTTTTAAAAAACGAATATTGAGATCTGGAATTGATTTCCTATTATTCAATTGTCTTTCTTATAATTTTTTCGTAATTTATCAGTGGCAAATCCAGAAATAGATAATGAAATAAAAACCCACCTTCTATCGTTAGTAATGATCTTTTTAAATAGTATATGTATAAAATAGGAGGATCTCGATGGCGCAGGTGGTTAGCGCGTTCGGTTGCGATCGTTGTAAAGCAACTTTCGCAGTGGTCGGTCATTGGATGGGTGACCGAAAATTTCTATCTCGAGTTCCTCCGTGCTTCGGAAGGCACGTTAAGCCGTTGGTCCCGGCTGCATCTGCAGTCGTTAGCACCCGCCAATCCGCACTGGGCCCGCGTGGTGGGTTTTGGCCCAATCTCCCTATTCCATCCATAGGGAAGGCCTGTGCCCCAACAGTGGGGACATTAAGAGGCTGATGATGATGATGATGTATAAAATAGTATATAACTAAATATACTATTCTAAATAGTGTATAGCTTTAAACAGTATGCAAAGTGGTTTTCTTTAAATTCATATTTTTTAAGGTGTATTAGTTTACCAGTGACGATAAGGTATAAATATTTATACCTAATTTTTACATTCCATTAAAACGCTCAATTCGCAAAGCAAGATGCTTAGATTAAAAGAAAAAGGGTAGATACGGTACGCTCATACTAGCATCGCATAAAATATGCTCCGACTCAACTACATAAGCAACTCTCACACACGCACACGTCTGTAAATAAACATTCAATCGAGCGAGCGAGACAGAACTGTACGCTTCAACGCAGCGCGAGCGAAACGGCGAGTCCGCTTCCGAGTCCGCACGGCTGAGCCGTATTGTTGTCCTTTTCTTGATAACAAAATGGCGATAACGTAAATAACATTCACGACAAACCATGATTTTTGAGAAAAAATGTTTTTACAGTTTTACGAATGAAAAGTATTGCCGGGGCATTTGATTTCGAACCATTTGTGTTCTTTATAAAAGCATCATAGTCTTTGGTTTTATCTTTATACCACAGATATTTATTATACGAAATTTTGTTATATTGAGTGCACATGCAGCGTGTTTGAATGTCCAATTGTGACTGAAGCTAATTGTGGTCTTACACCACAATTTAAGTGGATCACTTTTGAGCCGCGAGAGCCGTATTTTCCTTTTTGTTTGAATCTATGTATTTCATCATGTACTTACTTATTTATTTATTCATTGTACCTACTTAGTTCTTATTGCGTCTGAATACATTTTAATTATAAATAATAAATTATACAGACATGTATGCAGGGAAAAATAAATACCCATAGCTTTAAAAACTTTCTTATAAAATAAATTATTCTTTGAAGAGCATTTTAATGACCAAACCATTTTTGAGCATGTTTTAATAAATATGAATCTTCAACAATTTTATCAATATTATTCCATATGCTAGAATCGTTTACCCTTATTTGAAAGAGCTAATTAATTTTAATAAAAAAATATTAATATAGCTCTTTATTAAATAATAAATATATATATTTTTTAACACGAGATTTGTAAGCATCATTGTTACCACAGAACACAGAAACAGGTTAGAAGGGTGATCTGAGACCGTTTGTACGGCATCCGATGTCGCTGGCTCGCCCCTACTACACTTCCACCTAATAGATAATAGCCAATCAAACGACGCGACATCAAACAATCGAACCAATCACCGCTCACACCCGAGAGCAACGACGCAATCAGAACCAAGTTTTGGTCAAATTATGAGCATTTACTCAGACATAACTTTGGCGCGGACTTTTTGGCGGGATCGGGAAGCGTCACTTTAGCTTTTTTGTTTTTCTTGTTAAAAATTGTGTTGTGGCGGATATTAGTGTCTAATAATGGTGGATTATTAACCACTAAGTGTTCGGGAATATGCACAAGTCTCAAATGTTGGCAAGTGAAACAAAATAGCGGAAAGTGTCTTTCGATGTTCCCTCAAGAAGTCCACGGGGAGGATCCAGTAAATCCCCACACATTTACTGAAACATAGGGAAAGGGGGATTGACTTGACTGCCACTTACTTTGACTTGATTTATTACTATGACCACGAGTGCTATAGAATTTGTAAACATTTTAACACTTGACATTGGCTAAATGCACAAGCTGTGCGAAGCCATTTAGGAAAAAAAAACTTTGGCGCCCACAAGGCCCTTCTAACCTCTTTCTGTGTTCTGTGAATCTTCCTAACCATTTAAGAAGAATAATCTGAAATAAATGTTATTATTATTTACATTTTGTTTTAATTATTATTAAGAAATATCTTTTGATTTATGTGCAATATATTTATTTATTTATTTGTACCTTATTTAAAAAAATATACGCGATAATGTAAAAGCGATAATACGTGTAAATAATGTGGAACGGCACTTTTTTACTATTTTTATAAGTGAAATTTTGCCATGATTCTAACATCAGTCTCTCCTTTTCATTTTGTATTGAGAATGACAAGGATGCACTGTAGTCAAATTTAAGTTTAGGTTTATAGAGTCATGCTAGTATCGACACCATTAGCTTAATAGAAAATCATCAATTTAATAAAGTATGTGATCATGATTATATCTAAGAGTTTAAAAATATTCTTAAAAGAAATACTAAATGTACAGCAGTCTACGTTACATTCAGATGAAGTTAGCAACTGTATTTTACTCCACTACAACAAAGCTTGTTATAATTTAAATATTTACCACCATAGTGCTTAAATTAATGAATTGATTTTGATAAACCAATGTACCTTTGGCACGGTTATCCACGATTTTGTTATTGTTAATTTATCAGGATTTTTAATATCATTGCTATTCTGTTAGCAAATAAACTGACTATTTTTATAAAGATAAATGTTAATAATGTAAGTAATTGTATTACCACTGCACCAATAATAAACCAACAGTGTTTTGTAAAAGCAATAATAATATTTATCATAAAAATTAAGTTAATTTACTGTATAACTCTTGGGCTGTGGATTTGTAAAAATATAAAATAAAAAAAATCATCTTAATCATGGCTTTATTATATTTACTTACTGGTTTTGTAAGAACGAATAAAAACATGCCGCGGTAGCATAATTAGTCAGTGCATTCGCCCGGATAGCGAAGGGTGCGGGTTCGAGTCCCGTCTGCTGCATAGTCTGCGTGTTTTTTTTTCTAGTAAAATTTTCTTTAGATTTTAACATCTCGAAGTTATATGCTTAAAAAACAAAAATACTAGGTTAAAAGCAAATTATTTCAATGTAAAATCAATAAGAATATTTTAATGAATATCTTACGTTATACACGACTTACAAGTACACCAAAAAGTAAAATGCCCCTAAATGAACTAAGTAAATAGCTCCATAGTATTAAATAACACTTAGTAAAATACATAATGAACGTCAAACCGCACTTAATTAAACAACTTTGGATATAATTATGTTTGTTGAGCTTCACGAAATAATTACAAAATTACTGTTTGCAGTTCCTACTAGCAATTATTATTGATTATGGCTTAAAAGGCAGTGTTTAAAGAGCTTTGATTCATGAATAATAAAAGTTTCCTTACTGAACAAATATTACGATTTATGTAAAGCTTTCGATAACGTAGGTATATATTGTAGAGAAACGATTTGACATGAACATATCACAGTTTAGCTTTCCTGTAGTACTTTTAAATTTCTATTAATAAACTAAATTTAATACAATAACTAAACATTATTAATGTACAAACATGAAAATAGTATATATGTTGTTATTCAGTGCGATGACTTTCGCAAGGATCCATGCTGGGGACACTAATGTAATTACTTTTATTGTAAATTACATTGTCAACGAACAGAAACCAACCTTTTTAATATTCAGTAATTCATGTTGGACTGCACGTAAGTCGCAATTTATCATATCAATATCACCCTCAGTTATTATGTAGATGAGTAGTATATATATTTACGTATTTTATTATTTCAGAACAAAAAGTAAAATTAACAATCGACTTATCAAACGCTGGATTCAGATCGTCTGGAACAGCAGTTCTACCAACGGATCATATTTACCATCATTTATTGTTTCTTGTTGATTTTGAATGTCCTAATGCTACAGAAGTTATTTATGATGTATGTAATTTTAGCTGTTCATTCCTTCATTCTAAAATTATTCTCTTAATTCTTTTTTTTTATCAGAATAACATTTTTGTTTAGGCTATTTCTAGGAAGTTGTTTGCATCACCGTTTCGTTGGCTGATGCTAACAAGTTCTATTAACAAAGAAGTTTTGTCACTAGTCTTGAATAGTCCTATATTGGCGGACAGTGATGTTGTGTTGTCGGAAAAACTCGGAGAAGTATACAAATTGACAGAAAGTAAGTAAAACTTTTAAATTGCTGTTCCTTTTCCGCTTAAGAAAGTTGTCTTTATAATTACCTACTTTTTGAATTTGAAAATGGCATTTCTTTGCTGAATGAGCCTTGAAATTCATAAGCACTTTACTTAAGTAACTATGCGTGAATATTGTAGAGTTTTATTTTAAGATTACTCAAAATCAGTCAAAATCAAAAATCACTCATTCAGTCTAGGCTGTTACAAGCACTTGAGAAAGTCAAGAAGCTACGCCATCGATTCGCAAAACTACGACGGGAGACCTTGTACTGAGAAGAACCGGCTTGAAACTCACCAATGGCTGTTTTTTTCTCCCTATTGTAATATTAAAAAATAAAAAGTTTGTTGTGAAAATTACTTTAAATGGATAGGTCGAAATTAATGAAAAAAAAGAATACTCGGGCGCCAGACCTACCACATTATTATACCATATTAGCCGGGAAAGCATTGAACTATTAATCGCAAAAGGGGAATTAATGCAAATCCATTCTCATTTTGGGTTGTCTATATATTGAAATTTAGTACAAAACTACTGGTCCGAAAGAATTACTGCTAAATTTTGAAACTAAGACTAAGATGTAAGTGAAAATGTTACCTTTAATATGGGGGCCGAAACACAATTATAAATTTAGGAAATTACCAACCTTGTTGCATCTTTGGAGTTAAAATATGTCTGGTTTTGCAAGTATGTAGGGGATGGCCGTTTTTAGGTCCCGTGGGTTCACCTCCACCTCACGGGAAACATCGTGATTTGAATACGATTTCCAAATAAAATTTCAAATATAAAAAAAAATGCTTTTCGCTGAAAATAAATATTCCTCAGATTAGCACATGGCTCACAACAAAGGAAAAAAAGTAAAACTAAGGGAATCTCCAAGATTCTTACCGTTTTTCAATTAAATTAAGCTTCAAACATGGTCAACGCCATTTTGTATAGATGAGGTAAAATGTTTCATCTGAAAAAGAAATGAAATGAATCCTAATGTAAATCATTGAAATATATGAATCAAAACACTTTTCGAATTTGGAATAACACTTACCATCAAAAACAATCGAAAATCCAATGGATTATCAACTTAAATAATGAGATTAATTATCCTGCATGTTGTATGTTAAAATTTTGGTCGTGAAGTGAAGTGACAGTTCTTTTCTTAAGTTTGTCTTGGCGGTAGGCAAAGTGAACAACGTCCATTCAGCCTACTGCTCGATAAAGGCAGAAACACACTTACCCAAAAGTGCACAGATTAAAGAAAATGGGCGCGAGATAAAAACGACCAGAGAGACAACCAAAAAAATCTTCTATCTCGCTCGTCGAGCGAAGGAGGTCCATGTGACGTTTTTAACACGTTACACTATATTGTTATATACAATGTCGTCAAGTTGAAAAATGACTTCTGAGATAGGTACTTCTGAAGTCACCTTTCATTACATCATCATTTAGAATATAGATTTTACAATAAATTTTATAGTTAACTTTATATTTAGTATATAGGAAGCGGCATCAAATAGGTACCATATTACTGTTATGAAAAATGACTAATACCCATCAATTAACACATCACAAAAACACTATGTACTAGTTTTATGAGATAAGTAATACTTTATTATTATCTTCGAACGCGTCGAATGTTAAATGAGCTATTTCTTCTTCACTCAAGTTCACAAGACGTCGATCAGTGCTCCAATGTCATATACTCTGAGGGGATATTACAATGGCACCCTTGTTGACACCAGAGCGCACCGGGCATTGTTCCAGCGACGTAGAGACGTGATGGGCCACACTCTGACCATGTCCAACGTCATCCAAGACAGCAACACAACACAGTACCACCTGCCGCTCGAGGACAGATTGTAAGATTATTATCTTAGATTAAAACAAAAAGGATACGGTACGCTCATACTAGCATTTATTATTATTTATTTATTTATTATTTATTCAATCGGGCGAGCGAGACAGAACTGTACGCTTCACCGCAGCGCGAGCGAAACGGCGAGTCCGCGCACGGCTGAGCTGTATGAGTTTTCCTTTTCCTGATAACAAAATGGCAATTACGTCAACGATATTAAGTACCCGAGATACACAACGAGCGCTCAAAATGTGTCCCAATCAAGAAGTGCTTTAACTCCACTCAAGCACTTCTTGGTTCACAGTCACGCGCGGACCGTTACAAAGTTAAGATGCCACAGAGCTCCGTGAAAAAAATTGAAAATAATACTTAGAGTACGAAAAGTGTCGTTTTTTCGACAGGTATCTAATCAATGTTAGCTAATTGAACGCATTTGAAGCAAATTTTGTTCTAATACTTGCTATAAACTGGTTTACCTATATAAAATCTTTGTGATATTCAAATACATGGTCGGTTTTACATCGCCGTATAGCCATCTCTTTTCCTCGCGGTCCGTACCTGCTATATTGCAAACAGCGCATTCAGAATAGGGAAGATGCATATATAATATTTATGAAAATTTTATGATTAAAATGTTAAAAAAATATGAAAGAAATGCCACTGCAACGTTTTTATTTTACATAATGTTGTTTTTTAACAATTATTACGAATTAAAAATACTTGAAACGGAACGTATTTTAAAACACCAATCAGCGTTTAGTGACGTCAGTCCTGTTATGACAACTTCTTTGAGGTTATGGTTGTTAAAGTAAATATTATTTTATGGGAATATTTATTGCGTTTTTTTACATTTAATAAAAATGGAAGTTGCGTTTATCAAAGCAGACTCCAGGAATTTACCAAGAGTTAGCGTTGACATGGTTATAACTTTTTTTGTCCAAAGTGCAGAGTTTTTAAGTGTAGAAATGAAAGGGACTAAATTACTACGGTATGCAAAAATCATAGTTGTTAAACTTCGTATTTTATTCAGCGGCTTCTACAAATTTTATGGCGATAATGCAATCGGCTATGTCCAAATTAAAAGAGATGGAAAATTATGTACAGTAAAAGGTCGAGTTCTCCGGAGCATAAACTACGTAAAGAAGGTTATCGTGTTACAGTTATTTTAAATGAAACGCAAAGCTTGGTTTAGTCCTGCCAATGAGAAGATTGTGCCACACATTTTAAACTTTATCTAATTTTCGACGTCATTCTCCAACTGTAAAATTAAAAATATATTATAGACAGGTTTTGTAAGTATTAGGTAGGTTACTAATGCGTTTTTACGTACAAGCAGATTAATTAAGCATATAACAAGTATATTCGCCAACTTACGTCAAAGTGATCTTCTCAGCATCGAATAATGGTCTTTGGAGAATAATTGTCATTTCTCTTCGCAGCTTGAAACCACTTTTCTTTCAGTTTTGGGTCAGAAGTTCCAGTCAAAAATAATTGATTTGGGAACTTTGTTGAAGTAGATTGGCACAAAACATGAGTCAACACGGCTTTTTTCGGAATATTAGTGGTATTGTTATGATCACATGATGTTGATGGATTGTCCATTTTAAATTTTTCAAAAGAATATTTCGAAATTCGAAAAAATATGCAAAAGTATGAAAATTTAAAGCCAGCAACGAACAATTACGACCAGTGAAGGACAGGAGTGACGTCATCGCAACCATAGGTTCGTTTTCGCGCGAAAATTTAAATTGTCAATTTAAAACCGCATTTTTTCCGATAAATCACAATGTTTTAATTTTTTAATATATCTGTGGTTTATTCTACATGGAATTCTTTAAAATGAAAACAAAAATAAAAATATTGCATCTTCCCTATTGCGCGTAGATTCTAAGGAATAAGGTCTATATTCTTCCGCATATAGCAATAAGTCTTTAATTTAACGAGCTCGCATTTCGGACAGAATTTCGTCAGAAGTCTTTGACGCATGCGTTTTAATTAAGACCTTATACAGTAAGCATTGAAGGTGACTTTCAATGTTGAAATAATGCCTTACATTGTTTTTGATTACGCAATCATCTTACGGAGCTCCGTGGATCGTCCAATGTACCTTTTGGACAGTTTTCGGGCACGATTTTGTTCGTGTTGGTGTATCTAGGGTATTGAATATCATTGGATTACGTAAATAACATTCACGTGATTTTTTGAGAAAAAAATGTTTTTACAGTTTACGAATGAAAAGTGTTGTCGAGGCATTTGTTATTTGATTTTTAACTATTTGTGTTCTTTATAAAAGGCATCATCGTAGGCATTGTTTTATCTTTTCAACACAGAATATAAGCACTATTGTTATATTGAGTGCACATGCAGCGTGTTTGAATGACCAATTGCGTCTAAAGCAAATTGTGGTCATGCACCTCAATTTAAGCGGATCACTTTTGAGCCGCGAGTGCCGTATCTTCCCTTTTTGTTTTATTTTAATCTAAGGTTATTGTAACTTGTCATCGTTGTGAACAGACATCATCTCTTCTAGTGTTCCTCGATTCTTAAAACCTATGCAGTGTTTTATAAAAAAATCTTTGATTCATTTAAAATTTATGCAAGTAAGTATGGGTCAGGACAATGAAAAGGGCACATTTTAGTTTTAAGATAACGATAAAATATAAAATGCTATGATATGCAGAAATTATACGGAAACTATATATTGTCGAGATCAAACGCAACCGATTCAAAGTTGAAAGTACTTATTTTGTTTTGTTCCTTGGACGTCTATTGAGGACTATCTTTTTCGTGTGATGTAATAAAGGTATTGCTTTAAACAGAATAATAGTCTTTCTACCGCTAGATTCTAGTGTATTCCACCAAGTTCCAGTAAAAGTTCTTTCAATACTAGGGAGCCTCAGTTCGACTCGATAGCGAAGATATGCTGGATGGAAGTGAGGCTCGCGTTCAAAATACTGAACGCGACGCCGCGACACATATTCAGCCACCGCTGGGGCTACAAGCAGAACGGCCAGTGGTCCGGGATGATCAATGACTTGCACACGGGGAAAGCAGATCTAGGTAGGCAAATCTTTAATTAGGTAATGAAATTCAATATAGTTTTTTACTAAATTTACTCAGTGGCGGATTAAACGTTGGGAGCGCCGTAGGCAAGCTTCTTATCGGCGCTCCTATATTAAAAATAAGTCGTACTATAGTTTGATTGACCGAAACCGATCCGGGGGCCATTCGCCTAACGGAAATGCTTTGGAAAACGCTAAGGCCGTATACAGAAAGAAAGCCGAAAGCCGATCGGCGCCGATCCTTCCTACATAAAGGAAGCCGATTAAAGCAGATCAAGCAAAATGTCGGACTCATCGGACGATGATTTGGTTTTGTTAGAAAATATTTATTTAAAAATGCGAAAAACAGTTATACATCCTATAAATAGAGAAAGGAAACGTTTTGGAGAATACCATCATTAATTTGTAAAAAAAAAAAAATTTGATGAACAAAGATTTTATACATATACAAGAATGATTCAAGAAACATTTTATTACATTTTGGATTTAGTGAAAAACCGTTTGATGAAAAATTGGGGCAATTGGCATAAACAACCAATCCTTCCAGAAGAAAGACTTGTTGTTACCATTCGGTAAGTACGAAACAAATAATTTTAGCGCTTAGTTAATAAAAGATAAAGTTATTAGATTTATAAAAAGATTATAACTCAGATTGATTTAATCTAAGGATAATAATTAAAATACAAATTATTTATTATTCGGACCAGCGCGTGTCGGCGCTTATCGGCGCTTATCGTATCGGCGCCGGTCCATAGAAAAAGGATCAGCGTCAATAGGCGCCGATAAGCGCCGATCGGCGCTGATCGGCGCCGATCGGCTTTCAGCTTTCTTTCTGTATACGGCCTAACGCTTACGATTTCATTTTGTTATTTCTAGCCACCTGAGGTTTTCCAATACCTCGCGCTCTATTTTTTTTCTTTTGCATTGGTAATAACAATATTAAAAAAAATGAGCGTGAAGTATTTGTAAACCTTCGGCGGTAAGAAATCACACTAATATTATAAAGGCGAAAGTTTGTGAGTGTGTATGTTTGTTACTTCTTCACGTCTAAACGGCTGGAACGATTTTAATAAAATTTGGCGTGGAGTTAGCTGATACCCTGGATTAACACATAGGCTACATTTTACTGCGGGAAAATATCTTATTTCGATGGGAAAATCGATGCAAATGAATTTTGTTTAAGTAGGTACATATTTTTTGACATTCATGTCAAAGCTATTTTGAACATTCATGTCAAAGCTATTTTGATAGATTAATACACACATCAAAAGTGTCTAGGGATCAACATATATTTTTGCAATAACTTTTCTCCTGATTGATATTAATTAAAATTTTCTTTAAGGATTCATCAAATAAAGTGTTTTCGTTTGTCACAGTAACGATAAACCAAGTCACCTTTGCATTAATAAAGAAATTTGCCATTTTCCTAATAAAGGGATTTTTGACATTTGAACCACTAACACAAAAGTTCGAAAAAAAGACTGAAATAACAGTTTTCTCTAAAATTTTATTGGGTAACTTAAACAATTAATAATCCGTATTTCTACCGCGAACACTAACAACACAAGAACATCGGTTTGGCATACTCAAAATGAGTTCATCCAAATCACGCTGTGGAATGGCCGCCCATGTTCGTTGCAACAACAAAAAAAGGTCTTCTTGCGACTGGATACCCTCCATATTCAGCAGAGCTCTTCTCTGTAGCATATCCCATGCATGCTCAATCGGGTTCAAGTCTGGCGACTGAGCAGGCCAGGGCAGGACATTGATGTTAGCTGCGGCGAGAGTCTGTCTTACAACTCTTGCGGTGTGCGGTCGTGCATTATCATGCATTAACTGAAATAAGGGACCGATTTGCACTTGTAGAGGAACGATGACGTCTGATACAATCGTCTCAGCATAAATTTGAGCGTTGAGGTTGCCTCTGATCCAAATCAACTCAGTTCTTCCGCCGATCCAAATACCCGCCCATACCATGATGGTTCCACCACTATAAGGATGGACTTCCTGGCAGGATTTTAATCGCTGTTGGCGTCCAGGGGTTCTCCAGTGTCGTATACGTCTTGTATCCGGTCTCATACCAAAACGAGACTCATCAGAAAAGCACACGAAACGCCATTGTTCTTCTGCCCAATTTCTGTGTTCAAGAGCCCATTGATATCGAATCCTACGATTGTGCATTGCTATAGGTGGTACCCGTAGCGGTCTTCGGGAATGAAGGTTCACTTCATGCAAGCGGTTTCTGACTGTTTGGTCGCTAATTAAGTTCCCTGAACAGTGATGAAGCCTCACGGCTAACATCATGGCGGTTATTGTTGGAGCTCTTCGAGTTAAGATTTGAATGTATCGGTCTTGTCTCCGTGTGGTGCAGCGATACCGTCCTCCATGGCGCTCAGCCACGGTACCAGTGCTTCGGTATCGTGTCCAAAGTCGACTGATAACACTCTGACTTGTATTCAGAGCTAAAGCCACAGTACGTTGCCGGGAACCAGCTTCTATCATTCCCACGGCTCTGAGCATTTCTTCCCTGCTTAAATTTGATTCACAGTTCCTGATTCAAATTATGAAATGCACCAAAAAGGATCCATATAAATTTATAAAATCATAAATTTATTACAAAGCCACATCTCAATCTCAAGAAATCCGCATAAAAATGCTTGATCCCTAGACACTTTTGATGTGTGTATTTCAATATTGTTCTAATTTTTTTGTGTATCTAATTATGACTCACAATTGTGAACCAAATCGTTCACAGAGCTCACAAAGAGCTTCATCTATGAAAATTGCAAGACAGCAAGAATCTACTTATGATACTGAACAGCGCAGACGTGACTAAGCAACACGTCAGGCAGAAGTCAGAACTGGAGAAACTTCTGCGCAAGCTGATGCTCGGCGTCTGGAAAATCCTACCCGCATAGCTTCTCAGCGTGCATAGGAGACAACTGATGAGGCAGCTTTTCCGCGTCAAGAAAACGCACAGCCTATGGCCACACAGTGATCCAATCAAACACCTTATGAAGCAACTTCTCGACGGCGAGAGCATGCTCAGTTTATGGCTAATCAGCGTGCATTAGAGACACATGAAGAAGCAGCTACTCGGCGTCAAGAAAACGCACAACGTTGTCCATTCAGCGTGCCATTGAAACACCTGATGAAGGAACTTCTCGACGGCGAGAGCATGCCCAGCTTATGGCTAATCAGCGTGCATTAGAGACACCTGAAGTAGCAGCTACTTGGCATCAAGAAAACGCATAGCGTATGTCCACTCAGCGTGCCATTGAAACACCTGACGAAGAATCTTCTCGACGGCTAAATCAATCCCAGCTAATGTCTAATCCGCGTGCTTCCGAGATAGTAGATGAGACAAATTCTAGACGACTCGCAGTCGCTCAGCATCAAGCAGAGTGCCGGCAAACATTTACCAGAAATGCTTGGGGGTTATTTGAAAAATGTGGTTTTGAATATGACTTGACATTGGATTACAATAGCCACAGGCTCATGAAAATTTGCCGTATGGAAAATGTGTGTCACCATTGTGGGGCATTAAAATGGAATGAGGAAGGAGCGGGAATGTGTAGCTCTGGGGGCAAAGTAGCCATTCCTGTTTTAGAAGAGCCTGTGGAACCCTTAAATACATTATTTACAGGTGAAATTGATGAATTTTGACGGTTCTAAAACTGCGTACAACCCATGCTTTTACATGTCGTCGTTCGGGGCGGACAAATTGCAATGCCTGGATTTTCCCCAACGTTCACAGTGCATGGCCAACTACATCACAAAACGGGTGATGATCACCTAATGAACAGCCACAATTTTTACAGGTGTATTTTATGGGAGACGACGACGCGAAAACTGACAAACGGTGTCAAATCATTCAAGGTATGGAGCGAGCAACTGTGCCAGAAAGACGAGTTTGCTCGCACGTGGAATGCGTCACGAAAACAATGGAACGTTGCGTGCAAGGCGCACCCGTCGACGGTTGGCCTGGTGTGAAAGCCTTAGATGCCCACGGTAGAATTTATACCGTACACTTAACACACTTTGAGTGCTATTGTGTACGGTTGCTGTTGCCATTACTAGAATCCGGGGTCCTACCAGTTTTCAAGCGCTCAAAATCGTCGATGGGCAGGAAAAGGCCACTTTTCAAGAAGCATGTGAGGCGATGAGCTGCTTGAAGACGACGGCCACTGGGACGCAACGATGGAGTGCGCAATTTTGTGCCGGTCAGCGACTACGTTGAGACAGCTCTTTGCGATTATGATAAGCACCTGCGGACTCTCCAACCCCCGGCAAATGTGGTGAAGTATAAAAAGCGCTTTGTCAGAGGACATTGCTCGCCGATACCAAGGGATCATCATCATCATCAGCCTATTAATGTCCCCACTGCTGGTGCACAGGCCTTCCCTATGGATGGAATGGGGAGATTGGACCATGACCCACCGCGCGATCCCAGTGCGGATTGATGGGTGCTAACGACTGCAGATGCAGCCGGGACCAACGGCTTAACGTGCCTTCCGAAGCACGGAGGAGCTCGAGATAGTAAATTTTTGGTCACCCATCCAATGACCGACCACTGCGAAAGTTGCTTAACTTCGAAGATCGCAGCTGAACGCGCTAACCACTTGCGCCATCGAGCTCCTCGACAAGGGATAACACTAGACATAATTTTTAAAGAAGCGCTCAAAGTCTTATTTCTTGGACGCACCAGGGGGCACCGGCAAGACTTTTTTAATGAACTTGCTGCTGGCACAGTTGTGCAAAGACAAAGTGGTTACGCTGGCTGTTGCATCCTCCAGAATAGCCGCAACCTGGCTGAGTGGTGGCAGAACCGGACACTCAGTATTCAAGCTCCCGCTGAAACTTGCAAGTGAAGAAACGCCCATTTGCAACATCAGTAAAAGTAGTAGTCGTGGTGCTCTATTGCAATGGTGCAAATTGATCGTATGGGACCACATGCTCCCGTGTGTCGAGAGCAAGAAACACATTTTATTTACGCAGAAAACAATAAGTCCCGCATTGTGGTTTACCGGGATGTGCTGCAGTAAAGTGATTTCTAGGTCTCGCTCTACGACCCGAGACAAAAAACAATTACATAAGACAGCATAATCATCTCTCCCGTTCTGTCAGTTATCAAATTTTGTAAATTGATCTTTCCGATGTTTAAGTTTAAATTATTTTGCTTCTAAAAATGTGAATAGTCATTGTTTTTACTGTTAATACACAATTTATTTTCCCTAATAAGCCGCGGGTAACACCGCGGGGCACAGCTAGTAACAAAATAAAATTGAAAGCGTTAGCGTTTTCCAAAGCATTTTTGTTAGGCGAAAGGCCCCCCGGTCGATGCGACGAACATTCCAGTCGTATCTTTCCAACTTTAATCAGAGATCATGTACCGTCGACAAGATTGTTTAAAGGCGTAGGTAAGTATTATCAGTCCCATCCGTTAAAAATTTTTGTTATAAATTGTAGCAAATTGAGGTTGTAAGCAATAATAGTTTTTATTGTGTAAATAGGTGACTTCCTTACTAGCCTAATTAATTTTAAGCTAAGTATATTATATATTTTTCTTCATTTTACAATTCCACCCGCGCACCCCATTGTACCCTCGCGCCCCAAGGCACATGCCTAGTTTGCCTTAAGGATAATCCGCCTCTGAGTTTACTCCAATGCTGAACTGGCTCTCAAAAGAAAATCATTATAACAGTCCTCTTAGCACGAACCATTATAGAATTCGAATAGTTGAATGCGATCTATTTTATTTAGTCCTCGTTACGTCCGTTGTGGCGCTGCTGTTCAAGTTTCTGTACGACAAAATGTGACAATGGCATTTCGGACTCGCAAACGTTACGATTTCAATATTGTATCATGCTAAGGGCACAGCTCCAGTTAACTTTCTAAGACATAACTAGACAGTTATCTACAGGGTGTAAAAAAACCTATGACAAAGACTAAATCTACGCATTCTGTACACCCAAACAAGAAATATTACAAAATATTATACATTTGTATTTTTATGTTTAAAAAAAACAATTTCTCTTCTAGTACCCCAATGTAGACGAAAGTCTTCAATTCGTGCGTGTTGCCAGTGATGACATACGGAACCGAGACGTGGCCGCTTACAATGGGTCTTGTAAGAAGGCTCAAAGTCACCCAAAGGGCAATGGAGAGGGCTATGCTCGGAGTTTCTCTGCGTGATCGAATCAGAAATGAGGAGATACACAAGAGAACTAAAGTCACCGACATAGCCCACAGAATTGCAAACCTTAAGTGGCAATGGGCAGGGCACATTGCTCGCAGGACCGATGGCCGTTGGGGCGGAAAGGTCCTCGAGTGGCGACCGCGTACCGGGAAACGCAGTGTTGGCAGGCCCCCCACAAGGTGGACCGACGATCTGGTAAAGGTCGCGGGAAGCCGCTGGATGCGGGCAGCGTGGGACCGATCGTTGTGGAAATCCATGGTTGTGGAAATCCATGGGGGAGGCCTATGTCCAACAGTGGACGTCTTTCGGCTGAAATGATGATGAATGATGATGACCCCAATGTATACCGCGGCGCGCTACCATGGCGCTACGCCAACAATGTGTCTGTGTGTATGTGTGTGCGTGTGTGTAAGTGCGTCCATAAAAAAGTTTCTAAATAACGTTTTTGTAAAAATCTTGAAAAAAAATTGTGACCTTGACCTTCAATATCTCCATAACCATAAATTTCCCAGGTATGGTCCAGAAGAAAAAAATGATCGTCATGGTGAGGAAAATACGTGGCCTTCGATTTCGTTAAAGGTTTTTTTTACACCCTGTATATGTGGAATTGTGAAAATAATAATGATAGATTTACTACCAAGAGAAAAACTGGCAATGGTAAACGTCTTGGTTCCGCAGTATTAAAGACTGAGACTTGATCCAGAGTGCTTCAGAATTCCTCCCCCTTACCAGGGCTTTTTTTTGAGTGTGTATCTGTTGGTCCCAGGTGATATTTACAGCGCCACCGGATTTTGGGACAGCGAGACCCTAAGTGTCGCCGCACACGGGCCACCGACCACAACCACAAAACGCCGCCACCGACGGGCATATTTCTTGTAGTTTTCATACATTTTATATGGACTCACCACACACGGTACGCCGGTGGCCGCCACACGCTACAAATCGTCGTTGCTCGCTTCTTGTGGCCCGCACCGGCCACTTAATGCGCCGATACAAAACGCTGCCACACGTCACTCGCGCGATTCCCCACCCTTCTCTCCCTTACCTTAGTCGGCCGCTGTCGCGCGCTTCAGCCACTTTAGTAGATGCTTCTAGCTTCTCGAGGCGGCGTTTGTGGCTGTGGCGTGTGGCCCGTGTGCGGCGACACTAAGTCTACGTTTTTTAATAAGGCGGCTTGTATGCTTTGTGGCTGTTAGGCACGAACTGCCTGGTGTCTGACAAGGAGCGGCTGGACGTGGTTACCTACACAGACATGGTGGCTCCGTTCCGAGTGCGGTTCGTGTTCCGCCAGCCGCCGCTCTCTTACGTGACCAACATTTACTCGCTGCCCTTCTCGAAGGGCGTGTGGGTCGCCATTGTAGTGTGCGCCGTGATCTCTACGGCAGCGTTGTTCGTGGAGACTAGATGGGAGAAGACTGTTGTGAGGGTAGGTAGCAAATTGCTTTTCAAAGGAAATTTTACCTGAAAAAAAATACACTTAGTCCAGAAACCAGACGGGACTTGAACCCGTACCCTCCGCTAACCGGGTGGACGCACTGACCAATTATGCTACCGCGACCTTAATGGCCATGTCTAATTTCTGCAAGTATTTCTTAGGCAGGAGGCAGGACCATCTCTTCGTGTTGTAGGTAACCCACAATGATAAAATAATATATAATATGAAAAATAGTTTTCAACACATTTGCTCCTAAAATGCATTTATAGAGGTTGTGTAATACATATTTCGAAAGTTCAAAATTACGGGCCATAGAACGGAGCGTGCGGTAAAACATTTTACCACACGCTCCCATACATGGCACCGTGCGTATTCTTTGCGGTTCTTTTTTATTCGATCGAACCTCCTTGGAATCGCTTTTAATCCATACCTCTGTCTCACTGTTTTACTAAACAAGAAAAAAAGGCGAAAGCTGTTGTTCTAATCTTCACCACCAGCAGGAAATGCGCCCCATTTGCTTATTAGAAAATGTTGGCTATATTATTTAAATTTTACTGTTTTCTCGCAAATGTGTTGAAATACTTTGTATGACATTCGTGCGGAATTGGTATGTATGTATTTACAAACTCGTGGCTCGAATACTCGTTTGTAATAACCAACTTACCGCACTAATATCATAAATAACTATTACAAGTAATAAACATTTGAAAGAAAAAATAGCAATTGTAGATTATTATATTTTTATTTGATTTGGAACAAGTGGATCTTTTTCTAATAAAAATTTCTTTAGATATACTTCTAGCAATTAAATGCTTAAAAAATAAATTCCGTCTTGTATAGAAAATAATAGAATGTACACCTGGGCGTCTACTCTCTTTCTCTGAAACAAACTTTCGATAACGTAATTCAAACGAAATTTAATTTCGTCAATTTAAGGTGATAATTGAACGATAAACTATATAATTGAAGCTTTCTTTGCTATTAGGCTTAGAAAATCTACACCTCAATCTATATCCCGACGACGAATATTGTTTTAATTAAAAACGAACCAGAAACATTGTAAGAAAAGTGCGAAGTTTAGATCGTAATTTCATTTTTCGATGAATTAGAGTAGGCCTTTTGATGTTTAGTGTTAAGTGAATTGCAGATGCAAAGATAGTTGGTGGTTGGCTAACAGAACCTTGTTCACATATTTCATTTACAGATAACTTTTTTAAAGTCACATTTTCAAGGCAAAATTTTAAATATATTGAAATATAATATCACGTGATCTAAAATAATAATAATAGCTTTCTTGTGTCTTCCAAATGAAATGCCCATTTATTTCAGAGTCCATCGCAACTGGACGGCAGCGTCAGCGACGCCATGCTGCTAGTAATGAGCGCGATTGGCCAACAAGGGTGCGTTCTGGAGCCTCGAAAATTATCAGGTAGGCATATGATGGGTGCGGAGACGCGGCAGAATCTCTAAACGGGGATCCCGCGGTTTCGCACTTAGCAGCTTAGAGAGTATTTGCAGGGTTTTTTAGCGGATATTATGCCGTAAAGCGCCCGTTAGAGTTACGGGGTCCTCAGTGGGCAGCCACTGCGGGGGCCCGTAAGGCTTGCGGGGCCATTCGCTTAACGGAAATGCTTTGGAAATCTCGATATTTACCTGCCCACATTATAAATATCGATATTTCGGAAACCTTTGCTTCCTTAATTTTAGGTTTTTGCTTTGCAAACTTAATACAAAGCAAAAAAAAAGAAAAAAATATCGATATATCGATAATATCGAGTTAAAATGGTCGATATATCGGATATCGATATTTGCCTGACTTCGATATAAATATCGATATTTCAAAAGACTTTGCATCCCTAATCTGTACCCAGCCCAGGGGGGGGGGTCATGACCCCCATGACCCCCCCCCCCCCCTGGATCCGCCCTTGAGCATACTTAGGCCCGTATTACAGAATGACAACTAAGTGTTGATCTTTACTTGAGTACAGTTAGAAAGGGATATCGCTATGTGCTATATGTATGGTGACATCCCTTTCTAACTATGCTCAAGACTAAATCAATCACTGAGAATCTTCCTATAATACGGCCTTAAGTATAAGCAACTATCTTATATCCCTCAAAACTTTTCCGGGATAAGAAGTATCCTATGTCTCAATCCAGTTCTTAAACTATATGTACACCAAATTTTATCTAAATCTGTACAGAACTTTGTTTGTGATTGAGTAACAAACATACAAACTTTCACATTTATAATAATAGTAGGATCTGAAGTATACATATATACTGAGTGTCAAGTTAATGGAATGCGCATCATTCATAAATAAACGTCGGCACAAAAAAACATAAAAATGACAAGCTTTATAATTTATTTAGATAAGTACTTATTTGTGCCAAACTTCAAGTCTATTAACTGAAGAATAAGACTTCAAACATTTTTTATCCCCTATTTTAAATCCTTCGGATGAATTTTGTAAAATCTTTACTTAGTGCTCCCCTAGGCCTCATAAGGATTCTACGTGCCAAATCTGGGAAATTAGACCCAGCGATTTGGGCTGTGCGTTTATATGTCAATTATAGGGCTGCCATCTCTAAAATGTCGCAACCAGGATAAGACGAGTGATAACCCCGGATTTTGAAGCCCAGAACCCGGACAGACCAATAAAAAAACAGTTAAAAATGTCACAAATCAACTTTTTTATGTTGATCTAGGCAAAAGAGCTAGCAGTCTACTTCATAATAAGTGCTGCCCATGGACACTTGCAGCACCAAGGTCCACTCATGCATTGCCGTAAATTTTTAAACCCGGACTACAAATAAAACCCCGCCCGGACGCTGCCCGGACGCTGCCCGAACGCCCCGTAAACTAGGACAAATCCGGGGAAACCCGGACGGATGGCAGCCCTAGTCAATTACTTCTTTTATATATATATAAAGAAGAAGACAGATGCACAACGATGCGGTGAGGAGCTCGATGGCGCAGCTGGTTAGTGCGTTCGTTGAAGGTAAGCAACTTGCGCAATGGTCGGTCATTGGATGGGTGACCAAAAATCTTCTATCTCTCCTTCCTCCGTGCTTCAGAGGACACGTTAAGCACTTGGTCCCGGCTGCATCTGCAGTCGTTAGCACCCGCCAATCCGCACTGGGTCCGCGTGGTGGATCATGGCCCAATCTCCCTATTCCATCTATAGGGAAAGCCTGTGCCCCAGTGGGGACATTAACAGGCTTATGATGATGCGAAGAACAACCTACCCAGGTCGCGTGATGGTGTTTCTGTGGTTCGCGGTGCTGATGCTGCTTGCCGCCGCGTACTCCGCCAACATCGTGGTGCTGCTGCAGGCACCATCCTCCTCCATCAGAACCCTGGCGCAGCTCGCAGACTCCGGCCTCACGCTGGCCGCCAACGACGTAGACTACAACCACTTCGTGTTCAGTGTAATTACTATAGATAGACTAAGAGACAGTCTCACGAACAACCTTTAAAAAATTCAATTTTTATTGAAGTGAAACTTCTTTATCGGCGTTGGAAAAAAATTTAACGTCACATTTTTTTCGGTTACGCGTCACGTTTTTTGGTTACGCGCCATCTTTTACCTCATCCGAACAATTGCTTCTTCTGTCAACTTTAAAAAAAAAGTATCGACAGCAAATATTTGTGTTTCACACAAGGTAAGGTAAGGTAAGGTAAGGTAAGGTAAGGTAAGGTAAGGTAAGGTAAGGTAAGGTAAGGTAAGGTAAGGTAAGGTAAGGTAAGGTAAGGTAAGGTAAGGTAAGGTAAGGTAAGGTAAGGTAAGGTAAGGTAAGGTAAGGTAAGGTAAGGTAAGGTAAGGTAAGGTAGGTTGATATGAGATTAGCTTAAGAAGATGCTAATATACCGCGGGCGCTTACGGACTGCGCCTTTGGTATTAAGCTTGATTTCAGTTTTCGTTATATATGTGTTTTAGTAAATAGTATAAGTTATTAGTATTTAGGGTTTTACTAAGTGTGTTTTATGATTTTAATAATATGAGTTTATGTTTTTCTGATATGGCTTAGTTTACGTGTTATTGAATTTTTTGAGGTTTTTAATAATGTAGAATAGGTGCTTTAAAAATAGTTCACTAGTGTCATTTTTTGTAGCTATGTCGTTGAGGTTTTTAATATTTAGATTGTGCATACTGCATAAAATATTAAGATCAGTCCTGGTGGACTGGAATCTCGGGCAAAGGTAAAGTAGGTGTTCAAAGGTTTGAGGGCTGGTACTGTCACAAGGACAGAAAGGATCTGGTGTTATATGGAATCGGTGCAGGTACTGTTTATTATATCCGTGGCCGGTTACAAGTTGGGTTGTTTGGAATGAGACGGGGATTTTGGCAAGGAAAGAAGTTAGATTTGAGTAGGATGGGAAAAGCTTCTTTGTGTATATACAATTTTGCGGTTCTTCGTAGAGTTTTTGTTTTGCTATTGCAAGTTCTTTGTGTTTAATTTGTTTGATGTAACTGATTGGGAAATTTTTAAACGAAGGTTGCATATTTGAGAGGGCTGCTTTCTTAGCTGTTTGGTCGGCTAACTCGTTACCGAATATCCCTACATGAGCCTTAACCCATATAAAGCTTACGTATCTGCCTCCGCTCTCAATATTGTGGATATGCTGAAAAGTTTGGACTGTTAATCTATTGTAACTAGATGGGTTCTGTAGTTCTATGAGTGATGATAAGCTGTCGGAGATGATAAAGGCGGATGAATCTTGAGTTTCAATGAATTCGCAGGCTTTAAGGATAGCTAGTTGCTCTGCCTGATAGACAGAACAGGAGTGGTGAAGTTTATATTTCATTTTACTCACATGGCCGTCAGGTGCTTGAATGACAACGGCAGCGCCGACATCATCGTCCTGTTTGCTGCCATCGGTGTAAATATGTAAATCGATTGTGGCTGTGTTACATAGAATGCTGTCGAGTTCCTCCTGAGAATTCGCAGAGCTAAATGATATGGGGTTACGGAGAGAGGGGTGAAGTAGTGTAGAAGGGTTGGCTAATGTATCAAGCGTTATTTCTTCTGGGAGATATTGTGTGGTTGTACATGATTTAACTTTTTCGATTTCTGCTATTGAAAGTATTTTATCGGTTAGTGGTGGAAGGTCGGCAAGGACAATTGAAATCGCGGTGTTGGCGGTCTTGAAGCTACGATTAATATTTAAACAGAATGATCTTTGAAGCGATATTAATTTTTTGCATATGTATTTGGTTTTTAGTACTATGTGCCATACACTGCACCCGTAGGTTATAATAGGCTCGATGACTTGTAAGTATATGGTTCTTATATAAGGTAAGGTAAGGTAAGGTAAGGTAAGGTAAGGTAAGGTAAGGTAAGGTAAGGAAAGGTAAGGTAAGGTAAGGTAAGGTAAGGTAAGGTAAGGTAAGGTGTAGTTATACCCCTTTAGTGGGTGAGTTTTTGAAAAATCTTAGCGCACGCCTATATATATATATTTCTGGAAAGTTGCATGTAGATCATTTTTCGAAAAAAATGAGGCCATAAAGAAGTTTCACTTCTTACGTGTGTACACTAGTACACGCACACATTTTTTTTGCAGAGTTTCGTTAAGCATTACGTCTGTAGGAAGGCCAAAGGGGAAGATTTTCCTCCGAGCTGGGTGATGGTAGCTCGGGGGCCGCGGCCCGACTGATGTTGGTCGGGCATCGTATATATGAACTGTTGGCTACCGAATTTTACTTGCGCGATGTAGGCTTCCTTACGTTGTGAACGCAGCGCCGGTAATGCCATCTCTTGAGGAGGCGTAAGGTTGTTTCCTCTATGTTAGTTATATGTGGGGCGTGTAGATGTCGCCGCCACACGTCTATTTATGATAGCGGGTTAGAGTAGGTTTAGACCACCTATTAAAATCTAATATATAAAATTCTCGTGTCACGGTATGCGTAATTGAAGTACTCCGAAACGGCTCGACGGATTTTCGTGAAATTTTATATGCATATTCAGTAAGTCTGAGAATCGGACAACATCTATTTTTCATCCCCCTAAATATTAAGGATGGTCCACCCTTAAACAAATTTTTTTGATCAATAATTTTTGTTTTCATTTTTTTATGATACATCATACAAAAATACATACAACCCTATATTTTCACTCTTCTACCACCAACCCCTATTTTTTTATGGCGATACGAAGTTCGCTGGGACAGCTAGTAGATAAATAAAACAAGGAAAAGTTAAAAAAATGTATGCCAAAAGACGATTCTGACTGTGGACTATCTGAAAACGATGGTTCTGCTTTTTATTAATTATTGAAGATATTTATTTAGAATAGCTTTCCGTTGGTAAGAAAACGCTGAACAGGATAAAACCCACACCATAAGAAATAAATTACGAGCACTTTGAATTGGTATGGCTACCAAATAAATAAATATACTTAATTATTTTATTAAATCCTATTGTTCTTAATGATTGTGTTTTTAGCTGTATAAAGATCCAGTCAGAGTTAAAATATACAAGAGGATTGATCCAGAAAAAGGAAAAGGGCAGTTCTACGACATAAATGAAGGAGTCGAGAGGATACGGCAGGTTTGTAAAGATATAAAAGAAAGCGTGTGCACAGACTACGCATGTCAGAAGTGAAACGAACTTTCACAATAATAATTATAAAAATATATATAACATAATTTAAAAAACAAAAATAACAAAATAAATCCGTCCTTTAAAATTTAAAATCGTCACACTAAAATCTGACGTTCAAATCGTGACGCGGCCTTGAAAAGTTACCCTCATCGCGCGCAATGAAGTTTCACTTCAAAAATCATCATCGTCCGTCACTTCATTAATGTTCATCCAAGAAACTAGTGAACTTACTTACCTTCATAAAATTTCAGTAACACCTTTGTACATTACAAAGGTGTTACTGAAATTTTGAATCTTCCGTCAATTAGCTGCTTTAACAGAAGTAGAAACAATCACGTGAAATCATGTACAATCTGCTTAAGCTTAATGTAATGCATGCTGAGTTCGCCTATAAGTGGAAAAGCAATGGGTCCAATATTGAACCCTGGGGCACACCCATAGAAATGGATGCTCCTGTAGACTCAGCTTCATTTATAATTACTTTCTGAATCCTAGCGGCAAGATAAGACTGTATCAGACTTAGTGAAATATTTGATACACCATAATGCTTCATTATATTTAACAATGTTTCATTGCTAACGCAGTCAAACGCCTTTGATAAGTCGCAAAAAATGCCTATAGCATCGTGCTTACTCTCCCATACATCAAAATATATTTGAGATGTACAGTTCCAGCATCAGTAGTCACTACAAAATTTGACAATGACATTTCAGACTCGAAAACTATTGGAATTCGATATTGGTTCGTGCTAGGGTGCTATCAACAGATAATACTTAAAATTGAGGTCATTTATCTGATGTTGTACTGGTAAGCCCGGGAGGCGATGTCTAGTGTCTTCCTCCCCCGAATGGTAGGATAAAACCTTCGGCGATCAGAAATAACAAAATGAAATCATATATTGCTATAGCTTATAGCAATAGCCAAAGCAATCCATGAAGGCGCTAGGCCACCCAATCAAATGCTCCCATAAAAGGATGATACTCAGTTTTTGGTTCATTTGTGCAGGGCCTGTTCGCATTCCACTCTATCGTGGAGCCGGTGTACAGGCGTATCGAGAAGACGTTCCAGGAGAAGGAGAAGTGTGACCTGCAGGAAGTAGACTTGGTGAACGGCTTTGACCCCTTTATTCCGGTGAAGAAAGACTCCCCCTATTTGGAACTGCTAAGAGTCACGTGAGGATTTTATCGTACCAATATCCTACTTCCTACTAATGTTAATATAAATGTGAAAGTTTGTATGTTAGTGTGTTTGTTACCCATTCACGCAAAAACTACTGAATGCGTCTGGATGAAATTTAGTACGCATATAGTTTATATAAAAGTATAAAAAGTAAAGCTCTTGAGGGATTATCATAAAACTAGTTAACGCGGACAGAGTCGTGGGCGGCCGCTACTTCTTCTATATATATATAAAACTCAAAGGTGACTGACTGACTGACATAGTGATCTATAAACGCACAGCCCAAACCACTGGACGCATCAGGCTGAAATTTGGCATGCAGGTAGATGTTATGACGTAGGCATTCGTTAAGAAAGGATTTTGATCAATTCTACCCCCAAGGGGATAAAATAGGGAATGAAACTTTGTATGAAACTTTGTCAATTTTAAACCGATCGGGCTGAGACTTTGCATGCATAAGATGAATCATAGATGAATGTCATTGTGTATAATACAAGCCTGAGAACAAAAACTGTAATCTACACTTCAGCTATACACCGAAGGGAAGCGAGAGCGAGCCGCTAGTATTAATATAAAACTTTAATGCCAAAAACAGGCCGTAAAATTGGGCATTAATAGAGTACAGTTTTTACTTAGTAGACAAATCCCTTACCCCGTGGAGCCCTGGAACTAACACTCACCGACAGAAACACAACACCATCAAAAGGCTTTGGTAGTGTTATTTTACTATAGGCTTAGATTAAAACAAAAAGGGAAGATACGTTTCAAAAATGATCCGCTTAAATTGTGGTGCATGACCTTAATTCGCTTTAGTCACAATTGGACATTCAAACAGCAGGCCAATTATGCTCGCTAATTGTGATATTGTTTTGATGTCAATTTCACATTACGTATTATGCTCTCCGAAAAATGCGATATCAAAATGACATCAACTTATGCGTACCTATTATGATCAACTCTTTAAAATGATATCAACTTAAATGCGTATTACGTTCAACTTTTTGACTTAAAACAGTATCGCATAAACGTCAAAAATGTGACAGGTACAGGATATGATATTGATATGATCTTGATGTGACATAGGAATGTTTCATAATACCAATTTAAAAACAATGTCAAGTTGGCATCAACATCATATTGAAATCACATTATGATTATATCACTAAAGCATAATTGACCCGCAGGCTGCATGTGCACTCGCGATATTGCGTATATTCTTTGTTATAAAGGTAAAACAATGCCTTTGATGCTTTTATAAAGAACACAAATATTTCAAAATCAAATAACAAATGCCTCGGCATCACTTTTCATTTGTAAAACTGTAGAGTCTGTGCGGAAAGAGAATGGGATTTAGATCGGAGGGCGTTGTAGTGCTTTTCTACCGTATTTGTAAGGTTTTACCCCTTTTAGACATGATTAAATACAAGAAATCCGTATTAATACAAAACTTTGATGTTTTACAGATTGCTGGGTTTGATTGCCAAATAAAAATCTTAATGTTAGTTCCGTTTTTCGCCACGCCCATTCTCTTTCCGCACAGACTCTAAAAACATTTTTTTCTCAAAAATCACGGTTTGTCGTGAATGTTATTTACGTAATCGCCATTTTGTTATCAAGAAAAGGACAACGATACAACTCAACCGAACGGACTCGGAAGCGGATTTGCCGTTTTGCTCGCGCTGCGTTGTAGCGTACCATTCTGTCTCGCTCGCTCGATTGAATGTTTATATACAAACGTGTGCGTATATGAGAGCTCCTAGTAGTTGAGTCGGGTCATATTTTATTTGATGCTAGTATGAGCGTACCGTATCTTCCCTTTTTGTTTTAATCTAAGACTATAGGATTATTTATGTTTTTATTTATTTTTAAACATTTAACTGCTAGATGTTTAAATCTAAAGAAAAGTTTACTAGAAAAAAATCCTCGCGGACCAGGCAGCAATCCGGGCGAATGCACTAACCATTATGCTACCACGGCCCTATTAGCCGCGTCGAAATTTTCCTAGCCTGAAGCTGCAAGGCAGCGCCATCTCTTCGCATTGTAGGTAGGTTCGAAGGGTGCGGGTTCGAGTCCCGTCCGCTGCCTGGTCCGCGTGGATTTTTTTCTAGTAAACTTTTGAAGTTATACTTCTTTAGACGCGTTATGAAAAAATGATGAGAGTGAAACTTTAAGATGCGCGCGCATCACTGTAACACAAGAAATTCGCTTTAGCGACCAACTTCATGCTGTTACTTTTGTGTTTACCGCACATTAAGAAAATCTACCAACAAAATAGAAATAGAATCTCTATTTAGTGGGTGCTAACGACTGCATTGTGAAGGCCTATCAAAAGTATTTATTAATCTGGAACAACGGAACCAAAGCGCGATTCAGGAGACCACAGCGCCATCTCTTGACCATTGGTGTAGTAGAACCAAAAACCACATCTTTATTTTTCAATGTTACTTTTATGTTATTATTGTAATAAAGTAACAGTTATAGGTATTCATATTTATAATATTTATCCACATGATTCTAGTTTGTATATTCGGAATACGTGTTTGAGTTTCATACAAGTGCAAATCACATATGTTCTAATAAATTATATTCAGTAGCGATTTTAATTGAATATTTTGATTATTTATTTTTTCAAATTAAAACTGAACTTTATTGACTATGTCCTTTTCCAGACTTTTTATTAATTTATTGTAATTAATTATTTGCATGCAATTAAAAACTAATTTTAAACGATGCCAAAGAAGGATAACTTCTCACGCGCCTACATAAGTACACGCACCCATTTTTTTTTAGATGTAGGTATATTTGTTTTTTCTACGCTTCAGGTTGAAGCGTATCCGCGAGTCAGGTATTCAAAACTGCATAGTTCGCCGTCTGCAAGTTCGTCGTCCTGTGTGCGAATCAACTAGCGCAGCATTCAGCAGCGTGCGGTTGCGGGACATAAGGGCCGCGCTGTTACTGCTGCCCTGCGGACTGGCTGCTGCCCTGGCTGCCCTTATAGCCGAACGAGTGTACCGTCACCGTTACTTCTAGCAGTCAGATTGTGCAATAATAAAATAACAATATATTGAAAACAAAAACGTTCTAGTTTTATTTTAAGCATTTAACTGCTAGATGTTTAAATCTATAGAAGATTTTACTAGAAAAAATTAAACGCGATCCAGGCAGCATATGGATCTCTTGAAAACTTTGTTTTTGTCTCCACTTGGCACTACGCAACTTTGGAACCAGGCTTGCTGACACGCTTTATCCTAGGTACACCAAAAGGGGATGAGGATGTAAGTAAACAAAATTTTACCCGTTTTGAAAAAACAATTAGGATTCGATATAGGTTGAAATGAGTAAGATTTGACGGGACTCATGTGAATTAAGTTTTCTCTATTTTGTTTTTCATCTCCCTATTTTCTTGTATATCTTCTTTTATCTTTACTACCCTTCTAAGCTTTCTCTTTCCGACTTCTGCCCGCGCCCCTGGCTGTATCAAATAGCAGCCTCGAGTACGGATAGTATATTAATGAACACGTTGAAATTTGAATAAAAATAACCTAGTTAACAGACATTAGTATTTGTATATTATTTAGATTAGAATTTATTTATTGCAAAAAATATGGTACAATAAGATGACATGTATACAAATAGATTCTACATATTTTACCATAAATGGCATGCAATTTATACAAAAGACTAATTACTCTTGTACATATTGTTAATTTTAATTATCATATTATATTTTTTAAGGTTTTTAGTTTTAGGTTCATTGTTCCTGTATATATTATTTTTTTAATCCATAACTTTGTATGATTTAAGTTATTATTACTAGTTTGTATTTTATAAGTAATTAATTTTATTGTATTATACATTTTATTAAGAGACATATTGTAAAAAAAATGGGTGCGTGTACTTATGTAGGCGCGTGAGAAGTTATCTTTCTTTGGCATCGTTTAAAATTAGTTTTTAATTGCATGCAAATAATTAATTACAATAAATTAATAAAAAGTCTGGAAAAGGACGAAGTCAATAAAGTTCAGTTTTAATTTGAAAAAATAAATAAATAATCAAAATATTCAATTAAAATCGCTACTGAATATAATTTATTACAACATATGTGATTTGCACTTGTATGAAACTCAAACACGTATTCCGAATATACAAACTAGAAACATGTGGATAAATATTATAAATATGAATACCTATAACTGTTACTTTATTACAAAAAATAAAGATGTGATTTTTGGTTCTACTACACCAATGGTCAAGAGATGGCGCTGTAGTCTCCTGAATCGCGCTTTGGTTCCGTTGTTCCAGATTAATATATACTTTTGATAGGCCTTCACAATGCAGTCGTTAGCACCCACTAAATAGAGATTCTATTTCTATTTTGTTGGTAGATTTTCTTAATGTGCGGTAAACACAAAAGTTATGAAAAATGCTGTTAAAAAATTGTGTTACAGTGATGCGCGCGCATCTTAAAATTTCACTCTCATAATTTTTTCATAACGCGCCTAAAGAAGTATAACTTCAATAATAGAAATTAAATAATATGAAGAAAAAACATATATGCGAGTCCTGTATCCAAAGCTTCTAAGTTCGTAGTCCAGTGTGCGAGACAAGTAGCGCAGCATTCAGCAGCATGTGGTTGCGGGACATAAGGGCCGCGTTGTTACTGCTGCCCTGCGGACTGGCTGCTGCCCTGGCCGCCCTTATAGCCGAACGAGTGTACCGTCACCGTTACCTCTAGCAGTCAGATTGTGCAATAATAAGAAAGAATATGTCATAGAATTAAGAGATATCACACTAATATTATAAAGGCGAAAGTTTGTGAGTGTGTATGTTTGTTACTTCTTCACGTCTAAACGGCTGGAGCGATTTTAATAGAATTTGGTATGGAGTTAGCTGACACCCTAGATTAACACATAGGCTACTTTTATCTCGAAAAAATGTTAGGTTCCAGAGGAATTTTCAAGAAACTAAGTCAACGCAGACGAAGTCGCGGGCGACCTCTAGTACATAATAAAAAAAGAAATAAAGCGCATAAGAAAAAGCCGCAAAAAAAGAAAGAATAGAATGAAAAACAAGAAATACAAAATGAGTTTATTTCAGTAACTTAGCCTACTACAATGTATGAGTATGGTACATCCTTTTAAGTAGTAAAATCGCTTGTGTTAGGATGCACCGCTCTTCCATAACTTGGTTACCAATTTGGCCAATTGACAATCCGCCATAGATGTATTTATAATAATGGATTGCAATAACATATAGTTTAAGTATTTATTTTTTCAAAATGATATCAAAACAATAACGTAAACCAACAAAGATTACATACTCCGTTTTTTTTTCTTTTTTTTTTTGAGGGTATAAACATTTTTTTTCTTATATATTAAACTGTTTTTTAAAGGGCAATGGGCAAAACGCACCCAGCTCCGCCAACAATGTAATTACTAATCGATAGATCTATGAAAAACTAGCCTTTTTTATTATGACACCGAAAATAAATATCCTGGGAGTCAAAAGATATGACACATGGGCATATTTAAGTAGCTGAATAAATTCATTTTATAATACCTTCATTTTATATTATTAGTAATCATAATAATATGCCATATCGTACTATACAACCTGATATACGACAAAGCCTGCGGACCATCCTGCGCTTGCTCTTACTGAGACATTTCAAAACAGTTTACGGATGCTGAAAGACTTGCAATTGCAAATAGTCGACTCGTCTTTACTTCGTTGTGATTGTGCACTCCCTGCTACTTGATTGAATTTTAACTAACACGCTTTGGATATTGGAACACGATTATCGGTTTTGTCAATTAGTATGGATGAACTGGAAACATGTGTTCTCCGAAGCGTGGACAAGTTTGTGTAATCTGTGGTCGCTCCGTTTTTTTACATAGAAGACAATGTATTACACCGAACAGAATGTTTAAAAAATCCCAACCCATGCGGGGATTTTTGGATTTACTCCAGCGCGGCAGAATGTTTAAGGGGGCACGCCCTTATGTTTAAGGGGGCACGCTTGCACCTTGTGAAGTACTCCCATAATTCCTGAGCACACTATGTAGGGTCGAACTAACTAACTAAATTAATTCCTTTGTTTCATTAATGTTCGTTCGTTATAGTACTTGTACATATTTAACTTAAAATAACTAAAGACCCCCGGGATGGAATTTGATGCGCTTTGGCACAGATGATCTTAACTATAATACCTTTCAAACAAATGTACTTTAAGCCGTGGCGGACGTGGGTGCAGCGTCCATACATTTTTGCCCAATGTCCTTTCTTGGGTTCAAGCATAATATAGGCTGTGAACGTGTGTTGTGAGTGTACGTGTGTGTATAAGTATGCGTGTATACATATATAGTGTGTCGTAGCACCTATGTGTGTAAAAGAACAAAGACCTGTCAAAAACGGGGATTTATTTTATAAAATATGCAGTTTACTCGTACATATCTCTTCGTTTCAATTTTACTACACACATCAAAAGTGTCTAGGGATCAAGCATTTTTATGCGGATTTCTTGAGATTGAGATGTGGCTTTGTAATAAATTTATGATTTTATAAATTTATATGGATCCTTTTTGGTGCATTTCATAATTTGAATCAGGAACTGTGAATCAAATTCGAGTAAAAGATGAAAATCAGCTGTCAATATTTTCCCTATAAAAACATACAACGCATTGAAGACATTATTAGTGCTACTGTTTCCCTACTACTGATTAAAACCAACGTTATTATGGAGCGGCGACGTCATTTAAGCAGGGAAGAAATGCTCAGAGCCGTGGGAATGATAGAAGCTGGTTCCCGGCAACGTACTGTGGCTTTAGCTATGAATACAAGTCAGAGTGTTATCAGTCGACTTTGGACACGATACCGAAGCACTGGTACCGTGGCTGAGCGCCATGGAGGACGGTATCGCTGCACCACACGGAGACAAGACCGATACATTCAAATCTTAACTCGAAGAGCTCCAACAATAACCGCCATGATGTTAGCCGTGAGGCTTCATCACTCTTCAGGGAACTTAATTAGCGACCAAACAGTCAGAAACCGCTTGCATGAAGTGAACCTTCATTCCCGAAGACCGCTACGGGTACCACCTATAGCAATGCACAATCGTAGGATTCGATATCAATGGGCTCTTGAACACAGAAATTGGGCAGAAGAACAATGGCGTTTCGTGTGCTTTTCTGATGAGTCTCGTTTTGGTATGAGACCGGATACAAGACGTATACGACACTGGAGAACCCCTGGACGCCAACAGCGATTAAAATCCTGCCAGGAAGTCCATCCTTATAGTGGTGGAACCATCATGGTATGGGCGGGTATTTGGATCGGCGGAAGAACTGAGTTGATTTGGATCAGAGGCAACCTCAACGCTCAAATTTATGCTGAGACGATTGTATCAGACGTCATCGTTCCTCTACAAGTGCAAATCGGTCCCTTATTTCAGTTAATGCATGATAATGCACGACCGCACACCGCAAGAGTTGTAAGACAGACTCTCGCCGCAGCTAACATCAATGTCCTGCCCTGGCCTGCTCAGTCGCCAGACTTGAACCCGATTGAGCATGCATGGGATATGCTACAGAGAAGAGCTCTGCCGAATATGGAGGGTATCCAGTCGCAAGAAGACCTTTTTTTGTTGTTGCAACGAACATGGGCGGCCATTCCACAGCGTGATTTGGATGAACTCATTTTGAGTATGCCAAACCGATGTTCTTGTGTTGTTAGTGTTCGCGGTAGAAATACGGATTATTAATTGTTTAAGTTACCCAATAAAATTTTAGAGAAAACTGTTATTTCAGTCTTTTTTCGAACTTTTGTGTTAGTGGTTCAAATGTCAAAAATCCCTTTATTAGGAAAATGGCAAATTTCTTTATTAATGAAAAGGTGACTTGGTTTATCGTTACTGTGACAAACGAAAACACTTTATTTGATGAATCCTTAAAGAAAATTTTAATTAATATCAATCAGGAGAAAAGTTATTGCAAAAATATATGTTGATCCCTAGACACTTTTGATGTGTGTATATTGTTTTTATTGTGTGTGTGTACAAAATAAACAGAAATATAAAAAAAACAACTTTGTTTTTGTCTCCACTTACTGTTTGTAGTCTTTGCACTATACAGCTTTGGAAACCAGACTTGCTGACACGCTTTAAACTACACCAAAGGCTTTAGAAGGTTAGATAGGTTATAGCACGTTCGGCTTCGATCGTTGAAGTTAAGCAACTTTTGCAGTGGTCGGTCATTGGATGGGTGACAAAAATCTATCTCGAGTTCCTCCGTGCTTCTTTCTCCGTTAAGCCGTTGGTCCCGGCTGCATCTGCAGTTGTTAGCACCCACCAAACCGCACTGGGTCCGCGTGGTGGGTCATGGCCCAATCTCCCTATTCCATCCATAAGGAAGGCCTTTGCCTGTTTCTTGCCGGTTCTTCTCAGTACAAGGTCTCCCGCCGTAGATTTACGAACCGATGGCGTAGCTTTTCGACATTCCCAAGTGCTTGTAATAGCCCAAATGGGATAAACGATATTGAATTTTGATGAAATTTGGTACGCAGATATTTCATAACTCGGATTGAGATAGATGGTACATTATTTCCAGGAAAAATTTTAGGTTCCTGTGAGATTTAAAAAAAAACTAAAGTCGCTAGTCCATAATATGTAGAGGATAGATGTACTTTTTAAATAAAAACAAAAGTATTTTTGAAATAGATGTTTATTCAAAGAACCGATACTTATCCTATACATTAAGTATAAATTAAATCACGTACCTACCGAAACAAAATACTTTTTACTTTATCCTTTTTTAACACGCTAGTGATGTGACCGATTAGTAACTATATATCCACGGATTGAAACCTCTATATTCTCACAGTTAAGATAGTTTAATACTTCATAAAAGTACTTTTTTATTAATCGCTATCTATTTATTATTCACCAATAAAAATATAATCTATAAAAAGATCATTTCTTCAATTTTTTTGTGGACCTAAAGGCAATCTACACAAATCATTTTCTGCCGAAGATATCCGTGGATACGGATATCGGGCACATCACTAGAATACAAAAGATTTCCGAGATTGCGAAATATTTTTATTGCGTCAAACAACAATATTTCAATTTGATGCAACTTGTTTTGGTCCATAATCCAATATTAATTGTATTAAAACAGGAGTTTACACATAACAAGCTCAATAAATGCATAAATTTCTCTTATGATGGACAAAACTAATTTTCAAAAATTGGAAAGATCACTAAAGAAAATAAATTACTACTTGAAATTAATTATTCACTAAATTAAGCCGGAGCGATCCATATGCATATAAATTAGAGAGGAAATACTCAAATACTTGACAAAATAAATAAAAATAATAGGAAAGATGCTTATATAATATTTTTTATAAACATTTTGTCAATTATTTATTACTATTCTCATCGCCTGAAAATCGTCAAGTTCAATTCTAAATCTTGCGAAGACCAAATTTTTCCGCCAAAATGGCATCACTGATGACTAACGGACAGACAGGAGTGAAGTAATCAAAACAAGATCCGATTTCGCGCGCATATTAAAATGTCGAAAACGGCTTTTTTTGCAAAAAAATATACTATTTCAATTTTTAATGCACTTGTGCTCTATTCTACACAAATCTCTAAAATGAGAGCAAAGATGAAAATATCGCAAATTCGTTAAAACTTGTATTATTAAATACAAAAAAAAATGTTATCCATACTTGTTAAATACTTAAATATTACTTTTAAAGTTTTTAAAATTCGTAATTTTACAGATAGTTTAGTCTGTGCTAAAAATAAAATCAACATTATTCAATACGATAATAAGGTTTTATTTATTCACTATTATATTATTAATGAAAATGAAGAATCATTTTAAATAGAACTTAAGTGAATTTTCTGTAACACAGCCAAACAATTATGTTGAAAAGGCAACATATGTAATAGGTACTCTGTTAATAATACGCCTCCGGCTTAGGACCTGTTTGCTTGTTAACATTTAAAATAAACCTAAACGCCCTTATTAATAAACAAGGAATAAGCTTAGACTGAGGAGCTCGATGGCGCAAGTGGTGGCAGCGTTCGGCTGCAATCGTTGAAGTTAAGGAACTTTTGCAGTGGTCGGTCATTGGATGGGTGAAATTACACTGTGTTTTGTTCATGTCACTTATGTACCATTTGTAATTCAATGACGGACACAAAACATGGATTCACTTATTCAAACTTATTCTTCGTTTATTTATAATGGGCTTGAAAGTCCGACTAGAAAATTGAAAAACTTGCCATATTATAAGCAAACGGAACTAATTTTAAATAGGACTTTTTAGCATTTTTGCAAAATAAAGCGATTGAGGCGCCTCCAGGGCGTTCTAATTATCTAGCCGGACTTCACAAAATTATAACCTCAGTTCCACACGTTGGTACCAATGTTGGCTCAAATGCTATTCTTCCATGATGTGTGAACGGACATATTGGACTCAAACTTGGCATGAGCATTGGTAATTGTATATCCATTCTTATGCTGACACGTGTTTGAAATGTACCACTTCACGCTTAAACCGCTGCACGGATTTCGATGAAATTTGGCAAAAAGATAGTTTGAGTCCCGAGAAAGGACATAGGGCAGTTTATATCCTAGAAATCAACCTTTAAAGGGATGCAAAGTAGGGTGGAACTTTGTATGGAAAAACTCACAAATGGTTTTATTATATTCTTGATCCGTGCACATTACACATCGTTTAGCCAATGTTGGCACCAACATTTGTAGCTCACTACTTCAGTAGTTGGCTGTCTTCGGAGAGTGTTTTCTCTCTGACCAGCTTGTTGAGGTGTTCGATCAGGTCTGGTATGGACATCTCCCCGTGAACTTTGTTGTCTCGAGTGCGTACATTCACTGTTCCCGAGTTCTTTTCTCGTTCTCCTACCACTGCGAAGAAATTTTCTATTTTTAGTAAAACATTTATGCATGATTTGAGAAATAAAGTTGTTTAATACAAATAATGTTTAAATCTAAAGAAAATGTAACTAGAAAAAAATCCACGCGGACCAGGCAGCAGACGGGACTCGAACCAGCACCCTTCGCTATCCGGGCGAATGCAGTGACCACCGCACTGCTGACTACCGCAGCCCTAAAGGACCGCGTCAAAATTCTTCTAGCCATTCTTAAGCTGCAAGGCAACGCCATAGAGATAGAGATAGCGCGAAGAGTCGCATTATAGGTAATCCACAATGTCAAATGAATACTTTTACAAGTATTAAACATTTAAAAGAAGAAATAGCAATTATAGTTATAATTTTTTTAAGCATGTAACTGCTTGATCCGTGTGGAATTTTTTCTAGTTATATTCTCTTTAGATTTAAACATCAAGCAGTTCCATGCTTAAAAAAATTATAACAAATAATGTTGTTCATACAGATAATTGTTTATTAATTAAATTGTCTTTTGTAATTGTTATCGACGACCTCCGTGGCCGAGTGGTTTGTACGCCGGGTTTCATGGTGTCACCGACTCGAATCCCGGTGGGGGCAGATATTTGTGTGATGAAAACGAGCATTTGTACTCCAGTCATGGATATTCAATATGTATTTCTATATAAATATACTTATATAAGTACAGTATATGTATTCTATCCGTTACCCTAGCATCCCATAACACAAGCCTTACAGTGCTTACTTTGGGGCTAGGCTAATTGGTGTGAGTGTTGGAAATATCTACTATATAAAAATAAGTCGGGTTTTCCTTCCTGACGCTATAACTCCAGAACGCACGAACCGATTTCCACGGTTTTGCATTCGTTGGAATGGTCTCGGGATCCGTGAGGTTTATAGCAAAGAAAATTCAGGAAAAATTAAAAAAAAAAATCGTTTTCTTTTAATCACAAAACGAAATGTTACATAAAACGAAGCTATCTGGTGGCGAAACGGAGTTCGCTGGGTTTGCTAGTTTATTATATATTTATTTATCTCACCGAGGATATAGTTGAACTGCGCCAGTTGAGCGTTCCGCACCTTCTTGTTGAGAGTATCGCCGGCATCAGTGTCTACTTCGCTCATGAAACCAGCTTCGAATAACTGCTTGTTCACCTGTACGGGCACAATGACCAACAAAATATTAAATTCATAAATCTAATCCGGCACCGACCGGTCCTGTTGTCACAGAAGTTGCTAGACGACCCAAGCAACCTTTCCCTAATGTCATTTGTAAAACCTCATTTGCCCCAAAAAACTACCAATATCATCATCATCATCATCAGCCTATTAATGTCCCCACTGCTGGGGCACAGGCCTTCCCTATGGATGTAATAGGAAGATTGGGCCATGACCCACCACGCGGGCCCAGTGCGGATTGGTGGGTGCTCACGACTGCAAATGCAGCCGGGACCGACGGCTTAACGTGCCTTCCGAAGCACGGAGGAGCTCGAGATAGTAAATTTTTGGTCACCCATCCAATGACCGACCACTGCGAAAGTTGCTTAACTTCAACGATCGCAGCCGAACGCGCTAGCCACCTGCGCCATCGAGCTCCTCAAAAAACTACCAATATATGAGCGCAAAATTATATAAAAAATTAAATTCTCTTTTATCTATTCATTCCCTTACAATGTACAACTTCAAAATAAGAGTTAGCAAATGGCTGAAAGGTATGGATTACGAAGAGACGGAGTGTTTAGTAAATAATTAATTAGAACACTTTATTGTGTAATCAAATACGGCAGCATTTAGTTATTGTCGGTTTCTGTAGTTTTTATAACTAGTTTATATATCTATATAAGTAATCATACAACCAATGTGCGCACACCTAAATCGGTTACAGTATTCACGTATATAGAGGGGACCCTGTTGCCTGTAATACAGGCTATCCTACCACTGGCAACAGAAGTCACCTTTAACAATATTTAAGCTCCAATGTGCCTCTTGTCACCAATTTTTGTATTACTAATTTAAAAAATTGTAACTTGCTTTAAGCCAATAAACGTTTATTATTATTATTATTATTAAATACCCTATATACACCACGTGCGCTAAAAATGTGTCCCAATCAAGAAGTGCTTGAACTCCACTCAAGCACTTCTTGGTTCACAGTCACGCGCAATCAGAGTGATTAAAAAATGGGAGCTCCTGTTCTGTTTTTATCGCGGTGTTTACGTGACGCTCTATCTAGAGAGTAAATAATCAAAGAGTGCAATATAGTCACCTGTATCGCGTATTGATCGAAGGCAGGCCCTACGGGAACGACGCACAGTTGTCTCGGAGACAGCCACAGCGGCCATTTTCCCGCGTAAGATTCACTCAAGATGGCCACCATTCTCTCCACGGATCCCAAAACCGCGCGATGAATTATCACAGGACGTTTCTTGTCACCGCTCTCACTAGACAAACAAAAAAATCGGATGTCTGTAAAGTCGGTTTACTGAAAATAGTTGAACGTGACAACGATTTTTTACAATATACATAGTTTTTACAAGTATGAATGTGCTTTGAGCAATTGTTACAACTTTTATATACAACTTTTAAACATGTGTAATATCATTACCTTTATCACCGCAATTATCGTTGCTATTAACAATTAACACCACATTCACTTTTTACTGCACTTCATACTTGACGAAAACATGTAAATGTATACATAGCAGCTGTCCACGCGGACGCATCGCTCACTCAAGTAGGAGAGAGACAGATGTCGAACGCTGCCGAGCGCGGAGGCCGATTGTGCCTCTTTGTCGCTCGTTACGCGTTCTCGCTTGCACTTCAAGCCTTAAATGGAACGCCTCAGAGCGAGGTAACGCCGCATGAGTCATGTTTTTTCGTGCGTGCAGCCGGCTCAATCGAATTATAAGACGTTGTCATGTCAAAAACACATATAAATCCGGGTCTCCAGCTAAAGTTTTCTGAAAACATTCAACAAAAAACTTTCGATTCTAAAACTTGTTTCTCTAAAAACGCCGTCTACTGCTCAAGTGGGTATCGTACTCAAAATTCTTCCTTTTAAAACCTTCCATTCAGCCCCCCTAGCATTAGCACCATTATATGATATATAACGCGTTTTTATTACGCTCAATTGTCAAATTACTATGGAGTTTGACATTAAGACGCGATAAAAAACGTGATATAATGTAAATTGTAGTGTTCATGCTACATGAACAGGTGCAACAAATGTCAAATTTGGCAAAAGTTTCATACATTTTATGTCAAAACTAGCGGCCCGCCCTCGCTTCGCTTCGGTGTAGAGCTGAAGTGTAGACTACAGTTTTTGTTCTCAAGCTTGTATTATACACAATGACATTCATCTATGATTCTTCTTATACCTGCATGCAAAGTCTCAGCCCGATCGGTTTAAAATTGACAAAGTTTCATACAAACTTTCATTCCCTATTTTATCCCCTTCGGGGTAGAATTGATCAAAATCCTTTCTTAGCGGATGCATACGTCATAACATCTACCTGCATGCCAAATTTCAGCCCGATCCGTCCAGTGGTTTGGGCTGTGCGTCGATAGATCACTATGTCAGTCAGTCACCTTTGAGTTTTATATATATAGATTAAAATGCCAAGTGAAAAGTTGTACTTGGAGCGTAGGTTTGGCACGCAGCCCACGCTAGCGAGCCGTTAAAAATATAGCCGATGCAACAATACCCTGCCCCTCGACCCGCACGTGTTGATGCAAGCAAATATATGTGGTGAAACAAAGTTTTGTGTTTGTTTGTTTTGTTGAATATTATGTTTTTGTTGGTTTTGTAGGACAAAACACGCACTAGAGACCTGGCTTTACAACAACATAAAATTACATTAAAACCGTCCAGCCATTTAGGAGGAATTTAATCACATACTCGTGGACGTGGCTGGAGCGGCAGAATCACTTCTGCCGTTCGTTTAATTACCTATTTCCAGAACTTTTACACGTCTTTACCGGCAAGTGACGTCATTAAAAACTTGCGAACTTTATGAAAGAAGAGCTTTAGCCGAAAGGTGTTGTGTTCCGGCGGTTCCGACGCCGGATACCGGACACCATTCTGCGTCACACGTCGCCGTCAATACTACGTGTTCAATATGTTTTTAACTATGTTTTATATCTGTATATATGTTAGACTTTAAGGTATTTATCTATGGGCCTACGTTGCCTGACTGTAAATTAATAAATAAATTAAAAATAAAATAAATTAATTAATTAAAGGCCCCGCCAATCTTGGTGTTTTCTGTCACGTGACAATGGCCGATCAACCTGGTCTAATTGGCCGTGTCTAATTATTTCTAGCCTTTCTTAGGCTGCAAGGCAGCGCCATCTCTTCGCATTGTAGGTAACCCACAATGTCAAATGAATACCTTTACAAGTATTTAACATTTGAAAGAAGAAATAGCAATTTTAGTTGTAATTTTTACGCTGCCTGTAGGCCTAATCTCTTTCTCCGAAACGAACTTTCGATAACGAAGTTCAAACGAAATCTAATTTCGTGAATTTAAGGTAATACTTAATTTGAACGATAAACTATCAAATTGAAGCTCTCTTTGAGTAGGCGTAGAAAATGTACCTACATCTATTATATAAAATTCTCGTGTCGCGGTGTTTGTGGTTAAACTCCTCCGAAACGGCTTTCCCGATTCTCAATAAATTTTGTGTGCATATTGGGTAGGTCTGAGAATCGGACAACATCTATTTTTCATCCCCCTAAATGTTAAGGGTAATCCACCCCTAACTTTTCTTTTTTCAATTTTAGTTTATTTTTTTAATTTTTTGAAGTGAAACTTCTTTATCGGCGTTGGAAAAAAAATTATCGTCACATTTTTTGGTTACGCGCCATCTTTTTTTTGGTAATAACAACGACGATGAACATATAAATGAAATGAAATGAAATGAAATGAAATCTTGTTTGTATTCATGTCTATGATAATAAAATCCTTTTGTTTAAACTTTATCTAATTTAACTTTATTTAACCAATTTCTGGAAAGTTGCATGTACATCATTTTTCGAAAACTAAGGCCATAAAGTTTCACTTCTTACGTGTGTACACTAGTACACGCACACATTTTTTATTTTATGATACATCATACAAAAATACATACAACCCTAAATTTTCACCCTTCTACCACCAACCCCTATTTTTTGATGGCGGTACGAAGTTCGCTGGGAAGTCTTAATACCGACGACTAATTATATAATTCCGAATAATTCCGACTAATTCCGACTAATTCCGACGACGAATATTATCATCATCAGTAGTAGGAGAGCTACAGCACTGACCTGCACGTCATCAAGCCGTATAATAATGTATAAACTAAATTGTATAAAAATTTCAAGCTTTCCGCTGCCTGGTCCGTGTGGATTTTTTTCTAGTAAACTTTTCTTTAGATTTAAACATCTAGCAGTTGAATGCTTAAAAAATAAATAAAATCATAACTATAATTGCTATTTCTTCTTTCAAATGTTTAATACTTGAAAAAGTATTCATTTGACATTGTGGGTTGCCTACAATGCGAAGAGATGGCGCTGCCTTGCAGCTTAAGGCTAGGAAAATTTCGACGCGGCTAATAGGGCCGTGGTAGCATAATGGTCAGTGCATTCGCCCGGATAGCGAAGGATGTGGGTTCGAGACCCGTCCGCTGCCTGGTCCGCGTGGATTTTTTTCTAGTAAACTTTTCTTCAAAAATATACTGCTTGAAGACGTGCAATGCTGAGGAGTGCCAGGCGATGCTTACCGTACTAAGCATGCTATGACTCACCACCATAAGAATTTCTAGCCTTACAGACAGACCGTTACTCGGAAGGTTCAGTAGCTCTTGGTCTATAGTAAAGGGGCCCATATACGGAACGATTGATCTGTACGATCCGTCGTTTCAGACCAATCGAAACGATGGATCGACAGTGTATGTCAAGATAGTTAACGATTTACTTAATCGCAGACGATATCGGAGATCGCAACAAAAACCCATGCAATCATGAATATCGTAAACGATCGATCGTCAGTGCCCCATATACGGTACGATTGATCTGTACGATCCGTCGTTTCAGACCGATCGAAACGATGGATCGACACTGTATGTCAAGATCGTTAACAATTTCCCTAATCGAAGACGATATCGCAAATCGCAACCAAATCCCATGCAATCATGAATTCTGAAGGAAATCGTCAACGATCGATCGATCAGAAATGCCACTACATACACGAAACACTGTCGATCGATCGTTGACGATTTCCTTCAGATGGATCGCAACGACGAATCGTTCCGTATATGGGCCCCTTAAGAAAAGTGCGAAGTTACGATCGAAATTTCGTTTTTCTTTGAATTGGAGTAGGCCTCCTGGACCGCGTGAATTTTTTCTAGTAATATTTTCTCTAGTTTAAGTTATCCAATACCTAACATATGTGAGGTTGAATCTCTCGGGCAGCTGGAAGTCGAGCTGAATGGTTGCGCACTGATGGCTTCGCCTCAACGCGTCCTGTATAGTGATATCGATCTTGGGGCCGTAGAAGGCGCCGTCGCCGGGGTTCAGTTGCCAAGGACGACCGAACTGGTTCAGGGATTCTTCTAATGCCTAAATCAATGAAAAGTACAATCTCAAATATTTTTTTAAAGAAACCAACTAAATACGCTATTTATTACAAGTTTAGTAATCATAGTAATATAAGTTATTTACGGGATTGTTACCATGTACCTTGTTTTAGCGAGTTTCCGATATTTCGGCACTGTTGCAAGCACCATGATCATGGAGTACTTTACTACATTACTCCGGAGTAACATTACTCCGTAATGTAGTGTAACATTACTCCGTAATGTAATGTAACATAACTCCGTAATGTAATGTAACATACTCCATATTTTAATGTAACATACTCCATATTTTAATGTAATATTACTCCGGAGTAACATTACTCCATCATACATCATGGCGCTTGCAACAGTGCCGAAATATCGGAAACTCACTAAAACAAGGTACATGGTAACAATCTCGTAAATAACTTATATTACTATATTTTAGTGACCATGAAAGTTTAAAACTATATAAAGTTTAGTTATATAAAAAGGCCAATAGGACATTTGACAAGTTTTAGAAAGCGATCACTCTTTATTTACTAATGTTTATGGGGTCCAAAAAAAGTGGATAGTCATCCTTCTGTTGAGTATTTAAGTAAAAATAACTTATCAAAAACTCAGTTATCAAGTTGGCGCGAATACGTTTTACTGGACAATATGGCGTCTCACTGGTATGTGACGTCACACGACTGTCATTAAAACGTCTAACGATAAAATGGAATTTAACCTTAACCGAAAGTTTACTAGTGTGCGTCGTCATATTAGGCTCCGCCAATCCCAGGCGTTTACGTTCGGTGCCGCAGCACGCTCGCTTTGCTCGCTCAACTCGCGCTAAGGTTAGTTCACAACACTAACCTAACCTAGTGTGAGTTGGTCAAACGTTCACTGATCTGTATTTCATTCGATGAGAATAGGGTATTTGACAAGTTTTAGAAAACGATTTCACGTTATTGACTTATCACGGAGCACCCCCACTAGAGTCCGCATACAAGGGCAAGCGCTTACGCCAAGCTTAAGTAGTATTTTACCTATGCGTGAGGCACGCCTACAGACGTCGCGATACATCGTTTCATTCGGTAACCGAGCGTTAGTCGAACTGCTTCTCTCGTTTTCGTGTTAAAAAACTGTAAAAAATGCCGTACTGTGCAATTAAATTGTGTGGAAAGTCGAGTACAACTTCCAGTCCTCAAAAAAATGGTATTACTTTTCACTGGTTAGTTTAAATGCATAACAAAAAGACAAAAATACTGTTATATTAAATTGCTGTTAATTGTATTTATTTTTTGGTGAACGCGTTGATGTCTTTTTACACTATCCCTTTCTCGCATGCGCTACATCATATATGCTATTTCGCTCTCACACCGGCACGTGTATTGCTAGTGACTCAGACGCAGCTCATGTCTCAACCCGTAAGTTTATCGATAAGTTTGTCAGCTATGGAAATGGAAAAAATAAATATAAACTATTTATTTCATCGTATACAATAATAGATGTCATGAGTATACAACCAACAGTTTTTATTTGACTTCAAACATATCCTAATGAAATTGAAAAAACGCGAAAATTTGTATGGATATTTGTTACTCTTTCACGCTAAAACGGTTAAACGGATTTGTATGAAATTAAGTGCGCATAATTTATGACCTAGATAAAGACATAGAATTAACGATATTAAATACCCTAGATACATCACGAGCGCTCAAAATGTGTCCCAATCAAGAAGTGCTTGAACTCCACTCAAGCACTTCTTAGTACACAGTCACACGCAGTCCGTTGAAAAGTCAAGATGCCGAAGAGTTCCGTGAGAAAATGCAGAAAAATACTAATAGTACGTAAAGTGTCGTTTTTTGGACGGGTATCTAATTAATGTTTCTTAATTAACGACTTTACAGCAAATTTTATTGTTGTAATACTTACTATAAACTGATTTAATATAAAATATTTGTGATATTCAAATGCATGGCCGGGTCGCCCTTAGCCGTCTCTTTTCTTCGCGGTCTGTACCTGCTATATTGCTAACAGCGCATTCAAAATTGCGCGCGAAAAGTCAAAAACACAAGGTCTATATTGTTTCACATATAACAATAAATCGTAAAATTTTACGAACTTGACGCATGCATTTTAATTAAGACCTTATGCCGCATGCATTAAAGGTGAATTTAAATAAGGCATTATATTGTTTTTGACCACGCGATCATCTTACGGACCTCCGTGGATCGTCCAATGTACCTTTTGGACACGTTTCGGCCACGATTTTGTTCGTGTTGTTGTATCTAGGGTAGTTATGACGACCTCCGTGGCCGAGTGGTTTGTACGCCGGGTTTCATGGCTGTCGCCGACTCGAGAGGTCCCGGGTTCGAATCCCGGTGGGGGCAGATGTTTGTGTGATGAATACGAGCATTTGTACTCCAGTCATGGATGTTTAATATGTATTTATATAAATACTTATATATGTACAGTATATGTATTCTATCCGTTACCCTAGCATCCCATAACACAAGCCTTATAGTGCTTACTTTGGGGTTAGGCTAATTGGTGTGAGTGTCGGAAATATTTATTTATTTATTATCGTTGCATTAATACTTCTTGTCCTGGACGTGTTTTTTTGTGTTGCTTAAATATAATTTAGTATGTAGTTACTAGTCGCGTCATGTAATTAGAACGCTGAAAGAAAGTGGAGAGGGTATGATTGCGCATTTGCTTACACTCGCGCACCAAAGTACTAGGCCTCTATTCTAAATTGTTTAACTATAGAAAATATCGATATTTTCTAAAATCGATCTTACCCTCATCACTTCGCTGCATTGAGTAAGTATATGATCTAACCTTGACGCGCCCAATCACAGCGGGGCTGACCTCCCTGCACCCCACCGACTTTGGCGATTTTGATTCCAAACAAAATTTGTGTGATGCGGACTCTAGTGGGGGTGCTCCATGTTGACTAATGTTTATGGAGTCCTTAGAAAGTGGATATTCATCATTCAGTTGTGTATTTCAGTTAAAATAACCAAATCCAAAAAGATAAGCTTGGAATAGTAATTCGCATATTTACACAGTGCGTTACACAGTTTTGCTTACATAATAGGGTATTTGACAAGTTTTAGGCAACTATCTTACGTTATTGAATAATAATGTTTACTACGAACTCCATAGTCCGTAAAAAGTCAATCATTCTGTTGTGTATTTCAGTAAAAATAACCAAATCAAAAACTCCATTTTCAAGTTGCCGCGAAAACGTTTCTCTGGACAATATGGCGTCTTACTAGTGTGTGACGTCACACGACTGTTATTAAAACATTAAACGATACAATGTAATGTCACTTTAACCGGAAGTTTACTTGCGTGTGACGTCATTTTAGGCTCCGCCAATCACAAGCGTTTTAGGTCACGTGACAACAGATAAGAGAACTATTATCTTTTTCGTTAGTATTTAAATTAAAATATTACTGTTTTTACTAAAAATTATGAATATTTTTTAGTAAAAATAGTAAAAACCCCTGTCAATATTCATTCTAAACACAGATGCTAACAATGAACACTTTATTTTTACCATTGTCAAATACCCTAAGATAAAATCCGTTTGTCATTTTATATCACACTGAGTAGGTTAGGTTAGGTTAGGTTTGGTTAGAATAAATAGAGGTTATAATCTGTTTATGATTCACATTGCTCTTATTTTAGACTTTCAAAGGAACCCCCCGAGGGGTCAATACTTTAATAAGCTGAGAATACCACAATGAAAAACAACACTTCCGAAAAAGCGTACTGCATCTGGCGCCTCGTATTTACAATAAGATTCCAGATTCTTCAAAACAATTAATTTTGACTATTTTTATAAGAAGATTGTGTAAAATTTTGATTGACGAATGTTGTTATTCCATAAATGCTTTTTTTAATGACAATACAATGAAACAAATGTGATTTTAATTATTAATTATACTGACTTACATTGTCAGTGTGTCTGCTTGAACTCATTTTGATTTAATGTAATATAGTAAATGTTTTTATTTTTAAAGTGACATATATACTATTTCTGTTTAATTTGACTCAATTAATTTAATGTTGATTTTATCACAATTGAAATCTATTTTAAGTACAATTACTGATTTGTGACAATTTTGGATTTTGTAGATTTTTGTTTCACACCTATAGCTATATAGGGTTAAAAATGAAAAGACATTATAATAGGGGTGATGACGGGGTACAGTAAACGAAATTCTATTTAGTCCGTCAGTTAGATGATCAAAAAATAATGGACACGTATTTTTTCTTTGGGCAATCAACCAAAAAATGACAAAGTTATAGCGCGTCAAAGTTTGGGAGTAGGGACTCGTGACGTAACTTTTGAGTGAATTTTCACTTATATGTGTACTCAAACGTGACGTCATGCGACTTTTCAAATCAATATATCTCTGCAATGTTTATATTATGTGAAAAAAGAAAAAAATACGTGTCCAATACTTTTTGATAACCTACCTGATAAACGAAGAAAAAAAAATTAGTCATCATCCTTATTATCGAATACCAAATTATTCACTCATACTTGAACAAACAAATTGATTGATTGATTTGTAGCGGCGACATCTACATGCCCCACATATAACCAAAGGATGGAGCAAATAATCACTCGCCTCTTCAAGAGATGGCGCTACCGGCGCTGCGATCAATAAGTATGGAAGCCTACATCGCGCAAGGGAAATTCGGAGCCAAACACTTAATATATGCAATGCCCGACCAACACACCGTTGCCATTAATAAGGCAAATACCGTAATATACGGAATTTTGAGCTCATAATTTCAGATTATACAGAAGGTTTGTCACTGCCGTATAATAATATTAATTACCTATCATGACTTTTATTTAAAAATACGGCAATCTGATGTATCGAATACGGCAACTCTTTCAAACTGACATCAGTTGGGCCGCGGCCTCTCAGCTAACATCACCCAGCTCGGAGGAAGATCTTCCCCTTTGGCCTATCTACAGATTGATAATATATAAACACTAACCTTCTCAGCCTGGTCCCAGGTGGCTAAGTCACCAAGATACTTCTCTGGTCGAGTGGACAGCTTCAATTGGAACGTAAATCCGAACGTGGAGTATACGCAGTCCAAGAACTCCAGGCAACCCAACTATAAAGCATAATAACTATACTTTAAGAAACGCAATAATAAAAAATATAAATATTAAAAAGACATTTAAAATAAGTCTAAAACAACATTATATCCTAATCACACTAATATTATAAAGGCGAAAGTTTGTGAGCACAAGCATCAGTATGGAAGATGAGGTTACGAAAGAAAGTAGATTAATCTTATTAAAGTCATTATCATCAGCCTATTAATGTCCCCACTGCTGGGGCACAGGCCTTCCCTATGGATGGAATAGGGAGATTGGGCCATAACCCACCACGCGGGCCCCAGTGCGAATTGGTGGGTGCTAACGACTGCAAATGCAGCTGGGACCAACGGCTTAACGTGCCTTCCGAAGCACGGAGGAGCTCGAGATAGTAAATTTTTGGTCACCCATCCAATGACCGACCACTGCGAAAGTTGCTTAACTTCAACGATCGCAGCCGAACGCGCTAGCCACCTGCGCCATCGAGCTCCTCCAATATTAAAGTATGAAAACAAAAATTTTTTAGATTTTTTTTTTGTGTAAAATGTTAGTGAAGAAGTTATAAACATAGAATTACAAACATTTGTAATTCTTCACGTCTAAACGGCTGAAGTTATTTTAATAAAATTTGGTATGGAGTTAGCGACACCCTGGATTTACTGTGGAAAAATATCTTTAATAAACCGCGGGTAGCACCGCGGGCCACAGCTAGTTATGTTATAAACTAGCGACCGCCCACGACTTCGGCCGCGGTAACAATATTCAGTTAAACATTCCACAGTAAACTGAATTAAATTCCGGGATAAGAATGTATCCTATTTCTCAATCCGTGTATAAGCTATATGCGTGCCAGATTTCATCCAAAGCTAATAAGCAGATTTTATGTGATTAGTTTAGGTAAGCCAGCAAAAAGGATCACTAAGGCCCGTTTTATAAAAAGATTCTCAGTGATTGATCTAGTCTTGAGCATAGTTAGACAGGGATGGCGTTATATATAGCACGTAGCGACATCCCTTTCTAACTGTATTCAAGTAAAGATCAACACTTAGTTGTCAGTCTGTAATACGGGCCTTAGTTAATTTTAAACAACTTTGAAAGTACATAAGACAGTTATTTGAATAGCAAATTATCTGAAAAAAAAAAAGTTTTTTTTAAAACTAAGTTTTTTAAAAAAGTATAAGTTTTTTTTAGGCATAAAATAATTCAAAATGCATAAAAAAATGTATCATTTATCGACGATTAGAAGAGCTCGATGGCACAAATGGTTAGCGCGTTCGGATGCGATCGCTGAAGTTAAGCAACTTTCGCAGTGGTTGGACATTGGATGGGTGACCAAAAATGTATAACGTAACGTTAAGCCGTCGGTCCCGGCTGCATCTGCAGTCGTCAGCACTAACCAATCTGCACTGTTGAGAATTTCAGTAAAAATAACTAAATCAAAAACTCAATTTTCAAGTTGGCGCGAATACGTTTTACTGGACAATATGGCGTCTCACTGGTATGTGACGTCACACGACTGTCATTAATACGTCTAACGATAGAATGGATTGTAACCTTAACCGAAAGTTTACTAGTGTATGTCGTCATAGTAGGCTCCGCTAATACCTGGCGTTTACGTTCCGTGCCGCAGCAGTAATGGCCCAATCTCCCTATTTCATCCTTAGGGAGGCCTGACCCCCAGCAATGGGGACATTAATAGGCTAATATAATGATGATGTAGTGCGGTATAGTAATCACCATCTCCTTGTGAATGTGTTGCGGGGCACAGAATATATGTGCGTCGTCTTGTTGGAAACGCCGCACTCGCGTTAAGCCAGTGAGGGCGCCACTGAGCTCGTTCCGATGCAAAACGCCGAAGTCCGCGAGACGAAGCGGCAGCTCGCGCCAAGAACGAGTGCGATTGTCGAACAGCAAACTGTTAAACGTAGGCTTGTTGAAAATATATCGATGTATCGATATATCGATATTTTTTGCCGATATATTTTGATTCGATATATCGATACATCGATACAAAATAACCAATATCGCAATTCGTATCAAAAACGATATTTTTTAATTATTAGCGGCATATCACTATCTAACTAAATTCGTATCTGGAAAAATCGTAACTGGATCTAAGATGAATGATATTCAACATATCTATGATCTGTGCTGTATTTAGTATTGTCTATGTCATCATTCGAAAATAGGGTTTATTTTTAGGGAGATAATTTTCGTTCCATTATTATTCCGCGTGTCATATTTCGTGAGCTACTGTACGATATTTTTGGGAAAATTGGTCCGATATATCGATGTTTTTTTCGCGATATATCGAAGCCGATATTGATATTTTTTAAAAGATCGATGTATCGATATATTGATATTTTTTACAACTTTCGACATCCCTAGTTAAACGACAAACGATACACCGTCATACTTATACCATATACCAGTATACTGGCCAGTGCTAATGACGTCATGGATCGACGCTATACTGGTGAATTGTTCCGAAATATATTGGCCAGTGCAATGACGTCATAAATAGACGAAATATTAAAAATAGTAAATAAATAAATATTTCCGACACTCACACCAATTAGCCTAGCCCTAAAGTAAGCACTATAAGGCTTGTGTTATGGGATGCTAGGGTAACGGATAGAATACATATACTGTAAATATATAAGTATATTTATATAAATACATATTAAACATCCATGACTGGAGTAAAAATGCTCGTATTCACCACACAAACATCTGCCCCCACCGGGATTCGAACCCGAGACCTCTCGAGTCGGCGACAGCCATGAAACCCGGCGTACAAACCACTCGGCCACGGAGGTCGTCAAAGTGCGAATAAAGAAGATTTTTCTATTCACCTCATCAATTAAAAGGAATTCTTTTTGTTCGGATGCCATTATTGTTCTTTAAATAAAAAAGAAATAAAAATCGAATGCATCTAACGCACGCTCGCTCATACGTCATATTCGTTTTCCCGGTAAAAATATGGTAGCATACCAGTAAATATGGCGTCGGATTCGTGACGTCATTACCACTGGCCAGTATATTGATGTACATTTCGGAATACACACATAGACTTCTAATTCCTTCAGAAATATATACTCAATCATTCAAAACAATTCAAATATCAGGTCAATTTTTATTTTCCAACATTCCAATCAGCCTAGCCCGAAAGTAAGCACTGTAAGGCTTGTGCTATGGGATACTCGGGTAACGGATAGAATACATATACTGATACAAATATAAGTATATTTATATAGAAATACATATTAAACATCCATGACTGGAGTACAAATGCTCGTATTCATCACACAAACATTTAACAGGCTTAAATATTTATTTATTATTTAAATCTCCTTTTTGAAACTGATTCTAATCTTCTTTTTCTTTCAAATAAAATCTGTAATAATTTATTTAACACAGACCATTAAACTAATGACGGGAAAATGACCAGAAAACTACAAAATTCACAGAACATCACACAGCCTTGTTAATTTCATTTATCATAATTTGCAAGTACTATAGACTATATTTTATAACATATTCACCACCAACAAAGAAAATGAACATTAACATTTTTTTAGCATTTCCTCCAAGCGGTAAGTCATAGGATAGAAAGCTCGTACAGCCTAGATGACCATAGACACAAAAATACAGCACAAACTCACCAGTGTCCCGGGCAGTTCATAGGCTTCAGCGCGAATGTCTCCTTTTCCACGTCGAATGAGAACATGTTTTCAGCATAGTGCGCCCAGTGGCCTGAAGTCTGCCACAACTTTGCGTTGTACATATTCGGAGTCACAACTTCTTGGAAACCTCGGCCCCTGTGCGATACGGTTTATTCCATACAAATGTTTGACAAGTAAGTACAAGAAAGTTTACAATTAAATTCATTCATAGACCATAATTTAAGTAGACGGCGCATGTGCTTCTTATACTATGAAAACAGAGCGTGTCATGTATGAGGAGCTGGTGAACAAAATGGTATAATTACATAAAATTAAATTTTACAGAAGCTGTATAAAACTGAATGACATACCTCCAGTGAGATTTTGGCATGGTTTTTAATTTATTAATTTAGTAATTTTAACACTGTTTTAGGCGGTTTTGATTGATATTATTTAACAACTGTAAAAAAAAAATAGTTTGTCCAAATGCGTAATTATACCGTTTTGTTCGCCAGTTCCTCATATTCAGCACTCACACATTCATTTTTTGCAATAAATCGTAATTTTTGTGCGCCTCGTTTACCCCCTTAGAAAAGATTTTGACTATTTCCAATAAAAGTAGACAGTAGATTTATTCTTCCTATTGTAAGTTAATGTAGAATATTTGCAAATACTATTTTATTTTTTTTGTACTGATCGTTATACCGCAGCTAGTTTACGGAAAAAACGATAATACGCACAACTTCAAACGCCTGAATCACTAAATGTTCAATAAATTAAATCAAATTAATTACTACGACATCAGAAATATGTTTTTTTGGTAACATAATGTATTAGAATTTTGATTTTCCATCTCATTAATTATCAAAACAAACATCTAACCTCCGTGAGTTTTCCCAAAAAATAATGCAGGTTTACTTCGTATTTTGATATTGAATTAGATAGAATTACTATCAAAAACTTTCATAAAACTAATCTACCATCATTGAACTACTGAAATATGTATATATTTTTATGATTAGTTCATTAATAATTATTTTATAAGACTCAAAATATCACCCGTAAAATGCAATATATACTAGTGCAAATCTACCTAGGCGCCGATCAGTACGGCAGCAGCGCAATTTTGTAAAAGGGCTCTTAAGTGGTGGAAAAGCATGGGCCTCGGCCAAGTGGTTAAATAGGCTATATGACATTTTTTTTGAAAATGTTCATAAAAATTTATTAGTGTATAGTGCCTCCATAAAAAGTGGATATTATTAAGCTGCGTAAAACAGAAAAAAATCTGATTTCAAATATGCCACTGAAACGTTTCTCTAGCAAATATGGCGTGTTTACAGGCAGGTGACGTCACACACACAGTAATGTCATTTTCGGTCACGTGACAATGCCACAATGAATATGTTTCTTTTTCAAGATATTTTTGTAATAAAATCTTCGATCAACAATTCTATACATAACATGTTGCATTCAAAATCAAAGCTAAAAATTGTCTGCGTATGTTCAAACTTATGCAGCTACATTCGATTCCCAATGAACAAAGATAAATGTTTTAAAACAGTATTTCTGAAATGTCTCTCAGCTTACGTCAACTATTAAAAAAGAAAATTAAATAATAGTCACCTGTACTGTTCCCTTATAAAGTTGACTAGCGTGTTGTATATGTGAGCGCCGCGCGGCTGGAAGAAGCACGACCCGGGGGACAACTCGTGGAAGAAGAATAACTCTTGCTCCTAAACACGAAATATTAATATATTCATCATCATCATCAGCCTATTAATGTCCCCACTGCTGGGGTACAGGCCTTCTTAATAGGAAGATTTGGCCATGAACCACCACGCAGGTCCAGCGCGGATTGGCGAGTGCTAACGACTGCAGATGCAGCCGGGACCAACGGCTTACCGTGCCTTCCGAAGCACGGAGGAGCTCGAGATAGAAGATTTTTGGTCACCCATCCAATGACCGACCACTGCGAAAGTTGCTTAACTTCAACGATGGCAGCCGAACGCGCTAACGACTTGCGCCATCGACCTCCTCGTTAATATATTACTGTTATTTTAAGTATTTAACTACTATAAGTTTAAATCGAAGGAAAATTTTACTAGAAAAAATAATCCACGAGGACCAGGCAGCAGACGGGACTTGAACCCGCAACCTCCGCTGTCCGGGCGGATGTACTGACCTTTATGCTACCGCGGCCCTACCACCACCATATCAAATGAATACGTTTACAAGTAGGAACTATCTCCTACTCCTTGAGCTGCTTCCATTCTCTATGCCTATAGAAAGAGACAGTATGTATTGTTGTCTCACCCTGCCGATCTTCCTATGGTCCCTCTTGGCAGCTTCCTCCTGAACAATCTCCCACTCCTCGAGCTGCTTCCATTCTCTATGCCTGTAGAAAGAGACAGTATGTATTGTTGTCTCACCCTGCCGATCTTCCTATGGTCCCTCTTGGCAGCTTCCTCCTGAACAATCTCCCACTCCTCGAGCTGCTTCCATTCTCTGTGCCTGTAGAAAGAGACAGTATTTATTGTTGTCTCACCCTGCCGATCTTCCTATGGTCCCTCTTGGCAGCTTCCTCCTGAACAATCTCCCACTCCTCGAGCTGCTTCCATTCTCTGTGCCTGTAGAAAGAGACAGTATTTATTGTTGTCTCACCCTGCCGATCTTCCTATGGTCCCTCTTGGCAGCTTCCTCCTGAAAAATCTCTCACTCCCTGAGCTGCTTCCATTCTCTATACCTAGAAAGAGACAGTATTTATTGTTGTCTCACCCTACCGATCTTCCTATGGTCATCTCGGCAGCTTCCTCCTGAACAATCTCCCACTCCTCGAGCTGCTTCCATTCTCTATGCCTGTAGAAAGAGACAGTATTTATTGTTGTCTCACCCTGCCGATCTTCCTATGATCTCTCTTGGCAGCTTCCTCCTGAACTATCTCCCACTCCTTGAGTTGTTTGGGTTCGGGGAAGGAGACACCGTAGACTCGCTGTAAGCTCTCCGCCTCGGCACGACCTTCCCAATACGTGGACGAGCTCTGGACAAGGTTTTATCGCACTAATATTATAAAGGCGAAAGTTTGCGAGTGTGTATGTTTGTTACTTCTTCACGTCTAAACGGCTGGAGCGATTTTAATAAAATTTGGTAGGTATGGAGTTAGCTGACACCCTGAATTTACACATAGGCTACGTTTTATCCCTAATAAACCACGGGTAACACCGCGGGGCACAGCTAGTTTATCATATTGATGGAAAAACAAGAACTGACAACATTTTACGAAGAAATATAAAAATATTATATGCTAGTGATCTGCTCTGGCTTTGCAGGGGCAATACTTATTTCAATGCGATAAAACATAGCCTACTTTTATGCTGCGTCTCAGGGGAAATTTTGAAATTGACCTGGTAATATTTTAGTTTATATACGTAGGCACGGTAATATTATCTATACAGTATTGTGACTCCGCCCTGTCCTTGAAAATAAATGCCTACGGCCGAGCGCTGCGTTAGCACGCGGTAGGGCCGCCCGCTTACAGTACTTTATGTAAGAGTATAAATAAATAAGTGTGCTCACCTTGGTAACTTTCAATGCCTTGACTTTTCCAGTGTGCCTCACATGAGGCCCTCTGCATAAGTCTATCAGTGATCCGCATCTGTCAACAAAATAGTCACTGGATAAACATTCAATATTTCATAAACAGGTCCAACAACTCGAATTAAATAAGAGCATTTTTAGGATATATATATATATATATATATATATGTATATATATTTGATTTCCGTGCTTCAGAAGGCACGTTAAGCTGCAGTCGTTAGCACCCGCCAATCCGCACTGGGCCCGCGTGGTGGGTCATTTTCCCTATTTCATCCATAGGCAAGGCCTGTGCCCCAGCAGTGGGCATTAATAGGCTGATGATGATGATGATTTATGCGTGAGACTGAGGGAGTCCTTTACTAGTTTCATTTATTTATTTATTTTATTATCAAATACAATCATACACATACAAATTAAAAAAACCATACACGAAAACCTGTTAAGGTTTATATGTGTATGGGAGCCACTCATTTACCACTTTATACACTTTCAAGTTGACTATTTTGTAAGTAATAGCTTTTAAATTTATATTTATATTTATTGATTACAATTTTCGAGTACATTTCCTGTAGATTACTAGGCAATTCATTGAGATAGGAAGGTATTAAATAACAAAGCTTTCTATTTCCGTGGACATTATTACATTTCGGCAACAAAAACTTTCTACGATCCAACACATTTCTCAGATTATCCGGTCTCTTATTAATATTGAAGTACTTAGTCTCGTTACATCCGGTTAGAATTACGTATTTTACCTTGTCATAAACATTCATCACATTACAATATCGAAATAATTCTTGTGCGTTACCTTTATATTTAACTTTTATATATTTGGGTACAATTATCTTTAGCATTTTATACTGAATTTTATAAATATCCTCTATGTATGTCTTATAAGTTCTTCCATAACTACTTAGGCCATAACTAACAACAGATTCAGCTAGGGACAAATATATGAGTCTAAGGGTTCTGTATGGTAGTCTATTTTTTAATATAGATAGTCTACTCGCGATTGATATTAACTTGGCGCATACGTAATCTTTATGAGGTCCCCAGCAAAATCTCTCGTCAATCAAAAGACCCACATACATATGTTGTTTTACATTATCAATTGGCTGACACGTGCAATTATATGTCGGGTTATGAATACAGGTGTGAAATTCACCTCTCACAATAAAGCTGACATTCACACTGTGAATATGCAATAACTTAGTCTTTTGAACGTTCACCACCAAACCAACGTCATGTGCCCAATTACATACAATATCAAAATTATTTTGCATTATTTGTTCAGCTTTACTTACACTTTTGGCGGCTACTACAAAGCAGGTATCGTCTGCGAATTGGTACACCGATCCCTCTTTAATAAGTGAACACATATCACTGACATAGAAGTAGATATTCCATTGGGCCAAAGATGGAGCCTTGAGCCGTGCCTCTCTTTGTTAGAGTCATGTTACTGTACTGATCACATATTTTAACTACAGAGTGGCGATTCGTGTGGTAGCTTTTGATAAGCTGCAGAAATGGACCCTGTATACCGCATTGAGTTAGCTTATGGTAAAGAGTACTATATTGTAACATGTCAAATGCCCGACTAAAATCAATAAAAATCACTAAAATGTGTAATTTATTATTTAAATGGTCATTAATTTCGTCTGTAAAATTTCGTAACAGCTGCGTAGTGCTTTTATGCTTCTGAAAGCCATATTGATTTACGTTAATTAGGTATGTTGTTTTTGGACAAATATTCGTTCACTTGCTCACTTAGGAAACGCTCTATAATTTTATCGAGACATGAGAGTATAGTTATTGGACGATAATTACTATAATCTAAATTAGTACCTTTTTTAAAAATTGGCCTAATTACTCCTATTTTTAATAAGTCCGGATATGTGCATGATTTAATACAACAATTAATTAAGTGAGTAATTATATTTATCATTACATCGGAAGTAAATTTTATGTCACAGACACGATTACCATCGTAACCGGGACTTTTTTTCTCCTTTATTTTTTTAATTAGATGGCTTATTTTAATATTATTAGCTTTTTTATGTAAATTGATGTATCCGAAATAGTTTCATATGTTAATGGATCTAAAATCTTTGACGTGCAGCTATTAAGAGTATTTTCATTATTCGTTTTATCAAACTCCTCCTCCTCCAAAGGTTTTAAGTAATATTTCATCAATACATTTAGAAATTTTACCTGTATCTCTGTTAATTATTTGCCATATTTTACGAGTGTTTTTAAAATTTTCAATAATCTCTAATTTAGTTTGTCTATTTCTTAAATATTGTGCGTACTTATTTTTTTTATTCCTATATTTATTGTAAAGTAAACGCTTTTCGGCATCATGTTCATCTCGGCGCCACGAATGAAAAAGTTCATCTCGTTTTTTACATATATTTGTAAGTCGATGATTAACCCAAGTACACATTTTTCTTTTACTTTGAATAGACCTAATAAATGAATATTTACATTTATCGTGCGCATTTTTAATATTATTTTGTATATAATTAACTATTAAGTTGGGGTCCTCGTAACTAAGTGGCAATTGCCAGTCAATATTATTCAATTCTGCGCGCAGCCGCCGATTATCAATACGAGTGATAAGATGTTTAGGATCACGTGACCCCGGCATATTGCCGTTTTGTTGCATTTGTAATGTATTTAGTATGGCGCAACCGGAACACAATGATCAGCTGGCGCGATGCTTACTACGGCCACAGCGGTGACACTCTGTGTACGTGAGAGTTGAACTTGGAATTTAGACTTGTGCCAATGAATATTTATGCATAGTAAGTTATTAAATGTAAACTGATTCAAGGATACTGGGGTAAATAATGAAGAATAGGTTTGATTTTATAATCAATTTTTATTTAATCTTTTAATGTAGGTACTATAACAAATTGCTAACTTTTATATATTTTCTCCTTTTTCGATTCGTTTTATAATTCTTATTATTATCTAAATAATAATAAGATTGCGTAGCGTAGTCAGTCTGTGCGTGCAATGCAGTGCAACGCTATTATTTTACTATTTCGCTACTGCCATCCCTTCGGTCGAGGCAGTCGGCGACTGCCCTCTCCACGCCCCGCGCAACGCCCCCGCGCACCTCCAGACACCCACACATAGCCGCGGCCGATTTTACGAGCACACATGCTTAAGTGTCGCTTCTTTTCGCATAGTGTATATATTCTGTGCTACGGCTGTGTAATCGTCCAATGAGCTCACATTACGAATAAGAACGTGGTCGATGCATGACTTCGTAATTATATTCCCGTATTTTTCAACACGTGTATAATTACTAATTGCACGTTCTAGACCCAGCTCACAGATCGAGTTTAGGTAATTAGTGATAACTGCGTTCGATTTTTTTGTGTCAAGATTCATATCTCCCATAACTATGTAATTGCCCGTGTATGATTGCTGAGAAAGTAAATCTGATAATTCTCGTGTAAAATGTTCCCTGTTCGTGTTCGGTGGTCTGTATAATGCACATAACATCTCTTATCTATTAGACAAGTCCGTCCGTCCGTCCGTGGTGCTGTTCCAGCGGCCAAACCGTAAGAGATAGATATAGAGAATGTTTAAGTTATAAGTTAAGAATAGTCTGATAAGACTACAAACCGGATGTGAGTAACGTAGCACTTCCGGTTTTCGAGAAATCACGTGATTTCTATTTCCTAAATATCTCCGAAGTTCTCAATTAATTAAATACTTTTTTTTTTTTTGGTGAACATTTGGTTCACAGGTTTGCTAGTAAGCCTATAACTACTATCTGCTATAATCTCACCCGTAATGCACTCGAATTCCCGCACAATAGTTTTTTTTTCTACAAAACTTTAGACTATTGTGTATTATATGTATAATAAAACACCACCACCCCTTCTGTGTGTTCTTAATTCATGGTACAGAGTGTAGTGAGGTAACTCAAATAAGCTAACACAATCGGATTTGATATTGGCCTCTGTAACTAGAACCAAGTGTATTACATGAGTCGAATTAATTATTGTATTTTCCAATGATGAGAAATTCTTTGTAATCGATGATATATTTACATGATAAAGTAGGAGAGAATTATTCATCATCATCATCATCATCAGCCTATTAATGTCCCCACTGCTGGGGCACAGGCCTTCCCTATGGATGGAATAGGGAGATTGGGCCATGACCCACCACGCGGGCCCAGTGCGGATTGGTGGGTGCTAACGACTGCAAATGCAGCCGGGACCAACGGCTTAACGTGCCTTCCGAAGCACGGAGGAGCTCGAGATAGTAAATTTTTGGTCACCCATCCAATAACCGACCACTGCGAAAGTTGCTTAACTTCAACGATCGCAGCCGAACGCGCTAGCCACCTGCGCCATCGAGCTCCTCATTTTGAATTATTATTCAAAGGCAATCTACTGGTGAAATCATTCCAAGTGGTACATTCTAATTTTAATATATCTGTATTAGTGTATTTGTTATTATACATACAAAAACTGCAGTCGCCCAGGATTCACAACACTTTTATTTAATTGGTACTAACCAGAAGCCGGACACATATTATTTTTAACTTTAACAATATCACTCTCAGAACGAATAGCTATGATTTGTCTTTTTCTTTCTTTCGCACTAAAACTGATCCATTCTGACACCATATCGAGCCCTTACCGCCAAATTATCGTAAGCGACACTCGCCAAATTATCGTAAGCGACACTTTTGTCGTAATGCGTTTTTTGTGGAAACTAATATTTTAAACCGTAACGGATCCATCTCTGTTGATATTTCCCTCCAAAAGAACACCGTTATAATATAACAGAGGGAAGAATAGAGGGAAATATCAACAGAGATGGGTCCGTTACGGTTTAAAATATTAGTTTCTACAAAAAACGCTTTTCGAGTCGCTTACGATAATTTGGCGAGTGTCGCTTACGATAATTTGGCGGTAAGGGCTCGATATGTACTTGAAGAGTTCCTTTAGTTCATTTTTAGTTTTCCATAATAAATATGCGTTAGCTGGGGTCAAGGGTTTCACAATCTCTTCGGTGGTGTCGTGTGAGGCGGGTCGTTGCGTTCCCAAAAAATGGTTGAGCGAAGCGATGGCTGGTTCATGCGTCATGCTCGTGAACGGGTGCTGCCAGCGGAGATGAGTCTGCTCTTAATTCACTGGGTACTATTAATCGTTGTTCTAAACTTTAATCGTTCATTATTATTTTTTTTGCCTAAACGGTAGGACACGTCATTCCTAAACTTTGTTAAACCATTTATTTTTTTTACATATTTTTATTTTTTATTTTATAGTCATAATTTTTATATTATTTGCATTTTTTTTTGTTTGTAATGAAAAGTGACTTTATGAGTTACCTCATATTGAAGTCATTTTTCAATTTGACGACTCTGTATTTTGGTATATAATTTTGCCACGAAATTATAACAACTTAAAAAATATTCTTTCTATAATTTCTTGTCGCGGGTATCTCAATAGTTTTCGTAAAAGAGCACTAAGGAAACAGCGTCCGAACGGGTTCGCTACGCGCGAGCGACTTTTTTGCGACTTTACTCATAGAGCAGGCGAGTGCATATTAGCAGCATTTGTCCCTAGATCAAAGAATTACCTTCATTTCTAAACAATTTAGACCTTTCAACTCACAGATTAAATAGGGAAGATGCAATATTTTTATTTTTGTTTTCATTTTAAAGTATTCCATGTAGAATAAATCACAGATATATTAAAAAATTAAAACATTGTAATTTATCGGAAAAAATGCGGTTTTAAATTGACAGTTTAAATTTTCGTGTGAAAACGGACCTATGGGTCCGATGACGTCACTCCTGTCTGTCACTTCTTGACTTGTTCGTCGCTGGCTTTCATACTTTTACATATTTATTCGACTTTGGAGATATTTTTTTGTAAAATTTTTAAATGAACTATCCATCAACATCAGGTTATCATAACAATACCTCTAATATTCCGAAAAAAAGCCGTGTTGACTCATGTTTCGTGCCAATGTGTCCATATATTCAACAAAGTTTCCATATAAATTGTTTTTGACTTTTGATTGAATTAATTTCATTGACCCTAAACTGAGAAAAAAGTGGTTTCAAGCTGCAAAGAAAAATGATTATTCTCCAAAGACCATTATTAGATGCTATGTAGATCACTTTGACGTAAGTCGGCAAATATACTTGTTATATGGTTAATTAATCTGCTTGTACGTAAAAACGCGTAAGTAACCTACCTAATACTTAAAACCTGTCTATAAAGTATTTTTAATTTTACAGTTGGAAATGACATCGAAAATTGGATAAAGTTTAAAATGTGTGGCACAATCTTCACAATGGCAGGAATGAACCAAGCTTTCATTTAAAATAACTGTAACACGATAACTTTCTTTACATACTTTATGCTCCAGAGTAACTCGACTTTTTACTGTACATAATTCTCCATCTCTTTTCATTTGGACATAGCCGTTAGCTATGTGTAGAAGCCACTGAATAAAATACAAAATTTAACTACTATGATTTATACGTACCGTAGTAATTTAGTCCCTTTCGTTTCTACACTTTAAAACTCTACACTTTAGACAAAAAAAGTTACAACCATGTCAACACTAACTCTTAGTTAATTCCTGGAGTCTGCTTTGATATACCCAACTTCCATTTTTATTAAAAAACGCAATTAATATTCCCATAAAATAATATTCACTTTTACAACCGTAACCTCAAATACGTTATCATAACAGGAGTGACATCACTAAACGCTGATTGGTGTTCTAAAATACGTTTTGTTTCAAGTCATTTTTAATTCGTAATTATTGTTACAAAACAACATTATGTAAAATAAAAACGTTGTGTGGCCTTTTTAACATTTTAATCATAAAATTTTCATAAATAATATATTTGCATCTTCCCTATTATTTATGTATATTGTGAGTTGAAATTAGCAGTGTTTACAAGGAATATAATTAAAAACTCACCTGTAAACGGTAGTAGTGGGCGTATTGACTTTTTCATTGAGAATTCGCACTTTGAACGGGTTGTAATCAAACATTTCAAGGAGCTGCTCTTTAGTCAGCTCCAAACGTTCAAACGGTTGCTTTTCCTTTGCTATTTTCTTTGCTAAGGTCTCCAAAACAGGATAGTCAGTGGTGGATACCTATAAAAAATCATTAAACGTATAAATATACACATTAAAGAAATAGTTTTTTTTATTAAACTAAATCTGAAAATATTAGCCGCAAGGCAGCACCATCTATTTCAGATTTCAACATCTAGCAGTTAAATGCTTAAAAAAATAAACATAACTATAATTGCCATTACTTCTTTCAAATGTTTAATACTTGAAAAAGTATTCATTTGACATTGTGGGTTACCTACAATGCGAAAAGATGGCGCTGCCTTGCAGCTTAAGGCTAGGAAAATTTCGACGCGGCCATCAGGGCCGTGGTAGCATAATTGGTCAGTGCATTCGCCCGGATTGCGAAGGGTGCGGGTTCGAGTCCCGTCCGCTGCCTGGTCCGCGTGGATTTTTTTCTAGTAAAACTTTTCTTTAGATTTAAACATCTAGCAGTTAAATGCTTAAAAAATATATAAATATTTTTTATTTCAAATTATAAATTAGTATCATAGAACTTACGCCTTTCTCAGGAAGATGCATATCGTAATAGAAACCTTCTTCTATTGGTGGTCCATAGCATAAACATCCTCCATATACCTACAAAAATAAAATGGTATCTTAATGTGTCATTTATCTGTAAGGAGTTAAAAGCGTCACATGAGTTTTGTTTGTTTTAGGAAAGAGATAGGAGGCCTCTGTTTAGGTTGTTTCACTCGTTTTCGTTAACCATAGATCGTTTTCCCAAGTCCTTCCTTTTTTTATTCTCTTTGGCTTAACAAGGCTTTCTCCTTTGCTTGCCTTTTGGAAAGCACAAAAGGAAGAAAAATTTATCGTCACTTCACGACGTAATTTTTTATCTACATGTTTATAGAATAATCTGAAATGGGGATCTGATTATTGCAATGCTTTTGGTTGGGGCTTGGCTGATATTTTGGACAAACTTAATGTGTGTCCTGAATGATGGCCTATCCGTAGATCACTTCTAGGACAGAAAAAAGGTTGTGTAGACCATTTGCTCAACCTCTATAGCTAGGTTATTCGAATGGGATGGATTGAAAATGTCGCATGGAAGTGATCACTTCCGGATCAGCCTCCTCCTCTACTTAAATACCAACTGAACTCTGCTGATTTGGAACTATACTTAAAAATTCTTGATACCAGAGTGGCATCACTCCCTATAGTGACAGGTAACTATGAGGAATATTTATCAGCTTTTTCAGCGGCTATCGCCTAAAGGTCTGCCACCCTATTATGTTTAGAAACACAAAACAATAGATATTTATTGCATAATCCTTTATTCAGCTCGGTAGCCTGAATGACACTGTTATATGGCGGTGTATCATAACTACCTTCAACTTAATTGACATTATTGATTATAATAAAGTAAAAAGTACCCTCATCACAATCCTACCTACAATTATAATACATGACACACCTGAATACTTTTTTAATTTTATTTCGACCTATCCATATACATAAGCTTTAAATTACAATTTTTGTACTTTTTAATTTTTTTATATGACACGTCATATCACTATCATATGACATGTCATATAAAGGTTTCTTATTTAATTTTTTTTTATTACTAAGAAAACCTAAGCATAAGATGACATCATATATTGTAAGAAATTATTTTATCTTATTACTTTTTGATAATAATGTTTTTGACACATTCAATCACTATACATTTTGTACTTATTAATATAATAAGTACAAAATCACTGTATTTACAACCAAATTAGAGGTTTTGAAAATACTCTTTACATTCATACCCTTTCCATTGCTTCCCCAAGCATGTGGGCAGATGAGTGCCAGAACACCGCTTGAGCGTCTGTGTTATCCCAACGCAGCAGTTCCAACTTGCAGTCAGCTTCCAAGGGTCGATCCAAGTCCCACAGTTCATTGTTGACCCGAGCAATGATTGTGGAGTCGGCCAGACCCTGGCTGAAGAGAGAAATGGGTCAACATTAGGCTACTGAGGTGGAAATGCTGGAGGAACTTTTACGGTGTGGTAACTTTATATAACTTGCATTTTCTTGAGGGGGAATAAATACGTAGAAACATTTGCAGACCATAGAGCTGTCTATTTAAAAAGAAAAATATAAACAGCAAAAAATGTTTACTTTATAGCCCGACAGCTGACTGCTGATGCTAAGTTATAGATTTTATTTATTGTTTGCAATTCAGTATTATCTATTTTTTATTACAATAATGACACAGCACAATGAAAAAAATATTATGAAGACTATATTATATTTTATCATACCAATAAAAAATCATGTTTCTTCAAAGCAAATGATTTCAATTAAAGCAACCGCATAAATTAAAAGTTCCTCCCGGTCCAGGTCTGTAATACTTACTAGTGCTTCCAAAACTCGCTTGCCAGCAGGTAAAGAAGGGACAAGATATTGTTACAAAAGTAAATATTTGTGAAAGCTGATAAAATTATTGATAGTTGATACGAATTAGCACTTTAAAACCTTGTATTTTATTGAACTGATTATTCATATTTATTATTTTGAGTTTGGAATGAGCTAAACTTATTAAACATAAATATTTCATCTTAACTTGTAGAAATATATCATTACATTAGTCATAGAATATATCCAAAAAATATCATTAGTTAAACAGCAGCGACCTCGGTTACATTGGACATAGGCTTTCCTAATGTCATTTAATATTTTATTCTTATTCATTTATTTATCTCTCCTCTATTTACAAATACATTTTGACCAGTTATTGTATAATAATTAACTTATGATAGTTCTATAAGTCGCTAGGTAGAACTTTGTGAGAGATTAACACCTAAACCAAGCATAAAAAAGCTTGTGTAGGGTAATTTTAACTAGACATAACTGCTCTATATTACTTGTATTTGTCATGGACTTACTTTTTACTTTAAGTTAGATATAAGTTTTATGCTATTTAGTCTGATTACAACTTAGCAACACAGAAGAGCATAACACAGTAATTGACAGAATAGAATTCTTGTAATTACTACTTTTTATAATTTAGTTTTGATGATGATGAAAGATTTTTTGTTTTTTTTTTTATTTGTAAGATTTGTATGTTTAGATATTGGGTGCACCTCTAATTATAATTATGTAGATTTTGCATGGATACTCAAAAATAGAACCTCGATTTTGTTAAAAAGTATACCAATAAGATTACAATAAGTAAAAATTGTGGCAAATTTGTAAAGAAATACTGATGATAAATCTATTCAGCCAATAAGACAGATAAACACTTTGATTTCTGTCTAATTTTCTACCTTGGTTCAAATTGAAATAATCTTAAAAAACATAGAATAGAATATAATTTTATTAACTCACATAATTACAGATAATACACATTTACAGATACAAATTAAAAAACACTCAGGGCTAACCAGGACCCTGCCTCAGCATTAGCTGATGCGACATTGTGTCGCACCAGCGCTGTTATTCTGGCAGGGCCTGTTTAGTGACACAAAAATAAAAACATGTAAAAAAATTTTTATCACTTGAAAGGATGTATGGACTTAACATCCTTTGCTTAACACTTAACTTACTTTGCTTAGACTTAACATCAAAAATTATACTTAAAATGACTCACACATCAAAACCGCAATAAATTCAAGAGAAATTGGTGAAAATCCCTATTAAAATATTTTGAAAAACGCTGAATGTGCATGTAAATATTACTAATTTCAGTTTTTAAAGAATTTGGCATATTTTTCTACACATAAATTCATTTAATACTTAATTGTGCAGAGTTGTATGAAGAAACCGAATGGATACTTTTGTGTGAATCAATTTAAAATGTTTCGGACTTGGGAAATAAAACATGGCAATTCTCACCTAATTCCTTTTGCCACATCATATGGGGTAGTTCTCCAAGCACTAGCTTCCACTGATTTGCCATCAGGCAAGGTTACTACAATACTCATTTCTGGTAATGATGCCAACTTCTCAGCATATTGGGTTTTGTACTTGTCCCATAGAGTGATCCGCTTCTGAATGTACTCTGGCCAAGGATTCAATTCTGAAACTCCTGAAGAATCTTCAGCTTTCTTCTTTTTTTCCTTCATTGCTTTAGTCTTCGACTGTTGAAGAATTGAAGCAATTAATAAATGAAAAAGGCAAATAAGAAAATTACAGGTTTGAGTTGTATGAAGCAAAGAAAATATATAAAAGAGAACATTACAGACTAGGTTGACTATATTGAAAATCACTGAAATAATCTCATCTCATTAGATATATTTAAAGTAAACAAAGTTTTCTATATCACTCGTTTGTTGATTTCTTAGGAAGATGAATCACTTGAGTGTGACGAAATATGCCTACAGACCCATGTGGCAAAGCCCCTATTGAAGTGGACCACGCAGCCACCACGGATGTTCAGCAGTTTTAACATCACTTATATATGAATTTTGAAGAACATTTGTAACTAAATATACTGTTTAAAACCCTGCCTTTTCGTTAATATTTAGGTTCTGGATATTTTCAGCCGCAGTATCTGCCATGGCTCTCGTGGATTTCGACTTGATTTCGCCGTGAGAATGACACTAATGACAGTTTGTGACAGTGACACTGACAGTATTTTTTTTTGTTCAACGTTTTGGATAGGCAAAGGTCAAACCATACAGTCTTGTTATATGCAATTTTTTTCGTGGATGTAACTGACAGTTTTAAAATTCTTCTGTTTATTTGAAGGCATAGAGATGTTTGTAACATTGATTTGCATACCCAACAATGCAAAAGCATAAACCAGAACTTATTCCGAAATAACATTTATTTTTGTGTAGAATGCGAGTAAAATATTCATTACTTAATCAAATTTTAGCTTTCTAAATTAAAAGCTTGCTTTTTTAAAGTATGTAACAAGCAAAATTTTGTTACTGTTACATACTAATTATGTATAAGAGTGCGGTACCAATGCGGATCGCATTAAAGTAGGTAAGGAGTATGTGAAACTAGACACAGGTTTCAGTGGTAAGTGGTGCGAGGTACATTGTACCTACTAGTTCACTAGTAGGTCCGTACCTACTAGTTCAAGGTACCTAACTAATTCAATGTTTAATGTAAGTAGTCGGCTCAATAAAATGTTCTTTAATACACAAAAAAGCCCATATTGCGTGATTCCACTGCTCTGAACTCTGTCCAAGTCCGATACTTTGCCGCCCTGCCTTAGCTTGTGAGACGATGGATTATGCAATACTGATTTATAGAAGCCGCACGCGCCATGGTACCAAGCAATGAGTTCAAGTGTGTGTTCACAACCTAAGTCATCCCATAAGCCCTCGATGGCGTAGGTGGTCGGGGGGTCGGTCTGCCCTCGATGGCGTAGGTGGTCAGGGGGTCGGTCTGCTATCGAGAAAGTTAAACTATTTCTCACCCGTAGTCGCTTGTTAGGTGGACTAACAAGTTCACCCGGGTATACTACGAAGATTTTGTTTGACTCTTGGTTCACCTGAGTGGACTAAGGAAAGAAAGAAGTGTGAAGTGGAGGCCCCAGGGCAAAGAAAATGTGGAAAAAGGCTTATTTAAAATGTGTAAACCGGGCCCACTTACGATTTGCATGGTTTGGAACAATTTCCCTTAGTCCATCCAGGTGAACTTGTTAGGTAGACATACCACGGGTAAGAAAACTAGCAATGGACGGTTATTGGATAGGTGACCAAAGCTTATTATCTCGAGCTCCTGCGGGTTTCGGACGGATTCGATAATGGTTCGTGCGAAGGGAACAGTAGCCCTAGCATGAACCAATATCGAATTCGTATCGTTTGCGAGTCCGAAATGTCATTGTCAAATGTGTACTGATCCGGTTTGCAAACTATGCCCTTTTTCTTATGATCACGATTTTGTTTAACAGCATGACAGATTTAGTTAAATACCTTTGCTTGGAAACAGACATAATTAAAAAGAAATGCTAATTTATTAGAATATCGAGTAGAGTCTTAGTAATAGGGTCCCGTTTTTACGCTTTGGATACGGAACCATTAAAACGACAGAAAAACAGTTGTTGTTGTATTGAAGCCCCCTTAAATATTTATTTTATTCTATTTTTATTTGATATATTCTATTTGATGTTATAGCGGCAACGGAAATTTACTTGCAGACACATCTATCGGCCCACATAGCATTTTATGTTTTGATTTGACGGGCCCTAGCAAAAATTAAAGTTCTATTGGGCAAAAAGTTTTTTAAGCAGTATAGAAGCTAATTTCTTGACCATCTACTACGTGTATTTTTTTTTTAAATATTATTATTGCTCAGCCTAAACATATATTTTTGCTACAGACCGATGAAACTTAACTTATTTCTGGGAATGACGACCTTCGTGGACAAGTGGTTTGTACGCCGGGTTTTATGGTGTCGGCGACTCGAGAGGTCCCGGGATCAAATCCCGGCGGGGGCAGATGTTTGTGTGATGATTGTTTAATGGATGTTTAATATGTATTTCTATATAAATTTACTTATATATACAGGGTGGTCAAAAAGTCGTGGATCAAACGAAACATGGAGATAAAGAAGGTTATTTCCAACAAAAAATCTTTCTACAGCATGGCCATAACTTCATTGCACGAAAAGTTATGAATAATTTTGTTTTTTCTATGAATCTACCGAGTTTTTTTACAATTGAATCAATAAAAAAATAAATTGATTAAACACCATAAAACAAAAGGTGTTTTAATATGACCGGATTATGTATCAATACTACAAAAATTGTATTGGAGCCCTCAATACCAAATTTAATGAGCAATGAATTTTTTTTTCGTAAATTTTTAAACGTGACAAAGAATTACTTCTCACTTTAGGAGCAAATGTGAAAAAAAATGTATTACAGAAAAGTGACCCTGTATTCAAAAAACTTGCTGATTTAATGCTGTTTCAAATGAGGTACAACACTGTATTGTGTGACCTTTAGTTTCGGTTTTATGGTCGTTTTTTCATGTCAGGGTGCAAATTTATAAAATAGTAAATTGAAAGGAAAATTTAGATTCTTGCTCATACATACTATGTAGTAATTTCAGAAGCCATCATGAAATAAAAAGAACAATCTCTCCTTTTCATTCTGTATAGAGAATGACAAGGATACACTGTTGTCAAATTTAAGTTTAGATTTAGAGAATCATCCTAGAATCGACACCTATGACTTAGTAATTTTATTACAATTAAAATGGTTACATTAAATGTTCAAAGTTCCTACCTCTGGCCATAATGCACAATCTGCACCGCCTAATAAAATTCCCACGTAATCGGCGGAATGCGCCTTTGTTATTAACAATTTGTAACCTAGCGAACTCGAGCTTTTGTCATAGTTCTTGTTCGGTGTTATTCTCTCCTTGATACACTATTTCTTTGAAATAGCCCCAACCAAAAATGTCTATTGAGTTAAGGTCGGGCGACCAGGCTGGGCATGCAATAGGTCCGCCTCGACCAATCCACCGGTTAGGGAAGCGCTCGTTCAAATGTCCTCGAACTGCTCGAGCATAATTAGGCGGGGCGCCGTCTTGTTGCAGCCACATTTCAGCCACTCTATCTTCAGGAATCTCAGCTTCGTTGAGTATTTGGTTCAAAATTAAAAATTCAAATACAGAGCACCATTCAGCCTTGGTGGCAGTTCATGAAGCACAAGCTTCTGGTCAATTATTCCAGCCCACATGTTTATACCAAACAAATGCTGGAATCTGATGATATTTCTGTTTACTCTTAAGTAAAAGTGTAAATTGTGGATGTTAAAAATTCCCATTCTTCTAAAATTTGACTCATCAGTCCATAAAATTTTGTTGAAGAACTGCGGATCCTCTCTGTGTCCTCTAAGCATCTCTCTGCAAAATACTATTCTAGGTCCATAGTCAGAGGGCTGTAAAGCTTGCACCTTTTGCACGTGGTAACCGTGGTATTTTTTTCTTTTAATAATAAGCTGCACCGTCGATCGTGGGATCCCGAGATTTCGTTGGCGTTGGCTAATACCAGGGTTCATTCTTAACTGTCTCAGTATTTGCTCTTCATTGTCAAATCGTACCACTGGTTAGCTGTTCTCAATTTTTGACAAAGGATTAAATGGTTAGTGTGAAAGATTGTCTGTCCATTTCATGAATCCTAAATGTGACAAGAACAGAACATTTCTAGCATTCCAACATACAAAAAACTAGCCGTTTATGATCAACTAGTAAATTATTTGAATAAGGTTAATTTAATAAAATTTGCACCTTGATATGAAAAAACGACCATGAAACCGAAATTAAAGGTCACAAAATACAGTGTTGTACCTCATTTTAATCAGCATTAAATCAGCAAGTTTTTTTAATACAGGGTCATTTTTCTGTAATACATTTTTTTTTTCACATATTGCTCCTAAAGTGAGAAGTAATTCTTCGTAACGCATCAAAATTTACGAAAAAAAATTCATTGCTCGTTAAATTTGGTACCGAGAGCTGAAAAAAACAAAAATATTCATAACTTTTCGTGCAATGAAGTTATGGCCATGCTGTAGAAAGATTTTTTGTTGGAAATAACCTTCTTTATCTCCCTGTTTCGTTTGATCCACGACTTTTTGACCACCCTGTATACTGTATATGTATTCTATCCGTTACCCTAGCATCCCATAACACAAGCCTTACAGTGCTTACTTTAGGCTAGGCTAATTGGTGTGAGTGTAGGAATTATTAAAAAAAAACCAGTAAGATTTTACAATTTAAAACTAACTACATATTTATCTGCTGCCGAGCTAGGCAAAATGCATGTATTACGGCATTCAGCGCCAATCCTCTTAGCACATATGGCATCATAAATCCGTTACATTCAATGTATATCATCTGTGTAAATTTTAACTGCCTATTTATCACGCTTCATGTCATGAGATACAGCTTAGTGACAGACAAACAAAGAGACGGAAACTTAGACAGACAGACGGACAGTGGAGTCTTCGTAATAGGTTCCCGTGTTTACCTATTGGGTACGGAACGTGTCATGTTCAACTGTGTTATTTGACAGAACCCTAAGAGCCTTTACGCACTGTCCACAGGACGACAGGCGTCTAGGTCTTTCGGCGACCAAAACATAGGCAACTAGGGCCTGAAGCCAAGCCGTGCGACAGTATTCCAAGTACATTCGATTTCCACGTCCGGTCGTTACGACAGTAGCTCGCAGTGTGAATGCTTTCATTTGAAGCCGTGCTCCTCTGGTCACCGGCGACCGGCAGTCACTTGTGCGTTGCCACTAAGAGCCATTATGCACTGTCTACTGGTCGCCGGCGACTCGGTCGACGACCAGTCGACAGTGCGTAATGGCTCTAATAGTAAGTCACAGTCGCCATCGACCGAGTCGCCGGCGACTAGTCGACAGTCCGTAAAGGCTCGATATTGATATCAAGATTGATTGATTGATAGCTCAGTTTCTTCAAATGACTTTGAATTTCCATTTACTTTTCGTCAACAACTTTTTGATCATCAATGACACGAATGTAAAGTGGAAGCAACTGGAGATAATAAGGCGCTTTGCAGACGGCGGGGCGGAGCGGGCCGGTTAATTTCGCCGCGAACGGTAGCACAAAGTGAATCCTATACTACAAACGCACACAGAGGGCAAAAAGGCATGTCCGCGGCTGCCCGCCGTGGATCATACAAACCAGTTTATATGCAGTAACGCAGACGGCGCGGCGCGGCGCGGCGGCGCGGGGCGGCTAGTTCAGTCCGTGCCACGCGCTTTTTAGTGAAGGACTATTCACTAGCACGAACATCCTGAACTGACCGCCTCTGCCCGTCGTCGTGTCCTTTTTTGTACGCGGCGAGGGCAGCCGCAGACATAGACGGGCAGACGCGGTTTTTATTGCTTCGCGGACAAAAAGCCTGTCCCGCCCCGTCGTCTGCAAAGCGCCTTAATGTTTACGTCTGCACTGGGCGTGGCTGATTTCATACTGGTTCTTTACAAATCAAGTATTCATTGGTAGCTTGTATTCGTAACAAGAACCAAAAGTAAAAACGTGAACACGTTTGTGCAGCTCCTAAAATAAGGCATTGTCATTATAGCGACGACAATTGTTTCAAAACCGTCAGTTGTCTGAAAACCATGTTCTTAACACCTTTGACATGCGGGTATGTAAATTAATATACCGTAACAACAGGGTTACTCGGAAATTACGATAATTCCAAACCTTCGAAGTAGTTACATACCAGTATTTTCATTTTCCGAATTTTCTTTTTAAAGTACGGAACCGTTTTTATGACACCATAAAAAGTAAACGTACAAACATGACGATTTTACTTTATGAATTTGCATTCTGAAAACAAATTCTTAGTTTTTTTTCCATTCTATTTCAAGGCCCACAAAATCATGTAGTGATGTTAAGTTTGAAACTTTTCTTTTTCACATCTTAAATACATTCATAGATTAATAGAGGTATTATAAAAAATAGGTTTATAACAGTAAGACAGACATATGATACTTATAAAATATGGAAAAATGGACCATCGTACTTGCAATATTCTTCTTCAACCACAGTTCGGCGACTTCAATAACAGAGAAACTTCCGCGTAAGTTACAATCTCTCTTTAAATAGGATATTCTCTACAGTTACTACGAACAAAAAAACCTTTATAGATAGGTGTTATCCTACTAATAATAAAAATGTGACAGTTTGTATGTTTGACTATTCCGTCCAACGATATTAAATACCCTAGATACACCACGTGCGCTCAAAATGTGTCCCTATCAAGAAGTGCTTGAACACGACTCAAGCACTACTTGGTTCACAGTCACGCGCGGAGCGTTGAAAAGTATACACGCCCATGAGCTCCCAGAAAATACTTATAGTATGTAAATGTCGTTTTTTTGACAGGTATCTAATCAATGTTTTTTGCTCAATCATCATCATTCATCATCAATTTAACGCATTTGAAGCAAATTTTGTTTTAATACTTACTATAGACTGATTTAATAGAAAATATTTGTGATATTCAAATGCATGGTCGATCATATAGCTGTCTCTTTACCTCGCGGTCTGTACCTGCTATATTGCTAACAGCACATTCAGAATACGTGCGTAGAGTCAAAGGAATAAGGTCTATATTCTTCCGCATATAGCAATCAATAAGTCGTAAAATATTACGAGCTTACACCTCGGAAGGTCAAAACTCATTGATGCATGCGTTTTAATTATGACCTTATGCAGTGTGCTTTAAAGGTGATTTTCGATGTTTAAATAATGCCTTATATTGTTTAGACTACGCGATCATCTTACGGAGCTCCATGTAACGTCTAATGTACCTTTTGGAGCGATTTCGGGCATAATTTTGTTCGTGTTGGTATACTAGGGTATTTAATATCGTTGATTTCGTCACGCAAAATCGGCTGAACGGATTTCGATAAAATTTGGCACACGTTTATAACCTGGGTTGACACATAGGATACTTTTTATCCCGGTAAAAATGTTAGGTTCCTGTGGGAAAAGCTGGACTTTGGAGCTGAGTGAAATGGGAAGAAAGGAGTCCACCGCAGGACAAGGAGATAGCAGGATTTTTAAAGCTTCTGCCTCTTGACCAACTACAAATTAAAAACAACCTCTCTTTACAAACAGGTGAAGAGTTCTCCAAATTCCCGCTTTTTCGACATCTGGACCGGTTCACGCCATGCGTGGAGTTGAAGGGAGGTGCGTACTGCAGCACCAACTTCCATCTTGTAGCCGCCGGTCACAACGAGCTGTACGAGAAAATAGAGGTTCTTTTGCTAACGAATTGTAAATATATAAGTATTTCAGTGACCCGACACGGTTTTGCATGGATGCTATGGTAGATTCATTAGGATATAACATAGACCTAGGTGGTGCACAGTAATATAAACCTTCCTCTTGAACAGTGGCGGCGCTAGGCGTCGGCGACGTCGGCCATCGCCGACGGCCTCGCGCCTGAGGGGGCCTCGCAAATTTTTTTTACAAGTTACCTATTTATTTTCGTTTCTCCTGGCCTGGCTTAGGTATCCGACCCCGAACATTACGGGGAAAAAGCTAAGCAGATGATAATGACTTTTATTATTTTCGAACACGTGCGTGATGAAAGCGAGTAGTACTTTACGGGTATTCAGAATCGTCTGTCTGGCAACACTATTTTTGTAATTAAATTTCTATGTTTGTTATTATTATTTGTCATCATTTGATTATCTATACTTATAATAAATCTGTAGAGAGGTCAATTCTGTACATGAAATATATTTTCAAAATAACTATCAGGGGGTGATAAGTGATCGATACTGATGCCAAAAATGCAATCAGTAAAATTTTTGTCTGTCTGTCTGTCTGTCTGTGTGTTTGTTCCTTATAGAAACAAAAACTACTCGACGGATTTTAACGAAACTTGGTACAATTATTCTTCATACTCCTGGGCAGGTTATAGTATACTTTTCATTACGCTACAATCAATAGGAGCAGAGTAGTGAAGGGAAATGTTGGGAAAACGGGAGAAGTTACTCCATTTTTTAAGCTTCCGTCGCGTGTGCAGCCTTAATGGTTAAAGTTACATAGAAATCATGTATGACGGAAATATTCTACATAAAATTATCTAAAAAATATCCCCCAACAGCATATGTCTAGCTTTTATGGTTGACTCACAATAACACGTGCAACTCCCGATAGCTTAGCAGTTCGGAGCATTCTGATCATATTTGTTTACTCTTACGTTTATAATACTCGGTATAGAAACACCAAACTTATACATGAAATAAGCCATCGCGCCGTCGCACGTGAATACTGAATCATGCTTTAAGGATTATTTTTGTGTAACGGCTGCCGCGCTCGACACGGGTCGTGGCGGCGCGGTAGGGTATAAAAAGGCGGGAGGTTCGAAAGCGAGCTTCCCCGCCCACCCGATCCTGAGAGACCTTCAGTCACTCAGTCCCAAACCGATACGGATGCACATCAGGATGCATCCGTCCTCTAAGCGCACTATGCAGTAGTATTTACTAAGGCAGCGCTGCATCATCCCCTTCTCAGGGGTTGATCGCATCAGATGAAGCCTGTAAGGCCATAGGCACCCCCCACGGGTGTGTTTTAGTCAGTAAGAGTCTGACATAACTCTACAGCCGGCTGTAGGGTATCCATGAGGATTTCACACCCGCTCCCCCGCCTGGGAGGAAACAAAAAAAAGAGAAAGCGAGCTTCATTCAATATTTGGCTGTTGCTGCGTTCAGAGCGTTCGACCTTATTGACAGACAATAATTGATATTGAGAAACCGTGCTTATCTATACTTATAATAAATCTGTAGAGATGTCAATTCTGTACATGAAATATATTTTTAAAATAACTATCAGGGGGTGATTAGTGATCGATACTGATGCCAAAAATGCAATCAGTAAATTTTTTGTCTGTCTGTCTGTCTGTCTGTGTGTATGTTCTTTATAGAAACAAAAACTACTCGACGGATTTTAACGAAACTTGGTACAATTATTCTTCATACTCCTGGGCAGGTTGAAGTATACTTTTCATCACGCTACAATCAGTAGGAGCAGAGTAGTGAAGGGAAATGTTGGGAAAACGGGAGAAGTTACTCCATTTTATAAGCTTCCGTCGCGTGTGCAGCCTTAATGATTAAAGTTACATAGAAATCATGTATGACGGAAATATTCTACATAAAATTGTCTAAAAAGTATCCCGCAACAGCATATGTCTATCTTTTATGGTTGACTCACAATAACACGTGTAACTCCCGATAGCTTAGCAGTTCGGAGCATTCTGATCATATTTGTTTACTCTTACGTTTATAATACTCGGTATAGAAACACCAAACTTATACATGAAATAAGCCATCGCGCCGTCGCACGTGAATACTGAATCATGCTATAAGGATTATTTTTGTGTAACGGTTGCCGCGCTCGACACGGGTCGCGGCAGCGGTAGGGTATCAAAGGTCCGAGAGCGAGCTGTCTAAATCTGTTTTCTGCGTCGCTCCCCCCCCTTGGGGACGATCGCTTCCGATGAAGCCTTAGAGGCCTTCCCGGCCAGAGGCAGCCCCTACGGGTGTTTTTTAGTCAGTACGAGTCTGACATAACCTTGCAGCCGGCTGTAGGGTATCCATGAGGATTTCTCATCGGCTCCCCCGCCTGGGAGACCGAAACCGTGCTTATCAGCGCGACTTTTAGTCTTTAAATAGTTTATTTGAATTTCTTTTGTTGTTATTTTGTAAAACAGGTATTAGTTGTTTTGGTAGTGTTTAAATATTCGTTCAAATTAAAAATTATTAAGCGTAGGTACTTTTATTAATTAAAGTAGTTATAAGTATTTATTTTTAAGTGAAGGAGGTATAGGTAGATAGTATTGCACAGGCGTTTCAGCTTTATTTTCATTTCTTTTTTGTTGTGAGTTGTATATATTTCTGGTTATAATTCTATAAGAATATTTTAGTTCAAATAGTCACTTAGATTTTATGTGTAAGGTAGCTAAAGTTAGGACCACGTATTAGTTGTTTTGGTAGTGTTTAAATATTCGTTCAAAGTGTAATTTAATCATATAGGATGAATGTACGATGGCCCATCGAAAAGGAGTAGATCAGAAGCGGTAGACAGAACTTTAAGAGATATAAGACAAAATGATCGACCCATGGGCGGTATCACAGTTTTATTTTGTGGTGATTTCCGACAAACCTTAACGGTAATACCACGGGGAACCCGAGCTGCTGAGGTTAGGACTTGCCTGAAAAGCTCTTATTTGTGGCGTGATATACAATCGGTGCATTCGACTATAAACATGCGAGTGAGAACTGTAGATAACGCGGATGATCGTGAATTTTCTGATATATTATTAAAGAAAATACCTTCACCAAAGATACCTATCCACTGCTACACCAAGGAAAACTTATTCTGACGCCTGAGTTATGTTGTATAGTGCAATCCCAACAACATCTTACATCGTCAGTTTACGGTGACGTAACAAATATATTAAATAAGAACAATTCTTGGCTATGCGAAAGGTCCATTTTAACTCCTCGCAATGACCAGGCATCTGAGATTAATAATAAAATACTGTCGAATATCCAGGGGGAAAGCAAAGTTTATAGTTCAATAAATAGAATGGCCGATGAACAAGAAGCCACTAATTACCCGATAGAATTTTTAAATTCTTTAAATATGCCCGTACTTCCTTCTCATGAAATTTGTTTAAAAATTGGCATTCCGATTATTCTGCTCCGAAATTTAAGACCACCACAAATTTGCAATGGAACTCGGCTTAAAGTAACCCAGTTGCAACAAAATGTAATCGAGGCTCAAATTTTAATAGGTTGCGGTGCAGGAGAAACCATCTTTATTCCCAGAATTCCCATAATACCAAATAATTTTCCATTCCAATTTAAAAGAACGCAATTCCCAGTATCGGTGTGTTATGCAATGACAATAAATAAGGCTCAAGGGCAGACCTTTCGTGTTGTTGGAGTAGATCTCGGTGTCAGTTGTTTTTCACATGGTCAGTTATGTCGGTCTTTCCCGGGTTAGCAGTCCTAGAATTTTTTATGTTCACGTTCCGGACGGGTCAAATTTCAACGTAGTCTACCCGGAAGCTTTGCGCTGAAGTATTTTCATTCTATATATACTTAAGACTCATGTGAAAGTGATCTAAACAATATTACCAATACATTAACATAATAACATACAAGGAGTTACACGCTGATGGTCTCGGGGCACAGTGATAATAATAATATTCTGCGGTTCCTTATTGCGATATTTTTAACAGTATTATATTTCCCTACTAAAATACGAAAGTTAATCTGTCTGTCACATCAAAACCACGGAACCCTGAGGAAGGACATATGCTACTTTTTTACGAAAAACGACGATAACGTGGACGAAGTCGCGGGCAAAAGCTAGTCAACAATAAAACTCGTTTACTCATACGTTATTTTATAATTTGGCTCACTTAATTTAACGGTTTTGTACTGCGAAATAAAATAGGCCTCGCGCACTTGATGTCGCCGACGTCCACATGTGGTCTAGCGCCGCCACTGCTCTTGAACCACTCTTTCTATTGCTGAAAACTGCTTCCTTTGCGAAGTTCTGTGTGTTCCGTACAGGGGGCACTCTAGGAGGACATGGAAGATGTCCTCCTCTGCGCTTGGGTCCCATACACATCTAGGGTAAGAGGAAATATCTTTCTTCTTAAATCTATGGCGGAAAAATCACCATGACTCGTGATGATCTGAGCAGCAATCCAATTAATCTTAACATTTCTTATTATTATAATTTTTATTATTTTAAAGTATATAAGTGCTTGATGTTTAAATCTAAAGAAAATATAATTAGAAAAAATTCCACGCGGACCAGGCAGCAGACGGGGTTACCTATAATGCGAGAGGATGGCGCTGCCTTGCAGCTTAACTTAATTATGCTACCGCGGTCCGTGAGGGCCGCGGTAGCATAATTGGTCAGTGCACTCGCCCGGATTGCGAAGGGTGCGGGTTCGAGTCCCGTCTGCTGCCTGGTTCGCGTGGCATTATTCTAGTTATATTTTCTTTAGATTTAAACATCAAGCAGTTACATGCTTTAAAATAATAAAAATTATAACTATAATTGCTATTTCTTCTTTCAAAGCTTTAATACTTGTAAAAGTATTCATTTGACATTGTGGTTTACCTATAATGCAAGGAGATGGCGCTGCCTTGCAGCTTAAGAATGGCTAGAAGAATTTCGACGCGGTCCGAGAGCGCCGCGGTAGCATAATTGGTCAGTGCATTCGCCCGGATTGCAAAGGGTGCGGGTTTGAGTCCCGTCTGCTGCCTGGTCCGCGTGGAATTTTTCCTAGTTATAATTTCTTATTATTCCAACGGTGATCTAACCGTACAGACAGCGGAAGCGCCTTTGTTTAATTCAATGTAAAAATGAATATATAGTTAGAAGGATATGTGACTTTTCTAGAATATAACCACATCGGCGGTGAGACATTACAATTACCGGAATCCGCATTACGGATACTGCGTCACGCAGCGCTGCAAGCAGTTCTACAAGGGGGACTCTGATTTGGAACTGCTGGAGGCGATGGGCGCGTGCCTCAACCATACCCTGGAGCGGGAGTACGGGCTGCGCGCGCGCATCAACTACAGCACGTGCTACCGGCACGGGGAGCGCAAGCACCGGGTCACGTGGCTGGACTGCGCTGCTGCCGTGTTCTTCCTCACGATCTTTGCGTCTGTTGTAGCTGGCACCTCATATGATATCTTCGCCACAAATAAGGATCCAAACTGTAAGAATGGATAAAATATTTTCCTAGTCATAATCTCGTTTCGCTGATATACCTAGTCAGGTCATAAATTCTGTCACATGTATAATATAAAATAATTGAAACAAGTTTATTCATTATGTAACCATTAAAAACCAAAATAAAGAAACTTAAGAAAACATAGATTCTTATGTCAATAAAGTTTATTCAAAATGACCTCCGTGATTTTGAATACAGGCCTTCAATCTGCGCGGCCAGTCGTCTATCGCAGCACGAACGAGGTCCATGTCAATATCGGCGGCTGCCCTAATCAAAGATGTCTTGAGTGACTCCAAATTGGGATGAGGCTTTGAACACGCCTTTTCCTCTAAGTGTTGCCATATCTTGTAATCTAACGGACTCAAATCTGGACTGGAGGAGGTCCAGTCTTCGTGCCGGATGAAGTCGATTTCGCGCGCCTCCAGCCAGTCTTGTGTGCTCTTCGCTCTATGAGCTGGCGCCGAATCTTTTTGGAATACCCAGTGCCTGTTATTGAACATGGTATGAGAAACAGGTTCCACAAGGTTCGTCAGGACTGTATTTTGATACACAACTGCATTCGTTTTTACACCTTTCTCACAAAAATGTACCTCTGTTAAGCCCCAATAAAAAACTCCCATCCATATCATGAGCGAGGATGGAAAATGACCTCGTGGGACACGCGGAATACAGTTTGCTCGCTTCTTCACTACTGTGTGCGTACACCTTATCATTTTCTTTGTTGTTGCTCTCGTCTCTCTTTTCTCGTCTACGGTAAAATTTTTTTCATCCAAAAAAAGAATTTCCCAATGTTTTTTTCCGCGTACCGCTTCAACAAAGCGCGGCATATCTTCAGTCTTATGTCCATTAGACGAGCATTCAAATGATGTCCTGTTTTTCTTCGATATGCCCGAAGCCCTTAGCCTTCATTTAACACCCCTTTCACCGTGGTTCTGCTTAACCCCATCTGAAGGCCATTGATTTGCCATTGATTGGCCATTGATGCCAACAGTTTCTGCTTACGTTTGGGATTTTTTTGAATTCGCGCCTTCACAGCTTTTATCACTGTTGGGGTCCTAGCAGACCGAGGGCGACCACTTCTTGACCTGTCATCTACACTAGAGTCTTCATTGTATCGTTTGATGGTACGATAAACGAATCTTTTTTTGAATTCAATAAACTTTTTTGTGGCCAGCATTCTAAAAGAAAAGTTTTTACTATGTGACAATAAAGTGAATACTTATGACCTGACTGTGTATATTATATTATGATACTTTAAAAACTTAAATTGGTAGGTATATCATTAAGTCACTTTTTGAAAGCTTAGGGCGAGATCATAACATTGCGTCGCGGCGTCGTAGCACCTCAGAAATCTACGATGTCGTTAAATGCTAAATCGTATTGTTGTTATATGACAAGTATCTCTTATCTATTAGACAAGTCCGTCCGTCCGTCCGTCCGTCCGTGGTGCTGTTTCAGCGGCCAAACCGTAAGAGATAGATATAGAGAATGTTTAAGTTATAAGTTAAGAATAGTCTGATAAGACTACAAACCGGATGTGAGTAACGTACCACTTCCGGTTTTCGAGAAATCACGTGATTTCTATTTCAAACGAAACCACACAAAATCTCCGAAGTTCTCAATTAATTAAATACTTTTTTTTATTTTTTATTTTTTTGGTGAACATTTGGTTCACAGGTTTGCTAGTTCCGTATTAATATGTCTGCTACAATTTTAATTTTGAGCAATCTACGACAAAAGACAAGACACATTTTATGTGCTTTTAAATAATAAGTAAACATTTCAATTACTTGCAAGAGGGGTACAAACCGACTGAATAAAATAAAAACCGTCAAGACTATGACTGATTCAGACCGATTCAGTGAGAGATTGTTAATGAAGGTGCCTTCTCCAACGGAAAACTTTGTTCATTTCGTATCACACTTACAAGAGATACTTTAAAAATTGATATTCCTAAAGGAAATCAGCAGTACATCTTGCCCGTTGATTTTTGGTCCTGGCAGCGTCGTTGCTGCAATATTAGGTTCCTCCTCGATGATATCTACACTTCTGTAACAATGATGTCGATTCTAGCATGATTCTCTAAACCTAAACTTAAATTTGACAGCAGTATATCCTTGTCATTCTCTATACAGAATGAAAAGGAGAGACTGATGTTAAATTTAGTTTTAAGTTTAGAGAATCACGCCAGAATTGACACCAATAAGTTAGTAAATTTAGAAATTAAATAATTGGATAATCATTGTAAATGTACGTTGAGCCCAACAATCACGTCCAATGTAGGATTAGGGATAACTTCTTATAGATTGATGCTGATCGGATTTGGAAGATATTCGGCACACATATAAGTTCATAACCTGGATTGAGGCATAGGAGAACTTTATCCTGGAAACATGTTAAGTTCCTGTGGGATTTTCAAAAAAGCTAATACGGACTTGTCGTGGCCGGAAGCTGTTTGTTTGTTCTGCCTCTTCACACTAAAATCGCTGAACCAAGTGCCATGAAAGTAATAGTAATTGTGACTGTAAACCTTCTACGATATGATGGTTATTATTCTGCGTTTTGATTTCAGTGAATATTAAATTTAAACCTTTAAATGTTTCCAGTTCACAAAATTATGAGTTTAAATTTCCGATAAATGAGTGAATGACTAATGATTTTCCACGATATGAAGTTGATGCCTACCGCTGATATACATAATAATATTATCATATTTAAAGTTCTGCGATGGAAGGTAGACCACGCAGAAGTATTAATTAAATTTAATGCGCATCTGCGTTACAAGTTACGTTATTTTACAAATAATTTACCTGACTTCCCGAAAATGTCTGTTCGATTCATTCAAAAAGTCATACGCTTCAGTAACAATTTCTTCGGAGTTATCCTCGTCAGTCGTCTGCATCTCTGTGACTGAATATTGATTTTCGCTTTCCGTAGTCAATCCTAATGCTTCTGTATAGTATATTTCTTGTTTTGTTGTAGTTTCTTGCGTTGAGTAATATGAGTCTACTTTTTCCATATTGTTTGCTTCTTTATCGTCAGCTGGTGTTGAACATTTTCCTCCACCTTGGTAGGTTCCTCTACTTCAGTAGTGATCTCTGTGGCTACATTAAAATCTTCAATTATTCCACTAATTACTGAGGCTATATCTCCCACATCAATGTATTTACTACTACTGAAATTACTTGGACTAACTTCTGTTGGTTTGTAAGTTTCCTTGGTTAACCTGGTTCATTGTCTATCGCAGCTTTAATATATATATTATCCTTCAGAAAGGAAGTATCGAGATAAGGAGTAGATCTTGAGATTTTTCTGTATTCATTTTTAGAAACAATCGGTTCTCTTCTATTGAAGTTAATCTGTCTATCAACTGGACTTTCCGATGACACTTCAGGTGTTTTATAAGTATTTATTTTTCGAGGTGTATCAGAATCTACAGTGAATTTCATAAATCTTTTTGGAAAAAGAGCGGATCGCCGCTCTTGCGGAGCTTTAAAATTAAATGGTGGTGGTTTCCTATTTAAATCGATTACAGGTTTATCGTTAATCATCATATATGAGGATCTGGCATCTACTGTTGTTAATATCGCAGCACCTAATAAAACCTGCAAGTAAGTTATTCGTGTTCACTATATAGGTATTTATTCATAATATCCAAGATTAATAATTTCTTAAATAAGATCTATAATCACTGTAACAGACTTTAAAAAATAACATTTATCTTGTATCACTTGATTCATTATTTTTTTAGTGTATGAATTAAATATTCACTTACCGATGTTAACAGTATTCTCATTTTAATTTATTTCCGACACATGAACCTTATAACTTCCTCACAAACAATTAATAGAATAACTGTGCGGTACGTTATCACTCTGGGCACTCAAAAGATAGTTCTACATTTCACTTTGATTTATAGGAAACGCTGTTGCCTAATGTCAGATCCCTTATAGTGGTATTGTCGACCTTATATGCAAAACTTTTATTATCAACTATGTACTCTGACCCATTGGATTAAAATATAAAATTGTAAAGCAACACTACACGAGATTGAAAAAAGTTATTTATAAGTTCATTTGCCCACTAATTGTCCACATTAATAGGTGTAATAGTTTTGCAAAGTATGTCCCTAATGGCTTTATTTGGTGCAGTTACATCATTTAATTAATTCAACGCGTTTAGATAATGAGTATTCGTAATACAGTTGTGTGTCGTATTAAGTGGTTAAAAACAGGAACTAAAATTTGTCGATTCAATCTTGTGACGATATTTTAATACTTACATTCGTGCGTTTTGGTATAAATAAATTAACAGAATACAATTACTTGAACCAGAGACGAAAACTCATAAGTGCTATGCCGATGATAACAATATTATTATAGCTACAGCTGAGAACATTAACCTGAACGAACAATACACACAGAACACTACTCATTCATATTAAAATATCTCTCACTTCCAGTTGAGGTAAATGATTCACCGTGAATCGAAAGTCCGGTATAGAACAACAGAACGTGTATCCTTCACTGGGATCGTCCGGATCCCAACTTAGCCAAGAGAAAGCGGTGTTACCCCTACAAATGTCTTTGCAAAAGAACATCGCTCTGGCTTCAGCTGGCGTATAATAGGGATTGTTGATTCCGACAAAAGCTATACCCCGTTTCGTACTCGGCTCATACACAACTTTATAAAAGTACTGAGGCACAGGTATCACTGGATTGTTGTTCTCATCTGTCGCCAGATAAATGTCGACTCTGTTTCCGAAGTGATTCGTAAGCTGTGTCACTCCGTATATGCCTGTGTAAATTACCGTGTCGTATCCGGCCGCGTGTACGTGATCCCTGAGGTCGACCTCCAACGTGTTCCAGTTGCCACCATTAAATCCGTACCACTGAGGTGCGCAATTCACGTAATGAAATGAAGCTCGCTCAGTAAACGCAAACACGAAATCTGTTTTCGCCGCCAAATGGACAGCAACTCTGTTTTAGTTATATAAGTTTCGATCATAGGGCCTACTAGCTTAGCAACGGCTGCTTTTTGATTCCAGGGAGAGAACAACGAAGTAACAGGAATGTCTCTGTAGTTGCCGTCATCGAGGAAAAATGGCCTATCGACCCCAGTTTGGTAGTATGCGTTGTAAGGCTTCTGCGTGTACTTCGAATACACAGGATGTAGATTAGCTTCGTCGAAACACGACTCGTAGATGGGATAAAACTGATTTTGAATTCTATATCCGACTTCTATGATTGGGTTTCCTTCGAAACACGTACGGTTGGTGCGTTGGCTACAATGGTCTTTAGGATAGGGACACCTGAAGTATGAAAATTGCGCAGGGGCATTTAAGAACTCGTCGTTGCCGAAGTTCTCTCCTCCTAAACAGGTCACTGTAAGAGTGGGAATTTGAGACCTCATTTCTGGATGCACGAGGTAGCCGGCGTCTTCGCAACTCAACGTCAGCGTGTCTCCGTGCTGAAGATCTATATTCCCGTTTTCATCCGTTGGCTCTAATATTCTATCATCTCTCAATATTACCGGTAGAGGCTCGCCGAAGTGAATGCGCGTGTTCAATCTGCACCTTTCGCTATGCTGAACGTTTAACACGCATAGTATCATCGTGAACAACCGTTGAAACATTGTTAAACTCCGATATTTATATGTTTTAAGTAAATTTTGTAATTTTTTGTATTAATATTTTTATGGGATTGTTCAGATTCTTGACACTGAAAATTTTGACTAACAACTCAACTTGATAGATAATCATAGATAAAGTCTTTTTGTCAAATTGAATGTAGAGTCTGTGCGGAAAGAGAATGGGCGTGGCGAAAAACGGAACCAACGGAACTAACATTAAGATCTAAAGAAAAGTTTACTAGAAAAAATCCACGCGGACCAGGCAGCGGACGGGACTCGAACCCGCATTCTTCGCTATCCAGGCGAATGCACTGACCATTATGCTACCATGGCCCCATTCGCTGCGTCGAAATTTTCCTAGCCTTAAGCTGCAAGGCAGCGCCATCTCTTCGCATTTTAGGTAACCCACAATGTGAAATGAACACTTTTTCAAGTATTAAACATTTGAAAGAAGAAATAGCAATTATAGTTATGTTTTTATTTATTTTAAATCTAAAGAAAAGTTTACTAGAAAAAAATCCACGCGGACCAGGCAGCGGACGGGACTCGAACCCGCATCCTTCGCAATCCGGGCGAATGCACTGACCATTATGCTACCACGGCCCTATGGCGAAAAATTAAAAAATAAATAAAAACATAATTGCTATTTCTTTCTCTATATTCCGAGGTATCTCTACTTGTAACCGACTTCTTCGGACTTGATTTTGTTTTGTGTCTGTTCAAAGACAATCGTGACAAGAGTGTAAACTCCGGTCGTGCGGCGGAGCTGACACACACAATTTTTTTTTTACTGAAGTGTAGTATGAAAGTGATGACCGGCGGAGTGGGAGCCTGGTAATCTTTGAGACAGGTTTCACAACCTAGTGCAGACACCAGTCTCGGGAAAGCTTCAAATATTTGTTAATTATACTTTGTACTTTATTATATAAGACTTTGTAACCCTTCTTGAGAGAAATAAATAGATTATTATTATTATTACTATGACGACATTTGCCGTAGGTACGGGGTATTCTTAAATGTGCTCGATTAAAGCACAAAAAAGATTTAGGTAAACTTTGTAATTTGTAGCATAAAAACACAATTCTATTTCAACCATCTCTTATCTATTAGACAAGTCCGTCCGTCCGTGGTGCTGTTTCAGCGGCCAAACCGTAAGAGATAGATATAGAGAATGTTTAAGTTAGAAGTTAAGAATAGTCTGATAAGACTACAAACCAGATGTGGGTAACGTAGCACTTCCGGTTTTCGAGAAATCACGTGATTTCTATTTCAAACGAAAGCACACAAAATCTCCGAAGTTCTCAATTAATTAAATACATTTTTTTTGGTGAATATTTGGTTCACTGGTTTGCTAGTTATTTTATAAATGAGCGTATAATGCATGTCTTTTGTTTTAATTTATGATCACTAACTGTAGACTCCATTGATATGAAGCATCAATGACTTTTATATAATAATGTAGAAGCTTGGTTAATTTAGGGATTATTAGATCTATAACCAGCTGATGACAGAACTCATTTCCCGTCCTAAGACATAAAGAAAACCGTTATTTTCGATACATATATATATAAAATATAGTTTACACTGAAACTTAGCATGTATTGTATTTTTATATTTTATTTTTCAATAAACTTATAAATGAACGCTATCCCAAGGTTACTTGACGTGTTTCTCCCTGCCGGCCAACTGGGCGCAGCTGAAGGCACCCTGGCCGAGTGACAAGATGACAGCTCGACTCGTTGGAATCAATGGCATGAGGTAAGTATGTACTGCCGGCAGCCTAGATATATAATATGTTGGTGCTTCAATGTAACCGGAGTGCAAACTCTACAAACCTCTTTGCCCACCGTAAAATTCTAACGAAACCCTTGAAATTGCTGCCAACCCACCAAGACTCTCGCAAGTATCTTCTTCTTCATCTTCTTTAAGTGCCTCTTCATTATTGAAGGTTGGCCGCTAACTTTTTGTACTTCTCCTTATCTATGGCGAGGCGAAACAATAGGGATGATGACTAATTTTTTTTTCTTCGTTTATCAGGTAGATTATCAAAAAGTATTGGACACGTATTTTTTATTTTTTCACATAATATAAACATTGCAGAGATATATTGATTTGAAAACTCGCATGACGTCACGTTTGAGTACACTTATAAGTGAAAACTCACTCAAAAGTGACGTCACGATGTAACAATTTTAGTTACCACCGACTTTTTCAGGGTTTACATGAGACTCAAGATTAAAAGATTCTATATTCAGGGCGCCGTAATACTGTTATTTGAGGAAGGCAAATAAAAATGTCAAGAACCGCAGTGAACAAGATATATATTGTTAATATTCAGATCTTATTTCATCATACTTAACAAAATTAATACTATTTATAGACAACTTTATAAATATACAGCTTTTACAACCTCAAAGATTTTAACTTCAGTGATGTTCATACATTCAAGAACATGTGGAAATGCAGAAATATTTATTTAAACATTTTATATAAACATTTGGTTTTGGAAAATAACAAACAATATGTAATGAAATTTGAATTCTTCTTATAGCGGTTTTATAGTTTACTAATATAAATACTTTATTACGTTAAACAGAAATTTAGTTCTTCGGAGTATGCACCGGTTAAATATTGAGAAGGTATAAGTTTTACTTAGCTTTAAGACCACGGGAACATCAAGGTGACTCAAATGTCCTCAGGAATGAATCAGGACGTGCTGTCATCACATGAACCCGTCTACTTTCGATCAAGAATGCTTCACAGGCTCATTTATATTTATATATATATTTCCAAAGAAATCCCAACCAGGATTAAGTAATTGTGATTATCGTATACTGTTTTTAATTAGCCACTTCAAAGGACCTAGAAACAATTACACATTTTTCTATAGTTCAATAAAAAAAACCTAACTTGACCTACAGCCTAAACAGTCAGTTATATTGGACTTACCCGTTAATCCGGGGAAAATATTTTAATTAATTATGCACTGACTATACTTTCCAGTCACTGTGCAATTTACTAGATGTTCAAGTGTTCGGTTCGCAGACAAAAGAGAGTGAAATCGTCTGCGCAAAGCTATTTATAGTGGCCTAGGATCACGTGACGGCGTCCTAGCAAATTTCTCTCAAATCACCATATTTGGTGCGAGGAATTGACAGGACCGGTTAATACGGCTACGCCCATCTCCCTCCAAGAAACTGCTTCCTGAACAATAGCTAATCACGTCATCAATACGTGTAATTTCATTTAACACTATTAAATACAACTCCATCTATCTCATCATTCAAATACAACTATCATATTTTTTTTTATAATATATTCTGTGCTTCTTTAAAACCAATTACATTGTTAGATGATGGATACGTATGGTGATAGATGGCGCTTTGATTAGTAATATTTCTACAACTTAATATTCTAAAATTATATTGCTACAACGAGCCCCTACTCCCAAACTTTGACGCGCTATAACTTTGTCATTTTTTGGTTGATTGCCCAAAGAAAAAATACGTGTCCATTATTTTTTGATCATCTAACTGACGGACTAAATAGAATTTCGTTTACTGTACCCCGTCATCACCCCTATTGCTCGAAGGAACTGATCCCAGTCCACTCCCTGATGTTTCGTAGCCAGGACTTTTTCCTGCGTCCCACGCGCCTTTTACCCTCAACCTTGCCCATCATTATGAGTTGGAGCAGCTTGTACATGTCGTGTCTAAGCACGTGACCGAGGTATTCTATTTTGCTCTTCTTGATGGTTTGCATGAGTTTCCGAGTAATTTCGACACGCTGGAGTATCACAGATATGAAACGGAGAGCCGTTAAGCAGTCCGCGCGGCTTACGAACGCTTACGGCATACCATCCGCTAAAAAACCCTGCGAATACCCACAATGCTGTTAAGTGCGGAACCGCCAGATCCCCGGTGTGGGACTTCACCGCGTCTCCACGCCCACCAGCCACCAGGCCTTTCAAAATACCTATGTTTATCTTTGTACGATTACGTTTTGATTCCGATTATAAAGTCAGCTACGACTATAAACCGTAACATAAAATCTTAAGTTCCCCACTGTCAGAAATGAAGGAGCATCGCTATCTCACAACAATAACTAAAGATATCTCTTTAAACTTAAAAAATATTCTCTTGGTTTTTTATGTTTTGTCTACAATAATTAATTGTTAAATTGGGAATCAGATCTCAATCGCATTTTAGAATACCTGCATGCAAAGTCTCAGCCCGATCGGTTTAAAATTTACAAAGTTTCATACAAACTTTCATTTCCTATTTATCCCCTTGGAGATAGAATTGATCAAAATCTACCCCCAAGATCAAATTTCAGCCCGATCCGTCCAGTGGTTTGGGCTGTGCGTTGATAGATCACTATGTCAGTCAGTCACCTTTGAGTTTTATATATATAGATTTGATTTTAGTATGAGCGTACCGTATCTTCCCTTTTTGTTGTAATAATAATACATAATAAGGTTTCTCAATCACATTTTAGAAAGTGACATTTTTTTTACAGAGCAATTACTTCGATAATGGTGGTTTATACACACGCGGCTCTTGGCATCGGCCTCACTCTTGAAAATCCGTATGAATTAGAACAAGTAAGTTAAAACTCTACTTAACCAAACGAACTTCAACAAGTATAAGTTATACATGTAAGTTCGTTAAAAAAATCACTAACAAATTCCGCACTAAGGTAGGTAGGGGTTTTCCATTTCATGGCGTCCTATAGCGACATATTTTTCCCATTTTTCTGTGTACTGAGAAATTGGTTTAGTCATGTAAATATTTAATCAGATCTTTAATGGATCCAGTGAGTTTTTATTAAAACCACACTATAGATTCCCCTGTTTTCTAAAGTAGTGGTGATTAAGAATCACTGCATCTGTCCTAGTGAAAATGATTATTGCAAAAAGAGGATGGGTGTAAGAAAATCAAAAACATTTTATTACAATATAATACAACCTTTATTATCACAGAATAGGGATGATGACTAATTTTTTTTTCTTCGTTTATCAGGTAGATTATGAAAAAGTATTGGACACTTATTTTTTCTTTTTTCACATAATATAAACATTGCAGAGATAATATTGATTTGAAAAGTCGCATGACGTCACGTTTGAGTACACTTATAAGTGAAAATTCACTCAAAAGTGACGTCACGAGCCCCTACTCCCAAACTTTGACGCGCTATATCTTCGTCATTTTTTGGTAGATTGCCCAAAGAAAAAATACTTGTCCATTATTTTTTGATCATCAAACTGACGGACTAAATAGAATTTCATTTACTGTACCCCGTCATCACCCCTATTGTTTATCGAAGCATTCAAAGCTCTGTGTTACAGAACGCAGCTTATTTCACATGTTTACTCAAATTCTAGACAAGTAACTGCAATTCTTAAGTATGGAATTTAAAATGAAAAAGAAAATTTTGCTCTAGATAATGGAGTCATTCAGTTTCCGGCTCATGGGACACACGCACATCGCAATGCAGACCTTCTTTGTCTTTTCGGGAATGTTCATGACATACTCTCTCCAAATATCAAATGAGAGGAACCCCTTGACGTTGCGGTCGCTGCCGAAGGCAATATTCTTCAGATGGTACAGGTAAAGTCGATGTGATAATATGTTATTACAGCGGACTCCTAACATGTGGTATAATACATTGTTTTAAACTTTCATGGTCACTAACATTATCTCTTATCTATTAGACAAGTCCGTCCGTCCGTCCGTCCGTCCGTGGTGCTGTTTCAGCAGCCAAACCGTAAGAGATAGATATAGAGAATGTTTAAGTTATAAGTTAAGAATAGTCTGATAAGACTACAAACCGGATGTGAGTAACGTAGCACTTCCGGTTTTCGAGAAATCACGTGATTTCTATTTCAAACGAAACCACACAAAATCTCCGAAGTTCTCAATTAATTAAATACTTTTTTTTTTTGGTGAACATTTGGTTCACAGGTTTGCTAGTCTCTTATCTATTAGACAAGTACGTCTGTCTGTGGTGCTGTTTCAGCGGCCAAACCGTAAGAGATAGATAAAGAGAATATTTAAGTTATAAGTTAAGAATAGTCTGATAAGACTATAAACCGGATTTGAGTAACGTAGCACTTCCGGTTTTCGAGAAATCAGCTTTTAGTGAACATTTGGTTCACTGGTTTGCTAGTAATAATATATGTTATTACTATAATGTTAGTGACCACGAATTGAAATGAAATTAAGGATTTTTCATTTCATTTCATTATTAACGGGATTGTTACCATGTACCTTGTTTTTAGCGAGTTTCCGATATTTCGGCACAGTTGCAAGCGCCATGATCACGGAGTAACTGAAGTAATTGCGAGTAGGCTGTTATTGGCAGACATATCGGTCTACCCTCCGACGAAGTCTTTTATTGCGTTCGATACCCGCACCCGTAAATATCGGAAACTCGCTAAAACGAGATACATGGTAACAATCCCGTTAATAACATTATATGACTATAATGTGGTATAATACCATGTAACGAATAATGACATTGACCATTGGATAAGGTCTGTGACAGATTGGAAGGCAGAGATATGTTGATGATGACTCGAATACAGTGTTGCCGATCGATAGTCGACTATCGAGGATTAACGATAGTCTATCGATAGCCGACCAATCGTATGACAATCGATCGGCTTATCGATAGTATCGATACTCTCGATTGTATCGATACTATCGATTGCACAGAACAAGTCAATACTATCGGATGAGTGAAATACTATCGATACTATTGTAGGTCGGTAATAACAAACTATCGATAGTATCGATAGTTTGTTATTACCGACCTACAATAGTATCGATACAAACTATCGATAGTATCGATACTGTCGATTTTATTTGCAACTATACTATCGATAGTTTAACAATTTGCAATAGTATTGTTTACAATTTTCAGGTATTATAGTCAATCACAATCAACTATTAGAATTAGCACAGCTCGATGGAAATGTTTATAAATATATATATATCGGCCTCTAATAGTCCTCAACTACAATACTGTTAAAACATACCTAATACTATTGCAAATTGATAGACTATCGATAGTCTAAAACAATCGCTAGTATCGATACTATCGATAGTATTGTTGCAGATAAAATCAACGGTATCGATAGTATCGATACTATCAATAATTTGTTATTAACGAACTACAATAGTATCGATACTATTGCACTCATTCGACAGTATTGCCTTGTTCTGTGCTATCGATAGTTTCGATACTATCGATTGTATCGATTCTATCGATAGGCCTATCGATAAGGTACATGATTTTCGATGTAAACTGTCGATAGTTTTCATATCGATAGTTCGGCAACACACTCGAATATCTATCAGGTAGAGATTAGGAAGAGAGGTAGAGGAGCGCCCGTCTGTGGAAGTAACTTCCACATTGCAGAAGATTACAGTGAAACAACGCTACCTTTTGGTGGTGTTGTGTATTTGTCGGTGAGTTAGGTTCCAGGGCTCCACGGGGTAGTGGACTAGGTCAGGGTAGGCAACGGTGCGAGTGATTTCTTTTTTGAAGTGAAAACTTCTTTAGCGGCGTTGTACACTTTTTTTTGTATTGGTAAAAAATGTTAAACTAGCCTCAGGTTAAACACGTGGGCTGATCGCATCATGACACATAATAAAATTGGAAAGGTTGTTGACTTTCAATATGTTGGACGAAACATAGTAATATTTTATTTTACCGTATTTTAATAATGTCTCTATCTAGGACGTACACGTGGCAGCTTTATAGATGTCGCTAGGTGCGCTTAAATGTGATTCATGTAAGTTGATTTTTCTGAGAGATAAACTTTTTTAATGTAATATAAATTGTCATGTTTGTGTACGATAGCGCAATAAATAAATATTGTATTCTACCACATACATGATAGTACTTTTATACTGATAAAATTAAAGTAATTCGTGCAAAATTATTCCCTAACCATTCCAAAATATCAAAAATGCACAACGTTAATATTCATGTTTTCACTTCTGCCGGCACTCCTGGAGTGCAACCCGTCATTTTTTTATATAGATAGGTCCGACCAATGACTCAACCCCACCTAATGTTAAGTGAGGGTAAAGTCCGGATTTGAAGACAGCTGGTACAGCAGTTCTACCTGCCTCACCAGCCATCCTCACTTAGCCGGCCTGCATGTTGTTTCTTCACGCCTCTTTTAAAGGATCCCAGGTGGTAAGAAGGAGGGTATACGTGAGCGGGCAGGGCATTCCATTTACGGATAGTGCGACAAAGAACGCGTGGTCCACTGAAGGAAAGGGGAAGGTGGAATAAGAGAGAAAAACTTCTCAGAATATTCGCCGTGGTATTGACGGTAGAACGCGCTTAGTGACGCCACGTTACGGCGTGGTTACACACCAATTAGCCTATTTTTAGTGCCGCTAGCGTCTGCACTTCTTTAGGCTATGGTGGCTACTTACTTACTTGTCATCCTTTTAACATAAAAAATGTACAAGGTAGTATTGCAAAAACATTAAGCGGGACATATTAGGTTAGTATAATTATCAAACTGTCAAATAATAATTATATAACAAAACACTGTACCTAAATAATTATATCGAAACTTCCCTGTTAGTTTTACAATGTCCGCTCCTTCTCAAGTTTTAAACATTGGTTTGGTAATTAACTTCATCTCAATGTAAGTATGTAGTTATGTACGTGGCGGAGAAAAAATAAGTAATTCAGAAGAAATTGGGTTAAAGATCAACAATATAATAATAACAATAAAAAGATTTTAAAACTTCAGTATGCGTAACGTATCTTTTTAATTTAATAATAATATAATCTAATTTAATTCTCTTAATAATAAATTAATCACGTCACGTTGGTGTCGTTTCACGTTACGCGCTTTCTAGGCAGAACTGAAAACCAGTGCTTTGCTCTCAGAGCAAAGGTATCACTGAGTTTTTGCCTTTTTCTGTCGTTGCGGCACACAGTTACATACCTAGTATTTAAATCTAAAGAAAAGTTTACTAGAAAAAAAAATCCACGCGGACCAGGCAGCGGACGGGACTCGAACCCGCATCCTTCGCTATCCGGGCGAATGCACTGACCATTATGCTACCACGGCCCTATTAGCCGCGTCGAAATTTTCCTAGCTTTAAGCTGCAAGGCAGCGCCATCTCTTCGCATTGTAGGTAACCCACAATGTCAAATGAATACTTTTTCAAGTATTAAACATTTGAAAGAAGAAATAGCAATTATAGTTATGATTTTATTTATTTTTAAAGCATTTAACTGCTAGATGTTTAAATCTAAAGAAAAGTTTACTAGAAAAAAATCCACGCGGACCAGGCAGCGGACGGCACTCGAACCCGCATCCTTCGCTATCCGGGCGAATGCACTGACCATTATGCTACCACGGCCCTATTAGCCGCGTCGAAATTTTCCTAGCTTTAAGCTGCAAGGCAGCGCCATCTCTTCTAATACTTGAAAAAGTATTCATTTGACATTGTGGGTTACCTACAATGCGAAGAGATGGCGCTGCCTTGCAGCTTAAAGCTAGGAAAATTTCGACGCGGCTAATAGGGCCGTGGTAGCATAATGGTCAGTGCATTCGCCCGGATAGCGAAGGATGCGGGTTCGAGTGCCGTCCGCTGCCTGGTCCGCGTGGATTTTTTTCTAGTAAACTTTTCTTTAGATTTAAACATCTAGCAGTTAAATGCTTTAAAAATAAATAAAATCATAACTACATACCTAGCAGATAATTGTTCTATTTGTTACTTGAATTTGTGTGCTGTACTGATGGAAATAAATGATTTATCTATCTATCTATTGTAACACTTCCATTTCTTTGCTCCCTAATTGCAAATGTAAATTAGTAGTTTTATTATTTGGATTTCATCTTAACAAACCGGTGATGTTTCCCAGGTTGGCACCCGTGTACCTAGCCACGATATTGTTCAGTGCAACGTGGTACAAGTTCTTACCCTATGGACCCTTCTGGCAGGTAGATACTTTATTTTAATTAAAATATTTTTCATGTTATTGATCCATGTCATAACATCCGAGGCGAGTCGACTAAATCAGTCGGATGTGTGTAATTAATTATCTCTCATTCATCATCATCAGCCTTTTAATCTCCCCACTGGCTGGGGCACAGGCTTTCCTTATGGATGGAATAGGGAGTTTTTGGGCCATTACCCAACACGCGGGCCAAGTGCGAATTGGTGGGTGCTAACGAATGCAGATACAGCCGGGATCAACAGCTTAACGTGCCTTCCAAAGCACGGAGGAGCTCGAGATGGTAAATTTTTGGTCACCTATCCAATGATCGACCACTGCGACAAAATGCTTTTATAACTTCAACGATCGCAGCCGAACGCGCTAACCACTTGAGCCATCGAGCTCCCCAGAACTAATTACTTGATAATAAAAGCTCTGTCGATGACAATAAAAGACTCATTTCTTAATGTTATGCGGTTATGTTATTATAGTATTTTTAATGGTTTCGAAGTTCAATTCTAACATTCCACCATTTATCACGTGGCCAGGAGCTGGTAAACGACGAGGTCCACGACTGCCAGGCGCACTGGAGCTCCATGTTCTTCTTCTATTCCAATTACCAGTACGGAAGCCAATGCAACCCGCATCACTGGTATATTTAACATTTTCCGTACGAAATTAAAAGTTACAGGGGCTTAATACGTTTTGAATTTTTCCCAACATTTTTTTTCTGTTTTCATATTTAACTCAATTTGTCAAGAAACAAAAAATAACTTTTTTTTTCTATATGGCTTCGCACGATTTGTGCATTTAGCCAAAGTCAAGTGTAAAATGTTTACATATTCTATAGCACTCGTTGTCAAAATATTAATCAAGTCAAAGTAAGTGGCAGTCAAGTCAATCCCCCTTTCTCTATGTTTCAGTAAATATGTGGGGATTTTCTGGAACCTCCCCGTGGACTTCTTGAGGGAACGTCGAAAGACACTTTCTGCTATTTTGTTTCACTTGCCAACACTTGTGCATGTTTCCGAGCACTTAGTGGTTAATAATCCACCATTGTTAGACACTAACATCCGCCATAACATAATTTTTAACAAGAAAAACAAAACTGCTAAAGTAACGCTTCCCGATTCCGCCAAAAAGTCCAATAAATAAATAAAAAAAACATACCAACCCCCTGCCTCCCCTCTACCCCGTCTAATAAACAAGGATAAAGCTTAGACAAGTAACGCCGTGTTTTGTTCACATCATTGTTTTTTTTTAATAATAATTTGCCATTCAATAGACAGAGAAAAACATGAAGTAACTTATCCAAACTGTTTTGTAAAGAGGTTTTTTTATAAGGCGTTTTTTAATATGGGGGACTGTGTACACGTCAAGATTTTACAATAAATGTATACGCCACGTCTCTGGGTGGAAGAAAGAATATGCTTGCTCGCTCTCCCAGTGAACTATAATATTTTATACAGTGTCACCGCCCCGAGTAGATTTCTGAGGTTTGGAAAAGCTCATAAAAACGCAAATTCTGTATTAATTACAAAGTTTTCTTCAATAGGGATGATGACTAACTTTTTTCTTCGTTTATCAGGTAGATTATCAAAAAGTATTGGACACGTATTTTTTCTTTTTCCACATAATATAAACGTTGCAGAGATATATTGATTTGAAAAGTCGCATGACGTCACGTTTTGGTACACTTATAAGTGAAAATTCACTAAAAAGTGACGTCATGAACCCCTACTCCCAAACTTTGACGCCCTATAACTTTGTCATTTTTTGGTTGATTGCCCAATGAAAAAATACGTGTCCATTATTTTTTGATCATCAAACTGACAGACTACATAGAATTTCGTTTACCGGACCCCGTCATCACCCGTATTGTATTTGTAAGTTATAAGTTAGCGCATTCTACAGTGTGTTACACAAATACAAATAAATCTTGAAGGGCGTTGAAGTACATCATATAAGGAATCTTCTCTAATTTTCTTTATTACAGCAGATTTATTACTATTCCTGGTAAGGTGCATGACCCCGAACTAATGACGTGTCTTAAAATGATCGATATTTTTATTAATCATTAAAAATAACTGTTTTTATAAAAAGTTTAAACTTCTTGCAAATATTTTAGGAAAATTAGAGAAGACTCCTTATGTGATGTACTTCAACGCCCTTCAAGCTTTATTTGTATTTTTGTAACGCCCTGTATAATTTCCTCTCATTCCCAGTATATCATAAGGTAGTATCAGTATATCACTTCCATAGAATATAATGTGTCCCTCAGGTCCACAGCCCTGGACTTTCACATGCACATCTTGGGCTTGCTAGTGATGCTGATTCCGTCAGAGAAGATGAGGAATACGGCGCTCTTCCTTCTCTGCGCAATCGGTATAGTGGTACCTGGCATCGAGGTTTACTTGAGGGACATTGATGGCGTGATACTACCGTCTGGAAAGTAAGTACTTAGGAGAATCCAAAACTCTTGACTTCGACATGCAGTCGTGCACATTCTGCGCTTGCTAGTGATGCTGCTGCCCACAGAGAAGTTGAGGAACACGACGCTCTTCCTGCTCTACGTGATCGGTATCGTGATACCTGGCATCGAGCTTTACTTGATGGATATTGACGGCGTAATACTGCCGTCTAGAAAGTAAGCACTTATTTATTTTTCATGTATTCCTCAGGTCTACAGTTCTGGACTCCAGATGCACATTCTCCTGCTATCGGTTACGACCTCCTTGGGCGTGTGGTTTGTACGCCGGGTTTCACGGTGTCGCCGACTCGACAGTTCCCGGGTTCGAGTCCCGGTGGGAGCAGATGTCTGTGTGATGAGTACGAGCATTTGTACTCCAGTCATGGATGTTTAATATGTCATCATCATCATCAACCCATGTTCGTCCACTGCTGGACATAGGTCTCCCCTAATGCACGCCACTGCTCCCGATTTTGTGCTATATTATATACTTTCTCTATAAATATACTTATATATGTATTAGTATATGTATTATATCCATTACCCTTGTATCCCCATAACACAAGCCTACAGTGCTTACTTTGGGGCTAGGCTAATTGGTGTGAGTGTTGGAAATATTTGTTTATTTATTTATCGTCAATGAAGATGAGAAACACGGCGCTCTTCCTGTTCTGCGCCATCGGTATAGTGGTTTACATGAGGGACATTAATATTGTAATATTACCGTATGGAGAGTAAGTACATTTATTTTGAATGTATTTAAAGGTACATGTATTTTAATACAAGTCATTTCAATAGATAAGTTTGCTGAGGATCATATTGTTTTCATCTTTTTTTCTACTTCTAGGGCAGCTAAGAAGAATTCCGGATCAGAGGAGCTCGATGGCGCAAGTGGTAAGCGCGTTCGGCTGCGATCGTTGAAGTTAAGCAACTTTCGCAGTGGTCGGTCATTGGATGGGTGACCAAAAATTTACTATCTCGAGTTCCTCCGTGCTTCGGAAGGCACGTTAAGCCGTTGGTCCCGGCTGCATCGACAGTCGTTAGCACCCGCCAATCCGCACTGGGCCCGCGTGGTGGTTCATGGTTCAATCTCCCTATTCCATCCATAAGGAAGGCCTGTGCCCCAGCAGTGGGGACATTAATATATAGATTGATGATGAAGAAGAATTCCATATATATTAAAATCTTGTTTTTAAAAAAACTCAGAGACTCTATATAACAAAGATAGAAATTCTAGAAAATCTACCTCTTTCACAATCCAGTAATAGTCCTGGAGTACTTGTCCCATAGAACACCCGAATATTCCCGCTGTACCCAGAATGTGGCATAATTTAGGAGATATCTAAACATTTTCTTTTTTAAATCCTTTCATCTGTTTTTCATTGATTGAGCTGTTAATATTTTAAGATATGTTTTCCGTGAGTTTTCCCTAACTGGAGTCTACAAGAACATTCAGAAAAATACTTCACCTTACAGAATTATTATTACCTTACTTTATTTCGCCCAGCGCATAAGCTACGCCATTCAACGGGGAAATGCCGCCAGCGTCCTGGGAACCTTTGCCGACGGGGAAGACTTAGGGCAGCTATTTTTTTTATTTTTTTTGTCTAGTTTTAGTGTAGTTTTAGTTTAATATTTACCATGTTGCTTTTGATTTGTTTTTATCATAAGTTAAAACAGACTGACGAGATTCCTTACTGAAGATTGCAGTAAAATGAATGGTTGTAATTTGACGACTCTGTATATAAAAACAATACAGTAAGAAAATAACAGCCTTTGTTGAGTTTATTACCGGTTTTTCTCAGTATAAGTCAGGCCCAAGGTCTGTGGGTTTACGAATCCAAGGAGTAGCTTGTAGCTACTGCATGTAACAGCCTAAACTGAATTTTGAATTCGAATGAAATTATTGTGTAATTTTGCTTTCCAAGTACGTACCTTTGTTTCCATTATTTTTATTTCTTCGATGACTACTTTTAAGGAAATATCATAAGATTTAAAACAATATATCGTATCGCTCGCAGAACCATGCAAAGTCTTAGGACATTTGACAAATACGAAGTGTTCAACTACATACACAAGCGCACGCACAACAACATACCAGTTTTCATCATTGGCATGGCGTTCGGATTGTTCCTGTACAAGTTCATGAAGAACCCCGTCGATACCACTAAATATAAGGTAAGATCAACGATAAGGTATTGAGATAAACATTGGAACACCCCAATAACATAATAATACTAGCTGACCCAGCGAATTTCGTACCGCCATAAAAAAATAGGGGTTGGTGGTAGAAGGGTGAAAATTTAGGGTAGTATGTATTTACTAATGTTGTATCATAAAAAAATAAAAAAAAAATATCTAAAATTGAAAAAAAAAAATAGGGGTGGATTACCCTTAACATTTAGGGGGATGAAAAATAAATGTTGTCCGATTCTCAGACCTACCCAATATGCACACAAAATTTCATGAGAATCATGAAAGCCGTTTGAGTTTAACCACAAACACCGCGACACGAGAATTTTATATATTAGATATGAGACATGAGACTTTGTCGTGAAACAAAACATTTTATTATTTTATTTTTTAACAAAGAATTTGCTTTTTTCAAACTTTTTTTCTAAAAATAAAAGAGAATATGCTGGCCAGGTGCTGCAACTGACGTTGCTTTGTTGTAAAAATGGCAAAATAAAAATAAAACCATTAATTTTTATTTTTTAAGCATGTAACTGCTTTATGTTTAAATAATTGTGGGTTACTTACAATGCGAAGAGATGGAGCTGCCTTGCAGTATAAGAATGGCTAGAGGAATTTCGACGCGGCCGTCAGGGCCGCGGTAGCATAATTCGTCAGTGCATTCGCCCGGATAGCGAAGGGTGCGGGTTCGAGTCCCGTCTGCTGCCTGGTCCGCGTGGTTTCTTTTTCTAGTTAAATTTTCTTTAGTTTTAAAACCATTAGTACAAAATTAACATCTCTTGATTCGAGCCAACTCGAATCTTGAATGGCATTTAAGCAAAGCAATGACTCCAAATGTTGTTAATTTTATATGTTACAATATTTAGTGGTTTTGCTTCATTTGAAATCTGTTCAATAACTAAATATTTATACAAACTATTATGTCTGGGTCAACCAAACACATATTCCTCCGTGCTTCGGAAGGCACGTTAAGCCGTTGGTCCTGGCTGCATCTGCAATCGTTAGCACCGGCCAATCCGCACTAGGCCCGCATGGTGGGTCATGGCCCAATCTCCCTATTCCATCCATTGGAAAGGCCTGTGCCCTAGCAGTGGGGACATTAATAGTCTGATGATGAACATCAACTAAGTATACGACATTTAAGACAAAGTAAACCACTTTAAAAGTTTCTGATGTAATTTATTTATTTATACGAAGATAATACATTAAAATAACACAAACTTAAAAACTTCATAGCTTAACCTGCTTACCTACATAAATAAATAATTTACAAAATAAAAAACATATCACCCCCAGCGCCGCCATCAGGAATGGTGCCAAATAGGCTGGCAGCATTGTCGCGTTGGATGGCAAGGCTGATCCGTTGACCAAGACAGCTGCCAGCCTTTTGATCACCAGTCACTTCGGTGAGCCTCTTTGACAATTCCTTAAAAAGGGAACGAGCGCTTGGACCTCATGGGCCCATAGTCTCAACACCAAACGGCACAAATATGTAGTTCTCAATAAGAGCTGAATATTTGCGCCGCTTGGAGCACTCGGCAGAGGCCGCCGCTGCGCCTGCAGCTAGGGAGGTACTACCTGTATGAAGTTTCTTTTATCCTTATATTTTTAACTAATTGTTCACCTCACATGTGTTCCAGAAATACGCCCCCCTATACTGGCTGACGTTCCCCCTGATGATGGGGATGTTGAGCCTAAATTCGTCGCTATTCCTGAAGGAAGGCGGGCGGGCATCCCTCCCCACCAGGCTGTTCTACGCCATGGTCCCCAAGAGCCTGTGGGGGTTGTTGATTCTAACCACCATATTCGGGATGATATGTAAAGTGGAGAGTGAGTATTGAAGAGATTCATCTCTGATTATAAGTCGCGGCACGAAACTCTAGCGCTGACCGTTATTGCGCAGAAGTGAAACTTAAGATGTGTTGGGGGGAAACGAGGTGCGCGGGTGGGCGTGCGTTGCGCCGATTGGCTCTCCAGTCGTACCCATGCGTAGCTATACCTGACGCGTTTTGTTCAGCACTAGAGTTACGTACCGCGACCTGTATGACTGTATGAGTCATGTGCACCGTTTTTTAAGAGGTTAAAAATATTGACTATGCCGTGCCTTTACATTTTTGAATGCGCTGTCTTTGTAAAAAGTAATATTAAAATATTTAAGGCCAGAACTCGTGAGCGTCATATTGGAAAACTTTGTGTAACTGTAATACGGCACTATTTAGGAAAAGTGTGTTTTGCAATGCTCCTTATATTTATAGTAAATTACCTGAAAGTGTGCGAGAAATTACCGTGACCAATATATTTTAAAACAAATTACAACATTTTTTAATAGAAAAATGTTACTATACGGTCCGTGAATTTTTGGAAGACAAAAGTTTTTAGACTTATATAGAAAATGACATGCATGAAATAATTCCAATCATATATTTATCGCTTATTGACATTTTGAATTAACTATGTTAAATTTATTAATGTGACATTGAAATAATTAATATTATATTGCATGCCGATAAGGCAGAATATGGCTGCACTGTATTAAAATGTATATATGTAACAACTTAGCAAACTGAATTCGCAATAAAGATGATTTGAATTTGATTTCAATTTGAATTTGTTATTTATCTAGCGATCGCCCGCGAATTTGTTCGCGTTGAATTTCGTTTTTTGAGAATCCCACAGGAACCTGACGTTTTTCCGGGATAACAAGTATCCTGTGTCTCAATCTAGGTCATAAACTATATGCGTAACTAATTTCATCCAAATCTGTTCAGTAGTTTTTACGTGATTGAGTAACAAACACATAAAAACAACTATACAAACTTTCACAATTATAATATTCGTGAGATTAGCGGTTACTAAACTTTCATCCCCAACTATACAGTTTTCAAGTTCTATTTTGGCGGGAAAAAGTAGCTTGTACCTGTAACCCCCATATTTTGCATTTTCTACAATAGACCATATCCACATCGTCAGACAGGTGCTTCAAAAGTACAAGGAGTACAATAAAGCTTATTATCTTGGGTTTGTGTATTTTAATAAAGCATTCGACTCCATAGAACATAACAGCATTTGGATTGCACTAGAAAGGCAGGGAGTTGCTTCTAAATACATCAGAATATTAAAAAATATCTATTCCATGAGTACCGCTAATATTAAGCTAGAAAAAACAGGAGAAGAGTTCCCTATCTAAAAAGGTGTCCGACAAGGCGACCCTATTTCACTGAACCGATTTTCTGCAGTTCTGGAAATGATTTTTATAAACCTACTATGGGAAAACAATGGTCTTAATATTGACGGAGAACTACTTAGTCATCTACGCTTCGCACATGATATTATCCTGTTTACTGAAAACCTTAAAAATTTACAAGACATGCTGCAAAAACTATCCTATGAAAGCACCATGGTCGGCCTATCAATGAACCCATCAAAAACGAAGGTGACCAACTCAATTAGGAAAAGCATTCAAATTAGTAATGGGCACAAAAACATAGTCTTAAAAAAAACTTAGTTAACGTGGCTCCAAGCATTGGACTATGACTCAACTGAAGCACTTATGTCACAATATAAATAATAACGTTCTAAAAAAACCAGCTTACATTCATTCAGAATTCACGCTTTCACAGATTGAACACTGTCATACTAATTCACTCACACACTCTCACATAACCACACACACACACACTCTCACATAACCACACACACACACTCACTCACACACACACACACAAACACACACGCGCATGCACATCACACACATTCATTTATGTTTGAGATTCTAGTTGTTGTCTTTTTAGTGGTATTGTAAATATTTTTTTTAAATAAGCTATATTACCAATGTTCGGATTCGATGAACCTGGTGACCTGTAACACAGGTATTACCATTCCTATTTCAGGCACCAGACTCTCACATCTTATGTAAGATTATGTCCACCTTATATAGCTTCCCATATTATGTAAGTTGTGCAGAGTAATAAATTATATTATTATTTATTTATTTATTTATAGATATTGAGTATGTCGACTAGTATATATATTTAAGCCAAATCGCACTGTGTTTCGTGCTGTAGACGTATACCGTCGTATCCTGGAGTGGCCGGGCTGGGTGTCCCTGGTGCGGCTGACCTACTGCACCTACAACGTGCACATGACCATCATACGCTGGCTGTACGCAGAGGACACGCAGCTGACATTCGTCTCCGAGCTGCATCTGGTAAGTTCTTTACCGACTTCGCAAAGAAGGTTCTCAATAACCTTTTTTGAAATAAATATCTCTAATTACCCGATTTTAAAGATTGTATTCTTGTATATTCTAAGTATTCACTTAATCAAATCTGTTTGAGCAACATTGGGTATCACTTTATTAACAAATGATTTCTACGCAATAATGCGCAAAAAAGTTACCTCTCTCATGAAGAGAGTTTATGACAGCCACAATAACATCTTGAAGGTTGTAGGGGGCAGGTACGAGTGTCCTATAAGTAATCACTGGACAACTGTACTTGTAAAATGTAATGAAATGCAATAATTTAATAATGTAGGTAATTATTATGAATTTTTAATGTTAATTTTGTAATTATTTTTATTGACATTGTAATTTTGTATTTATTTGAATTATTTTGTTGTTGACATTTCTAATTTTGTATTTATTGTATTTTTGATTGTAATTTGTATGCTTTTATAATTATTATTCTTGTTTTTTTTTATGTGGTTTATATGGCTAAATGGCTGAAATAAATGAATTGAATTGAATTATTATTCAATTTATTTAAGTGATAACTTAATACAACGACAACGTTTAAGTGCATGGGCACAGGCCTATGGGTGAAATAGGGAGATTTGGCGGTGACCCACCACGGGGCTGTCGCTTCTAACGACTGCAGGTGCAGCCGGGTCCAAGCTCGAGATAGTACATATTTGTTCCCCCGCATTTCGCTTCCACGATTGCAGACCGTATTTAAATATAATATAGATATAACCTCAGATTACAGAACAAAAAACCCATGGAGCTCACGGTACACGCAATGCGTGCCACCGAAGCTTTTTTTGTCTTTGTGAAGAGTTCTTACGTTGTATAAATAAGGCGGCATAGTTTTGATTAAAACTGAATATTCACGGGACGTACTCATAACACGACGCGTTCTGGTGTACTGACGCGTAGGGATGCGCCGATCCGATCCGATCCTTTGAAATCCGGTGATTTTCGGATCGGATCGACGCCATACGATTTTTTGCCGGATCGTTACAAAACTTGAAAGATCGGATCGCTTGGATCGTATGAATTAAAACGCGGTTTGTTTACATTAAATTGGGTAGGTACTTACTAAGGTTTCTGTTACGAACTTCATCTTTGTTTACATTTTAACTTGGCGGCATTCTTTGCAGGTGGATCCGTAAATCTTATACATTCTATTATTATAAACAAAAGTTGTACCTGATTAGGTGTGACGATTATTGATAGGTTTACCAAATAAAAATCTAAAATAATTTGTCTTATTTATTGTATCCAATCCGATCCGATTTCTTGAAGATCGGATCGACGGCATGCGATCCGATCCGCGGATCAGATCGTAACATTACGATCCATTACGATCCGAAAAATCGGATCGACGATCCGGATTGCACATCCCTACTGACGCGAATTGATAGTAGCTTTTGATTTCGCATTTAGTAATTTTAGTATGGTGCTACGCATTGCGTGTGCCGTGCGCTTCATCTGCCTTTTGTTCTGTAATCTGAGGGTATAACAAAAACACATCAATTTATTCTTAAACCACATTTTAATATTGATTCACTTACATCAGTATTCGTAGCAAATCGCAGTGTCGTAGAGACCTTTCTGTACCATTTTCCAACTAAAAAAAATCGCTCGTGGGTTGGCTTCGAAAGTTTTCTAGTTTTTAGCCTAACAGAGAAAAACATTGAATGTTTTGCTGATTTACACAAGTATTTAAACCTTAATTTATACTGTTTTTTGTTTTGTGACAGGTAACCAAATCGATGGGCGTCATCGTGTTGACATTCATCCTGTCGACATTCGTGTGGTTGTTCGTAGAGGCGCCCTTGAACAATCTCCTCAAAAGGTTTTTAGGAAAGAAATCCATTCTTCAAGTTGAAAGTGATAAAAATAAATCAGAATAAAGTCGAAGAGAGAGACATTAAATATTTTCATAAAATGTTTATTTGATTGTATCATTTATCTAATTAAAATTGCTTATAATGTCTTCAATTGTTACAAAAAAACGAAATTGTGCTAAGCTTTGAGGTGTATTAAAGTTTAAAAATATTTAAAAAGCGTGCATGGAAGCGGATGACGGAATTGTGTGAAATAAATACGATACCCATTAAACAGTTGAATTAATCCAGTTTAAATTATTTCTCCCCGTATTTTCATTTAATATTGTATTTAGCACAGAATATTAAATACTTTAACGTGTGTGAGTACTTATTACCTATCAGACACACATAGGGATACTCTGAAAAAGATGAAATGAAATTATAATTTATTCATATTGACTTATTAAAACGACGACCTCCGTGGCCGGGTGGTTTGTACGCCGGGTTTCATGGTGAAACCGACTCGAGAGGTCCCAAGGTCGACGGTTCAATTACCGGTGGGGGCAGATGTTTGTGTGATGAATACGAGCATTTGTACTCCAGTCATGGATGTTTAATATGTATTATACTTCTGTGATTTGCCCTTCGAGATTACACTTAATTCACTTGTAGTAGCACGCATTATGTGCTGCAATCGTACACAATTTTAGAGCAACATTAACCTTTGCCTACAAAATATAACATAAAAATATAAAATATGCGTTCGCACTGGGGGTAACTCCATATATTCATACACGTTTGGGTCGCGGCCATCGTGATGAATACGAGCAGTTGCACTCCAGTCATGGATGTTTGATATAAAACATTGGATTCTATCTGTTACCCTAGTATCCCATAACACAAGCCTTACAGTGCTTACTTTGGGGCTAGGCAATTGGTGCGTTTTAAAAAAAAAGGCTCCACGATTTTTTTCAAACCACCCATTCTGAACATCTTTTAGCTGACGGGAAGAATGGGCGCAAGAAACACAGAAGACGCAACGTTTTCATAAAATGATGTCACTACCAATATAACGTTCGCTTACATTTTGATTGCTGTGTCATACAGTCATACAAAAGAAAAAAATGTATATCAGGATGCACATAATAAATAGACTCATTTCCAACTCGACATCCAACTTCAGGTGGTCATCAATAATTCACTGTATTATTATATGTTTTCTTTAACAGAAGCAGATATCTACATCTCTCAAAATAAAACAATCTTCAGATTTGTTAATTTTAAATTATCTAAATAGTTAGCTAATAATATAATTAGCTAATAGTTTTGTTAATTTAAAATTTTTAGACATTAGCGACAGAGATCGCATAATAGTAAGTCACAGTCGTCATCGACCGAGTCGCTGGCGATCAGTCGACAGTGCGTAATGGCTCTAATAGTAAGTCACAGTCGTCATCGACCGAGTCGCTGGCGACCAGTCGACAGTGCGTAATGGCTCTAATAGTAAGTCACAGTCGTCATCGACCGAGTCGCCGGCGACTGTGACTTACTATAGTTTAAATAGGTGCTTGCGCACTTAGTCGTCAGTCGCCCAGCAGGCCAATTATGCTCGCTAATTGTGATATTGTTTTGATGTCAATTTCACATTACGTATTATGCTCTCCGAAAAATGCGATATCAAAATGACATCAACTTATGCGTACCTATTATGATCAACTCTTTAAAATGATATCAACTTAAATGCGTATTACGTTCAACTTTTTGACTTAAAACAGTATCGCATAAACGTCAAAAATGTGATAGGTACAAGATATGATATTGATATGATCTTGATGTGACATAGGAATGTTTCATAATACCAATTTAAAAACAATGTCAAGTTGGCATCAACATCATATTGAAATCACATTATGATTATATCACTAAAGCATAATTGACCCGCAGGCGACTCGGCGACTAGCCGCGTTGTGGCGACGCACAGGCGACTTGCGGTCGCCGGCGACCAATAGAAGCACGGCTTCAAATGGGAGCGTTCACACTGCAAGCAACTGTCGTAGCGACCGGACGTCGCGCACAAAAATGGCTTAGGCTTTCGATACTGAGAAATTTATATTGGAAATACAATGCCGAAAAGCAATTTGGGACTTACTGAGTCACGAATAATCTAATCGAGATTTGAAGAAAAAACAGTGGGAAGATATAGTGGAGTTATTTGGAGGTGAAGGATTACCAGACGAAGAAAAAAAAAAACATAGGTTAGTTAAAACTGTCATTTATTTTTTAATAAATTCTGTTCATTTGCCAAGATAATTGACCCTCAGTTATAAAATAATCAGCAAATATATCTCTGTATGACATACCACGTCGCGTAGCTCTTTGAATACCTGTTGGCACTTCTTCTAAGCCAGGAATGCACAGGGTATCTTCGAATTTATATCCGTCTCTTTCTCGTACATAGTTGTGAAGAACACAACATGTTTTAATGATGCTTGTTACTAGATCTAAATTCACATTAATAGGTCTGTGAAAAATCTGCCACTTATTTGCTAATATGCCAAATGAACATTCGATATAGCGCCGAGCACGAGAAAGCCTATAATTAAATACTTTTTTCTTTGTTGTTAAATTTGATCCACCAAACGGTCGCATAATTTTATCAGATTGCCCAAATGCTTCATCACCAACAATAACAAACGGGGCTGGTATAGGATTTATCGATGAAATCGGCTGATGTTCCGGAACTTGTAAATCATTATTCATTAGCTTTTGATAAAATGTTGAATATGCAAATATAGTAGAATCGCTATCCTTTCCATAGGAACCTACATCTATGTATACGAACTTATAGTCTGCGTCACAAATAGCAAGCAGAATTATAGAAAAGAAATGTTTATAATTATAACACACTGATCCACTGTTATAAGGTTTTATAGTTCTTATATGTTTACCATCTATGGCACCTATACTCGATAAAATTGGCTCGTAAATAAAAATCTTTTGCGATTTTTAACCAATTTTCTGTTGTCGGTTGCGGTAAACACATGTCTTTCAGTAAAACCCATATAAAATGACAAACTTCTCTTATTATCTCAGCAATAGTTGAAATCCCAAGTCTGTATGAGTAATGTATATCTACAAATTTGAAGCCACTTCCAAGATATCTGAAATAAAAAAAATACATGTTTCATTATAATTGATGACGACCTCCGTGGTCGAGTGGTTTGTACGCCGGGTTTCATGGTGTCGCCGACTCGAGAGGTCCCGGGTTCGAATCCCGGTGGGGGCAGATGTTTGTGTGATGAATACGAGCATTTGTACTCCAGTCATGGATGTTTAATATGTATTTCAATATAAATATGCTTATATATGTATAGTATATCTATTCTATCCGTTACCCTAGTATCCCATAACACAAGCCTTACAGTGCTTACTTTGGGGCTAGGCTAATTGGTGTGAGCGTTGGAAATATTTATTTATTTATTTATTATTATTATTAATTTATTTCCAGGTCAATCACTTCAGAGGAAATGGAAAAATATAAGAAGCTGCTTTGCTCGAGAAATACGAAGATTAAAAAATACCAAAAGCGGATCTGCTACTTCTTATAAAACTCCCTATATTTATTTTAACCAGCTGCTGTTTTTAAAGAACAGTGTTGGTAATTTAAACACAGAGAATAGCCTTACGGAAGAAGAAAACTCGACAACTGATCAAGAACCTTTAGGACCTTACTCGAGAGAAAATATAGTAGGAAGAAAAAAGAAAAAACCTGCAGATGATGGCACAAAAGAATTATTGGAAACTTTAAACAAATGTATCGATACTCGTAAAAATGACGCGGATATTTTGGAACGAGATGAGGACAGAATGTTTCTGTTGTCCCTTTTATCATCTTTCAGGAAAATTCCCGAGCACAAAAAGCCAGCTGCGAAAATTCAATTAATAACAATAATTGATTCATTCGGAACCAATATTCCAAATAATGTATATCCAAACGCAATGTGGCGAAATTATAATGAGTACGACTGTACTTCAGCACCAAGTCAACAATCACGTTTATGCCCTGAAGCACAAAATTACTATACGCTACCAACTACAGTCCCTTCACCGCCAGAACGCTCAGAGTCGCGAGTTTCAACTGCCACTTCATGTGCTTCGCAAGATTCAGAAATTTTGGACTTATTTTGAATCTTTATTTTCTTTTTTGTGCTTTCAATTTAATATTTGTTAATTATAGTATTGATTTAATTATATAATAAATACCTGTTGTATAATTATTTACGATTTATTTTTAAACCAGCTGACGCATGACTGTGACATGTATACAATAACTAGTTGTACCCGTGGGCTTTGCTCTCCGTGAAAATTTCTGGATATAAAGTACCCTATGTCCTTTTCCGAGTCTTAAATTATATTTATGTTAAATTTTATCCAAATTGGCAGAGTAGTTTTTGAGTTTATTCATTACAAACATACATAGACAAATATACAAATCTTGCCTCTTTATAAGATTAGAGTAGAAGTGTAGATAATGAAATTGTCACTTACCTTAGTGTTATAAATAATTTTTCTTCCGCAGAAATACATGGCCGCATATTTGTATCTGTGCCAGTTATATGTGGTTTCAGAAGACACAATAGCTCATCAAACGAACGCACAGACATTCTTGCGTAATTAAAAAAATTACGAGGGTATTTTCTCACGTCTTCATAAAATACTTTAAACATCCCTTTTGATCTCCGTTCTTGTAACAAAGGATGTACCCAACACTCTTTTGGTTTTCTTTTATTTTTCTTTCTCTTTATTATGAGTAGCGCTACTATTGCAGCTTCTTCGACGTCCATTCTGCACGAATGTCCTTAGAATACTGTCGCTCGGCTTGGTCTCTTGGCCCTAGTTTCTCTGTTTTGGTCGCCGAGAGACTGAGTCGCCGGCGACTAGTCGACAGTGCGTAATGGCTCTAATAGTAAGTCACAGTCGTCATCGACCGAGTCGCTGGCGACCAGTCGACAGTGCGTAAATTCTTGATATTGATATCAAGATTGATTGATTGATAGCTCAGTGTGTTACTGTAGCTTATATCTTCAACTGATGACTTTAGATTGCCATTCACTGTTCGTCATCAACTTTTTGATCGTCAACGACACGAGAGTAAAGAGGAAGCAACTGAACACAAAAAATGTTGACAAGGAGTGGCTGATTTCATACTGGTTCTTTACGAATCAAATATACATTGGTATCTAGTATCCGTCACAAGACACAAAAGTGGAAACATGGACACGGTTGTGCAGCTCCTAAAATAAGGCAAACTTTATATTGTTTTAAACTTTCATGGTCACTAACATTATAGCTATTAACGGAATAGGGGTGATGACGGGGTACAGTAAATGAAATTCTATTTAGTCCGTCAGTAAGATGATCACAAAATAAATGGACACGTATTTTTTCTTTGGGCAATCAACCAAAAAATGACAAAGTTATAGCGCGTCAAAGTTTGGGAGTAGGGGCTCGTGACATGAATTTTCACTTATAAGTGTACTCAAACGTGACGTCATGCGAATTTTAAAATCAATATATCTCTGCAATGTTTATATTAAGTGAAAAAAGAAAAAAATCGTGTCCAATACTTTTTGATAATCTACCTGATAAACGAAGAAAAAAAAATTAGTCATCATCCCTATTGTTACTATGTACTCGTACCTTGTTTTTTACGAGTCTCCGATATTTCGGCACTGTTGCAGTAACAGTTACTCCGTGATCATGGCGCAAGCCACAGTGCCGAAATTTCGTAGACTCATAAAAACAAGGTACATGGTAACAATCCCGTTAATAGCTATAATATAAGGCAAACTTTTTTCAAAATCGTCAGTTGTCTTGTTGTCAATTGAAAACAATGTTTATAACACCTTTGACATACAGATATGTAAATGAGTATACGGTAATTTAACAGGGTTACTTTGATAATTACGAAAACACCACACATTGTAAGTAGTTACATACGAGTATTTTAATTTTCTGAATTGGCATTATGAAAGTACGGAATCGTTTTAATGACATCATGAAAAGTACACGAACTGACATGACGATTTTACTTTTTGAATTTGCATTCTGAAAACAAATTCTTAGTTTTTTTTCCATTTTAACAGATTCACAAAATCATGTAGTGATCGTCGTAAACCTTTATTCATTTTTTTTTCTCATCTTAAATACAGAGATAGATTATTAGAGGCGTTTTATTTAAAAAATAGGTTTATAGCAGTAAGACAGTGTTAGATACTTATAAAATATGGTAAAATGGACCATCGTACTTGCAATATTCTTCTTCAACCACTGTTCGGCGACTTCAATAACAGAGAAGCTTCCGCGTAAGTTACAATCTCTCTTTAAATAGATATTGGTGTCAATTCTGACATGATTCTCTAAACCTAAACTTAAATTAGACAACAGTGTATCCTTGTCATTCTTTACACAGAATGAAAAGGAGAGACTGATGTTAAATTTAGTTTTAAGTTTAGAGGATCATGCCAGAATTGACACCATTCTCTACAGTTACTACAAACAAAAAAGCCTTTGGAGATTGGTGTTATCCTTCATATATTATAAAATTCAAAATCGTTTATTCAGTCTAGGCTGTTACAAGCACTTGTGAATGTCGAAGAGCTACGCCATCGGTTCGCAAATCTACGGCGGGAGACCTTGTACTGAGAAGAACCGGCAAGAAACTCAGCAAGGGCTGTTTTTTTCTCCCTGTATTATATACAGAGTCGTCAAATTGAAAAATGACTTCAATATGAGGTAACTCATAAAGTCACTTTCCATTACAAACAAAAAAAAAATGAAAATAATATAAAAAATATGACTATAAAATAAAAAATATATATTTATATATAAAAAACTGGTTTAACAAAGTTTAGGAATGACGTGTCCTACCGTTTAGGCAAAAAAAAATAATAATAATGAACGATTAAATTTTAGTACAACGATTAATAGTACCCAGCGAATTAAGAGCAGACTCATCTCCGCTGGCAGCGCCCGTTCACGAGCATGACGCATGAACCAGCCATCGCTTCGCTCAACCATATTTTAGGGAACGCAACGACCCGCCTCACACGACACCGCCGAAGAGATTTTTAAGAGAGCATGACTACCCATAACCACTCAAACCAAACTGCAAAATAGTTACTTAGAGTTAAGGTAATTTATCTGTACGACACTGCAAACAAATACAAAACAATTTTGCAGTTACAGCCATGCAGTTTTGTCATTCAAGTATTCTTTAATAGTATAATAGCCTTTTTTAAGTAAACAACTTTTAATGTAACATTTGAACTCATTTATGGGTAACTCAAGAACAGCATCAGGAATTTTATTGTAAAAATGTATACCTTAACCCATAAAAGATCGGTAAACCTTCTGTAACCTGTAGGGTGGCAATGCAAGCTTGTTTCTATTCCTTGTGTTAAAATTGTGCACGTTACTGTGTTTGGTATACAAATTGATATTATTTTTAACAAGGAGTATGCAATTGTAAATGAATTGAGAAGCAACAGTCAAAATGCCAATTTCTTTAAATTTTTCTCTAAGAGATGTTCGGCTACTCAATTGATAAATAGATCTCACATCTCTTTTTTGTAAAATGAATATACTTTCAATATCAGCTGCTGTTCCCCAGAGTAAAATGCCGTATGATAAGATACTATGAAAGTAACTAAAATATACAGTCCTGGCAGTATCTATATCAGTAAGTTGTCTTATCTTTCTTATGGCATAAGCTGCTGAACTAAGTTTACCAGCCAAAAGCATAATGTGATGACTCCATGCAGTTTTGAGTGTACCGTTATACCCAAGAATGTAGTCGAGTCTACTAAATCTAATTTTTCATTATTCAATTTAATTCCAATATGCTCAACTTTTACATTAGGTAAAGAAAATTGAATACACTTGGTTTTATTAGCATTTAGCTTTAGATTATTGACATTAAGCCAATGCAGAACTTGCGATAGAGCATTATTCACATCGTCATAGTTGTTTTTGCACCTGTCAACGTTAAATAATAAAGATGTGTCATCAGCAAATAATACAATCTCACACAAATTTTCCACTAAAAATGGCAAATCATTTACATATACTAGAAACAGGCAGGGACCTAAAATTGAACCCTGGGGAACGCCCATTTCCACATGAGATCTAGATGATCTAACACCATTTACCTCTACAGTTTGTATTCTGGAACTGAGGTACAACTGTATCAATTTATATGCAGTACCTTTGACTCCATAACGACTCAATTTCAATAACAGCGTGTCATGATCAACGCAATCTAAATGTGAAAGTTTGTATGTTTGTTAATCAATCACGCAAAATCGGCTGAACGGATTTGGATAACATTCGGCACACGTTAACGACCTGGTTTGAAGCGTAGGATACTTTTTCTCCGGGCAAAAATGTTAGGTTCCTGTAGGATTCGAGCTAAGCTGAACTTTGGAGCTGAGTGAATTGGTAAGGGAGGAGTCCACCACAGGACAAGGAAATAGCAGGATTTTTAAAGCTTTTGCCTCTTGACCAACTACAAATTAACAACAACCTTTCTTTACAAACAGGTGAAGAGTTCTCCGAATTCCCGCTTTTTCGACATCTGGACCGGTTCACGCCATGCGTGGAGTCGAAGGGAGGAGTGTACTGCAGCACCAGCTTCCATCTTGTAGCCGCCGGTCACAACGAGCTGTACGAGAAAATAGAGGTTCTTAATGTTGTTAACAAATTGTAAATATCTAAGTATTTAAGTGAACCAACTCAGTTTCGCACGGATGTTATGGTAGATTCATTAGAATGTAACAAGTAGGTAGTTAACCTTCTTGAATCCCTCTTTCTATTGCTGTAACCTGCTCTCAAATCCATAAGATCTGTGTGTTCCGTACAGGGGGCACTCTATGAGGACATGGAAGATGTCCTCCTCTGCGCTTGGGTCCTATATAAATCTATGTCTTCTTAAACCTATGGCGGAAAAACCTCCATGCCTCGTGATGATCTGAGCAGCAATCCAATCAATCTTAACATTTCTTACTATACGTTAAATCAATATAAAAATGAATATTTAGAAGGACATGTGACTTTTCTAGAATCTAACCACATCGGCGGTGAGACATTACGATTACCGGAATCCGCATTACGGATACTGCGTCACGCAGCGCTGCAAGCAGTTCTACAAGGGGGACTCTGATTTGGAACTGCTGGAGGCTATGGGCGCGTGCCTCAACCATACCTTGGAGCGGGAGTACGGGCTGCGCGCGCGCATCAACTACAGCACGTGCTACCGGCACGGGGAGCGCAAGCACCGGGTCACGTGGCTGGACTGCGCTGCTGCCGTGTTCTTCCTCACGATCTTTGCGTCTGTTGTAGCTGGCACCTCATATGATATCTTCGCCACAAATAAGGATTCAAACTGTAAGAATGGATAAAATATTTTCCTAGTCATAATCTCGTTTCGCTGATATATATATGAAAGTTTACAAAATGCAATTGATAGGTATATCATAATGTCATTTTTTTAAAGCTTAGGGCGAGAACACAACACAGAGTCGCATCTTAAAAATCTACGATGTCGTTAAACGCATCGTGGAATTATTCGATATGCCGCATCGTATTATTGTTATTTGATAATGTATTATTAATAAATGTTTACATAATTCATACCTTTTGTTTTAATTTATGATCACTAACTGTAGAGTCCATTGATATGAAGCATCAATGACTTCTTTAATAATGTAGGGGCATGGTAAATTTAAGGATTAGTAAATCAATAAGACAGAAAGAAAACCGTTATTTTCGATACAAATATAATATAGTTTACACTAGGACTTAGTAACCTATGTATTTTTATATTTTCTTTTTCAATACACACACAAATGAACGTTGTCCCAAGGTTACTTGATGTGTTTCTCCCTGCCGGCCAACTGGGCGCAGCTGAAGGCACCCTGGCCGAGTGACAAGATGACAGCTCGACTCGTTGGAATCAATGGCATGAGGTAAGTATGTACTGCCGTCAGCCTAGATATATAATATGTTGGTGCCTGAATGTAACTAAAGTGCAATCCCTAAAAACTTCTTTGCCCACCTTAAAATTTTAACGAATCCCTAAAAATGGCTGCCCACCCTAGTAAAAATCTCTAGCTACGCCAATATTGTGTAGGTGCAATGCAGATACTTCTTACAAAATAGCTATAGTTACGAAATTTAACAGAACTGAAAAAGGTTATACTTTAGTCGATCTTAAATATTCACTTTTTAAGAAGTTCAGCATTACTATTTATCTCCATGCTTAGTTGAAAACAGCATCTGTTAGCGATTCTGTATAATAAACTCTCACTTCCGATTTCGGTAGCTGCCATTTTAGATATTAGTTTGATACGCATTACGCCATTAGACGGCAAAATGTCGCTATGTCTGCAGAAGCAGCCAGTATTAGTTAATTGGCATTTGTCAGAAATCTGAATAAACTAGATCGTAAGTTAAATTGCATCTTACAAAATGTCTATATTTGTCTGAGGGGAGCCGATTACGTCCATTTATAAATCTGCTAAATATGCCATAAATCGTAACATAAAATCTTAAGTTCCCCACTGTCAGAAATTAAGGAGCATCGCTAACTCACAACAATAACTAAATACATCTCTGTTAAACTTAAAAAGTAATCTTTTAGTTTTGTTTATGTTTTATCTACAATAAATAAATAATAAATATTTCCAACACTCACACCAATTAGCCTAGCCCCAAAGTAAGCACTGTAAGGCTTGTGTTATGGGATACTAGGGTAACGGATAGAATACATATATGAGTATATTTACATAGAAATACATATTTAACATCCATGACTGGAGTACAAATGCTCGTATTCATCACACAAACATCTGCCCCCACCGGGATTCGTACCCGGGACCTCTCGAGTCGGCTACACCATGAAACCTGGCGTACAAACCACTCGGCCACGGAGGTCGTCATAATTAATTGTTGAATTGGGAATGCAGTTTTCAACTTAGATCAAAACAAAAAGGGAAGATACGGCACTCGCGGCTCAAAAGTGATCCGCTTAAATTGTGGTGCACGACCACAATTCGCTTTAGCCACTCTTGATCATTCAAACACGTTATATTGAGTGCACATGCACTCAATATAACAGTATTGCGTATATTCTGTGATAAAAAGATAAAACAATGCCTTCGATGCTTTTATAAAGAACACAAATAGTTGCAAATCAAATAACAAAATATGCCTTAGCAACAACACTTCTCATTCGTAAAACTGTAAAATCATTGTTTTCTCAAAAAATACTGTTTGTCGTGACTGCTCCGTTTCGCTCGCTCTGGGTTGAAGCGTACGCTTCTGTCTCGCTCGCTCGATTGAATTTTATTTACAGACGTGTGCGTGTCTTAAGAGTTGCTTATCTGCCGTCCTTAAGCTAAAACGCGGCTAAATGACATAATCAACTTTTGAGATATGGCCAAAAAACGGCTCGTAAACTTAAAATTATTGCTATTTTGTAACCATTTAGCACATGAAGGTTTTTTAGATTTAAACTATAAAAGATATGAATACTTGATAAAGACAAATCGATAGAGAGTGCAATTTAGGGCTGAAAAATAGACCGCATGTCACTTAGCCGCACTTTAGTTTGAGGACGGCAGTTATGTAGTTGAATCGTTCTTCCCTTTTTATTTTAATAATAATAATAAGGTTCTCAATCACATTTTAGAAAGTGTCATTTTTTTACAGAGCAATTACCTCAATAATCGTAATTTATACACACGCGGCTCTTGGCGTTGGCCCCACTGTTGAAAATCCGTATCAATCAGAACAAGTAAGTTTAAACTCTACTTAACCAAACGAACTTCAACAAGTATAATATGTAAGTTCGTTAAAAAATTTACTAACGACTTCCGCTCTGAGGCAGGTAGTTATCTATTCCATGGCGTCTTATAGCGACATAATTTTTCCATTTTTCTGTGTACTGACAAACTGGTTTAGTCATAAGAAATATATTACCCAGATCCGTAATGGATCTATTTTTATTAAAACCACACTATATTCCCCTGTTTTCTAAATCTTAATAAATAGATAGGTATATATACAGGGTTAATTTGAAACACCAACAACGTCTAAGGGGGTGATTCTATCCATTAACAGGAACAACTTTGCAAAAATCTGCTGTTTCATACAAAAGTGCAGCATCAATCGACCGAAATGTATGAAACAGCTGATTTTTTTTCGCAATTTCAAAGTTGGTCCAAACATTTATATCTATTAATCTTAATAAATAGATATACCCTTTCCACCAAGACAGGCGTAGTGGTGATTTAGGATCACTGCATCTGTCCTAGTGAAAATGATTATTGCAAAAAGAGGATGGGTGTAAGAAATATAAAAATCATTTCATTATAATATAAAACAACCTTTATTATCACAGAACTGTTCATCGAAGCATTCAAAACTCTGTGTTACAGAACGCAGCTTATTTCATATGTTATTTTCTAGACATATAACTGCAACTGTTAAGTATGGAATTCAAAATGAAAAAGAAAATTTTGCTCTAGATAATGGAGTCATTCAGTTTCCGGATCATGGGGCACACGCACATCGTAATGCAGACATTCTTCGTCTTTTCGGGAATGTTCATGACATACTCTCTCCAAATATCTAATGAGAAGAACCCCTTGACGTTGCGGTCGCTGCCGAAGGCGATATTCTTCAGATGGTACAGGTAAAATCAATGTGATAATAATTAGATAGATGATTAAATCTAAAGAAAAGTTTACTAGAAAAAAATCCACGCGGACCAGGCAGCGGACGGGACTCGAACCCGCATCCTTCGCAATCCGGGCGAATACACTGACCATTATGCTACCACGGCCCTATTAGCCGCGTCGAAATTTTTCTAGCCTTAAGCTGCAAGGCAGCGCCATCTCTTCGCATTGTAGGTAACCCACAATGTCAAATGAATACTTTTTCAAGTATTAAACATTTGAAAGAAGAAATAGCAATTATAGTTATGATTTTATATATTTTTAAGCATTTAACTGCTAGATGTCTAAAACTAAAGAAAAAAAAAAAGTACATTCGCCCGGATTGCGAAGGATGCGGGTTCGAGTCCCGTCCGCTGCCTGGACCGCGTTGATTTTTTTCTAGTAAACTTTTCTTTAGATTTTAACATCTAGCAGTTAAATGCTTAAAAATATATAAAATCATAGATAGATGATGGATAGATAATGCTTTAATTTTTTCTTCAACATACATATACATTTATAGACAGAGTAATGCAATAAAAAAAAAGATACAAGAAATCAGCCATGAAATATCCATTATGTATGCTGCAGAAAGCAAAAGACCAAGGCTCGGCTAAACATTTGCCAGTTTTAAGGCAAAAAAAACGATTTTCAGCCGTCACCTTTTTTTACCAATTATGTCATCACATTGATGTGATAATACAGGGTGTTGAAAATTCCTGTAACGAAGTCGAAGGCCACGTATTTGCCACATCATGACGATAATTTTCTTCTTCTACCCTCAGCCCATACGCTTGTTTATCACTCTTTTAACATAAAAAATGTACAAGATAGTTTTGTAAAAAACAGGAAGCGGGACCTATTAGGTTAGTATAATTATCAAATTGTCAAATAATATATAAAAAAACATTGTACCAACATAATTATATCGAAACTTCATTGTTACTTTCGGAATGTCCGCTTCTTCGCAAGTTTTAAACACTGTACCCTTAGTACGAGTTTTACAATTACGAAAACTATGATAGTTTTCGTGAGCTCGTACTCCTCCTAAGGGTACTGATTTTATTGTTGTTGTTTCAACACTAATAAATAGTGTTTAAATTCAATCATTTAATCATTTGCGTGTTCTCAAATTTTAAGTATATTTGGTAACTTTTCACCAAAATGGACATAGAAACATAATTTGCAATTACGAAAATTATGATAGTTTTCGTGAGTTCAAACTCGTACTGGTTTGGTAATTAACTTCATATTAATGTGAGTATGTGATAGGGAAAAATAAGAAATTCGGAAACTCAGAAAATTTTAGGAAAAAGACCAACATAAAGAAGATTTTTGATACTTTAGTGTGCGTTACAAAAATTGACACTTCCATTTCTTTTCGCTTCTTAACTTTCAAATGTAAATTAGAAGTTTTATTATTTTGATTTCATTTTAACAAACTGGTGATATTTCCCAGGTTGGCACCCGTGTACCTAGCCACGGTATTGTTCAGTGCAACGTGGTACAAGTTCTTACCCTACGGACCCTTCTGGCAGGTAGATACTTAATTTAATCAAAATATTTTTCATGTTATTGTATCATCCATGTCATAATATCCGAGGCGAGTCGACGAAATCAGTCGGATGTGTGCAATTGATTTAGAGCTCTAATTAATCATCATCAGCCTATTAATGTCCCCATTGCTGGGGCACAGGCCTTCCCTATGGATGGAATAGGAAGTTTTGGGCAATAACCCACCACGCGGGCTCAGTGCGGATTGGTGGGTGCCAACGGCTGCACATACAGCCAGGACCAACGGCTTCACGTGCCTTTTGAAGTACGGAGGAGCTCGAAATAGTAAATTTTTGGTCACCCATCAAATGACCGACCACTGCGAAAGTTGCTTAACTTACCACTTCCGCTATCGAGCTCCTCAAAGCTCTAATTACTTACTTGATAATGAAAGCGCTGTCGATGACAATAAAAGAATCATTTCTTAGTGTTATGTAGTTTTTTGAAGTGAAAACTTCTTTAGCGGCGTTGTACCCTTTTTTTGTATGGGTAAAAATTGTTAAACTCGCGTCAGGTTAAACACGTGGGCTGATCGCATCATGACACACAATAAAATTGGAAAGGTATTAGCTTTCAATATATTGGACGAAACATAGTAATATTTTATTTTACCGTATTATAATAATAAGTCTCTATCTAGGACGTCCACGTGGCAGCTTTATTGCGAAGAAAATGCATTTTTTTACAATAGATATCGCTAGGTGCACTTAAATGTGATTCATGTAAGTTGTTTTATTTACAATAGATGTCGCTAAGTGCGCTTAAACGTGATTCATGTAAGTTGATTTTCTGAGAGATAAACTTGTTTAATGTAATATAAATTGCCATATTTGTGTACGATAGCGCGATAAATAAATATCGTATTCTACCACATACATGATAGTACTTTTATACTGATAATTAAAGCAATTCGTGCAAAATTATTCCCTAACCATTCCAAAATATCAAAAATGCACAACGTTAATATTCAAGATTTCACTTCTGCCGGCACTCCCGGAGTGCAACCCGTCGTTTTTTATTATAAAGTAGGTTTTATTTTTATTGAAAAAGTTTTTATGGTAGTATTTATAATGGTTTCGAAGTTCAATTCTAACATTCCACCATTTATCACGTGGCCAGGAGCTGGTAAACGACGAGGTACACGACTGCCAGGCGCACTGGAGCTCCATGTTCTTCTTCTATTCCAATTACCAGTACGGAAGCCAATGCAACCCGCATCACTGGTACGCTATCCTTTAATTTTCCATTTTAAAACGAAATCAAAAGTTAAAGTTTTTAATTGGGTACATTTTAGCAATTTTTTCGACGTTTTGAATTTTTCCGAACAATTTTTTTGCGTAATAGTAATATAAGTTATTCACGGGATTGTAACCATGTACCTTGTTTTTAGCTTATTAATTTCTATCGTGAGGATGAATTTCAATTGTCGAGTGTGTGGAATCCTGTGGTTCGTATGTGTAAAACCGGAAATGATCAAAAAGTGTCGTGATCCGATACTGTAAGTGTTGTGTGTCGAGAACAGTTTCGAGTTAATAGTGAGAATGTGAACAGTGGTACGGGTATCGAACGCAATAAAAGACTTCGTCGGCGTGTAGACCGATATGTGTGCCAATAACAGCCTACCCGCAATTACTTCAGTTACTCCGTGATCATGGCGCTTGCAACAGTGCCGAAATATCGCAAATTCACTAAAAATAAGGTACATGGTAACTAGGGTTGCAACGATATATCGGAATATCGATGATATCGATAATATCGAGACCAAAATATCGATATTTATATCGATATTTAAAATTCACTAATATCGATAATATCGATATCGGAAATTCCAAAATATCGATATTACGTAGACTAAATTTGAACACAATAATATCAATTAATTTACCTGCTATGACTATCTAAATTGAATAATATCGAAATAACTATTGCTTTGAAATCGCAAGAGCTTATAGATGTATTAAAAAAATCTTGAACCCCAAGAAATATACTAAACTGGTGTGGATTCTGGCATGATTCTCTAAACCTAAAATTAAATTTGACAATAGTGTATCCTTGTCATTCTTTTTATACAGAATGAAAAGGAGAGACTGATGTTAAATTTAGTTTTAAGTTTAGATAATCATGCCAGAATCGACACCAACGTATATAGGTATAATCGTATACCTAATGGTAACTTATGTTACCTAAATAAAATCCTTGCCTCTCTTTCTAGGTAATTGTCAACTACTGATTAATTGAAATTTAATATTATTGTAATATAACACAAAATAAAATTAAGAATCTTATACAAATCGTAAATTTTTTAAGCTCGCCAAGTCAAGAAAGTAAGATAGGTATAGTAATTTTGGAAGCTTTGGGCTTACCCTATTCTGAAGCCATGGGCACGCTCTTGATGTGTGGGAGAGCTAAAAAACCGACATAGCTTGGAAAAGCACGAATGTAGCGAAGGCATTCGCAAATGTCGTCCCACATATGCGGGTTGGGGCATTCGTGCTAACGAATGGGAGTGATCTAATCAGGATAATAATTTTATTTTTTTGGTTTCCTGTCATTGCTGAAACCTGAAAAAATCCTGCTTGGCGCGATTTCATCAAGCGTGTTTAGCGAAAAAGCTGGCTCAATGCATTTTCCGAGAAACTCGCCAACAAACATATGAATGTGTCACACTCACCCCGTATTCTAATGTCAATAAAAAATAAAAAGGAAAAAATATCGATATATCGATAATATCGAGTTGAAATGGTCGATATATCGGATATCGATATTTTCCTGACTTCGATATAAATATCGATATTTCAAAAGACTTTGCATCCCTAATGGTAACAATCCCGTAAATAAATTATATTACTACTAGCTGTCTTACTTCTAGCTATCCCAGCGAACTTCGTACCGCTATAAAAAATAGGGGTTGGTGGTAGAAGGGTGAAAATTTAGGGTTGTATTTATTTTTGTATGATGTATCATAGAAAAATAAAAACAAAAAAAAATGTCCTTAAAAAAATCCTGACGGACCACCCTTAACATTTAGGGGGATGAAAAATAAATGTCCGATTCTCAGACTTACTGAATATGCATACAAAATTTCACAAAAACAAGGTGGAAGAAACAATATGCTTGCTCTCTTAGTGAACTATAATATTTTATCCAGTGTCACCGTCGAGAAGATTTTCTGAGGTTTGGAAAAGCTCATAAAAACGCAAATTCTGTGTTAATTATTAAGTTTTTTACTGTATTTCTAAGTTACCAGATAACGCATTCTATAATGCCTATCAATCCCAGTATATCATAAGATAATATCAGTATATCACTTCCATAGAATAGAATGTGTCCCTCAGGTCCACAGCCCTGGACTTTCACATGCACATCTTGGGCTTGCTAGTGATGCTGATTCCGTCAGAGAAGATGAGGAATACGGCGCTCTTCCTTCTCTGCACAATCGGTATAGTGGTACCTGGCATCGAGGTTTACTTGAGGGACATTGATGGCGTGATACTACCGTCTGGAAAGTAAGTATTTAGGAGGATCCAAAGCTCTTGACTTCCACATGCAGTCGTGCACATCCTGGGCTTGCTAGTGATGCTGCTGCCCTCAGAGGATTTGAGGAGCCCGGCGCTGTTCCTGCTCTGCGTCATCGGTATCGCGATACCTGGCATCGAGATTTACTTGACGGAATGCCCTCAGAGAAGTTGAAGAGCACGGCACTCTTCCTGCTCTGCGTCATCGGTATCGCGGTACCTGGCATCGAGATTTACTTGACGGAATGCCCTCAGAGAAGTTGAAGAGCACGGCGCTCTTCCTGCTCTGCGTCATCGGTATTGCGACAACTGGCATCGAGGTTTACTTGAGGGATATTGATGGCGTGATACTACCGTCTGGAAACTAAGTACTTAGGAGGATCCAAAGCTTTTGACTTCCACATGCAGTCGTGCACACCCTGGACTTGCTAGTGATGCTGCTGCCCTCAGAGGATTTGAGGAGCCCGGCGCTCTTCCTACTCTGCGTCATCGGTATCGCGGTACCTGGCATCGAGATTTACTTGACGGAATGCCCTCAGAGAAGTTGAAGAGCACGGCGCTCTTCCTGCTCTGCGTCATCGGTATTGCGACAACTGGCATCGAGGTTTACTTGAGGGATATTGATGGCGTGATACTACCGTCTGGAAACTAAGTACTTAGGAGGATCCAAAGCTTTTGACTTCCACATGCAGTCGTGCACACCCTGGACTTGCTAGTGATGCTGCTGCCCTCAGAGGATTTGAGGAGCCCGGCGCTCTTCCTGCTCTGTCTAATCGGTATCGCGACACCTGGCGTCGAGGTTAACTTGAAGGATATTGATGGCGTAATACTACCGTCTAGAAAGTAAGTAAATACTTATTTATTTTTATATGTATCCCGCAGGTCCACAGCTCTGGACTCCAGATGCACGTACTGTGCTTGCTAGTGATGCTGCTATCGACGACGACCTCCGTGGCCGTGTAGTTTGTGCGCCTGGTTTCATGGTGTCGTCGACTCGAAAGGTCCCGGTGGGGGCACATATTTGGGTGATGAATACGAGCATTTGTACTCCACTCATCTGCACTGGGCCCGCGTGGTGGGTCATGGCCCAATCTCCCTATTCCGTCCATAGGGAAGGCCTGTGTCCCAGCAGTGGGGACATTAATAAGCTGATGATGATCTCTTATCTATTAGACAAGTCCGTCCGTCCGTCTGTCTGTGGTGCTGTTTCAGCGGCCAAACCGTAAGAGATAGATAAAGAGAATATTTAAGTTATAAGTTAAGAATAGTCTGATAAGACTACAAACCGGATTTGAGTAACGTAGCACTTCCGGTTTTCGAGAAATCACGAATTTCAAACGAAACCACAAAAAATCTCCGAAGTTCTCAATTAATTAAATACATTTTTTTTTAAAACAGGTTTTGGTGAACATTTGGTTCACTGGTTTGCTAGTATTTAAAATAATATAAGACGACCTCCGTGGCCGAGAGTTTATACGCCGGGTGTCGCCGACTCGAGAGGTCCCGGGTTCGGGTCCCGGTGGGGGTGGATGTTTGTGTGATGAATACGATCATTTGTGCTCCAGTCATGGATGTTTAATATGTATTTCTGTATAAATATACTTATATATGTACAATATATGTATTCTATCCGTTACCCTAGTATCTCATAACACAAGACTTGCAGTGCTTACGTTGGGGCTAGGCTAATTGGTGTGAGTGTTGGAAATATTTATTTATTTATTATTATTATTTATTAATATATCGTACCGCTCGCAGAACCGTGCAAAATCTAAGGGCATTCAACAACGACGATGTGTTCAACTACATACACAAGCGCACGCACAACAACATGCCAGTTTACATCATCGGCATGGCGTTTGGATTGTTCCTGTACAAGTTCATGAAGAACCCTGTCGACACCACTAAATATAAGGTAAGATCAACTAGAAGGTATTGAGATAAACATTGGAACACCTCAATAACATTTAAGAGACATAAGACTTTGTCGGAAAATAAAAAATAATAAAATAGTTATTTATTATACAAGAGTGGAAAGTTCCTTTTTAACCGCGTGCTCGATTTGGATGACCGAGCAAGCGAAGGATTCTAAAGTTGAATCACGAGCGCAGCGAGTGATTCTAAATTAGAATCCTGAGCGTCAGCGAGGGAAACAAACGAGCACAAGGTGAAAAATCTTTCCACTCGAGTGCAATACGTAACTTTTCATCCCACCTCAGCGAGGAAATGACAAAATGAAAAAGAAAACAATTTATAATGACAAAATATTTAAGCAATAAAACGTGAAAAACTAGAATGGCGCGAAGCACGCAAATAAAACAAAGAAACCAAGAAGGTTCCAAATTTAAATTTTTTCACAATTTAAAAAGTTCTAATCATAAATTTGGCACCATAGAGGTTACATTAAATAGGTTTAATGACGTTTTGAATTTACAATTATATTGAGTACTCATTATATGTGATGTTCTAAATTCAAATCTACTTTGCCGCTCAAGCGAATAAAATAGAATTTTCCAGCCAGATTTCGAAGCGCAAAATTACACTTTCCGAGGTGGTGGGATGAAAATGTATTTTTTTCCAATATTATAAGAGACTAGCGGACCCGACAGACGTTGTCCTGTCTACACGTCTTTGTGAATCTAAACCATTCTCAGATCCCCTTGAACACACACAAAAAATTTCATCAAAATCGGTCCAGTCGTTTAAGAGAAGTTCAGTGACATACACACTCACAGAATAATTATATATGTTACCGGCCAAACCCGATTTCAGGACAATCTAGTTTTGCCTAGGCTAAACTGGTTCTTCCTATACGCGATAGGATTAACTAGTATAGCCTAGTCCAAACTAATTTATCCTAAGCGCGACAGGATAAACCAGTTTAGCCTAGGCCAAACTAGATGATCCTGATATAAATACGCACACTCTAGGATAAACTAGTACGACCTAGTCTAAACTAATTTAGCAAAGCGGAAAGTAATTGAACAGACATGTCAGGACTTGTACAGGGCGCGTCATGTAAAAAGAACGCTGGAAGAAAGTGGAGGGAGTGTTTTTTCTGTAATTGGTTTTTGTTTAACTCTTTTGTTGTTGCCGGGAGTTCGGAAGACAGTAAAGCCGGGTACGCATTAGCGATCTGTTACCGTAACATGCGTGATACAGTACGAAGTTCTAGTGTGTACGCTAGTAGCTCAGTTGTGAACGTTGGCTCGCTTCAAACCGCACGCGTACCGTTCTCGCAGCAGGTTATCGAACCACGTACACACTATGCTTTTTGGTTACAGTGCGTGCAACGGTTATGGTTACAGCTCGCCAATGAGTAACTACCCGGCTTAAGAAATTCCGAATCATTCGAACCTTTTACAATTCATCTCACTGTAAACTCAAAATATTTTAAGAAAAGTTTACTAGAAAAAAAAACCACGCGGACCAGGCAGCGGACCGGACTCGAACCCGCACCCTTCGCAATCCGGGCGAATGCACTGACCATTATGCTACCACGGCCCTATTCGCCGCGTCGAAATTTTCCTAGCCTTAAGCTGCAAGGCAGCGCCATCTCTTCGCATTGTAGGTTGCAACCACGCAACCCACAATGTCAAATGAATACTTTTTCAAGTATTAAACATTTGAAAGAAGAAATAGCAATTATAGTTATTGTTTTTATTTATTTTTAAGCATTTAACTGCTAGGTGTTTAAATCTAAAGAAAAGTTTACTAGAAAAATTAAACTTTTCTTACTTTTCTTTGTATTACTAATTATCCATAACTTGTAACGATGAATCATTATGGTTTTAATAAAAAATATTATTTTTCCAATTACGGATTATTTTATTCAGTTTATCTATTTATTTTGACTTTCTAGATATACTATAATGTTTACACTAGGCCATACTAGTTTATCCTAGAGTATGCGTATTTTTATCAGGATCAACTAGTTTGGCCTAGGCTAAACTGGTTTATCCTATTGGGCTTAGGACAAATTAGTTTGGACTAGGCTATACTAGTTAATCCTGTCGCGCATAGAAAGAACCAGTTTAGCCTAGGCAAAACTACACACATCAAAAGTGTCTAGGGATCAAGCATTTTTATGCGGATTTCTTGAGATTGAGATGTGGCTTTGTAATAAATTTATGATTTTATAAATTTATATGGATCCTTTTTGGTGCATTTCATAATTTGAATCAGGAACTGTGAATCAAATTCGAGTAAAAGATGAAAATCAGCTGTCAATATTTTCCCTATAAAAACATACAACGCATTGAAGACATTATTAGTGCTACTGTTTCCCTACTACTGATTAAAACCAACGTTATTATGGAGCGGCGACGTCATTTAAGCAGGGAAGAAATGCTCAGAGCCGTGGGAATGATAGAAGCTGGTTCCCGGCAACGTACTGTGGCTTTAGCTCTGAATACAAGTCAGAGTGTTATCAGTCGACTTTGGACACGATACCGAAGCACTGGTACCGTGGCTGAGCGCCATGGAGGACGGTATCGCTGCACCACACGGAGACAAGACCGATACATTCAAATCTTAACTCGAAGAGCTCCAACAATAACCGCCATGATGTTAGCCGTGAGGCTTCATCACTCTTCAGGGAACTTAATTAGCGACCAAACAGTCAGAAACCGCTTGCATGAAGTGAACCTTCATTCCCGAAGACCGCTACGGGTACCACCTATAGCAATGCACAATCGTAGGATTCGATATCAATGGGCTCTTGAACACAGAAATTGGGCAGAAGAACAATGGCGTTTCGTGTGCTTTTCTGATGAGTCTCGTTTTGGTATGAGACCGGATACAAGACGTATACGACACTGGAGAACCCCTGGACGCCAACAGCGATTAAAATCCTGCCAGGAAGTCCATCCTTATAGTGGTGGAACCATCATGGTATGGGCGGGTATTTGGATCGGCGGAAGAACTGAGTTGATTTGGATCAGAGGCAACCTCAACGCTCAAATTTATGCTGAGACGATTGTATCAGACGTCATCGTTCCTCTACAAGTGCAAATCGGTCCCTTATTTCAGTTAATGCATGATAATGCACGACCGCACACCGCAAGAGTTGTAAGACAGACTCTCGCCGCAGCTAACATCAATGTCCTGCCCTGGCCTGCTCAGTTGCCAGACTTGAACCCGATTGAGCATGCATGGGATATGCTACAGAGAAGAGCTCTGCCGAATATGGAGGGTATCCAGTCGCAAGAAGACCTTTTTTTGTTGTTGCAACGAACATGGGCGGCCATTCCACAGCGTGATTTGGATGAACTCATTTTGAGTATGCCAAACCGATGTTCTTGTGTTGTTAGTGTTCGCGGTAGAAATACGGATTATTAATTGTTTAAGTTACCCAATAAAATTTTAGAGAAAACTGTTATTTCAGTCTTTTTTTCGAACTTTTGTGTTAGTGGTTCAAATGTCAAAAATCCCTTTATTAGGAAAATGGCAAATTTCTTTATTAATGCAAAGGTGACTTGGTTTATCGTTACTGTGACAAACGAAAACACTTTATTTGATGAATCCTTAAAGAAAATTTTAATTAATATCAATCAGGAGAAAAGTTATTGCAAAAATATATGTTGATCCCTAGACACTTTTGATGTGTGTAGTTTGTCCTGAAATCGGGTTTGGCCGGTAACATATATATAAAGATAATGCTGGCCACCTGGCCAGTACCTACTGCAGCTGGTCTTTCTCTGTTGTAAAAACTACAAAATAATAATAAATTCATATTTTTTTTTTAAAGCATGTAACTTCTTGATGTTTAAATCTAAAGAAATATAACTAGAAAAAATTCCACGCGGACCAGGCAGCAGACGGGACTCGAACCCGCACCCTTCGCAATCCGGGCGAATGCACTGACCAATTATGCTAATTTAATTGCATCGCCACAATATTTTTGTTGTCACTACACTTTAAAAGTTATTAAAATAATTCAGACTTTATCAACAAGCATCAGTGGGTCAGTGGTGAAACGAATGCATATCACGCGTGCGGCCTGGCATCTCAGTCAAAGAAGATTTTTTTTCTCTATTTATCATACATTAACATCAACTATCAACATCGACTAGCTCGATGGCGCGGGTGGTTAGCGTGTTCGGCTGCGATCGTTGAAGTTAAGCCACTTTCGCAGTGGTCGGTCATAGGATGGGTGACCAAAAATCTTCTATCTCCAGTTCCTTTGTGCTTCGGAAGGCACGTTAAGCCGTTGGTCCCGGCTGCTACTGCATTAGTTAGCACCCGCCAAACCATACTGGGCCCGCGTGGTGGGTCATGGCCCAATCTCCCTATTCCATCCATAGGGAAGGCCTGTACCCCAGCAGTGGGGACATTAATAGGCTGATGATGAACATCAACTAAGTATACGACATTTAAGACAATGTAAACCACTTTGAAAGTTTATTGTATCCTTATATTTCTAACTAACTAGCTGTGCCCTGCGGTGTTACCCTCGGTTTATTATGGATATTTTACCGCAGTAAAACTTAGCCTGTGTTAATCCATGTCGGCTAACTTACCTTACCAAATTTTATTGAAATCGCTCCAGCCGTTTAGACGTGAAGAAGTAACAAACATACACACTCACACACTTACAAACTTTCGCCTTTATAATATTAGTATGATTGTTCACCTCACGTGTGTTCCAGAAATACGCCCCCCTTTATTGGCTGACGTTCCCCTTGATGATGGGGATGTTGAGCCAGCATTCGTATGTATTCCTGAAGGAGGGCGGGCGGCCATCCCTCCCCACCAGGCTGTTCTTCGCCATGGTCCCCAAGACCTTGTGGGGGTTGCTGATTCTAACCATCGTGTTCGGGATGATATGTAAAGTGGAGAGTGAGTAACGAAGAGATTCATCTCTGATTATATGGGTCACAGGGGACATGACCCTCCCCCCCCCCCCTCCCCCTAATCTAAATTCAAAATAAAAAATCTCAAAATTTTGCCAAATAATAAAAGGAAATGAAACCTCGTACTGCGCCTCGGCAGACACTTCGCGATAATTATAAAGGAAATAACGAGGAATATTTTCGGAGGACTGTTTATATTCCACTTAAAAGTATTCACTGAAACCTGCACATAGTTGCACTCGTTGCTAATTCCATAACCTCCATGATATTTGAATCGCACTGTATGTTTCGTGCTGCAGACATATACCGTCGTATCCTGGAGTGGCCGGGGTGGGTGTCCCTGGTGCGGCTGACCTACTGCACCTACAACGTGCACATGACCATCATTCGCTGGCTGTACGCAGAGGACACGCAGCTGACATTCGTCTCCGAACTGTCTCTGGTATGTTCTTTACCGATTTCGGAAAAGAGGTTCTCAATAACCTTTTTTGAAATAAAAATCCTACTACCTTACCCATCTGAGTGCAAGTATCCACTTAAGTAAAATCTGTTTGAGCAACATTGGGTAACATTTTATTATTATTAAAATTCTTGATGTACTGTGGTGTGCATAATAGCTAAAGACATTCTCCAAATTTTAATCGACATGAACACAGTGTGTTTTTTATTGGCTTCCTTAAGGTAGAGATTAAGTTTTAAACACAGTTTAAAATTAAATGTTATAAAGTGACAATTTAATACAACGGTGGGGATGCCGCTGCTAACGACTGCAAGTGCAGCCGGGTACAGGGCTTGTTTACCGGTTAATTTTCAAACCTAAATCAGTGTCAAGTACATTAGGAGCGTTTTATTTAGGTTTGGCTCTACCTTAACCTTAAAAAACCGGTTTTCCCAAAAAAGCGAAATCAAAGCGGTTTTGAATCAATTTAGCGGTTTTTAAAGGGTTTCATTGCGCTCTTACTGACGGCTGAAATAAATACACAACTATAAAATGAATAACTTGACTCACTAGACGCTAGCAAACGTGTCAATAAATGCATCAATCTCTGAGCATTAACAAGTTGTGACTTGATTAGTTCAAACAAAACAGACTTAAAGAGATGCCGACGAAACCGGTTTATTAAGGTTTAAGGTACCACTTTCATTTCCGACGCGCTCCGAACGAAACCTTTACTAAAAACCGGTATTAACCTTTATTTACCGGTATTTTCGAAACCGGTTTCAAGCCCTGGGCCGGGTCCAAACTCGAGATAGTAAATATTTGCTCACCCGCATTTCGCTTCCACGATTGCAGACCGTACTTAAATAATATCAGTATCACCTCAGACGACAGAACAAAAAGCAGATGGAGCGCACGGTACACGCAATGCGTGCCACCAAAGCAAATACAAAGTAAAAAGTAAATATGCTTTTTATGTCTCTGTGAAGAGTTCTTATATTACGGTTGATTATGGTGTATAAGAGAAGCTCGATGGCGCAGGTGGCTAGCGCGTTCGGCTGCGATCGTTAAAGTTAAGCAACTTTCGCAGTGGTCGGTCATTGGATGGTTGACCAAAAATTTACTATCTCGAGCTCTTCCGTGCTTTGGAAGGCACGTTAAGTTAAGTTGGTCCCGGCTGCATCTGCAGTCGTTAGCACCCACCAATCCGTACTGGGCCCGCGTGGTGGGTCATGGCCCAATCTCCCTATTCCATCCATAGGGAAGGCCTGTGCCCCAGCAGTGGGGACATTAATAGGCTGATGATGATGGTGTATAAATAAGGCGGAGTATTTTTGATCAAAACTTAATATTCACGCGACGTATTCATAACACGACGCGTTGTGGTGTACTGCACTTCATCTGCCTTTTGTTCTGTAATCTGAGGGTATAACAAAAACACATCAATATATTCTTAAACCAAATTTTAATATTGATTCACTTACATCAGTACCCTTAGTACGAGTTTTACAATTACGAAAACTAGCATAGTTTTCGTGAGCTCGCACTCGTTGATTTTATTGTTTTCGTTTCAATACAAATAAACAGTATTTAAATTCTAACATTAAATCATTTGTGTCTTCTTAAATTTTAAGTATATTTGGACACTTTTCACCAAAATGGACATCTCTTATCTATTAGACAAGTCCGTCCGTCCGTCCGTCTGTGGTGCTGTTTCAGCGGCCAATAGATAAAGAGAATGTTTAAGTTATAAGTTAAGAATAGTCTGATAAGACTACAAACCGGATTTGAGTAACGTAGCACTTCCGGTTTTCGAGAAATCACGAATTTCAAACGAAACCACACAAAATCTCCGAAGTTCTCAATTAATTAAATACTTTTTGGTGAACATTTGGTTCACTGGTTTGCTAGTAGAAATATAATTTACAATTACACTATGATAGTTTTCGTGAACTCAAACTCGTACTAAGGGTACAGAATTCGTAGTAGTGTCGTAGAGACTTTCCGTACCATTGTCCTACTCAAAAAATAAGCGCCCGTAGTGTAGCTTCGAAAGTTTTCCAAGTTTTAGCCTAACTAGAAAAATATATTGAATATTTTGCTTATTTATACAAATATTTAAACCTTAATTTATACTGTTTTTTGTTTTGCGACAGGTGACCAAATCGATGGGCGTCATCGTGTTGACATTCATCCTGTCGACATTCGTGTGGTTGTTCGTAGAGGCGCCCTTTAACAATCTACTCAAAAGGTTTTTAGGAAAGAAATCGATTCTTCAAATTGAAAATGATAAAAATAAATCGGAATAAAGTTGAAGAGAGATTTTCATAAAATGTTTATTTGATTGTATCATTTATCTTATTGAAATTGCGCATAACGTCTTTAATTGTTACAAAAAAAACAAGTTGTGCTAAGGTTTGAGGTGTATGAAAGTTTAAAAAGCTTGTATGGAAGCGGATGACGGAATTGTGAGAAATAAATACGATACCAATTAACAGTGGAATTATCCAGTTTAAATTATTTCTCCCCTTATTTTTATTTTATATTGTTACCACAATAAATTAAATACATACTTTATCGTGTGTAAGTACTTATTACCCATTAGACATACATAGGGAGACATAGCTCTGAAAGAGATGAAATGAAATTATAAATAATACATATTGACAATAGTATGAAGATTTTTTATTGATAGATATGAAATTTGTACTTGCGAGTCTATTGTTCTGTCAAACAAGTCCGAAGATTGAATTTCTATAAAATCATATTTATTTTCTGTTTTAAAGTGATTACATAGAAATAATATGTTAATAATTTCTACTTACATATGAAATGTTACAAAAAAAATTTTTAAGTTTGATGTCGCAGATCTGTTTTTACAGCAAATTACTGAACAATTTGGCATTTTTTGTGCTCTGGCTTACACTCTCGCGACTTGAATCAGTGTAGTAAAATATCCGAGGCACGGTAATATTATCTATACGGTATTGTGACTCGGCCCTGTCCTTGAAATAACTGCCTACGGCCGAGCGGGGCGTATCCACGCGGTAGGGCTGCCCGCCTACAGTATTTTAATTTCATCTACATAATTGAGTTTCTTTCTAGTTTTTTGATTATAAATATCTAAAGAAAATATAACTAGAAAAAATTCCACGCGGACCAGGCAGCAGACGGGACTCGAACCCGCACCCTTCGCAATCCGGGCGAATGCACTGACCAATTATGCTACCGCGGCCCTCACGGACCGCGTCGAAATTCCTTCTAGCTATTCTTAAGCTGCAAGGCAGCGCCATCTCTTCGCATTATAGGTAAACCCACAATGTCAAATGAATACTTTTACAAGTATTAAACATTTGAAAGAAGAAATAGCAATTATAACTATAATTGCTATTTCTTCTTTCAAATGTTTAATACTTGTAAAAGTATTCATTTGACATTGTGGGTTTACCTATAATGCGAAGAGATGGCGCTGCCTTGCAGCTTAAGAATAGCTAGAAGGAATTTCGACGCGGTCCGTGAGGGCCGCGGTAGCATAATTGGTCAGTGCATTCGCCCGGATTGCGAAGGGTGCGGGTTCGAGTCCCGTCTGCTGCCTGGTCCGCGTGGAATTTTTTCTAGTTATATTTTCTTTAGATTTAAACATCAAGCAGTTACATGCTTTAAAAATAATAAAAAATTATAACTATAAATATCTATTTCATATGCAAAAAAAATGTTGTGAATGAATTATAAAGTCTTACATAAAATACATGTTATTTTAAGTGTAATATTTAATATACAAAAATTATAGATTTGAGACAGAAAAATATTTACTCCTCGACTGTATAAAAAGTTTAATATTTTAAGATTTCAAGCAACCAAAAATAGCACAATATCGACTATTGCTCCTTGCTATATTAAATTATGTAGGTATCTTCTTAATTCAATCAAATATTCACAATACAAATCGCACGTTTAAGTGCGGCTAACTGCTTAGAGAACAATTCATACCGTTCGATCGTCACTGCGGCGCATTCGCGACTGGATGCCCACCGAGTGCCGCGCGAACTCGAGTGGCGTAGGTATGACACGCTTTCCGACCGTTTGTATGAAGATAGAATACTGTATAGATAATATTACCGTGACAGAGGGGAACGCTGTTAATGCCTACTCCCCTCCTGGTACTAATCACTGCAATGCTATATGTGTATATACGGCTTAAATAAAACTTGATTAAAAAGGAAATACTTTATTTATTAGTTAAAATTATAACTCGCTAATCCATCTTTTTCGTTGTTCCTGCAACCTTGAGTATGGACTGCCTGTCGGGGAACAGTTTCCGTGCGAGGTTGTTGCACGGTGCCTCTACCAGCAGCCACAGCACTGTCGCGAAGATGAACGTGATAACAACCAGGCCAGCGGCACCGTTCAACTGTAAACCGTGACAAATACAATATCAATCTTAAACTTACTAGTAACTGAAAACATTAAACATATGGAATTCAATGAAGTCTACGTCTAAGTTTAACAGGCCAAACGATACAAAAATTCAATATTATTTTGGAACAAGAACCATCTATGGTAAAAACCTTTTTTCTTTTTTCTTTTGGTGACGCAGGCAATACCTCTGTTTAGAGACGACGGCGCCTTTAAGAGGCACACCGCCGAACGGACCTCACCTCACACCTGGCTCCTACAAGCATTACGGGCCCCCGCAGTGGCTGCCCAATGAGGACCCCGTAACGGACGCTTTACGGCATAATATCGGCTAAAATACCCTGCGAATACCCTCTAAGCTGCTTAGTGCGAAGTCGCGGGATGCCCGGTTTGGGATTGTTTCCTAAACACAGCTTAAAGTAGCGGTAACTTATTCGACGTCCAATTTCAATAAAAACTTCCATTGACTAGACTTTCATTGCCCATGACCTACCCCTCCTGTCCTGTAAAGCCCCGAAAAGCCCTACTCACCGACAGAAACATAGCACCAAAGTCACTGCCGGATTTAGGGGAGGGCAACCGGGGTGAAAGCCCCGGGGCCTCCACAAACGGGGGGCCCCACAATAGAGACTTCGGAAAAAAAATCTTTCAAATTCCAACTAGTAAACACTAGTAAACATCTTTTCCAGGGCCGAATTTAAGGCAGGGCAGGTGGGGCTGTGGCCCAGGGGCCTCCACAACAGCTTAAGAAATAACAACATTTCGATGGGTCAACAAGCATGCAAATCCTAAGTTGCCCGGGCCCTCCACAACAGGATAAAAGATAACAAAATTCGATGGGTTAACAAGCATACAAATCCTAAGTGGCCCGGGGCCTCCACAATCCTAAATCCGGCCCTGCACCAAATAAGGGTAGTGTTATTTTAAAAAAGCCTCCTCTCTCCGTAAGGTAAAAGTTACTTCTAGGGACCAGCGTTCCAAGGAATTCAGGAACTCGATCCGGGAAAATTGCTATTTCCTATCGCCATGCGATCATCGCTTATTTAATTTATACTTATTTATTAAAAGAAATTTGGTGACTCATTTCTTTGTCGCACTATCCGTAAATGGAATACTTTGCCCGCTCACGTGTTCCCTCTTACAACCTGGGATCCTTTAAAAGAGGCGTGAAGAAGCAACATGCAGGCCGGCAGGGTGAGGATGGCTGGTGTGGCAGGTAGAACTGCTGTATCAGCTATCTTCGCATCTGGACTTCACCTTCACTTAACATCAGGTGGGATGGAGTCATTTGTCGAACCTATCTATAAAAAATAAAATACAAAAAAAAAAAATTACGTTATATCAATAGTTGTTAGGAGTGTGGCGGCGACATCTATATGCCCCACATATATACAACGGATAGAGGAAATCATTACTCACCATCCTCAAGAGTTGGCGTTACCTGCACTGCGATCATAATAGTATGGAAGCCTACATCGCGCAAATGAAATTCGGAGGCTAACTCTTCATATATACGATGCCCGACCAACATCAGTCGGGCCGCGGCCCCCGAGCTAACATCACCCAGCTCGGAGGAAGATCTTCCCCTTTGGCCTTCCTACAGGAGCATGGATTTAAATCTATACTTAAGAGTTAACTAGATACTCACCAAGCTTAGATCACTAGCATACGTCAGCTGACTGGTGGACCCGTACATCCATAAAGATATGACGATATTGACGTTGTAGGTGCAGTACGTGAGCTTCATGAGCGGCACCCAGCCCGGCCACTCCAGTATGCGCCGGTACACGTCTGCACGATGACAGAAAATATGTACCTACTTCAAAATCATCTTGATGCACTCTAATTAAGTCACAGAGGGAGAGCAGTCTAATAATATTCTGGAGTTTTGTATTCTTGCGTTAAGATTGCGTGTTAGCAACATGCCGTAAGCTCCTTAATACTAATAGTCTAACTTTAGGGCTGATTTCCCCATTATTGTTTAACTTCCGTACCTGCGCCTTCCGCTTACTAAACGGCGTTAAGAGCTCGGTTGCAAAGGTGGTTCTTTATTTTAATTGAGGTTTAATCCTGTTCAACAGAATATTAAATCTTTATCAATAATTTGAAGTCATGTAGAGATAGAATTTCGTGTCGATTCTGGCATGATTCTCTAAACTTGAAACTAAATTTAACATCAGTCTCCCCTTTTCATTATGTATAGGGAATGACAAGCATACAGTATTTTTTTAATTTAAGATTCAGAAAATCATACCAGAATCGACACCATTGAGGCTTAAAATATTAAGCTTTTAAAGTTGATTTAACAATTGTATTACGGTTACGATATACATGTGCGGTTTCCAGATCGGAATTCAGATTCGGTATTCTGTGAGACAGCCGTTTCGGTATTCATTTATTTGTTAGAATTCGAATCGAATGTTAGGTTTTTTCCATTCTTAGTGTCGCCGCACACGGGCCACACGCCACAGCCACCAACGTTGCTACGAGAACTAGAAGCGGCTACTAAAGTGGCTGAAGCGCGCGACAGCGGCCGACTAAGGTAAGGGAGAGAGGGGTGGGGAATCGCGCGAGTGACGTGTGGCAGCGTTTTGTATCGGCGCATTAAGTGACCGGTGCGGACCACAAGAAGCGAGCAACGACAATTTGTAGCGTGTGGCGGCCACCGGCGTACCGTGTGTGGCGAGTCCATATAAAATGTATGAAAACTACAAGAAATATGCCGGTGGCGGCGTTTTGCGGTTGTGGTCGGTGGCCCGTGTGCGGCGACACTTGGGCAATAAAAATAGTGTGCGCCTCGTTGAACATTCTGTATGTACGGACGCGCATTCAGGTTTCCGAATCATAATTCCTGATCATAAAACCGAATCAGGAAACCGTACATGTGGGCCCAGGCTTCAATTTAACATCTAAAGTTAACTAAGTACTTACTTTCTATCTGACAAATGACTCCGAACGTTAAGGCAACCAGTAACAGCGACCAGGCAGGTTTCTGTACCAGAGCGAAGAACACCCGAAGCGCAAGCGGTGCGGGCGCGCTGCCCTCGCGGTGGATGAGCACCGCGTTCATGTACACTACCGACAGGAACATGGGGAACAACAGCCAGAACCAATACACGTACTTCTGCAACAAATGATCATAATCATCGGTCTATTAATGTCCCCACTGCTGGGGCACAGGCCTTCCTTATGGATGGAATAGGGAGTTTGGGTCATGACCCACCACGCGTGCCCAGAGCGGATTGGTGGGTGCTAACGACTGCAGATGCAGTCGGGCCCAACGGCTTAACGTGACTTCCGAAGCACTGGAGCCCATCCAATCACCGACCACTGCGAAAGTTGCTTAACTTCAACAATCGCAGCCGAACGTGTAAACCACTTGCGCCATCGATCTGCTCAAACAACAATGGCAACGAACGTTAAAGCGACCAGTAACAAGGATCAGACAGGTTTCTGGAAGAGTAGATGAGCACCACGTTCATGTATAATACCGACAGGAACATGGGGAACAACAGCCAGAACCAATACACGTACTTCTGCAACAAATGATACCGAACGTTGAAGCGATCAGTAACAAGGACAAGGCAGGTTTCTGGACGAGTGGATGAGCACCGCGTTCATGTACACTACCGACAGGAACATGGGGAACAACAGCCAGAACCAATACACGTACTTCTGCAACAAATGATCATAATCATCGGTCTATTAATGTCCCCACTGCTGGGGCACAGGCCTTCCTTATGGATGGAATGGGGAGTATGGGCCATGATCCACCACGAGGGCCCAGTGCAGATTGGTGGGTGCTACGACTGCAGATGCAGCCGGGGCCAACGACTTAACGTGCTTTCAGAAGTACGCAGGAGCTCGAGATAGTAAAGTTTTGTTCACCCATCCAATGACCGACCACCGTGAAAGTTGCTTAACTTCAACGATCACAGCTTATCACTTGCGCCATCGAGCTCATCAAACAACAAATGATACCGAACGTTAAAGCGACCAGTAACAAGGAACAGACAGGATTCTGAACGAGCGCGAAGAACACCCGGCATGAGGACAGCGTTATGTACACTACCGACAAGGACATAGGGAGCAACAGCCAGAACCAATACACGTACTTCTGCAACAAATGATACCTGTACTCCTAGCACGAACCAATATCGAATTCGTATCGTTTGCGAGTCCGAAATGTCATTGTCAAATGTGTACTGATTTTGAGTTTTCGTTACGCATTTGTGGCCGCTGCTGTTCAAATTTCCACACAAAAATTGACATTGACATTTCGGTTTGCAAACTATTCGAATTCAATAATGGTTCGTGCTAGGGGCTATAATACTTGGCTGAGCACATTTGCATGTAGTGAAAATGATAATATAGTTGTGGATGGACAGTGTAATAAAAAAATAATGATTTATTTTATCGATCTTTACAAAAAAGATTTGTTTTTATGTTATATAAACAACTTCGATCAGTCTTTGGCTGAATGTTACTACACCCATAGCCATTAAAAATGATTCGTATGTTTTCCAAACCGGTAAAATTAAAAGTCCTTTTTAAAGTAAATAATTATATTATACAAAGGTGTCCGTTGAAATCTAATGACTGTAAATTAAATTATAAATTACGCCAAGAATTACCGTGTATGTCAATATTTTTTGTGCATTTGGGCCAATTTGAGCAATCTCCTTTGATAACGATATTTCGGACTCGCAAACTATTCGAATTCGTTAATGGTTCATGCTAGGGGTACAGATAGGTTTCTGGACGAGTAGATGAGCACCGCGTTCATGAAGAAGTTAATACAAACTTTACATTTCTTATTTTAGTAGGATTATTTGTCTTATTTGAAAATTATATTTTAATGTAAATAACTTGAATACCATGTACACTTCCAGACACCTCAATCGGCTCACTTAGTGTTATAAGTTTCAACGGTATGTAGCCAAAAATATAATTAAATTAAATTGAGCAATAATAATATATTTATAAAAAAAAACACACCCAAAAAATATCACCATAAATCAGCTTCAAAACTGCGATAAATATAATATTTTTGCTCAATGTAACATTAATTTTTAGTTAGAGACCGGCAAAACCATATAGGCTATAACTTAAAATGCTTGGTAGGCCGATAGATGTGTTCGGGAGTATATAGGTATAAGTATCTTATATAAAATTCTGGTGTCACGGTGTGCATAACTACTCCGTAAGGGCTCGACCGATTTTCGTGAAATTTTATATGCATATTCAGTAGGTCTGAGAATCGGACAACATCTATTTTTTATCCCCCTAAATGTTAAGGGTGGTTTATTTTGTTTTTATTTTTTTATGATACATGATACAACCCTAAAGGACAATGGCGAAATATTTGTTGAAGTAAATCTATAGCGTCTATAGATGTCATTATCAGAAATGTTAATAAAATAATCTCAAAAGATTTATTAAACAATTGAGGAGGGTTGTCTAAGTCTGGAATTAAAAACTTAAAAAAAGGGAAACACAATTTACTATTTATTTTTTATTTTTATTGTGGCTTGGCCATGATAGCTTTTGAGCCATTCATTTTAAGTGATTTTAGTGATGAAATCAACTTTAAATATGTTGTTCGTATGTTTTGCATCGCTTTACGCTTGAACTGTATTTAATTATCTATCAAAAATATCGGGAAACATTATTTTTCAATATTATACTGAAACCATATTAAATAATCTCCACAATACAAAAAGAGTATGGCGACAATTCTAACGAAAAAAACTATAATTGTCGCTGTCATGCTTGTCATCGAATTGTTGTTGTTATTGTTATCATTGTATAACATTGTTTGTGCTTAGGTGCATGCATATTGCAAAGATTTCAATCGGCTTGTGTTTTTCTGAGATTTGTTTTTTTATGTGACTTGGACTGTATTTGGACTTTCGAAATCTTTCTCTGCGACCGTGGAGTAGTGCTTGCCTAAGACTTCCGAATCTGATATTTTGCTGTGGATTTTGGACACGATTCTGTCCTATACTGTGGATTTTATTTCATTGTATCTACTATCTACGATATTGTGATCAACGATGTGGAATAAAAAATATATAAAAAATGTTGCATATTAATATCCCATTAGCACATTATTAGAAATCCTTTTTTATACTTTATTATTGCAGTGGGCATTTTCAAATTGTTAAGTACTTCTTACAGCACAGACATTGTATTTGAACTCAATAACTCTTGTCTGATAATAAGTATTTTGACGCGGTTGGTCAGTACCTACGCCAAAGAAAGAAAGAAAGAAAGCCAACTGATCATACATTGTAAAAATCATTTTTTTTCGTCACTAATCTTCAGGACCGGTGTACTTCTATAGTTCCGTTCCACGTATTTTTTATTTTGATATAAAAATACTCTTGAAACAAACTTTTTTAATTAGTTTTTGCATTACTTGGTAGGACATAACCTCCAAAACTTCAAAGTAGAATATCTATAAATCCGGACTTCCTATAATATAAGAAATAAGAGGAATCAAATCAAGAATGTAAACTCTATAATTTAACATGCAATTCATTTATAGACGCAAGAAAAAATTTCAACAAAAAATTATATGGGAGTTCGCCATTGTCCTTTTCACCCTTCTACCATCCATATTTTTATGGCGACACGAAGTTCGCTGGCTCAGCTAGTAATAATATAATTTCCGTCTTCATTATGATTATAACGAACGGTCATGAAGCGTAAACAAAAATGCTAAATCTTAACTTATATTTTGATTTTAAGCATTTCACTGTTAGACGTTTAAAACTATAGAAATTTTACCTTATATTTGCTGGTATCTTCAGGTTTCTTCATCCACTTGTACAGGAACAGTCCATACAGCATGCCTATCCCGAACGCGGGTATATTGGTGTGCGTGCGCTTGTACAAGAAATTAAATGTTGGATCTTCAAATATACCCCTTTGGTTTTGAACATATCTGTAAATTTTTCCAATGAACATCAATTCCTTTTTTCAATGACCCAAAAACACTGCCGGATTTAGGGGAGGGCAACCAGGGCGAAAGCCCCGGGGCCTCCACAAACGGGGGGCCCCCACAATAGAGACTTCGGAAAAAAATCTTTCAAATTCCAACTAGTAAACACTAGTAAACATCTTTTCATTTGATATTTTTTTTTTGCTCTTTTACCTTTACCTACAGCCTACAGTTCTTTTTACATCTAACATACATGATTATTTCATTATATTAATCTCAGGGCCGAATTAAAGGCAGGGCAGGTGGGGCTGTGGCCCAGGGGCCTCCACAACAGCTTAAGAAATAACAAAATTTCGATGGGTTAATAAGCATGCAAATCCTAAGTGGCCCGGGGCCGCCACAATCCTAAATCCGGCCCTGCCCAAAAATCTTCAAAAAAAGAGAGTACTCCTTCCTTAAAGGCCGGCATCACATTTGTGATACTCCTGGTGTTGCAAGTGTCCATGGGCGACGGTGACTTACCATCAGGTGAGCCGTCTACTCGAAAATTCGAATCGTTGATAATTATGGTTGTGTAAAAAAAATATAATAAACCCGGTGGCGCCGATGTTTGGTCTGCAATTGTGAAAGTTAAGCGGTTCTGGCAATGGTCATCGGATGGGTGACCAAAAATTACTTATTATCTTGAGCTCCTCCGTGCTTCGGACGGCACGCTCAGCCGATGGTCCTCTGCAGTCGTTGGCATCCAACAATCCGCGTGGTGGGTCACGGCCCATTCTCCTTAAGCCATCCATAGGGAAGTCCTGTACCCCAGCATTGCGAATATTAAAATCCTGATGATGATGATGATAAAAATTATAATTCAGTTTACATAAATCCCGCGACATCTCCCTATTTTATCCACGGGAAAGGTTATATAAGATATCTTTATATATATAATTCTTCTGTGAGTGTGTATGTCACTGAACTTCTCTTAAACGACTGGACCGATTATGATGAAATTTTTTGTGTGTGTTCAAGGGGATCTGAGAATGGTTTAGATTCACAATTTTGTCCGCTGGACAACCCCTATTTTTTTAGGGCGGTACGAAGTTCGCTGGGTCAGCTAGTATGTATATATATATATATACTAGCTGTCCCAGCGAACTTCGAACTGCCATAAAAAAAGAGGTTGGTGGTAGAAGGGGGAAAATTGAGGGTTGAATGTATTTTTGGATTATGTATCACAAAAAAATAAAAACAAAAAAAATTGTCAAAAAAAAAATTAAGGGTGGATATAAACCCTTAATATTTAGGGGGATGAAAAAAAGATGTCCGATTCTCAGACCTACTGAAAATTTTATATATATTTTCACGGAAATCGGTCGAGCCGTTTCGGAGTAGTTCAATTACGCACACCGTGACACGAGAATTTTATTTATTAGATATTTCCAACACACACCAATTAGCCTAGCCTCAAACAAAGCACTGACTGTAGGCTCGTGTTGTGAGATCTAGGGTAACGGATAGAATACATAATTATAGTGATACATATATAAGTATAATTATATAGAAATACATATTAAACATCCATGACTGGAATACAAATGCTCGTATTCATTACACAAACATCTGCCCCCACCGGGAATCGAACCCGGGACCTCTCAGGCGATACCATGAAATGCGTTGAAGCCTCTCGGCCACGGAAGACGTCAAAAATACTAATGGGCTGGTGATGATGAGGAGCTCGATGGCGCAAGTGGTTAGCGCGTTCGGCTGCGATCGTTGAAGTTAAGCAACTTTCGCAGTGGTCGGTCATCGGATGGGTGACCAAAACTTTACTATCTCGAACTCCTCCGTGCTTCGGAAGGCACGTTAAGCCGTTGGTCCCGGCTGCATCTGCAGTCGTTAGCACCCACCAATCCGCACCGCGTGGTGGGTCATGGCCCAATCTCCCTATTCCATCCATAGGGAAGGCCTGTGCCCCAGCAGTGGGGACATTAATAGGCTGATGATGATGATGATGGTGATAAAAAAATTAATTTCATTTACTTAAAACCCGCGATAAAAGTGCCATGGAGATCCCTATTGTACGTCTCGATGGCTGGCAGAAGGATTCCGATTATGGTGAATAGCCATATCATTACATCTCGAATCCTTTCGGTCGGTGAGAGCGACAGTATCATCAGGCCCACGATGTGTAAATGAAAATCGGCTGCTGTGGACCTGGCGAATAAAAATTATTTAAATAAAATAATAAAATTAATAAATATTTTCAACACACACCAATTAGCCTAGCCCCAAAGTAAGCACTATAAGGCTTGTGTTATGGGATACTAGGGTAACGGATAGAATACACGGGATTTATGTAAACTGAATTATAATTTTTATCATCATCATCATCAGGATTTTAATATTCGCAATGCTGGGGTACAGGACTTCCCTATGGATGGCTTAAGGAGAATGGGCCGTGACCCACCACGCGGATTGTTGGATGCCAACGACTGCAGAGGACCATACTTTACATATATAAGTATATTTATATAGAAATACATATTTAAACATCCATGACTGGAGTACAAATGCTCGTGTTCATCACACAAATATCTGCCCCCACCGGGATTCGAACCCGGGAGGGACCTCTCGAGTCGGCGACGCCATGAAACCCGGCGTACAAACCACTCGGCCACGGAGGTCGACAATTATGTATATGCAGTAATTTAGCTTTACTGTCGCTGCACACGGGCCACACGCCACAGCCACAAACGCCGCCACAAGAAGCTAGAAGCGGCTACTAAAGTGGTTGAAGCGCGCGACAGCGGCCGACTAAGGTAAGGGAGAGAGGGGTGGGGAATCGCGCGAGTGACGTGTGGCGTCGTTTTGTATCGGCACATTAAGTGACCGGTGCGGGCCACAAGAAGCGAGCAACGACAATTTGTAGCGTGTGGCGGCCACCGGCGTACCGTGTGTGGCGAGTCCATATAAAATGTATGAAAACTACAAGAAATATGCCGGTGACGGCGTTTCGTGGTTGTGGTCGGTGGCCCGTGTGCAGCGACACTCAGAAATCAGAAATCAGAAATCAATATATCTTTATTCAAATTGGATGTATAGTACAACACTTTTGAATCGTCCAAACATTTTTTTCCCCTACCACTCGTTATTGGACATATTTTTTAGCTGCGGAGAAAAACGAGCGAAAAAAACTCCACAACATTAAAAGCATAATGTAACAACATTTACAAATCATTATGTTGTTACAACGTCAATACAATCATGATTTATTTAATATAGAAAACCTGTTGGAATGATTGGAACAGTTCAAACCCAAGCATTTTTGTCTGTAATATAATCAGACACTTTGTAATAAGCTTTTTTAATAAGTGCTTTTTTTATACTATCTTTGAATTTATTTATGCTTAACTCTTGGATATTGCTTGGGACTTTATTGTATAAGCGAACACAAAGACCTTTAAATGAATTATTGATTTTGTGAAGCCTAGTAGTAGGTAAAGTTAGTTTATTTTTGTTTCTTGTATTAAGTGTGTGAACATCACTGTTTTTAAGAAACAAATTAATATTTTTTCTTACAAGTAATAAATTTTCGTAAATGTATTGTGATGCGACCGTCATTATACCAAATTCTTTAAACCTATCTCTTAAGGAATCCTTAACTTTAAGATTATAAATTGATCGAATAGCTCTCTTCTGCAGCACAAAAATAGTTTGAATGTCGGCGGCGTTTCCCCACAATAAAATTCCGTACGACATTACACTATGGAAATAACTAAAGTATACTAATCTGGCCGTATCTACATCCGTTAACTGGCGTATCTTCATTACGGCATATGCTGCAGAACTAAGTCTATTTGACAATTTATCAATATGTGGGCCCCATTGAAGCTTAGAATCTAAAGTAATCCCTAAGAATACTGTGGTGTCTACAAGGCCCATATTCCTATCCTTTACATTCACACTGGTTTTTACCTGTTTTACATTAGGTAATACAAATTTAATACATTTCGTTTTTCCTTCATTTAGTAATAAATTATTAACATTAAACCAGTGGACTACCTTAGAGATACAACTGTTCACGTCGTCAATAACTGTTTCCTTACGTTTGAGTTTAAATAAAAGTGATGTATCATCCGCGAACAATACTATCTCATGCTTATCTCTAACGTAGTAAGGTAAGTCATTAATATAAATTAAAAATAAGAAAGGAGCAAGGATTGAGCCCTGCGGAACACCCATTTTAACCGGCGAACCCGCAGACTTATTGCCGTTAATGTCAACCATCTGAATCCTATCCATCAGGTATGACGCAATAAGATCCAGATCAGTATCTCTAAATCCATAGTGGTGGAGTTTCCTGAGTAATGTTTCATGAAAAACGCAATCAAAAGCCTTGGACAAGTCGCAAAACACACCTAGAGCGTCCTGCGAGTTCTCCCAGGCGTCAAAAATTTGTTGTATAAGTTCAACACCGGCATCGGTTGTTGAACGACCCCGTGTAAATCCAAATTGTTTACAGTGAAGTATATTATATTTATTAAAATGTGATTGCATTTGATCTAACATGATTTTTTCGAAAATTTTACTAAAGGTGGGTAGCACAGAAATTGGTCTAAAGTTTGTGGGGTCTGATGTACTTCCCGTTTTATGCAAAGGAGTTATTTTACTGTATTTCATGAGGTCAGGAAAAACACCACAGTCAACACAATCATTAAATATGCAAGCTAGAATAGGAGCTATTGTCTCAATTACCGATTTAGAAACATCAACGGAATTGCCCCACAGATCCGTGGTTTTCTTTTTATTTAATTGGTGAAACGTTTTAATTACATCTTTGAAGTCAACATGTTTAAAATGAAAATGACTAGTACAAGGTTTCATGTTTTCTCTTAAGATTGATTCGGCAGCAATGGGGGAAGAGTTCAAAGATTTAGTAGTTGAAACTGGAATATCAGTAAAGAAATTTTCGAAAGCTGTAGCAACTTCAATATCTGAAGTAACCCTTTTATTATCAATATTTAAGTTATAATTATTATTGCGAGTTTTGGATTTTCCAGTTTCATCGTTTATAATATTCCATGTCGTTTTAATTTTGTCATTACTGTTCTTAATCTTTGAACTTAAGTAATTTGACTTTGCTAAGCGGCATATTTTTTTAAACAATTTAGAATAGTTACAAACATGCTCTTTAAATTTTTCACTAGTATTACAGTTTCTTTCATTATAAAGTTCATAAAGTGTCCTTCTACTTTTATGAATTCCAGGCGTAGCCCACTTAGTAAAAGTTACCGCATCATTAACACAGATTTTTTTGGGTACAAAAACATTATTAAATTCAGTGCAGTATATATTAAAAAAATCATTATATAAATCATTTGGACTGTCTTTATATTTTAGATAACACATTTTTCTATCTAATTGAGTTTTAAAACGTTCCACACGATTAGCAGATTTTGGTACAACAGTGATGTGTTTTTTTGTCACCTGCTTGAGCTGATATGGAAATGTAATCAACTGGCCACAATGATCACTATCTAGTTTATTAATAATTTGTTTTTTCTGTGGTATGATATCTGTATATATATTATCAATACAAGTGGCCGAAGTGGCAGCTATTCTAGTAGGCTCAATGAATAAGTTTTTCAGATTGTATGATTGAAATAAATTTTTTATTTTAGTACTCGAACTAGATTTTTGTAATAAATCAATATTGAAGTCACCACAGACAATCAACCGTTTGCCTGTAGTGTAAGTTTTCTTAAGAGCTTCATCCATGATAGCTTCAAAACAATCATACAATGCTGATGGAGGTCTGTATACGCTCAATACAACAAGCCGGTCCAGTTCCACACAGGCAATTTCTATTGTTTGCTCAACCGAGAGGCTCACAATATCTCTTCGTTCCTTAAATTTTAATTTTTTATTCAATAATATTAAAGAGCCACCGCGAATTGCATTTTCTCGATTGAACAAACTACCAACCTGATGATTATTGAAATTAAATATATTCTGACAACTTTTAAGCCAGTGTTCTGTAATACAAAAAATATCTATATTATTACAATTCATGAATAATTCAATTTCTAAGTCCTTACCCATCATTCCTTGAATATTAAGATGCACCAGGTTGATAAAACTTACATTTTTTGCAATGTTTTTGGATGGGTTTTTTTTATCTATATTAAAAAAACAATTATTTTTATTTACATTATTATTTAATGTGCAAGAAGAATTATCTTTTGTCTGATTGGTTAATTTAAATATTTATTATGATTTTGTGTGGTTTCAGTAGAATAATTACTGATTGTCATGTCAATAGAATTTTGCTCAATAGGAGCAAGTTGTTTAGCCAAATTCTTGGCTGACATAAAAAAGAAATATGATAGCGACTTAGCTACCTGTCTTTTATTATAATTGGAAAGATAATATTTATCTTTCGTCAAATAAAAATTTCTAACATAATTGTTAGAGTCAATCAAATGATATTTATTGCTTTTACAAATTGTATACAAAAGCATATTTAATTTGTATCTTAACAAATTTTCCTCCTTTGGCAGACTGTTGCAGTAAGGCAATGTGAACAATACAATTTTTTTCACATTTAATGCATTTAAATCTGTCACATATTTTATTAATAACTTTTTATTCAAATTGCCTCTATTTCCTATAAAAAACAACAAGGTGTGGCATTTACTGTAGCTATGCTTACTTGCCTTTTCTAAAATATCATTATAAGAGGTACCCACTATGTACACTTTATTAGGTCTTCTGATATTTTGGTTTTTGTAAAATTTATTGAAGCGAAAACTTATTTAGCGGATTTGTACACTTTTTTTGTAATGGGTAAAAACTGTTAAACTCGCATCAGGACACGTGGCCCGATCGCGTCAGTCCTGAAGTCCTTGTAGTGTGTGTACAGTATGTAACGCACACACTCATCTCTCCCTCGTATATAAGGCATGTAAACCTAATTAAAGGACTTCATAATCGCTGTCAAATTCATCATTTATCGCCCAAGCCACACGTTTCACTGTGTAGTTATATTTATATTGTATTCTACCACATAAATGATAGTACTTTTATACTGATAATTAAAGCAATTCGTGCAAAATTATTCCCTAACCATTCCAAAATATCAAAAAAGCACAACGTTAATATTCAAGTTTTCACTTCTGCCAGCATTCCCGGAGTGCAACCCGTCGTTTTTTTTAATAGTTATAGCATAACCAGTCAAAAGTTTTGTTAAGTAAGCAATTCAGATTGTCGTTGATATCATTATTGTTATTATTGTGGCATGAGGTAAGTAAGGAGATGTTGTCTGCGAACAGAATGCAGGAGCCCTGTTCCATAATCTTTGGAAGGTCGTTAATACAAGCCATAAAGAAAAGACAAAAGAAAATTCGCTATGCCCTAATTTTCTTAAATCAACCAATCAAATCAATGCTTAAAAGACAATGACATTTTACCTACCAGTGGTGTATGCTGCATCGCTGTCCGAAGACGTAGTTATTGTGGTACAACACGAACATGGGCCAGGTTTGCTGACAATCTTCCACCTCGCCACCCACCATGCCCTGTCAAATTGTTACATTATTTCATAAGACTTCTTTATATTTTTGAAGTTATACTTCTTTAGGCGCGTTATGAAAAAATGATGAGAGTGAAATTTTAAGATGCGCGCGCATCACTGTAACACAAAATTTCGCTAAAGCGACCAACTTCATGCTGTTACTTTTGTGTTTACCGCACATTAAGAAAATCTACCAACAAAATAGAATTAGAATCTCTATTTAGTGGGTGCTATCGACTGCATTGTGAAGGCCTATCAAAAGTATTTATTAATCTGAAACAACGGAACCAACGCGCGATTCAGGAGACTACAGCGCCATCTCTTGACCATTGGTGTAGTAGAACCAAAAACCACATCTTTATTTTTTGTAATAAAGTAACAGTTATAGATAGGTATTCATATTTATAATATTTATCCACATGTTTCTAGTTTGTATATTCGGAATACGTGTTTGAGTTTCATACAAGTGCAAATCACATATGTTCTAATAAATTATATTCAGTAGCGATTTTAATTGAATATTTTGATTATTTATTTATTTTTAATTTTTAGTGTCCTTTTCCAGACTTTTTATTAATTTATTGTAATTAATTATTTGCATGCAATTAAAAACTAATTTTAAACGATGCCAAAGAAGGATAACTTCTCACGCGCCTACATAAGTACACGCACCCATTTTTTTATGTTGTAATCTTTTGCTGAAACACTCTTTCCCATAACTTTTATAATACTAGTACGCGGCACAACATAAGGCTGATATAAGGTATTAGAATGAACAGCATCCCTCGGCCTTTATGTCTCCTCGGATGTTTGTGTGATGAATACGAGCATTTATACTCGTCATGAATTTTTAATATGTATTTCTATATAAATATACTTATATAATAGGAACAGTATATGTATTCTATCCGTTACCCTAGTGTCCCATAACACAAGCCTTATAGTACCTTTTATGATAAAACATATAACGCCTCGGTATAAGTACCTATCTCTAATTCACATATTTCATCATCATCATCATCAGCCAATTAATGTTCCCACTGCTGGGGCATAGGCCTTCCCTATGGATGAATTAGGGAGGTTTGGCCATGACCCACCACGCGGGCCCAGTGCGGATTGGCGATTGCTAACGATTGCAGATGCAGCCGGGACCAACGCAACGGCTTAACGTGCCTTCCGAAGCACGGAGGAGCTCGAGATAGTAAATTTTTGGTCACCCATCCAATGACCGACCACTGCGAAAGTTGCCTAACCACTTGCGCCAACGAGCTCCTCAACTCCAACATAATTCATATAATTCAAATATATCAAGACTTAAATGTTTACAAACTAAACCATTTAAAAATGTTTGATTAATTAAATCAATACTACTGACGAATTAATTAAAAGGTTTTAGGCATTTCATTGATAGTTACCTCCCAGTGTGGACCATGAGGTGCAAATTTGAACCAAGTGGCAGTGTATAGTAGCATCACATGGTGCACAGGTGACAACCTTCAACATAATAAGCACATCTTAATGCTACAAGATCTTGTGGTGCGTAGCCGAAATCGGAACTAATATAAGGAAGAAAATTTCACTAGAAAAAATTCCACGTGGACCAGGCAGCAGACGGGACTCGAACCCGGACCCTTCACTAGTGTTGCCGATCGATAGTCGACTATCGAGGATTAATCGATAGTCTATCGATAGCCGACCAATCGTATGACAATCGATCGGCTTATCGATAGTATCGATAGCACAGAACAAGCCAATACTATCGGATGAGTGAAATACTATCAATAGTATTGTAGGTCGGTAATAACAAACTATCGATAGTATCGATACTGTCGATTTTATTTGCAACTATACTATCGATAGTTTAACAATTTGCAATAGTATTGTTTACAATTTTCAGGTATTATAATCAATCACAATCAACTATTAGAATTAGCACAGCTCGATAGAAATGTTTATAAAAATATATATATCGGCCTCTTATAGTCCTCAACTACAATACTGTTAAAACATACCTAATACTATTGCAAAAGACTATCGATAGTCTAAAACAATCGCTAGTATCGATAGTATTGTTGCAGATAAAATCAACGGTATCGATACTATCGATAGGCCTATCGATAGGGCACATAGTTTTCATATCGATAGTTCGGCAACACTAACCCTTCACTATCCGGGCGAATGCACTGTGTACTAAGGTCCTCAAGCCGGAATGCAGTAGATAATTAAATAAAACTAGATTCCGGAACGTGTAGACAATTTATTTCGAAATTATTTAAACCATATATATATCAATCGAACTAAACCATACCGTGAGTACAAATTAATACAGCTCCATCTATGGGACAAATGGAGTAAACATTTTATATAAGGTACCACATTGGACACACTGACCATTATGCTACCGCGGCCCGATGCTTATTATAATCTCCACCCTAGATGTCTTTAGTGGTGATAAAAATTTGTTTATTTTTTGCCTTTTTCGAGGGCTTCTGGTTTCTTTGAAACACAAGTTATCGAAAAACGGAAGACATAGGAGCATAGAATGAGTAAAATTATATTCTATGTATGGAACTCAATTCTTTAGTGATAAAAATCAAGGAGGAATCAGTCGAGAACGTTTGTATGGAAAAGACATTGCCCGCCTCTCCTAGTAAGTGCCACAAGATGTTGGTCACACTACATTTTCGGAAGTGTCCGAAGTATGCTACGAAACTTAACTTTTGCGTGCTTGTAGCAGACTTCGGACGCTACATTGCACCGACACATTTTAATAAGCTATCTCTTGAAAAAGTTTCTGGAAACTGAAATCTCTTGATATAGGTAAATTTATTTATATTTCCTTAGTTTATTTTTCAGATCGGATTGGATTTTTATCCCCTCTTATGTTGTATTGTCCCTGTTCATAGAATTTGCAACATGTTATTCCTTGCTCATGCGTGTATACATGTATAAGAAAGAGGAAAGAGTTTCGGTATGAAATTCAGAGAAGATACTACATGACGGTTTTGTTATGTACATACATATTTAGTGGCATTACCATTTATCTATCTATATTTTTACCAGGTACACAATGTAACTAATGGTTGTACACAGATATGTCAATTAAATACTGGACGAAATAAGGCGTTCATTTTTATAGCTATCGCAAAGAACATGATAGCCTGACTTAAAACTATCTATCTAGAGTTGATACCAAATACTAATGTATGTATAGAATGATTGAAACATAATTTATAAATTATATTGTGCAATTGTTTAATAATGAATTTTAAATAGATACTGATGTCGATTCTGGCATGATTCTCTAAAGCTAAACTTAAATTTGACAACAGTGTATCTTTGTCATTCTCTATACAGAATGAAAAGGACAAATTGATGTTAAATTTAGTTTTAAGTTTAGAGAATCCTGCCAGAATCGACACCAATAACCCTCTAAAGTTGCTGTGCCCTTGCAGGGCGTCACATGGTTACTGTATTTGTTATGTACCACCTTATTTTTGTGAATGTGATATGCAATGAATAAATAAATAAATAAATATAAGTATCTTACAAATCTACTGTCATTTTTCAGTGGAGTGAGAAGATAAAAACAATTATACCTCAGCCATCTAAGAAATATTGCCCTAGGCAGAGACCGCCAAGTGATCGGGTTCTTCTCATTGGTGATTTGCGCGGTGTACACCAGAAACAGGCCAGACATGAAGAAAAATGTCTGCATCACGATGTGCACGTTGCCTACTAAGTGGAATGAGTGTGATTCGTTGGCCTGAAATATTTACGATAAATTAGCAAAACATTTTTTTTATAGATATAGATAGGTCCGACAAATGACTCCACCCCACCTGTACACTTAGTATAAGTTTTTTTAATACGAATCGAACGATCGTCTTCGTCAATCAAACTATATTGTATTGCAGATCCTGGTCTTTGAACGACGGTGATTATGTATTATCAGGTGAGCCGGGTGCTCGTATGCCCCCCGTAATATATAAAAAAAACTTATAGTATTTTATGTAATGTGAATACTTTCGATTCGTCAATAGCGTCTCAGGCGTTGAAAATTGACAGTTTTCTTCCCCAATAATAATCCACTTAATTAACTATCTGTAAGCCAAATTTCAATAATATGCCTTCACTAGTTTTCTGAGTTTGAGTACCTGTAACCTTAGATTTAAACAAAAGGAAAGATACGGTACGCTCATACAAGCACCAAATATAATATGTTCAGACTCATTTACTTAAGCAACTCCCACAAGCGCACACGTTTGTATATAAACATTCAATCGAGAGAACGAAACAGAACAGGTACCCCTAGCACGAACCATTATCGAATTCGAATAGTTTGCAAACCGAAATGTCTATGTCAAACTTTGTATGGAAACTTGGACAGCAGCGGCACAAAGTACGTAACGAGAACTAAAAATCAGTATACATTTGACAATGACATTTCGGACTCGAAGAGATACGAATTCGATATTGGTTCGTGCCAAGGGTACTGTACGCTTCAACGCAGCGCGAGCGAAACAGCGATTTCGCTTCAGAGTGCGTACGGATGAGCTGTAATGTTGTCTTTTTCTTGATAATAAAATGGCGATTACGTAAATATTTATGACAGACCGTCATTTTTGAGAAAAAAATGATTTTACGGTTTTACGAATGATAAGTGTTGCCAAGGCATTTGTTATTTGATCTTGAAGTACTTGTATTCTTTTTAAAAGCATCGAAATCATTGTTTTATCTCTATAACATAGTATAAACGCAATATCGTTATATTGAGTGCACATGCAGAGTGTTTGAATGTCCAATTGTGACTAAAGTGAATTGTGGTCATGCACCACAATTTAAGTGAATCACTTTTGAGCCGCGAGTGCCGTATCTTCCCTTTTTGTTTTGATCCAAGCCTGTAACTTTTTCACTTTTGCAATTTAAGTAGCAATATGATGGAAATTAGTAGTTAATAATATAATGGACATAAGTAACTTACCGCTTCAAAATGTGCCGGATTTTCAACTGTCGGTATCACAGGAATGAGTGCGTGAAGTATAACAACCATTATTGCTGTTATTGTTCTGTGAAAACATAAATATTTAAGAATGTTCATGTAGCGGGTGTATGTGTGTTAGCATGCGTATGTATGTGTGTATATGAGTAGGCCTGCATGTGCATGTGTGTGTGTGTGTGTGTGTGTGTATGAGTGTTTTGAGGTAAGCCCATTCACTCTTTTTTACTTTTAAGTGATAAAGAGTTACGGTAGGTGTGTATATAATTGAAGCTCGAATCACAAACCACTTCTATTTTCATTATTTTAGGTAGTAGTGTCATGTGCTGCCGTCATAATTGTAATTTAAATATGTAAGAGAGGCTAGACTCGCCATTAGCCTTTGCATTAACAGAAATAATTTAAAAGACTTGATAAGCGTTCCTAAAAGCTTTGATATTGTTATCAATTCACAATTAATAAACGTATTTGAAACAGTGTTTTAGTTCGTGAATGGCTTGCGTGAAAACATATAAAATACTTCAAATGCATATAGTTTATGACCCGGATTGAGACACAGGATACTAAAAGTATTCAATGACTCAATATGTTTCAATGCAGTTTATAAACTATATGCGTATCAAACTTCATACAAATTCCTTACGTAGTTTTTGCGTGATTAAGTAACAAACACAATGCATACACATACAAACTTTCGCGTTTACAATCTTAGTGTAGGATTTATTTACATAAAGAGCTTCGATGACTAAGGCCCGTATTACAGAAAGATTCTCAGTGATTGATCTAATCTTGAGCATAGTTAGAAAGGGATGTCGCTATATATAGCACATAGCGGCATCCCTTTCCAACTGTACTCAAGATCAACACATAGTTGTCATTCTGTAATACGGGCCTTAGTGTTGCGCGTATCGTTTGTAATCGTTATAAACAGCAGCGGCAATCAGTAAAATATCTACATTACAGCAGGAAATATCATTATCTGTTAAGCTCAAAGATAAAATGTACCTGATACCATTGAACACCGCCAGTCGTGCCGTCATCTTGTCCTGGGGCCACGGTGCCTTTAATTTTTTCCAATTGGCCGGTATAGAGAAACACATCAGATAGCCTGACAAACAAAAATACCCTGTTTACATCATTATGTTTTTAAGAACATTACAATATACACAATACACATTAGAAGGGGTCATCCATAAATTACGTCACACGAATTTCATGTCTTTTTTGCCCCTCCCCCGTCCTTGTCACAGCTGGTCACATTTGTAAGACTCCCCCCCTCCCTAGTGTGACGTCACATATTTTGCAAATTTACATTTAGAAATCATTGAATGAAAACAGCGGTTCTGTAATCAGTTTTATTTCCATTTAAATTGTTTTTTCATTATTATTATAATCAAATCAAACAATTAACAAAACCAAAAAAAACGATTAATTATATTTATTAAAGAAATTACCGAACAAAAAGTGATTGACTATGTTAATTAAAGAACAAAAACAAAACAAAACATAAAATATTAATAGCATTATAATTAAATTAAAGATACAAACTTAATAATCTTGAGTCCATGGACATTGATTCCACTCCTTTAAATTATTTATAACTGGCATAGCACCACTTTGTTCTCGTTTGGGTTGTTAATGCTTTCGTAAAGTAATAGTTTCAACACTTAGATTTTAATATATTTTGAAATGTGACGTCACGAAATTTAGGACCCCTCCCACCCCTTGTCACACGATGTCACATTTCGTCGACCCCTCCCTACCCCTTAAAGTGTGACGTAATTTATGGATGGCCCCCAATACATAATTTCCATCAGTGCCGTCTTTGACCAATTGGAGGCCCTGGGCATATTAGGATAATGGGGCCCCTATGACTACCGTTTGGGGATTCAGCATGAACTAGGGACTTTGTATTTGATCTGAGGGGGCCCCTATCGATCGCGGGGCCCCGGGCACTTGCCCAAAGTGCCCACTGGGAAAGACGGATCTTTGTACCATAATTTAATACTACAAATCAGAAAGCAATTCTTTTATCTAGGACCCTCGATCGATCATTCATATTAATTTCTCTGTGATAACTTCAACTGTCTACTTAATACGATTCATAAAATAGAGCCCCTGGCAGATTGTCGGAGGCAGACGGATATCAGCGGCTTACACGCGGAAAGGGTATAGTAATAGATTTCTCTTGTCACCCATGGGTAGGGTTGCCAGGCCATAAAATGCAAAGGCCGGACTGCGCACTATATAAGGACATTGACATTTTGCCCTAAAAGCCGGACATATTTTTTTTATTGCCAAACATAATATTTTTACAGCTGGGCTGTTGAAAAAAGTATTTATACGTGATGTAAAGTGAGAATGAGATCGAAAATGGAGTGTGTGCCATATATATGCATTATTTTATGCAACAGTTTGCTCTCTTGTCCGCTCGGAAGCTCGTCCGCCCATTCGTCGTACGAATCGCCACTCTGATAAAAAGCCTGACAAAAGCCGGACAGGCCAAACACGTACATATTTGGCCGGACGCGACCGCAAAAAGCCAAACATGTCCGGCTAAAGCCGGACACCTGGCAAGCCTACGCATGGGTACATTATCTCCCTCATCATCTTTAACGGAAAGAATAATTGAGGAGCTCGATGGCGCAGGTGGTTAGCGCGTTCGGCTGCGATCGTTGTAGTTAAGCAACTTTCGCAGTGGTCGGTTATTGGATGGGTGACCAAAAATCCTCTATCTCGAGTTCCTCCGTACTTCGGAAGGAACGTTAAGCCGTTGGTCCCAGTTGCATCTGCAATCGTTAGCACCCGCCAATCCGCACTGGGCCCGCGTGGTGGGTCATGGCCCAATCTCCTTATTCCATCCATAGGGAAGGCCTGAGCCCCAGCAGTGGGGACATAGAGAGGCTGATGATGATGATGATCTTTAACAAATATTAAAGAAGAAACCTTTCAATGTCATAACAAAGTTGTGAAGTCTCTGGGCCCGCCTACTTCATACCCAGTGTTGCCAGATCCGATTTTTAAAACTCGGGAGGTGTTATAGAAAAAAAACAGTAGATGTATGGAAAGAGCTACAAGAAAAACGGTAGAGCAAGAGGCGTACTTTTTTCGATTTGCACCCCCCCCCCCCCCTCCCCCTCCCCCTAGAATTGGTAAATCAAATCAAGATAAAAACCAGTAACCACGAATGTGTTTCTGTGGCTTCTACCACCCCTTAAAGCTAGTTTTCTTTAGAAAAAACATTTATTTCAAAATTAATAACTTTACCTACATTATTAATGGCCGAAAATGCAACTCAACAAATGCAATTTAACAAAAGAAAATCGTATTCTAAGAATTCTAAGAAAAACAGGAGATTCATGTAGAAAAACAGTAGAACAGGAAAAAAATCAGAAATACAGGAGATCTCCTGTAAAATCTGGAGACCTGGCAACACTGTTCATACCTCTGTATTCGTTAAAGAATTGCCTAAGTAAAACGCATAAGAAAAACTAACCTTTCGTATCTTTATTGGTGGCGAATAAATCGTAATAGGTGCCGGTTGCTGCGAGCCCGACTAGCGTTATGAAAAGCGCGGCAGCAGCGCAGTCCACCCAAGTAACCTGGTGCTTGCGCTCGCCATGTCGGTAGCAAGTGCCGAAATTGATGCGCGCGCGCAGCCCGTACTCCCGCTCCAAGGTGTGGTTGAGGCAGGAGCCCATCGCCTCCAGCAGCTCCGACTCCGAGTCCCCCTTGTAGAACTGCTTGCATCGCCGCGTGATGCAATACCCGTATTGTGGATTTGTGTAGTCGAAATGCCTCAGCGCTGAGTAGGAGTAATTCTAGGAGAAATAATAATAATAATAAATTCATTTATTTGCATCACAAATTAGTACAATTAATAATAAGCAGACATAAATGATTAAAAGTTTAACAGTTCTTAAATAACTAGTATGAACTACAATCATTAGTGAGTGACAGTGATGCAAATAGGCAGAAGCTCAGCAGTGTTTTTGCCTTAATAGACGAAATGCTGATTTTCATCAACTGCCCCTAGGAAGCGCGAGGATGTAGGTACGCTCCAAAGCTGGCATTGTAATTCCCTAGTGCCACACAAACATAATACACGAACATCATTTTCTTCATTATTAATTTACCTAGCAATATTTGTTAATAAAATTTTCTAAATAATAATAAATAAATGTATGTAATTAATCATTAAAAAACAAAATTGTGTAGACAATATTAAATAAATGTATAAAATTACAAAGTTATATCTCTCGTTGTAAGCGGAAGTTCGAAATGTTTTGATAACCTAGTAATGGTTTCTTTAGATTTGAACATCGAGCAGTTATATGCTTAAAAAATAAAAAAATATTACTATAATTGCTCGAGGAGCTCGATGGCGCGAGTGGTTAGCGCGTTCGGCTGCGATCGTTGAAGTTAAGCAACTTTCGCAGTGGTCGGTCATTGGATGGGTGACCAAAAATTTACCATCTCGAGCTCCTCCGTGCTTCGGAAGGCACGTTAAGCCGTTGGTCCCGGCTGCATCTGCAGTCGTTTGCACCCACGAATTCGCACCATAGGGAAGACCTGTGCCCCAGCAGTGGGGACATCATTAGGCTGATGATGATGATGATGATGATCTCTCGTTGTAAGCGGAAGTTCGAAATGTGTTGATAACCTAGTAATGGTTTCTTTAGATTTGAACATCGAGCAGTTATATGCTTAAATACTCAAAAATATCACTATAATTGCTATTTCTTCTTTCAAATGTTTAATACTTGTAAAGGTATTCATTTGACATCGCGGGTTACCTACAATGCGAAGAGATGGCGCTGGCTTGCAGCTTAAGAATGGCTAGAAAGAATTCGACACACCCATAGGGCCGCGATAGCATAATGGTCAGTGCATTCGCCCAGATAATCGAATAAAGGTTCGAGTCCAGTCTGCTGCCTGGTCCACGCGAAATTTTTTCTAGTAATATTTTCTTTACATTTAAACATCGAGCTGTACCCCTAGCACGAACCATTATCGTATACGAATAGTTTGCAAACCGAAATGGCAATGTCAAATTTTGTATGGAAACTTTGACAGCAGCGGCACAAAGTACGTAACAAGAACTAAAAATCAGTACACATTTGACAATGACATTTCGGGCTCGCAAACGATACGAATTCGATATTGGTTCGTGCTAGGGGTACAGTTAGTTACATGCTTAAAAAATAAAAATTATCAATATCATTTAAGTCACCAGCATCTTATCATAAAGCTCGTGCGGTCCGTCGGCCAGCAGCTTGAAGTCTGTATGGCAGTAGGCACCTCCCTCTGCGCCCACGCACTGTGAGAACGGGTCCACATGGCGCAGCGGCACAAATGTCGCGAACTCTTCATCTGTGCAACAAATATGAAGATGTGAAATATTTATTTCGATTCCGAAAAGGGTAAAGTGGAGATTGATTGTTTCCATTAAGTACATGTGCTAGAAATAAAATAAATAAATATTTATGATTTTTATTATTTTAAAGCATGTAACTGCTTGATGTTTAAATCTAATTTGGTCAGTGCATTCGCCCGGATTGCGAAGGGTGCGGGTTCGAGTCCCGTCTGCTGCCTGGGCCTCGTAGATTTTTTTCTAGTTATATTTTCTTTAGATTTAAACATCAAGCAGTTATATGCTTTAAAATAATAAAAATTATAACTATAATTGCTATTTCTTCTTTCAAATGTTTAATACTTACGTAAAAGTATTAATTTGACATTGTGGGTTACCTATAATGCGAAGAGATGGCGCTGCCTTGCAGCTTAAGAATGGCTTACGTAACAGCGAAAACTAGTTCAAGGAACAAAGTTCGCTTGAGTTGGTTTTCCTATACTTTTATAAAAATTTTCATAATTTTCACGTGGTCGTTTTATATAACTTTATGATAATTTATGATCATCATCGCCGCTGAGGCATAAGGCCTCCTATGAGTGGAATAGTCATGTCATGCATACTTTTGACTCATTTCCTCGCCAGCCCAGGGGCAATCACTGGATGCTCACAATACTAGATGCAGCTGGGACCAAGCCCATGATTAGAAGCAAGGTATTTTTTCAGTACCCTTTTGCCGACCATCCATACCTATCCATCATCATCATCAGCCTATTAATGTCCCCACTGCTGTGACACAGGCCTGCCCTATGGCTGAAATATTGAGATTGGGCCATGACCCACCACGCGGGCCCAGTGCGGATTGGCGGGTGCTAACGACTGCAGATGCAGCCGGGACCAACTGCTTAACGTGCCTTCCGAAGCACGGAGGAACTCGAGATAGAAGATTTTTGGTCACCTATCCAATGACCGACCACTGCGAAAGTTGCTTAACTTCAACGATCGCAGCCGAACTCGCTAACCACCTGCGCCATCGAGCTCCTCCCATCCATACTAACAAAATATAAAACAGAAAGTAATTTTTTGCGTAAGTCTGCCAATTACGTGCTTCTGTGCCCAAAATTTTGTTTTCGTAATAATAAGTAGTTTTATATGTTCTTTTCGAGGTCCCCTATATCTCTATAGAAAAAAAATGGATGCGTGTAACTTATGTACGCGCGTGAGAAGTTATACTTCTTTAGCATCATTAAAAATATTTTTTAATTGCATGCAAATAATTAATAATTACAATAAAATAATAAAAGGACTGGAAAAGGATAGTTAACACAGTCAATTAAGTTCAGTTTTAATTTGAAAAATTAAATAAATATTCAAAATATTCAATTAAAATCACTACTGAATTTAAGTTATTAGTCCATATGTAATTAGCAAACTTAAACACATCTATCGAAAAACCAAGGACATGCATTTTCGTACCTAAGTCCGTAAAAACAACCATGCTTAACCAATTCTGTTCTAGAGACCTCACAGCTGTGACGATCCTCACAGATAATCAAACAGTCCTGGTACTAGCTTCAGTCTACATGCCGAACGAGGGTGAAATACCTACGAGGGAGCTGACTGAGCTGGTACAACACTGCGAGAACCACAAATGGGAGCTGATCGTAGCGGCTGACTGCAACGCACATCACTCACTGTGGGAAAGTAAGGATACAAACAAGAGGGGTGAGTTGTTAACAGAATACTTATTCCAAACTAACCTTAACATCATGAACATTGGCACGGAGCCCACATTTGTCAGCTCCAGGTATCAAACCATCATAGACATAACCCTAGCGACACACGCGGCGGCCAATCTAATCGAAGGATGGCACGTGTCAAACGAACCCTCCTTTGCAGACCACCGTAGAGTATGTTTCCAACTAAAATACAGACAGACAGACCCTGTTCCATATCGCAACCCCCGAAAAACAGATATAGCAAGGTACATAGAACTCTCGACCAAAGCATTAAGCAAGACACAAACACACGATGAATTTCTTGACACAAACAACATAGAAACAAACGTACAGTTCTACACTTCAGCACTTCTTAAAAGCTACGAACTGACGCGCCCTACCATCGTACCGAAAGACCTGGGTAAAAGTTCCTGGTGGGGGCCTGAACTTGAAAAACTACGTAAGGAACTCAGGACACTTTTCAATCGAGCGAAAAACACCAGAACCAAGAGGACTGGGACAAATACAAAAAAGCACAAAAACACTACAAGAAGCGAATCAGATTCCGGAGTAGAGAAGGTTGGTGCGGATTCTGCAGTAGTGTTAATTCAACAAATCAAGCTGCCAGACTTAAGAAGGTTCTGTCCAAGGACAACTCCAACCTTCTTGGGTCTCTAAAAAGGAAAGATGGCACTTATACACAAACAGAAGAAGAAGCAAATGCGCTGCTTCTGGAAACCCACTTCCCAGGATGTCAAATGGCGCCTGGCCTTGAGTGGTCGAATGAGCACCACAATGCACCAACAACCCAGGAATGGAACCTGGCAAAAACGATAGTAACGGCGAAAAGGATAGAATGGGCTATAACCTTTCAACCATTTAAGTCGGCAGGACTGGATGGCATCTTTTCGGCGCTACTACAATGGCAACTCGGCCCGGCAATTAAATACTTACAACCAATCTTTAAGGCCTGCTTGGCCTTCAAATATATACCGAAACCATAGAGGGAGGCAAAAGTAGTCTTCTTACCGAAACCGGGCAAAGACGATTACACACAAGCCAAATCCTTCAGACCAATTAGTCTAACCTCGTTCCTTTTGAAAACATTGGAAAGACTGGTAGACCGACACCTTAGGGATGGAGCACTAAGTAAGGTCCCGCTGCACCCTCAACAACACGCCTATAGAAAAGGCAGATCAACAGAGTCGGCACTGCATGCGGTGGTCCATAAAATAGAGTCGGCAATCACAAACAAAATGTCAACATTGGCAGCTTTCATAGACATAGAAGGTGCTTTTGACAAAACGATGCACAACAGCATTAACGACGCCCTAAGAAAACTCAAGGTGGACCAAGTTACCAGGAGTTGGATCACCGAACTGGTCGGCAAAAGGGCGGTTCAGATAGTGGGGAATGCTTCCACGCGTGCGAAGGTAGTAAGAGGATGTCCTCAAGGGGGAGTCCTATCACCACTTCTCTGGAACATAGTAGTAGACAGCCTCCTAAGGAATCTGAATGATAGAGGATACACTACTATTGGTTATGCGGATGACCTAACAATTCTGATAAATGGGAACGCTGAAAACGTCCTGTGCAAAGTTATGCGTTCTGCCCTTCAGATTGTGGAAAAATGGTGTGACGAACATGATTTGTCAGTAAACCCGAATAAAACAGAGCTTGTCCTTTTCACCAACAAAAGGAAGCGGCCCGAACTACAGTTACCAAAACTGTTTAATACCAAACTCTCCCTATCAACACAAGTGAAATATCTGGGCGTAATCCTTGATAACAAATTGAACTGGGCGAGTCATATTGAATTTAAAACAAAGAAGGCCTGCATAGCTTTTAACCAGTGTAGAAGATTAGTTGGTAAGAAATGGGGTCTTAGTCCAAAGATCACTCTTTGGCTATACACAGCAGTTATCAGGCCAGCAATAACCTACGGTTCAGTTGTTTGGTGGCCCAGGACCCAACTGACCACAGTGAAATCTAAACTCCAAAGTCTGCAGCGCTTGGCGAGCAGCAACTGGATGCATGAGAACAACTCCATCTGCTGCATTAGAATACCTCTTGAACTTAAGACCTCTAGACCTGGTCATACAAGAAGAGGCAATAGCAGCAGCCTTGAGACTAAGATCTTTGGGCCTATGGAGATCAAACACTGTAACAACACACTCCAATGTTCTCCAAAGGTACATGAAGGAGATTCCACTCCTGGAGGCACCTATGGATAGAATATTGGATCAACACGTCTTTGATCGAAGATACAACATCCAACTTACCGCGGAAAAGGTAGACTACTCTGGCGCCGGGGAAGTTAGGATATACACAGATGGCTCCAAAACCAACATTGGTACTGGAGCCGGTGTCTTCTCGAACGACCTAAATATAAAAATATTCACAACCTTAGACAAACTAAGCACAATCTTCCAGGCGGAATGTATTGGCATTACCAGAGCGGCACAGGTGGTTGCAGCCAGAGACATCAGAGAGTTCAACATTAAGATCATCTCTGACAGTGCATCCGTGCTTCAAGCCCTAAGTAGCAACACAATAAACTCTGTCCTGGTAATGGAGTGCCACAATGCAATTCAATCCATTGCGGTAACCAATACGGTAACTCTGCAATGGATAAAAGGACACAGCAACTTAATCGGAAACGACGCAGCAGACGAATTGGCTAAGAGAGGAGCAAACACAAAAGTGTATGGTCCGGAACCTCTTCTGCCCATACCTCAGGCCCAAATTAAGACGTGGCTGCGTGAAAGAACTCAGAAACTACACTTGACTGAGTGGAAAACAGGTGAAGGATGCCGGCAAACGAAAAACGCAGTTCCGGAGGCGAACAAGAGACTTGCCCGCACCCTTACCAGACTTAATAGGGACTCCGCATAGTCATGGGAACCCTGACTGGTCATTGTCCCCTGAACAAGCACCTATACACATTAGGAGTAACAGACAGTCCCCTATGCAGAGGATGTATGGAGGCAGAGGAAACGCCACAACATGTCATTATGGAATGCAGGAGTGTGGCCGACCAACGGGCACGACTTCTCCAGTCACCCGCATCGCTTCCGGAAGCTTGCAGCAGTCTGTCAAGACTGCTTTCCTTCTGGACTAACCTAGGCTGGCTGGAGTAAACGGGAATGTTTCAAGACACGCACAATGGTCCAATGATTAGGACTAAGTGCGGAAACCGCCCTGAAAAACTAAACTAAACTAAACTAATGTAATTAGCACTTGTAAGTAACTAAAACACGTTGTGTCTATATAGAAACTAGAAACATGTGGATAAATATTATAAATATGAAAACAGTGATCAGAGGCGACGAGCGTGCCAACATTGTTTTTGATAACGCGATCATCTTATGGAGCTCCGTGGGTCGTTCAAAGTACCTTTCGAACAGATGTCTGTCAGACCATTATTAGACACTAACATTCATAACACGCCCGCGGCCAACTTCATGGTGTTACTATTGTGTTACAGTGATGATTTTTTCATAACGCGCCCGCGGCTAACTTCATTATGTTACTTTTGTGTTACAGTGATGCGCGCGCATCTTAAAATTTCACTCTCATAATTTTTTCATAACGCGGCTATAGAAGTATAACTTCAAAAATATCATAATCAGTTCAGTGTAGAAAGCGAACAGTCAGTGGTACTTTCACATACTCAATATTATCTATTTATTGCATAAAAATAACTAAAATTAATTAGTTATAATTTTTATTTTTTAAGCATGTAACTGCTTGATGTTTAAATCTAAAGAAAATATAACTAGAAAAAAATCATTGTGACAAAAGACATTGTGAGTTGCCTACAATTCGAAGAGATGGCGCTGCCTTGCAGCTTAAGAATGGCTAGTAATAATTGGTCAGTGCATTCGCCCGGATTGCGAAGGGCGCGGGTTCGAGTCTCGTCTGCTGCCTGGTCCGCGTGGATTTTTTTCTAGTTATATTTTCTAAAATTAATTAGTTAACAAAATACAAATTACACTTACTAGAGATGGTTTTTAAGGCCGAGTTTCGATGAAAAAGAAATAATAACAGGAAAAACAGAAAATATGACATTTTTTTAAAAACAAATCCTTGCCTCTATAACAGCTACTGCTTGTTATTCCTGCTCCCTGAACACTGAAATTAGTTATGTAAAACAATTGATTACGTAAAAAGCGACACCGTCACTCGCGATGCAAAGTAACATAATCTCCAATAAGCTATAGTTTGCCGCACAAAACTTATATATATTTGTTTCTTAGGTTTTCACGCACATCACTCATTAAATAAAACTAGTTTTTACGGATTAATGCACGAAACTTTATTTATTTATTGACATTATTCTGACGATGCAGACCTGAAAAGGCTGCGAAACGTCAATAAATAAATAAAGTTTCGTGCATTAATCCGTAAAAACTAGTTTTATAAAACTTATATAAGTAAATTAGCTGACCTAGCGAACTTCGTTCCGCCATAAAAATTCGGGGCAGGTGGTAAAAGAGAAAATTTAGGGTTTTATGTATTTTTAATACCACATTTAAAAAAAAAAGAAAACGTCCGAAAAAAAATTTAGGAGTGTCTATCGTAGTTCTTTCAATTTCCTGGGATAACATTCCTCCTAACCCATATGAGAACACTACGTTACAATACCCAATATGTAGTTTGAATTTTGGCACGTTACAGGTGGACAACCATTATCACATAAGGATATGAAAAATAGATAGTAGCCGATTCTCAGACCCACGGAATATGCATATAAAATTTCATAAAAATCGGTCAGGCCGTTTCGTTACTAACATTATGACACGAGAATTTTATATATAAGATACGTTTCTTATCGTAAGAAGATCTAGCAGTTGAAATGTTATTATTTGTTTTTTTCTTTCATTATAATTATTTTATCATATTCTTAAGTATAAAGATTTTATTCGTTTTTGTAATTGTATTATAAATTATAATAAGCTGATGATGATTGCCTAAAAGATGCCTATCGATTTTAGTATTTCTAAGCAGAAATGTCCGTGTCCATAAAGATATTAAAAGCCAGGCGATGTTTCAAAAACTAAATAACGAAAAATTAAGAAATCTTTAAATAACTTTTAAAAAGTCCGTAATAATAATAGTCATTCGTTTATTGCGAAATTAAGTCAACATCAGAGTAATAACTACGAGTACAATGATAAAATTTTGAATATCTTCTTTTCATTTAATATTTTCTAACTTATTAAATAATTTGTTTTATTCACACTATTTTATAAGTTAATAATTAAATAACGTTTAATAACAAATAAAGTCTGACTCGAATAAACGATGTATTAGGAAAATCTCAAATTTTCCAAAATTGAGGTTCAGCAGCTATACTACCAAGACGCCGAAAATATTGTAAAAGGTGAAGTTTATACAACCACTAACTAGTTACCTCACAAAAGAACATTTACCCATTGACCCGTAAAAACTAAATTCTTTTGTGTATAGACAAAACCAATATTTCTTGAACTTAGCTAAGAATAACTTCAATTACGCCGTGACGTGGCGTCACTAAGCGCGTTCTATCGTTTGTACCACGGCGAGTGTTCTGAGGAGTTATTCTCTCTTATCCCACCTTCCCCTTTCCTTCAGAGGACCACGCGCGCTGGCCTACGTTGTCACCGTTTTACTGTGGCCACAATTCCAACGCGTACAAAGAAATTTGGTGACTCATTTCTTTGTCGTACTATCCGTAAATGGAATGCTCTGCCCGCTCACGTGTTCCCTCCCTCTTACAACCTGGGATCCTTTAAAAGTGGCGTGAAGCAGCAACATGCAGGCCGGCAGGGTGAGGATGGCTGGTGTGGCAGGTAGAACTGCTGTATCAGCTATCTTCGCGTCTGGACTTCACCTTCACTTAACATCAGGTGGGGTGAAGTCATTTGTCGGACCTATAAAAAAAACCTTATTCTTTCCTCTAGTATTTTTACGATAAGTAAAGTTAAAATTAGTGAAACAAAAGTAGATTAAATGTTTGAGAATAAGTTTTTATTGCGATAACAATACTTAAAGTGGGTGAATGAAACTCGATGAAAGTTTGTGTGGAAAATTTATTTTTGTTCCCGGCCTAATTAGCGGGTACTCTGTAGGTTTTCTAATCTATTAATCCATGAGATTAATTAATCAGTAATTCCCTTGCCATAATTTGAACGAGTTTACAGATTTTATCAATGCAATTTTTTTAATTTGTTAAAATGTAGTATTGTACAATAGGGATGATGACTAATTTTTTTTCTTCGTTTATCAGGTAGATTATCAAAAAGTATTGGACACGTATTTTTTCTTTTTTCACATAATATAAACATTGCAGAGATATATTGATTTGAAAAGTCGTATGACGTCACGTTTGAGTACACTTATAAGTAGGGCTGCCATCTCTAAAATGTGGCAACCAGGATAAGATGCGTGATAACCCTGGATTTTGAAGCCCAGAACCCGGACAGACCAATAAAAAAAACAGTTAAAAATGTCACAAATCAACTTTTTTATGTTGATCTAGGCAAAAGAGCTAGCAGTCTACCTCATAATAAGTGGTCACTGCTGCCCATGGAAACTTGCAGCACCAAGGGCCACTCATGCGTTGCCGTAAATTTTTAAACCCGGACTACAAATAAAACCCCGCCCGGACGCTCCCCGGACGCCCCGTAAACTAGGACAAATCCGGGGAAACCCGGACGGATGGCAGCCCTACTTATAAGTGAAAATTCACTCAAAAGTGACGTCACGAGCCGCTACTCCCAAACTTTGACGCGCTATAACTTTGTCATTTTTTGGTTGATTGCCCAAAGAAAAAATACGTGTCCATTATTTTTTGATCATCTAACTGACGGACTAAATAGAATTTCATTTAGTGTACCCCGTCATCACCCCTATTTCTTTTCATTCTCAAGCAAGAAAAAATAAGGAAGTTGCACATAAAATTAAAAGGAAACAACTTAACGTGATAGGACACTGCTGTTGGGATTTAGATTACAGCATGACGACGTTTGTCGGGTGCGCAAATACCTAAAATGCCAACTTTTCAGAATTTTCGCACGTATAATTTGTACCTTATATACCTTTGAGTAGGAAGTGTGTAAGCGGCTGTGGGCATCATATCCAACAACTTCTCGAAAGACATCCCATTATAAAAGCAATAGATTAAGCAAAAAGGAGCAAAATCTCTCCGAAGACTTACTGAGGCTGCACTCGGAGAAACCAATTATAACTTTTTACTATGGCTAAATTTACTTCTTTGGGATGATAATAGAATGAGACAACGCATGACTTAATGAAAATAAAGCATGCAGAGTTTTAAATTTAGCGAGAACCATGATAATTATGTCACAAAAAAAAGACTGCAATATACCTACTACGAAAAAAGATGAGAATTTTTGAAACCTCGCTGGTGGAAGTCATTAAAAATACACAAAAAAAATTATAAAAAAGCAATCAAATTTAACGTGACCGAAGCAGCAGGCCACCATTATTAATATTATAAACTCGTAAGTTTGTATGGATATATCCATATGTGGATGTTTGTTATTACCTTCTTCACGCTTATACTACTAAATGGATTTTAATGAAACTTTACTATAATATAGAATAACATATAGGCTATAACATAAATAAGTCGCGAGCAGAAGCTAGTATTCAAATACTGTTAAATTTTTTTTTGAAGTTATACTTCTTTAGGCGCGTTATGAAAAAATGATGAGAGTGAAATTTTAAGATGCGCGCGCATCACTGTAACACAAAAGTAACAGCATGAAGTTGGTCGCTTTAGCGACTTTTGTGTTTACCGCACATTAAGAAAATCTACCAACAAAATAGAAATAGAATCTCTATTTAGTGGGTACTAACGACTGCATTGTGAAGGCCTATCAAAAGTATTTATTAATCTGGAACAACGGAACCAAAGCGCGATTCAGGAGACTACAGCCCCATCTCTTGACCATTGGTGTAGTAGAACCAAAAACCACATCTTTATTTTTTGTAATAAAGTAACAGTTATAGGTATTCATATTTATAATATTTATCCACATGTTTCTAGTTTGTATATTCGGAATACGTGTTTGAGTTTCATACAAGTGCAAATCACATATGTTCTAATAAATTATATTCAGTAGCGATTTTAATTGAATATTTTGATTATTTATTTATTTTTTCAAATTAAAACTGAACTTTATTGACTGAGTCCTTTTCCAGACTTTTTATTAATTTATTGTAATTAATTATTTGCATGCAATTAAAAACTAATTTTAAACGATGCCAAAGAAGGATAACTTCTCACGCGCCTACTTAAGTACACGCACCCATTTTTTTATTATAAGACTGCTTTTTAGAGTCTAGGCAGATTGCGACCTTGTTACTACGCCCATGTGGGAGCGTCTCGGGATCGGCGCTGCTCTTAATCATAATCATAATAATCATAATTAAAATCATTTATTCAGTCTCATCCCATCAATCCGCACTGGGCTCGCGCGGTGGGTCATGGCCCAATCTCCCCATTCCATCCATAGGGAAGGCCTGTGCCCCAGCAGTGGGGACATTAATAGGCTGATGATGATGATGATCCCTTGGTATCGGCGAGCAATGTCCTCTGACAAAGCGCTTTTTATACTTGCACCACAATTGCCGGGGGTTGGAGAGTCCGCAGGTGCTTATCATAATCGCAAAGAGCTCTCTCAACGTAGTCGCTGACCAGCACAACATTGCGCACTCCAAAGTTGCGTCCCAGTGGCCGTCGTCTTCAAGAAGCTTCATCGCCTCACATGCTTCTTGAAAAGTGGCCTTTTCCTGCCCATCGACGATTTTGAGCGCTTGAAAACTGGTAGGACCCCGGATTCTAGTAATAGCAACAGCAACCGTACACAATAGCACTCAAAGTGTGTTATGTGTACGGTATAAATTCTACCGTGGGCATCTAAGGCTTTCACACCAGGCCAACCGTCGACGGGTGCGCCCTGCACGCAACGTTCCATTGTTTTCGTGACGCATTCCACGTGCGAGCAAACTCGTCTTCCTGGCACAGTTGCTCGCTCCATACCTTGAATGATTTGACACCGTTTGTCAGTTTCCGCGTCGTCGTCTCCCATAAAATACACCTGTAAAAATTGTGGCTGTTCATTAGGTGATCATCACCCATTTTGTGATGTAGTTGGCCATGCACTGTGAACGTTGGGGAAAATCCAGGCATTGCAAAAAGGACAATGGCGAAATATTTGTTGAAGTAAATCTATAGCGTCTATAGATGTCATTATCAGAAATGTTAATAAAATAATCTCAAAAGATTTATTAAACAATTGAGGAGGGTTGTCTAAGCCTGGAATTAAAAACTTAAATAAAGGGAAACACAATTGACTATTTATTTTTTATTTTTATTGTGGCTTGGCCATGATGGCTTTTGAGCCATTCATTTTAAGTGATTTTAGTGATGAAATCAACTTTAAAAATGTTGTTCGTATGTTTTGCATCGCTTTACGCTTGAACTGTATTTAATTATCTATCAAAAATATCGGGAAACATTATTTTTCAATATTATACTGAAACCATATTAAATAATCTCCACAATACAAAAAGAGTATGGCGACAATTCTAACGAAAAAAAACTATAATTGTCACTGTCATGCTTGTCATCGAATTGTTGTTGTTATTGTTATCATTATATAACATTGTTTGTGCTTAGGTGCATGCGTATTGCATAGATTTCAATCGGCGTATTGTGTTTTTCTGAGATTTGTTTTTTTATGTGACTTGGACTGTATTTGGACTTTCGAAATCTTTCTCTGCGACTGTGGAGTAGTGCTTGCCTAAGACTTCCGAATCTGATATTTTGCTGTGGATTTTGGACACGATTCTGTCCTATACTGTGGATTTTATTTCATTGTATCTACTATCTACGATATTGTGATCAACGATGTGGAATAAAAAATATATAAAAAGTGTTACATATTCAATTAATATCCCATTAGTACATTATTAGAAATCCTTTTTTATACTTTATTATTGCAGTGGGCATTTTCAAATTGTTAAGTACTTCTTACAGCATAGACATTGTAATTTGAACTCAATAACTCTCGTCTGATAATAAGTATTTTGACGCGGTTGGTCAGTACCTACGCCAAAGAGAGAAAGAAAGAAAGCGAACTGATCATACGTTGTAAAAATCATTTTTTTTCGTCACTAATCTTCAGGACCGGTGTACTTCTATAGTTCCGTTCCACGTATTTTTTATTTTGATACAAAAATACTCTTGAAACAAACTTTTATAATTCGTTTTTGCATTGCTTGGTAGGACATAATCTCCAAAACTTAAAAGTAGAATATCTATAAATCCGGACTTCCTACAATATAAGAAATAAGATGAATCAAATCAAGAATGTAAACTCTATAATTAAACATGCAATTCATTTATAGACGCAAGAAAAAATTTCAACTAAAAATTGTATGGGAGTTCGCCATTGTGCTTTGTCCGCCCCGAACGACGACATGTAAAAGCATGGGTTGTACGCAGTTTTAGAACCGTCAAGATTCATCAATTTCACCTGTAAATAATGTATTTAAGGGTTCCACAGGCTCTTCTAAAACAGGAATGGCTACTTTGCTCCCAGAGCTACACATTCCCGCTCTTTCCTCATTCCATTTTAATGCCCCACAATGGTGACACACATTTTCCATACGGCAAATTTTCATGAGCCTGTGGCTATTGTAATCCAATGTCAAGTCATATTCAAAACCACATTTTTCAAATAACCCCCAAGCATTTCTGGTAAATGTTTGCCGGCACTCTGCTTGATGCTGAGCGACTGCGTCTAGAATTTGAAAATGATAATATAGTAGTGGATATTAATACCACAGTGTAATAAAAAATGATTTATTTTATCGATCTTTATAAAATAGATTTAATTTATGTTATGTAAACAACTTCGATCAGTCTTTGGCTGAATGTTACTACACCCATAGCCATTAAAAATGATTTGTATGTTTTCCAAACCGGTAAAATCAAAAGTCCTTTTTAAATAAATACAAAGGTTTCCGTTGAAATCTAATGACCGTAAATTAAATTATAAATTACGCCAAGAATTACCGTGTATGTCAATATTTTTTGTGCATTTGGGCCAATTTGAGCAATCTCCTTTGTACTGACTTTTAGTTCTAGTTACGTCCGTTATTACAAAATTTAAAAATAACAATTCGCACTCGCAAACTATTCCAATTCGATATTGGTTCGTGCGGGTAATGTTCACAGGATATGCAAATGTCTACGAGAATATAGTTCGAGTGCGTAGATGTCAAAGTCGCGTTTCACCGAAACCGAGTGCAACTTTTCACTATGACATTTAAATTTTTACTAAAAATGTATGAAACAGATGGAATCGTTGCGCCATCGATGGTTAGCGCGTTCGGCTGCAATCACTGAAGTTAGGCAACTTTCGCAGTGGTCGGTCATTGGATGGGTGACCAAAAATCTTCTATCTCGAGTTAAATAAATAAATAAATATTACCAACACTCACACCAATTAGCCTAGCCCCAAAGTAAGCACTGTAAGGCCTGTGTTATGGGATACTAGGGTAACGGATAGAATACATATACTGTACATATATAAGTTTATTTATATAGAAATACATATTAAACATCCATCCATTAGTGTTGGAAATATTTATTATTTATTTATTTATGACTGGAGTACAAATGCTCGTATTCATCATACAAATATCTGCCCCCGCCGGGATTCGAACCCGGAACCTCTCGAGTCGGCGACACCATGAAAGCCGGCGTACAAAACACTCGGCCAAGGAGGTCGTCAAAGTTCCTCCGTACTTCGGAAGGCACGTTAAGCCGTTGGTCCCGGTTGCATCTGCAAAAGCACCCGCCAATCCGCACTGGGCCCGCGTGGTGGGTCATGGCCCAATATCCATATTCCACCCACAGGGAAGGCCTGTGCCCCAGCAATGGGGACATTAATAGGCTGATGATGATGATGATGTTTGAAACATAATGTCTATATGATTGACGTAGGCATGGACTTATGACGTAGGTTCCAATTTCCATCCGCCGTGAAGTGGCCGTGATGGTAGGTATGGAACGAAAATGTCAGTTTAATGTAAGGTCATTGATCTTGTTGGTAGGTTATGTATCGTGCGTGACGTCACATCCAAGCGTTCCAAAATAGCTAGGGCAAAGTGGCTACTTTTAACATTTTTAGTAATTTTATCATAAACATTTTCAACGATTCTTTATATTGTATAAAGGGGATGTAATTACTAAATAAAAATATTAACAAAATCATGCTTATATATTTTCTATTTATAAATTACTTTGATATCTAAAACCAACATTTTATTTTCCTTTTAATACGATCCGTTTTTCTAAGGAGTTTTTGGTGTTGTCGTTTGCTCCGTTAAGTTTGAGCTTCAGTACGCACCGCCTGTCCTGAACAGCGTCCTCCACTAGCAGTATTCATAAATAAAATTAAATTAAATACATAGCTAGTGAAAATAAATTCATGGTTTTGGCGATGTCGTCTGGTCCGTTAATAGGCATGATGACGGGGTACAGTAAACGAAATTCTATTTAGTCCCTCAGTTAGATGATCGAAAAATAATGGACACGTATTTTTTCTTTGGGCAATCAACCAAAAAATGACAAAGTTATAGCACGTTAAATTTTGGGAGTAGGGGCTCGTGACGTCACTTTTGAGTCAATTTTTCCTTATAAGTGTACTCAAACGTGACGTCATGCGACTTTTTAAATCAATATACATATCTCTGCAATCATTATATTATGTGAAAAAAGAAATACGTGTCCAATACTTTTTGATAATCTACCTGATAAACGAAGAAAAAAAATTTGTCATCATCCCTATAACTTTAAAGCCTCTATGACACGAAGCGAGTTTACAAGCTACAAGCCAGCGAGTTCGCTAGTTATAGTTTAGTTATTTCATTTCATAAAATGAATCGAACATTTATTTCATTTCATAAAAAAAACATTATTCTGGCGATGATGCAGACCTGAAAAGGCTGTGAAACGTCAATAATTAAATAAAGTTCGTGCATTAACCCGTTACAACTAGTTTCATTTTAAATTTTTCTTTAATATGACGGAATTGGGTGACGGAAATGAGGAACAAGTGGTTGATTTTTAATTATAAAAACATCAGTTGATCATATTGCACAATGCTTTAAAGATGAATTCAACGTTTCATTAGTGCATAATAATCATTTAACATATAAAAAATCAGGCATAACAGAATACAATTATACAAGCGAACGGCAATCAGAAAAATCTTAAACCATGCGAATGGAAAAATCTTCACTTCTTCACACTTGATTGGACATCAACCGGTTACTGACGCAGCACTACTAACGTATTCCGAATATGTGATATACATAGGTAAATTTTACACAAATAATGAGATATTCAGAATTTGTTTCTTAGGTTTTCACGCTCATCACTCATTAAATAAAACTAGTTTTTACGGGTTAATGCACGAAACTTTATTTAATTTATTGACGTTTCGTAGCCTTTACAGGCTACGTTGTCAAAATCAATTTTTATTTAATAATTTCAGAATTTCTTAACCAGTGACAGAGTTGGCTGAAATAAAAGGAGAAGTTAGGACATAGTTTTTGTTATATCTTAATAATAAATACATTTGATAAACTGATAATATTTTTATTAGCAAAATATATTTATGTTCTTTCAAAATATATTGACAGTAATGTAAATCATAGCTTGTTTTGGACAAATAAAAGTGGAATGTGTGATTTTGGTTAGTGGATAGGTAATGGAAATTAGAAGAACAACTTAGAAAATAATTTTTTGGATGATGTTTTACGAAATTAAGTAGGTATATATAAGAACATTTTATAATAAATAATTGAAATAGAACTGACTCCATAATAATTATCAACCACAACATATTACAGACTTAGTAGATACTAGCAAACCAGTGAATCAAATGTTCACCAAAAAAAATGTATTTAATTAATTGAGAACTTCGGAGATTTTGTGTGGTTTCGATTGAAATAGAAATCACGTGATTTCTCGAAAACCGGAAGTGCTACGTTACTCACATCCGGTTTGTAGTCTTATCAGACTATTCTTAACTTATAACTTAAACATTCTCTATATCTATCTCTTACGGTTTGGCCGCTGAAACAGCACCACGGACGGACGGACGGACTTGTCTATTAGATAAGAGATTTGTATGGACGCTCAAAAATCATGTTAGCTGACGTTTTAGTTTTGGCGTCTGCTGCGTCCTCAGAATACAGAAGGCTGCGGCGTCATGTTATTTGTGTACGGACTGCCTGTCGGGGAACAGTATGCGCGCGAGGGACCTCCACCAGCGGTATTAGTAAACAATTAAACTACATCGGTAGTAAGGTTAGCTAGTAAAAATAAATACAAACAATTGTGGTAAAAAACTGTAAGTATATTCAAAAACTAAATTTTAATTTTCCTTATAATAAGATCAGTTTTTCTGAGGAGTTTTCTCGGAGCCCTCTGCTGAGACATGTTTGAGCTTGAGTATGGACTGCCTGTCGGGGAACAGGGTCCGCCCAAGGTTGTTGCAGGGTGCCTCTACTAATAGCCACAGGACTGTAGCGAAGATGAAGGTAATCACCACCACGCCACAGGAGAAGACCGACTGTTGAAGGAGGAATAGACAATAATTATCAGCAAGCTTATATTATTTTTAACCGTAACATTTAAAATTGCTGATTAAGCGTATTCATTCAAACAACGACAGCATATAGCGGGTTCGAGTCCCGTCCGCTGCCTGGTCCGCGTGGATTTTTTTCTAGTAAAACTTTTCTTTAGATTTAAACATCTAGCAGTTAAATGCTTAAAAAAAATAAAAACTAATAACTATAATTGCTATTTCATCTTTCAAATGTTTAATACTTGAAAAAGTATTCATTTGACATTGTGGGTTACCTACAATGCGAAGAGATGGTGCTGCCTTGCAGCTTAAGGCATGGAAAATTTCGACGCGGCCATCAGGGCCGTGGTAGCATAATTGGTCAGTGCATTCGCCCGGATTGCGAAGGGTGCGGGTTCGAGTCCCGTCCTCTGCCTGATCCGCGTGGATTTTTTTCTACTAAAACTTTTCTTTAGATTTAAACGTCTAGCAGTTAAATGCTTAAAAAAATAAACATAACGACAGCATACTCTGGCTGAACATATAATCATGTTTTAAACTTTCATGGTCACTAACATAATAGTAATTTATGTTATTTAATAAATTGAAGAGCGAGAATGTGAACAGTGGTACGGGTATCGAACGCAATAAAAGACTTCGTCGGAGGGTAGACCGATATGTCTGCCAATAACAGCCTACCCGCAATTACTTCAGTTATAATGCGATTCAAATAAGAATAGGAAAACCAATGACCTCTATCTGTCAAATTTCGCTTGAAAAGTACGGTTTACAAAAAAAACGGAACCCTTTTTAGCACTCCGCTAATTCAAGAATAAAAACCAAACATTTGTAAACAAACAATACCAAATATTAATAATTAATATCGGTTGATATTTTTTTTCAATTACTGAGCTTTGGCCATGAATGGTTGATAACCTAAATCGTCAACCAAATGTCACTTTAAGTTGCGTTCAGAAACTCGATTTTAAACTTTCGTTTACATAAAGGATGCATGTTCGTATGTGACCAAGTAATAGTGCATGATTATTCATCTACTCCGGCGGTAATGCAGAGATGAGCGGAATAGAAGAGCTAGATTCTGATTAATGTTTTTTCTCACAGTCATAATAAATAAATATTATTAAAAATCGGTGGTTTTTGTTTTCTTAATCTAAGTAAATAAATGTCATTAAAAAAATCTAATGCTTTTTCTCACTTAATCTTAGTAAATAAAAATAAGTTTTATTAAAATAAAAGCTTTTTTTTGCCCACTCTACCTATTTGGTTTGAATTGACAGCTATGACGTCACAATATAGCGTCCAGTCGGTCCTATTCTTAGTTGAATCACATTATACTCCGTTATCATGGCGCTTGCGTCAGTGCCGAAATATCGGAAAGCCGCTAAAAACAAGGTACATGGTAACAATCCCATAAACAACATAAATGACTATAATATAAGTATAATCTATGAATTATGGTAAATATATTATAAGTCTACTTAGAAGAATATACAGACGGAAATAACCCTTTGACTGAAAGCGAACTAAAGTTTTTTAAAGTCTTAGATTAAAACAAAAAGAGAAGATACGGTACGCTCAAGCATCAAATAAAATATGATCCGACTCAACTACATAAGCAACTTTCACACACGCACACGTCTGTATATAAACATTCAATCGAGCGAGCGAGACAGAACTGTACCCCAGGCAACAATACAGCTCAGCCGTACGAACTCGGGAAACGGACTCGCCATTTCGCTCGCGCTAAGATGAAGCGTACAGTACGCACGAACCATTATCGAATTCGAATAGTTTGCAAACCGAAATGTCAATGTCAAATTTTGTATGGAAACGTGAACAGCAGCGCCACAAAGTACGTAACGAGAACTAAAAATCAGTACACATTTGACAATGACACTTCGAAATCGCAAACGATACGAATTCGATATTGGTTCGTGCGTACTGTACGCTTCATCTTAGCGCGAGCGAAATGGCGAGTCCGTTTCCCGAGTTCGTACGGCTGAGCTGTATTGTTGTCCTTTTCTTGATAACAAAATGGCGATTACGTGAATAACATTCACGACAAACCGTGATTTTTGATAAAACAATATTTTTACAGTTTTACGAATGAAAAGTGTTGCCGAGGCATTCGTTATTTGATTTTGAACTATTTGTGTTCTTTATAAAAGCATTGAATCTAGCAGTTAGCAATTAAATGCTTAAAATAAGTATCATAAAGCAGAAAGAGAACTACGAACATTTTTTACTTAAGTCGCTTTCATTTGAGGGTGCAGGCGCTAGTTTAAATCACTTATTCATGCAAACGACATAACCAACTCTAATATCCTTAAATAGCAGCTGTAGTTTTCTTTAGAATAGAATAGAATCGAAACATTTTTATTTCTCTCACAGTAATACACAGTTCAATACATAGTACAATGCGATATGACAGCGCCAGCGTGAAGAGCAAATGGACGTGGCTCAGCATAAACTGCTGCCTGCTGCAGCCACACCCACTTCTCCTTAGATGAAGGCGAGAAATGCAAAAGAAATCCAACAGAAGTAGATGGTACTCCTCCGATCATATTGTGTGTGTGTGCGTTTGTGTGTGTGTATGTGTGTGTGTGCGTGTGGGTGTGTCTGTGATGCATGTGTACGCCTGTCTTTAAACTCACCAAACTCAGATCTGATGCGTATGTCAGCTGGCTGTTGGATCCGTAGAGCCACAATGCCACGACCATATTCACGTTGTAGGTGCAGTACGTGAGCTTCATCAGCGGCACCCAGCCCGGCCACTCCAGTATGCGCCGGTACACGTCTGCATAAGAGGGACGTCTTATAGCGATCGTAGGTGGCAAGGTCGCCATACAATATATTATGAATGTCTCGAGCCGCCTCACTGAACACCGAAACAGTTTGGAAGGGCCTCGTGGGCAAGGGCGGATCCAGCTTTGGCGCCAGGGGATGGTCATACAGTCGTGGTCAAGTCACAGTGGGTACAGATTGTGAAGTACAGATTGTGAAGTGGGTACAGATGGACCCAGCCCAGAGGGGGTCATGACCCCCATGACCCCCCCTCTGGATCCGCCCTTGCTCGTGGGTGGGGCTGGCGCGCCACATTTATGTGTGAGCAAATTCTCATCATCATCAGCCTATTAATGTCCCCACTGCTGGGGTACTGGCCTTCCCTATGGATGGAATAGGGAGACTGGGCCATGACCCACCACGCGGGCCCAGTGCGGATTGGTGGGTGTTAACGACTGCAGATGCAGCCGGGACCAACGGCTTAACGTGCCTTCCGAAGCACGGAGGAGCTCGAGATAGTAATTTTTGGTCACCCATCCAATGACCGACCACTGCGAAAGTTGCTTAACTTCAATGATCGCAGCCGAACGCGCTAACCACTCGCGCCATCGAGCTCCTCAAAATTATTTACTATTTACTTTTTTTTAGTAAATTCTCATAGCTTGACCAAAACTTGGATCTGATTGCGTCTTGAGCGCTAATTAGTTTGATTGTTTGATGTCGCGTCGTTTGATTGGCTATTATTTATTAGGTGGAAGTGTAGTGGGGGCGAGCCGGTGACATCGGTTCCCATACAATCGGTCAATGATCACCCTTCCAACCTCTTTCTTAAAAAACCGCTTTGTTACGTAACACGTTACGGCGCCAGTCCGTCTTGCTTCCCTTCGCCGCGAAAGGAGATAGACCCCACATCCCGCCCAGCTACCAGAGGGGTGTCCCCAGACCCACCAATCCCCTTTTATGAATGAATAATTTAACACTTTATTGTACACCATCAAATTTTAAATCACAATTAATTAATACTATTGTATTATAGTACAAACGGCGGCCTTATCGCTAAGAAGCAATTTCTTAGAGGCAACCGTAGTTATCACCCATCAATCCCCACCATCACTCACTTATCCCTTATTATCACACATCAATCCCCTTATCACCCTCGAGTCCTTATCACCCTCGAGTCCTTTTCACCCTCCAATCCCCCTTTTCACCCGCGAATCCCCTTTACACGCTCTAGTCCCCTTTTCACCCGCGGATCCCCCTTTTCACCCTCTAATCCCCTTTTCACCCGCGAATCTCCTTTACACGCTCCAATCCCCTTTTCACCTCGAATCCCCTTTTCACCCGCGAATCCCCTTTACACGCTCCAATCCCCTTTTCACCTACCAATCTCCAGTGCTCAAAAAAAAGTATAGTTTAAGTTATAACTTTCTTTTTACTCACTTTCTACCTGGCAAATTGCGCCGAATGATATGATAACCAACAGTATCGACCAAGCAGGCTTCTGGAAAATTGCGTAGAAGACCCTGACGGCCATGTGAGCCTGGTCCGGACCCTCCATGTGTATCAGGAACGCGTTCATGTACACGTTCATCAGGAGCACAGGGAAAGTCAGCCAATACCAAAATGCGTATTTCTGAAAGAAAAGATTATTATTATTAAACTCAGATCCGTCTTTCCCAGTGGGCACCTTGGGCAAGTGCTCAGAGACCCGCGATTGATAGGGGGCCCCTCAGATCAAATACAAAGTCCCTAGTTCCTGTTAAATCACCAAAAGGAAGTCATAGGGGCCCCATTATCCTAAAATGCCCAGGGCCTCCAATAGGTCAAAGACGGCACTGATAATACTAATTAAATAAACCAAGTTTCAACGGTATAGATGAACTGATTTATTTATTTATTGCCGTTTCTCATCCTTTTCAGGATGCGTCGTCGTCTGAATTATGAATTAACTAATTTAGACGACTCATGCTTAAAAGGATTAATACGATAATTAATACTTAATAATACGATAACGATTAATATAGTATACTAGCAAACCAGTGAACCAAATATTCACCAAAACCTGATTAAAAAAAATGTATTTAATTAATTGAGAACTTCGGAGATTTTGTGTGGTTTCGTTTGAAATTCGTGATTTCTCGAAAACCGGAAGTGCTACGTTACTCAAATCCGGTTTGTAGTCTTATCAGACTATTCTTAACTTATAACTTAAATATTCTCTTTATCTATCTCTTACGGTTTGGCCGCTGAAACAGCACCACAGACAGACAGACGGACGGACTTGTCTAATAGATAAGAGATATCATAGTTTAAGATTAAAAATCCGTCATGTGATGAATCGTTACAAAATAGCAATAATTTAAAGTTTACAAGCAGTTTTTTGGTCATATCTAAAAAGTAGGTTAGGTTTTTGTCATTTAGCCGCGTTTTAACTTGAGGACGGCAGAATTGAACACATTAAAGTATTGCGTGCTTACAACAATTGGGGGCGGAAAGAGTTCTCAACTTCTACAGTACGAGTGCTATCTTTACTTACCAAGTATCGCTTTAGAAACGAAGCAGGTGTTTTACATCTATAACTATGTCCTACAACCCTACCCTACCTGATGTTGTGATGATGGAGTCTAAACGCGAAGATAGCTGGTACAGTAGTTTTACCACAGAACACAGTAAGAAGATAGAAGGGTGATCACATACCGTTTGTACGGGAAGTGATGTCGCCGACTCGCCTTCTCTACATTTCCACTTAATAGATAATAGCCAATCAAACGACGCGACATCAAAGAAACGAACCAATCAGTGCTCACATCCGAGAGCAACGATGCAATCAGAACCAAGTTGCTGCTGTGACGCGCCTGCACCACCTACAAGGCCTTTCAAACCTCCCACACCTACCACACTAGCCATCCTCACCTTGCCGGCCTGTAAGTTGCACTGTACTATCGTCTGCGTAGCAATGAATATTCCGAAGAGGAACAAAAGTCATTAATATGCAGCAGAAAGAGAGTGGGTGATAGGACGGAACCCTGGGGAACGCCGGCATTTACTGACAAGAACCGCGATCTGCTACCATCCGTAAGGACACGAATTCTACGCTTATGCAGGAAGTCAGCTACCCAAGAACAGAACTGGGCCGGCAGACCGTATGCCGGAAGCTTAGAGAGAAGGCTTTTGTGCCAGACCCTGTCGAACGCCTTGGCAATGTCAAGGCCTTCGACAGGGTCTGGGACCTAAACGCTCTTTTCTCTTCTGTAAACCAGAATCCTTTGAAAGAGGCGTGAAGAAGCAACATGCACGCCGGCAGGGTCTGGCAGGTAGAACTGCTGTATCAGCTATCTTCGCGTCTGGACTTCACCGTCACTTAACGTCAGGTGGGGTGGAGTCATTTTGTCGGACATATCTATATAAAAAAAAGATTTAGGATTGACTTGAGTCGTTAACCTGTAATTAGCAAGTTATCATGCACAATGGAATTTTAATATTCACGTCAAGACTTTAAATGTATTAAACAAACCTTGTATTTGCTGGTATCTTCAGGGTTCTTCATCCACTTGTACAGGAACAGTCCATACAGCATGCCTATCCCGAACGCAGGTATATTGGTGTGCGTGCGCTTGTACAAATAATTAAATGTTTCAAATTGGTAGTACTGCCTTTGGTCTTGAGCTATTCTGAAAATTTACCAAAAATAACGGATGTTTATTATATAGTAGGACCAACCCTCTATAATAAATTAAAAATTTTAAAAAATGGTGAGGAATACATTATTTTTAATAGGCAATCTTGAGACAATAGAATTATTTGTGGTAATGCCAAATTCAACAAGTAAAATGTTTAATTCTTTATTCATCATCATCATCATCATTAGCCTATTAATGTCCCCACTGCTGGGGCACAGGCCTTCCCTATCGTTGGAAGAGGGAGATTGGGCCATGACCCACCACGCGGACCCAGTGCGGATTGGTGGGTGCTAACGACTGCAGATGCACACCGCTGTATTAACATACTCGTAGCATATTCCAGCCGACAGCGACGGCTACCGGCGCGCCCATTCGATATATCTCATATATATCTGATGTCCGAGAGGCATAAATCAGCCATCGATACTGTTCCGTAGCGTAACAGATTTTTTAATAAAGCAACACATATTGGAAGATTGTATTTTTTTCTTTTTTTTTATTTATGTATGGGGTAGGTGACAAACCGTATTTTCGTTCTGAGCCTACCACTGTGCCTTGTGTGTTGGTACGACTTTACGGCCGAAGCCGGCACCAAAGTGCGAGTAGTTCACTTCGAGTCCCCGACGTGTAAGCAGCTATCAACAGCTCTAAACGAATTTCCGTTACATCAAGTGAGAGTACCCATTTTCTCTGGAAGATATCGTGAACCTTCTGACCTGTGGACTCCTATGTGCGATACATTGCCGGCAATAGTTTCCCAAGAGCGTTGACGAACCCCGTTCTGAAGCCTATCCCTAGGTACCCGTGGCGGTGTAAGGAGCGTTTGCGGTAAGTCGCCGAACCCCGGCTTTTATCATACATAAATTTCTTTGATCCGTTCGAACCGGATTGATATCTTCCAATTGTGTTGTTTTACAGTATTACGTACTTTCTACAACTTATTTTCAAATACGACAAATTCGAATCAGCCATCTTTGTTACGCAAAATGTCTGTCGAAGAATCGCCGTGTGAACAAGATTTGTTCGAAAGGGAACTCATCCTTGATGATTTAAAACGCACTCTCCAGTTCGCAGCGACAGATGTTCAACAATTTCGCTCGCGAACTACAGATTTAAATTCTCATCAACGTAAATTTAATAAAATACAGTCCAAAATTGAAAAAACCTACATGAAATTAAAAACATTTAACAAGGAGGAACAGATTAAGATTCGTAACGATTTTAACGATCTTTACTACGCCATTATTACGCATTTAAATAATTTAAAGATGATGGATGAGGAGCAGCGACGCATGAGTCGTCCGTTATTATCACCGTTAATTCAACCACAAGTTCATAGCAAAAATTTACCTACCTTGCCTTTGCCTAATTTCTATGGTGACCCTACCGATTGGCCATCATATTTTGATTTATTTCGTTCTTTAGTCCACCTGAACAATGCCTATACAGATGCGGAAAAATTTAGATATTTGTTACTCACGGTACATAAGGAACCGCACAATTTAATAAAGTCGATTCCTATCACGGACGAGAACTATTCAGTAGCCTTGGAAATATTGATATCGCGGTATGAGAATAGAAGGGTTATTGCCACTAAGCATCTCGACAAAATTCTCGATATTGAAACGTGCACTGATAAATCAACAAATAGTATACGTAATTTATTAAACGTTTACCAAGAAAATATCAAGGCATTGGAAATTATGCACTTTCCCGTGAAAGATTGGAGTTTTTTGTTACTTAGTATTTTATTACGTAAAATACCTATGCACATTCGAAAAAACTATGAACGTTCATTAACGAATTCATCCGACATTCCTAATGTTAACACATTGATTTCTTTCCTACAGCGAGAAATATCGGCGGACGAAATTATTAATTCCACTTGTGGGCAGTCGAATAATTTTGCCAATCCGCGCAGCCGTTCGAATCCTAACGACAAACCGTCACCGACGCAGGCGCCGCATGCGCATCGTTCATTCCGTTCGTTAGCTGCTAACATCAAATCAGTTTCGAATCCGTCAATCAATAATCGATCTAATGAACAGGGTTTTAAGAGTTGTTTATGTTGTAATGCTCAACATACGTTGACAAAATGTACGCAGTTTTTAAACTTATCCCCACAAGATAGATTTGCTTTAGTACGAAATAAAAATATTTGTTATAATTGTTTGCATTTTGGACATGATGTTAATCAGTGCAATTCAAGTTTTGTTTGTCGTACGTGTCACAAACGACATCATAGTCTTATTCATTTTTCTAACCAGTTAAATCAGTCGCCGTTCATTAGTAAAATAACTGCAAATAATGTTGTCTCGCTTCCACCTACGGTGCAGTGTGACACACCGGTCATCGCTGCCTCTCATGACTCATCGCCTTTAGCTTCCAACGTTGATAACGCTGTTCACAATTGTTGCGCTTCCAATGCGCCGTTAGTTCGTACGACTACGGTGCTATTGTCTACGGCGCTAATCGACGTATACGTTGGTGAGGCGAAACTTTCAACCGTTCGCTGTATTATAGATACTGGCAGTCAAGCTAGTTTTATGACTGATAGTTGCGCGCAGCGGTTGGGAATGATAAAACGTAAACAAGACATTGCAGTTTTCGGAATCGGCGATACTAAGGCGACGCGTTGTAGGGGTTTTGTTTCTTGTAATATTGCGCCTAAGGGTAAACAACAACCCTTATTACCAATTAATGTTTTAATTTTAGATAAATTAATTTCACAAATGCCAAGTGTACAGTTACCGTATACAGGCTGGTCTCATATACAAACACTTAACTTAGCGGATCCTACTTTCCATACCCCGCAGCCAGTTGAAATGTTATTAGGTGCGGATATACTACCCTGTGTTCTTTTAGGCGACGTTATTACGGGCGCGCCTGGAACTCCGATGGCGGTAAATAGCATTTTCGGTTATTTATTGTTAGGTAAGCTCGATGTTGAACACTCTCCGTCCAATATTAAAGTATGTTTTAGTTCATTCGATAATTACAACCTTCAGAGATTTTGGGAGTTAGAGTCGCTTCCTGAAAAACGGAGTTACACTCCTGATGAGGAATTATGCGAATCCTTTTTTCAAAAGACGCATACTCGCGATGAGACTGGGCGATATGTGGTTGCCCTGCCCTTTAAATCGGAGGCTTCCTCTCTTGGAGAATCTCGACAAATTGCATTAGCGCGGTTTCGTAAACTCGAATATAGACTCGAACGTAGTCCGAAGCTCAAAGCTGACTATCACGCGTGTCTTCAGGAATACATTGACATGAATCATTTGGAACCCGTTGAGGGCGAGGCGCTTCTAGGGAAACATTATTATATTCCACACCACTGCGTAGTCAAGGAGTCTAGCGTGACGACTCGCACTCGCGTAGTTTTCGACGCCGGGTGTAAGACTACTAGTGGCTACTCACTCAATGACACTTTACTGACTGGTCCCAAGCTTCACTTGGACATAGGTAATGTTATTTTAAAATTCCGAGTTCACGCAATAGCATTCACTGCTGATATTAAACAAATGTTCAGAAACATCCTGGTCCGAGAGGAAGACAGGGATTTTCAACGTATTTTATGGCGACAGTCACCCGAAGAACCCGTTCGTGACTATCGTCTTCGCACGGTCACCTTCGGTGTGAATTGTTCCCCATATCTCGCTTTGAGAACTGTCCAACAATTGGCTTGTGATGAGGCCGAGCGTTTCAAACTTGCTTCTCCTGTTTTGTTAAACGATGTTTTCGTTGACGACGTCACATCGGGAGCGTCTACGATCCCTAATGCTTTAGCGCTGCAGCAGGAGCTTATTGATATTTGTAAGACGGCTGGTTTCGAATTACGCAAGTGGCATAGCAATTCTCCAGCGCTACTCTCAACTGTTTTACCGACAGAATCTCATGGTGAGCGGCCCGATGTAATCGCTTTTGCCGAAATGGAGAAGGATAAGCAGGTGAAGGTACTCGGTCTCCAGTGGAACCCTGGATCGGATTCTTTTAACTTCAATGTACAAGTAATAACATCCAATTTATGTACGAAGCGAGTTATTCTTTCCGAGATAGCAAAAATATACGACCCTTTAGGTCTTTTATCCCCAGTCACATTGTATGCCAAACATTTGATCCAACTTTTGTGGATAGCTAACATAGATTGGGATGAAGCGCCACCCATAGACATTGTAAATTCATGGCATGCATTTATTAATCAACTACCGTTTATTTCCAAAGTATCATTTCCCCGTCACATATTTCCGGAACATAAATCAATTCAAATTCACGGATTTGCTGACGCTTCGGAGAAGGCTTATGCAGCCTGTGTCTATGTACGCCTTACGGGTAAGGACGGGCACATTCGCACTTCACTTATTATGGCGAAAACTCGCGTATCTCCACTTCGTATACTTTTAACGATCCCGCGCCTCGAGCTGATGGCAGCCCTATTATTGTCCAAGCTTTTACAACAAACATTAGATATATTCTCGGATTACGTTATTATTGATCAAGTTTATGCTTGGTCCGATGCGGCCATCGTGTTAGCGTGGCTGCGATCACCACCACACGAATGGAAAACGTTTGCTTCGAATCGGACTAGCGATATACTTTCACGCGTTCCTGCTGAACGTTGGCATCATGTTCCGTCGGCAGACAACCCTGCAGATGCTGCATCTCGTGGCATGCTGCCTGGTGCGTTTGTCGAACATGACTTATGGTTCCATGGTCCATCTTGGCTCCGTCAAGATCGAACTCACTGGCCCTCGTCAACAGTAGATTATACTACAGAGGAGGAAAAGCGTATCAAGGTTTCGGTTAGTTCAAATTTAACTTCAAGAGCTCCTATACAGGACGTGGATATTATTTCTCGATTTAGTAGCTTAGGAAAGTGCGTTCGAGTAACGGCTTTAATATTTAGATTTTATTTTAAATGTAAAAAATACAAAAAATCTTATTCGGACTATGTAACAGTGCCAGAGTACAATTTTGCTTTGACTAGACTTATTTCTTTAGTTCAACAGTGTGTATTTAGTGATGATATTAAAAGCATTTCACTAGGAAAATTTCCCTCTAATAAATTACGACGCTTAACACCATTTTTAGATGATAATAAATTATTACGCGTGGGTGGTAGATTACATAAGTCTCTTTTATCGTACGATTCTAAACATCAGTTAATTTTGCCGAAAAAACATAATTTGACTAATCTTATTATTGACGATGCGCATATAAAATATTTGCACGCCGGCCCACAAACCGTTCAATACTTATTATTGCAGCGATATTGGATCCTATCTAGTCGAGATATAGTGCGTCAACGCATTCATCGCTGCGTTACTTGTTTCCGCGCGCGCCCCGCTCGTAACCAGCCGCGCATGGCACCACTGCCGGTGTCTCGTTTGCGTCCCGCGCGAGATTAAGACCGCTGTCGATTATGCCGGTCCATTTTATGTGCGTGCAAATAAGGTGCGTAATGCAAAGGTTATTAAGTGCTACGTCGCGGTTTTTGTCTGTATGAGCATAAAGGCCATACATTTGGAACTTGTGTCTGAGCTTTCCACGGAAGCTTTTCTGGCCGCTCTCCGACGTTTTACCTCGCGCCGAGGCTTATGTACCGACATCTATTCGGATTGCGGAAAGAATTTTATTGGGTGCAATAATTATTTAAAGGATTTGTATGCATTCTTGCGCAGTAACGCTGTCCAGAATCAATTAAACGAGCTTACACTCCAACAAGGCATAACGTGGCACTTTCAGCCTCCGTATGCCAGTCATTTCGGTGGATTATTTGAGGCGGGTGTCAAAAGCTTTAAACATCATTTGTACCGTGTAGTTGGCACTCGCACTCAAACTTATGATGAGATGCACACTCTTCTCTGCCAAATAGAGGCCGTGTTAAATTCGCGTCCGCTTTGCGCCACGAGTGCTTCACCGGAACCGCTTCCCCTAACTCCATCACACTTTTTGATAGGAGAACCTTTGACTTCTTTGCCTGATGTTTCCTTGGTGGATGAGAATCCTAATCGTCTTACACGGTGGCGTTGGGTTCAACAATCCGTTCAGCATTTTTGGAAAAGATGGAGTAAAGAATATTTACACGAAATGCAGCAAAGTCAAAAATGGTTTTCTGATCGAGGTTCAAGTATCCGTGAGGGTACTGTTGTAGTGGTGAGCGACGACAATCTCCCGCCTCTGCAATGGAAAATTGCGCGTGTTCATGCTCTTCATCCCGGATCTGACAACATAACTCGCGTCATAACACTACGTAGGGGTAGTACTCTTTTCAAGCGGCCCGTTGTTAAGGTGTGCCCGCTTCCTATTGATTAGTTTATATCGTTACGAATCAAATCTTAGTACTTAAGTTTTTTTTTGCATTCTCTCTAATATTTTTTTTTTATTTTCATTCATTGATTCAAGTTAAAGGCACTTACGTCCCTTTAAGGTGAGCGGCATGTTCCGTAGCGTAACAGATTTTTTAATAAAGCAACACATATTGGAAGATTGTATTTTTTTCTTTTTTTTTATTTATGTATGGGGTAGGTGACAAACCGTATTTTCGTTCTGAGCCTACCACTGTGCCTTGTGTGTTGGTACGACTTTACGGCCGACGCCGGCACCAATGTGCGAGTAGTTCACTTCGAGTCCCCGACGTGTAAGCAGCTATCAACAGCTCTAAACGAATTTCCGTTACATCAAGTGAGAGTACCCATTTTCTCTGGAAGATATCGTGAACCTTCTGACCTGTGGACTCCTATGTGCGATACATTGCCGGCAATAGTTTCCCAAGAGCGTTGACGAACCCCGTTCTGAAGCCTATCCCTAGGTACCCGTGGCGGTGTAAGGAGCGTTTGCGGTAAGTCGCCGAACCCCGGCTTTTATCATACAGATACTATGATCGCAGTCGAACGAGCTAACCACTTGCGCCATCAAGCTCCTCAATTCTTTATTAAATGTTGTTATTTATAAATATAGTGCAATGGCTAGAGTAACTTTCGCAGTGACCGGTCATCATACGATCACACTTTATGCCCATAAATGCATTATCTCAAGCTTCTCCATCCTTTGGAAACACGTTAAGCAGTTAGTTTCGCTTACACCTTCATTCGTTAGCAATCAGCTCTGGCCACGCGAGGTGCTTCATAGTCGGTTCTCGGTATTTTGTCAAGAGGGAAAGCCTGCGTCCCTACCGTTGGAACATTAATAATAGACTGATGATAATAACTGATGGTGTTAGTACTTAAAGCCCATGATGAAGCAGCCTTCGAGGTTCTTCCTGATGGTCTCGATGCCCGGCAGCAAGATGCCGACGATGGTGAGGAGCCATATCATCGCGTCCCGGATCCTCTCCGTCGGGGACAGCACCAGGATCAACAGCCCTAAGATGTGCACGTGCATATCGACTGCTGTGGACCTGGTGAATTAATTTCTTAATGTATTCTATGTATTTTGGTAAAAGCTTACATATAAATGTTACTTTTCTATAATCTCATTTTCTATAATCTTTTCTATAATATTATAATACATGTAGAGTCTGTGCGGAAAGAGAATGGGCGTGGCGAAAAACGGAACTAACATTAAGATTTTTATTTGGCAATCAAAACCCAGCAATCTTTAAAACGTCAAAGTTTTGTATTGATACGGTTTTGTTTGTTGTTGTGATTTCTTGCGGTTTTTTGTATTTAATCATGTCTAAAAGGGGTAAAACCTTACAAATACGGTAGAAAAGCACTACAGCGCCCTCCAATCTGATTCCCATTCTCTTTCCGCACAGATTCTAAAGCAGTGTTTCCTAACCTTTCCAATACGGCTACCCCTGTAACCTATTCGGAAAGCAGATTTTACCCCGACTTTGAAATGTTATCATCAGTCCAAGAAATTCCAATTTGGCCGCTACATCTTCGTCTCTAATAATGTCATCATCAGGAGAAAATCTCGCCCCGCTTCCCACACTCAGGACCCCGCGGTCTTGCTAGCAAGAAGGAGCGCATGCTCTATTTAGTAGTATTATTATATAGTATTTTCTTATTATTTGGATTTGACCAAATAATTTGGTTCTTTGTTACCCCCGAAGTATGGCTGATTTACCCCCGGAGGGGTAATTACCCCCCCCCCCCCCCCCCCCCGCTTTGGAACCCAGGTTCTAAAAGTATTTCTTTCGAAATTGTTGTTACCTATACTTTTACCGCCTTATTAATAAACGAAGACTAAGCTTAGATTAGTTACTCTATGTTTTGTCTCTGTTCATTGAATGAATGACAAATGACACTTGAGTGATATGAGCAAAACACCGCGTAACTAGTCTTAGCTTATTCTTCGGCTTTTAAAGTGAAAGCTTCTTTAGCACTGTTGTGATTTGAAACTCGATGAAACGAAAAAGCGACAGTATTTGACACAAGGTATCCGTAAGTTTCTGCATAGCCAAACGGTAATGGTCTTGGGGTCGACACCAAATAATCGGTGGTTCGATACTGAGCTCGGTTTTTTTTTTTTATTTTATTAAGCTATTATTTTTTTCGAAAGGTTTCACTTCTATCGCATGTAAACAGCACATGTCCTTTTGTTTTACCCGACTGCGGAATGCAAGAGCGCGAAGCGCGACGCGCAGACAGGGTATAGTGTTTAACAGTGTTTAAATGTATGTATGTTCCTTTGTGGCACACTAGAGACCAAACGCGTGGACACATTCTAATGATTTATACATCAATTGGTTCGTCTTAATCATGGGAGTACTACGCATTATGTAAGAAACAAAGCTACTTTAACAGTCGGGACCCATTAGATATTCAAGGATGGATCTATTTTTTTCAATAATGAGTCCCGACTGTTAAAGTAGCTTTGCTCCTTACTTAAATATGACTATTTTTTTTCTTTTCAGTTTTTATTTGAAGTAATATTTAAGCAGTCGGGTTTTTTTATGATTTTTTAAATTTAGCTTTTTTTTTAAAGAGGGGTTTATTTAACCCCCTCGTTAAAAAAAAGCTAAATTTAGTATGAATTATTATGTAAGAACCATTCACTTACCTCGGAATCCGCGGTGTGAAAATTAGTACACGAATTTCAAATCACAATGAATTGGGATTTTTAAATGATTAACTATTTGAATAATTTCAATTAATTCTTATTCCAAATGGGTTTCTCTAAACACTGTTAATACAAAAACCTAGAGAGTTTTACAATAAAATGTCTGTTCTGTGGTTTTACCTACCAGTGATGTATGTTGCACCTCTGTCCGAATATATAGTTATTGTAGAACATCAACAAGGAGGGCCAGCTTTTTTGACAGTCCCGCACCTCATCGTCCACCGCGCCCTGCATTTAGTTTTTTTTATTTAACTTTAATAATAATAAATTCAGCATTGATTACGTTGTTCATTGAGCCTAAGTGTCGCCGCACACGGGCCACCGACCACAACCACAAAACGCCGCCACCGGCATATTTCTTGTAGTTTTCATACATTTTATATGGACTCGCCACACACGGTACGCCGGTGGCCGCCACACGCTACAAATCGTCGTTGCTCGCTTCTCGTGGCCCGCACCGGCCACTTAATGCGCCGATACAAAACGCCGCCACACGTCACTCGCGCTTCCCTACCCCTCTCTCCCTTACCTTAGTCGGCCGCTGTCGCGCGCTTCAGCCACTTTAGTAGCCGCTTCTAGCTTCTCGTGGCGGCTTTGTGGCTGTGGCGTATGGCATGTGTGCGGCGACACTAACTGCTACTATTTAATATATAAAAAGAGTGCAATTATTGAATACCTAAATAATAATAACATCATTTATTTCGGACATTTATCCATAGTGTTAGTAACAAAAGTAGATGTTTGTGTGATGAATACGAGCATTGCCGGATGTTTAGTATGTATTTCTATATAAATATAATATATATGTATCAGTATATGTATTCTGTCCGTTATCCTAGTATCCCATAACACAAGCCTACAGTGCTTACTTTGGGACTAGGCTAATTGGTGTGTGTTGGAAATATTTATTTATTTATTATTATTTTATCTCATTGCTGGGTCACACGCCTTCACTTGCATTGGCGGGAGCTCGTGACTGCCGGGACCGACAGCTTTACGTGCATTCCTAAGCATGAAGGAACCACGGGCGTACCTAAGGATTTTTCATATAGGGGCAGTCAGTCCAGTTGAACTGACATTCCTTCGTATTAAATGATTCTTAATTCTCGAATTTAGGGTAGGCGGAGAGGTTTCTACGCCTGTGGAAGGAACACGAGATAATACACGACTCGGTATATAATACAGGGAGAAAAAAACAACAGCTGAGTTTCTTGCCGGTTCTTCTCAGAACAAGGTCTCCCGCCGTAGATTTGCGAACCGATGGCGTAGCTTTTTGACATGCACAGATGCTTGTTTGAATGCAAATTTGAATTTACAATTTTGGTCACGTAGCCTATGACACAAATATTGTGGAAACCTATTACTTTATAGAAACTTATTTCATAAGCTATTATTACCTGCCACAATGGACCGAGCGGCACAAACTTGAACCACGTCAGAGAGTATAGCAGCATGACATGGTGCACGGGCGCTAACCTTGAAACAATAATGTTCATAGTTATAATTTTGATTGGTAAAACTGTACTTCCAGGGCCCAAAAGGTGATACTTGTTTTTTTTTGTAGAAAAGGTCTTTTTTAACAGATTTTTTTTCTGGCGCTTCACTGGCCGCTGCCGCGGCACGCTCGACCCCAGGACAATTGGAGCAAAATGCATGAGGGCTGGCATTGAAACAACGAAACTTTATTTTTGAAGTGAAAACTTCTTTAGCAGCGTTGTACACTTTTTTTGTATGGGTAAAAAATGTTAAACTCGCGTCAGGTTAAACACGTGGGCTGATCGCATCATGACACACAAAAAAATTGGAAAGGTTGTTGACTGTCAATATATTAGACGAAACATAGTAATATTTTATTTTACCGTATTATTATAATAATAAGTCTCTATCCAGGACGTCCACGTGGCAGCTTTATTGCGAAGAAAATGCATTTTTTACAATAGATGTCGCTAGGTTAAATGTGATTCTTGTAAGTTGATTTCTTTACAATAGATGTCGCTAAGTGCTCTTAAACGTGATTCATGTAAGTTGATTTTTCTGAGTGATAAACTTTTTTAACGTAATATAAATTGTCATGTTTGTGTACGATAGCGCAATAAATAAATATTGTATTTTACCACATACATGATTGTACTTTTATACTGATACTTAAAGCAATTCGTGCAAAATTATTCCCTAACCATTCTAAAAAATATCAAAAATGCACAGCGTTAATATTCAAGTTTTCACTTCTGCCGGCACTCCCGGAGTGCAACCCGTCGTTTTTTTTTATTGAAGTTAGTTCAATATTCTGAAGTCACCGCAGCATTACGCTATATATTAGAAATATAAAAGAAAATTACTTAGTTAACATATCAGCATTCGTCAAACAAATCTGTGGACTTAAATTGATATCAATTTACCTCAGCCACCGAAGAAATATAGTTTTGGGCAAGGACCGCCAGGTCATCGGGACCCTATCGTTGGATATCAGCGTGGTGTACACCAAGAACAGCCCTGACATGAAGAAGAAGGTCTGCATCACGATGGGAGTGTTGGTCGCGAGGACGGACACTTCCGATTCAAGCATCTGGAAATAAAATCAGATCAGGTTTTATCCACAGACCCAGAATAAATAGACGATGCACATGGCCGGATTTATGGCTAAAAAAATTGCTATAGATATAAAGAATAATCAAATTTCGATGGGTCACCATCTTAGGTTCTGACTGTCACTATTTTGATGCACTAGGGCCTCACACCTCTAAATCTGGCTCTGACACCGCAAGTGCTTCAAATAGTCTGACGACCTCCGTGGCCGTGAGAAACCGGCGTACATAACACGCCGGTTTCAAGGTGTCGCCTCACGAGAGTTCCCTGATTCAAATCCCGGTGGGGGCAGATGTTTGTGTGATGAATACGAACATTTGTACTCCTGTCATTGATGTTTAATATGTATTCCTATATGAATATACTTATATATGTATTCTATCCGTTACCCTAGTATCCCATAACACAACCCTACAGTGCTTACTTTGAGGCCAGGCTAATTGGTCTGAGTGTTGGAAATATACATATATTTATTATATTTTAATATTTATAGTATGAACATCAAGGATGTCAAAGTGTGGTGCAAAAGCATTGGCACCGCCTTTTGCAATTCTTTTGTTTTGACAGCTTCAATTTAATTTGCTTTCTAAATTAAATAATTGCGATTTGCTTTCGGTATTGAGAACGATGACGGAAAGCAAATAGCGTTAAAAGAGCTTTGTTCTCCCTTTTGGGGTGGGGATTTTACAATTTATCTCAAAAAATAAAAACAAGTTTTAACGATAAGTGTCGCCACACACGGGCCACCAACCACAACCACAAAAAGCCGCCACCGGCATATTTCTTGAAGTTTTCATACGTTTTATATGGACTCGCACCACACGGTACGCCGGTGGCCGCCACGCGCTACAAATCGTCGTTGCTCGCTTCTTGTGGCCCACACCGACCACTTAATGCGTCGATACAAAACGCCGCCACACGTCACTCGCGCGATTCCCCACCCCTCTCTCCCTTAGTCGGCAGCTGTCGCGCGCTTCAGCCACTTTAGTAGCCCGCTTCTAGCTCCTCGCGGCGGCGTTTGTGGCTGTGGCGTGATTTATTTGTTTCTCGACGTTGTGCATCCTTTATGGATTTCGTTGTCAAAATTATACTTGAAATCCTTGAATTTATGCTACGTCTTTATAATTCTGATGACGCAGCCTGAAAATGATGCGAAACTTCAAGAAACTAATTTAATCAGCGCATCTATTCCGTTGTATCTTGTTTCATTTAAAGAGTGGTGTGCGTGAAAACCTATGAAACAAATATTTATCTAATATGTAGTTGAATTAAATTCATCGTGAAAAATTGTATACTCACCTCTTCATGGTAAGCCGGATTTTCAACTGGAGTGATGGCGTGGACGAGCGAATGCATTATTACCACCATTATTGCAGTTATTGTTCTGTGAATTTAAATACACTTATTATAAGCTTATGAAACGCAAAAATGAACTTTATCTGTCATTCTTTTTTCAACCTCAATTGTTAAACTGGATTTAAAAAAAATCGGTTGGTAGGAATACGAAAGAAACATGGGAGAAGTAAATAAATAAATATTTCTAACACTCACACCAGGGGGCCAATCGCCTAACTGAAATGCTTTGGAAAACGCTAACGCTTACGATTTTATTTTGTTATTTCTAGCCGCCTGAGGTATTCAAATGCCTCGCGCTCTTTCTTTTTCTTTTGCATTGGTAATAACAATATTAAAAAAAATGAGCGTGAGGTATTCGAAAACCTCAGTCGGCTAGAAATAACAATATAAAATCGTAAGCGTTAGCGTTTCCCAAAGCATTTCCGTTAGGCGATTGGCCCCCAGTTAGCCTTGCCCCAAAGTAAGGACTGTAAGGCTTGTGTTACGGAATACACGGATTGAATATATATACTGTGCATATTCTTTATATATATAATTCTTCTGTGAGTGTGTATGTCACTGAACTTCTCTTAAACGACTGGACCGATTTTGATGAAATTTTTTGTGTGTGTTCAAGGGGATCTGAGAATGGTTTAGATTCACAATTTTGTCCGCTGGACAACCCCTATTTTTTTAGGGCGGTACGAAGTTCGCTGGGTCAGCTAGTATAAGTATATTTATATAGAAATGCATATTAAACATCGATGACTGGAGTACAAATGCTCGTATTCATCACACAAACATCTGCCCCTACCGGGATTCGAACCCTGGACCTCTCGAGTTGGTGACACCATGAAACCCGGCGTACAAACCACTCGGCCACGGAGGGTCGTCGTGTACTTGCATAATGTTGATTAAGTGCATTTTTTTCCGTAAAAGTTAATAGGGAGTGAAACTTTGTATGGGAAATCAACACTTGAAGAAAAAAGTGTACCCAGTCTTGTCTCGAATGGTACAAGAGAACTCTTAACTTTTTACCATCTTACACTTTTTATTTTTTTTTTACTCTAAGACCTATGCTGGGTATCTATAGTAACATTTCCACAATACCTTATGCTTTATTGTAAAAAAACAGCAAATAGCGGAGTCAATGTCATAAAGTAAGTGTTCCCCGTTCTCCTCCAGTTGATCCAGATGAATTTAAGAATGAATGCAAATATCACCTGAATCCGTTGAAGACCATCATTCGACCGGTCATCTTGTCCTGGGGCCAGGGAGCCTTCAATTTCTTCCAATTGGCCGGTATTGAAAAACACATCAGATACCCTGAGAGAACATAGCAAAAAAAATGTTTAAAAAAAATCAAAGTTAAAATTAAGATAAAACTAGTTTTTACGGGTTAATGCACGAAACTTTATTTATTTATTGACGATTGGTAGTTTACGGTAGTTAGGGTCAAATAAATAAACTCAAAATTACAAACAAGAATTTTAAATAAAATACTTTAATAAGTAAATTAAATAATAAATTCTTACATAGACAATAAAATTTAAAAATCTTCCAATGAAATAACCGAACGCTCAATATAAGTCTTTCGAAGGTAGCTCGACAATTTTAAATAAAAAAAAAAAACATTATTCTGACGATGCAGACCTGAAAAGGCTGCGAAACGTCAATAAATAAATAAAGTTTCGTACATTAACCCGTAAAAACTAGTTTTATTTAATGAGTGACGTGCGTGAAAACCTAAGAAACAAATATTAAAATTAAGAAATAAACAATGATATTACGTGTCCTGGTGTCGTAAGCTTAATATGTGTACAAAATATTGTGTACAAATATTTGATTAATAATAATGAGACTGAATTGAAAAGCATGCGATTGTGACACGCGTAAAAGTATTTTTATAGATTACTTTCGTTTCGAACAACTTATTTCTATATATTTTATATACTGAACAACTTATTTCTGAAATATGTATTATGCGAGATCCCCTCTAGATAATTAAAAATTTTTGAATCTGTGATGGAGGATGTACTTAAAAAGACAAAGTCAAAAAATAAGTTTTTGGTTGTTTGCGGTGAATTAAACATTAATATTCTTGAAAACACTATTTAAATGTTTTAATTTTATCCTACTAGGGTGACATCACATTCAGCTACTTGTTTGAATAACGTTTTTACAGATAATATTCCTGATAATAAGTCTGTTTTTTACATCTGACCATAATGGCTTGATAATTACATAATAAATAGATGTAACAAACGAACCTAAAGTCATAGAATTGAGAGCCAGTAACAGAAAAACGGTTAAAATTTTTCAAAAACATATTGATGATAGTATTTCTCATATCCCACGGACACGTGATGATCCTGATATTCTTTTTGAGGACCTTTTTAATTTAATAAGAAATAAATTCGATAAGGCTTTTCTCTTATGCCACATCTCCACACTAAAAAGCACGTAGTGATGATAAATAATGCATTTTGGCCTTCTTCAAGGGCTTCTAGTTTCTTTGAAACACACGTTATGGAAAAAGTTAAGACATGGGAGCATAGAATGAGTAAAATTATATTTTATGTATGAAACTCAATTCTTTAGTGATAAAAACCAAAGAGGAATCAGTGAAGAACCTTTGTATGATAAAAAAAATACCCGCCTCCCCCTCTTAAGGAATATCTGCAAACCTTTTGTATCCTTTTCGGTGGCGTTTAAGTCGTAGATGGTACCGGCAGCTGCGAGGCCAACCAGGGTAAAGAAGAAAGCAGCGGCGAAAAGGTCCAGCCACGTGACAGAGTACTTCTGCTCGCCGTGCCGGAAACACATGCCGAACTTTATGCGCGCGCGCAGTCCATACTTCTGTTCTAGGGTGTGGTTGAGGCAGGAGCTCATCGCCTCAATGAGCTCCGACTCCGAGTCCCCCTTGTAGAACTGCTTGCAGCGCCTCGTGATGCAGTACCCGTAACGCGGATTCGTATAATCGAAATGTCTCCTCGCGGAGTACGAGTAATTCTATAAGAAAATTCATAAAGTAAAAAATATAATATACCTGATGCTGATGGAACTTATTCGTAATAACTTCTTTCCGCACGTGTATCTATACTTATAATAAATCTGTAGAGAGGTCAATTCTGTACATGAAATATATTTTCAAAATAACTATCAGGGTGTGATTAGTGATCGATACTGATGCAAAAATGCAATCAGTAAAATTTTTGTCTGTCTGTCTGTCTGTCTGTCTGTGTGTATGTTCCTTATAGAAACAAAAACTACTCGACGGATTTTAACGAAACTTGGTACAATTATTCTTCATACTCCTGGGCAGGTTATAGTATACTTTTCATCACGCTATAATCAATAGGAGCAGAGTAGTGAAGGGAAATGTTGGGAAAACGGGAGAAGTTACTCCATTTTTTAAGCTTCCGTCGCGTGTGCAGACTTAATGGTTAAAGTTACATAGAAATCATGTATGACGGAAATATTTTACATCAAATTGTCTAAAAAATATCCCGCAACAGCTTATGTCTATCTTTTATGGTTGACTCACAATAACACGTGTAACTCCTCATAGCTTAGCAGTTCGGAGCATTCTGATTATATTTGTTTACTCTTACGTTTATAATACTCTCACTCATCCCTAATTTAAAAAAGTTAACATTATTACCTATTCAATAAAAAAATAATCATATAAAAAGAATTAAATAAATAAATTCATTGTGTACGATACACGCCTGAGAACAAAAACTATAGTCTACTATACTATAGTCTACTACGCTACAGATCTACACCGAAGCGAAGCGAGGGCGGGCCACTAGTCATAAAATATAACTATTTCCGCACGCTCCGTTGCATGGTGCGTAATTTTCACAAGACTAAATTCATCATCATCATCATCAGCCTCTTAATGTCCCCAATGCTGGGGCACAGGCCTTCCCTATGGATGGAATAGGGAGATTGGGCCATAACCCACCACGCGGGCCCAGTGCGGATTGGCGGGTGCTAACGACTGCAGGTGCAACCGGGACCAAACGTGCCTTCCGAAGCACGGAGGAACTCGAGATAGAATTTTCTGGTCACCCATCCAATGACCGACCACTGCGAAAGTTGCTTAACTACAACGATCGCAGCCGAACGCGCTAACCACCTGCGCCATTGAGCTCCTCGAAGTAAATTCACATACATCTAATTAAGCATCCATACACAATATTTGTTTCTTAGTTTTTCACGCACATCACTCATGAAATAGTTTTAATGGGTTATTGCACGAAACTTTATTTATTTATTGACGTTTCAAAAAATCATTCTGACGAAGCAGCCTGAAAAGGCTGCGAAACGTCAATAAATAAATAAAGTTTCGTGCATTAACCCGTTAAAACTAGTTTTATCCATACACAATTTTTCTTTTTCGATATTCTTCAATCTCTGCTTAATAATTAATACAGTTACAGCAACACTAGGTTCAGCAAAAACGTTAGAAAATCACGATATAATACTACTATTAAATAAAACATTATTGTATTGACGTTGTAACAACATAATGATTTGTAAATGTTGTTACATTATACTTTTAATGTTGTGGAGTTTTTTTCGCTCGTTTTTCTCCGCAGCTAAAAAATATGTCCAATAACGAGTGGTAGGAAAAAAAAAATGTTTGGACGATCCAAAAGTGTTGTACTATACATCCAATTTGAATAAAGATATATTGATTTCTGATTTGAATACTTTAGTTAGAACAATAAAAAACAAAATTATAATTATATTAATATAGACAACCTGTTGGAATGATTGGAACATATCAAACCCAAGCATTTTTGTCTGTAATATAATCAGACACTTTGTAATACAATCAGACACTTATTGCGCTGCATGATATAAGTGACCAGACAAAAACCGGCCAAGTACGTGTCGTGCTACGCACAGTGTAGGGTTCCGTGGTTGCTCGTTGTCACCATAATATATTTTGGAAAGTGTATATATTTTTATTAATTACTTCGTCTAAGTCACTTTTAATGTTTTCTCCAAAGTAGTTTTTATAAGGTCAGAAATTTTCAAATACATAAGTTGAACGGCTATTACTTTTAAACCAACGAATCTGTTTTAAGCGTTATAATATTCCTTAAAAGTTCATGAAAAGTACTATTATTATGAATTTAGCCATATAACTATATATATGGCTTGAATAACTTGGAAAAATTCATAATAATATACTTTAACATTTAAAGGGGTGACGCCCTACACGAACCAAAATTTGCACTTTAAAGTTTAATATTTCGTAAACGGATTCTTTAATTGAAAAAAGTCTTAGGAGTCCCTAAGTAATTTTAAAGGACCTATTCAACGATACCCCACACGATGAGGTAGACGATGAAAAAATTTAAATCGTCTCCAGGTTGCATGCAGGGGAAATACCCTAAAATATATTTTACTAAATTTTATTCTACCATTGGGTCGGCATGATTGATATACATATGTCCACAAAATTACAGCTATCTAGTGCTAAGCGAGTCTCCAAGCAAAACCGGAGACGGACAGACAGACGGACAACACGAAACTATAAGGGTTCCTCGTCAATACTACGGAACCCTAAAGCAGACTACGGAGCCTTAGTAATAGGGTTTTTTTCACCATTACGGAACCCTAAAAAACTAATCAAAAATAATAAGAAAGTACAATAATTTTATTATTTAAATCTAAAGAAAGGTTTACTAGAAAAAATTCCACGCTGACCAGGCAGCAGACGGGACTCAAACCCGCACCCTTCGCTATCCGAGCGAATGCTATTATGTTACCGCAGCCCTGACGGCCGCCGTGTCGAATTTTTTTCCTAGCCATTAGGCTTGTTACCTTGTCTTATTGTGGGTTACCTACAATGCGAAGAGATGGCGCTGCCTTGCAGCCTAATGGCTAGGAAAAATTCGACACGGCCGTCGGGGCCGCGGTAGCATAATGGTCAGTGCATTCGCCCGGATAGCGAAGGGCGCGGGTTCGAGTCCCGTCTGCTGCCTGGTCCGCGTGGATTTTTTTCTAGTAAACTTTGTCGTTATACCAGCGCCAGCATCAGAAAAATATATTCTTTAAAAATTTCAGCTGTCTACAAATTGGCACAAACAAATAAAGCCTCTTATTCGGACATCGGACGGGGTCATGTCACAAATCCCCATTGACTTCCCCCTTCAATGGGGGATTGTAAACTTATTTTCCACTTATCCCCATTCGATGCTACTCAAATTGATAATGGGGGCAGGGCAAATCAATGGGGATTAATGGAATAACCCCATCAGAGGATGAAGGAGCTGTCACAATTCTTGCTTGGTCCCCAGCAAATCGCAACAAGACAAGAGGCCTAATGAAACAAAATCATCCATATGTCAGCGGGTTATAGGACACCAAAATAAAAGGTTTCCCTTGTCCGCGTTTGTAGGGAGACGTAAACAGAGACTCTGCAATCATCATCATCATCAGCCTATTAATGTCCCCACTGCTGGGGCACAGGCTTTCCATATGGATGGAATAGGGAGATTGGGCCATGACCCACCACGCAGGCTCAGTGCGGATTGGTGGGTGCGACTGCAGATGCAGCCAGGACCATCAGCTTAACGTGCCTTCCGAAGCACGGAGGAGCTCGAGATAGTAAATGTTTGGTCACCCATCCAATGACCGACCACTGCGAAAGTTGCTTAGCTTCAACGATCGTAGCCGAACGCGCTAACCACTTGCGCCATCGAGCTCCTCAAGAATCTGCAAATACCGCCATAAAAAGAAAGTAAGATAAGCAATCATAAGTTACCAGCATCTTATCATAAAGCTCGTGTGGCCCGTCTGCGACCAGCTTGAAGTCGGCGGTGCAGTAGGCACCTCCCTCTGCGTCCACGCAATGGGAAAACCGATCCAAATGACGGAATGGCACGAACGTGGCATACTCTTCATCTATATAACAAACATCATCATTATAACTCTATTCAATAATCTTATCATCATCATCAGCCTATTAATGTCCCCACTGCTGGAGCATAGATCTTCCCTATGAATGGAATAGGGAGCAGTGGGTGCTAACAACACCAGATACTACCAGGATCAAAGGCTTAACACAACTTCCGAAGCTTGGAGGCTCTAGATCATAAATAGGTGACTGTAGATGAGATAGGTGACTTCAGAAGTATCGCTGAAGTCATTTTTCAACTTGACGACTCTGTATATATCAATGCAGGGAGACAAAAGCAGCCCTTGCTGAGTTTCTTGCCGGTTCTTCTCAGTACAAGGTCTCCCGCCGTAGTTTTGCGAACCGATGGCGTAGCTTCTTGACCTTCACAAGTGCTTGTAACAGCCTAGACTGAATAAATGACTTTTCATTTCAATAAGTTTTTGGTCATCCATCCAATGACCGACCATTACAAAGGTTGCTTAACATCTACGATCGCAGGCCGAACGCGCTGAATTACCTACGCTATTGAGCTGAATAATTGTCCAGTGACGATCAAAGTTCATGGTGGCTGTGATTTTAGCAGCGATCGCAACTATACGCAACTTTGAGACTTCCGCGTTCGTCTATATTATCCTACACCAGGGTAGGCGAACCTTTATGAATCAACGTGCCATTTTTTCTAAAAAATCTTTAATTGGGTCATTGGCATGCCATCAAATAATTTTGACTTTATGATTATTTAAAAGATAATAATATAAATACTATCAGAAATCTTTATGAAATAAAGTAAACCAAAGAGACACATTCTGGAATGTTTTTATTACACGCATAAATTAGGTTACTGTAAAATTAGTGTGACTTCTGTTGCTGCAGGTTTGATAACAAATAATTTATGTTAGGGTTGTAAGATGCTACTTTTAGCAAAATGCATGCTGAACTGGATTCATCTGTCAAAAGGTTTCTAAACGAGTTTTTAATGTTATTCATCTCTGAAAACAATGACTCGCAGGCATAGGTAGATGAAAACATTGTTAAAATAGCATGTGCTAACTTCTTCAAACAGTTACTTCGTAGCGTAGGATCACTCGCGTTCGATCGTCATAAAATACCTACTCAAATCATTTTTTACACATGTTTTATGATTGGCGACGTGCCCAAAATATTGTGTCGCGTGCCATCAGTGGCACGCGTGCCATTGGTTCGCCTACCCTGTCCTACACCCTGCGTCACTCAGGCTGTAGTGTTGGGTAGGACACGACTTGAAAAAGAGTTTGTAAGAGTAGCCTCTTTTTTGTACTGAGCCAGTACAATGTCCCACTTCAAATGAGGCGAGGCGTACAGAAGCTCGACATTACGTTTGTGTGCACGATTAGCACCTCCTCTACGCACTATCAATCTTGCTGGATCCAGCATGCAGGACAGCGCTATACACGTAAAAGAGATAGAGATACAGATGGATAGTGCGTAGAGGACTTAAATGAAATGTGCATGACATTTCACATTTCATTCGCTCTCTCTCTCAGACTTACGAAGAGTGAGTAAGTAACTAGACGCGACTATCGCGACATTTAATGTGAAGTAGTACATTTTAAAATTTTGAGCCGCTCTTACATTTTGACGTCATGTACGGGACAAATGTACCGCCTCTTGTAAGTCCTACTCAACACTATCAGGCTGAGTGCAAAGGTTACAGACAAAGTTATGAGCTACACGAGTTTCCTAAGACTAATCTATGTGCGCTTGCAGTGTACCTGCGATACAGCGGTACTGTTTCCGGACCAATACGACCCGAAAACCAGGGCCTGATTTATCCACACAATATGGTATTATGGATATGGCCAGGACGTAAGCACCAGGCGCCGGCGCTGAGCTGAGACTTGCGTAATCACATTTGGCAATTTTGGGGCAATGCGATGCGTGCGTTAAAATCAAATTCCTGTGTGCGCTCTCACAGAAACATTTTAAAAACCATACTTAGATAGGTACGACATCACGCAAAATTCATTTTTTGTATTGCATACGTGTCACTGTCACTAAAACTAAGAGTCAAAGTCCATCTTTAATTTTTATTTTATTTTTTCTTTGTAAATAACCACAGATTACCTGTGTTACAATGTATAATTTCTGCCACAGATACTGCTATGTGTTCTGTCCTATACTGATTTCTTTTCTTTTTTGTTTTGTTATTTAGTATGTACTTAATCTGTATTTTACCTTTTTCTTTTCTGTGATGTCACTGCTCTGGGTATGGCAGAATACCAGTGCAGCAGGAATTTTTCCTGCTGTGTATGCTGAGTCATATCCAGTGTTGGCATCACATAAAATACACATTTACCGTCTGTAGCTGTTTTTTGTTGTTGTTAATTTTACTTGTACGTTTTGTTTTACTTTTTGTTATATGTATTTTTGACTTTATGTGTATGTTATGTGTTGTCAGCAATAAAAACATTTTTCTTTCTTTCTTTCTTTCTTTCAAAATCCTTATATATAGTGATTTTTGACTTCTGAATGAGAATGAAAACGTGGAATAGGACAGGCAGGAGGGAGCATATTCATAAGGGGCTATTCATTTATTACGTTACACTATTTTCGCAAATTTTTGACTCCCTCCCCCCTACGTAACAAAAATTAAGAATAGGCCAACAGCCACTCGGTTTCATATTTATTAGGTTGGGGAAAAAGTTTCTTCGCATTTTTTAATAAAGTTTATTTATATTTAACTAAAGTATTTAGGTGCCATTTTGCTCGATAAGTTTTTGCCATCATGAGATGGGGACATGATCCCATTGCTATAGAAATTTTGATCAAAAAACCATGACAAATGGTTTTGGGAGTCCCCACGTGATACAAACCTGACACTGTCTAAAGAATTCTGAAGAGACAGACGACTTTAATCAGCTATCATCAGGTGAGCTGTCAGCTCGTATAACCCCTTACATATATTATAAAAAATTGAGTCGCCTCTATCACAATTCAAGTGTTTTTTCTAATGTAGTAGAAACAGGTTTCGCCCGACATGTTCGCATCTAAAGACGGAGTTTTCCTACATAAAGTACAATGCAGTGTTTTAACTGTACATTTACGAGTATCTATAGGCAGATGAAATAAAGATTATCTTTGTACTAACAGCCGAAACCAATAAAAGGCGTAAATATGGGGCCTTGCAAGGGCGGATCCAGCTTTGGCGCCAGGGGGGGGTCATATAGCCAGCTTTGGCGCCAGGGGGGGGTCATATAGTCGTGGTATATTAAATATTGAAAGTACTTAAATAAAATCCCCCTGGGTTTGGTCCATCTGTACCCAGCCCAGGGGGGGGTCATGACCCACATGACCCCCCCCCTGGATCCGCCCTTGTGGGAGAGCCGTATATATTTGCGCCTTTTGCCGTGGAGACCTTGGGGCCTTGGGGTGCGGAAGCCCCCCTCCTCAGGGAATCCAAGGGCTGGCGCGCATTTCGGACAAAGGTTGAGCCTGGCCATTCAACGGGGAAATGCCGCCAGCCTCTTGGGCACCCTGCGAGCGCAGCGATTTGGGGTCGATTTTTTACATATTATAGTTTTACTAGCAAACCAGTGAACCAAATGTTCACCAAAACCTGATTTTAAAAAAAAGAAAATGTATTTAATTAATTGAGAACTTCGGAGATTTTGTGTGGTTTCGTTTGAAATTCGTGATTTCTCGAAAACCGGAAGTGCTACGTTACTCAAATCTGGTTTGTTGTCTTATCAGACTATTCTTAACTTATAACTTAAATATTCTCTTTATCTATCTCTTACGGTTTGGCCGCTGAAACAGCACCACAGACGGACGGACGGGCGGACTTGTCTAATAGATAAGAGATTTTTAGTTTGGTATAAGTATTTAGTTTATTTATTAGTTTTAATCTATTTTGTGAGTGTAAGTAGGTTGGTATTTAGAAACCCAATGACCGTTTTTTGACGTGACAACGTCTTAAATTAGGTTGCGGCTGGGAGTCACTTATGAAAAAGTGTAACGCTCGGTAACGTTACGATGAGTTTAAGTTTACATGTACAATGTTTTAGTAAACAAAATATATTTCTATAGTTAAAATTTGTGCAATTCTTATTTTCATTCAATTCCTTGTTCCTATTGTGCAATTTAATTATATTCATATCAATAAATATTCTACCGAGAAAAAGACGTTGTCACGTAAAATCTTCGCCCGTAAAACCGACTTTACAGGCAACCATTTTTTTTTTTTAAATAAATAACTTATTTCACTTACTGGAAATGGTTTTGAACGCTGAGCTTCGGTGAACAAGAAATATTAACAGAAATAAGGAAGCGAAATATGTCATTTTTCTGAATAATTCAGTACCTATATACAAGGTACTGTTATCCCTGCTCACTGAATACTAAAACATAATGATTTGAAACAAAACGATTGCCTATAACAGATCCCCTGAGATGCAAAGTTGCTTATCTCCTTGAACTGAAATTTAAAACTAAAATTGATTTTTAAGTATCGCCGTATATGTATAGGTACTCAGAAGATAAGTAATTTAAATAAAAGCCACAAAAACACATGTTTTTCTTATTTAACGTCGAATCATGCATCAGTCTCATCCTGGTAACGAAACAATGCATTGTTGTGGTAGAAAAAAAATGATTGAGACCAGAGTTGTTTTGTATTCAATATAAAATAATTTTTGACGACCTCCGTGGCCGAGTGGTTTGTACGCCGGGTTTCATGGTGTCGCCGACTCGAGAGGTCCCGGGTTCAAATCCCAGTGGGGGCAGATGTTTGTGTGATGAACACGAGCATTTGTACTCCAGTCATGGATGTTTAATATGTATTTCTATATAAATATACTTATACATGTACAGTATATGTATTCTATCCGTTACCCCAGCATCCCATAACACAAGCCTTATAGTGCTTACTTTGGGGTTAGGCTAATTGGTGTGAGTGTTGGAAATATTTATTATTATTATTTATTTTAATGTTCCACCAAACTTATCCAATTTAATAAATTTAGTAACGTATATTTCTTTAAATATATATAAATGTTATGGAACAGGCATAATAATCATTACCAAATTTAATAGAAACACAAATTCTCAAAAACACACACACAGTGTATCTGAAAAAATAAATTATGTCTCTTTAGTGACTTTACCCCGGTAATGCTTTATTGGAAAAGTGAAAAGGTGATGTTTGTAAAATATGTTAACGTGCCATGCAAGTAACAAATAATTAGCATAAACTACCTACACACAATGAATAACATTTTAACCCGTTGGCCTTAACGACTTCAATAAGTATCTTTAAATATAAGTGCCATGCTGAACCTCAGCCAGTGGCGGGGCAAGACCTAAATTTGATGTGGGCAAGACATATTTCGCGAGGCCCTGTTCTGTGGCGACCTGAAGACGGATTTTTTTTTTTTTTTTTTTTTTTTTTTTTTTTATGCTAAATAGGCAATGTGTTTGACCACAATCTCACCTGATGGAAAGCGATGATGAGGCCTAGGATGGTACACGCCTGCCTAGAAGATGCCTGTTCACTCTGGCCTTGAAGATGTCCAGGTTATATTGGTCCGGGAAAACAGACCTCGGCAAGGAGTTCCACTCCCTAGCCGTTCGTATAATGAAGGCCGAAGCAAATCGCTTCGTGCGAATAGGAGGAACTTCGACAACATAAGGGTGGAAGCCCTCGCCGCGCCTGGTCGTCCGGTGGTGGAAAGGGGAAGGGGGGATCAAATTATGTAATACCTCCGCACACTCTCCGAAATGTAACCGATAAAACACCGAAAGGCAAGCTACACGTCTTCGGTGGTCGAGGCTCTGAAGATTAGCCTCAACGAGAGCGTCATTGCCTATGAGTCTCTTCGCACGGTGTTCCACCGAGTCCAGTGCATCCAGCTGATACCGAGCAGACCGAGGTTATAAAATAATAAAAAAAAGAAATTCGCATTTAAGCAATGCATAACAATTTTTGAGGCGCGATGCCCCTTGTACCGCCGCGCCGTAGGCGGTGGCCCACGTCGCCCACGCCTTACGCCGCCTCTGACCTCAGCAGTAACATTATTGACGATCTCAGTGGTGTGACTGAGGAGGTAGTAGATACACCGGTTTTCAAGATTCCACCTACTCAGATGTCCAGAATTCGAGTCCCGATGGGGAAAATCTTTGTACAATGAAGTGTACCTAAGTCATTGCTATTGTATATTTCTGGAAAAATATTCTTGTGTGAGCAACATATATATTTCATATCAAATCATTTAATTGTTTTTCTATTCGTTACTTTAGTATCCTATAACACAAGCCTTACAAAGCTAACTGGAGCTAGGTAGGTTAGAAATCGGGGGGCACGGTAGAGCCCCCGCCAAGTCGAGCGCGAAGCAAACACTGCCGTACCATCCTTTACTGGAACCATTTCGCCGCATTTTCAGGCCCCTATTTGAACCTCTGGGTAAGACCAGAATGCAGAAATTTTCGTCATCCAGTAAGCTATAATCACATACTTAAAATCCAAAATTTCAAGTCTGTAGGTCATTTAGTTCCGAAGTTAAGCGAAAGCAAAGTTTCGCATTTATGACACTCACTCACTCATGATCATCAGAATAGAACTAGTACTTCCCATAAACTCAGAGAGCTGAAATTTGGAACAGACTTAGGGTTTAATGGCCACATAAAGGGAAAACTATAAAAACTAGGATAATCGAAGACCTGGAGTACCTGGTGACCCTGATTAGAAAACACAAGACCCCAACCAAACTATTATAAGAGATCGACATTACCGCCTTTACAATAAATATTCAACTTGGTGGGCCGCTTGTGCCGTCTGAAGTATCTGATGAAGAACCTTCACCTACTCTCAGCTGTATTAGAGATATGGTAATGCCCCCTTCTACTATTGGTACATAAAAATATCGACTGTCATTGCAAAAATCCAGCGTAGTGGGACACATCTTCTAATTTAATCTAGCCTATAGCGTCTCACACCTCTGGATAACACTAGACTGACTTTTATACTTACGAGTTTACAAGAAAGAATAGTCGAAGGATTAACTTTATTCTACTCGAATATTACACAAATTAAATAAAAAAATTACACTAAAATATTAATTTTGCTCAAAATTTGGTCAAAATATAATGCATTAGACTAAGAGTGGCGGTGATACCAAGGTCTAAGTCTAAAAAATGCCCTCATAGACATTGCCCCATATTCTCTTGTGGCCAAGCCTACGTGACGCTTTCACAAGTAACCAATCTTCATGGGGTGCCTCATAAATGTTGACTTCAAGAGTATAGCAGCTCAAGCTTCAGCAATCACCGAATACAACTGGCTTAGGCGTAAATACCGCGCAGATCTTTCAGAAATTAAACCGTCTAAAAGAAAAGAAAGAATTGTAATAATAAAAAGACTACTCCTAAAAAGAAAAAAACTGTGTCAAATAAGAAAATCTTATAAAATAAATCAATATGCCCACGTTTCTACAAAAAGAAGTGAAATCCCACCAAAAACATTTTGTAAAAAACTAGCCAAGTCTCGATGGAGCTGCCAGGTCACAAGGGTACAAAACCAGGTGCTACATAACACCATTGCACCGATGCATTCATACATTGACGGTCTTTACATAAGCTCCTTTAAAACGGCTCAGTTTATCCTTTTTCTTTTCGGAAGGTCATTATGAAAGAAACAAAGATTTAGAAGAAAATACATTTTAATATTACATGTCACTTAATAAAAAATAAATACATCTTAATACTTATTAATTAATGTAATCACATTTCTATATTTGATAAAATCAATACTAATTTAGAGACAAAATTACCCATACCTTTGAATCTTTGTTAATGATCAGACATAAATAATCCAAACAAGCAAATATGTGGATAAATCTTAGAATGGAAACTTAAATAACTTATTTAGTAGTAACTTAAACAACTTATTACACTTTTTAATCTCAGATATGTGAATTAGACTCTTATTTACATTAATTTAAAGTAGTAAAGCAATTGCACGGTATACAGGGTGTTTGGAAGATGAGTGCAAAGCTTTAAAGGAAAGCTAACAGAGACCATTTAGAAACATTTGAGCTATACTTGTCATAGACTAAGTGTGACCATTTTATTTTTTAAATTTTTTTAACAGTTTTAAAGAAAAAAACCTAAATGTACACAGTGAGTTCCAAATAATGGCTAACTGAAATAACAAATGAATTCTTTTTGATTTTATTTGATAAAATAAAATGTATAAGTCGTATGGGGTCGGGCCAAGGAATTAGTTCAATCATGTGGAGATAAACGTAAAAGAACAATTAATAGAAAGAATAAATGCAGCATTTCAAACGATGAAACAGAAGATGATGTTGAAAATAACGACAACGGAAGTAAGAAAACGGGCCCGTGAGTGTATTAGAAATCGCAGCGAACATTTAGAACACGAAAAATAAGTGATTTCAGTTGAAATTTTCTTTTAATTAATTCATCTTAAACATAAAAACAACTTGCTCAATTAGGATTTCTAGTCTTAGTTTCAACAATTTTTAAACAATTTGCTTAAACGATATCAAAACAAAGTACAATAACTGAGCATGTTTTTAAAAAGCTTTGAACAAACAAAACACCCTCCATGTTTTTTTTTTGTAAACCTAAGATAAACAGCTTTATTCTATTTTAAAAATTTACGATAGTTTTAAATATACATAATTTGCTTTCACATTTTTATCAAGTTTTATCAAATAAAATCAAAAAGAATTCCTTTATTATTTCAGTTAGCCATTATTTGGAACTAACTGAGTACTCTTAGTTTTTTTTCTTTTAAATTGTTAAAAATTATTAAAAATAAAATGGTCAGGCTTAGTCTATGACAGGTACGGCTCAAATGTTTCTAAATGGTCTCTGTTAGCTTTCCTTTAAAGCTTTGCACTCATCTTACAAACACCCTGTAGATCTACATAGTTCACTGTGAATTTTGAGTTATATGAGAAAAAAAAACAAGTTTCAACAGTATAGATGCACTAAATTATTTATTGACTTACGTTTCAGCAATAAATAAATAAATCAGTGCATCTTGAAACAGTTCAAACTTGTTTTATTAATTGAGTGGTGTGCGTGAAAACCTAAGAAACAATTTTATATCAGAAAATTTAAAATCGTGTAAGTCAATAAAAACAGTGCTTACAGTTATAAACAGTGAACGTACTTCACCCTAAAACGGCGTAAATTTGAAAATGTCAAACCTAATGTAGAATAACTATCCGCTTCGCTTAAAGTTTATAACTTAAAATTGTTAATTATAATTTATCTGTCGCTCCTATGGATAGAGTAACTGAAATTCGGGACTTGGAATTAATATTGGACACTAAAAAATGGACTTTCACAAACACATGACATCCATCTGCAAATCGGCTAGTAAGTGTCGCCGCACACGGGCCACACGCCACAGCCACAAACGCCGCCACGAGAAGCTAGAAGCGGCTACTAAAGTGGTTGAAGCGCGCGACAGCGGCCGACTAAGGTAAGGGAGAGAGGGGTGGGGAATCGCGCGAGTGACGTGTGATTCATACGCGATATAGCCGTCATTGTAACAGTGTTCCATAATGTCAATGACATATTACGTCGACTTGCTGAAATAGGGCCCACAATCAGTACCCCTAGCACGAACCATTATCGAATTCGAATAGTTTGCGATTGCTAAATGTCAATGTAAAATTTTGTATGGAAACTTGAACAGCAGCGCCACAAAGTACGTAACGAGAACTAAAAATCAGTACAATGCGATTCAACTAAAAATAGGACCGACTGGGCGCCATACTGTGACGTCATAGCTGTCAATTCAAACCAGTTAGGTAGAGTGAGCAAAAAAGGTTTTCTTTATTAAAACTTATTCACAAAGATTAAGTGAGAAAAAATATCAGATATTTAATAAACTTTTATTTATTCAGACTGAAAGAGGAAAAACATTAATCAGAATCTAACACTTTAATTCCGCTCATCTCTGCACTACCGACGGAGTAGTCATCATCGTCACTGCTGCTTTTGGCTATAAAATAATAAATAAATAAATAAATATTTCCAACACTCACACCAATTAGCCTAGCCCCAAAGTAAGCACTATAAGGCTTGTGTTATGGGATACTAGGGTAACGGATAGAATACATAAACTGTACATATATAAGTATATTTTTATAGAAATACATATTAAACATCCATGACTGGAGTACAAATGCTCGTATTCATCACGCAAACATCTGCCCCCACCGGGATTTGAACCCGGGACCTCTCGAGTCGGCGACACCATGAAACCCAGCGTACAAACCACTCGGCCACGGAGGTCGTCAAAATTTATAAATTAAAATATCGATTATTGTAGGTTTTAAAACAACTTTATTTAAAATAAAAACGTTATATTACCTGTATTTATAATAAAACTAAAGTTCTTATATTTTCTTTTTCCAGTACTCATTTTCTGTATGTCACATATGAGTTATTCCCTTCTTTTGTTTACAAATATTTGGTGTTCATTCTAAGATTAGCTCAGTGCTAAAAAAAGTGTTCCAAGATTTATTTGCAAACCTTACTTTTCAAGCTTTCCTATTCTTATTTGAATCGCATAGTACACATTTGACAATGACATTTCGGACTCGCAAACGATACGTATTATATATTGGTTCGTGCTAAGGGTATAGATCTAAATAATAACAAAAATTATCTATATGACATCCCATCGCACGAGGTCTCTGACGAGTTGGTTGAGCCTCTGTGCGTACAGCTGCGTAGGCGCAACCACGAAGCTGTCCAGCCCCGTGGTGGTGGAGTCCGTCCTGGGCGCGCTGGCTTCCTCCACCAACACCACTGGCAGGATCATGGCGCCCAGCAGCATGGCCGTGGGCATCATCTGCAACCAACATCCAAAGGTCATACATGTGAGGACCGTTGCGCTTAAAAGCTAAAGTGGACCATACATAAAAAGGCCGATCAGTTCATCAAGGTTTAAATCGCGAAAATAATACTCGAAGAGGATGACAGACAATCGCTATAGATATATTACTACTACCACCATTTGCAAACGCACGCCAATTTTTTATAAGAAAACGTTTGCTTCATTACTCAAATTATGTATGTATACTGTTTTCTCGAAAATGTGTTAAAACATTGTATTGTAGGTTCTTGCGGATTAGTATTTACAAACTAGTAACCATGGTAAGTCACATTCATCTATTCCAACTTTATCATCATCATCATGTCAGCCAACTATTCCAACTTACCACACTAATATCATAAATAACTATTCTTCAGTAATTATTTAGAGTTTGTTTTTATTTTACTTTTTATTATAAGCAAAATGTCAAGAGGTATCAAAATATGCTCAAAACGGAAATGTACAATGCTCTGGATGTACAGAAAAAAACGCACAGACAAACATAAAAACGATTTCAAAATTTACTCCTCTAGGCTTAACCGCATTATTAAACAAACTCAAAAATCGCAGAACAACTATTATATATCATCGGTCAAAAATAAATGTAAGGCAGCTTGGTCTGTAATTAACGACAAAAAGAAAAAAATACCCCGTAATGACATACCCCAAATAAAAATTGATAATAAAATAATAACTGACCCTAATATTATAGCACAGACATTTAATGACTTTTTCTTACATCAATCTCAATTGAAATTATCTATTGACAATAATGTTAGTAATAATAATATAACTAGTACCTCATCTTGCATGCGTAATGACAAATCAGTTTTTATGAAACCTACTTCTCCTGATAAAATAAAATGTACTATTATGTCGTTAAAAAATACAAATAGCACCGGATACGATGAAATCAGCACAAAAGTTCTAAAATATGTAAGTAACTTAATTGCACCTGTACTATGTCATATTATTAACTTATGCATTCAATACGGGATATTTCCAGAAAAATTGAAAATTACTTTAGTAAAACCTCTGTTTAAAAAAAAGGACATCGAGGACTTGGCCTGCTATCAACCCATAGCTCTGATATCAGTTTTTGCTAAGGTATTTGAAAAAAATATATATATTAGGCTCTATGACTTTTTTGAAAAATATATTTTAGTGGACGAACAAATGGGATTCCGTGCTGGTAAATCAATAAATTTAGCTATTTATGAATTTTTAGATACTGTCATTAAAAATATTGATAAAAAACATCTAGTAAGTGCTTTATATATGGATCTTACTAAAGCGTTTGACCTTGTCGAACATAATATACTACTTCACAAACTGGAGCAATATGGTGTGAGGGGTAATGTTCTTAAGTTGATAGCATCATACCTAACCAACAGAAGACAGTCAACACAGATCACTCGATTGTGTATGAAGCGCAAAGAGGAAATAAATTATGTATCTGAAATCCAGTATTTCGAACGAGGTATACCTCCCTATTCCATCCATAGGGAAGGCCTGTGCCCCAGCAGTGGGGACATTAATAGGCTGATAATGATGATGATGATGATGATACCTCAGGGAACTGGATTGGGCCCTGTGTTCTTTTTAGCCTTCATAAATGATGTCCCAAAATCAATAAATGAAGCTAATACTATTTGCTGATGATAGTACAGCTATTTTTGTCGGCAATGAAATCAATAGCTTAATACATAACATTAATGACTAGCTTTGTAAAATTATCACTTGGTTAAATTCTAATAAGCTGTGCATGAATATTGACACAACTAACTACATGACATTTTCTAATACACATATTTATACTAAACTTGATAACGACATTAATTATGCAAGGCAGCGCCATCTCTTCGCATTATAGGTAAACCCACAATGTCAAATGAATACTTTTACAAGTATTAAACATTTGAAAGAAGGCCGTGAGGGCCGCGGTAGCATAATTGGTCAGTGCATTCGCCCGGATTGCGAAGGGTGCGGGTTCGAGTCCCGTCTGCTGACTGGTTCGCGTGGAATTTTTTCTAGTTATATTTTCTTTAGATTTAAACATAAGCATGTTTCAACATCTTAGAAGTATAAGACATAAAAACGATATTTGCTTTCCCGCCAGAAGGACTGCCCTTTACAATAAAAGTATGTTTGGTATGGCACCACGACTGTACAATAAATTACCAGAATGCTTAAAAGAAATATCCAATATCCAAACATTTAAATTAGGAGTTAAGAAATTACTTGTGGGATAAGCTTACTATACAGTTGACAAATATATGACGGATAAATTTTAGAATAATATTATAATCCATTTGTATTCCTGTTTTGTTATTTTATTTTATTTTATTCAAATGACCTATCTTGTAATTTAACCTATAATTTAATTTGACATTATGGTAAGGTTTTTGTATATATCCATTATTATTATTAGTATTATTACTTTCAAAATGTGACTTAGACATCTCATTTATCAAATTATAATTTATTTTTAGATTAATATAAGTACTTAATTGACATTGTTAGAATAATGTAATTAATAGTGAACTAAATGAAATAACATTGCATGTCAACAAGACAGAATATGGCTGAACATAATATAATTTGTATACTTGAACACAACACAATAACCTGTATTCGCAATAAAAATTATATGAATTTGAATTTGAAAAAAATTATGTCTTAAAGAAAATATAACTAGGAAAAAATACACGCGGACCCGGTAGCAGACGGGACTCGAACCCGCACCCTTCGCTATCCGGGCGAACGCACTGACCATTATGCTACCGCGGCCCTGATGGGCGGATCGAATTTCTAGCCTTTCTTTTAAGCTGCGAGGCAGCGCCATCTCTTCGCATTGTAGATAACCCTGAATGTCAAACCTTTACAAGTATTAAACATTACAAAATTACAAATATCTTCTTTAAATGATTCGAGAATTCGGCCTCAAGAATCTTCCCCTGCCTCGAGAACGAAAATAGTTCAAGAAAGCAAAAACCCTATATAATGCGATTCAACTAAGAATAGGACCGACTGGGCGCCATATTTTGACGTCATAGCTGTCAATTCAAACCAATTAGGTAGAGTGAGCAAAAAAAATCTATTTAATAAAACTTATTTACTTAGATTAAGTGAGAAAAAACATCATTTTTTTTTAATAAAATAAATTTACTAAGATTGAGAGAAAAAACAAACGATTTGTAATAATATTTTTTTATTATGACTGTGTGAGAAAAAACATTAATCAGAATCTAGCTCTTCAATTCCGCTCATCTCTGCATTACCGCCTGTGTAGTTATGAATAATCATGCAGGTCACATACGAACATGCATCCTACCTATATGTAAACGAAAGTTTTAAATCGAGTTTCTGAACGCAACATAAAATGATATTTGGTTGACGATTTAGGTTAACAACCATAGCCATAGCTCAATAAATGAAAGAAAACATCAACCAATATTAATAATCAATATTTGTTATTGTTTGTTTACAAATATTTGATTTTTATTCTAGAATTAGCAGAGTGTTAAAAAAGTGTACCGAGATTTTTTTGCAAACTGTACTTTACAAGCGACGTTTGACAGATGGATCATTGGCTTTCTTATTCTTATTTGAATCGCATTATACAAGACACATTACATTCTAACTACAACCTCTTTCAAGTCGTCATCAAACTGTGTCCTCGGGTAGATCTCTTCAATGTCGAGTTGGTACCGGCGCAGCGCATGCGCCAGACTGCTGTAATAATGTTCCACTAGGCGCTGATGATTCTGTCGTCGGAACTCCTCGTCGGAAGCTGTCACTAGGAAGTAGATCAGGTCGGTCACGGAGCAACCCGTGTGCACTGTCTGATAATCTATCGGCAGCGATTCCAACACTCCGTTTTTCTGAAATTAACGATATGAAATATATTTTGATGTGAAACATCTTTTTGCGCACGTACAACCGATTTCTGGGGGCCATTCGCCTAACGGAATGCTTTGGAAAACGCTAACGCTTACGATTTCATTTTGTTATTTCTAGCCGCTTGAGGTTATCAGGTGCCTGTGCCCCAGCAGTGGGGACATTAATAGGCTGATGATGATGAGGTTTTCCAATGTCTCGCGCTCTTTTTTTTTTTATTTTGCATTGGCAAATAACAATATTAAAATAAATGAGCGTGAGGTATTTGAAAACCTTCGGCGGTCAGAAATAACAAAATAAAATCGAAAGCGTTAGCGTTTTCCTAAGCATTCCAGTTAGGCGAATGGCCCCCTGGCGTGGTGACGTTCGCCCGTAAAATGCAATATATAACAGTGCTCAACTACGCGCCGATCTATGTATTTTTTTAGAAATAAGTCGCCCGTTTTGTGGTTTGCGAGGGACGGGGGAGGGGTGCGGGGAGGAAATTGATCCCCCCCCCCCACTATTTCCGGTCGCCGGAAATACTTATTAACTTTCATAAAAAAAGTTCATCTTTTAAAAAAGCTTTTTTCTGGCGCTTCGCCGTCCGCTGCGGCGGCAAGCTCGCTTCGCTCGCTCGGCTCGCGCGGTATGGTCACAACACTAACCTAACCTAACCTAGTGTGAAGTATCACCACTTGGGCCCTGGAAGTTTAGCCGCGATGTGTTCTGCATATTTTGTGAAATTACCTCTTATCTATTAGACAAGTCCGGCTGTTCACTGGTTTGCTAGTTATTATTAATTCATGGCGACACTGCTAATACAAATTTCGTACGCTAATTTTAGCGCATTTAGTACCAAAGTCATCCGAAATTTTGTCACGCAGGTGCGGGATCAACAGAACACAATAAGAAATATTAGGCAGTACAGACCTATCACGCAAAAATATTGGACAATATCATAAAGACACCAACCAAGTTTCCGCACAAGAAAATTAATAAAAAAAAACAAAATTCAATATCGTTTGTTCAGTCTAGGCTGTTACAAGCACTTGTGAATGTCGAAAAGCTACGCCATCGGTTCGCAAATCTACGGCGGGAGACCTTGTACTGAGAAGAACCGGCAGGAAACTCAGCAAGGGCTGTTTTTTTCTTCCTGTAATATATACAGAGTCGTCAAATTGAAAAACGATTCAATATAAGATAACTTATGAAGTCACTCTCCATTATAAATGTAAATGATATAATAATTATATGACTATATAATAAAAAAATATAAGAAACTGATTCAACAAAGTTAAGGAATGTTTAGGAATGCCATGTCCTACAGTTGGGCATAATAAATGTACGATTAAAGTTAAATACGACGATTAATAGTACCTAACGTAGCATAAGCAGATTCATCTCCGCTGGCAGCACCCGTTCGCGAGCATGACGCACGAGCAGAAGGGTTTCGCATATTTATTACTAGCGGTCCGCCCTCGCTTCGCTTCGGTGTAGAGCTGAAGTGTATACTACAGTTTTTCTTCTCAGGCTTGTATTATACACAATGACATTCATCAATGATTCTTATTATACCTGCATGCAAAGTCTCAGCCATCGGGCCGGTTTAAAATTGACAAAGTTTAATACAAACTTTCATTCCCTATTTTATCCCCTTGGGGGTAGAATTGATCAAAATCCTTTCCTAGCGGATGCCTACGTCATAACATCTACCTGCATGTCAAATTTCAGCCCGATCCGTCCAGTGGTTTGGGCTGTGCGTTGATAGATCACTATGTCAGTCAGTCACCTTTGAGTTTTATATTATATATTCGTAGATAAAAACGGTCATTTTTATTACCTGTATTTATAATCAAACTAAAATTCTCATATTTCCGTTTTCCAGTACTCATTTTCTACACATTTTACATGATTCATTTGGTAATTTTGTTTACAAATGTTTGGTTTTTATTCTAAGATAAGTATAGATAAGCACGGTTTCTCAATATCAATTATTGTCTGTCAATAAGGTCCAACGCTCTGAACGCATCAACAGCCAAATATTGAATGAAGCTCGCTCTCTTTTTTTTTTGTTTCCGCTCATACGGGGGAGCGGGTGTGAAATCTTCATAGACATTCTTCTTCTGATATCCCTACAGCCGGCTGTAGGGTTATGTCAGACTCTTACTGACTAAAACACACCCGTGGGGGATGCCTACGGCCTTATGGGCCTTACAGGCTTCATCTGATGCGATCAACCCCTGAGAAGAGGATGATGCAGGCTCGCTCTCGGACCACCCGCCTTTTTATACCCTACCGCGCCGCCGCGACCCATGTCGAGCGCGGTAACCGTTACACAAAAATAATCCTTATAGCATGTTTCAATATTCACGCGATGGCTTATTTCATGTATAAGTTTGGTGTTTCTATACCGATTTCTATGATTCTTTTTTTATTGAATAGGTAATAATGTTAACTTTTTTAAATTAGGGATGAGTAAGAGTATTATAAACGTAAGAGTAAACAAATATAATCAGAATGCTCCGAACTGCTAAGCTATCAGGAGTTACACGTGTTATTGTGAGTCAACCATAGAAGATAGACATATGCTGTTGCGGGATATTTTTAGACAATTTTATGTAGAATATTTTCGTCATACATGATTTCTATGTAACTTTAACCATTAAGGCTGCACACGCTACGGAAGCTCAAAAAATGGAGTAACTTCTCCCGTTTTCCCAACATTTCCCTTCACTACTCTGCTCCTATTGATTGTAGCGTGATGAAAAGTATACTATAACCTGCCCAGGAGTATGAAGAATAATTGTACCAAGTTTCGTTAAAATCCGTCGAGTAGTTTTTGTTTCTATAAGGAACATACAGACAGACAGACAAAAATTTTACTGATTGCATTTTTGGCCTCAGTATCGATCACTAATCACCCCCTGATAGTTATTTTGTAAATATATTTCATGTACAGAATTGACCTCTCTACAGATTTATTATAAGTATAGATGAGAAAATGTGTGGAAGAAGTTATAACCTTAAGAAAATCACAACAATAGCCGGGAACGTGCCAGCCTTGGTCTATGCTACTAAATGGCCATGGACATTGAATGCAGCAAGGAGATGACGCGACACAGATTTGGATATCCGTTGGAGCTCACGACTGCCGCCTATTGTCGGTTCAACCTTCAATAAAACACCATTTAGAGGTATCTGTCACTCAGTTTATCAAACTAGCTTGGGTTAAATTGATGGAAAAACAAGGTCATGGACATTAACGACCTGTAACCTTGCTTTAGTAAACAATTTCGAATAACTAAGCAAGTACCAACTTACTACAAAAAATCGTAAATATTAAGCAAAAACCTCGTGAAAAAATTTAGGGGTCAGACCAAACAAGTTGTGTTTAACTCGGGCTATTAATATAAGATAAGACTTTGAATAAGTATGGTGCAATGCCATCGCAAACAGTAGGTTAGGTTAGGAAACTCGGATCTATCAGACATGCATGCCACTAGGGCTTTCAATACCGGTATTCCGGAATCCCGTAATACCGTAATCACGGTTATTTTTATTGGAATTTTTCAATACCGGTATTGATCAGTCAATACCGTGATTTTACGGTATTAAAAATCAACAAATCAACAATATTAGGGTTATATGAATAGAAAGACAAAATGTTAAGCATGAACGCGAGTGAGATAAACTCCTCAGAAGCTTATTTTAGCAGCTCCTCAGCTGGCGCACAAAACGGTATAATTACACATGATTTTCACCATATAATACTTATTAAAAGCTGATATTGCTTTAAAAATTATGTTAGCAAAATTAGATGGACAGGCTAATGAGATGAGCCAAAACCTTGCAAAGGTTCTTTTATACGTTTCGAAAACGTATAAAAGAGCGACGTTTCTCTATATGTGGAGTATTACAATACTTGCATGACCCTGAAGCTTATTTTAGTGATAATGATAGCGAAGGTGACATTTTCAAAAAACTAACACCAGATGAATTGCTTAAAATTATTGTTAATTTACTGACTCGTTTGAAATACAAAATAAACAACTGAATACCGAAGCAGTTACTGAGATGGTTGCTAGTGTTGCTACAGAAGAACCTTCTACTTCATCATCATCGTTAAATACAAGTGTTGAAGATGACGATGCGTCCATCCAGAAACAGTTGGAGAGGGAAATATCCAAATTACCTAAAAGTACAACTGCAACAACAGGCACTGATTTTGAATCAATAATAAGAGTGTGTCTTCGAAACCAGTGGGGGGGGAGGGGTCGAGAAATATTTTTATCTGCAGCTTATAAATATTTACTATCTGTAGTACCTACAAGTGTAGAAGCTGAGCGAGCTTTTTCTTCGGTCAGTTATTTATGCAACAAATTGAGAAGTTCGCTATCTGATAAATCCTTAAACTCTCTGTCCTTTTTAAGATCACACTTTCAGCTGCAAAAAATGCCAAAATCTTAAGATGATATTGATTATGATTATCGTTTTATTTTCGATTCTTTTGAATATTGTTATTTAGTATTGTTTGATTAGTAAATATATAAATGGTACAAAGTAAATGAATAGATGATTATTAAGTAATTTACCTATAATTTTTTTTAATGTTGATTGCCAAGCGAATTTTAATTATTGGGACGGCATTTTTGTTGTATTTTTTTCTTTATTTTAATAGTTTATCTTTTCTTTAATAAAAAATTGTGGATCTCAAATTCTTAGTTCCGCCGAACTATTTATTAATAAAAGACTACCCGGGAAGGGTAGAAAAAATAATGTATATTTAATATTTTGTTAGCCTGTTTTTCATGTAGGTACCTATGTATCAGAAATAAACACTGATTAGAAATAAAACGGGCGTTTTAATATTCTTTGATTTGAAGTTCATATTCAATACCGTGATCCCGTGATCACGGTATTGAATATGCTAATACCGGTATTGATACCGATATCGAAAAAGTCCGGTATTTGAAAGCCCTACATGCCACATAACAATGCTTTATCACCACTTAACATCTGGGAGTTATTCGAGTAACGGAAATGCTTTGGAAAACGCTAACGCTTACGATTTCATTTTGTTATTTCTAGCCGCCTTAGGGTTTAAATGCCTCGCGCTCTTTTTTTTCTTTTACATTGGTAATGATGTCGATTCTGGCATGATTCTCTAAAGTTAAACTTAAATTTGACAACAGTGCATCCCTGTCATTCTCTATACAGAATGAAAAGGAGAGACTGGTGTCGATTCTGGCATGATTCTCTAAAGCTAAACTTAAATTTGACAACAGTGTATCCTTGTCATTCTAGACATAGAATAAAAAGGACAGACTGATATTAAATTTAGTTTTAAGTTTAGAGAATGCTGCCAGAATCGACACCACTGATGATAAATTTAGTTTTAAGTTTAGAGAATCATGCCAGAATCGACACCACTATCAATATTATAAAAAAATGAGCGTGAGGTATTTGTAAACCTTCGGCGGTCAGAAATAACAAAATAAAATCGACAGCGTAAGCGTTTTCCAAAGCATTTCCGTTAGGCGAATGGCCCTCAGGTTGGGTAGAGTCATTTGCCTACCTGGCTTTAAAAACAAATAACAATAACATGGCACCGACTCCAAATATTATTTTGACTTTAAAGCTACTTTAGACTTAAGGAAAGAAAATGTATGAAGTCTTAATTTTTCGTGGTTTTCTTTTTATGAAGTCGGTGTTTTTGGTGTAACAGGTTACCTATTATTTTATACTAATACTAGCTGACCCAGCGAACTTCGTACCGCCATAAAATAATAGGGGTTGGTGGTAGAAAGTTGAAAATTAAGGGATGTATGTATTTTTGTATGATGTATCATAAAAAAATTAAAAAAATATATCTAAAATTGAAAAAAAAATTTAGGGGTGGATTACCCTTAACATTTAGGGGGATGAAAAATAGATTACATCCGATTCTCAGACCTACCCAATATGCACACAAAATTTTACGAAAATCGGTCGAGCCGTTTCGGAGGAGTTTACCACAAACACCGCGACACGAGAATTTTATATATTAGATTATTTGAGTTCCTTATAGACGGTTCGGAGGTGGAGAGACTGGTAATCTGTAATACAGGTCTCTTAGTACAGACGCCAGTCTCTCACATAACTAGATTTAGGTATTAAGGTTAAGTTAATGATGTATTGTTATGTGAGAGAAGAAATAAAGAAATTATTATTATTATATTATACTTTTTAAAAGCCAGAGCAACACCAACTTACTAAATACAGAATATCTGACCTGCAATCTCTCCTTCATATTTCGTAATAACCAAACATGATATGTGTACTATTCGTATTTGAGGAGTTCAGTTGTTCATTTCGAAAATATATATTAGATCTTCACCAAATTGATAAGACCATCTCGCTATCAGACTCTTTCAAAAATAAAATGAATCTTATAGCTACTATTAACGGGATTGTTACCATGTAAATCTATATATATAAAAATGAAACCCGTTTTCCGTTGTCACGACATAACATGAAAACGGCTTGACCGATTTGGCTGATTTTTTTTTTTGTAGTTTTGTAATACTCTGTGCAAGGTTCTTACGGAAAAAAATATAAAGAAATTCTCTCAGAAAGATTGAAAAATATAACATAACGAATGTCAACGTAATTCAATTTAAAACAAAAAATCTGTGGTAATCTGTGACAACACATCCATAACCGCGCTAACAATGAATAGGTACTCATACATAAGATAGGTCAGCTATACAAAATAAAGTAGTGCATCAAAGCTACGCTAAGGCGGTACGAAGTTCGCCGGGTCAGCTAGTAAAAGATAAAGATAAAAGATTTTTTCCTTTCACAGTAGTTGTTTGTGTTGTTCCAGCTGTATGTATGTATGTATGTGTATGTCTCTCTACTCATTCATTTAATATTTGTATACTTGCATAGTAGATATTTATGAGTATGTTTAATCGTGAATCTTTTATTGTAATTATTTTTATTGAAGTTATACTTCTTTAGGCGCGTTATGAAAAAATGATGAGAGTGAAATTTTTAGATGCGCGCGCATCACTGTAACCCAAAAGTAACAGCATGAAGTTGGCCGCGGATTATTAATTATTTGCATGCAATTAAAAAATATTTTTAATGATGCTAAAGAAGTATAACTTCTCACGCGCGTACATAAGTTACACGCATCCATTTTTTTGTTATATTAGCACACCCCCTCTTTTATTAAATTTCATCTCTCCATCCTATGGTTGTCTGGCAGAAGTTGCTATATAGCGATAAGACTCACTTGATTTTTATAACAAAAACCTGACCAATATTGACATTTTTTCAAGTACTTATAATAATTACAGAAAACTGGTTCGCGAGATGTTGTACTAGTAGATTGTAAAGATTTTGAAACATTTTGTAAACAGTAACTAAGAAGTTTCTCATAGACACAATCTGTTTAAACATAATATTAATTAAATGTCTGCTTTGTTTTTTATTTCATACATTATTCTCTATTGATGTAATAGGTACTAATAAAAATAAGATTATACAGACTTACAACAACATACACACTCATAATATGAGTAAGATTAATAATTAATACTAAAAACAATTTCACATCATAAAACTATAAAATACACTAACTATAAACAAATAAGTCTCTATCTAATTACATAATTACTATAAATAAGTAAAATATAAATACTAGAACAATAAAACTAAAAACCTTAAAACATAAAATTAATAACTAAAATATATTATTAAAAGGAGTCCCTTTAGGCAAGGAACCGAAGATACTGGAAGCGTTACCTCTTTGAATGGCTAGACTAATTCTTTGTCCGAGGTAGCTGCCAGCTCTTCGGTCTCCTGTGACGTCGACTAACCTTTTTGCTATTTCCTTAAATAGTATAATATTAATTTAAGTTATGGTACTATAAGTCTAGCCATACATTATTTAATTTAAGCAAATATTACTGTTAGAGACCGTTTGTTTTTGAAAAAAAAATAAATAAGACCGCCAATTGTTCACAATTTTAAGTTTTGTCCTAGTGTGTAATATTTATTGTGGTGTGCACAATAAAGTGTTATCTATCCATCAAGCTGACGTGACGGGCTTCCGGTGAACGAGTGGCAATAGTAAATTTATATGTCGCTACTCGGTATTTCTTTGATGGACAATCGGTTTTAGAGTAGTAATTGTTTTGATTATTGCATGAATAAAAAACCTTTGACTGTGCGACCTTGGATCTCTATAATTTGTCACAGTAGTATCTAAGTAAGTAATGTAAACGAGATGTACTGTGCACATAATGATATGCCATTATAATAACATCGGTATGCTGTAAGTATCGGGGCAACGAGGCCAACGGAAGATGATAGACAGAATCACGTAGTTAACTAAATTAGTATAATTAAAATGTCACTGTAAACATAGGACGATTAAGCTTCGGAGTTAAATGACGTGTATGGTTTTTCACATGTAGCAGTTTGGATAAGCGATATTTTTTTAACTCATCAAATGCTGTTCTATATTTTATTAAAAAAAAAGCATTGAAAATTTTCTACCTACTACAGATTATTAAAAAAAAAACATATTTTGTTTAATGATTTTTTTTCAAAACCATAAAAAAAAATTATTTATTTGTATTTTCTTTTAAGCATTTAATTGCTAAATGTTCAAATCTAAAGAAAATTTTACTAGAAAAAAATCTTTCTAGTATTTACAAAACAAACTTTTTTCAATAATAATATTTCCAAAGTATTTTTACATAATCTTCAAGCCCTTCGAATTCCGCGTATCAAACCAAAGTCGAAGTCTCGCGTCCGGAACCAAACATTATTCCGGGATAAAAAGTAGGTAGGGATCCTATGTCTCAATCCAGGTCATAAACTATATGCGTACCAAAATTCATCCAAATCCCCTCAGTAGTTTTTGTGTGATTGAGTAAGAAACATATATAAACTTCCACATTTATAATATTAGTTAGTTGAGTTTGACAGAACCGCTACCGATACTGCTTATATTAAACCTAACAAAACAGTTATAGTTACGTTTTTATATATTTTTAAGCATTTAACTGCTAGATGTTTAAATCTAAAGAAAAGTTAACTAGAAAAAAATCCACGCGGACCAGGCAGCGGACGGGATACAAAAACAGTTATATATACGAAAGGATAGAATGAGTATTAAGTATTCATTGCGGTCAATTTTGCCCAATTCGATGGCAAAGAAAAGTAAGGGTTGTCGTTCCCTAAATAGGAAAAAAACTTCTTCCACTGAAATAAGAAAGACGGCTGCACCAACATGTTCTGCGTGAAAATACAAAATTAGTGTGCACAGACCACACATCCAAAGTAAAACCTCTTTTCTTAAATAATCAGCAGTGCATAAAGCATAGGAAAATGATGCAGCGCACAAGGGCGGATCCAGGGGGGGGGTCATGGGGGTCATGACCCCCCCCCCCCTGGGCTGGGTAGAGATGGACCAAACACGGGGGGATTTTATTTAAGTACTTACAATATTTAATATACCACGACTATATGACCCCCCCCTGGCGCCAAAGCTGGCTATATGACCCCCCCCCCTGGCGCCAAAGCTGGCTATATGACCCCCCCCCCCTGGCGCCAAAGCTGGCTATATGACCCCCCCCCCCCTGGCGCCAAAGCTGGATCCGCCCTTGGCAGCGCACATATACATATTGGCCGGTTTTAAAGCAGAGCCTTCTTCAGAGGCCGCTAAAATAAATCAATTTTGCAATAGGCTAGTTGACCCTTTATGGAAAGGGTTTTAAATGGTTAATAAATGTTCTATTAGACCGAAAAAAAATGTATTGTATTTTTTTGAGACTTAGAAAGCTGCAAATCTTTAATTTTAAAATAGACTTTTCATGGACATACAAAAACGCTGTCGGCCATTTTAGTCTATAGATTATCTATGCTATGACGTTGACGGTAGTAAACAAAAACTCGTAAGCACGTAGAAAATAACTTATCTGAGTTTATAATAAAAAAAAACATGATTTCTAATAGATACCACGAAAAATATAGTAATTATCATTATTGTATTGTACGAGAATGTTAAAACACATCCTTCAAGGACTCCAGGAAAGTTGTGGATTAAAGTGCCGAAAAAAATTAACCTACGCAATAACTGGTTAGTACTTGCTAAAAGTGATCCTGCAACTTTATCGACTCATAGTAAAATTTATTTTTGCGAAGATCACTTTGATGTAAGTACTCATTGAACAATATTTTAAGTCTCTTCATTTATTATCAGTTTTAATAATACAAGTTTTAAAGTTATGTACGAATGACATTTAGTTGTTTACTAAAAGTGACATCACAATCATGGCGGATGTGGCGAACAGCGTTTTTAGTGTTTAAAAAGTATAGACTACAAAATATTTTTTTAAATTAAATTACTACAGCAATCTTCTGCTTTTATGAAGTGAAATCGATAAACATTTATTTAATACAATTCGAAATGAGTCAACTAGCCTATTTCTAGTATTAAGTTGATTTAGTAAATAAGATTTGGCTAAGATGGAGCTGGCATGATCGAGTATGTCGATCAAATCTCTTTAACAAATAAAGAATAAAAATAAATGATTATGTTTTTGACAAACTAACGAAAGTGTAAGTTTTGTGTCTCACCTGTCTCCTAAAGAACAGGTTGCTAGGTTTGTAGTCTCCGTGCGCTAGCACTGGTCGACCCCTGGGCATATGGTAGTCCAAAAACATTTTTCGACCATCTGTGCTCTCAAAAAACTTTATCACTCTGTCCCTCAGGCCCTCCTCGACCAACTGCACTGCATCCCCCACTATCTTCAGCAACGCACGTTCCACGGACTCATCTTCCTCAGCTGGTAAAAATTTAAGCTGCTCCGTAATTTTTTTGTACTCGTCCGGGTCTTCTTTATCGAGAATGAATGATAGTGCGTGGAACTTAGCAAGCATTTCTATTGATTTCGCGGCGTGTTCCCAGTCTGCAGGCTTAAATCTGTCGCAAATCGAGTAACCGGCCGCCGTCAGATCCTCCAACACCACCGTCTCGCAGCCCGTCTTCAAGTTGCCGCCGTAATATTTTGGGAACACGTATCTATGTTCGTCGGGCACTTTATACTTCTCCTGTATGCTGTCCCAAATTTTGACGAGTTTGGTGTAGATAAGGTGTTCGGTGCGGAAGAGCTGGTCGATGTTAACTTGTTTTCTGATTTTCTCACTGAACGATCCAATTTTGGCGAATACATGGAGGCGTTCCTTTCCTGGGGAGGAGATAGTTGCTAGGTACAGCTTGGAGGAGTGGTTGGCGCCTCCGCTGGTGACTGCGCGGATGTCCAGCTGGGGCTCCTGGTAGCTAAGATCGCGGGCGATGCTACGCAGCATTTCGAGCAGAGTTTCCTCGGCGTGCGCCATCGTGGACGACGGAGACCCGACTATCTACGGCCAACGGACGCTAAAAGATATCTGATGACGCCATAGACTTATTATTGTGCTGCAACCACCTTATTCAAGCTAACAAACGTAACAATGCACTTTAAGTCTTCTTGGCGTCGTTATATTGTCTACCATCTCACTCGATTAATGGACGGACAATAAGTGGTTGACAGTACATGTGACACAGTTAGATGATATTGTGCTAGTTGTTGTGGGCCTAGTCTAGGCGTAAGTTTATTGCTCCACATTAAGGTAATTGTACCAGTGTAAAGCATTGTTCAGCACGTGGACGTCTCTAACAATAGGTTTGGTCTTAGCCTAATTGGCGTTCATTCAAGTGTTTTTTATAATTAAAGTTTTACCATTGGTATTATCAAATTGCAGCACACACGGGACCTCTGACAATAGAATAAGTACGAATTACATTTGCTTGATGAGGTTTTCTTTGACTACAACTACTTGATAAATTTATAGAGAACTAGCTGCCCGCCCTCGCTTCGCTTCGGTGTAGAGCTGAAGTGTAGACTACAGTTTTTGTTCTCAGGCTTGACATTCATCTATGATTCTTCTTATACCTGCATGCAAAGTCTCAGCTCGATCGGTTTAAAATTGACAAAGTTTCATACAAACTTTCATTCCCTATTTTATCCCCTTGAGGGTAGAATTGATCAAAATCCTATCTTAGCGGATGCCTACGTCATAAAATCTACCTGCATGCCAAATTTCAGCCCGATCCGTCCAGTGATTTGGGCTGTGCGTTGATAGATCACTATGTCAGTCAGTCACCTTTGAGTTTTATATATATAGATAGATTTGTTTCACTATATTATAATTTACTTACTTGGACTAAGCCTTTGGTGGCTGTGGTGGAAAAAAATAATTTTTATTTTGAAAAAAAAAAGAATTTTGTTTGTTATTTAATTTTTAATTTCTATAATCTTTAATGGGAAAATTCATTTTCAATGCCACTTCAAGTCGTGTAGAGCACGAAATCTGTGAATTTTACGTTGTTAAGTCATGTACAAATATAAATAAATATAAAACAGTAAGTAATACAAAAGTTGCTGTACATAAAAATAACTAAAATAAATTCAATGGTATCGATTCCGACATTTTTCTCTAAACTTTAAAATAAATTTAACTTCAGTCTCTCCTTTTTATTCTGTGTAAAGAATAACAAGGATACACTGTTGCCAAGTTTAAGTTTAGGTTTAGAGAATCATCTCAGAATCGACACCAATAACAGTGTTAAACATCTTGTTCAGAATTTAGGTAATTGAATTATCTTAACTTGACAAATTAAAGCACGTTCAACTTATAGTACCTAAGTATCTTCTTCATTTACCAAATCCAAAAAAAAAACTAAATTCAACATCATTTAATTAGTCTACGCTGTTAGAAGCACTTGTGAATGTCGAAAAGCTACGCCATCGGTTCGCAAATCTATGGCGGGAGACCTTGTACTGAGAGGAACCGGCAAGAAACTCAGCAAGGGCTGTTTTTTTCTCCCTGTATTATATACAAAGTCGTCAAATTAAAACATATGAGATTACTTATGAAGTCACTTTCCAACAAAATGAGATATCCATTAACATCGGCCGCCCGTGACTCCGCCTGCGTTCACTTTGATTTTTGAGAATCGCAAAGGAACCAAACATTATTCCAGGATGAAAAGTAAGTAGGGATCCTATGTCTCAATCCAGGTCATAAACTATATGCGTACCAAATTTCATCCAAATCCCTTCAATATTTTTATGTGATTGAGTAAGAAACATATATAAACTTCCACATTTATAATATTAGTAATAATATTATTAGTATTTAGTTAGTCAGTTGAGTTTGATATCTTATAATTGTTGCGGATTAGCGTACCGCCTTATGATTTGCGAAGGTATATTTTGCCATAAGAAGTCCAGCAAAAGCGATAGTTATTTGTAGATGCAAATTTTCTAGCCATCGCGAAAAGTTTTCTAGCTCTCGCGGTTAATCTCTCCGATATAAAGATGGGTGCGGGAGGGCCCTCAATCTGCAAGTTTGCCGTACTGAACTTATCTTTTTTATCGCGATTGAACAATCTTATCGACTTTAGTATATCTTCTTTTATAATAACACTAGCTGACTCGGCGAACTTCGTACCGCCCAAAAGTAATAATTTGCAATAAATTAAAATTGCGACTATAATTTGAGATTTAAACTATCCTATCTCTCAAGTTGGATCGAACTGCACATGGTGTGCGAATTTTATTATAATCGGTTCAGTGGTTTAGGAGTCCATTGAGGACAAACATTGTGACACGAGATTTATATATATTAAGACTAGCTGACTCGGCGAACTTTGTACCGTCCAAAAGTAATAATTTGCAATAAATTAAAATTGCGACTATAATTTTCGTATTTCGATGCAATGCAGAAATAAACTCTAAATAATGTCATTATATTATAAATGTCATTATTGCAAAAGCATAATATAAACGTGTTCGGTGTAGGGATATTCGCAACAATATTGGCAGATCCGCAGTCGGAAATATTCAAAAGCCTTATATATATTTTTTTTGCAACAATGAATCGTCGTAGTTTCAAATTAATTTTGTAATTTATAATGTTAGGATATGACGGGGCTGGCATATCTTTATAAGGCAAAAGCCTCTAAATAAAGAAAATTGAAAAAAAGCATAGGGGAATGATGCAGTGTACAAATACATATATATGTGTATATATGTATATGTGCACTGCATCATTCCCCTATGTACGACACGCACTTGGCCGGTTTTACAGCTAAGCCTTCTTCAGAGGCCGCTAAAATAAATCAATTTTGCAATTTCTAGTATTAAGTTGATTTAGTAAATAAGATTTGGCTAAGATGGAGCTGGCATGATCGAGTATGTCGATCAAATCTCCTTAATAAATAAAGAATAAAATAAATGATTACGTCTTTGACAAGAAAGCTTGTAAGTTTTGTCACTCACCTGTCTCCTAAAGAACAGGTTGCTAGGTCTGTAGTCTCCGTGCACTAGCACTGGTCGACCCCTGGGCATATGGTAGTCCAAATACATTTTTCGACCATCTGTGCTCTCAAAAAACTTTATCACTCTGTCCCTCAGGCCCTCCTCGACCGACTGCACTGCACCCCCCACCATCTTCAGCCACACACCTTTCATGGACTCATCTTCCTCAGGTGCTAAAAATTTAAGCTGCTCCGTAATTTTTTTGTACTCGTCCGGGTCTTCTTTATCGAGAACGAATGATAGTGCGTGGAACTTAGCAAGCGCTTCTATTGATTTCGCGGCGTGTTCCCAGTCTGCAGGCTTAAATCTATCGCAAATCGAGTAACCGGCCGCTGTCAGATCCTCCAACACCACCGTCTCGCAGCCCGTCTTCAAGTTGCCGCCGTAATATTTTGGGAACACATATCTGTGTTCGTCGGGCACTTGATACTTCTCCTGTATGCTGTCCCAAATTTTGACGAGTTTGGTGTAGATGAGGTGTTCGGTGCGGAAGAGCTGGTCGACGTTAACTTGTGTTCTGATTTTCTCACTGAACGATCCAATTTTGGCGAATAAATGGAGGCGTTCCTTTCCTGGGGAGGAGATAGTTGCTAGGTACAGCTTGGAGGTGTAGTTGGCGCCTCCGCTGGTGACTGCGCGGATGTCCAGCTGGGGCTCCTGGTAGCTAAGATCGCGGGCGATGCTACGCAGCACTTCGAGCAGAGTTTCCTCGGCGTGCGCCATCGTGGACGACGGAGACCCGACTATCTACGGCCAACGGCCGCTAAAAGATATCTGATGACGCAATAGACTCATTATTGTGCCGCAACGGCATTGAAATATTTTGACCGCAGCATCGGAGAAACACAGCGACAACAAGGTTTTTACGGGGCTAACTAACAGATATCCGATTACAAAGAAGGTAGTAAAATGTGCATTTAATAGGTAAGTACGTTACGATGGGGTTCATATTTTTTTAACGAAATAAAACTACCCACTTACCCTGTGAAATATTTAGTGCCACCCATTGTATTCTATGCTTCATGCTTAAAACATGAGACACCATAAACCACCTCATTCAATCTAACAAACGTAACAATGCACTTTAAGTCTTCTTGGCGTAGTCATATTGCCTATCATCTCACTCGATTAATAGACGGGCAATAAGCGGTTGACAGTACATGTGACACAGTTAGATAATATTGTGCTACTTGTTATGGGCGTAGATTAGGCATAAGTTTATTGCTCCACATTAAGGTATCAACTAATTGTACCAGTGTAAAGCACTGTTCAGCACGTGGACGTTTCTAACAATAGATTTGGTCTTAGTCTAATTGGCGTTCATTCAAGTGTTTTTTTTATAATTGAAGTTTTACCATTGGTATTATCAAATTGTAGCACATATGGGACCTCTGACAATAGAATAAGTACGAATTACATTTGTTTGATGAGGTTTTCTTTGACTAGAACTACTTAATTTTATAGAGAATAGATTTGTTTCACTATATTATAACTTACTTACTTGGACTAAGCCTTTGGTGGCTGAAATACGATAAGATAACTCGTTCATTAAATGTTCACTCTTCCTCACATTTATAATCTTTATATGTTCAAGCAAATATGTATAATTCTTTGTTTTATCTTGCTGGCATACTACATCTTCCTCTTCGTTTAGCTATCCTTTACAGCAAAGGTTGTCTGGAAGAGATCGCTTAAAGCCATAAAGCCGCCTTTGCCCACATGATGTTATTTTTTTCTTTTTTTGTATTCTTTTATGTGTGTGCAATTAAGAATTTATCTATCTATCTACCTCTTAGAGAACTCACAATTTTAGATGGTCTTTGCATTACAGATAAGTAGTGGACAAAACACGAAACCGCAACACGGTGTCCGGAACCCAACCTGGGTCTGACGATGGTAATGAAACCAGAAATAATACCACCAATAGTGATGTGGTCTTCCGTAAGCTAAACATTATTTCCGGGCAATCCAATTCGATTGGAAATTCTTCAATGCCCTAACTAATCAAAAAATCTTAAGTATTAGTAAAATAATCGATTTAATTTAACGCTGTTCCATTAATTAGGTCCTACCTTCATCTGCTTGTTTAAGTTTCATTGATTTTTAAAGATTTCAGAATCATTCAATCGTGAATGTTCTAAGCATGACTACAACCATTACTTATAAATAATGCAATATTTCAAACAAAATTATAGCAGCAGGTAAGGTAAACAACTAGACATTCACGGGTTACTAACTACTTGACCAAGAGCTCTATTTTTGAATCACTCGCCGTACGTCAAACACTCGATTTATATTGATTCGACTTAATAAATTCCGTATTTTTGAATCACTCAACGTCAGAGCGGTCGCGAACACTCGTTGCGCGTTGGCGAATGGTATCTACCAATCGCCAACGCGCAACGAGTGTTTATTTATTTATTTATCTTTAACAAAGTTTCTACAGCAGTTATTGTGAAATTTAATACAATAAAATATATATATAATCTTAAGGCCAATTACAGAAACTCATTATGTACACATTAGATATTAACGGCGTTAATAAATGTCAGTAATTATTACATTTAATTTAATTTTAAAAATTGTATAAAACTCATATAATTCACTAACATAAATAATAAAATATGTATGTATGTGTGTGTGTGTGCGCGTATGTATGCGTGTGTGTGTGTGTGTCCATGCAGATGCAATGCTATGCCTGGTAACGAGATGGTGGACGCTGCAACCCGGGCAATAAAATTATTGTCAAATTTATGACAGATATTTTCTCAATTTTTTTGATATACAGATAAGATGACGATTTGTTGCGACGCTTTGATCTTTTCTAAAAAAAAAGTTCTAAGATAAAATAGGTAACCATTTATTGAGAATTATACGTTCATTTTTCACAGCGCTAATGGCTGGATTTTATATTTTTCCGTGATTAAAAAAATAATGGCGTGCAATTGGAGAGGCCTATGTCCAGCAGTGGACTAGGGTAGGCTGTTGATGATGATGTTGATGAATAAAAATAAATATTTTTTTAGTAAGTATAAACGGGTAACACGTAGATGAACTAGATGTTGATGATGAACTAACAAAAATATGGAAAATCAGTATCATGCGACTTGGAAGTCGAAAGTGACTTAAGATACTATGTCAGGCGAGCGAATCAAAAATGGACACCCAAGCCTCACTTACAAGGCTAACCACAAAACAAGAATTATGACACTATCCTTTAGTGCGCATTTTAATATTAGATAGTTTTAAAAGTCTCCCTGGATCATCAGACTCAAAGCTGTAGACTCGTAGCTTCCGCCCGCGTATCGTGCGGTATTACTTGCTTTTTTTTAAAAATCCCACGGGAACTGACAAGTTTTTAATGCTACATTCAAATCCGTTCAGCCGTTTTTGCGTGTACGACGTACTCACGTTAATAATGTTAGAAGGATAGGGTTGTACATAAATAACCTTACATTAATAAATAAAAAGGGAGGAGCTCGATGGCGCGGGTGGTTAGCGCGTTCGGCTGCGATCGTTGAAGTTGAGCAAGTTAGCAGTGGTCGGTCATTGGATGGGTGACCAAAAATCTTCTATCTCGAGTAACTCCGTGCTTCGGAAGGCACGTTAAGCCGTTGGTCACGGCTGCATCTGCAGTCGTTAGCACCCGCCAATACGCACTGGGCCCGCGTGGTGGGTCATGGCTCAATCTCCCAATTCCATCCATAGGAAAGGCCTGTGCCCCAGCAGTGGGGACATTAATAGGCTGATGATGATGAATAAAAAGGTGCGAGGCGATGACTATTTCACGTTATACTCGTGCGGTACTGCCAGTGGGGATGAGTCTGCTCTGTTCTGTACTTTATCATAATTATTTTAAGTAAGTACGTAAGTTATTTGTATGTTACTCTCAAATAGGGGTGATGACGGGGTACAGTAAACGAAATTCTATTTAGTCCGTCAGTTAGATGATCAAAAAATAATGGACACGTATTTTTTCTTTGGGCAATCAACCAAAAAATGACAAAGTTATAGCGCATCAAAGTTTGGGAGTTCGTGACGTCACTTTTGAGTGAATTTTCCCTTATAAGTGTACTCAAACGTGACGTCATGCGACTTTTCAAATCAATATATCTCTGCAATGTTTATGTTATGTGAAAAAAGAAAAAATACGTGTCCAATACTTTTTGATAATCTACCTGATAAAGGAAGAAAAAAAAATAGTCATCATCCCTATTGTATTTTATCATTTCCACATGTTGCAAGCGTCCATATGCCACGGTAACCACCACTAACCATCAGGCGGCCGTGAACTTATATATTTTTATTTTTTAAGCCTGTAACTGCAAGCTGTTTAAATCACGTTATTTAAATGTAAATAAAAAAAAAGTGACTATAATTTCTATTTCTTCTTTCAAATGTTTAATACTTGTAAAGGTATTCATTTGACCTTGTGGGTTACCTGCAATGCGAAGAGATGGCGCTGCCTTGCAGCTTAAGTAAGGCTAGGGAGAATTCGACACGGTCTTCAGGGCCGCAGTAGCATAATGGTCAGTGCATTCGGCCGGATAGCGAAGGGTGCGGGTTCGAGTCCCGTCTGCTGCCTGGTCCGGGTGAAATTATTTCTAGTAATATTTTTTTTGGATTTAGGCCGTGAAGTTGTTTATTTGACCACCTCCGTGGCCCAGTGGTTTGTACGCCGGGTTTCATGGTGTCGCCGACTCGAGAGGTCCCGGGTTCGAATCCCGGTGGGTGCAGGTGTTAGTGTGATGAATACGAGCTTAGTATTCCACTCATGGATGTATAATATGTATTTCTATATATACTTATATATGTACAGTATATGTATTCTATCCGTTACCCTAGTATCCCATAACACAAGCCTTACAGTGCCTACTTTGGGGCTAGGCTAATTGGTGTGTGTTGGAATTATTTATTTATTTATTTATCTTACGTTATGTTATAAGAAATATATAGGCACTATAATTAACATGAAATGTTGGATGATGTCGACCATCGGTCAACGTATTAATGTCCCCATTACTTGGCGGAGGCCTTTAGGCCTTCCCTATGGACAGAGTAGGGAGAAAGAGAAAGGGCTTATGACCATCACGCGGGCCTAGTGTGGATTGGTGGGTACTAAAGACTGTAGATGCAGCAGGGGCCCACGGTTTATAGTATCTTCAGAAACACGGAGAAGCTCGAGATTATACTCAAAGTAACTTTGCTCGTAAACAATTTGTAGGAATTCCTTAAACAATAATTATGAAAAGAAAATGCTATATAAATTACAATAGACGTTTTAGAAAATATCTATCAGTCGAAAGTAGAACTCCTTCCTACACAGACCACGTAGTATGTACAATAAAGATCGTACATACAACAACCAATCCTATAACTTATACCTTAGCAAGAGCATCTATCAGGCAACCTCTTTTCTAAGACTCCCCTCAACATCTCTAAAACATCAAAACTCCGTATTATAGAAAGATTCTCAGTAATTAATCTAGTCTTGAGTATAGTCAGAAAGGGATAATGCTATATAAAGCACATAGCGACATCCCTTTCTAACTGTACTCAAGTAAAGATCAACACTTAGGCTGTTTGTCCACCGCCGCCGTCACCGTCACGTCACCGAGAACGAGATGACGGCGCCGAAGTAGGGACGTCGAAAGTTGAAAAAAGTATCGATATATCGATACATCGATATTTTAAAAAATATCAATATCGGCTTCGATATATCGCGAAAAAAACATCGATATATCGGACCAATTTTCACAAAAATATATTTAGGTCAGCAATAATAACAATACAAATTATAATTAAAGAAAGATTTATCAAAGTACCAAATTGCCGCTACACTACATGACAGTACAATATCTCACGAAAGATGACACGCGGAATAATAATGGAACGAAAATTATCTCCCTAAAAATATACCCTATTTTCGAATGATGAAAATTATTGCAGAGCCTCCTTACGTGGCATCTTTCTTAAACAACACTAGACAGTCACACACTTCCACAGAATATAAACGAATTCAGCACAACCAATTCACCAACGAAACAGATTTACAAATCATAGAAAATACTAAATACAGCACAAATCATAGATATGTTGAATATCATTAATCTGAGCTTCAGTTACGATTTTTCCAGATACAAATTTAGTTAGATCGTGATATATCGCTAATAATTAAAAAAAATATATCGTTTTTGATACGAATTTCGATATTGGTTATTTTATATCGATTTATCGATATATCGAATCAAAATATATCGGTTAAAAATATCGATATATCGAACAAAAAATATCGATATATCGATACATCGATATATTTTCAGCAAGCCTACGCCGAAGTAGCGGTACATACATTTACGTAAGCCGCGTGTCCACCACGCATCCGTCACCCGAGCCACGGTAATAATATCATACAGTATTCTATCTTCATACAAACGGTCGGAAAGCGAGTCATACCTACGCCACTCGAGTTCGATGTGCGCCCGGCGTGCACCCAGTCGCGAATGCGCCGCCGCGCCGCAACGACGACCAAACGGTCTGAATTGTTTTTTATGCAGTTAGCCGTGCTTAAACATGCGTTTTGTATTGTAAATATTTGATTTAATTAAGTAGATACCTACATAATTTAGTATGGAAAAGAACAAACGACGATCAATATCGTACAACAGCACAATTGCTGTTTTTGGTTGCTTGAACTCTTCAATAACACACTCAGAGATATCATTTTTTAAATTACCTGAAATATTGGAAAGGTGTCTTACCTTTATAGAATATTTTTATATACCTATCTACTAGTACGTTATTTGTTTCTAATATTTAGGTATTTCGGTTTTTCCATCGTGTAAATTTCTGGAATAATATATAAATAAGTGGTTAGGATGAAAAAAGAGACAAACGAGTAATCTACCTACACTCGCGTTAAAAACAAAACTACATAAAATACTCGTACTGTAGGCTGGCGGCCCTACCGCGTGCCAACGCAGCGTTCGGTGTAGGCATTTATTTTCAAGGACAGGGCGTAGTCACAATACTGTATAGATAATATTACCGTGCCCGAGGGCTGTCATCCCGGCCGGCGAAATTGCGAGTAGATCGGCGTGACCGCTAGAACGTGGCCCGAGATTTTGACGGGCCGATGTGCCGGCAATACAAAACACGTATGAACTTGTCCACACACTGCCGTCGCCGTCGCACCGTACACGAGCTCAGTTCAGTTGTCTGTCATCAATTATCATAATATATCATTGTAATTAAAATGGCCATAAAATTTAAATACATTTATTCATTAATAAAACTTCTCGTCGTGCTGCCGCAACTTGGCGTGGTGTACATAAAACGCCCCTGTGATGTATCGTTCACGTTTTAGCGGATGAACCCAAAATTCTTTGCATCGCCTGCGCCTTCGAAGGTACAAAAGCAGGAGAAGAAGTTGTCGCCGGTTTAACCTAGCCATCACTTTATTTCTTCGAAAACGAGTTTACCACGCATGACAGATGGAACAAACTAAACCATCGGTCGCGGTGGACAAACGATCGCCGTCACGTCATATTAAACTCGGCCCGAAATAATCTCGTTTTCGGTGACGTGACGGTGACGGCGGCGGTGGACAAACGGCCTTAGTTGTCATTCTGTAATACAAGCCTAAGGACTCGACGTTTCGAATTTCGACTGAAGTTCTTTATTTATTTGGGAGAAAAAGCCAAACGAGCTTGCAAAAAACTTAGGGCGATTAATGGAGCGAGAAATGGGGTACTTCAAGCCCAAAGGTTTTATTGATATAAGAATTATTTAAGGACCAAAAAGCTATACATTCAGCAATACAAGACACAAGAATCGGCGATAATTAGATGCTGTCTTAATGAAAGGTCACCACCGCATGCATTACAAAACAAGGCATTGAACATTATTCTACCTAATCTTAAGTGAAATCAATTGGAAAACAACTTTTTATAAAAATAGCATACAATATATAAAACTAGTTTTAACGGATTAATGCACGAAACTTTATTTATTTATTGACATTTCGGGTCTGTTTCGTCAAAAATAAAAAATTAACCCGTTAAAACTAGTTTTATTTAATAAGTGATGTGCGTGAAAACCTAAGAAACAAATAGCATACAATATAGTTAAATAAAAATAATTTAATTTAAAAATAACTGTGTTAGAGAAAAGTTATATTAGTCTCAGTAATATTATCATCAAGGAATTTCAAAATATTTTGATCAAATTACAACGTAACAAATGTGGAGACAAAAACTGAAGATTCAGTAAGATTTCATAAGTTTATTTATTTGTTTCAAAGAACGCTTTGCAAACAATCGTTGTTTGCAAAGCACAGGACCGGCCGCATATGGAGCAGGTACTGATCTCATCTCTGCAGACTCCTCTTTCCCAGTGGGCACTTTGGGCAAGTGCCCAGGGCCCCGTGATCGATAGGGACCCCCCTCAGATGAAATACAAAGTCCCTAGTTCCTGTTAAATCACCAAACGGAAGTAATAGAGGCCCCATTATCCTAATATGCCCAGGGCCTCCAATAGGTCAAAGACGGCACTGCATCTCTGGGTTGGGGCACCCCAACACCAGCTGTCCTCTTCACCCGATTCAAATGCGGGTGGTTCACCTGTTTCCTTGTGGTCCTGCTAAATTGTCCCACTAGTAGGACCATGAGAAAGTGATCACTAGTAGGACAAATTATTAAATGATACATTTTCATGTCCCTTATCGTCCAAAGTATGTTGGGGTAAAAAAAAACAAAATTTTACTAGAAAAAATCAACTCTGCAAGATTTCGGGACTGGACTCGAACCTGCGACTTCCTCTGTCCAGGCGGATACACTAACGAACGGTAATGGTACTTACCGAAGACATGTGACATAATAATAAAAATAAATAAATAGACCAAAAAGTTTCTGCATTCATTGTTCAAAAATAATCAAAGTTTGCCCCCCCTAGCATGAGCACCGCGTTATGATATATAACGCGTTTTTATCGCGCTCAATTGTCAAATTACTATGGAGTTTGAAAGTTACACGCGATAAAAAACGTGATATAATGTAAATTGTGATGCTCATGCTACGGGGACAGGTGTGATTATACCGCAGTAGGACTAATATATGAGGATAGGGCTTCCTCGTGGTCTTAGTAGAAGGAAAAATTAATAGGACCACAAAGAAACGGGTAATGGTTAGATATCGATGATCCTGTACACACTGTCGCGTTGCAATCTCTAAGCCAAGGGCGTTTCCAGCTTTGGCGCCAGGGGGGGGGTCATATAGCCAGCTTTGGCGCCAGAGGGGGGTCATATAGTCGTGGTATATTAAATATTGAAAGTACTTAAATAAAATCCCCCTGGGTTTGGTCCATCTGTACCCAGCCCAGGGGGGGGTCATGACCCCCATGACCCCCCCCTGGATCCGCCTTTGTCCTTGTGCATGTTATACCGTTACAATGGGAGTGTCCAGAGAAAAGGAGGAAGTGGCTGGTGTGGCAGGTTGAACTGCTTTACCAGCTATCTTCACGTCTGGACTTCACCATCACTTAACATCAGGTGGGGTGGAGTCATTTGTCGGACCTATATATATAAAAAAAATGTCAATCTGGAAGCCAGTCGCCTAACGAGATTGCTATGGCAATGGCTATTGCTTACTGTTTCATATTGTTATTTCTGACCGGCAAAGATTTTCAAATGCATAATGCTCAGTCTTCAATATTCTTATTACCAATGCAAAAGAAAATAAGAGACCTTCAGCGGGCAGAAATACAAAATGAAATCGTAAGTGATAGCGATAGCCATAGCAATCCTGTTAGGCGATTAGCCCCCTGGTGCCTGCGACTAAGTTTCTTCACTGCACCACACGTCGCAGACGTTTAAAATTTTACGAGCTTGCATTTCGAACTGTCATATCTCTTTGACGCAAGCGTTTTAATTAAGACCTTAAGCAGTATGCATTAAAGGTGAGTTTAAATGTTTAAATAATGCCTTATATTGTTTTTATCAACGCGGTCATCTTACGGAGCTCCTTGGATCGTCCAATGTACCTTTTGGACAGGTTTCGGCCACGATTTTGTTCGTGATGTTGTGTCTAGGGTATTTAATAACGTTGCTTCCATCTGTCAACATCAGTTAGCGAATAGGCCTGTTGTTCCTTCCAACTAAAAACTGTTATAAACGGGTAATCAGAAATACCCGTGGACCGGCCAGGGGGCATTTTGGTGGGACCAGGGGTAATAGCCACACTAGAATCCGAACGAAAAGGATAGCAAAACAAATAATCAAAGAACAAAAGCAAACTTTTGTCGTTTTTCGCCATAATTTTCACTCCATAGCTAGGAAAGAGATTCATACGTCCGACACTGGTGTCGATTCTGGCATAATTCTCTAAACCTAAACTTAAATTTGACAACAGTGTATCCTTGTCATTCTCTATATAGTATGAAAATGAGAGACTGATATTAAATTTATCTTTAAGTTTAGAGAATCACACCAGAATCGACCCCACTTTCTGTAAGTTTGAAGAGGAAAGCATAATAAAATAAAGAACACCCGTTTTGTAAAGATACTCATGGTTGTTCTTCATGGTTAATATTGCAATGGTATTTATTAAACTTTTTTTCTTTGTATCGCATTTCAGCGCATCTTCACTTAGTAGGTAGTACTGACGACAGCTAGTAATAATAATCATAACTTTTAAAAGTGAAATAAAACAACTCAAATTGGCTAAGTAAAAATCAAAGATAGTACAAATAAAACGCAACAATTTCGTGTTTTTCCTTTTTATTATCTCAGGAATTGTTTGTTTTCATATTAATATAATATCATAGTTTCATTACAGTGAATACATGTCAGCAGGTAATGACGAATGCACGAACGCTGGTACTCGATTGGCTTCCCGACATATATATATAAATATATATGTATCTATGTTCAACGTAATAATCATAAATGCCACACCACTGACTACTCCCATATCGCCCGACTTCAATGCCTCGTTTTGCGCAAACAAACCAGAGGCAAGAGTGAAATAAATAAGAGCGATTATACGAGTGGCATCGAGTTGGGGCACCACAGGAGTGATCAGTGTTAAGTAAAATATAGGTAGGGTCAAGTGGGGTAAGCGTAACATAAGATATATCCCAGCCATTTTATTATTTGGCTATGGTCTGCCTTGACGTGGTTTAATTAGTTTCAATGTTGCCATCTTGAGCAGCTGTCATCAGATGCAAATAGCCGGGTATAATACAGATATTCTTTTTGTTACACTTTGCCCCTTTTTGTTACACTATTCCTTTTGTTACACTATGCCACTTGTTACGCTATACCCCTTGTTACACTGCCCCGACTTGACCCCACAATATCAGCGACCTTGCGTCCGCCGCCGCAAAGGAACACAGCCACAAACATAATCGATAAACAACTTTATAACAATATAAATTAGGTCGTAATTACAGCAGCTAGGTACAACATCCCTACTTCCACAGTGTATCGCATTCCCGGAGTACCGACATTCAATAATAATAATAATTTTACTTGGTCGTACACGCTATATTATAACAAACGTACACAACTTTTATATAAACATTTATTTTATATTGTAACCATTATTTATTATATAGGGCCTAGTAGAATTTTGCTAATCTTGCTTTATTACTACAACGACGTGCAATAAACAATACTTCATCTGTTTGTAATCCAATGGTTTTATCTATCTTAGGAGCGGAGTTACACCGATCATCAAAGTATATTAATAAGCTTCCTTAAAAAATACAGTCATCGGCTTACGAGTAAAACAACTAGAAGCGCATAGTCACAGCACAGCTAAGTTCTTACAATCTTTAACGGACGATATGTGGATACCAGTAAAGTCGCAAGCTAATTGTTTGATTATGTTTATTACAAAGTACCTATATAATGTTGTGTTAGCATGGTGTTAAGTACGAACAGTGTAGTCCAGATAATCCAGGGAAACTTAATTGCTAACCATTAGATATGCTACATTCACAGAACACGGAAGGAGGTAAGAAGGACCTTGTGGGCGGGGCAGGCGCGCCACAGTTATGTGTGAGCCAATGTTCATAACTTGTTCCGATTATAGATGTAAAACAAACGATTTAAAACGTTTTAAACAAAATGTTGCCGTTTTAAACCCCAAATAAATCGTTTTAAACGGTTGAAAACTGGCATACAAAAATAAAAGAACTATGTTTTTTATATATTTGTTGCTTAGGTTTTCACGCATATCACTCATTAAATAAAACTAGTTTTTACGGGTTAATGCACGAAACTTTATTTATTTATTGACGTTTAAGGCCTGTAAAGGCTACGAAACGTCAATGAGTAAATAAAGTTTCGTGCATTAACCCGTAAAAACTAGTTTTATGTTTTTTACACTTCATTATGGTCAATTTTTGATCACTTCACGTCATGTTTCGTTTTTTACGTTGGCAACGTTTGCGTCGAGTAACGACGAGTGACGTCAACGAGAGTGCGAGAGTGTGAGTTTGGTTTTAAGCCGAATCAAATTGATTTATATCGTTTGAAAACAATGTTTTTTTTTATTTACCAAGACAGATTTTTTAACTTATGATAAGTGGTTTTATAACTTAGGTAGGTAATATATGCTTGGTCGCGGATGGACCAACTAGAACTAAATTCGCTAAGTATATCAATATCAGTAAGTATATCACACATTTAAAAAATCTTTGTACAGTTTATAGGTACTCCGTTATATTTCTACCACGGTAAAATCAAGACAATGTAGTTATAATTAAGAAAAACATATTCATCAACACCAACGGTTTTAAATCGAAAAAAAATGGTTTATATCGGTTTTAAACGGTATTTTTCGTTTTAAACGGATTGGTTTAATTGGTTTTAAACGGGCCTTACATCTATAGTTCCGATTGCGGCGTTGCTTTCGATGATTGATGATTGTTTGATGTCGTGTCTTTTGATTGGCTATTTTATATAAGTGGAAGTGTAGTGGTTACCGTACAAAAAGTCTATGATTACCTTAACCTCTTTCAGTGTTCTGTGGTTACAATAACAAGTAGGATGCCGACTCAATTTTCTTCATAGAAAAACATCAATTGTTTAATAACTACTATTAAATAAGTACCTAAGCATATCTATCATGGAACTACCTTTCGTTCCCATCCCCGAAGCGAAGCAAACAAAAAGTGATATGAGTTACATTGTACTATGTGGTTCCATGAACATAGATTCATAGAAAATCAATTTAAACGACAACAGTTTAAATATACATAATTAATTTAATCCTATCAAAGCTTTTACCATTAATTATACGCTACACAAAATGATAAATTTATCATCGTACGTAGACAATTGTCACTTACAGGTAAGTTCCTTTAACCACCAATTACACTTCAGTTCAATGTCCGAAGACATTCAGTACATGGTTAATTAAATGTCTTCGGACATTGAACTTCGTATAATTGTGGTTGAACTACACTTACTGGTAAGTTCCTTTAACCACCAATAATTTTGGTTTCATAATAGATTCCACTTAAAGACATACCGTATTTCACCGAAACTACATCCCTTTTTGGTATCCTAACTTTTGGTTATTGAAATGCGTATAAATGCCCGCAAATACGAATAGGCAAGAGAGTAACCACACTCGCGGATCCTTCAACATTCTTCCACCAATTCATGCTTTTCTATCGCGTAGAAACTCCGCGTATATTGGGATCTCTTACTTTAAGAAACCGTGTATACGAAAACTGCCACACAACTATGGTTACTTTCAAAGGTTAAAACTTTAAATCGTTTGATATCGCTATAAGACATCGCTGAAATAATTCTATCCGAAGACGAGCTTTCTCACAAGGCGAGAGGTGAGATTTACGATTCAAACAATAGGAAAACGACAATACCTACACGTGTACAAATAAACGTTTTCCACAGAAACGACGCACGATAGGAGCGCGGTAGCGTAGTTAAGTTACAACTTACATACTTCGTTGCATATAAGATAAAGCAGTGCGAACAAACAGAACTGCCACCGTAAAGTGTCGGCCAATATGGACAGCACTATCGATTAATTACATCAACAACGACACTTGAGTGTACGGAGAAAATTTAGAGACGTTATTAAACTGCTTGCGAGACGGGCCATGTATGCATTACCACGCCCGAAATAGTGACAGCTCAATTCACTATGCTCGCTCAGAACCATACACCATTTATTGACCAAACAACTGACAGTTCACTTGGCTATTCGTGTTTGCTATTTGTAAGCTTGACATTAGTCTGTCCCTTTCATTCCTTACAAAATATGATAAAGACGGACGGACTTGCCAAGTTCACAAATAGCAAACACAAATAGCCTAGCAGAGTGCCGGCATCACGTCATCATCAGTTTACCGAAGCAATGTTCACTGAGAGAGCGTCTTCATCAAAGAACCGAGTAAGGCAGATTAGATTTTTTCATTTACAGTAATTCAAGAACTTTATAATCTTAATATCAGCGAAATGTGCTTTCGAATAATGGTGCTTCGCAAAACTGTGGTAAATTTCGATTCAGTTATGCATCATCATATCAAGTACTACTGATTCATTTTCATTGATAACACAACACCTAAACGTTTCTATGACATACGCAGACCGGTCCTTTCCAGTGGGCACTTTGGGCAGGACCCCCTCAGATCAAAAACAAAGTCCCTAGTTCCTGTTAAATCACCAAACAGGGTTCACAGGGGACCCATTATCCTAATATGCCCAGGGCCTCCAATAGGTCAAAGACGGCACTGGACATACGGCGCCGAGACGTGGACACTCGCGGCTGGACTGGACCACCAGTTTAAAGTCGCTCAGAGAGCTATGGAAAGGGCTATGCTCGGAGTAACAATGAAGGACCGCATCAGAAATGATTTAACCGACAGAGGTCACCGCCATAGCCCACCGAAGTAGCAACCTGAAGTGGCAGTGGGCTGGTCACATTAGCCGCAGAACTGACGGCCGATGGAGCCGTAAAGATCTTGAGTGGAGACCGCGACTAGCGATAGAAAGATTCTCAGTGATTGATCTAGTCTTGAGCATAGTTAGAAAGGGATGTCGCTATATATAGCACATAGCGATATCCCTTTCTAACCATACTCAAGTAAAGATCAAAACTTAGTTGTCATTCTGTAATACGAGCCCGATGAACTTAGTGTGAGACGCCCTCAGACAAGATGGGATGATGGCATTCGTAGGCTGGCTGGAGTGGGCTAGATGAGTGGCAGAAATTCGGGAGCAGTGGCGTGCATTAGGGGAGACCTATGTCCAGCAGTGGACGAGCATGGGTAGATGATAATGATGATGAAACGTTCCTGTGTACCCATTTTCCTTCTCCTATAAAAATGTCCCAATTACAGGAACGGAAAAACCTAGCCAAGTTAAAAATTACTCAAATACTGGTAGGTACAGCTCTCAATACTCGATATTCGCACTACCAAAACCCTAATTATTATAAAACCTTGAACATTTACAGATTGTTACATTACAATTTACATCAACAACTCCCGTGTAAACATTCAAGTACGACCGACATTCAGTAGAAAATCAGATCGGCGAATACTTTTCTAAAACTGCATTAGTCGCAACCTTTCCTTTATAACAACTAATCCATTTAGCAATATACATAGACAAAGCAATTTATATGCGCCCGAGCAAAGAAGAACACATATTATTTTTCCTTCAAACCACTTCTTTCCTTTAGATGGCGGAATAATGACAGTTATTCGATTCGAAAATTCCCCTGCTTTCACAGACTTAGGTGGCATCAGGCCTAACCTTCCAGTAGGTACAAAACACTACAACGGATCAATAGGGATGATGACTATTTTTTTTTCTTGATCAGGTAGATGATCAAAAAGTATGGGACACGTATTTTTTCTTTTTTCACATAATATAAAACATTGCAGAGATATATATTGATTTGAAAAGTCGCATGACGTCATGTTTGAGTACACTTTTAAGTGAAAATTCACTAAAAAGTGACGTCACGAGCCCCTACTCCCAAACTTTGACGCGCTATAACTTTGTCATTTTTTGGTTGATTGCCCAAAGAAAAAATACGTGTCCATTATTTTTTGATCATCTAACTGATGGACTTAATAGAATTTCGTTTACTGTACCCCGTCATCACCCCTATTGTAAAGGCCAGTTAAGGCTAAATATGGAAAAATATGGCACGCGGCAAGCTAGCGAGATTCACACTATCAGCGCTCTGTCTTAACACAATTTATATGCAATCTACAAAAAAGACTTAAACAGAAAACGCATATAAACCCAAATCGCTTAAAATTGAACAGCGGTATATATTAACTTTTATAGATCTATAAGCAAATTAAACAAATGTTACAAAAACAAAAAGTAATACGAACGAAAATAACTCTTAAGTACTATTCATAGAGCATTATACTATACAAATTCATATTTGAAACGCCGATACTGTGTTGCTTGCACAGAACACAGAAAGATGTTAGAAGGAGCTTGTGGGCGGGGCAGGCGCACCACAGTTAGTTGTGAGCAAATGCTCATAACTTGACCAAAACTTGGCAACGATTGCTTTGTTGCGATGGGGTGTGAGCGCCGATTGGTTCGATTGTTTGATGTCACGGCGTTTGATTGGCTAATATCTATTAGGTGTAAGTGTAGTGCGGGCGAGCCGGCGACATCGGTTCCCGTACAAAAGGTCTCTGAAGACCCTTCTAACCTCTTTCTGTGTTCTGTGGTTGCTTGTTCCATACTTTAAAATACGGAGCCGACTCTGCGAGCTGCAGTGTTGCCATGCACCGCGCACCGTCACTACCAACCTATCATGCCTGTATGTATATATCAAATTTATTCGTTTCCGTTAATTAGTAATTTAGCCTTTAAATACACATATACACGCCAACGTCAAGAATCAAAGTTTAATCCGCTATTACTGAAGTACATACATACAATATACTGTATACTTGATAACAGACGGATCGCGGACCGCGTAGAACATGACATCAAATTAATATTCGCAAAAAATATACATCTCTCTGCAAACCTCACAAATGGAATTGACAATGTTAGAATTAAAATATACGCACTATAAATATACAACAACTAAATAATATAGTTTAAAATAATATTACATCACAACAATTACATCTATGATTTCTATATTATCTAATGTAGCATAGAATTTATTATATATTTAAATTATCGAACGTACAAATACTATAGAGAATTTGAAATCTTTTTTTGCAAACGCGGTCCGGCGAACCATAAATAACAGCGCCTAAGAAAGAGATAACAACTTTAGGATAATATTTACCCATAAACACACTGGTATTTCAGTTATAGTTACACAATTAGTTTACAATTACATATTATTAATTACCTATACTAAGGGCTACTTGTAGAGACATTTCTATGTCCATAGACAATCGTGAAAGTGTTAAGTATGTAATGTCTCGACAAGAGAGTGCTACTTATTTTAATTATTGTACCGAGGCGGCGCGCAGGGTCCGTGCGCACAATAAGCGAGTGTTGCGATTCTAAATAGCTAAATTCGAATGCTAAGTATAAATCTACCAATTCGGTAGAAAAAATATTTTATTGCAACATTTTTTTATTATTTTTTTCGTATTTTTAATTTATCAATCGAACATTCAAAGAAACAATTCACTCTTTTTGGTAATCGCTTCGTATCAAGTCACCGCACGGCGTGTTCTCACTCACTATTATTCGAAAAAAAAATTGAATACGACATAGACAGCGAAAGGCACTACAGAATACAAACAGCACATGTTATTAACCTCAGTAAATAAAATAAATAAACATTTATTACATTAATTTAATTTTTACATGAATCTTTATTTGAGCATTCGGTGGTCGATCGGTATAACTTTGGGGATATATATTAGGTTTCGTACCATGAGTTTATAATATAATATATGAGAAGCACATTCACATAATGCCAACATAATGAAAAACAATAAAAAAAATCAACAATTATATAATGCGTAATGAAGAGATTGTACTTCGACAGACATGCATATTTTATACAAAATAGTAATCCATAGAAGATAAACAATCATTCTTCGATTTTTACAAAGTTATCATGAACTATAATGACTATATAATATCAAATCCCTTAAAAAAATTTTACAACTAATAATATCAAGACATGATAATAGTTATCAATGTAAACGGTAGTAATTATAAAAAAGTATTCAAAATAAACTCTCATTTGACAACAGCTGCTTTATGAGTCTTTCCCATAACATGTACTATCACGGTCAAACACTGACCACACCAGTATAACTGTATTTTCTACTTTATTAGTTCTGAAATAAAGGCATGACGCAGTTGCCAAAAGCAATATAGCATTGTTGCTTTCGGAATGGTCATAATAAAATACCAAGTTGCGGCTTTTTAGGCCCCGCCCCAAAATTCACTCAAGCACAATCGTATATTTCATAGTGTGTAAAGTGACAGTAATAGTACACAATACGTACATAGTTTCGTTGATTAATGACAAATCAATAACAAAAACTTTAGTAGCCTGATTCACACAGATTTACTCTTCAAATTAATAAAAGGATATATTCATATTGTTCAGGTAGTTTTCTCAATATGTTATATCAAATGCAACAGTAATTTCTACCAGTTATAAGAAGTTATTGTGGACTCCCTCAAATACATATTATATTGCGATAAATTCCATGCATAATAATGATAATTATAATAGAAGTTAAGACTAACAGACTATACACAGTGAAGCGTTAGGCCTCGGTTCGCAGATAACAATATATTACAGTTCTGCAACGCAGCCGTTTAGAGGTCTCTGTCATGCAGATTGGAGTGGAGATTCTAACTGGTATTGCCTAAAACTAGTCCCTAGCACTATCACAAGACTATTCGTAATTTCTATTTGTAAATTTGACAACAGTCTATCCTTTTTTTTATTTTTTCAGCCATTCTGGGAAGGCAAAGAATACTGTGCGCATACAGCCAATTTTTTCAGCCATTCTGGGAAGGCAAAGAATACTGTGCCCATACAGCCAATTCTTAAGTTTACAATCTCTCCTTATCATTCCTTTAAGTGTGTGATAAGGACAACTAGCTGTCGAAATGACAAATAGCAAATACGGATAGCCTTGTGAACATCTAGCATAAATATATTTTCATAAGTGTGATAATTGTGATACGATTGATAAGAGTTGCGTCTCATTAAAACCCGTACGACAGAACACTGGAAACGGCCGCGATCAGTGACCTTAGCACGAATCAATATCGAATTCGAATAGTTTGCGAGTGCGAAATGTCACTGTCAAATTTTGTATGGAAACTTGGACAGCAGCGTCACAACAGACGAAACGAGAACTAAAAATCAGTACACATTTGACGTATCAAATTGATCGAATTGGACTATTCAAATTCGATAGTGGTTCGTGCTAAGGGTACAGGGCTTCCTGACGCCCGGACTCGGGATCGATTCTCGACGGACGACGTTTCAAAAATTCAAATTGACTAGCGACAACGTCCTGTTAAAATTAATAATAGCTAATAATAAGATATGCCAATAACGCTAAAGTTGCTAGATTGATACTCGTTAATTTTATAATTCAAAACGATGGATGTATTCGCATCTCCTTCGCCTTTTGCTGGGACTTCACAAGGCTATTCGTATTTGCTATTTGTAAACTTGACAAAAGTATAAAGAAAAGTTTACTAGAAAAAAATCCACGCTGACCAGGCAGCGGACGGGACTCGAACCCGCATCCTTCGCTATCCGGGCGAATGCACTGACCATTATGCTACCACGGCCCTATTAGCCGCGTCGAAATTTTCCTAGCCTTAAGCTGCAAGGCAGCGCCATCTCTTCGCATTGTAGGTAACCCACAATGTAGCATAATGGTCAGTGCATTCGCCCGGATAGCGAAGGATAGAGCCCGGATAGCGGGTTCGAGTCCCGTCCGCTGCCTGGTCCGCGTGGATTTTTTTCTAGTAAACTTTTCTTTAGACTTAAACATCTAGCAGTTAAATGCTTAAAAAATAAATAAAATCATAACTTGACAAAAGTATCTCTGTTTCACTCCCTGAAAAGGAGAAGCCGCTGTCAAAATGGCAAATATCTAAATAGCCTTTTGAAGTGCTAACGTTTGGACAAATAATTTATGTAGGTATTAGCTGTTCTCGCTTTTAGCTTTTGATCAGAGAGGCGGGCGGAGATTTGCGACTGGAATGCTGGTCGATGAAACATTAAAATAATAATCTCGTAGGAACGAAATGCAGGTTGGGCGGACCGCAACTGACTCGTAAACCAAGCCCGTATATTCACCGGGGGAAGACGAACGTGGCGCTTGCGTTATGACTCTGAAAATGTATTATTTAATCGTGTATTTCGGGAAAATGGGTTTTAAACGAGTACTGGGGACCATTCGCCTAACGGAAATGCTTTGGGAAACGCTAACGCTTTCGATTTTATTTTGTAATTTGTGACCGCAGAAGGTTTTCAAATACCTCACGCTCGTTTTTTTAATATTGTTATTACCAATGCAAAAGAAAATAAAAGAGCGCGAGGCATTTGAAAACCTCAAGCGGCTAGAAATAACAAAATAAAATCGTAAGCGTTAGCGTTTTCCAAAGCATTTCCGTTAGGCGAATGGCCCACTGGTAGGACTTGCAAGGTCCTATATAAAGTTATTTAAAATAAATTCATTCTTGTTTAAGGTCTGATTTATTATCACATACGGGAGCAAAATTTTCATTACCTATTTACAACTCGAGGGGATTTGCGTTGCTCTGTACATCGACAATTGGAATTTAGAATATTTTATTACAATGCCTTTTTACGATTATTCGAGCATTTGTGGCATATTGCCTCATACACAGAAGATTTATAAAAACATAACTGTAAGAACCTTAAACAATCTTTCCAAATCTGTCGATACTTAGCTCAGAATACAACTGATACGATACGGTATCAGTTGTATTCTGAATATCACATATATTGTATCATATATAAGCGCGACGTTCGTCTATTCCACGTGTTATTGGGGGTTAACGCTCGTGAATATAGTAACGAGTCCCTCGTATTTAGTGTTCCTGTCGCGAGATGGCAAGCGCGAGCTGCAACTCTGCATCTTCCTGGCGTCGTCTAGCAGCCGCTTCTGCCTGTAAACGTCGCGAATCTGCCGCCGCCCAAGCCCATTGCTGTTCCTCCGAAGGCAAAGCTTCCGAGCCCTTTCCTTTATTCTTGGCCTGCTTCGTCCGCCCTATCCCGCCTATCGTGTGCACCAGAGACTTCGCATACTTCACCGGCTTCGGGCTCCGATCTTTCTTAGCAGGCAAGGTGCTCGTAGGCCACGTTTCGTTAAGGTTCTCGTCGCGGGCGGCGCCCCAGTCGGCCCAATCGTCCTTCGACCGCTCGTCGGTCGTCCTCGCCCAGGTGGCCGATTTGTTCGGCCAATTGTCCGCTTTGATCGATCGGTCTTTCGCGGGCCGGGGCGGGGTAGGTTGGGCCCAGTTGTCGTCCGCGACCCAGTTGTCGTCGGGCCACGCGGCCCACGTGTCGCTGTCGGCAGGGCGGGTCGAGAAAGGGGCGGCGAACGGATCCGTAGTGAGGGGAGGGGCCGACACTCGCCCGCCCCGCGATTGGGCCGGACGATCGGAGGCGGAAGGGGGAGCGGCGAAGGCAGGTGGGGGGAGAAACAAGGAATCCGAATTGAAGGCGGCGGCGGAAGAAGGGCGCGGCTGACGGGCCGCATCCGGTGCGTCGGCGAAGGGGTCTTCGATGTTGAAGGGGTCCTCGTAGCGGTAGTCCTTGAACGGGTCCTCGGTGAAGTCCATGGCGCTGGCCGCGCGGGCCTGGACGCAACAAACGGGGGAGTGAGACGGGTGCGCTAGCGGCTGTGGGGGGGAGAGAGACAGAGAGTGTGTACGCACGTGTCGCCGGGGCCGGGCCGCGTCCGATTAGCGCTGCAATGTGGGGACAAGCACACGAGCCGTGGTTAGCATGTTAGTGGCATGTGACGTAACAATGATCCGACACCGCGCGACCTCTTCAATGCGGCATCATTATACATTGTATTTTTTTTTATAGATTCGCCGACAAATGACTCCACCCCACCTGATGTTAAGTGACGGTGTAGTCCAGACGCGAAGCTAGCTGATACAGCAGTTCTACCTGCTCGTATGACTTGTTTACGCGATGTTAATAAAAAGAAGAACTTTTACAACGAACGATAAGGAGATACATGATTACCATGTAAGAGAATAATCACGATAGACATTTGCAAAAGAAGTCGCGCTGTGTTCAATATAATAGAAGTTAATGTTATTGTATTATACACGTTAATTATAGAAATAAATGATAATAATAAATGAAAATAAATAACTGAAAAGGGTGATGTAATAGAAGGAGGATAAATAGAAGCGATCATGATAGCTGTATACGAATAAAATATTAGCGTATAGATAATGTGTAAACTAACTACGAGTGACTTGGCAACACGTGATAAATATGATCGGATATTTGAACTTTTTTAATTTGTTTTAATGATTTGAAATAGTATGACAAGGAAGACGTTACATCCCAAACAATTTGATTACAGCGAATAGGGTATTTGACAAGTTTTAGAAAACGATCTCACGTTATTTACTAATGTTTATAGAGTCCATAAAAAGTGAATATTCATCATTATGTTGTTTTTCGGTAAAAAAAAACTGTATTTTCAAGTTGCCGCGAAAAACGTATCTCTAGAGAATATGGCGACTTACTGGTGTGTGTCGTCACACGACTGTCATTAAAACGTCAAACCATACAATGTAATGTCACTTTTACCGGAAGTTTACTTGCGTGTGACGTCATTTTAGGCTCCACCAATCGCAAACGTTTTGGGTCACATGACAAAAGATAAGAAAACTATTATCTTTACCGTGGGTTTTTAGTAAAATTATGAATATTTTTTCTGTAAAAATAGTAAAAACTCCTGCCAACATTCATTCTAAATACAGATGCTAACAATTGGCACTTTGTTTTTAATACTGTCAAATACCCTATTCAATGAAAATTTGCTACGAAAACTGCATGCTGTTACTACAAGCTACATAAAACAATGCCACATCTAATGATAAAATTATTTTAATATGGTACGTCTGTTTGTTTCTTAGGTTTTCACGCACATCAGTCATTATAAAAAACAAGTTTCAACGGGTTAGATGCACTGATTTCATTTATTTGTAATTTGGCAAGTACAAAAATATGATGCTATTTAATTGTTGTAGAAATTAAAACTAAATTATTGTCTCGACTTGCTGATATTGTCCTTATTAATGTGTTTTTTTAAATATAATAATTGTGAGGTGGTGGCAGAATACCAGCGACAAGTCAATACTTGACTGTCACATGCTGAGCCACATACCTTTTTGTTTCAATTATTTACTGTCATTCTATTTGTGTATTGTACCAATTGTATGTTGAAACAAAGGGGGCGTCCATAAATTACGTGAGGTGTTTCTTTAAATTTTCTGTCCCTCCCTCCCTCCATCCGTCCCCCCCTGGTGAGATGTCGTGAGATTTTTTCACCCATCCCCCAATTTCACGTGAGACTTTTCAAAAAATGCGTTGGATTGTTATTGTAAAAAGAAAAAAAATGCTTCGTGCTTTTCTTTACGACTAGTTAAGACTAGTAATCAATATTGCTGAGAGTTTTTTCTTTCGAACGAAATATTGAATGACCTTAATCGAATTACGATTACGCTTAAGATTAAATTTTAAGCATGTACAATCTGGAAAAAATGGACCAAAATAGTATATATTTCTTTGTTTCAATCAGAAAAAAATTGCGTGATATTTGACTCGACCCCCCCTCTCTCCAACGTAAGATTAGATGAGATTTGACTCGACCCCCTCCCCCCCCCCATGACATGTTTAACATGTCACGTAATTTATGGACGCCCCCAAACATATAATTTATTGTTATTATTATTATTTATTGATGTTTCGCATCTTTTGCAGGAATGCGTCCTTTGCAGAAATTCCGACGACGCATTCCTGCAAAGGCGAAACGACAATAAATAAATAAAATCAGTGCATCTAACCCGTTGAAACTTGATTTATTTAATGGTACGTCTATACAAAGATTGTAATCAACACAAGAAATAGGGGTGATGACGGGGTACAGTAAACGAAATTCTATTTAGTCCGTCAGTTAGATGATCAAAAAATAATGGACACGTATTTTTTCTTTGGGCAATCAACCAAAAAATTTACAAAGTTATAGCGCGTCAAAGTTTGGGAATAGGGGCTCGTGACGTCACTTTTAAGTGAAAATTGTACCCATACGTGACGTCATGCGACTTTTCAAATCAATATATCTCTGCAATAATAAATAAATAAATAAATATTTCCAACACTCACACCAATTAGCCTAGCCCCAAAGTAAGCACTCTAAGGCTTGTGTTATGGGATACTAGGGTAACGGATAGAATACATATACTGTACATATATATAACTATATTTTTATAGAAATACATATTAAACATCCATGACTGGAGTACAAATGCTCGTATTCATCACACAAACATCTGCCCCCACCGGGATTCGAACCCGGGACCTCTCGAGTCAGCGACACCATGAAACCCGGCGTACAAACCACTCGGCGACGGAGGTAGTCAACAATGTTTATATTATGTGAAAAAAAAATGGTTGCCTGTAAAGTCGGTTTTACGGGCGAAGATTTTACGTGACAACGTCTTTTTCTCGGTAGAATATTTATTGATATGAATATAATTAAATTGCACAATAGGAACAAGGAATTGAATGAAAATAAGAATTGCACAAATTTTAACTATAGAAATATATTTTGTTTACTAAAACATTGTACATGTAAACTTAAACTTAACACGAGAGACTCATCGTAACGTTACCGAGCGTTACACTTTTTCATAAGTGACTCCCAGCCGCAACCTAATTTAAGACGTTGTCACGTCAAAAAAGAAAAAATACGTGTCCAATACTAATCTACCTGATAAACGAAGAAAAAAAAATAGTCATCATCCCTATTGTAATCACACATAGATGTGACATCAACCAACATCAAACTACGTTGAGAATGGCATTACAACGAAAGATAACAGAGAAAGTAAAATTGCACAACAACATAAAACTCAATCGACGAATAAAATCGACCATCATCAAAGATTAACATTCAGAATGTACAGTCAAGTAAACCTTACGTAAATAGTTTTTACTCGGCCCAGTAGTCTAAGACCCGTATTATAGAAAGATTCTCAGTGATTGATCTAGTCTTGAGCATAGTTAGAAAGGGATGTTGCTATATATAGCACATAGCGACATCCCTTTCTAACTGTACTCAAGTAAAGATCAACACTTAGTTGTCACTCTGTAATACGGGCCTTAGTATCTACATCTTTTTGTAGTAAAAAGATATTATTAAATACCTATTCATAATAATAAAAAAATACCTTTTTTTTTTAATTTTAAATTTATTGCGAATCTATGAGTTTACTTTAATTGTATGTTCACAAGTGTTGCGGTTCTAAAACGTTATTTTCTTTTTATATCCCTGCAAAAAGAAATAATTTATGACATTTCACGCAAAGCTTTTCCTTCAAATTCGTTTTTGAACAAAATGTTAAACAAGTATGGGTTCTTAATAAATTGGAAAATCTTGACTGTGCAGCCTGAATGTACTGTTGAAAATTACATGCAACAAATAATCAACCACCAATTTACAATGACTGAGATTGACATTTTATGGCAATCACGAAAATAACAAAAAATAATAAAATGCCATTCTCTAAACTTGCGCGAAAATCTAATCAACGAAAATGCGTAGCCTCATAGGTTTGCTTCGACAATAGTGCAAAACAAGGTGCATTATACGTATTTATTATTTACGTACATTTTACTTTCTCTGCAGCGTTAAAAAGTAAAGTATCAAATGCAATGAGCTGTTCTATAATCTCTCAACCACTGTCATGCTGCGGGACAACCGGGAGGGGAGAAAACACAATTTCAAAAACAATTTGATATAATCAAAAGAAATCTGGAAATTAAAAATTAGCTTATAATTAACTAACATAGCATATTTCCACAAATTGCCACCATAAACCATTCCAAATAAGTTAATATTGTCAAGGGCGTATTGTAAAATTTATAGGGGCAGGCCTCCAATATTTGCCGCCCCATAAATAACAGTGGTAAAGAATTTTAATTCACCAATTTTGCATAAAGTATCAAGAAATACGTTTCGGCGCCTCACGTGCCACATCGGGCCATAGTCAATTTGGCGCTCATTTTAATAGGCCCATGAATGTTGATACTTACGGTGGTGGCATTTTGAGAATAACACATGAAATATTATTAAGAGTTTTTGATCGTTCTTTTAGAGTCCCTTTATAATTAATGTATAATCATTATCTTTACAACACGGTAGGAAAATATATAAAAATGTAACTGCTAGTAATACGAAGAAAATTAAGCCAAATCTTTGCTTTCGTTTGAAACGTTTTTATAAGAAAATCATTATGAAACATACCGGGACTGAATAATCAAAAACAACAAAATTGTAAAATAATTAATTTATATAAATGTTTTTCGCAAATGCAACAGCATCAATCTGACAGCTAATAATTTCTGTAAGTTACAATTATCTTGATTGAGGAGCAGTGATACTATTAATTTGGAGAATTATTCGAATAAAACATATGGTGCTCCGGTATCAGCTGTCAAATTGACAGGGTTAGGAAACAAATTGTAGTGTTATGTTAATGTCAGAGTTTAATTACGACTACAGTGGTCGGCATCAAAATAAGAGTAAAAAATTGTGTATGTGTAAGTAATACATAAGGATATAGGATATAGGATCAATTCAATTATGTAAATCTAAAGAAAAGTCTACTAGAAAAAAATCCACGCGGACCAGGCAGCACACGGGACTTGAACCTGCACCCTTCGCTATCCGGGCGAATGCACCGACCATTATGCTACCGCGGCCTTGACGGTCGTGTCGAATTTTCTCTAGCCTTGGGCTGCAAAGCAGCGCCATCTCTTCGGATTGTAGATCACCCACAAGCTTTGCAGTCTAAGACTTGAGAAAATTCGATACGACCGTCATGGCCGCGGTAGCACAATGGTCAGTGCCCGGATAGCGAAGGGTGCGGGTTCGAGCCCCGTGTCCTGCCTTGTTAGCGTGGATTCATTAGATTTTAACATCTAGCAGATAAATGCTTAAAAAAACGCGCGAGATTTACAGTAGTCGCGTATGATGTGTAACATTTGAAACTTCACCTTATATTAGTGAAAAAAAAGAAATAAAACCTACTACGAAAGGAATAAGCCATTTGAACATTATGTTTTAAAGTCAAATCAAATAGCGCGCGCTTCCCGAACTTCCTGTTACACACTTCCGTCCCACTTCACGTAATCACTGCCACAAATTGCACGAAAGCGAGAGGAAAGATGTTACACATCAATAAAAATTGTATCCAAATATGTAGTTAAAAAAATTGTATGGGTGTGTGTGTATACACCGTGTTCCTGAGGATATACATAAACTTTGAATAATACTTCTATAGCTCTTGTTGAACATAATATCGTACAAAGAAAGTAGTAGTTTAAATAGCATAGTTTTAAGTTATTGGTAATTTAAGTTTAACCAACTTAATTGTGTTGTTCAGTGAGAACGAGTCTAAATCTGTGAGATGTTGCCACTTTGTGCAACCAAAAATATCAAACTATCAACTCTTTGTCAATGGTCATTAAGTCATAGTTTCAAAAGTCAAAATTTTAAAAAACATCGTTGACGTCAAGAAAAGTTTCAAAAAGTTTATGTGGACATATGAACCAAGGTTTCAAACGCGACGTCGCCAGCTCAGGTAAACAGTAATTCATATTAGATAAAAAACATCTAAGCATTTAGTTTGTGTGAAAATAAAAAATGATGAAAAAAATGGAATTCATAAAAGTGTCCATAGTAAAAAATTATCAATTTAATAGTCTGAATAACATGCCAAAGTTAGTACATCGGGAACACGGTGTATAGGGGCGGGTATATCGGTCGAGTGTAGGGGCATTATGGTGTGATGTGTGTGGCACGCACCTTGTGCGGGGGCGTGGGGCGGGGCGGCGCGGGGCGCGGCGGGGGCTGCTTGGGGGGCAGGCGCGGGGTGGCGGCCGACGCGGGGGCTGCGGGGGCCACGGGGGCCGCGGGGGCCGCGGGGGCCGCGGGGCCAGACCCGGGGGAGGGGGCCCGCGCCGGCGCGTGCAGCACGGCGAACGGATCCGCCTCCCACGCCTTATACAAACGACCTTATATAACCACCACTACCCATACCATCCTACTCAATTTTACATGTATTGTGTAATTATTGGAATGCAACTATTACTCAATTTAAATATGATTTTTTAAATTGTAATTCATTAGTATTTTGTATGCTCTTCCAAGGACAAAACATATGGAACTTTATATTATTTACCAACTGTATAAAAACTATGTTTCATGCAAATAAGCTTTCGTTTTATTTGATTTCATTTCCATACTAGATATTAGACGTCGTCCTAGTAACAATCCGGAACTATTTCAGTTGAGAATGTAGATTTATAAAGCTAAGCATTCCATAAAATACAGTAGTTAAATTTTTGCTGTACTACAAATATTGACGAAGTTATGACCGAATTACTAAACGAATTTTCGGCTGGCTGCGTGGGGGCTGTGACGTCACAAAGCTCTTCTAGCGCTCGGGTGCGAGCGTGCGTAGAGACGCTCCTGAAGTTCGACCGGAGTGAACCACGATCTCTATGACGTCACACGTTTCGGCCGCCGGTGAATATTAGCTACCATAAAATTGGTTTTACAATCGCAACGAATTAACCGATTTCGATGATTTGAAAAGCATATTAAAATATTATATTGTTGATTTTGAATTGATTTGCTGACCTAGTAATGATCCTCATTAACTACGTCCTTGCTAATTTCCATTCATTAGTTTAGCCTTCGCAAGTTCCATCCCTGTAAGTGCCTATTATATTCTTCCGAAAATTTGGCTCACTGGTAGAAACTAACCATCGCACATTAGCTTTCCTTCCCTGAGTGTTTTACGTATTATAATATTTCGTATTTCATAAAAATTAGGCTTCAATATATTAAGAAGAAATAAAATTTAAAATATTAACTATATCGAGCTCCTCTGAGCACGTAAAGCCGTTGGTCAAGGCTGCATCTGCAGTCGTTAGCACCCACCGAGCCGCACTGTGCCCGCATAGTGGGTCATGGCCCAATCTGTGCCCCAGCAGTGGGGACATTAATAGGCTGATGATGATTTATTTAGAAAAAAATTGAGCTTGCTTCAAAAATTTCCCGCTGGTCGCTTCTGCTTAACTACCCTCGTTTTTAATGTCCAAAATCGGCTTGCAGTTCAACCTGAGACAAGGTGATTGAAGCACTTACTTCGTCATTTGCTTTGTTCTTATTGTCTGCGGGTGCGAACGCATCTCCGGCGAAGGGGTCCGCAGCGCCGCTGGGTGCGAACGGATCCGAACCGAAACCGTCCTGTTGGAAACCAAAAATGACACAATTTAAGAGCCCTTTCACATTTTTTGCAATAAATCGCAATTTTTGAGCGCCTCGTTTGCCCCCTTAGAAGAGATTTTGACTACTTCCAATAGAAGTAAACAGTAGATTTATACTTCCTATTGAAAATTAATGTAGAATATTTTCAAATACTATTTCCATTTTTTTGTACTGATCGTTCTACCGCAGCTAGTTTACGGAAAAAACGATAATATGCACAACTTAAAACGCCTTAATCTCATAATAATGTTCAGTAAATTAGATCAAATTAATTACTACGACACCAAAAATATGTTTTTGTTGCAACATAATGTATTAGAATCTTCATTGTCCATCTCATTAATTATTAAAAAAACATCTAACCTCCGTGAGTTTCCCCAAAAAATAACGCAGGTTTACCTCGTATTTTGATATTGAATTAAATAGAATTACTATCAAAAACTGTCATAAAACTAATCTACAATCATTGAACTACTGAAATATGTATATAATTTTATAATAATTTCATTAATTATTATTTTATAAGACTCTGAACATCACCCGTAAAATGCAATATATAGTAGTGCAAATCTAGACGCCGTTCAGTACGGCGCCAGCGCCTTTGGAGGTCGGACCTGTGTCGCTTTGTACCGCACGCGTTCCGAGCGATGCTACGAGTGCATTCATCGTAAAACAGCTGGATATACTACGACCGCAAAAGTTTAATCGTTGACTGTATGTAAGTTTCCACAACCGTATTAAATTTTATTATTATAAGTACCTACCTAGTTATTAATTATCGTTGCTTCAACTAATATTTTTGTTATAAGCTTTTACAATGGGGCGTAAAATTCCTGCTTATCATTGTGTCAAAAAAAGAAAACGAAAGAATGATGCAGCCATAAAGAAAGCTTGTGAAGCAAGGTGAATATGCTTATAACATTTCGTTTTTTATTTTTGTGGTGTCAATGGGTTAATTGTATAAAAATGGTGATCTGTCCGGACTTTTCAAGTATCATTGGTATAAAATTGTAATCAGTCAAGGGTAGTGTCCTCTATTGGCCAACGATTTTAACTTACTGACTTAATGGGTATGTCAATCTATCCTTATGCCTATAAAAAAAGCTAGAGTGCGGTAAAATTTTGTATTTCGATCAAGTATAAGCTCGTAGGCCGCCAAAGTACATATTGGCCCAACATAATAATATATTTAGAATAGAAATGCACAGTTCTATGTATTTTAGATGGAAACAAAATTTTAATGGCAACCCCGAAAATATTGAAACTATACCGACCATAAGTTCAATGGATTCGATTGCAACGGAAACTGTAAGTTTTTCATGTTGTTATTGGAAGTAGACAATGAAAAGAGAAATTGAAATTATAATAATAAATTTAATTATATAGGAAAAAAATGCTGTTGGATTAGAAATCGAAGCCAAGGAACAAAGGGAAGCGTCAAACTCTAATTTAAATATTTTATTCGTTTTATACTGACTTAATGGATATTTCACTACTACACTAGGTACATGGTTTACAATGTTAGCAGTTTGGTTTTCTGTTTTAAACTTAAACTAATGGAATGCATTTCTAGAGCAAAAAAGTTTATTTTTAATATTTTATATTTAGACTTCTTTGCTCCATAAGTTGACAGTAACTTGCTGATTTATGTACCATATCTGTGTCAAGATTGGAAATGTATTTCCAGTATTGCCTATATCTGTTTATGCGTATTGAGTATTGCGTAGATAGTCGATAAAAGCAGTATTGTAGTCAATTAGATAATCTGTTTTCAGGAGGAGTATATGGTTGATGGAGGACGTGTAATGATACCAGGACATTTTGCACTTAGAAACACCAGACTGGGTGTTGGACCGTCAAATGTCAACATATCAATATCACCTCAGCTGAAATAAGAACTTATAGAATTGACGATGAGCGAGGAAATTTCAGATGTTGTTATTATAAGTATTTTGTTTATTCTCGTCATACTTTTATTGAAATTAAATGTATTGTGGCTCTTTGTCACCGTAATAATCCACAAAGAATAATATATTATTAAAGATAACTATAATATAACCTTCATTGTAATTTACTAAAAACAAAACATCAATCATCAGTTTCAAAAAGAGACAATCATTGTACGTGATACGTTATAACTACCAGACTGCTTCCGGTTATGATAGCATCAGTGATGATAATCTTTGATAACACTGATGAGTAATTAATTGTGTAGAGAATAGCAGATTTTATTAAATGTGCTTTACAGCAGCTAGTGATGGAGGAGGTGTGAGCTTTCCCAGCTACGTTTTCATATTATTTATCCTGAAATTACCATACGAGAACTCGCAGCAAAAATTTCATGAGTTAGGTTTGTAAGAGATGAGTTCCTATGAAAGTTAAATGCTTTTGATGGGTTTTGTTTAAATGAATGGAAATTACACGAATACAAAAAACCATGCTTATTATTTTTTTATCAAATACTCTATAGTACTCTTACAGATATATTGAAAACACAGAGTGCGAAAACTTTTTTATTAAATGAACTACGAAGGCAAAGACATAACTACACTTAGTAAAGTTTTACTGAGATATTTGATTATTACCAAACATCAATCATCATTAAAAAAGTCAATACTAAAAATACAAGTAAATAAAATATTATTTCTCATTGCCACTCGAAAAAGGGATTTCATTCAGCGATAACAATGAACAAACTTTTCATTTAATTACTTAGTGAATAAAATAAATTTGAACAAAAAGAAGTTATGCAAATCATACATATAAAGTTACAATAATTAGTAATAATCATAATTAATCTTTATTGTCATTTCCAAAACGCAACCAATGGGTACTATAAATATATTATTTATTTTCTCACAATAGTAAAAAAACTTAATCCTTGTATCCTTTGCTCCACTCAGGATTCCTATCTAGAATCGTTCGTTGCTACAGTAGGGATCCATCTTAGCACTTCAAATTAACTTTATTTTATATTTGCATTTATTGTATAATCAATAATTGCATATTAAAGTATCAATTTGGTAAAGCGCGCTATACTGAACTTCGGCCGCGTCGATGTCTCGCTCGTGCGACTCGGACACGCCCGCGGTCATATTTACCTATACTAGAGCGGCGCAATTTTGTAAAAGGGCTCTTAAACAAGCGTTTTTTGAATTGAAACTTCTTTTTGGGCAGGGTAAATGGAAAAATACTATGGAAAAAGGGAAACAGAAATGTGACACGAGCGTTACACAACTTTATATATGTATGTGTGTGTGTGTGTGTGTGTGTGTGTAACTCGGCGAAGCGTCACGAGCATCACACGCACCATATATACTCGTACATATGCGTGATGCGTGCGCTGCTCCATTCCCCTATACCTTATGCACAGCCTAATTTTAGGTTATTTTTTTACGTGTTCGTACTCGTGGGGTTAGTAAGAAATAAAGATTCAATGCTCGTTCCCCGCAGGTGATAGCGTGATAATATGTAGCCTATATGTTGACTTCTTAATAATATTCGTCCCAAATTTGAAGCAAATCCATGCAACACTTTTTGAGTTTATCCCGGACATACATACAACAAACAAAGAAAAATTCTAAAAACTATAGTTTTGGCTTCGGTATCGATTGTAGATCACACCCCAATTATTCTTTTAAAAAATATTCAACCATCTGTTTTGACTTTCCTATCACTATCAAATAGTCTATTAGAACGTCTATGTAAATACCTGTGTTGGCGCCGTATTTCCGTTGGGCGCGAAGGGGTCGTTGTGCGACACGCCGGTACCGCCGAACGCCGCGTCCTTGAACGGGTCCGCGCCGAATCCCGCCGAACCGTTCATCGCGCCGAATTCGTTCTTGGTAAACGACTCGTCTTCCTGCACACCGGTACAATGATTCGCGTGAAAGATGGGCTGCATATAGACTACAGCAAGGGTCACTAACGACCCGGAGTCTTTTAAAAAAGGTCGCCACTGTCTGTCTATCTACAGGGTGTTACAAATATACAAATAAAGCTTGAAGGGCGTTGAAGTACAAAATATAAGGAGTCTTCTCTAATTTTCTTAAAATATTTGTATTAAGTTTTCACTTTTTATAAAAACAGTTATTTTTTGTGATTAATAAAAATATCGATCATTTTAAGACACGTCACTAGTTCGAGGACCATTAAAAATTACTGTTTTTGTAAAAAGCTAAAACTTTATGCAAATATTTTAAGAAAATTAGAGAGACCTCCTTATATGATGTACTTCAACGCCCTTCAAGCTTTATTTGTATTTTTGTAACAACCTGTAAATGTCACCAGGCTGCCTCTCCTTAAACGTGATAGCTAGACAGTTGTTTTCACAGATGAAATAAATTTTCATTTGCCACAGCGACAACAGTGAACACACAACAAATAATACTAAAAACATATTAAGATAAATTTTCTCAAATATGCTAGGAAATTGATGGACTCACGTATGTATGCTCCAGCTTCGTCTCGGCCCACTATTATACGTTACTGTTTTTATTTTCGCTAATAGCTTTACAATAAACTGTTGATGGATGAGTGAGTGAGTGTCTGCGCGGGACTCACGAGCGCGTCGCTGGGCGTGGCCCCGCGGACCAGCTTGTCGAGGTGTGAGCTGGAGAACTGCGCCTGCAGCTGTTGATAGATGAGTGAGGGAGTGAGTGAGTGAGTGAGTGAGTGAGTGAGTGAGTGAGTGAGTGTCTGCGCGGGACTCACGAGCGCGTCGCTGGGAGTGGCCCCGCGGACCAGCTTGTCGAGGTGTGAGCTGGAGAACTGCGCCTGCAGCTGTTGATAGATGAGTGAGGGAGTGAGTGAGTGAGTGAGTGAGTGAGTGAGTGAGTGAGTGAGTGTCTGCGCGGGACTCACGAGCGCGTCGCTGGGAGTGGCCCCGCGGACCAGCTTGTCGAGGTGTGAGCTGGAGAACTGCGCCTGCAGCTGTTGATAGATGAGTGAGGGAGTGAGTGAGTGAGTGAGTGAGTGAGTGAGTGAGTGAGTGTCTGCGCGGGACTCACGAGCGCGTCGCTGGGAGTGGCCCCGCGGACCAGCTTGTCGAGGTGTGAGCTGGAGAACTGCGCCTGCAGCTGTTGATAGATGAGTGAGGGAGTGAGTGAGTGAGTGAGTGAGTGAGTGAGTGAGTGTCTGCGCGGGACTCACGAGCGCGTCGCTGGGAGTGGCCCCGCGGACCAGCTTGTCGAGGTGTGAGCTGGAGAACTGCGCCTGCAGCTGTTGATAGATGAGTGAGGGAGTGAGTGAGTGAGTGAGTGAGTGAGTGAGTGAGTGAGTGAGTGAGTGTCTGCGCGGGACTCACGAGCGCGTCGCTGGGAGTGGCCCCGCGGACCAGCTTGTCGAGGTGTGAGCTGGAGAACTGCGCCTGCAGCTGTTGATAGATGAGTGAGGGAGTGAGTGAGGGAGTGAGTGAGTGAGTGAGTGAGTGAGTGAGTGAGTGAGTGAGTGAGTGCGCGGGACTCACGAGCGCGTCGCTGGGCGTGGCCCCGCGGACCAGCTTGTCGAGGTGTGAGCTGGAGAACTGCGCCTGCAGCTGTTGATAGATGAGTGAGGGAGTGAGTGAGTGAGTGAGTGAGTGAGTGAGTGAGTGAGTGAGTGTCTGCGCGGGACTCACGAGCGCGTCGCTGGGAGTGGCCCCGCGGACCAGCTTGTCGAGGTGTGAGCTGGAGAACTGCGCCTGCAGCTGTTGATAGATGAGTGAGGGAGTGAGTGAGGGAGTGAGTGAGTGAGTGAGTGAGTGAGTGAGTGAGTGAGTGAGTGAGTGAGTGCGCGGGACTCACGAGCGCGTCGCTGGGCGTGGCCCCGCGGACCAGCTTGTCGAGGTGTGAGCTGGAGAACTGCGCCTGCAGCTGTTGATAGATGAGTGAGGGAGTGAGTGAGTGAGTGAGTGAGTGAGTGAGTGAGTGAGTGAGTGAGTGAGTGAGTGAGTGAGTGTCTGCGCGGGACTCACGAGCGCGTCGCTGGGAGTGGCCCCGCGGACCAGCTTGTCGAGGTGTGAGCTGGAGAACTGCGCCTGCAGCTGTTGATAGATGAGTGAGGGAGTGAGTGAGTGAGTGAGTGAGTGAGTGAGTGTCTGCGCGGGACTCACGAGCGCGTCGCTGGGAGTGGCCCCGCGGCCCAGCTTGTCGAGGTGTGAGCTGGAGAACTGCGCCTGCAGCTGTTGATAGATGAGTGAGGGAGTGAGTGAGTGAGTGAGTGAGTGAGTGAGTGAGTGAGTGTCTGCGGGGGCTCACGAGCGCGTCGCTGGGCGTGGCCCCGCGGACCAGCTTGTCGAGGTGTGAGCTGGAGAACTGCGCCTGCAGCTGTTGATAGATGAGTGAGGGAGTGAGTGAGTGAGTGAGTGAGTGAGTGAGTGAGTGAGTGTCTGCGCGGGACTCACGAGCGCGTCGCTGGGAGTGGCCCCGCGGCCCAGCTTGTCGAGGTGTGAGCTGGAGAACTGCGCCTGCAGCTGTTGATAGATGAGTGAGGGAGTGAGTGAATGAGTGAGTGAGTGAGTGAGTGAGTGAGTGAGTGAGTGTCTGCGCGGGACTCACGAGCGCGTCGCTGGGCGTGGCCCCGCGGACCAGCTTGTCGAGGTGTGAGCTGGAGAACTGCGCCTGCAGCTGTTGATAGATGAGTGAGGGAGTGAGTGAATGAGTGAGTGAGTGAGTGAGTGAGTGAGTGAGTGAGTGTCTGCGCGGGACTCACGAGCGCGTCGCTGGGCGTGGCCCCGCGGACCAGCTTGTCGAGGTGTGAGCTGGAGAACTGCGCCTGCAGCTGTTGATAGATGAGTGAGGGAGTGAGTGAGTGAGTGAGTGAGTGTCTGCGCGGGACTCACGAGCGCGTCGCTGGGCGTGGCCCCGCGGACCAGCTTGTCGAGGTGTGAGCTGGAGAACTGCGCCTGCAGCTGTTGATAGATGAGTGAGGGAGTGAGTGAGTGAGTGAGTGAGTGAGTGAGTGAGTGAGTGTCTGCGCGGGACTCACGAGCGCGTCGCTGGGAGTGGCCCCGCGGACCAGCTTGTCGAGGTGTGAGCTGGAGAACTGCGCCTGCAGCTGTTGATAGATGAGTGAGGGAGTGAGTGAGTGAGTGAGTGAGTGAGTGAGTGAGTGAGTGAGTGTCTGCGCGGGACTCACGAGCGCGTCGCTGGGAGTGGCCCCGCGGACCAGCTTGTCGAGGTGTGAGCTGGAGAACTGCGCCTGCAGCTGTTGATAGATGAGTGAGGGAGTGAGTGAGTGAGTGAGTGAGTGAGTGAGTGAGTGAGTGAGTGAGTGTCTGCGCGGGACTCACGAGCGCGTCGCTGGGAGTGGCCCCGCGGACCAGCTTGTCGAGGTGTGAGCTGGAGAACTGCGCCTGCAGCTGTTGATAGATGAGTGAGGGAGTGAGTGAGGGAGTGAGTGAGTGAGTGAGTGAGTGAGTGAGTGAGTGAGTGAGTGAGTGCGCGGGACTCACGAGCGCGTCGCTGGGCGTGGCCCCGCGGACCAGCTTGTCGAGGTGTGAGCTGGAGAACTGCGCCTGCAGCTGTTGATAGATGAGTGAGGGAGTGAGTGAGTGAGTGAGTGAGTGAGTGAGTGAGTGAGTGAGTGTCTGCGCGGGACTCACGAGCGCGTCGCTGGGAGTGGCCCCGCGGACCAGCTTGTCGAGGTGTGAGCTGGAGAACTGCGCCTGCAGCTGTTGATAGATGAGTGAGGGAGTGAGTGAGGGAGTGAGTGAGTGAGTGAGTGAGTGAGTGAGTGAGTGAGTGAGTGAGTGAGTGCGCGGGACTCACGAGCGCGTCGCTGGGCGTGGCCCCGCGGACCAGCTTGTCGAGGTGTGAGCTGGAGAACTGCGCCTGCAGCTGTTGATAGATGAGTGAGGGAGTGAGTGAGTGAGTGAGTGAGTGAGTGAGTGAGTGAGTGAGTGAGTGAGTGAGTGTCTGCGCGGGACTCACGAGCGCGTCGCTGGGAGTGGCCCCGCGGACCAGCTTGTCGAGGTGTGAGCTGGAGAACTGCGCCTGCAGCTGTTGATAGATGAGTGAGGGAGTGAGTGAGTGAGTGAGTGAGTGAGTGAGTGTCTGCGCGGGACTCACGAGCGCGTCGCTGGGAGTGGCCCCGCGGCCCAGCTTGTCGAGGTGTGAGCTGGAGAACTGCGCCTGCAGCTGTTGATAGATGAGTGAGGGAGTGAGTGAGTGAGTGAGTGAGTGAGTGAGTGAGTGAGTGTCTGCGGGGGCTCACGAGCGCGTCGCTGGGCGTGGCCCCGCGGACCAGCTTGTCGAGGTGTGAGCTGGAGAACTGCGCCTGCAGCTGTTGATAGATGAGTGAGGGAGTGAGTGAGTGAGTGAGTGAGTGAGTGAGTGAGTGAGTGTCTGCGCGGGACTCACGAGCGCGTCGCTGGGAGTGGCCCCGCGGCCCAGCTTGTCGAGGTGTGAGCTGGAGAACTGCGCCTGCAGCTGTTGATAGATGAGTGAGGGAGTGAGTGAATGAGTGAGTGAGTGAGTGAGTGAGTGAGTGAGTGAGTGTCTGCGCGGGACTCACGAGCGCGTCGCTGGGCGTGGCCCCGCGGACCAGCTTGTCGAGGTGTGAGCTGGAGAACTGCGCCTGCAGCTGTTGATAGATGAGTGAGGGAGTGAGTGAGTGAGTGAGTGAGTGTCTGCGCGGGACTCACGAGCGCGTCGCTGGGCGTGGCCCCGCGGACCAGCTTGTCGAGGTGTGAGCTGGAGAACTGCGCCTGCAGCTGTTGATAGATGAGTGAGGGAGTGAGTGAGTGAGTGAGTGAGTGTCTGCGCGGGACTCACGAGCGCGTCGCTGGGCGTGGCCCCGCGGACCAGCTTGTCGAGGTGTGAGCTGGAGAACTGCGCCTGCAGCTGTTGATAGATGAGTGAGGGAGTGAGTGAGTGAGTGAGTGAGTGTCTGCGCGGGACTCACGAGCGCGTCGCTGGGCGTGGCCCCGCGGACCAGCTTGTCGAGGTGTGAGCTGGAGAACTGCGCCTGCAGCTGTTGATAGATGAGTGAGGGAGTGAGTGAGTGAGTGAGTGAGTGTCTGCGCGGGACTCACGAGCGCGTCGCTGGGCGTGGCCCCGCGGACCAGCTTGTCGAGGTGTGAGCTGGAGAACTGCGCCTGCAGCTGTTGATAGATGAGTGAGTGAGTGAGTGAGTGAGTGAGTGAGTGTCTGCGCGGGACTCACGAGCGCGTCGCTGGGCGTGGCCCCGCGGACCAGCTTGTCGAGGTGTGAGCTGGAGAACTGCGCCTGCAGCTGTGCAGCTGCAGCTGCAGCAGGGCCGCCAGCTGCGAGGGCTTCGATAGCGTTCTCTATCAGCCGGTGCTGCTCTTCTAGGTGTTCGATCTTGATGTTCGCCTGTTGAGAGGACACGTGTCGATTTACAAACAATTGAAAAAAATCTTATTGATAAAGCCTATTATAAGTTGTCTGATTATATTTCAAACAAAAATGTTCCAAAAGTTCCGAAAGGCTATTTCCATAATTATGATAAGATGATGACAGATGATATGAGTTTGTGTTGACACCGTAACCGCGTCCGCGTCTAGGCAAACGTAGTGTAGGACGCCCTCAGGAACGGTGGCGTGACGATTTGCGCAAGGTGGCTGGCAGGAGCTAGATGCGAGTAGCCCAAGATCGATCTCAGTGGTGTGCAATCGGAGAGGCCTATGTCTAGCAGGGGACTAGGATAGGCCGTTGATGAACATTTTCTTTAGATTTAAAGTGATACTATGTTTGAGGAGCTCGATGGCGCAAGTGGTAAGCGCTTTCGGCTGCGATCGTTGAAGTTAAGCAACTTTCGCAGTGGTCGGTCATTGGATGGGTAGACTAAAAATTTACTATCTCGAGCTCCTCCGTGCTTCGGAAGGCACGTTAAGCCGTCGGTCCCGGCTGCATCTGCAGTCGTTAGCACCCACCAATCCGCACTGAGCCCGCGTGGTGGGGCATGACCCAATCTCCCTATTCCATCCATAGGGAAGGCCTGTTCCTCAACAGTGGGGACATTAATAGGCTGATGATGATGATGAATAACATTATGTTTGTTGACAGTTGAAACGTTACCCTCGCACCATGGACTATATCCGGCCCAAGGACGACAAGCGCGCGCGCAAGCGAGCCGAGATAAGGGCGAGGAAGGAGGAACAGAAGACCAGGCAGATGGAGGAGATCGCCAGGCTCAAAGCTCTGACGATGTTTGAAATATTTGGAGCGAAGTATACCTGCCGCCGGGGAAGTTAGGATATACAAAGATGGCTCCAAAACCAACATTGGTACTGGAGCCGGTGTCTTCTCAAACGACCTCAATATAAAAATATCCACATCCTTAGACAAACTAAGCACAATCTTCCAGGCGGAATGTATTGGCATTAGCAGAGCGGCACAGGCGGTTGCAGCCAGAGACATCAGAGAGTTCAACATTAAGATCATCTCTGATAGTTTATCCGTGCTTCAAGCCCTACGTAGCAACACAATAAACTCTGTCCTGGTAATAGAGTGCCACAATGCACTTCAATCCATTGCGGTAACCAACACGGTAACTCTGCAATGGATAAAAGGACACAGCAACTCAATCGGAAACGACGCAGCAGACGAACTGGCTAAGAGGGGAGCAAACACAAAAGTGTATGGTCCGGAACCTCTTCTGCCCATACCTCAGGCCCAAATTAAAACGTGGCTGCGTGAAAGAACTCAGAAACTACACTTGACTGAGTGGAAAACAGGTGAAGGTTGCCGGCAAACGAAAAACGCAGTTCCGGCGGCAAACAAGAGACTTGCCCGCACCCTTACCAGACTTAATAAGCACAAACTCCGCATAATTATAGGAACCCTAACTGGTCATTGTCCCCTAAACAAACACCTATACACAATAGGAGTAACAGACAGCCCCCTATACAGAGGATGTATGGAGGCAGAGGAAACGCCACAGCATGTCATTATGGAATGCAGGAGTGTGGCCGACCAACGGGCACGACTTCTCCAGTCATCCGCATCGCTTCCGGAAGCTTGCAGCAGTCTGCCAAGACTGCTCTCCTTCTGGATTAACCTAGGCTGGCTGGAGTAAACGGGAATGTTTCAAGACACGCACAATGGTCCAATGATTAGGACTAAGTGCGGAAACCGCCCTGAAAAAAATGATGTGGTGTCGTGAAACACCAGGTAGGAACGAAGTTCCTTCGGCTAATGTAGTTCCGCGCCTGCAGCCAGTTATATGAAAATAAACGTGGCTACTCACGAGTAAAATGTATCTATAATGTGAGTATTCGCCACGTGCTTGTCCATGAATTCATGAGTATAGACTATGCATTGGCGGGGTGGAGTGGTAATAGAAAGAGAAGGGATGAGAGAACGAAAAGAAAGAGGGAGAAAGAGAAAGGTATTATACACTACTCGCTTGTGTATGCGACTGTCGCGCCTGCGCGCGTCTCATTTAACGGTTTTATTCCACGCACTTTTTTCCACGGATTTTTTCTTACGGTTTTAGTTTTTTTTTTTTTTATATTACTAGGTAGGCAAATGACTCTACCCCACCTGATGTTAAGCGGTGATAAAGTCCAAACGCGAAGATAGCTGGTACAGCAGTTATTAACTGCTACACCAACCATCCTCACCTTGCCGGCCCGCAAAAATGCTTCTTCACGCCTCTCTTAAAGGACCCCAGATTATAGGAAGGAGGGAACGGTTGCGCGGGTAAAGAATTCCACTTACGAATAGTACGACAAAGAGATGAGTCGCCAAATTTCTTTGTTCGTGTAGGAATAGTGGCCACAGTAAGTCGATGGCAACGTAGGCCAGCGCGCGTGGTCCTCTGAAGAAAAGGTGATGGAGGGATAAGCAAGAATAGCTCCTCAGAACACTCGCCGTGGTATATTCGGTAGAATGCGCTTAATGATGCCACATCACGGCGTAATTGTAGAGACTCGAGTTTCTTAGTTGCCTCTTCATCGCCAATGATGCGGGCAGCGCGCCGCTGCAACCTATCCAAGGCATCGAGTAAGTACTTTAGTATCATATTTTTTTCAGTTCGGTCGCGCAGCAAAATCCCTATCCGCTCCAAGCCTGCCGTAAGGAACTTCGTTCCAAAAACTAACTAACTAACTGTATACCTGCCGCACTGTGAGCACGGCGCGACTCAGCTGCGCGGCGAGAGCTTCGCCCGTCTGTCGAGCAGCGGCCTCTTGCTGCTGCAGCTCATGCTGGTGATGCTGCAGCGTGGCAGCGCTTTGGAGTCTCGCGGCGACCTCCGCCTCAGTCTCGGCCGCTGCTGCCTCTTGTGCGGACACCTGCGACCGTAGTTTCTCCACCTGTCGGGACAATCGCGAGATTGATGATAGATATAATTTTTATTATTTTAAAGCATGTAACTGCTTGATGTTTAAATTTAAAGAAAATATAACTAGAAAAAAATTGCCTTGCAGCTTAAGAATGGCTAGAAGAATTTCGACGCCGTCCGTGAGGGCCGCGGTAGCATAGTTGGTCAGTGCATTCGCCCGGATTGCGAAGGGTGCGGGTTCGAGTCCCGTCTGCTGCCTGGTCCGCGTGGATTTTTTTCTAATTATATTTTCTTTAAATTGATGATAGATATGTAGATAGATAGATAATGCGTTTATTTTTTTTCTTCAACATACATATACATTTACGGACAGAGTAATACAATAAACAAAAAGATACAAGAAATCAGCTATGAAATATCCATATGTATGCTGCTGAAATCAAAAGGCCAAGGCTCGGCTAAACATTGCCAGTTTTAAGGCAAAATACCGATTTTCAGCCATCACCTTTATGATGCTGTGCGTTTCGCAACTTAACGCTACGTTTGACGAACGACATCTTCGATTTGGTATAATTTTTATTTTTTAAGCATGGAACTGCTCTATGTTTAAATCTAAAGTAAATATTTCTAGAAAAAATTCCACGCGGCCCAGGCAGCAAACGGGGCTCGAACCCGAACCCTTCGCTACCCAGGCGAATGCACTGACCATTATAATAACTCGTCCCTGATGGCCGTGTCGAATTTTTTCTAGCCTTTCTTAAGCTGCTGTATTATCTTTAGATTTAAACATCAAGTAGTTACATGCTTAAATTTGCCATTTCTTCTTTAAGATGTTTAATAATTGTAAAGGACTTCATTTGACATTGTGAGTTACCTACAATGAAAAAAGATGGCGCTGCCTTGCAGCTTAATATTTTCTTTAGATACAAATAGGTAATTAAAAATCATACTCTTGGGAGAGTATGATTTTAACATTTATAAAGAAATCAATACCTCTTCGCACTCCAGTATCCAGATACTTATAAAAGAATATATTATAACAATAAAACTAGTTTTACGGGTTAATGCACGAACTTTATTTATTTATTGACGTTTTGCAGCCTTTTCAGGTCTGCATCGTCAGAATAATGATTTTTTATTTAAAATTGTCGAGCTACCTTCGAAAGACTTACATTGAGCGTTCGGTTATTTCATTGGAAGATTTTTAAAATTTTATTGTCTATGTATGAATTTATTATTTAATTTACTTAATAAAGTATTTTATTTAAAATTCTTGTTTGTAATTTTGAGTTTATTTATTTATTTGACCTTAACTACCGTAAACTACCACCGGTTCCAAAATTGGGAGACCTTCCTGAGAAGAACCGGCGAAACAAACTCAAGAGAGGCTTTCTATCTCCTTGTTGTGTTAAATTATGCAAACAAAAAGAACTAATAGTATCTGATGGTCTTGCAGTGTGTGCTCGGGGTTGGGATTTTATCTCCTGTATAATAGGTTCCCAAGCTGGTGGTATATACCAACGAAATGAAAAGGCTGCGAAACGTCAATAAATAAATAAAGTTCGTGCATTAACCCGTAAAAACTAGTTTTATTTAATGAGTGATGTGCGTGAAAACCTAAGAAACAAATATATTATAACAGTTTTTTTTATTACCATTCTACAAATAACTCGACCCAATATTATAACCACATTTGAATTAACATTAACCGGTTTTCAATCTACGAACCAAAGCCATCTTTTCCTCATTTCTGTAACAATGCTATACAGTTTCATTAAAGTTCTGAATTTATTAAGAGGAACATGAAACTTCATTAAATAGAAACAATACAAAGAACTCATATTATTGTTCTTATAAAAATAAATAACAGTGTCTTAAACAAATTAAGTGAATTATTTCCAACTAACGGCCGCCCGTGACTTGTGAATTAAAAGTAAATCCATGCAATACATTTTGAGTTTATCCAGGACATACATACAGACAAACAGACAAAAATTCTAAAACCTATATTTTTGGCTTCGGTATCGATTGTAGATCACACCCCAAGTACTCCTACCATTTTATTATATATGTATACTAGCTGACCCAGCGAACTTCGTACCGCCCTAAAAAAATAGGGGTTGTCCAGCGGACAAAATTGTGAATCTAAACCATTCTCAGATCCCCTTGAACACACACAAAAAATTTCATCAAAATCGGTCCAGTCGTTTAAGAGAAGTTCAGTGACATACACACTCACAGAAGAATTATATATATAAAGATAGAGTCCCAACAATAATCATGCAAAAAATACAAATATTAACAAAGAGCATAACTTATTTAAAATCTCACCTGTGCTTTTAAATCGTTTAGTCTCTTTTGTGCTTCTCCTTTTTGGTTTTCTAACTGTTTTAATGTGGCGGACAACGTGTCGAGCTCGCTCTGTCAAAGAAATAAAAAAATAAATACGCTTCTTCCTTAATAAAGGCAATGCTATTTTTTGTTAATTGAGGATCCCGATGGCGCAAGTGGTTATCGCATTCGGCTGCGATCGTTGAAGTTAAGCAACTTTCACAGTGGTCGGTTATTGGATGGGTGACCAAAAATCTTCCATCTCGAGTTCCACCGTGCTTTGGAAGGCACGTTCAGCCGTCGGTCCCGGCTGCATCTGCAGTCTGCAGAATGAATTACTTAATTCTAGAAATTACAAAAGATATATAACTTATACTATAGCCTGAACTAGGTAAACCTGTGTTTCAAGCAAAAGTCTTCTACAACTACATATATATATATATATATATATATATATATATATGGGTGTGTGTGTGTGTATACAATAATCAAAACTATAATTGTTAATATAAAGCCAAAACAATAATTAACTAAACCTAGCATTATAATATACCATAAATTAAATGTACTCTAAGATAAGGTACTATTTATTTTGAAAAAGGACATCTACATCAAGGTATTGTCATAAACGCTCTCGAAACGTAACCGCGAAAGTGCCAGAGATCGAATTTGCCAGATCACCGCGGGTCGCGATTAAGGTCGAGTAATGCGGCTCATTTCAGAATGCAGTGCTTATGCAGTGCGACGTAAGGGAGAAAGTGCAACGACATCTGCACTTGTTTACAAGTTATGCGTGTTACCTGCGTAGGTATAAGCAGGTATTTCTCAATTTAACAGGTACTTTCTAGAATGCGTCGATCGGCGTATATAAGCGCGATTGGCGCCGCGCAGAGACAGTTGAGTTTCAACAGCGATTTCGGAGCGAATCCAAAGGCGATCAAAGTGCAACAAAAGTGTTCAAGTGCTATAGTTTAGAGACTCGTATAGTGAAATACAGTGTTTAGTGAGTGTTTTGTAATTAACATTGTGTGTTAATTGTGTGAACTGTGTGGTGAATAAAGAACTGTCAAGCGTGAACTGGCATATAATTTCGAACCCCATCCCGACACGTAACAGTATCGTGAATAGTAAGTTTAGGCATTAATAGGCTGATGATTGAGGAGCTCGATGGCGCAAGTGGTTAGCGCGTTCCGCAGCGATCGTTGAATTTAAGCAACTTTCGCAGTGGTCGGTCATTGGATGGGTGACCATAATTTACTATCTCGAGCTCCTCCGTGTTTCGGAAGGCACGTTAAGCCGTTGGTCCCGGCTGCATCTGCAGTCGTTAGCACCCACCAACCCGCACTGGGCCCGCGTGGTGGGTCATGGCCCAATCTCCCTATTCCATCCATAGGGAAGCCTGTGCCCCAGCAGTGGGGACATTAATAGGCTGATGATGATGAGGCTGATGATGATGAGGCTGATGATGATGATTTAATATCGTTGGTATGGTGCACCCTACCTGCAGGCTGTCCGCCTCGCCGGCCTTGACGCCGAGCTCGCGCTGCTTGGCGGCCAGCTCGGCGTCGAGCGCGAGCCGCTCGCGTGCTAGAGTGTCCACTTCGCGAGCTATCGCCTCCATCTCCGGCGTCGGCTGCGGGCCTAGGCTCAGCGCCGGCTCGTGAGCTTGCGACGATTGCTGAACAATAACAAAAACTTTATAAGTAAATAAATAATAAATGAATATTTCCAACACTCACACCAATTAGCCTAGCCCCAAAGTATGCAATAGAAGGCTTAAATCTAAAGAAAAGTTTACTAGAAAAAAAAACCTACATGCGAAGAGATGGCGCTGCCTTGCAGCTTAAGGCTAGAAAATTTTCGACGCGGCGAATAGGGCCGTGGTAGCATAATGGTCCGCTGCCTGGTCCGCGTGGTTTTTTTTTTCTAGTAAACTTTTCTTTAAATTTAAACATCTAGCAGTTAAATGCTTAAAAATAAAACACTATAAGGCTTGTGTCATGGGATACTAGGGTAACGGATAGAGTACATATGTTAGTATATTTTTATAGAAATACATATTAAACATCCATGACTGGAGTACAAATGCTCGTATTCATCACACAAACATCTGCACCCACCGGGATTCGAACCCGGGACCTCTCGAGTCGGCGACACCATGATACCCGGCGTACAAACCGCTCGGCCACGGAGGTCGTCCAAGTCGCAGCACGAAACGTGTTGGGGGGAAACAGAGGTGCGCGGGCGGGAGTGCGTTGCGCCGATTGGCTCTCCAGTCGTACCCATGAGCAGCTATACCTGGCGCGTATTGTTAGCGCTAGAGTTACGTGCCGCGACCTGTAAATGCTAACTCAGACGAAGCCAGGAGTTTGTTTAGAAACGCAGCGAGTAACTCACACGGACAACTCGCAACGTCCGCCAACAACGGACGCAGCGGGTCAACTTATTTTAAAAACATCAACACATTATAGATATTAACGGGATTGTTACCATGTACCTTGTTTTTTATGAGTCTCCGATATTTCGGCACTGTTGCAAGCGCCATGATCACGGAGTAACTGAAGATTGGTCAGGGAAGCGATTGAAATAACCAAACACAAGAATTTCAATCGTGAGGATCGGTTTAAATTGTCTAGTGTGTGGAATCCAGTGGTTCGTATGTGTAAAAACTGCAAAAATCAAAAAAGTGTCGTTCCGCGATCTGTGTGAGTATTGTGTGCCCGGAACAAATGCGAGTGAATAGTGAGAATGTGACCAGTGGTAGGGGTATCAAACGCAATAAAAGACGACGTCAGAGGGTAGACCGATATGTCTGCCAATAACATCTACCCGCAATTACTTGAGTTACTCCGTGATCATGGCGCTTGCAACAGTGCCGAAATATTGGACTCATAAAAAACAAGGTACATGGTAACAATCCCGTTAATATCTATAATGTTGGTGACCATGAAAGTTACAAAACAATATATCAACACATTTGTACAAATTAACACGTTATATCGTGGCAGTAAAGTTTAATGTTGATTGTATACGAGCAAGCATTTCCAAACACGACTGTTTGAAAATTACTCACAATAGATGAATGTGCGTAATTTTACTGCCGCCACTTTTTGAGCGCGATTGTGAGGCTACTTGTTTCAATACGTCAATAGGTACAACACTAAAAAATACCGGAAAAACAAAAATATCTGTTAGCTTCCAAATACGATTTTCAAAATCATTTCTCTATGAAATATCTGTCACTTCTGTTAAGTCGACAATATCATGAGTGTCAGACTATTACAGTGCATATTTATCGCAATTCTTTTAAAGATTGTAATATGTACTGATAAAAGTAAAGACCAACTTAAAATATTACAGAAAAGACGCCACAATTATGTCGCCAAAAAGTGGGAATTCGAGAGTGACGACGGATTACAATACCCAAGTGAGAGCTGAATATCTGCTATGATAGACCGAAACCATATATATTTTCTATTTATTCCTTATTTTTATTTATTATTTCATGACATAGGCGTCTATTAGCCACTCATGCAACCGTCAATTAATTCCATCAGCAATGTACTTTAATTATATACACCATAGATACCGTATTAACTGCACGGAAGCGACGCGAAAAATATCTACTACATATGGTAGATATGCACGTTGCCACACACGGACACATTGACTGCTTTAGTGCAATCTAACATTAAAGTCGCACGCATACATTGCACGTAACATGAGCCGTTTCCTTTGCGTGGTTTATTATATAAAGATTATTATATTTATGATACTAGTGGCCCGCCCTCGCTTCGCTTCGGTGTAGAGCTGTAGTGTAAACTATAGTTTTTGTTCTCAGGCTTGTGCTATAAACAATGACTTTATTTATATAATTACACGTGTTATTGTGAGTCAACCATAAAAGATAGACATATGCTGTTGCGGGATATTTTTTAGACAATTTTATGTAGAATATTTTCGTTATACATGATTTCTATGTAACTTTAACCATTAAGGCTGCACACGCGACGGAAGCTTAAAAAATGGAGTAACTTCTCCCGTTTTCCCAACATTTCCCTTCACTACTCTGCTGCTATTGATTGTAGCGTGATGGAAAGTATACTATAACCTGCCCAGGAGTATGAAGAATAATTGTACCAAGTTTCGTTAAAATCCGTCGAGTAGTTTTTGTTTCTATAAGGAACATACACACAGACAGACAGACAGACAAAAATTTTACTGATTGCATTTTTGGCATCAGTATCGATCACTAATCACCCCCTGATAGTTATTTTGAAAATATATTTCATGTACAGAATTGACCTCTCTACAAATTTATTATAATTTATGATATAACAGGCGTCCATTAGCCACGCTGCAAGTCAGTCAATTCCATCAGCCATAAATGATGGCAGGCCACGCCCGACTGTGAGAACTATAAGAAGTCATCAGTCAAACCATTAAACGACAGGTTATCTATCAGTCAAAACTGAACTTGAATGCCAGCAAACTGACAGCAAATCCAACTGTCTAATGACCGCCTTAGATCAATCAGTTAAAATTCTTATAGGAGGCGATAAGGCTAAGCTACGTCACATTTCTAAAGTATGGTCGGAGCATTACAAGTGCTTACATCGAGTAGCGGAACGTGTGACGTCATCTGGTCGACTCTCCGCGGTGTACAAAGCCGTCATGGAAGCAGCGCCTGTAACTCTGCCGTGCACTTTATGCATCGGCCCGGGAGAAAGGCCACTACTACAGTGGCTAAAATCACAAGTAAGTTTCCGCAGAACTGGCGTTTTTGGCAATTAACTGAACAAAATACCACTTAAATAGATATGGCTCTTGTTTCTTCCTATTAACTTAAGTTTAAATGAGAGTCGTTGACAACTGTAAGAGCGAGACATAGCCTCATTAAAGAGGCTTTGTCTCGCTCTTTCTACTTCTTCTTTATGCGGCCAAACTAAAGACTATAAAGAACTCTTCTCTTTGCCATTGCAAATAAAACATATTTTATGGGCACATGGATTTATTGCCTTAACTTGTGGAAATGCTGACAGATACAGCATACAATACAGATAGGCAAAATATCGTTCCATTAACAACTACCTCCTAGTATACTCAAGTAACCCAAATAGTAAATGCTACGTTTGCAGTGAAATTAACCGCTATTAAATGGCAATTCCGGACGACCAGGCGCGGCGAGGTCTTTCACCCTAATGTTTTCGAAGTTCCTCCCATTCGCACGAAGCGATTTGCTTCCACTTTCATTATGCGAACGGTTAGGGAGTGGAACTCCTTGCCGTCTGTTTTCCCGGACCAATATAATCCGGACATCTTCAAAGCCACAGTGAAAAGGCATCTTCTAGGCAGGAGTGTACCATCCTAGGCCACATGATCGCTTTCCATCAGGCAAAATTGTGTTCAAACGCCTTGCCTATTAAGCATTAAAAAAATTGCTTAACACAATAAATTATTAACAGCGAAAGTAAGAAACCTGCAATATTCTCACTTTCCGTGCTGAGTATGATAAACCATTTTCATATGGCGGTAAAAGTCTGTAACATGTCATTACATAAATTTGTTCTAGTCTCTTAGCTCCCCATTCGAGCCAATGGTCCCAAAATATCGCATAGTGGCCGAGGACTGCGGGAACTTGACGATACACAACGCAAGGCGCGAAGACAGCGGCGTGTACCAGTGCAAGCTGGGGCACAGCGTCGGCGGTATTGTCGTACTTGATGTTGTGGACCCCAACGCGGGATACGATGTTGTAAGTACTACAAAGAATATACAGAAGACTACAATTCTTTTCGCCACTTTATCCTCGTGAATTTAAGAATCTATAATCTATGTTTAGTGGTCTACATCGCGACAAGAATAGGGATGATGACTATTTTTTTTTCTTCGTTTATCAGGTAGATTATCGAAAAGTATTGGACACGTATTTTTTCTTCTTTTACATAATATAAACATTGCAGAGATATATTGATTTGAAAAGTCTCATGACGTCACGTTTGAGTACACTTATAAGTGAAAATTCACTCAAAAGTGACGTCACGAGCACCTACTCCCAAACTTTGACGCGCTATAACTTTGTCATTTTTTTGTTGATTGCCCAAAGAAAAAAAACCTGTCCATTATTTTTTGATCATCTAACTGACGGACTAAATAGAATTTCGTTTACTGTACCCCGTCATCGCCCCTATTAAGAGGCTTTCACAGTTCACAAACATACCAAAAAAGCCCGACCTCTCGCGCGTTATGCCCTAGTATATAACTAGGGCAGCGCTGCCTCATCCCCTTCTCAGGGGTCGATCCCTGCCGATGAATCCTTAAAAGACCTTCTGGCCAGAGGCAAATACTGTTAATTACTTACTGCGGTTGGAAAGAAAGGCAAAGTATCGACCTGGCAGCGGTTATAATTTTTTTGTCAGTAGGTATAATCATTTTCTGATACAACTTTGTAGGTGAAGCCTTATTCCTCCCGCGGCCCCCACCCCGCCTCCGCGGTGTCCCTGCGAGTGTACAATGTGTCCGTGAGCGTGTTCACCGATTGGTCGCCTTGGAGCGAGTGCAGCGATTGCGGTAGGGTCGGCAGAAGGAGGAAATATGGCTTCTGTTACATCAAAATCGAAAACAGGGATAAATCGAAGGAAGTACGTACCCTTTCATCAAACGCAGATTTATCCTAATGAACGAACATTTTCGCCTACCTACTAAGGAGGTGTCCGATACGTATTGTCGCATCATTTGCTATGCAAGTTGAGTCTGAATTAAATCATCATACAGGAAACACGTGTCATCAATTCGCAATCACCTGATAAAGAAATCTCAACCTTATGTCAAAGACAGTGGGAAAAGATCTAGATCATGGTGACACTCGAAAAAGCTGACAAGACAGCAATTACAGCACACTTGTCTAGTAGACGAATATGCCTATTCATTCCTAACATTGCAGACCTAATTTGTTTTAAATTAAATAAGTTTGGGCATTAAATAAAATTAAAGGGTTTGACCAGTGAATGATTTGTCGGTATTCTACGCAGATCGTAAATGATGCAGTCGCACGCACTAATTTACTGGATAAAGACGACGAGTTGTTACTGCAACACACATCACGGCTGCTTAAAGGTTAAATCCAGTTTTCATGTACTTTCAGCACTTACACGACCCAAGAAACTAAATTGTACAATATTGAGTAATTAGGTTCCATTTTCACCGCTACAAATCAACCTAGAATAAAGGTAACAGCACAGTCAAAGCTAAACATTTTTTTTATATATTCTGAAGCACAAAAATTATATAATTACTAGATGACCCAGCGAACTTCGTATCGCCATAAAAATATGTTTTTTTTATGCCACTTTATAAAAAAAAATGCGCATCCATTTTTTTTATAAAGTGGCATAAAAAATACATATTTTTATGGCGATACGAAGTTCGCTGGGTCATCTAGTAATAATATAATTTTTGTACGCGCGTGAGAAGTTATACTTCTTTAGCATCATTAAAAATATTTTTAATAATTACAATAAAATAATAAAAGGACTGGAAAAGGATAGTTAACACAGTCAATTAACTTCAGTTTTAATTTGAAAAATTAAATAAATATTCAAAATATTCAATTAAAATCACTACTGAATTTAAGTTATTAGTCCATATGTAATTAGCACTTGTAAGTAACTAAAACACGTTGTGTCTATATAGAAACTAGAAACATGTGGATAAATATTATAAATATGAAAACAGTGATCAGAGGCGACGAGCGTGCCAACATTGTTTTTGACAACGCGATCATCTTATGGAGCTCCGTGGATCGTTCAAAGTACCTTTCGAACAGATGTCTAATAATGGTGGATTATTAACCACTAAGTGGTTAAATATATAAAAGTGGTGGGAATATATAAAATTCTCGTGTCACAATGTTAGTTACCATACTCCTCCGAAACGGCCTGACCGATTTTTATGAAATTTAACATTCATATTCCGTTGGTCTGAGAATCGGCTACTATATATTTTTCATATCCTTAAGTGATAATGGTTGTCCACCTGTAACGTAGTGTTATGAAACCTACATTGCGCCTCCGCGCCAAAATTCAAACTATTGGTTATTGTAACGTAGTGTTCTCATATGGGTTAGCAGGAATGTTATCCCAGGAAATTGATAGAACACTACGTTACACAACCCTAAAATTATTTTTGGACAATATTTATTTTTTGATAATGTGGTATTAATTAAAAAATACATACAACCCTAAATTTTCTCTTCTACCACCTGCCCCTATTTTTATGGCGGTACGAAGTTCGCTGGGTCAGCTAGTAAACACTCTATAACTCTTTCCTAGGTTATAACTTATAAAATTAATAAAATCTTCTAGCATTTAATACCAAAGCAGTGACAGTGAGTGAATCACACTACTATTATAAAGGCGAAAGTTTGTGAGTGTATATGTTTGTTACTTCTTCACATCTAAACGACTGGTGTGCTTTGATTAAAATTTAGTATGGAGTTAGAGGACACCCTGGATTAAGACATAGGCTACGTTTTACTGCGGGAAAGTATCCCTAATAAACCGCAGGTAACACCGCGGGACCCAGCTAGTATATTATATACACCATAAAACCATAGAACAGCCGAATACTAAAATAAATAGGTTTTAACTTCAGGGAGTTTCCTGCGTTGAAATCAACCAATGACTTTTTTATGGATTATGACGCAAAAAGCATTACATTCAAAATTATAATCGTTTGCGCCGATACTGTAATATTATAAAACCACTGACTAAGATATATAATACAGAGTATTGCTTTTAGTAAAGGATTTCTTGGAGTCAAATACGATTTTCCAGTTATCGAAGCGAAACAAGAATTCGCTACACACTGGCAAACGATATTACCGATACAGTTTTAAACTTATAAGGAAACTTGTAAATTTATAATTAGACAAACACAATTCGCGAAAATTAGTGGGCGCATAGAAAAATTCAGTAACACTTTAAGAATAATGAAAAACTCGAAAATCAAAATTACTGCAAGTAAAAGCAGAAAAATTATGCAGTAATAACACGGGAAATAAAGGGTTATTTATTCACTTTAAAGTGCTTTGTCGTCGTCGATAGTCTTTGACCTATTGGAGGCCCTGGGCATATTAGGATAATGGGACCCCTATGACTTCCGTTTGGTGATTTAACAGGAACAAGGGACTTTGTATTTGATCTAAGGGGGCCCGCTATCGATCGCAGGGCCCTGGGCACTTGCCCAAAGTGCCCACTGGGAAGGACGGGTCTGTTTGTAATGAAATATTAATTTAATAATAGGCTATTTAACAGTATTAAAACTACATAACAATTATTGGCACCTAAATTAAATATGAATATGAGCAGCGATATTACCATTCTCAGATAACAAATAAATAATAACTTTGCTAAAAAACACATTAAATAACAATTATTTTTTTGAACCATGGTCACGGGATTGGCGAAGACTAAAATGACGTCACACGCTAGTAAACTTCCGGTCAAAGTTGTATTGTTTGACGTTTTGATGACAGCCGTGTTACCTCACATACTAGTGCGAAGCCATAATTACCAGAGAAACGTTTTCGCGGCAAATTGAAAATTAATGTTTGTTTTAGTTTTTTTTACTGTAATACACAACAGAATGATGAATATCCATATTTTATGGACTCCATAAACATTAGTAGATCACGTGTGATCGTTTTCTAAAACTTATCAAATACTCTCTTCCAGCATTCACAGATGGCGTACCTTGCCGTTCCAGAATCTTACAATCGAAATTCCTAATACTAGCAAACGTAAGTCAGCGACGCGACGAAATCATGCTGGGGCTTTGTAAAGTAAGTTACTTATTTAAAATGTTTTTTCAGATTCCTATTTTTAATTACATACAATTTATGTACTAACAATAAAATTATATATTATTTTAAACTTTCATGGTCACCAAAAAATTAGTAATATTATAAGTTATTTACGGGATTGTCATCATGTACCATGTTTTTAGTAACTCAGTTACTCCGTGATCATGGCGCTCGCAACAGTGTTGAAATATCGGAAATTCCCAAAAACAAGGTAAATGGTAGCAACCCCGTAAATAACTTATACAACTATAACAATAAAATTTACTTAAAAACCATGGTACTGGGAAAGCTTTTTTTTAATTCAAAGTTTTATAATAATGTATTTTATGTTTTAGCAATAAGGTTTAATTTAATTTTAAAATGTAACGTTGATCTGCACAGGTCAAATGCCCCATCCCCAGTTTATTCGAAGTACGGTCTGTCAAAGGTGCGGTGTTGGAGCGAGCTAACAATACCGCTGGCGTGTTCTCTCTCTTATAATTATGTATTTTATGTATTAGCAATAAGGTTGAATTTAATTTCAAAATATAACGTTGATCTGTACAGGTAAGATGCCCCATCCCCAGAGTATTCGAAGTAAGGTCTGCCAAAGGTGCAGTGTTGGAGCGAGCTAACAATACCGCTGGGGTGTTCTCTCTGTGGCAGCGACTGCCGACACCAGCTCCGAAGTTTATATCTACTCTCGTGTTCGCTGTGCGAGGGAAACCGTTCAATATTTCGTGTCCTGGGTATTTTTATTAAGTGATTTAGTTTCTCTTAGACAATAACCAATAAACCGATACACCAACTTACGTGATTAGTTATATTTAATTATAAACCACAAATTTGTTCGTCTAAAAAGTATAATTGTTTATAATATTCTCTCCAAATTTAACTGTTTAAAAACGCTGTCTCTAAGTTCTACTTATGTCAACATTACTATATAATATGAGCAGCTGTGCCCCGCGGTGTTACCCGCTGTTCATTAGGGATATTTTCCCGCAGTAAAACGAAGCCTATGTGTTAATCCAGGGTGTCAGCTAACTCCATACCAAATTTTATTAAAATCGCTCCAGCCGTTTAGACATAAGGAAGTAACAAACATACACACTCACACACACAAACTTTCCCCTTTATAATATAAGTGTGATTTCATGCCAGCTTTAAAACCATTAATAGATGCTGGACTTAAATTTCTCCATGTATATTGTGCAATATATTACGTGTATATTTTACAATGAGGGTGTTTATGAAAATTTACGTCACCAGTTCTAGCCACCGTGACGTGAGGTCTTCTGTGTGAAGTTTATGGCGCGATCTAATGGAACGAGCATTAAAATTTATCCATAGACTATGAACACATACGCTTTTTGACGGATGAGTAGATCTCTCGTCTCGGTGCTGCCACCTGGTGCCCAACATTCCAGAAAACTCTCATTACACTAACTAAAGGAAGAAAATGCTGACATTAATCCGTTTTTTATTATTGTTTTAATGACATTATTCCAGGATATCCCTAAGCAACACGCCCATATCATGGAAGGTAGGGAGCAAGGCATTGAACCCTCGGGCAGTGGACCGGGAGAGCGGCGGTCGAGTCCATCTCAACGCCAGGGACCAGCTTGTGATCTCCCGCGTGGAGTACTGTGACGCCAACCTATACAGGTCTGTGATGTAGAGAGGCAGGAAACCGTGATAATACCTGTCTCGTTGTCTTTGTAATCAAACCCATTATATGGGAGGTAATTTCGATCCTGTTGCTCATATATTCAAAGGACATAGCCAAGAAAGTGCTCTTAACGTGTATAAATATTTCGCACTAGCCCGTAACTATACAATATTTTTTTATTAATTATTACGTGTTTATTATTCTCATACAACTTTCGTGAAATAATCAAATGTCTGTTTCAAAAGCAAAATGTTCCGTTTTACAAAATAAATGAATAATGAATGAACACAAAAAAAATCTGTGCAAGTATATCTAAATAAACAATATTATTTCTAAACTCCTTCAAAATATGACGTATTTGGCCCTAATTTTTATTAGAACAAATCACGGAAGGCTTGAGACAAGGCTGTATGATAATTAATCGTTTAATTTTTGCAAATGGACAAAATAAAACTTCACGTTTTTCCTGTCACGATCACGGCCGACGATAACAAATTATTTGCATTTATTTTTGCTTAAAAAAAACTTTGAGTTAATCAGAGAAATGGGAATAAAGATTCTAAGAAAATGCGAAATTGGTCACTATGTAAATAATTGGCAACATCTTTTATCAACTTTAGTAAAGTAATGACATAGTAGGAGTTCTCATAATTTTCAAGATTGTAACTTTATCAAAAGTCCCTGAATCTTTTTTCATACAAATTATAAATACTTAGCCATTTACCATTAACTATTACTAAGTGCAGTATTTATACATTGCCAGGGCAGTCGCTCATACAAAACTTTACCATGTCCTTTCAAAACCATAGTCCGGTGTAGTTAATGGAAGTTTGCAGTTCAACCAAATTCATTGCCGTATATCAACTACTTTAAGAATTCCATTGTCTACAGAGACTCAATAAAATCATTAAATACTCAACTAATATTATAAAATAATTATAAATCAACGAAATGTAAGTATGCGCATGCGCATAACTTCCGAACGACAGCATCAAATTAGAAAATGGTTGGATCAAAAAAAATACGACGGCGCGAAATATGCCGAGTCAGCTAGTAAGAAATAAAAGATGTTTTCTTACAAATTGCAATCAGAATTACAACTCTTTTGACAGGGGCGTTCTTACTCTATGACCAAGGAAGCCATGACCCCGGCGGCAAAGCCATTTAAAGGCATTTGTTACTAACCTATCAATGGAGGTTAGGGGGAGGGGGGCAGTAAATCGTAAGTGGCTAGGAGTGCCAGATATTAAAATACGCCTTTGGAACAGTCAATTATTGTCACTGCCATACACCTTACTAATAGGGTATTTGACAAGTTTTAGAAAACGATCTCACGTTAATGACTAATGTTTATGGTGTCCGTAAAAAGTGGATATTCATCATTCTGTTGTGTATTTCAGTAAAAATAACTAAATCAAAAACTCCATTTTTAAGTTGCCGCGAAAACGTTTCTCTGGACAATATGGCGTCTTACTAGTGTGTGACGTCACACGACTGATATTAAAACGTCAAACGATAGAATGTACTGTCACTTTAACCGGAAGTTTACTTGCGTGTGACGTCATATTAGGCTTGGCCAATCCCAAGCGTTTTGGGTCACGTGACAGTAGATAAGAAAATTATTATCTTTTAGTGGGTTTTTAGTAAAATTATGAATTTTTTTTTTTGTAAAAATAGTCAAAACCCCTGCCAATATTCATTCTAAACACAGATGCTAACAATTGGAACTTTATTTTTAATACTGTCAAATACCCTATTCTTATGATTGTTACGACAGTTGCTGGCAACGCGACGTGCTCATAGGAACGGTAAGGCTGAGAACTTGGGAAGGCACGCGGCTAAGATGGAACCACCACGCCACGCTGGTACTGTGTTTAATGTTCGCAACGACTGCACTGCGTGTCTTAGATCGAATTACGCGCGACAAACGACGCCGTTTTGGGGCGTTGCGTAATTCAAGGAATGTATGATATTGGTGTGGGGGGTCATCGGGACATTGAATATTTCACTTAACTATATTTGAATTAGAACTATTTTGCTTAATTACCAGCGTCACCCCCTCAGTAATGATAATAATAAATGTGTAATGTCAAAGTACAGAAAAGAATATTTTATTTATTTATTTATTCTTTATTACCAAAAACAGTGAATGGCGGACTTAATGCTATAGGCATTCTCTACTAGTCAACCAGTATGGGTGTATGAGACGGATGTTTTGGCGATAGAGTACGAGCTACTAAAGTCAGAGAAAAAAATAATATATTTAATAGAACAGAAACTTTGCTGGATATTATGCGTTTAGTTACAAAATTGGTTAGTTACTTGAAATAAAAGTTATTTAATATATGAAAACTGTGATTTTAATTTAATGCAACATAATAACACTATCATTGAATGGAAACTTTTTATGATACAGGGCTTTGTTTTACAAATAGCACGGCATCGAGAAATAAGAGCCACTTAGATTGAGAACACTACATGTAGAATGGAGATGAGTACCATTAGATGACTAGATGTAAGATAAGCATGCGCGCTCAACACACGTTTCAAAATGTTTCAATGTTTTCGAAAAGGCACGACTGAAGAACTAAGAAGAACGATATAAATGGACACAGAATACCGATATTTGAGTTGAATTGATAAACTGTGTGTTGATTGATACACTTAAATATACTTAACATAAAAGTATAGACTACGTATGTTATATTGGTTTTTAATAACAAATTAAGGAAACCATAGGTTTTCAACACATTTGCTCAAAAAATGACGGCGAAGGGAAGCCAGACAGACTGGCGCCGTAACGTAAAGCTGTTTACTCTCTTATAAGAAGTTATTTTAAGTTTGAAAGTTAGTTTTCGGTAAGCACGTTCGGCTGCGATCGTTGAAGCTAAGCAACTTTCGCAGTGGTCGGTCATTGGATGGGTGACCAAAAATTTACTATCGCGACAGCACTGGGCCCACGTGGTGGGTCATAGCTAGGGTTGCAACGATATATCGGAATATCGATAATATCGAGACCAAAATATCGATATTTCGTAGACTAAATTTGAACACAATAATATCAATTAATTTACCTGCTATGACTATCTAAATTGAATAATATCGAAATAACAATTGCTTTGAAATCGCAAGAGCTTATACATGTATTAAAAAAATCTTGAACGCCAAGAAATATACTAAACTGGTGTGGATTCTGGCATGATTCTCTAAACCTAAAATTAAATTTGACAATAGTGTATCCTTGTCATTCTTTATACAGAATGAAAAGGAAAGACTGATGTTAAATTTAGTTTAAAGTTTAGATAATCATGCCAGAATCGACACCAACGTATATAGGCATAATCATATACCTAATGGTAACTCATGCACTTAAATAAAATCCTTGCCTCTCCTTCTAGATAATTGTCAACTACTGATTAATTGAAATTTAATATCATTGTAATATAACACAAAATAAAATTAAGAATCGTATACAAATCGTAAATTTTTTAAGCTCGTAATTTTGGAAGCTTTGGGTTTACCCTATTCTGAAGCCATGGGCACGCCCCTGAGACTAAGCAATTTGCGTATTTGATGTGCGCTAAAAAGCGGCGCGTGCTGCTGTATACATATACCTGCGTGTGGGGCGCGGCCAGGGCCGGGGCCGGGCCCGGGGCGGGCGGCATCATGTCGGGCGCGAGGGCGGGCGGGGGCGGGGGCGGGGGCGGGGGCGGGGGCGGCGCGTGCTGCTGTATACATATACCTGCGTGTGGGGCGCGGCCGGGGCCGGGGCCGGGCCCGGGGCGGGCGGCATCATGTCGGGCGCGAGGGCGGGCGGGGGCGGGGGCGGGGGCGGGGGCGGGGGCGGCGCGTGCTGCTGTATACATATACCTGCGTGTGGGGCGCGGCCGGGGCCGGGGCCGGGCCCGGGGCGGGCGGCATCATGTCGGGCGCGAGGGCGGGCGGGGGCGGGGGCGGGGGCGGGGGCGGGGGCGGCGCGTGCTGCTGTATACATATACCTGCGTGTGGGGCGCGGCCGGGGCCGGGGCCGGGCCCGGGGCGGGCGGCATCATGTCGGGCGCGAGGGCGGGCGGGGGCGGGGGCGGGGGCGGGGGCGGGGGCGGCGCGTGCTGCTGTATACATATACCTGCGTGTGGGGCGCGGCCAGGGCCGGGGCCGGGCCCGGGGCGGGCGGCATCATGTCGGGCGCGAGGGCGGGCGGGGGCGGGGGCGGGGGCGGGGGCGGGGGCGGCGCGTGCTGCTGTATACATATACCTGGGCGGGGGGCGCGGCCGGGGCCGGGGCCGGGCCGGGGGCGGGCGGCATCATGTCGGGCGCGAGGGCGGGCGGGGGCGGGGGCGGGGGCGGGGGCGGGGGCGGCGCGTGCTGCTGTATACATATACCTGCGTGTGGGGCGCGGCCAGGGCCGGGGCCGGGCCCGGGGCGGGCGGCATCATGTCGGGCGCGAGGGCGGGCGGGGGCGGGGGCGGGGGCGGGGGCGGGGGCGGCGCGTGCTGCTGTATTCATATACCTGCGTGTGGGGCGCGGCCAGGGCCGGGGCCGGGCCCGGGGCGGGCGGCATCATGTCGGGCGCGAGGGCGGGCGGGGGCGGGGGCGGGGGCGGGGGCGGGGGCGGCGCGTGCTGCTGTATTCATATACCTGCGTGTGGGGCGCGGCCAGGGCCGGGGCCGGGCCCGGGGCGGGCGGCATCATGTCGGGCGCGAGGGCGGGCGGGGGCGGGGGCGGGGGCGGGGGCGGGGGCGGCGCGTGCTGCTGTATTCATATACCTGCGTGTGGGGCGCGGCCAGGGCCGGGGCCGGGCCCGGGGCGGGCGGCATCATGTCGGGCGCGAGGGCGGGCGGGGGCGGCAGGCCGCGGGCGGCGCGTGCCACCAGCCACATGGCCAGCGCGAACTGCTCCCGGGACAGCTTGCCCGTGCCGCCGATGTCGCACAATGCCCTGCGAGTAGACAACAACCATAAACTACCATTTGGATCAAGTTGGCCGTTGTGGCGGCGACATCTACACTCAGCACTTATAACTAACATAACCAGAGGAAATAATCACTCGCTTCCTAGAGAGACGGCGCTACTGGCGCTGCGCTCTTGACGTCTGGAAGCCTAAATCACGCAAATGAAATTCGGACACTAACTCTTCATATATGCAATGGAGAGGCTGGTGCACTGAGACACAGGCGTCAGCTTAGTTTGGTCACCAGTCTCTCCAATCTTAGACCTAAGTTTTATAATCTGTTACTCATGAAGCATGTATAAGATTGTGCTGAGAAAATAAAGTTTATTATTATTATTATTAATGCCCGACCAACATCAATCGGGCCGCGGCCTCCGAGGTAACATCACCCAGGTCGGAGAAAGATCTTTCCCCTTTGGGCTTTCTGCAGCCGTAAATGACTGTCAGAAATAGTGCCACTAATCAATCACAGGTATATCAAGTGATAACATCGACCAATAGAGTCCACGAAAAGTCATAGGGGGCCATCCATAAATTACGTCACACTTTAAGGGGTAGGGAGGGGGTCGACAAAATGTGACATCGTGTGACAAGGGGTGGGAGGGGTCCTAAATTTCGTGACGTCACATTTCAAAATATATTAAGGGAGGGGGTCGACAAAATGTGACATCGTGTGACAAGGGGTGGGAGGGGTCCTAAATTTCGTGACGTCACATTTCAAAATATATTAAAATCTAAGTGTTGAAACTATTACTTTACGAAAGCATTAACAACCCAAACGAGAACAAAGTGGTGCTATGCCAGTTATAAATAATTTAAATGAGTGGGATCAATGTCCATGGACTCAAGATTATTAAGTTTGTATCTTATGTTTTGTTAATTTCTTTAATTAACATAGTCAATCACTTTTTGTTCGGTATTTTTTTTGTTTTGTTAATTGTTTGATTTGATTATAATAATAATGAAAAAACAATTTAAATGGAAATAAAACTGATTACAGAACCGCTGTTTTCATTCAATGATTTCTAAATGTAAATTTGCAAAATATGTGACGTCACACTAGGGAGGGGGGGAGTCTTACAAATGTGACCAGCTGTGACAAGGACGGGGGGAGGGGCAAAAAAGACATGAAATTCGTGTGACGTAATTTATGGATGACCCCTAGCTCACTTAAACGAATTTGTTCCAACACCGCCCTAAATTACGGCGACAGCTAACAAGCACCCAGCTGTAGAAGCGCCGAACAGCTAAGTGCTTGGTAGAGTATTCGAGAATGGTCTACTAGCATTCGAAGCGCGGACACCGTGTCGACCGCTTGCTTGCAACGCATAGCAAACAAGGCTTCAACTATCAAGCAGTCACAGCAATAAGCTCGCTGACAGCGAGCTCTCTGCTCATTTATGTTGTCAATGTTTAGTACATCTAAAGTGGCTTCCACACGATACAATTTTACGCCCAATTTGATTAGATTGACAATCGAATTGTGTTATGTGGACGGAAATATGAAATTGAAGGTCATTGGATGGTCGGTATCGCCCGATTCGAGATTGCCCAATCAAATTGGGTGGTGTGGACGCTGACTGGCCAATTTTTTAACGTAGTCACTGTGCAAGCGGCGTTCAGAGCGGGTGTGTGCGTTGACTTGTCTTTTGAGAAGAAAGATGGAGCAACTTGACGACAATATTATGTCTATTCGATCTGAACGGGAAATAATGGAGGAGATTTTAGATATATATAAAGACTTGCCATGCCTTTGGGATGTGTCTAACCCATCTCTTATCTATTAGACAAGTCCGTCCGTCCGTCTGTCTGTGGTGCTGTTTCAGCGGCCAAACCGTAAGAGATAGATAAAGAGAATATTTAAGTTATAAGTTAAGAATAGTCTGATAAGACTACAAACCGGATTTGAGTAACGTAGCACTTCCGGTTTTCGAGAAATCACGTGATTTCTATTTTGTAATTATCACAATTTTAATTAACTATTTAAAGGTTATTTTTTTTTTAAATCAGGTTTTGGTGAACATTTGGTTCACTGGTTTGCTAATTATATAAAAATAAACAAGCAAGGCATAATTTTTTAGAGATTTTGCTGAATAAGTGGAAAAATATTGATAAAAAATATTACTCTTTAAGTATAACTATATTTAAGTTTATTAATTGAGTCACTTAAATATAATATAACTATATTTAAGTGACTCAATTGCTTTCTTTTTAATAACCATTGTTTTGTCCACAGACTTCTTTTTCTTTTTTCTTATCTACATTTGTAGTTAGAGCCAAGATTAATCCAAGTTTTTGTTTCTAGGTAAGAGGCATCCTAATACAAACAAGTCCATTCAGCAGAACAACAAATAAAACTGAAATTGGCGATCTTGTTGTGTATGTGTAGACGGATGACCAGATTGTACCCAATTCAATCGGCAATCAGATTGGCAATCAAATTGTGTCGTGTGAAAGGGGTTTAAAGAGCAATGCTTAAAGCCCATATTTAAGTTATATTCGTTTCGCCGGATGGGAGCAAGGTCGTGGAAGTGGGTAAACCCTTAAGGGGCCTGGCCAGGATCGCGGTGCGGTAACATGAGAAGAGTGAGAATAGTTAATTCCCGGTTATGTCAATACTAACGCTGGTCTGCGTGCCCCGTTGAACAGAATAATGAACACCTTTAATGATAGTTTGAGCTCACATGATATTGACATTTTCCTGCTCTCAGACACTTCTTTCAAGACCAAAGTGTATGATCTTTTATCATAGTAGGTGTTTTAGCTATAAGTATAATATGTGCTATAAGTATTGCCTTGGTACGCCTCGACAAGCTTTTTGTTTCTACTGGATACTTATTTGTGTAGTGTACAACATATTTTTCTTTTAGTATAGAAAAAGAATAATACAAATATATATAAAACAAAACAATCCTAGTATTAATCTGTGGATAATGTTGTTGGTTGTACAATAAGTATAACATAATTTTTTACATAATTGTAAAATTGTATTAACATAATTGTAAGGCTTTCACTTAACATATATTGTACAACTGTTTGTTATCCCTAATAAAATAAAATAAATTCGCAGCGAACGCTTAATACGTGTATTTCGGTGCAATAACCGAACATTTATATTTTGCATATTTGCAATAATTGACACCGTCTTAGCGCCTAGCCTAATTTAGGTCATTAGCCGCGGTGCACAGCGAAAATCATAGTGTACATAGATTTCGACGCTTATATGGATGCACTCATGTACATAATAACATTATTGTAGTTTTTTAAGAATATTTGTGAACAAGTAATAAACTCGTAATTTTCGGTAACAATTTTATCATTTCAACATCCACTAAGCTCAGGCACCAACATTTTATGGTCTTTCGAGCCTTACCTCGCGCGCGTAAAATCTATTTTTGGAAGGTGAAAAAACAGTTTTTTTTTTTGTAATTAGATAGGCAAATGACTCTACCCCACCTGATGTTAAGTGGTGATAAAGTCCAAACGCGAAGATAGCTGGTACACCAGTTAGAAACTGCTACACTAACCATCCTCACCTTGCCGGCCCGCAAAAATGCTTCTTCACGCCTCTCTTAAAGGACCCCAGATTATAGGAAGGAGGGAACACGTGCCCGGGCAAAGAATTCCACTTACGAATAGTACGACAAAGAAATGAGTCGCCAAATTTCTTTGTACGTGTAGGAATAGTGGCCACAGTAAGTCGGTGGCAACGTAGGCCAGCGCGCGTGGTCCTCTGAAGAATAGGGGATGGAGGGATAAGTGAGAATAGCTCGTCCGAACACTCGCTATTTAGAACACTAGAATATTGGAATACAGCGTGCGTTGTGCGTGAATTTAGTGGTCTATCAAGCAACACAAGTAACCCTGTTTTAGTGATGTGCCGGCTGCGAAAGGATTAATAGCCTTTTATATCAGCAAGGGAACTTGGCTTGGTAGCCAGGTGATTCCAGCTTTATCATCATACAAGTAAGGTAGGTTTATTTTTACTCTTTTCATCATGGAAGACTATGTCAGCACGAAACACAAAAGACAACACACGCCGAAAAACTAAAAAAAAGTCTACTGCGCAAATTTGCCTTCGGTTTTACTCAAGAAATTAGCCGCTCCCTAAAAACAATTATTAAAAATTACAAACAGATATAAAAAAAATGAACCGTAGCGACTATTAACATATAGAATGAACTAAGCTTTCCCCTCGTTTGAGAACTCGTAATACCCCATCTCTAAGGACTTAATACAGATGAAAAAATACCAATAAAGATGATAACTTTTTTCTCCTCGTCTATCAGATAGGTTTGAAAATAGGATTATACACGTAATTTTTCTTTTTTTCATATAATCAATCGATGATATTATATACCCTAGATACACCTAGTGTGCCCAAAATGTGTCCCAATCAAGAAGTGCTTGAACATCACTTCTTGGTTCACAGTCACGCGCGGACCGTTGAAAAGTCAACATGCCGCAGACATTCGTGAAATAATTCGAAATAAATACTTATAGTACGTAAAGTGTCGTTTTTTCGACAGGTACCTAATCAATTTTTGTTAATTTAACGCATTTAAAACAAATTTTCTTCTAATACATACTATAAACTGATAAGAAAATATTTGTGATATTCAAATGCATGGTCGGTAACATAGCCTTTTCCTCGCGGCCCGTATCTGCTGTATTGATAACAGCGCATTCAGAATTGCGTGTAAAGTTAAAGAGATAAGGTCTATATTCTTCCGCATATAGCAGTGTCGTAAAATTTGATGAGCCTGCATTTTGAACTCTCATAACTCTTAGACGCATGCGTTTAAATTAAGACACTATGCAATAAAGGTGACGTTCAATATTCAAAAAATGCTTTATATTTTATTTAACTACGCGATCATCTTACGGTGCTCCGTGGATCGTCCAATGTACCTTTTGGACAGGTTTCGGCCACGATTTGTTCGTGTTGGTGTATCTAGGGTATAATACATCGTTGTAATCAATACACTACAGAGATATATTGATTTGAAATGTCGCATCATGTCACATCTTGGAACAACTTTTACTTAGAAGTGACGTCATGAGCCCCCACTCCTAAAATTAGACGCGTTATGTTTGATTTAAAAAAAATGTACATTATTGTAATAATCGAACTAACGGACTTAATAGAATTCTCTGAGCTCCACGTTCAGAACCATATCCTTACCATTATCAAACAGTGTACAAACTCACCATATATGAGCCAAAGTTTGCTGTGGCAGCCCAGACTCCAGGAAAGTGTGTTTGATTTCTGCGCCAGACACGAAACCATCGCGATCCATATCGGCCGCGTGGAACTGCGCGTCGTACACCGCCTTCTCTGCGGGCGTCACCACCCAAGTGATTCCCGGTGTCCCCGACGCGATTCCCGTTGTCCCCACACCGGTTCCCATTGTCCCCATGCCGGTTCCCGTCATCCCCGCACCCGCGGGCATGGGTGAAACGAGCGACGACCCCATGGTCGCCGCCACGGGACCGGGACCCATGCCCGGGATGGGCGATGGAGCTGTCTGCGATGGCGGCTGTGAATGATTATTTTGATGACAACATAATATAATAATTATTCGTTTGAGGATAATTTTAGTATCTTAACCGACATTATCCGCATACGAGTTTCAATAAAATTTCATTAAAAATAAGACAATAGGGAATGGCTCAGCCAATGTTGATCAAGCCTAGACCTGAACCAACGCTGTTTTTCAGCCACCCCTTAACAAATTTTACTTAAAATTAATAATATAGAGAGCCTCGAATTATCCATTATTTTATTATAATTAATATTGGAACATGTTTCGTGCATAAACGTATACTCCTACTTGCTATAGATGTACTCGCCCTACTCGTACCATCCATGCGTCACTGGCTCAGCCTCGGTTAAACAAAAAAGAGCGACAAGTGGCTATGATAAGGATGCTTCAGGTTTTCCGCAGCAAGTTGTTTATGAAGTAAAGCTGCTTTGTAGTATTTTTTGAATTTTGATGTATTCATTTTACAACGTTTATTTCACAAACAATATTAGTAATGAAATATCAATATAATTATGAAATCTTTTTAAGTCATTATATATATTTAATACCTATAGCAACTGTCACTTACTTATTTTATACAACTGTTTTTATCAATTTTATTTTTTGGTCATATTCTCATGCCGCTACTTCAAGGCTTTTCATGTTTGCTATTTATAAACTTGACATCAGCTTGTCCTTTTTATTCCATAAGAAGCATGATAAAGACGGGACTATAAGTTCACATATAGCAAATACGAAAAGCCAAGCGAAATGCCGACGTGAAATTACGTTCAACACTTAGAATTCTGTATTGGTCCTTCGAGTCGGATGCAATAGCTAGCAACATTTATAGTACTCGAACTCAAACACAAAAATATCTTTATTTAAATAGACTTTGCTAAGTACTTTTAAATCGTCAATTCCCTACCACCGTTTCGAGACCAAATAATTATTACACATCATCATCAGCCTATTAATTTCCCCACTGCTGGGGCACAGGCCTTCCCTATGGATGGAATAGGGAGATTGGGCTATGACCCACCACGCGGGCTCAGTGCGGATTGGTGGGTGCTAACGACTGCAGATGCAGCCGGGACCAACGGCTTAACGTGCCTTCCGAAGCACGGAGGAGCTCGAGATAGTAAATTTTTGGTCACCCATCCAATGACCGACCACTGTGAAAGTTGCTTAACTTCCACGATCGCAGCCGAACGCGCTAACCACTTGCGCCGTCGAGTTCCTCGTTACACATAAATAATTATTATACTGTTATGTCAAAGAAGCAACGGCGAAAGAAACTCCACAGCTTCCAATTTCGTAATGATCTTAAAACATGATTACAGGTCAATTAGTTACATCTACTTATATTTTCAATAAAACTTAAATGAAGCAGATATTTTCAGTGAATCACTTTACAGCTTCAAAAGGAAAGTAAGTGAATTATTGTTTAAATAGTTAACATGTTCGGCGGCGATGTATATCATATGTTTATAGTTATCCGTCACTTTTATGCCGCTTGAATATAATAATTGTATATCAATTAATGGTACTTTAGGTCTATTTGTAAACATAAATTGTAAATTGTTTGTATAAGACTGTTTCTTACCTGAATTAAATAAATAAATAAAAATAAAATCTACCGCCTACGGCACTGATACTTACGGTGGACAGATCCAACAGCCCCTCTAACAAGGCTGCATTGGAGGAAGGTTGATGGGAAGGCTGCACGGGTCTCGGAGGCGGCGCCCTGGGTTGCGGGGAGGGGGGCCGCGACGGGGGGCGCGAGGGGGGCCGCGAGGGGGGCCGCGACGGGGGGCGGGCGCCGCGAGCGCGCAGCTCGGGGGGCAGGCTGGTGGGGACGGCGTGTTTCTCCAGCGCCTTGTATACTAGGTGCATCGCCTGTGGATAACAATGACCAACTAAACCAACTTGTATATTAAAAGCCGGAGTTCTTGGCGGGATTTCATCGAGTGCGGTTAGCGTCTTATTTTACTTAATCTTAAATTCGTTCATAGTGGATCTTGTGAAATAATATTGGTGTTATTTTGTGTTACAACCGTCTGCACGACTGAAGAATTAGTGGCCTCTTTAAAATATACGTTATTCCGGTCAAGCGGACGTGAGAACTTTATTGTAGTGTTGACTACCTCACAGAAGCTTATCGAGATAACTGATACATACTCGATATATTTCGTGCCAAACACTCCAAGATACATTAGAATGCGTGACGCCCACATTCTAATGTAAACAAAAAGAACAAAGAAAACTGAAAACTATAGGCTGTATTGTTCCCCTTGCCTTCCCTAAAAAGGGAGAACGTTAAAAAAAACATATTAAAAGCCCTAGCTAGCACTCGAAATGAGTCGTAAAAAAGTAATGTTTTTATAATATACGGGACGTACGAACAGAAGGCTCACGAGTACTCTTAACACGAACCATTATCGAATTCGAATAGTTGAATTCAATGCATTTTGTACATCAAATGTGTATTGAATTTTAGTTCTCGTCACGTCCGTTGCGGTGCTGCTGTTCAAGTTTCCATTCAAAACTTTACACTGACATTTCGCAATCTCAATCTATTCGAATTCGATCTCGATAAGCGTCAAATGTCAAAAAGTATAGTTAGGCGATTTGAACAACGCCTAATGTAACGGGAATTAAAATCTTTCATACAAAACTTTTTGACATTTTACGCATATCGAGATCGAATTCAACTATTCGAATTCATAATGTTCGTGCTAAGGGTAAGGGATGAGTAGGAACTTGCCACTATTTATTTCCGATGTAATATACCTAATGTAGCATTTTTTTTTGAGGAAAACATGAACAGGGTTGATGACGGCTACATTAAACGAAATTCTATTTAGTCCGTCAGTTAGATGATCAAAAAATAATGGACACGTATTTTTTCTTTGGGCAATCAACCAAAAAATGACAAAGTTATAGCGCGTCAAAGTTTGGGAGTAGGGTCTCGTGACGTCACTTTTTAGTGAATTTTCACTTGACGTGTAACTCAAACGTGACGTCATGCGACTTTTCAAATCAATATATCTCTGCAATGTTTATATTATTTGAAAAAAGGAAAAAATACGTGTCCAATACTTTTTGATAATCTACCTGATAAACGAAGAAAAAAAAATTAGTCATCATCCTTATTATAATTTCTTGGAAGCTTTCTTAGTAATCTTCACAGTTTTAATAAATTATTATCAGTTTCAGCAGTAAGTACTCACCACCATAAATTCATGTCTGTCCAGCATACCGTCCTTATCTTGATCAGCGAGGTCCCATATTTTACCGAGAGTGTCTAGAGGGAGCTTTGATTCCATCAGCACACCTTTTACCTGGACAAAGAGATTTTTAACAAATTAATCACATATGGCCGAATCAATGATCAGTAATGCAAAAGAGCAATGAAGAATATTTTAAATGACCTATTTGTGTAGTAAATTAATAGTTTGGTGAATAGTAAACATTATCTTTTACGTTTCATTCATTCGTTGGTAAGGTATTATTTTCAGAAATCAGCAGGAGCTCTATTTTTAAATCACTTAAAAATTGCTTTTTCTATGCGATTTATACTAATTTTGATTCGACTTAATAAATTCCGTATATTTTTTTAATCGCTCAACGTCACGAGCGGTCTCCACCACTATATGGGCCTCCTTCTACCCCAAAATCCCGCTCTCCCGCTCGGCTGAGCCAGTCTGGCTAGACTGGCTCAGCGGTTGCCCGAGATGAGAGGGAGGACCTACCCACTAAAAACCCAACAGTGCTTCCGCGCCTACCAGGCCAGGGGGATGCCCGGAAGCACCCTGGGCATCCCCCCCCCCTGTCCGCCGCCCGCTAGCTTCACTAGGTTGGAAAGAGGCGGTCGTACCGTCGCCTCCCTGCATCCCCGCCGTCGGCATCGGAGAGGGCCGGCCCGGGCGTCCCCCTCGTAGGACCTCTACGCTGTCTCCTTCTGGAGGATGACTTCCTCGCAGAAGGAGGCTACCGCAGTCCAGAATCTGTCACTGTCCAGTATCGCTCTAACGACGCTGGGCAGCGAGAGATTCGGTTCTATCGCCATGACACTATCATGGCGCTGCCGGCACCAAGATGGGCACTCTTCAAGGATGTGCTGCGCCGTGTCCCCGACAGCGCCACAATGGTGGCACGACGAGGCCGCTTCTACGTACTATTAGTTATTTTTTCACATTTTTCCCCGGAGCTCTGCGGCATGTTGACTTTTCAACGGTCCGTGCGTCACTGTGAATCGAGAAGTGCTTGAGTCGTGTTCGAGCACTTCTTAATTGGGACACATTTTGAGCGCACATGGTGTATCTGGAGGAATTAAATATCGTTGAAGGTGATATCAAAGGAGAAATTTACCAACCTTGTTCCCGGCGATAAGGCCGTTGCTGGGCTGCAGGGAGTCGAACAGCTGGCTGTACTTGTCTCGCTCGGCCGGCTTCATGCTCCAGTCGCTGAGAGGCGCTAGGGGCGACGGCGCCGCTGGCCGCGCCGGCGCTACGTGAGACACTTTCGGTATCTCACCCTGATACAATGAAAAAATGGAAATTTTTAGAATAAAACAAGGCTAAAATTTGATTTACACCGACGGCATGCCTATTATGTAAGCAATGAAGTTCTGTAACCGCAATGCGACGACTGAGTTTCGGATACAATTTTTTTCTATGAAATCACAATATATTTGTTTCTTAGGTTTTCACGCACATCACTCATTAAATAAAACTAGTTTTTACGGGTTAATGCACGAAACTTTATTTATTTATTGACGTTTCTTTAAAAATCGAACAATGAAATAACCGAACGCTCATTAAAAGTCTTTCGAAGGTAGCTCGACAAATTAAATAAAAGTTTGATTCTGACGACGAAGCCTGTAAAGGCTACGAAACGTCAATTAATAAATAAAGTTTCGTGCATTAACCCGTAAAAACTAGTTTTATTCAGCAATATATTTAGTTTCTATTTTGCGTTAAACAATTCTGTAACAACCAGTCGCAAATCAGTTTCATACAGTTATATTATGCGGCACATCGAAACCCTTGTATTTAACATAGAGATAGTAAATGGATTAAGCGACTCTCGCATTAAGAGCCCTTTTACAAAATTGCGCCGCTGCCGTACTTTAAATAAATAAATTAATAAATATTTCTAACACTCACACCAATTAACCTAGCCTCAAAGTAAGCACTGTAAGGCTTGTGTTATGGGACACTAGGGTAACGGATAGAATCCATATACTGTATATAAGCATATTTATATAGAAATACATATTAAACATCCATGACTGGAGTACAAATGCTCGTATTCATCACACAAACATCTGCCCCCACCGGGATTCGAACCCGGGATCTCCCGAGTCGGCGACACCATGAAACACGGCGTACAAACCACTCGGCCACGGAGGTCGTCAATAATAATATAGACATTAAACAATCTACTTCTTTAATTATAAAGAAGTTAGATTTTTTAGTAAGTTGCAATTTTCTCAATTGAATTCTTTGTTTATCTATAAGAAATTAATCCTCTACATTCTGATTAAAACATATTTTACAAACGTATATTTCAAAATTAAAGCACCACTAACGCGAGAATTTCAAAATCACCTGTAGACGAATATCACGGTCGTCTGTGTTGAATATAAAAGATATCACTTCGTCAACAAGCATATTTTACCTATCTATATGTAAATAGATGAGAGTTTTGAGATAAACATCATGATAAATGACTTTAAATTTTGTATTTGCTGATATATTGTGTCTATTATACTCTTACATGTATTTTACTATGTTGTACAGTTTTTAATTTCCTTCATTGGACTGAGCCTCAATGGTGGGGCTGAGCCTTCTTTTTTGGCTTCTCAACCCAAAAGGGATAACGGATCGCTAAGGCATCTCACGCACTAGACGGCCAAGACCACAACCAGTGGCCGCAACGAACAGATTACCTAAACTAAATGAGTGTGCTTATGACCACACGACTGAAGTGAAACTTCTTTAGTTCCATATATATATACATACAGGGTTTTACAAAAATAAAAATAAAGCTTGAAGGGCGTTAAAGTATAGTTGTTTATAATGACCCTCGAACTAGTGACGTGTCTTAAAATTATCGATATTTTTATTAATCATTTAAAATAACTGTTTTTATAAAAAGTTAAAACTTCATGCAAATATTTTAAGAAAATTAGAGAAGACTCCTTGTATGATGCACTTCAACGTCCTTCAAGCTTTATTTGTATTTTTGTAACACCCTGTATATATATTATGTGTGTACAATATATACATGTATGTACATATACATATTTCATTTACTAGCTATAAGAGCAAGAGAAAATGTGCGCGCGCACTGCTTTCTCTTGCTTATTCTTCGGCCGAACACACCTTTCGTAACGCGTAACGCATTCGCCAGCTTACCCCCCAAGTGAAGCGTGCAGTCAGTGCACTTGGCCGCAACAGTCAATTGGTCGCATACAAGGCCGGCCCAACTATTCGTTGCGGCCAACTTACGTATAGTTTGCTCGAGCGCTCTCGCACTAGATCTACGACGGCGAATGCGATCAGACCGCGACAAACCATTTTCAATGTCATGCGGACAGTTCGCGAGTGAACACGCTTCATATCATTCCGCAACTCAATACAACTGCGTTTTTTTTAATGAGTTTTGATATAGAATTATTTATGAACTAGCAAACCAGTGAACCAAATATTCACCAAAACCTGATTTAAAAAAAAATGTATTTAATTAGTTGAGAACTTCGGAGATTTTGTGTGGTTTCGTTTGAAATTCGTGATTTCTCGAAAACCGGAAGTGCTACGTTACTCAAATCCGGTTTGTAGTCTTATCAGACTATTCTTAACTTATAACTTAAATATTCTCTTTATCTATCTCTTACGGTTTGGCCGCTGAAACAGCACCACAGACAGACGGACGGACGGACTTGTCTCATAGATAAGAGATGATATAAAGAAACAACCAGTACTGTGGCTGCTTTACGGCCAGTGCTTTGTGGTCGTGGCCGCAAGCTTAGCCACAGCCCACCCTAACAGTATCTTCTACGACCACAGTTGCGGCCACGGCCACGACTGGCCGTTGTAGTGGTCGTCTAGTGCGCGAGGTTCCTAATTGTCCGCTGTCCATCTGTCCGCCGAAATATTTCGTTATTGACCCGCTAAATATGTTAAGAGACTGTTATTTTAGAATTATTATTGGCTGGTCCACAGGTTCAAAGTCGCTCAGCGCGCTATGGAAAGGGCTATGCTCGGCGTTTCTCTGAAGGATCGCATCAGAAATGAAGTAATCCGACAGAGAACCAGAGTTATCGACATAGCCCACCGGATTAGCAAGTTGAAGTGGCAGTGGGCTGGCCATATTTGCCGAAGAACCGATAACCGTTGGGGTAGACGAGTTCTGGAGTGGAGACCGCGTCTAAGCAAACGTAGTGTAGGACGTCCTCAGGCACGATGGAGTGACGATTTGCGCAAGGTGGCTGGCGAGTAGCCCAAGATCGATCAGAGTCGCGTGCATTTGGAGAGGCCTATGTCCAGCAGTGGACTATGATAGGCTGTTGATGATGATGATGATGATTAGATAATAAGCTAATAATGATAAACAAATAAAAATCTGCAGTGAAACAGCGTTATGAGTATCATATAAGATATATACTCACTACTTTAGGTGGCGGCGCGTCTACGTGTATGTTGCTCATGTTGATGTCGCGGCCGGTCTGCGCCAGCGCAACCAGCTTCAGCGCCACGAACAGCCCCGCCTGTACACACATATTTCAAATGGTGAAACTTCATCTTTATACAGGGTGTAAAAAAACTTATGACAAAGACTACAACTAAGCATTCTTTACGACCAAACAAGTAATATTACAAAATATTATACGTGGGAATCAGTCGTAATTTTAAGTTAAAAAAAATACATTTTTTTTTCAGTACGCAATGTATAGCGCGGCGCGCTGCTGTGGCGCTACGCAAAGAATGTGTGTAAGTGCGTCGATAAAAAACTTTCTAAATAACGTTTTGCAAATATTAATGTATAAATATTGATAAAATAATGTGACTTTGACCTTCAATATCTCCATAACCATAAATGTCCCAGGTATGGTCCAGAAGAAAAAAATGATCGTCATGATGTAGAAAATAGGTGGCCTTCGACTTCGTTAAAGGTTTTTTTACACCCTGTATAGTATAAAACAAAGTCGATCCCGCTGTTTGCGCGCTTTTTTGACTATTTAACTTACAACGGATTGAGGAAGGTTTCTGTTTAATTTACGAAAGGGGCTATCCCCTTTCCCCTAGTGTGATTCTGACTTCATCCACATATTGTTTACAAGTATTTAAAAGGGTTTCGAGAAAATGACTCCATCCTAATTGATGCTAAATAACAATAGAATTGGGCTTACCAGAGGGAAATCCGGGATTGTCTCGGAATTTTTCGTAACAAAATAAACTAATAACGAATGACACCGCTGGCATGCTTGAAGTTTTAATTCTGGGGAGGTGATGGGGGTTTTATTTGATATTTTATTTTTTCAAGGGGGGAGGGGTGCAAATGTACCGGAATTGATAAGCCAGCATCTGGCATCCCTAGATAGAATCCAGACGCGAAGATGGGTAGTGCATCAGTTTCACCTGCCACACCAGCTATTCTATCTTGCCGGCTTGCAAGGTGCTTCTTCACGTCTCAACCCTGGCTTGTAGGAGGGAACACGTGAGGAGGCACAGCATTAAATTTGAGGATAGTGCGACATAGAAATTATTCACCAAAACTCTTTGGTCGTGTTGGAATAGTGGCCATAATAAGTTAGTGCCAACGTAGACACGCGAGGTCTTCTGAAGGAAAGTTAAATAAACAATTTGGAAAGACAGCCGTGTATTTAACTAAACAAATACGACTATATAGCTAACAAAATAATATTCCACATTCCATTTCATTTTTGATAATGCAAAGCTGCAAGAAAATGAATCATGAAATTTTTACTAGTTTTTATATACAGATTTTTAAGATTATTACGTATTTCTTACATCTAAAGGTATGTGAAGGAAAAATATAGCGACCTATTCACACAAAATCGACATACTAGGCAGTCAGCTAAGAAGGTCATCAAATAATTCCAATTGAATCGTTCAATCATCAACCGAACGAAGACATGTACCAGTGTAATGTTGTACCCGAAATTGATACCATTACGAAGCGAGCAGAGGCGAGACGACATAATGGAGATACATTGTAATGTAAGTACCTACCTACCTGTTTGTGTCACTTGAATTCTCACGAGAACATTTACGATATCCAAGAAATCCAACTTTAGAAAGAGGAAATCTAGTTCACAATCTTTTATGTAGAGTAACGAAGAAAAAATCTGCTAAACTCTTGAGAGATAGCTACAACTTATATAAATAAATAAAATAAATAAATATTTCCCACACTCACACTATTTAGCCTAGCCTCAAAGTAAGCAATGTAAGGCTTGTGTTATGGGATGCTGGGGTAACGGATAGAATACATATACTGTACATTTATAAGTACATTTATATAGAAATACATATTAAACATCCATGACTGGAATACAAATGCTCGTATTCATCACACAAACATCTGCCCCCACCGGGATTCGAGCCCGGTGAGTCTCAAGTCGGCGACACCATGAAACCCGGCGTCATACTAAATAACTCATATAATAATCGGATGTTCCGCCTTATCGGAATCGGAGTCGAAACTCCGTAACATCCCTGCATTACAGTATCATCTCAATCGCCAATTAAAATGTCTAATACATACAGTAACATTAATGATCAAATAAATATTACCACATACGAGTGTAGACAGATAATGCAGCTAATTGCTAGTGCCACGTGCACGTGGCCCGCATATCGACCGAAGCGATAAATCGATTAGCATGCCTCGCTTGCGGGCTGTTTAGGCACAAATAACATCGCAACAACATGCAAATATTTACGATTTATTCATTCAAGCACTCAAGTGTGTTATTGACAATCCGAACTAATATTATAAATGCGAAAGTGAGATTGTTTGTTTGTTACTTAATCACGCAAAAACTACTGAGGGATTTGGATGAAGATGGGACGCATATAGTTCATAATTTAGATTGATAGAGGCATAGGATATTTTTTATCTCGAAAAAAGTTAAGTTCCTGTGGGATTCCCAAAAATTAAACAAAGTTTACCCGGACGCCGATAGTTGAATATGCTCTCCCAATCATGATCATCATTATCAGCCTATTAATGTCCCCACTGCTGGGGCACAGGCCTTCCCTATGGATGGACAAGGGAGATTGAGCTGTGACCCACCACGCGGGCCCAGTGCGGATTGGCTCGTGATAGAAGATTTTTGGTCACCCATCCAATGACCAACCATTGCGAAAGTTGCTTAACTTCAACGACCGCAGCCGAACGCGCTAACCACCCGCGCCATCGAGCTCGTCAATTTGAAACTATAGGTACTCCTTTCTTAGGCATCTTCCTATCTACTGAAAGGCATAGTGGCTTTTCCGCTAGAAAGTCTGGAGAGACGTTAGTTTACCAAAAATTTAACCATAGTACACAATACTTTTTGATGTGTTGCGTTCCGTCCTACGGGAAGACGAATTTGATTCCCAATATGGGAACCCCGGCCGTTTCCTCCCGCAGGAGGACATATCCCGGTGTTTACGAACATTACGATTGTTAATTGTTTGTACACGAAATAATATAATCAATTTAGGAAATTCACTTTTATTTTTAAATCGCACAATCGTGTATTTGGTCTGTGCGTAGTTAAAACGTTAGTGAAAGTCTATTAATTCTTAACACTGCATACTGCAATAGAAGACCTTGTACCAAGCAGTACCGGAAATAAACTCTGCAAAGGTTATTTATTTAAACGTGTTTTATTTTATGTAGAATCTTTATTAATCCATAAATTACAGTTAGACGACATTTATATTCTAACATGAACATACAAAACAAGAAAGTTATTATCGTTATTAAACTCGACAAAATATTACTCTCATTTTGTTTTAATCGAAGCTCTACGCACATTAAACTTATGCAGCCATTTCTTACAAATACTTATTAGCAAAAGAAGCATTTTATTTTTAACATAATTCAGTGAAATGTGTAAAAGATTTAAAACTTTATTTTTCTGACTTCTGAATTATGAATTTTAAACTTCGTTTTAAAACTTGAATTATGTTAGAAATAAAATGCTTCTTTTGCTAATAAGTATTTGTAAGAAATGGCTGCATAAGTTTAATGTGCGTAGAGCTTCGATTAAAACAAAATGAGAGTAATATTTTGTCGAGTTCTAAAACGATAATTACTTTCTTGTCTTTCTCGATACGAAGTTAGATGGCGTGGTTATAATCTGCTGTAATGTAATATATCGATGGAACAGAACACTTACAAGTTACATGACGTAGTTAACGGTGACGGAGCAATCTGATGGGACTCACGAAAGTTATTTGCGATTTCACATGACATATTTAAAACACTTCCGTTTTGTACTTTAAGTAATATAAATTATATTTTCATAAAAGAGAAAAAGGATAAGAACCCATTTCAGTTCAATCTGTCGACTATCACATGAAAACGAATTTCATAATTGTTAAGAATCAGATTAAGGTTTTGTATACTAGATGGCAGGAATAGTCTATTGAATCGCGCTATCGTTTGTTTTTATGGAAACATAAGTATTTTATGTAGAAGCAATAAATGCTCTCTCGCTGTTTAAAATTGGAACAGGTGTTTAATTCATTTAGTTAGTTCCACCTCATTTTTTGGGACACTAAACATTGGTCCTTCGAGCCGGATTAAGGCTCACCTAGAGGCAACGTGTTCAGCGCGCCATTCAAAAAAGTTTTTCCGTTTGAGGAATTTATTGTCTATTGCCGTGTTATCTTTTACTGCTGCTGCTGTGGAGTAATTCCAAAAGGTTTGAGTCGAAGTTGAAGCTGTAATACAAACAAACCTTGACAATAGAGGGCGCTGCAGTTTTGAAAATATTTATGGAGAGTTGTCCAGGAGCTGAACACGAAATACAAAAATTATAAAATTTGATAAAGCTAAAGAAACTGACGAGATAATCAGCATTGTACTAGTTTATCCATGAATAAGTAATCATCATATTCATTTTAAACTAATCATGGTCTATTCACTCTAGGCTAACAAAATGTATCCGCAAACGTTGTTAATAATCCTCACCTCGCAAACCTCACCCAAGGCTAGGTTCAAGTTTTTGGGTTCACCTGCACACCATTAATTTCATTCATTTACGTGAATTCCCTAAAGAAATTCTAATTGTTTTAGTTTTGGAAGCATTCACATTTAAGCATGATAGGTGAGCTTTGGCCTTCGTAGATTTCTATATTCTTCCACTATCACATCAAATGAAGCAAAATGCTGCGTTTTCACCAACTGTTCAGAACAGTTCCAAGCTAGTAAACATTTGCCCGCTTTATATATTATATACTAGTGGCCCGCCCTCGCTTCGCTTCGGTGTAGAGCTTACACTACAGCTCTACACTGAAGCGAAACTATAGTTTTTGTTCTCAGGCTTGTCCTATAAACAATGACTTTATTTATCTAATTACACGTGTTATTGTGAGTCAACCATAAAAGATAGACATATGCTGTTGCGGGATATTTTTTAGACAATTTTATGTAGAATATTTCCGTCATACATGGTTTCTATGTAACTTTAACCATTAAGGCTGCACATGCGACGGAAGCTTAAAAAATGGAGTAACTTCTCCCGTTTTCCCAACATTTCCCTTCACTACACTGCTCCTACTGATTGTAGCGTGATGAAAAGTATACTATAACCTGCCCAGGAGTATGAAGAATAATTGTACCAAGTTTCGTTAAAATCCGTCGAGTAGTTTTTGTTTCTATAAGGAACATACACACAGACAGACAGACAGACAAAAAATTTACTGATTGCATTTTTGGCATCAGTATTGATCAGTAATCACCCCCTGATAGTTATTTTGAAAATATATTTCATGTACAGAATTGACCTCTCTACAGATTTATTATAAGTATATAGATAAATGCTCAGAACCATGGTGCGTTGTGTCCGTTGATGGCTGAATAAGAGAGCATTCGTTCCCTGAATCCAGTCAAATATAGGGTGTATTCCGAAATATACATCAGTATACTGGCCAGTGGTAATGAAGAATCCGACGCCATCTTGTATTGCTATGCTACCATATTTTTACCGGGAAAATGAATATGACGTATGACCGAGCGTGCGTGAGATGCATTCGAATTTTATTTCTATTTTATTTAAAGAACAATAATGGCATCCGGACAAGGAGAATTACTTTTAATTGATGAGGTTAATAAAAAATCTTCTTTATTCGCACCCTTTTTAATATTTCGTCGATTTATGACGTCAGTGCACTGGCCCATATATTTCGGAACAATTCACCAGTATAGCGTTGATTCATGACGTTATTAGCACTGGGGGCCATTCGCCTGATGGAAATGCTTGGGAAAACGCTAACGCTTTCGATTTTATTTTGTTATTTCTGGCCGCCGAAGGTTTTCAAATACCTCACGCTCATTTTCTTTAATATTGTTATTACCAATTGCAAAAGAACAAAAAAAGAGTGCGAGGCATTTGAAAACCTTAGGCGGCTAGAAATAACAAAATGAAATCATAAGCGTTAGCGTTTTCCTAAGCATTTCCGTTAGGCGAATGGCCCCCTGGTCAGTATACTGGTATATATTACGGATTACACCCATAGTTGTACGAACTCGTTCTCTCGCCCTGAGTCTGATGTTACCATTAACGGATCCAAGCCAATCGCATCATTTATTATTTTGAACGATCCGCCAAATCTCAATTATAGTTTAATCTTAGTCCAATTCTAATTACAACTCAACTTTATACAAAACCGAAATCGCGCTAATTTTCACCTGTCAACTGAAAACTACTTTATGTATTGACTGAAGTTTACTGGAGTACGGTCCAATCGTGACGAAATGCCAAAAAAAGTTGCGGTTCGTTTACGGTTCAATGCGTTTCAGCGGTTTGACATTTTATTTATTTATTAAGGACAGCCAACAAAACAAACACCAAATAAAAATACAAACTGAGAAAGAAATACAGAAAACAATTCTTGGTGCCGCCTTACTTAAAGGCTGCGACTGCATGCGTAAAAAATTTACTTACGAAGTAGACTTACGATAAACAAAATAAGGGAATCTAGTACAAACACTTCAAAAACTACAAAACTAAATATTAGGTACATATTCATATCCATTCTGACATCATTCTCCAGACCCAAAAACAGATCCAACACCAGTCCCTCACTTGCACTCTGTATTGAGAATGACAAGGATACACTGCCGCCTAATCCAAGTCTAGGCCTAGAGAACGCTGCCAGAATCGACGCCATTTAACGCGATCAGCCTCGTTCTAAGCTAAGTGGCACACAGCAAAAGATGTGTATAATGACCATGCCTTATGGCGCAGTGACTGTACATTATGGTGACGGGACACGGCGCCGTGTGAAGACAGATTGAAAGCATTCCATCCCGAAGAGACTATGACTATTTTATCTATCGTCAAGGCAACATGATTCTGGCAAAAAACACCTAAGTACCTAAACCTGACAGAAAACAATATAAGTGTTATGGAGACCACTCATTCATACATTCCACAAACGAAGCGATAACTTATCGCAGCGATTTGTAACCGAGCGTACATCCTCTGCGAGACAAGTCAATATTCACTACAATCGTTACTTAGTCCCACAGCAAACCGCACGACCTTGGTTTGATTTCACTAGAAAACCGTCTTGTTTTTTCATGAATCAATTGCAAATATAACTAGATGGAGGCAATATCCGTCAGCCGTTCGGAAAGTACTTGCCAAGGCGAATGAGTCACTCTGTAGGTAAATTATTTGTGATACAAACATCACCCAGCTCCCGTAGCATGAGCAACGCATTTTTTTTTATAGATAGGTCCGACAAATGACTCTACCCCACCTGATGTTAAGTGAAGGTGAAGTCCAGACGCGAAGATAGCTGAAACAGCAGTTCTACCTGCCACACCAGCCATCCTCACCCTGCCGGCCTGCATGTTACATTATATCACGTTTTTTATCGCGTCTAACTGTCAAACTCCATAGTAATCTGACAATTGGGCGTGATAAAAACGTGTTATATATCATATCGCGGTGCTCATGTAAGGGGGGCTGGAGAATGGGGCTGTATAGATGTCACAAAGCAGTGTTTCTGAAAAAACATGTAAATCGTTGAGCCTGTCTCACTTTACAGATTACAAGTACTGCTTATTGCTTATGTAAACTATGTAGCATTCGTCTATTGTCCCTTAGGTATTCTACAGTTAAATTTTTTTCTTAGAGGAAAAGTCTTTAATAATGGTGGAAGCTTACAGAGAACCGCATTACCTAGTTAGATTTGATATTTTGAACTTTTCGGTAAAATAATATTGTTAATTCATTTGATATTCTGGAAAGGTGGTTAAGGACGAGGCCTCGACTCTGCGTTGCGCTGTCTAAATCTACGACGATGCGCTGGCGGCCGTTACGATGTTTTTTTTTTGCGTTGCGTCAACACAGCGTATTGCGATGCGACGTCGCAACGCGGCTTCACGCTAGAGGAGAAAAAAGCTCCATTCATAGAGACATGGTGGCGGGCGGTGACGTCACGGGCGCCGTCGGCGACTCAAGTATGCCCCGATTCTTGTATGAAAAGCGATAAAATATCAGGGTCGAACCGACCCAGACACCCTCCGGCCGTAGAGGGCAACAACACGGCAACGGCGCAACCAAGTAAAATACTTAAATTTTTGGCATGAAGCCGTCGTTTATAATTTGTTATGAGCAGAACAAAAATGCTAAATAATGTTTGCTCTAGTCTCTTTTCATGATATTAAATTGCTTTGAATTTATTTTCGTTTTAAAATTAGAGACATGTATGTAGGTTCATCCCCTAAGTAAATTGATTTTGTAACATTAACTTCCAGAGCAATCAAAGGATTTCACATGACGATAAAGTTTGTCATATGTCAATATCTAAGGTTATTAATTTATTTAAAAAAATATCATTTTTAAATTACACTACTTACAAGAATTTAACAATATGAAATTATAATCCCTTTTCAAACAGGATTTCGCAAAGCTGTCAGAAGCTCCTGTTAACTCATAACTAAGTGTTGTCAAGTTAGAAATTAAGTATAATGAACCTGTGCTAGTTTCATTTTCCTGAAATATTCTTCGACAAGGACTGTGAAATTTTTTAAATTATATTATAAAATTCGTGACTAGTTGTTACTATGGCCAATGACTATTCACATTGAAATAATATTGTTAATAATTAATGTTATTTTTATAAGAAATTATTGTTAGTTTGAAAGGACAACTACACTATTGAATTAGGTATATACCTGTTATAAGGTGTAATGTATTTTGAATAAATAAAAATAAAACATGTAGGGCTTTTAATATATTTACCTTATCAAGGTATCCCTTTCCAGTGGGATCAGAGAGGTCCCATATCTTGCTGAGGACCACATCGCTGAGATATGATTTCTTAAGAAACCGTGCAGCATCTAGCGCTTGAATGGCTCCAGTACCTTGGGGATCCACCTGAAAATGGAATAAGAAGCATGGACACATAGATAATGTTAAAAATAGTGATATGTTGTACTAAATCACCAACAACTAGACACTATTAAATTATTTAGTAGAAGCTTTACACAATTTTAATTTGACTTCATACATTTTTATTATTGTTATTAGAGTCCAAACAATGAATAGGATAAGGCAGTGGTTATACCTTCATATAAGTTTAGCCTGGCTATTACCTTAAAGTAAAACTCATTTGCACTAAAGTAAGCAAAATTAGTCATATCTAGTGGTCTGTGTAAATGGCAGATTTCTGCCAACAACAAGAAGCCCTGTCTATGGAAGTGACGGATTTCTGCTATGCAATATTATAATACAATATTTAGATATAGAATAGATAAATAGATGCATATTTATGATTGATTTAAGACATAGATGAAGACAATTATATAACAGAGGGTATTGAGGTCCATTTTGCTTACACAGACCACTAGCTAAAAGAATATTCTTAAAATATTATGATAATATATTATCATATTTTTACAAAATGCAAATTTTCTTTGGTCATTATTCAAAAAAATATATAGAAAATATGTCAAAGCACTATTGGAGATTCGGCTTGCCTAAGTCTGAACCCTGGACACGCCACTTTAAAGAGCACTAATTTATAAATTTATTTTAATTCAATGTTTATTAGCAAGGAATCTAGAAACAAGTTTTTTTAATTATGATCCACTGAGGCAATATTACATCCATGTTCTGCCCCTCTAGTATGACAACCAAAACAGGATATGATAAAGCGATATATCGACTGTGAGACTACTGTCTAACTCCATAGTAATCTGACAGTTAATGCAGATATATCGCTTTATCATATCCCGTTTCAGTGGTCATGCTAGAGGGGCTGAATTACTTTAAGGGCACATTACACATCAGACACAAGTTGTACTCACACATACCTTATTAGATCAAACTATACTTGAATAATATTGGGTATTTATTAAGTTTTATCAATGAATGAGTAAAGTCATCTAAATGCAGTTGACTATAATACACAAAATTTACAGAAAACTGAAGGATATAAGGAGCTGGCGAACAAAACGGTATAATTACATTAAATTAAATTTTACAGGAGCAGTAAAAAACTGTATGACACACCTACTGCGAGCTTTTGGCATGATTTTTAATTTAGTAATTTTAACACTGTTTTAGGCAATTTTGATTGAAAATAAGTTAAGATTCAAATAAAGCTAGCCCAAAACCTGACTGAAAAAAAAAGTATTTTGACCAGCCACATGTGTATTATACTTAATTATTACACTATAAAGTTCGCCAGCTTCTCACATATATTGTTGAATCTCAGAATCAAAAGATTATTCAATGTATTTCTATTGTTATTGAAATACCTAGTTTTAAAAGCCAAATCAATTTAAATAATTAAATGAAAAAAATGTGTACAGTGAAATACACAAATGCAGACTTAATGCCTTTAGGTTTTCTCAAAAAGTGAATAATAGCTTAAAGCTCAGCAGATGCTATGAAACAATTTTCTTCAATTCTTATCAACTGTTATAAAAATATTTTTACTTGTGTAAGCTGTATTTTGAGATGATTTCATATGTTATTACATAGTAATAATTTATGATTTTTACAGCGGTAAATTTTGTATTACGGTTGAATATTCGTTAAAAATCTAAACAATATTGAGTTTAAAAGTTTTGGATTAAAAGATTTTTTTAAGATAACATATAAACTTACTTGATGATAATAAGCCTCGTATATTGCACTGTGGGTCCCTGCCACCTGCAACGGTTCAATCCACATTTTGGTCACATAAATTTCACTAAAATCGTATGTGAGATACTTATTTTGAATCGCTATGGGTGTGACATTTCAACACTGTCCCTGACATTCAATTTTCTAACGTTAAACTTTTAATTGCAAGCAATTCAGTACAATCACGGACACTGACGAACACTGCACTTTGATGCAAAATAAATTTAAAGGCCAAACAACTGAAAAAACAAAGAGATATTAATATTTTCTGTACAGCATAGTCCAACGACAGAACGACACTTTACAGGCGTAAATTTTATTAGAACTACCACAAAGAAACTAAAAAAGGTGACAAAACGATAGCTCAATAATCCGTTTTGATGCTCAGTTATTGTATCATTCAATTTACACTTTATTATCCATTTAATTCCGATTTTATTCTACCTGAGTAGGAGAAGGCAAGGCAGCCATTTTTTACATCTCCTCATCGACCAATCAATAGCTAGCATAGACTAAGGACTTTTTGACAGTCGGCGAAACGTCTACAGATTACAAATATAAGAAATCTATCTTGGTTATTATTAATGCATCAACAAGACAAGATTAACAAGACAACATGGTAGAATTTGTAACTTGTGTCCGTGCTTGTGTCTGTTGGTCTTGTCATGAATGTTTTAGGATTGATTGGTTCAAAATATTATAGGGCTGGACTTCAACAGTCTAAATTAGAATTTAGATTCATAATATGAATAGTGTATTCATTAAGTGTACAGAATATAATACAATTTTACTCTTATCCGCACACAGTCTGAAAAATTCATAATCTGTAATAATCAGATTGTGTGTGGATAGTAGTAAAATAGTACGCATTTCCGTGCGCTCTGAATTAATAAATATGAATTCATATCAAGAATCTAGATTCTGATTCAGACTACCTAAGTAAGCCCATCCTAAGTCTTACGCCCACACTCAGAGAAGGTAGAGGCAATTGATTTTAAAGACCGATAAAACGGGACACGAAATATAGTACAATGGCCTTTTATCACTTTCTAACAGGATGAATGATGGACACGGAAGTAACACTCTGGGCAGGAACAAATATATAGGCAGAATGAGAATTCTTCAAGTTCATTTTATTTGGTAACGTTACGATGTTTGAAAGTATTATTTAAGTTATAATTTGGTTTTAAGCAGCATAGCGCAACGCTTGGACCGATAAAACGGGACGAGTGAAAGATAGAGTACAAAGGCCTTTTATCATTTTCCAACAGAATGAATGATAGGAACGAAAGTAATTACTCTTGACAGGAACGAAAGTTTAGGCAGGATGTGAATTCATCTCAATATGCTGATTTTACGTTGGTTACGTTATGACAAAGTTTTTCATATGTTTTAATTTGGTTTACAGGCCATATACCACACCTCAGGCTCATTCATTATAAAATTGTGTTATTTACAATGTTATCTATGTATGTATTGGTAAAGGTGAGCTAATCGGCAGTATGAGATGCAGAGCAAAGGGAATTTTATTTAGTCAGTATATAAAAAAATAACATTTCAGGACGAAAATAATATATTTCAAATGTCGCCTTCAATATACATAAAGCATAATCATCGTCTATATCTACGTCGTTTTAAAAATACGATCTAATGTTTTTGGATACTATCAACAAAACTTTTTAAACGTTGAATACCACGAGTATTGATTGAGTAACAGGGTAATTGTTGCATGTTGTTCAACCACTTGAGCACTTTATCATGGCGTTCCGTTACTGGTACCAGAATTTGTAAGGAACTCACAGTTGTTGCGCAACAAAGATCACATAACGTCATCTGAAATATAAATAACAAAAATTGTGAGCACGGACCACACATCTGAAGTGAAACTTCTTTTCTTAATTAACCTAACATTAGGCGGTGCATAAGCCATAGGCAGGGGTGCTCAAACTTGAACTGCTGGCGATCTACCTCAAAATTTTTAGACAACTTACGATGGCTGCAAGTATGTGTGATGCAGGGTTGTCGTACATACACGATACACGCCACCTACCTACCTACCTAGGTAGGTAGGGTGTACCGTAGCATATATTATGGTTAAGCGGTTAATTAAACCGTTTGAGCACCCCAAGGGACTGGAGCAGCGCACACATCCACCCCTCCAACTTTCATGATCGTAGGAAAGAGCTGCGCACGCATCATACACACACACAGAAATATACATATATACAGTCGTGTGACGCTCGTGACGTATGTCCGTTTCATCTTTGCATAAGATTTTTCTATTTAACCACCGACCGAAAAGAAGTTTCACTTCAAAAAAAATATAGAGTAGTATGTAATATAAGTTATTTACGGGATTGTTACCATGTACCTTGTTTTTAGCGAGTTTCCGATATTTCGGCATTGTTGCAAGCGCCATGATCACGGTGTAACTGAAGTAATTGCGGGTAGGCTGTTATTGACAGACATATCGGTCTACCCTCCGACGAAGTCTCATAATGCGTTGGGAAGCGATTGAAATAACCCACAGATTATCTCGACAGAACGCCACTACATACCAAGATTGGAGAATCCCGTAAATAACTTATATTACTACTAGCAAACCAGTGAACCAAATGTTCACCAAAAAAAAATGGATTTAATTAATTGAGAACTTCGGAGATTTTGTGTGGTTTCGTTTGAAATAGAAATCACGTGATTTCTCGAAAACCGGAAGTGCTACGTTACTCACATCCGGTTTGTAGTCTTATCAGACTATTCTTAACTTATAACTCAAACATTCTCTATATCTATCTCTTACGGTTTGGCCGCTGAAACAGCACCACGGACGGACGGACGGACGGACTTGTCTAATAGATAAGAGATAATGTTAGTGACCATGAAATTTTAAAACAATATAATATTAAGTAGGTATCGATTTGTTTATGCTCCATCTACATCATCTGTACCATTCTAAACACGAACCAAATATCGAATTAGAATAGATTAATTTGATCTCGGTACGATTCGATTTCGATGTCAAAAGGTTTTTAAAGAAATTTAAGCAATACCACAATGGACGCAAAGAGAATTAATTCTTCCAAACAAACTTATTTTATTGATCATTCGAATTCGATATTGGTTCCTGCTAACTGCTAAACGGGATTCGAACTTACGCATTTAGAGTTTCACATAATGGCGTCGATTCTGGCATGATTCTCTAAACTTAAAACTAAATTTAACATCAGTCTCTCCTTTTCATTCTGTATAGAGAATGACAAGGATGCACTGTTGTCAAATTTAAGTTTAGGTTTAGAGAGTCATGCCAGAATCGACACCAATATCTCATTTAAAACTACTATTGGTATGTTGGGTGATAGAATACCTACCTTATCTCCAGCAAGCCATAAATATTTGCCGAGTTGATAATTCAAAAGGTCTAAGAGATGATGCCATTGATCTATTATTTTCTTTTCCACTGGCCATTTATGAGCGAAGTAGTCCGTCTGTGGACAAAAAACTAAATATTTATTGTACTTTTTTAAAATATTTTGTTCAATAATAAATAAGCCGGTGGCCCCAGCTGCAGCTGCAGCTGTGCAGAGTTAATGTAAACGGCTGCAGTGGGAAGTCGTAATAAAAATGGGCCGTTCTCCCTATTGTGTTAACAGGAAAGGCTTCTGCCCCAGTAGTAGAAACTTTATAGACTGATGACTAGGACGTAAAATTCAATATAGGTTAACAGAGACCCAGTCACGAATTTTTGACAGCTTCGTCAAAGTTTCTATGAAAACTAAGCAGAGCCTTTATCGGACGTAAAAACAAACTAGCTTTTTCCATACAAAAGGACATTGTTCAGTGTCCATACATAGTTAGCCTAAGAACCAACAATCATGAAATATTATTTTCTAGGTTCAAAATCGTAAGTAAATGGCTGTAAAAACAAAGATTATTGGATTGGACACTTCTGAGAACTTAAATTATTAGGAAAACTATTTTTGACGTGACAACGTCTTAAATTAGGTTGCGGCTGGGAGTCACTTATGAAAAAGTGTAACGCTCGGTAACGTTACGATGAGTCTCTCGTGTTAAGTTTAAGTTTACATGTACAATGTTTTAGTAAACAAAATATATTTCTATAGTTAAAATTTGTGCAATTCTTATTTTCATTCAATTCCTTGTTCCTATTGTGCAATTTAATTATATTCATATCAATAAATATTCTACCGAGAAAAAAACGTTGTCACGTAAAATCTTCGCCCGTAAAACCGACTTTACAGGCAACCATTTTTTTTTTGAGGTTATTTTTAATATTCAATGAAACATAGGTCAACCTATGAATTTAGTATGAACTCAGTATGAAGTGAATTAATATTACAACTAATTCATTTTATTCGGTACGATTTTACAGAATAACTATTAGGAAAAACTTGGTTAGGTAGGAATCATCATCAATAGCCAAGTGAATTGCCGGCATTAGGAAGAAAGAGTGTTTTGTTTGCAGCGCTGCCATAGATTATACACAAACAATGGTATTTATTGTCACAGATTATTTTTTAACTTTTTAATTTAGCTTACTTAACTGGAAGTGTCCGTCACAATCTAAATACTGATAATTATCGCAAAAAATATACTAAGAATTATCATAAATGCCAAATTGGTGTTGGTTTCTTAGGCCAATTTTAACATTGTCCTTTGACAACCACGTTACGTTACGGAGCCGTCCAAAATTCGTGTTTGGGCTTCTGTTCAAGTATCTTAATTATACCCACAAATACACAACTATCGACTGGGAACAGGGAACCAGAGTTGAAAAACATCATCTGATCCACTCTTGCGCGTAATAAGGAGTCTTCTGGGTACAAATCTTGGGACCCACTTTGGTGGCATAAGTACAGGGCGATGGCATGGCTGTCACATATAACTTCATCTCCTACCGCAAGAGCAGGAACCTTTTGCAAACGGTTTATCTGGAAACAAAGTTTGAACTTTTTTTATGTTAAAACTAGTGGCCCGCCCTCGCTTCGCTTCAGTGTAGAGCTGTAGTGTAAACTATAGTTTTTGTTCTCAGGCTTGTGCTATAAAGAATGACTTTATTTATATAATTACACGTGTTATTGTGAGTCAACCATAAAAGATAGACATATGCTGTTGCGGGATATTTTTTAGACAATTTTATGTAGAATATTTCCGTTATACATGATTTCTATGTAACTTTAACCATTAAGGCTGCACCCGCGACGGAAGCTTAAAAAATGGAGTAACTTCTCCCGTTTTCCCAACATTTCCCTTCACTACTCTGCTGCTATTGATTGTAGGGTGATGAAAAGTATACTACAACCTGCCCAGGAGTATGAAGAATAATTGTACCAAGTTTCGTTAAAATCCGTTGAGTAGTTTTTGTTTCTATAAGGAACATACACACAGACAGACAGACAGACAGACAGACAAAAATTTTACTGATTGCATTTTTGGCATCAGTATCGATCACTAATCACCCCCTGATAGTTATTTTAAAAATATATTTCATGTACAGAATTGACATCTCTACAGATTTATTATAAGTGTAGATGGTGGCAAAAAATTGGTATCACTCGCACCGTTGCCTACCCTAACCTAATCCCCTACCCCGTGGAGCCCTGGAACCTGACACACCGACAGAAAGACAACACCACCAAAAGGGTAGTGTTATTTTACTGTAGTCTTCTGTAAGATAGGGGATCTAGGTAAGGTAGGTATAGGTTAACACCCGCCGACTTAAAAATCTAAGGTTAAATTGAAAAATCTCAAAAATTTACCAAATAATAAAAAGAAATTTCTAGCTATCTCCTAACAGCGAATGGCCAAAATAACTTGGAAATGACATCTAGTACTAGTTTAGAAACAAGGAACCGAACTTCGCAGTTTTTTGGTAATCCTAGCAAAATCGATATGCGTCGTTATGATAAAGATTGTTTAACAATATTCTAATAATGTAATTTGTCGGTTTATTATAAAGATTCAAGATAAAGTTCTACTTAGTTAAAAACGTGGTTAAGAGAAGAGCGATTAACAGATTTAGCTCTTCTAAACATTCACCCGGAAATAGTACCAGACGTCAAAATTCAAAATTCAATATCGTTTATTCAGTCTAGGCTGTTACAAGCACTTGTGAATGTCGAAAAGCTACGCCATCATCGGTTCGCAAATCTACGGCGGGAGACCTTGTACTGAGAAGAACCGGCAAGAAACTCAGCAAGGGCTGTTTTTTCTCCCTGTATTTTATACAGAGTCGTCAATTTGAAAAATGAGTTCAATATGAGATAACCCATGAAGTCACTTTCCATTACAAATGTAAATGATAAAACAATTATGACTATAAAATAAAAAATATAAAAAACAGATTTAAAAATGAAAAAAATATTATATATATACGTCTCAAATATTATCACCCGATTCGCAAATACAAAATGACGACTTCCACTTTGTTTTATAAGTAATGTATAAAATAAAATTATGTCTTGTGCAATAATGTTTATTTTATTCCAGAAACCTATTTTTAGGGTGCCGTACCTCAAAAGGAAAAAACGGAACCCTTATAGGATCACTTTGTTGTCCGTCCGTCCGTCTGTAAAGACCGTTTTTCTCAGGAACGCGTAAAGGTATCAATCTGTAATTTATATCTAATACTCAGGTCTACTGTCCCTTGGAGCTGTGAAAAAATCAATCTTCTAAGCCAAAGCAATAAAAAATAAACAGCCGTTTAAGCCGCAAATTTTCGAAACTCGCACGGGAATCAAAACCTACAGGGTACTTCCGGAACTTAGAATCTTGAAATTTGGTACAAAGTAACGTCTTATAGTACAGATAAAGGAAAAATTGCGAAAACCGTAAATTTTTTGTAAGGTACATCATAAAATAAAAAATATTTTTGAAAATTCAGGTGTGTAGGAAACCCTCGCTGCTGTTCGACTCGCACTTGGCCGGTTTTTTATCATTAGTGTAGTGCGTGTCCCCCTCCAAAATGACAGGCTGCGACCGCGCCTCTCACTTACAATAGTTAATTGGAACGAAGTTCCTTACGGCAGGCTTGGAGGGGATAGGGATTTTGCTGCGCGACCGAACTGAAAAAAATGTGATAGTAAAACCGTAAGAAAAAATCCGTGGAAAAAAGTGCGTGGAATAAAACCGTTAAATGAGACGTGCGCAGGCATACACAAGCGAGTTTGCAATTTGTGTCGATTCTACATTAGCCGAAGGAACTTCGTTCCTAACTGGTGTCCCACGACACCACATCTTTTTTTTTTTTAATCTTTGTATTGTAATCTACACGGCAAAGTTAGCACCTAGCTGGTTCTTTATTTTCTTTCCCATTCCAACATATGAAAAATAACATCTAATGGCATTTTGCTTCAGAGATCCTTACGAGTAGTTTTAGAATAAAAACGCTATTTTAAGCGAGAGTGGTATTAGAAAATATTTTATTTCAATCTATGTTTTTTTTTATTACCTACCTTTGTATAATCAGCAGTTTTGTTTTTACCAGAAAACAAATCGATTTTATGAAATTGCAGCTGTACTCCGAGCAGAGAGGCGGTCATCATCACGAATCGCACGGGAGGGGAGGCTTCATCGCCGTAAAGGGTTGGGGTCGTGTTATGGACTGCTCTCCTGGTATAGAGCGTCAAAAATTAAATAAGTAATATTATTCGTCAAAAATTATCATAAATTTCCGGGTAACGTTATTCCAGTAGCTTTCCTTATTTTTCCTATTACCGCACGCACACATACACACACACGCACGCACACACACATACATATAGACGCGCACACACACAAGTGTAATTGGTCTATTTTAAATTGTAGTTTTTGTTGTATTCTTATTTAACTCAGACCGGAATGAATGAAGGAGCAGTCATCTTCTAATACAGGTAACTTTACTTAAAAGAAGAAGACTACATCATGTAAACTTTTATGTAAAAAGTTATTTTTTGTATTTCCTGTATCGTCATCGTCAAATTATGTATCGAAGTCAGTTTATTGTTGCATCTGGTAGGCTGCTTTGTTTTCATAGAAACTGACGATGCTTTACATTACATTACAGAGCTGTAAACATTCGTGCTTGGACCTCAGTACTGCGACCCGATCCAGCGCTAGAATGCCACTGGAATAATGTAAAACGGAGTTGCTAGAATGTGTGCATTATTCCAGTGTCTTTCTGTACCTAGGTACTGATTGATTCGCTGTAGTATTTAGCGGACCAAGCTTATTTAAAATGACGATTACGTACAAAATAGACGCTTAATTAGTTATTTTTACTTTGAATACAGTAACCCATTTTTTTATCGATTAAAGAAGTTCTTAAAAGTTATTTAAGTTGATCATTATAAAATGTTTAAGCACTCACCTAAATGCGGAGCTCCAGATAATGTTTGATCGCATTGGTGATACATATTTCATGTAACAGTACTGCATGAACATTTTAGCTATGTTAAAATTAAAATCTATGAAAAAATGAATCGAATTAAATTTTTTTTTTATTATTTTCACTTCAAACTGCTCAGATTATGTGAACGAATCGACTTGGTTGGTGTCTACAGTGGAAGTAAGGTATCGTATTACATTAAACAAGCATTATACATTAAAATTGTTACCTGCTTATTTATGAAGCGACGGGGGGCGCAAATGGCGACACGAGACAACATGATACGGTCTTGGCGCGAATAATCGTACGCGTTGCAGCGAAATATGCGCAGGATATTTCTTCGAGATGCCATTACCTTAATAATTTTTAGAAAAAGTTATAAAAGAAAACAAGATTATATACGACCACATACCACGAAGACTATTAATTAAAGTCTTTTATATCTCGTCGCAATGTGGGTATCGAAGTGTGAATTCTCCCAGTTCTATGAGTTGAGCTCCTATAATGGGTCATGAGCTGAGGACCCAAGTACTCAGCTCATGACCCATTATCTTCCTCCAGACCCGTCTTTCCCAGTGGGCACTTTGGGCAAGTGCCCAGGGCCCTGTGTTCGATAGGGGGGCACCTCAGATCACAAATACAAAGTCCCTAGTACTTGTTAGATCACCAAACGGGGCCATTCGATTAACGGAAATGCTTAGGAAAACGCTAACGCTTTCGATTTTATTTTGTTATTTCTGACCGCCAAATGTTTTCAAATACCTCACGCATTTTTTTTTAATATTGTTATTAGCAATGCAAAAGAAAAAAAAATGAGCGCGAGGCATTTGAAAACCTCAGGCGGTTAGAAATAACAAAATGAAATCGTAAGCGTTAGCGTTTTCCAAAGCATTTCCGTTAGGCGAATGGCCCCCTGAGCTTCCATTAGGTCAAACACGGCACTGTCTTCCTCACATCTTGAGCTTCATCTTCACTTAATGCTAATAACAACAAAATCTCAGCTTCGATATCAAAAGACATGATTTCCTATTGAAAAACCAGACATAATGACGAGCCGTTACCGCCAAATTATCGTGAGCGACACTTTTGTCGAAATGCGTTTTTTGTGGAAACTAATATTTTAAACCGTAACGGACCCATCTCTGTACCCTTAGTACGAGTTTACAATAGGCTAGTTTACTCATGTCGAATTATATTAAATAAATGTTTATTTCTTAAAGTATTTAGTCTAAGGAACCTTAATATAACGATTTCACTTCATAAAAGCAGAAGATTGCTGTAGAAATTTAATTTTAAAAAATAATTTTTTAGTCTATATTTTTTAAACACTAAAAACGCTGTTCGCCACATCCGCCATGATTTTGACGTCTCTTGTGGTAAACAACTAAATCTCATTCGCGTGTTACTGTAGGTGGATTCTTTCGTCTGATTTTTATCTTAAAACACTTTTAACTTTAGGAAAGAAAAAAACATTGACAATACTAATTATGGATGCCGGCTTTGTGAAAGCAGAAAGCACAAATCTGCCAAGAATTGACGCATTGATGGTTGGTGAATTTGTTACACTAAGCCCCGATTTCTGCTCTGCATAGCAGAGAAACGACAAGGCATCTATGTAAGTACAGTGCATTTAGTATTACAATGTAGTAATAAACATAAAACTGATACAACATATGAATAAGTGTAATAAAGTTGCGTAGGTTAATTTCTTTCGGCACTTTAATCCACAACTTTCCTGGAGTCTTCAAGGATGTATTTTTATATTCTCGTACAATACAGTAATGATAATTACTTTAGTTTTCGTGGTATTTATTAGAAATCATGTTTTTTTTTATTATAAACTCAGTTAAAAGTAATTTTCTACGTGTTAACGAGTTTTTGTTTACTACAGTTGACGTCATAGCATAGATAATCTATAGACTAAAATGGCCGACAGCGTTTTTGTATGTCCATGAAAAGTCTATTTTAAAAATAAAGATTTGTAGCTTTCTAGGTTTAAAAAAAATACAATACATTTTTTTTCGGTCTAATAGAACATTTATTAACCATTTAAAACCTTTTCCAAAAAGGGTCAACTAGCCTATTACGAAAACTATGATAGTTTTCGTAATTGTAAACTCGTACTAAAGGTACTGATTTTATTGTTTTCGTTTCAATACAAATAAAAAGTGTTTAAATTCTATCATTAAATTAAATCATTTGCGTCTTCATAAATAAGAATATTTGGTTACTTTTCACCAAAACGGACATAGAAACATAATTTACAATTACGAAAACTATCATAGTTTTCGTGAGCTCAAACTCGTACTAAGGGTACTGTTGATATTTCCCTCCAACCTTCCTTCCGTTATATTATAACGGTGTTCTTTTGGAGGGAAATATCAACAGAGATGGTAAAGGACCCATGTTTAATGACCCGGTTTAAAATATTAGTTTCCACAAAAAACGCATTTCAACAAAAGTGTCGCTTACGATAATTTGGCGGTAACGGCTCGATGAGACGATAGATTCGTATCAATTAGCGAGCGAATAGTGCAGATTCGCATTTCGCATCCAGCTTCCCGCGCCTCATTTAGAATGAAGCATGAAGGAAGCCTGTGGTCTGCTTTTTATTACCAACTAGCTGACCCCGCGAACTCCGTTTCGCCACCAGATGGCTTCTTTTTATGTAACATTTCGTTTGGTGATTAAAAGAAGAGTTTTTTTTTTTCCTGAATTTTCTTTGCTATAAACCCCACGGAGCCCGAGACCTTTCCAACGAATGCAAAACCGTGGAAATCGGTTCGTGCGTTCTGAAGTTATAGCGTCAGGAAGGAAAACCCGACTTATTTTTATTAATATGCCAGTACCTATCAAAACCTGTTCTCTTTTCTTTTATGATTTGTACTCAAAGAGGACTTACGTCATGTCATTTTGTCATCAAATATCAAACTCACCTTCATCAACCGCTAACAAATACTTATTTAAATTTAACTAATATTTTTATCCAAAAAAAGAAACAACAATCAACCAAATCTCAATATTTAAACAAACTTTGGCTAAAATATGCACTTTACCTTACAATTGAAGACATAGCATGGGAGCTGGAGGCAGTAAAACAATTATCGCAGGCGGTCTCAAGTAATAAACTTTTATAATTTTTATTATTTTAAAGCATGTAACTGCTTGATGTTTGCAGCTTAAGAATGGCTAGAAGAATTTCGACGCGGTTCGTGAGGGCCGCGGTAGCATAATTGGTCGGTGCATTCGCCCGGATTGCGAAGGGTGCGGGTTCGAGTCCCGTCTGCTGCCTGGTCCGCGTGGAATTTTTTCTAGTTATATTTTCTTTAATAAACTTTTGTTGTGAAGCTTTTTTATCATCTTAATATCAGTACTAGCGTAGTTTGAAATTAATAGAACCCTATTCCCATCATCTGATCCCTTCAAAATGATCCCTTTTGAAACTGCCAGATGGCATTTGGAACCCTTTGAACTCAAACCTTTCCGAGAAGTTGTTCATAACGAGTTGTTATCGCAAACTCTGTGGTCTGGCATTCAATTTTCAATTAGAAAAAAGCAATTTCATAAATTGTCATGTAACATATGCTGGACCAAAAAGTAAAAGAAAACCGAAGAATTCACGAGTTGCAATTAAAATATAACTTCTTCGGATTTTTCTAGTTATATTTTCTTAAGATTTAAACATCAAGCAGTTACAAGCTTAAAAAATAAAAAATATAACTATGATTGCTATTTCTTCTTTCAAATGTTTAATACTTGTAAAAGTATTCATTTGAAATTGTGGGTTACCTACAATGCGAAGCGATGGCGCTGCCTTGCAGCTTAAGAATGGCTTGAAGAATTTCGACGCGGCCATCAGGGCCGCGGTAGCTTAATTGGTCAGTGCAATCGCCCGGATAGCAAAGGGTTTGAGTCCCGCCTGCTGCCTGGTCCGCGTGATTTATTTCTAGTTATATTTTCTTCTGATTAAAACATCAAGCAATAAAAAATAAAAATTATATATAACCTTTAATTTTATCAGTGTTAAAACTTCATTATACGTTATTGTGGTCATCAGACATTGTACATTATGGAAAGCAGACCGCAGTCCCTCGTGCCGCGCCGTCATGATGGCGCTGGACGCTCTGAACCTCAGCATCACTGAAGTCGATGTAAATATGGACAAGGGAGAGCATAAGTCTCCCGAGTTGACTACTGTAAGCACATTTTTCATAAATCCATCATCATCAGCAGTGCCGTCTTTGACCTATTGGAGGCCCTGGGCATATTTTTTTTTTTTTTTTTATAGTTAGGTCCGACAAATGACTCCACCCCACCTGATGTTAAGTGAAGGTGAAGTCCAGACGCGAAGATAGCTGATACAGCAGTTCTACCTGCCACACCAGCCATCCTCACCCTGCCGGCCTGCATGTTGCTTCTTCACGCCTCTTTTAAAGGATCCCAGGTTGTAAGAGGGAGGGAACACGTGAGCGGGCAGAGCATTCCATTTACGGATAGTGCGACAAAGAAATGAGTCACCAAATTTCTTTGTACGCGTTGGAATTGTGGCCACAGTAAGACGGTGACAACGTAGGCCAGCGCGCGTGGTCCTCTGAAGGAAAGGGGAAGGTGGGATAAGAGAGAATAACTCCTCAGAACACTCGCCGTGGTACAAACGATAGAACGCGCTTAGTGACGCCACGTCACGGCGTAATTGAAGAGGCTCAAGGTGTTTAGTCACCTCCTCATCGCCTATGATGCGATATATAAGGATAATGGGGCCCCGATGACTTCCGTTTGGTGATTAAACAGGAACTGGGGACTTTGTATTTGATCTGAGGGGGCCCCCTATCGATCGCGGGGCCCTGGGCACTTGCCCAAAGTACCCACTGTGAAAAACGGGTCTGATCATCAGCCTTTTAATGTCCCCACTACTGAGACACAGTCACAGTCCTGCTCTATAGACGGGAGAGGGGGATTGGGCCATGATCTACCACACGGCTCCAAGCGTGGGTGCTAACGACTGTGGACACAGCAGGGACCCAGACTTTCCTGAACAGGAGCTTTAGATAATTTTTAAACGTTACCTATTCTACGATATTTTAAGGGACAACCTCAATTAATGGATGGATTATTTATTTTACAGCTAAATCCTCTTCAGACACTGCCCATATTCAAAGACCGCGAACTGATACTGAATGACAGGTAATAAAGTCTGTATGTAATTTGAAACAACCATTACGACTAAATATAAATATACTCTGAAATTGTATTGCAGTCACGCCATCTCGATGTACCTGGCCAATCGTTACAGTACGTCCGACCAACTCCTGCCCAGAGATCCCGGGAGAATGTCTGTGATAGCACAACTGATGCATTTCGATAGCGGGATACTATATCCTCGATACCAGATGGCTGCGGTAAGTCAGCGGTTCATATTATGCCGTAAAAAGAAAATTGCACAACGGTCCAAGTTACAAAAAAGAAACAGACAATCAAACAATATAATATTTTTCAGGATTCTGGTACGTTTCTCTAAACTTAAGACTAAATTTGATAGAGTATTCTTGTCATAGGTGCGTCACAGCACGTTAGATTTATTTTTTCCAATTATAATGTTATTATGCTTTTAACAAATTCAAAACATTTTATGAGACGATGGCAAAAATGAGAGTAAAAAAATCCATCATTAATATATATTTAGAAAAAAAAAAAAACGTAAAATTTGAGACTCCGTCGTTGACCATAATTTGTTCTCCAGAATCCTATCTTGTACGAGAACTGCAACTTCGTGATGCCGCAGCACGTGTGTGATATCGAATGCGCGTATAACGACCTGGAGACTATGTTGGCGGGCAAGACCTGGCTGGCGGGCGACACGACCACGCTTGCAGACATCAGTGTCGCCGCCACTGTCAGCACGCTCAACGTGCTCGTGCCCATAGATCACACCCGGTAACTGTACACACCGCGAGGCAGGTCCCTAGTGGGTGCCACATCACGCTCGCAAACATCAGTGTCGCCGCCACTGTCAGCACGCTCAACGTGCTCGTGCCCATAGATCACACCCGGTAACTGTACACACCGCGAGGCAGGTCCCTAGTGGGTGCCACATCACGCTCGCAAACATCAGTGTCGCCGCCACTGTCAGCACGCTCAACGTGCTCGTGCTCATAGATCACACCCGGTAACTGTACACACCGCGAGGCAGGTCCCTAGTGGGTGCCACATCACGCTCGCAAACATCAGTGTCGCCGCCACTGTCAGCACGCTCAACGTGCTCGTGCCCATAGATCACACCCGGTAACTGTACACACCGCGAGGCAGGTCCCTAGTGGGTGCCACATCACGCTCGCAAACATCAGTGTCGCCGCCACTGTCAGCACGCTCAACGTGCTCGTGCCCATAGATCACACCCGGTAACTGTACACACCGCGAGGCAGGTCCCTAGTGGGTGCCACATCACGCTCGCAAACATCAGTGTCGCCGCCACTGTCAGCACGCTCAACGTGCTCGTGCTCATAGATCACACCCGGTAACTGTACACACCGCGAGGCAGGTCCCTAGTGGGTGCCACATCACGCTCGCAAACATCAGTGTCGCCGCCACTGTCAGCACGCTCAACGTGCTCGTGCCCATAGATCACACCCGGTAACTGTACACACCGCGAGGCAGGTCCCTAGTGGGTGCCACATCACGCTCGCAAACATCAGTGTCGCCGCCACTGTCAGCACGCTCAACGTGCTCGTGCCCATAGATCACACCCGGTAACTGTACACACCGCGAGGCAGGTCCCTAGTGGGTGCCACATCACGCTCGCAAACATCAGTGTCGCCGCCACTGTCAGCACGCTCAACGTGCTCGTGCCCATAGATCACACCCGGTAACTGTACACACAGCGAGGCAGGTCCCTAGTGGGTGCCACATCACGCTCGCAAACATCAGTGTCGCCGCCACTGTCAGCACGCTCAACGTGCTCGTGCCCATAGATCACACCCGGTAACTGTACACACCGCGAGGCAGGTCCCTAGTGGGTGCCACATCACGCTCGCAAACATCAGTGTCGCCGCCACTGTCAGCACGCTCAACGTGCTCGTGCCCATAGATCACACCCGGTAACTGTACACGCCGCGAGGCAGGTCCCTAGTGGGTGCCACATCACGCTCGCAAACATCAGTGTCGCCGCCACTGTCAGCACGCTCAACGTGCTCGTGCCCATAGATCACACCCGGTAACTGTACACACCGCGAGGCAGGTCCCTAGTGGGTGCCACATCACGCTCGCAAACATCAGTGTCGCCGCCACTGTCAGCACGCTCAACGTGCTCGTGCCCATAGATCACACCCGGTAACTGTACACGCCGCGAGGCAGGTCCCTAGTGGGTGCCACATCACGCTCGCAAACATCAGTGTCGCCGCCACTGTCAGTACGCTCAACGTGCTCGTGCCCATAGATCACACCCGGTAACTGTACACACCGCGAGGCAGGTCCCTAGTGGGTGCCACATCACGCTCGCAAACATCAGTGTCGCCGCCACTGTCAGCACGCTCAACGTGCTCGTGCCCATAGATCACACCCGGTAACTGTACACGCCGCGAGGCAAGTCCCTAGTGGGTGCCACATCACGCTCGCAAACATCAGTGTCGCCGCCACTGTCAGCACGCTCAACGTGCTCGTGCCCATAGATCACACCCGGTAACTGTACACACCGCGAGGCAGGTCCCTAGTGGGTGCCACATCACGCTCGCAGACATCAGTGTCGCCGCCCCTGTCAACAAATCAGAGACACCAGGCTCGGCGCCATGGACTTTATTTTATTATTTTTACTGCTCCTGAGAACGATCGAGGGTATAAACACCACCAAATTATTATGTGTACCTACCAATACCATACCTATATGTCAATCTCGGAACATTTTCGATTCGCGGGACCGAAAAAGCGATACTCGTACAGTCTCGAAAATCACGGGAATAACAAGACTTTCGAGACTTCTTTAAAAGTGGGTTTTCCCCTCATGTAATAGAAAATACACAGTGAAAATGCAGTGTTAAATCAATTTTCTTTAAAAAATAATTATAGTCACCAAAAAAAAACATTTCTTCGTAAGTGAGCGAGTAACAAAGAATGCTACATAAAAGTCAAATGTTTACACTTATGAACTAGAGAGTTCAAGCTAACAAAATAAATAAAGTATACTAGTAATAATTTGTGAAAAATGCCGTAAGTCACTGGTTAATTTTAATTTGTATCATTTTTGAAACCAGCTTTTTTAAACGGAAAGTATAATATGTATTGAACTTATGTATAGCTTTAAATTTTCGAGCTTGCAAAATATTAAATGTATATACATGTGTATAAGGTAGGTAAGGACTCAATTGCTGCACAGCGTTCCGCGTGCTGTAGAAGCACTACCTGTGTGTATTAGACTAGTGTAGAAGACGACGCTATATGCCGCGTTTCATTATTAGTGCTGGAAAGCCAGAGGGAATAGTTATTTATTATACAAGAGTGGAAAGTTCCTTTTTAACCGCGTGCTCGATTTGGATGACCGAGCAAGCGAAGGATTCTAAAGTTGAATCACGAGCGCAGCGAGTGATTCTAAATTAGAATCCTGAGCGTCAGCGAGGGAAACAAACGAGCACAAGGTGAAAAATCTTTCCACTCGAGTGCAATACGTAACTTTTCATCCCACCTCAGCGAGGAAATGACAAAATGAAAAAGAAAACAATTTATAATGACAAAATATTTTTATTTCAATTAAAACACATTAAGATAATCTATAAATTGAAGAAAATAATAAGAAGTAGAAAATAATTAAGAAATATTAAATGTAACGTTGCTACAGTTACTTATGTTAAGTTTAATATTTTTGTTAGGTAATGTTATGTTGGTGTTTGTGAATTGTGCGCTGTTTTGTGGTAAACTACTCGTATCAGTAATTTTAAATAGTTGTGCCGATTCATTGGATTCTATTGGCGTAAATGTTGGCGAGAGAGGGCTATTGTTTCCAATCTTATGGGGGCTCATTTTAGATGTAGAAGGGCGAGACCAAGAATCTGACAGAGGTTCTTTCAGCGTTATGGCCTCCACGATACTATTACAAATTTTTGATTTACTTTGGATTGAATCCTCTATGTATCCCTCTACAACCGAATTAGACTTCCAGCCTCCATGGCGCTTAAGCGATAGAAGATCAGCCCCTGATTCGGCCAAAAGTGTGGCTGAGGTTCTTCTAAAACAGTGACCGGTGTATAACGGGGGTTCTAAAAGTCCGAGAAAAGTTGCTATTTCTCGTGGAATACTGCCAATTTTATTCTGACCCATAGGTTGTCGGATACACTTTCCGTTGCGATATTGTAGAAAAAATCGTTCAATTGGGGTGTTAGAAGGACGTAAAGCTTGATATTTCTGAACAATGTTTACATATTCCTTGCGAATAACGAAGTTGCGGTCTTTTTTTGTCTTGGTATTTAGTACATTAATTAATAGCAATTCATCAGAATTATGAGAATATTTTGATACGTTATTGACATTAAGTAGTGTAAGTTCATTTGTTCGACATGCTCCGGTTATACCAATAATAAGAACAACCTGTAACAAAAGAAGTATTTATAATCGTAAATAAATTAATCAAATTAAAAATATTGTAAGTACTATGTACAATTTTATCAACAACAAAAAATTACACGTATTGACTTACTTTTGCCGCTAAATATACGGAATCAGGTGCTTCATTAATAAACTTTGCAATTTCAGATGCTGTGAAAACCTTCGATTTTTTTGGTTTATAACCAGATGAGGCTCTTTTTAAAAATGCCACTAATTTATGATAGGTGTCGATATGAACGTCTTTCTTCATCTTAATTGTTAATTTTAGCATTGAATACGTACTCCATAGCGTGCTTGCTTTCTTGGTCTCAGATAATTCTATAAAATATGCCAGCAAAACGTTTTCGGAGAAAGTTTTTGCTCCTTTAGCTAGTCGCCACATGTTAAATATATCGTACTGTTTCAAATACTTCTCTCGTGATTGCTGAGGGAGAAGGCTCATTTGCGCATTATTAACTGTTTCAGTTAACTCAGTTGGCGTTAGATAAACTTCATCGTCGCTAATGTCACTCATTTTAGTTGATTTTTTTGTACAGTTTTTAGGTTATGTTAATTATATTAAGCAATAAAACGTGAAAAACTAGAATGGCGCGAAGCACGCAAATAAAACAAAGAAACCAAGAAGGTTCCAAATTTAAATTTTTTCACAATTTAAAAAGTTCTAATCATAAATTTGGCACCATAGAGGTTACATTAAATAGGTTTAATGACGTTTTGAATTTACAATTATATTGAGTACTCATTATATGTGATGTTCTAAATTCAAATCTACTTTGCCGCTCAAGCGAATAAAATAGAATTTTCCAGCCAGATTTCGAAGCGCAAAATTACACTTTCCGAGGTGGTGGGATGAAAAAATAATAACGGCCCACAACTACAACCTCCAAATGGCTATGAAAAATCGGCGACAATAGATGATGATACCCTTACGACTAAGAACACCATTAAGCCTCCCCTGTCCAAATATTCGATCGTTTGTGCAAAACTTTTTATCAATGCATATGTTCTTTTAAATAAAAATTCAATAGGTATACAATGGTGTCGATTCTGACACGATATTATAAATTAAAAAACTATATTTAACATCAGTCTCTCCTTTTCATTCTGTATAGAGAATGACAAGGAGACACTTTTGTCAAGTTTAGGTTTAGAGAATCATGCCAGAATCGACACCAATAATGTAATAATATCAAATTAATAGCTTATATTAACCCAGAGTAGATAAGCGCTGTAAGTCCAGATTTACTCCAGGTTTTGCAAAGCTCTGTTATTACCGATGTCCTAAAACAAATTAATTTTCAATATTCAGTAAGAGTCTCGACAGTCTCGATATTCCCGATACTTAGCCCTGTAAGTCTCGAGTCTCGAATTGATCAAAATTTCTTCGAAAGCCTAATGCTAATGTGTACCACTAATTCCTAAATTATTCTTCGTAATAATATAAGCTCTTTATTTTCAGGTATCCACGACTATCGAGCTGGCTTGATCAGATGTCTGAGGAGATATACTTCATCACAGCTAACAAGACAGGGCTTGGTGAATTTACGAGAAGGATAGGCGAGTTATCAGAAGTCGAAAACGAAAATTGTACTTAATTTATAAAAGCTAGCCGGAATAATTCTAAGATTATCTTTATCGCAACCAGATCGTGGCACCGTTTGCGATGACAGTGTGTTCAAATGTCCCCGTAGCTCGACCAGCCGACGAGGAAGTGTTACAGAAAGAAACTAAGCCTTTTTTGGGTACCTACTAATTTATTAACAATTTGTATTTTTAAAAGTATAAATAAAATATACCACAGTGAGAACTAATATAAATAAGCCTATTTTCACTTATTTCTAAAATTATGCATTTTAAATTGCTCAAACTTCTAGGATAGGTAATCGTAGAAAGCGAAAAAACAATTTTAATTAGAAGGGTAATTAGGGGGATTTGTTATCACTGTTTTTTTCGTACTTAAAAAACCGACCTTAATTTTTAATAAAAATAATAATTTGTTGCTTAAAAATATAGTATATAATATATTTGATTATTATCATGTCTTACATAATTTGCAGAACCCGCTCTATTTTCATACTAGAGACTGAGAAACTTTTTTCAAAGAAAGGTTTAATTATATACCTACTTAATTTGATAGATCTTTTATAAGTATTCCCCAAAAAAATCAAAGTTTTCCCGCTATTTAACAAAACAAGCCGTAGCTCGGTTCGTATTAGTTGCAGATTACAAAAACTTTTTTTTTTCAACAATTTTTTTAGCATATACCACTGGTACCACTAGCAGCAATAAAATTGTAAAATGGTTATTCCAAGAGCTCCAAAGAGAAAGCTAGGCAAACATTTTTTGAGTGAAAACTTATTTAAAACGTTGATTTTTCGCCGAAAAACTGATATGTTCCTTTATTAGCGAATAATTCGAAAAAATATTAGTTATGTGTGAAGTATGTATAGAATTGTTTTTATTAAGCGTTTAACTGCTAGATATTCAAATCTAAAAAAGTTTAAATAGAAAAAAATATCCACGCTGACTAGGCAGCAGACGGGACCGAACCCTTATCCTTCGATATCCGGCAACTGCACTTTCCAGTGTATTACTTTTCTCTATGAACTGCACTGACCAATTATGGTAACGTGGCCCTGATGGCTGCGGTGAAAAATTTCTATCCTTAAGCTACAAGACAGCGCCATCTCTTCACATTGTAGGTAACCCACAATGTCAAATGAATACTTTTTCAGGTATTAGACATTTGAAAGAAGAAATAGCATTTATAGTTATGAAAGAAGAAATAGTTAACTATAAATGCTGTGTATATAATGTATAGAATAATTCTATACATTGTAGGTATGTAGAGAATGTTTTTCACTGAAATTACATTTTTAATCGATTCCTGTACTTAAAAAGTAATAAAAAATAATCACCCTCGAGATGGGGTGACCACTGCCCCCAGGATAAAAGCGCCCTTCGGCATGATATAGATTTTAATCGTTGAGCTATTCTTTGTCTTCTGTGAAAATTTCAAGTAATTCTATGTAGAACGAAAAGATTGTATGGTAAAATCAAGAAGCTTATATACAACACTGGAGATTGCATGTAGAACTTCTGTATGAAGACGAGTTCATTAACCCCATGATATGTTTTTTATCTCTCTCACACACTATCTAAAATTACCATGTTAAATACAAGAAATTCCAATCAGAAAGTGAAAATAAACAGAACTATGCAAGATATCAATCAGTTTTACAATCTCCAGAAGTCCTACTCTTGTATTACTATTATAAGATGAGTGTGACAAATTCTAACCAACTACTTTGAAATCAATATTTAAAACTAAATAATAAATACGCCCTTTATTTCCCTGTTTGCTGGTTGCTACCATTTTGGTATAATAGCAACACTAATTAAAAAATCAACTGAAAAATATCTCCGATCTGTCAAAAAAAATCTACCGCTTCGAATGTTTAGATTATTAATAAAAAGTGTTAAATTGTTCAATTTGCTATTTATAATATGTATTGTGTTGTGCGAGATTGCAGAAGTGTTTGGGATAGGCATGCGTCCGATATATCAAAACGAATCCAAAATCCGATTTCAAACACAAATCGATACCGAACGATTTCTCAACAAGAAAATCCGATTTCAGAAATCTAACCGAACCAAAACGCTAGCGATCTAATACCACAAGTATCCAAATGTAAATCGGATTCGAAATTCATGCTTTCGTTTTCAGAAGTCAGATTTCGTGCTCGGAAGTCCGATTTCGATTTGCTGTTTACGGAAATCTATTGCTCTTCTCTGAGGCGGGATTATTTATCACTGAAAAGATATGTCGTCTAAAAACATCAAAAGTCGAGCATCTTACATTTTTGGACGCTAACCTGAAGTAATTAGGTTTGATTTTGTAAATGGTTTGAAAAATAATAAAAACAAACAGAAAAACAAAAAAAAATACTAAAAAAATATGTAAAAAGAAATCATTGCATAAAAGCCGATTTTTAAATGCGCCGCAAAAGTTTTACTCTTAACCCTAAACATAACTTTTCTGCTAGTCCTAAGCCTAGATTTAAAGCATGAAGGAAAATCGCGAAAATCTACGAGTATCCTTGCTTCCTACAATTAATTGTTTGTGATTGTCGTTAGCTAATAAAACCAAATCATAACACAAACTAGTGAATTGGCTAAGTTCGGCACATCTGAAATCGGATATCTAAAAACGGATTTTAAAATCGATTTTGAAATCTGAAATCCGATAAATATCCGTTTGCGTTCAAAACCAAAAACGCCCATGTCTAGTTTGGGAACCAAATTCCAGCACTAAAATTCACAGGTAAGTCTATTACATTACGCCAATACCGAAATAAACATATTCCTATATTTTTATGTTGTAATCATAATAAAACGTTAGTATTTATAAATCATAGTGTCCTGAGGCTATAAATTAACGTTTTTCTTGTTTTATTCACTACATTTTGTACCATATTCAGCAGTTAATTTTAATTAAAATAATATAAATTTTGGTTTTGTAGGGTAACCATTATCACTACACTTGAGATATTTTGAGAAAGTTAAAATACATAAGTATTATTGTAAATATTAATTACAAAGTTCAAAATATGAAAATAAGTTTATAATAAATACTGTAGTAGATCATGTTGATTAGATGTAGAAAACCTATTTAATAACAGGTATCTAGCAGCGGTCTTATACCTTTGTTTATGTTTCAGCTTCCCGAAAGATGTCATTTAAAGAAATTCTTGGTTGTCCATTAAACTGTCACAAACGCTCTCGAAACGGAACCGCGAATGTGCTAGAGATCGAATTTGCCAGAGCACCGCGGGTCGCAATAGAAGTCGAGTAAGGTGGCTCATTCTAAAATGAGCCTTATGCAGTGCGACGTAAAGGAGAAAGTGCAACGATATCTGCACTTGTTTACAAGTTATGCGTGTTACTTACGTAGGTATAAGTAGGTATTTCGTACTCGCGGGTGCTAGGTCATTCTCTATTTAACGGGTACTTTCTAGAACTTCGACTTTCGACGACCTCCGTGGTCGAGTGGTTTGTACGCCGGGTTTCATGGTGTCGCCGACTCGAGAGGTCCCGGGTTCAAATCCCGGTGGGGACAGATGTTTGTGTGATGAATACGAGCATTTGTACTCCAGTCATGGATGTTTAATATGTATTTCTATAAAAAAAAAATTCTTATATATGTACAGTTTATGTATTCTATCCGTTACCCTAGTATCCCATAACACAAGCCTTATAGTGCTTACTTTGGGGCTAGGCTAATTGGTGTGAGTGTTGGAAATATTTATTTATTTATTTACTTTCTAGAATGCATCGATCGGCGTATATAAGGGCGATTGGCGCCGCGCAGAGACAGTTGAGTTTCAACAGCGATTTCGGAGCGAATCCAAAGGCGATCAAAGTGCAACAATAGTGTTCAAGTGAGATTGTTTAGAGACTTGTATAGTGAAATACAGTGTTTAGTGAGAGTTTTGTAATTAACATTGTGTGTTAATTGTGTGAACTGTGTGGTGAATAAAGAACTGTCAATCGTGAACTGGCATATAATAATTTCGAACCCCATCCCGACACGTAACAATACCATTAAAAGGTCAATTTTATTTATCAGCCAAAATATGTAGCTTAGAGTTTCTAGTCCGTTCTTAGTAAAAGGCATTTCTGGCGATTTTAAAAAGGGTTTGCATATTCTTTCTCGTTAATTTTTTTATAAACGTTTTTAACATTGCATAATATAAGACGCATCTAATATGAATAAAATGATTTTTGTACTTGTGAATTTTATTACTATTAAATAATGTGTTCCCAAGTTCCTATCAACTCCAACGCTTTGATTTATAAATTGTTTAAAGACGATACCAGTAAGTATGTATCCTAAACGTATATTCCAACATGGTCACCCTTAGAAAGAGATAACAAACATATGTGACGTCATTCAAGGCCATATTTTTTCACTTCAATGTATTGTTTGCACTGCAATCTCCAGTGTTGTATATAAGCTTCTTGGGTAAAATGCTTCATTTCCTGTGTTACGAACGCTTAAGGCCAGGCAAAAGCAACGGTTGAAGTGGGATTTCGCTCTACTGTGCGTATGTGATGTCTCGCTCTAACAATGGAACTTGCCTGGTGTTGTTGATAATAACGGCCTCTGGACTATAACATTTAGGGCACGCAGATGTACGTAAATGTGATTAATTTTATAGAAAACCTATCAGTAAGCAGTAGTGATATTAGATGGCGCTGATTTATTTCTACAGTGTATAGTAAATATATTAGTTATAATTTTTGTATTTGTTTCAAAAACCTGATACATTCTAATTGATTACAATAAACTACAACTAAACGTACACCAATTTTAATTTGTAAGACAAAGCTGTAGATACTTGGTAACCTTTGCTTTCCCGTGGGAGATACTACAAGTGTTGCTAGCTTTATCGTTTTTCCACTATTTCTGTTACCTTTTTAAAATTGGTTAAACAGTTTGAATTATTTTCCTCTGTCATGACATTATTGAACACTTCACGCAAAGGATAAAAAGCTGCCTCTCTCCAGTCTCGTCAGTTTGATTGTCTTACGACGACGTGCGCTTATAACGCCTATTTCTCTTTTGCCTGCTGTTTATTGAAATAAAATGAAATGAAAATGAATAAAAATCATATAAAACAAACCTGTAATGAATTAGGTACCTACAATTACAAGGCTTATTTGCATGACGAAGTGCAGTCACAATCATAATTATAAACAAGAATATCAAATTAAAATGTGTTATATCTCTTGTTTGTTTTATCATTGAACTATTGAATTGCCTATCTCAGTTTGTTCCTTCGTTCGAAAACTACTCTTAAGTCCTTGAGTTACGTCCCTAGACCCTAATATAGATATGAAACGAGATTGGAGCTGGAGAGGGTAGCGAAACTTGTCATTCTATTCTATACAGAATGAAAAGGAGACTGATGTAAAATTTTGTTTAACGTTTTGGAAAACATGCTAGGATAGACCTCACTGTCCTTGTATGATGTATGAATACATCACAGTTGTTAAGTGCATGCATTGCAAGAAAAAAGCAATTTTTAAATGCCTTATCATCATGGTAACACTGATTATTAAAAAAAAAACAACTTTCTCAGTAAAGTGTAAACAATATATTAAACACTTTTTACCATCTTTTCGCACTCAAATGGTGCACATTATTTACAATATAGTTATAGATAGCTTTATAATTATGCAAATAACTGCCTGGCTGAAAAGTATATGACCACAGAGCTGTTAAACCAAACCATAAAAAATTATCTGTGGATTTTATGACAGTTTAAAGAGGAGTAATAAATTTATTTTATTTGATGATTGTTGGTCTGTTTGTTTGAGAGATCGTCACTGTGAGGGGAGGGATTACCAAGAGAACAGGTCATAGAACATTAACAAACCTTCATCTATTGTTCTCCGAAGTTCTCAAGGGAAATGTAAAAAGTTTGCGCCCGACATCGCTTCTCACGAAATGTAAAGAAAGTGTACGTGAACTGTTTCGTCTGTATTGTGATTATGATCATAGTGTACCTTGGAATGTTTGTAGTGCCATCATCTTCATTGTACGTCCTGGCACTTAAATTAAGGTAATATAAATCACCGAATTATTGTGTAGTGATCGTTAATTTGGAAAGCAAGTAGCACTTTCTATCGTCTCGCACGAATGATGTCGGGCTTCCAAGCAGGCGATACTATGCCAAAACTTGGACATGTGACCGATCTCCGCGAACAGTGGCTAGTTCGCGCCGATGGAGCGCTGGCACATCGTCTACAAGACAGAGAAATCTCATCACACCTATGTGAAAATAGGTACCGAAATCAACAGATACGTGAAGATTTTCCAGTGGCTCTAAGCGAACAACGAGATATTGAGCATGAAGTTTGGTTGCGTGAGATGGCACGCCGTCGACAAGCAGAGATCGATGCTGAAATAGCCAGGGAAATGGCCGAGATCAATCTACGCAGACAACGCCGCCAACATTCTTCCGAGCTGCTCCAACAGCCGAGTTCTTCTCGCGCTCAACCACCGACGCTATTACCACCACCAGTAAACAGTGATATTGACCCAGATGAGTTAGGTTTGTCTGCTAGTGAGTTAGAAGAGATGAGAAGGCGAATAGAACAAGAGGAAAAAGATGCTAAATTAGCCAGGGAACTCAGTCATGAAGCTCAGGGCCATGATGCATTACTTGCCGATATGAGGTGTGCAGTAGAGGCTCAAGATGGAGAGTTGGCGAGACTGCTGCAAGAGAGAGAATACAAGAAACTCCAAAGAGCAAAAGAGAAAGCTAGACAAAAGGCTTTGTTGAAAAAGCAACAACGATTAGCAACACAACAACAAGGTGTACCCCCACAACCCTATGAAAGTGAACCACCTCCGCCACAGACCACATTGTGTGATGCATACAGTAACCCAAGAGATATGATTAGAGATTTTTCTAAAATGCGAATGTGCAAGTCTGTTGATTCCGACTTGAATTATGTTGAACCCTTTGAAAAAGAACACATTCAGTCCAAAGCAAGTGCCTTACAGTCTAAGGAACTTTCAAACCAATATTATGCTCAACAACCAAGTACGTCTTCATCAAATTTGAACGTTTCACACATGCACTCTAGATCATTTGAGTCAGAAGCGAGAGTTTCAAATAATAACTCTTTGCAGCATAGACAACCTCCACCACCACCAACTTCTGGGAAAAAACCTCGTTTTCCTGATCCCATTAGCATTAGACCTGCTTCTCACTACCCTACAGATAACACACTCCCAGTTGAAGACAGCCCTCCGAACATGCCTACTGTGTCTCATAGCTACAGTGAAAACAATAACCTCTATAGTACAGCATTCCCTGTAGACCAGGGAAATGTGACTCCGATGAATACAAGCCATAATGGTTCTCAACCTTCGAAAAGGTTTTCTGTTATATCGGATATAACATCTGAAGGAGCTTCGAAGAAGAAATCTAGACAAGCTGAGATGCACAGAAAGAGAAAGGGTTGCAAAATTCAGTGATTCATTACTACTAAAATGTAGCTATTAAAGTCACCATAATCTGTAATCTCATTTGAGGAATCTTGTTAGTCTCTACTTTAGCGTTTGATTATTACTCACAATAGAAAAGATAATTGTACTTTATTATAATTATAAATAATTATTTATTCTTAAAATTACTCTGTAATACTTGGTCCTGACAATGCTATGGATCAGGTTTTCATTACAGAAGTACCTGCAGGAACCAATGAGCCATTTTATATTAGAGTGATGTTACTGGTGTGCCTTATATTAGTTCTAAGATTACTTTAAATTTATTATTATAATCAAAGCATTCCAGTTTGTGATTACACTCATTAATTAATTGTAATAATAGCTCAAATCTCTTATTTAGGATATAACAAAACAATTAAAAGTAAAAATTCATGATCAAACCGCGAATTGCAAATTTGCTCACTAGTGTTAGGAACTGTAACTGCTCAATCAAAACTTGTTAGTAGCTATTATAAATCGAACATGGTACTTAACTTGTCTATAAGACTGATATAATACCTTAATCCACTCTTTAAAAGCCAATCGATTGATTGAATTGATTGATTATTAAATTGAAAAACTGCTTCTGATCTGATAAATTTAGGCTTGCCTGATTAAGAAATTGTGATAGACTGTCACAATTCTATGCAAATTTTAATTTTAAGTGAATATTATAAAAAATAACTTCTAAATATAATAATTAATAAGATATTTTCTAACCTTGATTTGGGCATTATAATTTACAAGTTGTATATTTTTCTCTGTTGCCCAAAATGGTGCTGATTAAGAAAATTAATAGTATAGCTAATAAAAAGTATTTTTTAAATTCCCATAATACTTTCTGTATTATTATAACGATTTTACATACCAATGTGATGGCATACTGTTCTGTTTACTACTTTCATTATAATCTTAATAAGCAAGGCCTTATATAAATTTATTCATAGTTCATTAAGTGCAATTTCATTTTATTCAACATTTCCTTGACTATCTAGATGTATGTGTATTCATATAGTAAAAGTTAATTTTTAATGCATAGATTTCAAATTTTCATTTATTTTATATTTACCTATTTAATTTCATATTTCATTATCCAATTGCTTTTTAAAGCAGGCAGCCAAGAATCATAGTTAGGGTTAAATGAATAAATATAACATATTTACATTTACATTCACTATATTAATACTTAAATAAATAAAGTATGTAACTAGCTATTGTATACAAATAACATTTTAAATAATAAGCTTTAATCGCAACTTATGGCCTATTAAGTGCCTTAAATGGAACCGAACCAAACTTGATTAATTTATTGTGTAGCTAGGGTACGTACATTAAGTAATAATAAAAAGTAATCAGGTAAGTATCTACTTGAACTTAAAATAGCAATAATCAATCCGAAAAAAAAAAAAATTGAATGAATATCTTTCCAAATTAACGCTTTAAACGCCAAATTACTATAAAAAACAATGTTAATTTGTTAAAATAAGACATAATGTATTAATATATATAATTTCAGTAATTTTGTAATCTCATCCCTTGTACTAATTTCCTATGTTTGTCCATGTCCAATTTATGTAGAAAGAAACCACTTAAAAATATTATATTCCCTACATAATGAAGAAATTGCTACCCATTTTTTGCGCAAGGTAGATTTAATAACGTTTTTTATTATGCAAACGGACTTCGATTATTTTGATTTATGTATCATACGTACGAGTTGATGTATGTTCTTTTATTATTCTTCAGTAATACCCCAATACGTGATCTGTTTCTGATTTATACAATAAAAAATTTGAACTACATATTTGTTTGCATATTCATTTAAAGCACTGACTATCAGACCCGTCTTTCCTAGTGGGCACTTTGGCCAAGTGCCCAGTTAAATCAGCCAGCTAATTCCTGTTAAATCATCAAACGGAAGTCATAGGGGCCCCATTATCCTAATATGCCCAGGGCCTCCAATAGGTCGAAGACGGCACTGCTGCCTATAAAGACTTGGATACAAATAAAAACATTTTGTGTGATGAATACGAATTCATCATACAAATATTTGACATACCGGGATTCGAACCCAACACAGGTTCTCCGAACAGGAGACACTTTCCGTTATAATAAGGTACTCTGTGGGAGACACCTCGAAACCCGGTATGTGTGTACATACCAGTCATAGATACCACCACCACGTAGGTCATCTAATTGCGAAAGGTTACGTGGCGATAGAACTTTGCTGTATGGTGTGGAAACTTGGTTTAATTGAAACTGATAAAATATGTAAATAGCCAGAATGGGTAGATATAGACAAGAAACTTTCCATGTGTGTATTTAATTTGAAATTCGCTATAGGAAGAAAAAATGCTGTAATGGTAATACCATAAACTGAATATACCAGCGTTCGGTAGTAACTATAATTAACGTTATGGGTAATGCGGAAATGTAAGCAGAAATATGCGTAAAATAATTGAGATGAGAGGCATGTCATGATGTGAAATATGTGGGATTCGAACCCGTTGTTTTCTAGACTGAAGTCTGAAATCAAAATTATCAGTGTCCGTGCCAATGCCGTGACCATTTTTTTTTATAGTTCTAATACTCACACTAAATTAGCCTAGCCCCAAAGTAAGCAATGTAGGCCCGTGATATGGGATACTAGGGTAACGGATAGTGACGCGAAAGAATCCCTAAACGGGGATCCCGCGGCTTTGCGCTAAGCAGCTTAGAGGATGTTCGCAAGGTTTTTTAGCGGATATTATGCCGTAAAGCGCCCGTAGGGTTACGGGGTCCTCAATGGGCAGCCACTGCTGGGGCTCGTAAGGCTTGCGGGAGCCAGGTGTGAGGTCCGTTCGGCGGTGTGCCTCTTAAAGGCGCCGTCGTCTGTAAATAGTATTTTTTGTCTGCGTATAAAAAAAAAGGGTAACGGATAGAATACATATAGGTACTGATACATATATAAGGATATTTATATAGAAATACATATTAAACATCGATGACTGAAGTACAATGGCTCGTATTCATCACACAAACATCTGCCCCCACTGCAATTCGAACCCGGTACCTCTCGAGTAGGCGACGCCTTAAAACCCAGCATACAAACCGCTCGCAGCCACGGAGGTCGTCAATTGTTATCAAACACTGATCTCTCTAGAAAAGTGAAAGTAAACGTGGTTTGAGAATCACGCTTTGTGGACAATTAATAAATGCAATATAGGAAGTAAGGCATATGGAATACTGAGATATTGATATGCATGACATATGTGTTATGCAATTTAGAAGATAGAGTTTTCTCAAAGAACACCTATACGTAATGGGAATTGGATTGAGTTCATTATTGTTTGAACACTTCGGACTTTGGCGCAGTACGTAAGTAAGCAAACTGCGTTAAGCCCGTCACAGACGTAGCTATAATATATATTAATATGAATCACAGCAAGACTTAATACAACTTATTTTCAATATAAATTTTCGAGTGAGCGCACACGCAGCTATCATTTCTATGACGTCACCAAAATATGTCGAGATATAATAGTACGGTACACTACGACCGCAGACTGAGTGAGGGCAAATATATATATTATAGTATAGCTCCCGTCTGTGGTAGTTTGCTATAATATAATGTATATTTCGATATATTAATATATATTATAGCTACGTCTGTGACGGGCTTTAATTTATTGGGATATTTTTCAATGCACAGCAAATAACTTTTTACTCATCAAAGTACATCAATTAAATACTTTTTACATCAAAATAATTATTTTACTGCGAACAAAACATTTGTTGAACAAAACTAGTGCTCAAAAAAAAATAAAATAATTCAAAAATATATATACATCTAATCTGTAGTAACAAAAAACTTGTTTAATTGTACAGAAATATGATTTTCATATCAATTATATTGATTGCACAGCAAATATACCGATTGCATAGAAAATTAACCAGGGCTTCGACTCAAAATACACTCTTAACAAAACAACTATTTTTGCAAGAGGTTTTTTTTTTTAATTTATTTAGGACAACCAACAAAGCATAACACAGCGTCAGTGTTATTAGTTACAGAAGCAGTTTAAAGCTAGGATTAGTGTCGCTTTAATAATAGGTTGCCACGGCATGCGCAATAGGTTTCCCATTAAGCATTTCAAAACTTGCTCAACATTGGGACACTTTTGATGGTTGTAAAAATAAAGCGAGTGTGCTTATGACCACACGACTGAAGTGAAACTTCTTTAGCTCCATTTAGATTAGATCTGAAAATCATAAACTTAACCTGAAGATTTGTTGATATAGAAGAAAAGTACCAATACGCGCTGGGTCCGTTATCACCCGCCAATCCGCGCTGAGTCCGTTATCACCCGCCAATCCGCGCTGAGTCCGTTATCACCCGCCAATCCGCGCTGAGTCCGTTATCACCCACCAATCCGCACTGGGTCCGTTATTAGTGTACGTCCGGTAGTGATTGACTACGACGGAGCGGACCTCCGCCGCCTAAAAAACCTCTAGCTAGTTATGTTTTATTTATTTTTTAAGCATTTAACTGCTAGATATTTAAATCTAAAGAAAAGTTTACTATATATATCTAAAGAAATAAAATCATAACTATAATTGCTATTTCTTCTTTCAAATGTTTAATACTTGAAAAAGTATTCATTTGACATTGTGGGTTACCTACAATGCGAAGAGATGGCGCTGCCTTGCAGCTTAAGGCTAGGAAAATTTCAACGCGGCTAATAGGGCCGCGGTAGCATAATGGTCAGTGCATTCGCCCGGATAGCGAAGGATGCGGGTTCGAGTCCCGTCCGCTGCCTGGTCCGCGTGGATTTTTTTCTAGTAAACTTTTGTTTAGACCTCTAGCTAGTATAGAGCCACCAAGTCCCCAGTTAGTACATTCGCAGTCAGCGTGCGCCAAAAAAGCACGGTGTAGCTAGAAATATTTGAGTCACCAATCAACGAGTCACAAAAAATACTCAGTTCTCAAGTAAACCGATTAGAATATTTTAAGCATGTAACTGCTTGATGTTTAAATCTAAAGAAAATGTAACTAGAAAAAATTCCCGTCCCGTGTTCGAGTCGAGTATATTTAATTTTGTTCTCATCTCGCAAATAAATGGTCTTACCGATTCAAACCCAGTCCCTGTAGCATGAGTACCACAATTTACATTATATCGCGTCCAACTATCAAACTCCATAGTAATTGGACAATAGGGGTGATGACGGGGTACAGTAAACGAAATTCTATTTAATCCGTCAGTTAGATGATCAAAAAATAATGGACACGTATTTTTTCTTTGGGCAATCAACCAAAAAATGACAGAGTTATAGCGCGTCAAAGTTTGGGAGTAGGGGCTCGTGACGTCAGTTTTTAGTGAATTTTCGCTTAAAAGTGTACCAAAACGTGACGTCATGCGACTTTTCAAATCAATATATCTCTGCAATGTTTATATTATGTGAAAAAAGAAAAAATACGTGTCCAATACTTTTTGATAATCTACCTGATAAACGAAGAAAAAAAATTAGCCATCATCCCTATTGAGCGTGATAAAAACGCTTTATATATCATATCACCGTGCTCATGCTAGGGGGGCTAACCTAACCTAACCTGCAACCCAGGACCCTTACAATACAATACACAATAGTCTGTAACGAATGCCTTTATGACTTCTGCCTTTCGTAGTTTGCCGCCCGAGCCATGGCCCCTTTTTCTTTTTTATTACGCAGGCAAAACCTCTATTTACAGACGTTGGCGCCCTTAAGGGGTACAACAACGAACGGGTCGCACGCAAGTCTCACGGGTGCGAAACGGAAAAGCCGTTAAGCAGTCCGCGCGGCTTACGAGCGCTCATGGCATACAATCCGCTAAAATCTGCGAATACCCTCTACGCTGTTGAGTGCGGAACCGCAAGATCCCCGTTGAGGCACTTCACCGCGTGTATGAATGGGCCAAAAGGGGCCTAGAATAAATACGTCCCTGCCTTAGCTGCCGTTGCACCATGCCATTGTTCGATAATATTAATGAATATTTATTTCGTTATAAGGCACTTCCGGACCTTCTTGTAGTAATCAACCAATGCATTGAAACAAATTCATTTAAGTCTATGAATGTTTTTCAATGCATTGCAACTTTTAAATTTTAAAATAGGTATGTATTTAATACAATTTTTACTAAAAATTGGTTGGTCTCAGTAAACTTACGTTATACATATAACCTACACTTGCTAACTTACAACGCCGAACTCAGAAACATCAATTGAATTTGATGCTTCATTCAACTAGATTGAATTTTAAATTTGATTATTAAAGTGATGCTATGATAAGACAACGCGTTACTTTGAAAAGCATTAATTTAACTGACGTTTCTGTGTGCGGTCGCCAGCTCTCTGTTGCGGGTAGAAGTTACTTGGTTCCTTTATATAATAGGTATATTTTCTACAGGCAGCAAATATATTTATGTTTTTATTTTTGAAGTTATACTTCTTTAGGCGCGTTATGAAAAAATGATGAGAGTGAAATTTTTAGATGCGCGCGCATCACTGTAACACAAAATTTTAACAGCATGAACTTCATGCTGTTACTTTTGTGTTTACCGCACATTAAGAATATCTACCAACAAAATAGAAATAGAATCTCTATTTTGTGGGTGCTTACGACTGCATTGTGAAGGCCTATCAAAAGTATTTATTAATCTGGAACACCGGAACCAAAGCGCGATTCAGGAGACTACAGCGCCATCTCTTGACCATTGGTGTAGTAGAACCAAAAACCACATCTTCATTTTTTGTAATAAAGTAACAGTTATAGGTATTCATATTTATAATATTTATCCACATGTTTCTAGTTTGTATATTCGGAATACGTGTTTGAGTTTCATACAAGTGCAAATCACATAATATGTTCTAATAAATTATATTCAGTAGCGATTTTAATTGAATATTTTGATTATTTATTTATTTTTTCAAATTAAAACTGAACTTTATTGACTGTGTCCTTTTCCAGACTTTTTATTAATTTATTGTAATTAATTATTTGCATGCAATTAAAAACTAATTTTAAACGATGCCAAAGAAGGATAACTTCTCACGCGCCTGCATAAGTACACGCACCCATTTTTTTAAGCATTTAACTGCTAGATGTTTAAATCTAAAGAAAAGTTTACTAGAAAAAACAACAGCAAATATATTTCTAATTTGTTGGGTGCTTCAAATAAAAAAACTTAATAAATTTCCGAATTGACTATGTTCATCACAATAAACAAAAATAAATACAAAAATATGTCACAAGAGTATCTAATTATGTACTGCAAAACTGGCAAGTTGAAAATTTCACAGACACACCAGCAACTGCAATCTCTTTACAAAAAACCATAGAATATGTATGCCATAATTTACTATGTGCTGTAAGCTGTGAAAAAATGTGCGAGTATCCATGTAAGTATTTCTGGAAACTCAGGAATAGGGATACATTTACATAAAGTATTTTATGTACCTGTAAGTATTATGAATGTTTAAACTGTGAAAACTGATGATATATCGCAAAAATATGTTTTATTTCATATTATGTGGCTAGTGGTCATTTATTATTATTTAGCTAGATTAGCAGCTTGTTTTTTTGCTTTCACTAATTCTACTAATTCTTTGTATCTCTTCATGCAGTCTTTTTTGGTACGGTTAGGTATGCAATCAGCTATCTTATCCCACCTTTCAGGTGTACTCACAGGAAAGGTTTTGATAGCTTGTTCTAGCAGTTCTTGTTCTGTTTTTGTCCAAGCTCTGTCCTCTTTCGAAGAGTCTTTATCCTGTTTGGATTGGTCCTCTGCTTTAGGCTTGGCAGTTCCATTCACTAATTTCACTCCACTATCTATTTTTGAAATATTGTTGTCATCCACATGATTGGCAACTTTCTTTTTTTCCTTTTCAAATTGATCAAAAGCTTCTTCATTAGCAGCTTTTTTCAGACTGCTTTTAGAGAAATCTGAGCTCTGTAAGTCCTTTGCTTTATTCAGCACATCTTTAGCAGTGAATCGTTTGTCATCAGTAAATGTACCATGCTGATTCAAAAAGTTTGCAACAACTTCCCACCGTTGATTAGTCCCAGCTGGAAATAGATTTACTGCCTTAATGAGTAGTTGGGTCATATCTGGTGTCCATTCGATTGGCACTTTTAAAGCACTCTCTTTCTTAGCTCTCAGATCCTCTGCCTTCTTAGTATCAAATAAAGCTTTTCTTTCAGCTTCTAGCTTCTCATCAGTTTCTTTCACAATTTTCAAGAAAGCATTTCGACCTTCTGCTTCCAAATCTTTCATAAAATCTTGCAGTTCTACCACTTTCATCATCTCACATATTTTTTCAACTGCTGCCATATGAGACACAGTTTCGTCTTCATTATTGGCAAAATAATTCTTCGATTTGCATAGATCTCTTAATGCTTTTTTTTCCTTACGTAAGTTCTTCTTCAATTGTTCACGTTCAGCTCGAGCCGCTTCTATACGAGCACGTTCTGCTTCTTCTGCTTTTTGTTTAGCTGCTTGTGCTTCTTTCATAATGCGTTCCTCTTCAGCTTTCTTAGCTTGGACAGCATCCTGAAAATACAATCACATAACGGAATAAAGCTTTGGTTTGGTTTATAATAGATGCTTTGAAATTGGAATAAATGTTATTTGTTCATCCCTTCAATTCTACTACTAATTTTTAATTTAGATTTTTAAGAATAGAAAAGATTATTTAACAAAAACATAATATTAACAATACTATTAATAATTTGATACAGGCAATTTAATACTGAATATCGGGATATAGTAAAAGATGTCTCAACTGCCTGCCTGCATTAACTATTATAGTAAAAATAAATAAAGACCCCATGTACCTAATCACTTATTACTCTCAATCTGATTTACAATAACCATTACGCAAGAGTAAACAAAAAATCTACTTTTGAATTGATTCAAAGAATCAATGTTAAATGTTGTTGGTTGTATTTTATGTTGTAGATTCATTTTATTTAACCACTTTTTTTACAATTATTTTTTAAATTACATTATAAATTTTCTTAAATCAATAACCATCTGAAATAAACACCTATTTTAAGAAATGGATTGTTATAAAAGTGAGTACCTGTCTAGCCCTCTTTGCTGCTAATTTTTTATCTTTATCCTCTTGCTTAAAACGCAAAATCCTAGGGTCATTCGCATAGGCTAGATCAACTAAACTTCTAATTCTTGCCATTTCTTCCTTTTTCAGCTTAGCTCTCGCCGCTTTGTTTTGTTTTTCTATCCACCTGCGTTCTTCACGGTCCGCCCCTCTCTCCTTCTCTTCCTCGTCAAGGTATGAAAACTCACGCCAAGATTCGAACTCATACCAAAAAGCATAAAACCTCTCCACCTGTTCTCGGGGACTATTTTCATCACCTATCATTGGGCAATTTCTTTTCTCTGACCAACGAGCATTTATCTCGAAACACTTTCTAAACGCTTTAAAGAATCCTTCTTTTTTTATTTCTGTTGCGGTCGGTAAAGAGTCATCGACGAGTGGATCAACAGAGTCGTAGGACCTACGCTTGATAGGTGTTCCAAGAATTTCATAAGCCTTAGTGATGCACGTGAAATAGTCGTCATCACTCCGGATCTCTTCACCTTGCGCCTTTCGTTTATCAGGATGATGTTTTAATACCTTCTGACGGTAAGCCCTCTTAATGTCGTCGTCAGTTGCTTTGTTACGCAAGTTTTTTATACCTAACACTGCATAATGGTCTTGAGATTTCCAGTCCTTCGGATCTAAGCTCCTCAAGTATTCGACATCATCTTCAAAGGTCACCTCCTCAGCCTTCTCTTTGGAATCCGTCGTTTGAAACAAAGCATCTTCACCGTGACATTTAATGTTGTAATATCTCAGGAACGCAGTGCCTACGCATTCAACTTTTCTTTTCACGGATTGGACTGTTATAGTCACTACCCGACAGTTATTACTTAAATCTCCTTCAGTCATTTTAAATAAAATAGGGACACCGTACTATCATAACCTAAATGTGAAGTAAACACTGTGAACGTGCCACGTTAAAATTAAAGAAAACTAAATATGCAACTAATTACAATTTAATATTGATTTTACGATATCTATCACCTTGAAAACATTATTAAAAAGCTTTTTATAATCTTACAACGAGCCATTTAAAAATTGCAAAGGACAAATGGACGTAGTTACGCGAAAACGTTCCAACCCACAAGTCACTCGAAAATGAGTTACCATAACCAGGGTACTATTTTTGACATATTACATCATGTGCACACAAAGATGCTAGTATTTTTAGGTTAGTTTCATCAATAAAGTTTAACCCAAATGTTCCAACCCACCATTATGCCAAGGACGTGTACTCAAAATAAAGTAAAAACATTACATGCATACTGAAACATATTGTTAAAAACTCTTAATAGAATAACATATCGTTATAATGTTCCACTTGTCTTGGAACATTATACTAAATTCATAAAACGCACATTTAATGGTTTCTTAAATGATCCATGTGGGTTGGAACGTTTTTGCAAAATCTTTATACATTTTTTATTTCTGCAAAAATGTTCCATGTAATTTGAAACCTTTTAGATTAATCCATACTGTTTTTTTAAGCTGCGAACACTGTTCTAAATAAATTGAAACCTTTTATTATAATATATTATTTTCTAATTTTTTGCTATAAACAATCCACATATACTTGATCCATTTTTGCTATTAAGTATGTTCTAGAGAAAAAGATATTTTTTACCAAAATAAATAACTATGGTATATTTGGACGTAGTAACGAGAAAATGATCCAACCCACAGCAACCCCAATTTGAGATAAACGCAATTTACACACTTTTCCCCTGTAATTATTTCAGGCAAATACTATTGGTTTAACTATGGAATGCCAAACTGATTATTGAATGATATGCATATTTTTTGTAAATACATAATACAAGGGGCATATAAATAGGTAAAACGAGTTTGAAATGTTTTTGCTAAATTAATTTTGTATGAACCTTGTTAAATAGCAATTATGCATAAACTTTCCAAAACGAATTTAAGTGTATTATTTTATAAAAATAAACCAAAAAGAAATATGTAAAATAATAAATAACAATGAGGAACATACAAAAACAACAAAAAAAATATTTGAAAATGTATTACAAAAAAATAGAACGTGATCTTTTGAGTTTAGAACCTATGCCAAAAATTTGCTGATATGGTTCCAAAAGTTATCAAAAACTTATATTATAAACATTCAATTTTCATCATCGTATTCTATGATCTCGAAGTCCGGAACTCCACCAAACCCATCAACATCATCAGTGCTTCTTCAGAACTTTGAAGCGTTCTATAAAATTGAAGGCAATCCTCGGGTATGTAGTGGTACATGGATTGTAAGTCCACTAATTTCGCTGGAGCAATCGGTTTGTCGTTAGGCCACAATAAGCAAAAATCAGATTCTTTTATGTATTGCAGTTCTCGTTTTATTCTTTTATCAATTTTCAACTCATTGAAATCGTCTTCCATCGTAGACCGCATAAAAATAGAAAAAATCATATCTTTATCCAACTTAATTTCTTTTGTATGTAGCCAACTAACTTTAGATGAGTCTGTAAACTTCTTCCTATTGATAATCTTCTTTTCCAGTTTAGTTGTACTATAAAATCAGTCTTTGTCATTTTGTAAACTTGAAGAGGTTTAACTTTTTTACTTAGTTCTACAATAGTGGTATCCATAGTGCATCTAATGATACTGGGCATTGTTATGTATTGGTAGAAGGAGAGGTAGGAAGAGGTGCACAGGAAGTGGATTGCCTTCTGTTCTGAAGAAGCACTGATGATGTTGATGGGTTTGGTGGAGTTCCGGACTTCGAGATCATAGAATACGATGATGAAAATTGAATGTTTATAATATAAGTTTTTGATAACTTTTGGAACCATATCAGCAAATTGGCATAGGTTCAAAGCTCAAAAGATCACGTTCTATTTTTTTTGTAATACATTTTCAAATTTTTGTTGTTTTTGTATGTTCCTCATTGTTATTCATTATTTTACATATTTATTTTAGATATATTTATAAAATAATACACTTGAATTCGTTCTGGAACGTTTATGCATAATTGCTATTTAACAAGGTTCATACAAAATTAAATTTAGCGAAAACGTTTCAAACTCGTTTTACCTATTTATATGCCCCTTGTATTATGTATTTACAAAAAATATGCATATCATTCAATAACCAATTTGGCATTCCACAGTAACACCAATAGTATTTGCCTGAAATAATTACAGGGAAAAAGTGTACCGCTAAAACACAAAATTGCGTTTATCTCAAAATGGGGTCGCTGTGGGTTGGAACGTTTTCGCGTAACTACGTCCAAATTTCGCCAAGAAAACGAGTTCGACGGCGCAGCGAGCACAGATTAGGAGATTTTTTTTTATTTATTCATGACCATGGATACAAGTCCTTCAGTCGTATTACATAAATACAAATGTTAATCTTCTTTTTTTACATTAGAATGTCGGTGTGACGCATTCTAATGCTTCTTGAAGTGTTTTGTTTTGAATATGCTAAAAATATGCTATCGAAAATTAGAAAGTGCTTAAGAAAATGCTTTTTCAGTTAACATTTATTATGTGTTATAAATCATAATAAACATATATACTATACATAAATTAAATTAATATTCCATATCTGAAAGCAATAACTGCAGATCCTCCGATCTGCCTCCAGAGTCCAGATCAATATCCACGGTCTCTACAATATCATCTTGTGATGTCGAAGGGCCAGCTGACGTCGCATGCGAGTTAGTTCTCCCAATCAGTTTTAGCTCATCTTCAGGAAAATTAAACATAGGAATAACATAATTTCCATTACGTATACAATTGACTTCAGTGTAGTGCAATGTCATCCCATTCCACTGTTTGATTTTGACTACATTAAACAACCTGCAACCTTTCTGTCTACCTCTAAATGTTATTATTGAAGTCTTGAATTCTCCATAATAAAGTTAGATGATACTCATACCTGTATTTTATAAAAAGTAAAAAAAATAAGATTCTTTGTCCCCCTGTGATGGCCCCAAAGGGATTGGTAACAGCAGAGTCTTTGTATTCAAAGACCTCTGATCATAACTCTATTATGTAATTTTTATTTTTCATAATTTATAATAAAATTACTTTAAACTTGTATAGGGCCCGAGCAGAAATAACGTCTTTTTCGCGAAAGTTACTGATTATATAAGTATTGCCAGTAATATGAACCTCCAAAATTACTTACTTATTATGTTGATCTCTTAAGGGTAAAAAATGCTAAAAACATGCAATATGCTAAGCGTATATTTTTCTAGCTAAATAAAGCAGAAATATGCTAAATGTAGCATTAAAAATACCAAAACGGCAACAATGATTACCGACTATTTTGTTTTACACTACACTGACTGATTGTACAGCTTAGTCGCTGTCCGGCTGTCCCACATGCTGGATAGTGCGTAGAAAAATTAAGTTGGGTGTTTGCGTCAAGTCGACTTGATTGAAGTGAATTTTGTTCGCTTACCGTGTAGATCTTATACTCTATATGCACTAAGGTGTAAATTGACGTCAAGTTAACGCGGTAAAAGATCTATATTCGCTTCAATTAAGTAGACTTGATCGACTCCGGGACGTATAAAGGTGCATTTAGACTATGCATTGGTGTCGATTCTGGCGTGATTCTCTAAACTTAAAACTAAATTTAACTTCAGTCTCTCGTTTTCATTCTGTATAGAGAATGACAGAGATGCACACAATCATGCCAAAATCTCGACATCATTTTAAAGGTCCCTATGTCATTGGTCTATGGCATGTCCATGGCTATACTGCATTGTAAATACGGCAGCCTATTCATTCATTACGATAGTAACACTGGTGCCAACCGTAATAAACAAAAATCAGCTGACTGATTGACAGCACTCAGCTCTCAACAGCTCTTTTTTTGAGCCATCCAAACCAAAGAACAAGAAGAATATTTCTCGTCTAATTTAATAGTGCTTACTTTCTTGTTCACTTAGTGCAGTTTTGTTAAATACCGGGCGAGTAATTCTTGGGTACCTTCCTACACAACGAAATGGATGCAATATTCAAGCCAATGGTCATAGTAACTGGTTTCGGACCATTCGTGGGTCACCAAGTGAATGCGAGTTGGGAAGCTGTGAAATTGATGAATAAAGAGAAGATAGAAAATGAACACAATATAGAACTGGTGCAGCTAGAATTATCAGTAACGTACGAAGACGTGAACAAGTATGTGCCAGCTCTATGGGAGACCCATTCACCTCAAGTATGTATTATTATTATTATTTGACGACCTCCGTGGCCGAGTGGTTTGTACGCCGGTTTCATGGTGTCGCCTACTCGAGAGGTCCCGGGTTCGAATCCCGGTGGGGGTAGATGTTTGTGTGATGAATACGAGCATGTGTACTCCAGTCATGGATGTTTAATATGTATTTCTATATAAATATACTTACATATGTAGCACTGTATGTATTCTATCCGTAACCTTACTATCCTGTAACACAAGCTTGCAATGCTTACTTTGGGGCTAGGCTAATTGGTGCCAGTGTTGATAATATTTATTTTATTTATTATACCTGTACCTGGTACCGTAGCCCATCAGCTCTGTAATTCTTATTTTATGTTTTTCATTTGTTATACAATTGATTTCCCATACAAACTTCCAGTCCTGCTTTTTACCCCATTAAAGGATTATTACTGAGTTAAAAACTCATATTTCCTTTCTGGGGTCTGAAACTGTACCTATACCTAATTTCATTTTAATTGGTTAGGTGCGAAGAGGTAAGAGACACAGATAGACACAGTTTTGCATTAATTTATAATACATATTAGTATGGATTAAACTTGAAGATTTTTTTTATAGCTGGAGATAACTTTGTTAACTCTCCAGTTTCTTACAATCCTCTCCATCCAAAGGTTGTCTGGAAGAAATCGATTTTAGCGATCAGACCGCCCGTTATATCACTATGTTTAAACAAAATGTATTTACCCCATTTATGTACTGTACTGTGGTGTTTTCAATAAAGAATTGTTTCGTATTGTATTGTATTAACAGAAACACAACTAATCCCAGATATCAGGCTAGAATACTGATATCACTGATTATTTATATTATACAATTTCAAAAAAAACAGTACCATAAGTGACTTTACTGGAAAGTATTAATACTTTTTTTAACAACCAGTAGGTAGTGCAATAGCAGTGCTCCTGATTACTTCTCAGATTGCTCCTATTTGTGTGATGAACACAAAAATATTTGGTTCCTAAGTGGATGGTTTAATTTCCATAGTACTTTATTTCTTTGGTAGCCTAGTGTACATTCCTCCTTATATCAAAACTCTTAAGAGACAGCACACATAAACAATGTCTTCAACATTGATAATCTGGATGGTTCTACACTAGACTCCATCTACAGTAGTACTCCTATTCCTTTAACCTCCTTTTTCAATCCAAGAAGTGAGTTTATGCGAAGAAACCATCCATCTCAGATAGGGTTATCATCCGTCCAGATTTGTCCGGACGGATTGTTTTTGACTTTTGTCTGGACTTTGTCGGGCTTTATAATTTGTCCGGATTTTTTTAATTAGATGGAATATCAGTAAAACTACTTATTAAGCTATATCAAATAATCTTAATTAAGTTCTCATTAATTTAAAATAAAATATAAATTATCTTTAAAAATCAACAACGAGACCCCCCTCGCGATGCGAGCGTCTGCTACCAAGCGTATAATATCAGTATAACTAAGTGGGTCATGTTTTGTGACTAAAATGTCGGGACTTTTATCGAAATGTCCGGCTTTTTGTCAGGACTATTTAAATAGTAACCCGTAATCTCAGATGACTTTCCAAGAGCATCAATCTGTCTCATAGGCAAATAATCCCACACGGGAAGAATCCATTGAAACACGTATATTAAGCTAGCAGACCATGGTCGCAACGCGCACATCTAACCTACTGGGTATTTAGTTGCTAATTAGTTGCTAATTAGTTACACTATTCCCGATTTAGTTGCTCAACACCTGTAAAAGATACATGCGATCTGCTAGCTTAAGTCTTAACCTAGCAGACCACAATACTATATCTTCGGTTCTCGTAAAGATATCGAAGTTCTGCAAACGGCATATTTAGTTGCTAATTAGTTGCTGTAGGACAGACAGCATTATTTGTTTTATCCCCCCATCATCCCTTAATTGCCGCACCAGCACCCACACTACCCCCGAAATACGATAAAATTAAAAAGAGCTCATCAGAGAATATAAACTACGGCGTATTTCGTTGTTAATTAGTTGCTGCTAAATAGCGTTGCTTATAGTATTTAACTATCAACCCTTAACTCCAAATCAGCACTGCAACCACCCCCGAATAGGACGATATCGGAAAATTCTCGTAGGTGGAAAAAGACGCGGCATATTTAGTTGCTAATTAGTTGTTTGCCAAAAACGCAGTTAAGAGTATTCTACAATCATCCCCTAACCTCAGATGCAACCCCTCTACTCACTTAGAAACAGTAGATGGTTAAAATTCGCACGCAGTTGTTTAAGACTGCTGGATGTTTTGTTGTTAATTAGTTGCTGAAAAATAGCGTTGCTTATAATATTTGATTATCAACCCTTAACTCCAGATCATCCCTGCAACCACCCCAGAATAGAACGATATCGGAAAATTCTCGTAGGTGGAAAATAGACGCGGCATATTTAGTTGCTAATTAGTTGCTCGCCAAAAACGCAGTTAAGAGTATTCTACAATCATCCCCTAACCTCAGATCCAACCCCTCTACTCACTTAAAAATAGTAGATGGTTCGAATTCGCACGCAGATGTTTAAAACTGCTGGATATTTTGTTGCTAATTAGTTGCTCGCCAAAAACACAATTAACAGTATTCTACAATCATCCCCTAACCTCAGATCCATCCCCTCTACTCACTTAAAAATAGTAGATGGTTCGAATCCAAACGCAGACGTTTAAAACTGCTGGATATTTTGTTGCTAATTAGTTGCTGCGAAAAAGCGTTGCTTATAGTATTTAACTATCAACCCTTAACTCCAGATCATCTCTGCAACCACCTCAGAATAGGACGATATCGGAAAATTCTCGTAGGTGGAAAAAAGACGCGGCATATTTAGTTGCTCTACTCAGAGGGGGTAGATCTGAGGTTAGGGGATGATTGTAGGATACTCTTATCTGCGTTTTTGCTTATCTTTGTTCTATTCTGGGGTGGTTGCAGGGATGATCTGGAGTTAAGGGTTGATAATCAAATATTATAAGCAACGCTATTTTTCAGCAACTAATTAACAACAAAACATCCAGCAGTCTTAAACAACTGCGTGCGAATTTTAACCATCTACTGTTTCTAAGTGAGTAGAGGGGTTGCATCTGAGGTTAGGGGATGATTGTAGAATACTCTTAACTGCGTTTTTGGCAAACAACTAATTAGCAACTAAATATGCCGCGTCTTTTTCCACCTACGAGAATTTTCCGATATCGTCCTATTCGGGGGTGGTTGCAGGGATGATCTGGAGTTAAGGGTTGATAATCAAATATTGTAAGCAACGCTATTTTTCAGCAACTAATTAACAACAAAACATCCAGCAGTCTTAAACAACTGCGTGCGAATTTTAACCATCTACTGTTTCTAAGTGAGTAGAGGGGTTGCATCTGAGGTTAGGGGATGATTGTAGAATACTCTTAACTGCGTTTTTGGCAAACAACTAATTAGCAACTAAATATGCCGCGTCTTTTTCCACCTACGAGAATTTTCCGATATCGTCCTATTCGGGGGTGGTTGCAGTGCTGATTTGGAGTTAAGGGTTGATAGTTAAATACTATAAGCAACGCTATTTAGCAGCAACTAATTAACAACGAAATACGCCGTAGTTTATATTCTCTGATGAGCTCTTTTTAATTTTATCGTATTTCGGGGGTAGTGTGGGTGCTGGTGCGGCAATTAAGGGATGATGGGGGGATAAAACAAATAATGCTGTCCTACAGCAACTAATTAGCAACTAAATATGCCGTTTGCAGAACTTCGATATCTTTACGAGAACCGAAGATATAGTATTGTGGTCTGCTAGGTTAAGACTTAAGCTAGCAGATCGCATGTATCTTTTACAGGTGTTGAGCAACTAAATCGGGAATAGTGTAACTAATTAGCAACTAAATATGCCGTTTGCAGAACTTCGATATCTTTACAAGAACCGAAGATACAGTATTGTGGTCTGCTAGGTTAAGACTTAAGCTAGCAGATCGCATGTATCTTTTACAGGTGTTGAGCAACTAAATCGGGAATAGTGTAACTAATTAGCAACTAATTAGCAACTAAATACCCAGTAGGTTAGATGTGCGCGCTGCGACCATGGTCTGCTAGCTTAATATACGTCATTGAAACCTTATCTTCACTATATTCAATTATTGTTATATCTCATGAATGTTTTCATATTTTCAGCTAATGATACATGTTGGAGTATCAGGGCTTGCGAAATGTTTGACACTAGAAATGCAAGCACATAAGAAAGGATATCAACGTTTAGACTACTATGATACCTGTCCGGCAGGCCACGTATGTCCTGCTGAGGGAGCTAACAGACTGCACACAAAGTTAAATGTTGAGCGACTATGCAAAGATTTCAATGATGCCTGTTCACAAGACGACAACACACAGGCTGTTCCATCTAAAGATGCGGGAAGGTAAGAACTTTACTGTGAAAGTGAAGACTCAATCAAAAACGCGTCTTAAGCGGGAAAGCGTATTATGCGGGATAGGGGAAAAAACGTACTACGTATTAACATTTATTATATTCTATTATTATGTCGAATGTAAGTATTGAGGTAATAAATGTACAATATTTAAGAATTATGTACGTTATATAAAATGTAGTGTATTAATATTACGTTATTTAAAATAATCACATATTTAGTTTGACAAAAAGATTTGAGGCATTACCAATTAAAAAATTTCAACATAATTTAACTTTTGCAGTGCGCTTTGATTCCAAGAAGTTATAACGCGATTCAAATAAGAATAGGAAAGCCAATGACCTCTATTTGTCAAATGTCGCTAAAAATGAACGGTTTGCGAAAAAAAAAAATTGGTACCCTTTTTTGGCACTCCGGAAATTCAAGAATAAAAACCAAACATTTACAAATGTATGTACTTACAAACGTACGTACGTAATGTACATACAAACAATGACAAATATTGATAATTAATATCGGTTGATATTTTTTTTCACTTATTGAGCTTTGGCCATGAATGGTTGATAACCTAAATCGTCAATGAAATGTCACTTTAAGTTGTGTTCAGAAACTCAATTCAAACTTTCGTTTACATAAAGGATGCATGTTCGTATGTGACCTAGTAATAGTGCATGATTATTCATAACTACTCCGGCGGTAATGCAGAGATGAGCGGAATAGAAGAGCTAGATTCTGATTAATGCTTTTTCTCACTTAATCTTAGTAAATAAGTTTTATTAAATAAAAACGTTTTTTTGTTCACTCTACCTATTTGGTTTGAATTGACAGCTATGACATCACAATATGGCGCCCAGTCGGTCCTATTCTTAGTTGAATCGCAGTATACGTAGCTTCTTAAATCATTAACTGCTGATAATACCCCAGGTATTGGCAGGCGTGTGACAAAATCGGAGTTGACTTCTCTTCTTCTTGATCATTATCACTTAGGGCATCTTCTTGTGTGTTATCAAGAAAGGTAATATGTGTGGTTGCCGATTTAGGCGTATTAAACGGGATGACGAATCGTATTAAGAGTTAAGATTTGTATGAAAAAGTGTCTCAAGTTGCAGGGACTAACGCAAAATGGCGTATTATGCGAGAAGTCGTATTAAGCGTGAGCGTATTAAACGAGTTCTACTGTATTTGAATCATAATTGTGATATGTTCTAAGAAAACTGACCATGTTTTGTCTGCGTCTAGAAGTGTTCTCTGAGGGATATACAGGTACTGCTCTTCTCTCACGCTCTGTGACACTAGAAACGAAACAAATAATTTATTTTGCTGTTTATATACTTACGCTCGATGGCGCAAGTGGTTAGCGCGTTCGGCTGCGATCGTTGAAGTTAAGTAACTTTCGCAGTGGTCGGTCCAAATGGGTGACCAAAAATTCACTATCTCGAGCTCCTCCGTGCTTCGGAAGGCACGTTGAGATATTGGTCCCAGCTACATCTGCAGTCGTTAGTACCCACCAATCCGCACTGGGCCCGCGTCACGGCCCAATCTCCCTATTTCATCCGTTGGGAAAGTCTTACCCAGCAGTGGGGACATTAATAGGCTGATGAAGGATTACTCATTATAAAATGAATACCATTCTAAAGAAAATTTTATTAGAAACAAAATCCACGGGAACCAGGCAGCAGACAGGACTCGAACCTGCACCTTTCGCTATCCGGGCGAATGCACTGACCATTATGCTACCGTGGTCCAGATGGCTGTGTCGAATTTTCTCTAGCCTTTCTTAGATGACGCTGCAAGGCAGCGCCATCTCTTAGCATTGTAGGTAACCCACAATTTAAACATCTAGCAGTTAAATGCTTAAAAAATATAACTTTAATTGTTTACTTCTGCTTTTGTAGGTACTTGTGTGAGTACATATATTACACATCACTGAGCATAGACAACAGCTGTACATTGTTTGTACACGTGCCGGATATGGAGGTGTACTCTTCGCAGCAGACGGCGCGAGGCCTAGAACGCATCCTGGCTCTATGCCTCGAACAACTGCGCAAGACGGACACTGATGTGGACATTAATGAAAAATTGAAAGATGTCACCTTGGAGAAAGACAACAGGTTATAGCTTAGTTTCCACAGTTTAACATGGAAGGAAAGAATAGAAGTTACGAGGACTCTAGTGATGTGAGTAGTTGCATTTTTATTGCAGAATATGTACTAAATGCATTGGCCCTAAAAGCTGGGACACAAAATATCAGGCAGGAAGCAGACAGGCACCGCCTTAACTCCTCCTTGGAACAGTAAACTCGGTATAAATAAGGCTATCAAGTATGATTGATCTACTGAAACGATATTTAATACCCTAGATACACCAGCATGAACAAAATCAAGCCCGAAACCTGTCCAAAAGGTACATTGGACGATCCACGGAGCTCCGTAAGATGATCGCGTAGTCTAAACAATATCAAGCATTATTTAAACATCGAAAATCACCTTTAAAGCACATTGTATAAGGTCTTAATTAAACCGCATGCGTCGAAGAGTTATGACAGTCCGAGATGTAAGCTCGTGAAATATCACGACTTATTGCTATATGCGGAAGAATATAGACCTTATATCTTTCACTCTACGCGCAATTCTGAATGCGCTGTTAGCAATATAGCAGGGACGGACCGCGAGGAAAAGAGACGGCTATATTACCGACCATGCATTTGTGTGCACACAAATATTTTCTATTAAATCAGTTTATAGTAAGTATCACACTAATATTATAAAGGCGAAAGTTTGTGAGTGTGCGAGTATGTGACTGTGTATGTTTGTTACTTTTTCACGTCTAAAAGGCTGGAGCGATTTTAATAAAATTTGGTATGGAGTTAGCTGACACCCTAGATTAACACATAGGCTACTTTTATCCCGAAAAAATGTTAGGTTCCAGAGGGATTTTAAAGTAACTAAGTTAACGCAGACGTAGTCGCGGGCGAACTCTAGTTAAAACATAATTTGCTTCAAATGCGTTAAATTAACAAACATTGATTAGATACCTGTCGAAAATATTTTAAATACTATAAGTATTCATTTCGCATTTTTTCACGGAGCTCAGCGGCATGTTGACTTCTCAGCGGTCCGCGCGTGACTGTGAATCAAGAAGTGCTTGAGTCGTGTTCAAGCACTTCTTGATAGGGACACATTTTGAGCGCTCGTGGTGTATGTAGGGTATTTAATATCCTTGTATATTATATATAGGAAAAAATAATTATACCAAAAAGAAAAAAAAATGTTCAAAATATTTATTATAATAGTTCGTATTTAGCTTTATACCGCCGTTCGTGTTTTTCATTTTCCCAAAGGTTGACTGGGAGAGAATGCTTTTAGCATTAAGTCCGCCTTTTGTACCATTGTTCATATTTTGGTCAATAAAGTTTAAATAAGTAAATAAAATAGTTATTGTAGTCAGGGGCCCGTTCTGAGGTATATCTTTTATATCTAAGAGGTTCCCTGTTATATTAAATAAGTAATTTAAGTAGGCAAGGCACTAATATTAAAAATGAAACCATTTACATATATTCCAAATTTCACAAATTTTCCTTGATGATCACATTCCAAAATTATATATGTACGCACTTAATTCTTGTATATTTCATTGAAGATGACTTTAAAAAATTTCATCGGCCAGTGCTAAATATTCAAAAGTTTTAAGAATCATGCCAGCCCAGAACCAGGCCCTATCGTGTAGGTAAATGATAAAATTGTTGTTTAATATACTATGTAAGTGCATTTGTATACTTACCAACAAAGATAAGATGCTAAAACAGATATATACGGATATTATGTAAAGGCACGGTAATATTATCTATATATTACCGTGGTAAAGGTGATTTTGTTATTGTCACAATATGTTGTCACTTTTATCACTGGTACAATCGAGTTCATACATTATATTACAATTAATCCTACCAAGGGCGGATCCAGCTTTGGCGCCAGGGGGGGGTCATATAGTCGTGGTCAAGTCACAGTGGGTACAGATGGACCCAGCCCAGAGGGGGGGGGGGGTGACCATCACCCCCGTGAATCCCCCCCTCTGGATGCGCCCTTGAATCCTACCTATCCTATCAGGGGTCGTATTGTGAACGCTTGAAGATGGGTGTTCCGCAGGGCTCAATCCTAGGTCCTTTCTTATTTTTAATTTATATTAATGACTTACCTTATTATGTAAGAGATAACCATGAATAGTATTATTTGCGGATGATACGTCACTTTTATTTAAACTCAAACGCAAGGAAAAAGTTATTGACGACGTGAACAATTGTATCTCTAAGGTAGTCCACTGGTTCAATGTTAACAATTTATTACTTAATGAAGGAAAAACGAAATGTATGAAATTTGTATTACCTAATGTAAAACAGGTAAAAACCAGTGTCAATGTAAAGGATAGGAATGTGGGCCTTGTAGACACCACAGTATTCTTAGGGATAACTTTAGATTCTAAGCTTCAATGGGGCCCACATATTGATAAATTGTCAAATAGACTTAGCTCTGCAGCATATGCCGTAATGAAGATACGCCAGTTAACGGATGTAGATACGGCCAGATTAGTGTACTTTAGTTATTTCCATAGTGTAATGTCGTACGGAATTTTATTGTGGGGAAACGCCGCCGACATTCAAAATATTTTTGTGCTGCAGAAGAAAGCTATTCGATCAATTTATAATCTTAAAGTTAAAGAATCATTAAGAGATAAGTTTAAAGAATTTGGAATAATGACGGTCGCATCACAATACATATACGAAAATTTAAGAACTTGTAAGAAAAAATATTAATTTGTTTCTTAAAAACAGTGATGTTCACACAATTAATACAAGAAACAAAAATAAACTAACTTTACCTGCTACTAGGCTTCACAAAATTAATAATTCATTTAAAGGTCTTTGTGTTCGCTTATACAATAAAGTCCCAAGCAATATCCAAGAGTTAGCCATAAATAAATTTAAAGATATTATAAAAAAAATAACTTATTAAAAAAGCTTATTACAAAGTGTCTGATTATATTACAGACAAAAATGCTTGGGTTTGAACTGTTCCAATCATTCCAACAGGTTTTCTTTATTAAATAAATCATGATTGTATTGACGTTGTAATAACATAATGATTTGTAAATGTTGTTACATTAGACTTTAAAATGTTGTGGAGTTTTTTTCGCTCGTTTTTCTCCGCAGCTAAAAAATATGTCCATAACGAGTGGTAGGGGAAAAAAAATTTGGACGATTCAAAAGAGTTGTACTATACATCCAATTTGAATAAAGATATATTGATTTCTGATTTCTGCTTAACGCCAGGCAAAGACAGCAGTTGAAGTGGGATGCTCTACTGGCGGTACAGGTAACTCTAGCGTGCCAAGCGTTTAAGCCTCAAAACGCGTCAGGGATATCTGAATCTGCGCATGCGTACGACTCAGTGTTGCCATCAAGTCTGATAGAGTTGCCGTATTTAAAAATAAAAATCATGAAATGTAAAGGTAGTTAGTAACTAATTAATAGTAACTTTATTATAAAGGAAACTAATAAAAAAATAACCTACTCATTGATATCACCGCCATACAGATTTCTAATAGACTCAACTATTTAGTTGTCGTGTTTATTTAAACAATATTTGTCCATGTTTTTAATTTTCACACACATGTCTCGGGATGGCTGAAATATTGTACAGTTCACTTGATTTCTGATGGCTTGCTTCGCCAAAAGAGTTCCATTTACAGTTTCAGTAACTAATTTAGTTATACTGCACGTAGATTCCCAGTAATACATTTTCCGAGCTAGGGATGTGCCTATAATACAATTTTATACGATGTTTTTTTGGAATCGTATTTAACCAACATTATCCTTGTAAATCGATTCAAAACAAAATTGGATTGCCGTACATTATTATACGGTAATGAAAAACCTGCCGTCTGCCGTATAATCCGAAATTATGAGCTCAAATTTCCGTATATTACGGTAATTGCCGTATCAATGGCAACTCTTGTACGACTGGAGAGCCAATCGGCGCAACGCACGCCCACCCGCGCACCTCGTTTCCCCCCAACACATCTTAATTTTTACTTCTGCGCAATAACGGTCAGCGCTAGTTTCGTGCCGCGACTTAAAGTGTCTACACACGTCCCTTAAATCAGAGGTGATATCGGGAGAGGCGATATCGGATGATGGTGGGGATGAAATCGGCTACTACTCTACACACGTCCCTGCCAATCAGTACGTAGCCCACCGTGCAACATAACGCTCGTCGATCCAAGATGCCGCCCACGCTTTCAAAACAACAAAAATAGGCATCGCTCTGGCACTTAATACGGTGCGACCAAAACAAAAACTAAAGAGGAAGACTTGGGTTAAGAGGTGGTTGATGAAACGCCATGAATTCAGTCATATGAACGTTATAAGACATTTAGAACCAGTTGATTTGAAAAACTTTTTAAGAATGGATATTGAATGTTTTGAAGAGCTACTGAATTTGGTGACACCATTAATACAAAAACAAAATACCTTATGCGAGAAATGCGAGAATCCATAAGTCCAAGAGAACGACTTATAGTTACTTTACGTTTCCTGGCTACTGGACAAAGCTATGAGGATTTAAAGTTTTTGTTTTCAAGTTTCTTCTTAAAATCGGCCATCGTATTGTCTTTACCGACCTTTTCATTATATACTTGTAATAACATTTTAAAGGCCTCCTGCCTCATGTCGCGATTAAGATAATCGTTGTGTTTTTTATCCCATAAATACGCCAACTCTTTATAAATATCTATGGTTTTCGTCCAGGCCTCTCGCTCCTTTTCTTTCGCCATACCTCCGCACGAATAAAAAGGACATAAAACCAACACGCGTCCTCTTCGCACTACGCTCGCACGAGCACTGCGTTGAAATCGGACCCGATTTCGCTACACACGCACTGACAACGCTCCCTAGATGATAATCGGCCCTAAATCGTGAGCTCGCCCGTTCCAATTTCTGAGTTAGGGGTAATAATAATAATGATGATTACGATTTGCCTACACACGAGGCGATCTAGGGAGCTATTTAGGGTGCTCCCCACCACTTTCCCGAGATTGCCTCTGATTTAAGGGACGTGTGTAGACACTTTTATATGTGATGTCTCGCTCTAACAATGGAACTTGCCTGCCGTTAAGAGTTGATAATACGGCCCCTGGATAGGAAATAACCGGTTTGCGTTGAGTAAAATAGAACATTAAGGAATTTTTTCATCAGGAAATGACCAGTAATTATAAAAATGACAAGGCAGAAAAGGTTAGGTAATGATATCTGTAAATTTAATGCTTGTCAATCTCATGCTATCACGAAGAAAGTGACAGTACTACTTAATTGACGTATTTGAGTACGGCCTTCAGATAAATATCCATATTAAATTTTATTTGTAGAATTTTATTAAGCATATTGTTTAAGTGAAATTTTATTTTAGTGTAACTTATTACCTTCAATATTAATAAAATGAAATAATATCATAAATTACCTTATATTTTGTCTTTTACCCCTTAATAATAAACGAAGAATAAGCTTGGATTTGTTACTCCATGTTTTCTCTCTTCATTCATCATGACAAATTTTAATGGCATTTGAGTAACATGAACAAAACACGGCGTTACCGGTCTAAGTTTCATCAACAGCCCATCTTAGTCCCTTAGATTAAAACAAAAAGGGAAGATACGGCATTCGCGGCTCAAAAGTGATCCACTTAAAATTGTGGTCCACGACCATAATTCGCTTTAGTCACAATTTGACATTCAAATACGCTGCATGTACAGTCAATATAATAATATTGCGTATATTCTATGTTATGAAGATATAACAATGCCTTCGATGCTTTTATAAAGAACACAAATAGTTCAAAATCTAATGCCCCGGCAACACTTTTCATTCGTATAACTGTGAAAATATTTTTTTCTCAAAAATCACGGTTTGTCGTGAATATTATTTACGTAATCGCCATTTTGTAAGCAAGAAAAGGACAACAATACGCTGCGTTGAAGCGTACAGTTCTGTCCCGCTCGCTTGATTGATGTTTATATACAGACGTGTGCGTGGCGAGAGTTACTTATGTAGTTGATTCGGATCATATTTTATTTGATGCTTGTATGAGCGTACCGTATCTACCCTTTTTGTTTTAATCTAAGCCTAGTCCACTGCTGGACATAGGCCTCTCCACTCAGATCGATCTTGGGCTAAGCTTATTCCTTGTTTATTAATAAGTCTGTTAGTGTTTACATAATATGCCGAATAAGATTTAAAATGTAACAGCAAATCATTCCAGCAATTTATATAAACGAACTTACCTACTTATGTAAGTTTTATATGAAAATGAATTATTATTATTATTACTTATGTATCATTGTACACCAGTTTTAACTTGTAAAATTATTGACGTGACAACGTCTTAAATTAGGTTGCGGCTGGGAGTCACTTATGAAAAAGTGTAACGCTCGGTAACGTTACGATGAGTCTCTCGTGTTAAGTTTAAGTTTACATGTACAATGTTTTAGTAAACAAAATATATTTCTATAGTTAAAATTTGTGCAATTCTTATTTTCATTCAATTCCTTGTTCCTATTGTGCAATTTAATTATATTCATATCAATAAATATTCTACCGAGAAAAAGACGTTGTCACGTAAAATCGTCGCCCGTAAAACCGACTTTACAGGCAACCATTTTTTTTAAAATATTGTAATTTAACACCCGAGTGGAGTGCGCCCCCTCCGCGCCATACCACTGTAACTAAGTACCTACCTATATTTTTGAAATTTATTTAATTCAAATGCAAAGATATAAATAGCTACACTGCCCTACTAAGCGCAAAAGCGGTATCTCAAGAAAAACCGAAATTTGTTTTTTATGGCATTGGATAGCTAAGAAAAAACGCATCTATTGAACTAAGTCTTCTGGCGGTATGTTATTTAAAATTTATAAAAAAGCGTTAAGAAAGCTTTCTCTACCTCACTTTTAACTTAATTTATTAATAATTACTAAGGATATTAGAGGTATATCAATATAACGTAGGCAACCAGCCGTATATGTATATTATTGGTTTTAACAGAGGTTCTTTTTTTTTTTTTATGGCATGCACGGTTTGTGCGTTCAGCCAATGTCAAGTAAAAATAACAGAGGTTGAACTATTGTTGAATTTGTTATACTTTTTAATTTCACGGTTTAACTGACGATCTGACGATCTCTACGTAAAGCTTTCTTGCGGTCCAGCCGGCGTGCACGCGCTGTTGCATTATGATCTTTATTTTCTACTCCACAAAGTACCTACCACACTTCTATATTTTGCGGCGTGTCTATATTTTTGATTGGTAATTCATAGAACACGCTTCTTTTAAAAAAAAGATTTTTATGATTATAAATTTAAATAATAACAGACTTTATAATTGCACTTTGATTTGTTTATTTCTTTATAAGAATATGATTTTTTTTCAACCGAAAATTCATATCCTTTTGTATACAAGCATGTTAGGAGAAAAGCTAACCAAAATGCGGCAACTCAAATCTTAAGTTTGTAATTACTAAGCAGTGTAGCAGTATCTCATGTTTAAGGCATTTCCACGTATATTTTACATATTTTATCTATTGTGATAGAAAACTTACCTAATATTATATTTAAATTGCATTTCATTACCAAAGATGACAATCTATAAATTAACGAAATAACGTCAAATATCTCGAAACTAGATTTCATTGAGACACCGCTTTTGTGCTTAGTAGGGCAGTACAATAATTATCACACATTAGGTACTTTATACAAAGATTATACATCGATTTGTCTTATTAAATAAATTAGTATAATTAAGTAAAACACGAATCATAAAGTTAACGTTCAAACTGTGTATAAATATTTGTTGTATTCAGTATTATATTAGTGTTATTATAAACATGCGTTTCATTTCATGTTATACATAACTAGCGGCCCGCCCTCGCTTCTAGATAGATAGAAGATATTATAAAGACGAAAGTTTGTGAGTGTGTATGTTTGTTACTTCTTCACGTCTAAACGGCTGGAGCGATTTTAATAGAATTGGGTATGGAGTTAGCTGACACCCTGGATTACCACCTATAGGCTACGTTTTACTGCGGGAATATATCCCTAATAAACCGCGGATAACACCGCGGGCACAGCTAGCAATGTAATCAAAGAAAATAAAAGAAGCATCATCATCATCAGCCTATTAATGTCCCCAATGCTGGGGCACAGGCCTTCCCTATGGATGGAATAGGGAGATTAGGCCATGACACACCACGCAGGCCCAGTGCGGATTGGTGGGTGCTAATGACTGCAGATGCAGCCGGGACCAACTTCCGAAGCACGGAGGAGCTCGAGATAGTAAATTTTTGGTCACTTATCCAATGACCGACCACTGCTAAAGTTGCTTAACTTCAACGATCGCAGCCGAACGCGCTAACCACGCGCCATCAAGCTCCTCCAAAAGAAGCATAAGCAGTCATAAATCATTCACAATTTTATCAATGTGCCCGTCACGGCAAAATGATGACGCATACGCGAATCTAACCTTGCTTTTGCAGCGGATTAGAACTCAGTTTGACCTACTTTAGTTCCGTTAGCCGAGTTGTTATCTTGTTCATACCACCGATACCTGAGTTGAGTACGTGTCCAAAATTTTAGTGTGCTATGCAACCGCTGATTATGGCGGACGCGTACGAAAGAGCGCTACAGAGCACGCTGTGCGACATCGCCGCGAAACATTATGAAGAGTATCGTCTGGAGTTCTCGCCCGTGTATACGGCCGGTGCTGGCTACACGTCGCAGCTGTACCGCGGCAGGATCATAGCACCTAACAAAGAAGACATCAAATTCTTCGTCAAAGTCGCTGCTCTAGGAACGGAAGCCCGCACGGTGCTACCGACATCTATCTATTTCACAGAGCAATACGTTTACAAGAGACTAGCTGAAATATACAAAAATATAGAGGACAAGCATAAAGTGCCTCTGGAACACAGATTTGTGTTCCCTATTGTGTATGGATATAGTGACACAGAGCTGGAGGAAGTCATAGTGCTGCAAGATTTGGCCGCAGAAGGATTCACCGTACAAGATAGATTTACTTCTTTCGATTGGCATTACGCGTCAGCTGCGGTGCAGCAAATCGCTCGTTTCCACGCCCTTTCGATTGCTATGCAACATGATTTCCCTGAAGACTATAAGGAGGTCTCAGAAACATTCAAGTTTAGGAAGTCTAAAGATCAATCAATGTTTAATATGGTGCAACAAACGGCGAATAATTCCATTGGACTCATCAAGCCGGAGTACAGAGAGAGAGTAGAAAAGTATTTAGAAGAATATTTACCGAAAGCTATGGCAACTTATTACGATATACCACCGAGACCAGTGCTGAATCACGGAGACTTTAGGATGAGCAATATAATGCATAGAAAACGTCAGGTAAGTATCGTTACTATTTTACTGATCTCACTTTATTCTTTGCACTTATGGTGTTCAAGGAAACTTACACCCATATTCTTAGTTGCGTCCTCAAACGTTCCTCGACTCCAACCACGGAGTACCCCCACTAGAGTCCGCATCACGCAAATTTTGTTTGAAATCAAAATCGCCAAAGTCGGTGGCGTGCAGGGAGATCAGCCGCGTTGTGATTGGACACGTCAAGGTCAGATGATATACTCAGTGCAGCGAAGTGATGAGGGTAAGATCGATTTTAGAAAATATCGATATTTTCTATCGATAAATAAAGGACACCCGGCATTATGTGCCAAAGTTGTATACTTTTTATCTGTGTTTCATAATTGGGTAACGTAGTCTGGCAATATTTGTCATCAGCAGCTAGCTGTCAATGTCAAATACGTAGGTTTGTCAATATAACCTCTATATGTAGCCGGGTCGTCAAGAGAAATAACGGATAAAAAGGCGGGATAGGATGCGAAATGCGAATGATTTTTTTGTTTGTATTTTAGGATTGTCAAATTGACATTTGGTTTTTTATTAAGAAAAAGCAAACGAATCATGGATTTTACAGTCACTTGAGTAATATTTTCAAGTAAAATTCTGTCCCTTGAAGATTTAGGGTTTCCATATCAAAAAACATTAATCATTATATAACTTCTTTCCACGATTCACTAAAAATAAGGCAAAATTAGTTTTATGTAGCAAATAATTTTGGCTTCATTTTGAGACCAAATTCAACTGTATACAAGTTTAGCATTTTTTCTATGAAAAGTGCCGGTTCTCCATTGTACAGAGGCCTAGTACTTTGGTGCGCTAGTGTAGCTATGCGCAAACATACTCTCTCCACTTTCTTCCAGCGTTCTAATTACATGACGCGACTAGTAACTACATACTAAATAAAATATAAGCAACACAAAAAACACGTAAAAAAATATCTGGTTAGACAATAATATGCTGTTTATGACAACTTTTAAAACTTAAGGCGCCTTACTCATCGGCTCGGTACAGGTTCGTTTTGTTTTCGGGAGTGACTGTCAGTGGTAAAGTGACGAGAACATATGTAACTGTTTACAGTTGGAGTCCAATCTTTACGTTTAGTTGCACTTATCCAAAGTTCCTTCATCTTGGCACATTTTGGAAACCTATGAAATAAATAAAACACGTAATGTTACTGTATTTTGATTCTCGCATCAGTCTGTAAGATTAAATATCTCTTTAAAGATTTTGCTCGTTGCTGTTCTCGTGAAAGGCACATGCGATATACAGACTTAATGAATTTAATATTAATACGGTGACGTCCGTGGCTCTTGACTTAGCACAAGCAAAATAACCTAAGTATAACCAAATTATTGATTTTGAAGGAACTTTGTAAATACTTATCAAAGTTTATGCTAGCTACCACCCGCGACTTCATCCACGTTAACTTTAGTTTTTTGAAAATCCTAAAGAAACCTGACATTTTTCCGTTACAAAAAGTATTCTATACAACGATATTTTATACCCTAGATACGACAACATGTACAAAATCGTGGCCGAAACGTGACCAAAAGGTACATTTGACGATTCACAGAGGTCCGTAAGATGATCGCGTGGTCAAAAACAATGTAATGCATTATTTCAAAAAAAGTCACCTTTAATGCATACGGCATAAGCTCTTAATTAAAACGCATGCATCAAAGATTTATGGCAGTTCAAAATGCAAGTTCCTAAAATTTTACGACTTATTGTTATATGCGAAAGAAAATAGACCTTATTTTTTTTAACTTTTCGCGCTCAATTCTGAATGTGCTGTTAGCTATTATAGCAGGTACAGACCGCGAAGAAAAAAGACGGCTATAGGGCGACGTATAACCGACCATGCTTTTGAGTATCACAAATATGTTATATTAAATCAGTTTATAGTAAGTATTACAATAAAATTTGCTTCAAATGCGTTAAATTTATAATAATAATAACGTTTATTTGGCTCAAATTATATAAATAACTTATTGTATTACATAAAGATGACTATGTACCAAATTATAAAAACATTAATTAGATACCTGTCGAAAAAACAACACTTTACGTACTATTAGTATTTTTTTCGCATTTTTACGGAGCTCTGCGGCATTTTGACTTTTCATCGGTCCGCGCGTGACTGTAAACCAAGAAGTGCTTGAATAAAGTTTAAGCACTTCTTGATTGAGACACATTTTGAGCGATCGTGGTCTATCTAGGGTATTTAATATCGTTAATTCCATGTCTTTATCTAGGTCATAAAGTATGCGCACTTAATTTCATACAAATCGGTTTAATCGTGTAATAGTAACAAACATCCATACAAATTTTCGGGTTTAAAATTTTAGTACGATATGATTAAAAACTGTTGGTTGTATACTCATGATATCTGTTATTGTATACGATGAAATAAATAGTTTTTATTTATTTTTTCTATTTCCGTAGCTGACAAACTTATCGATAAACTTACGGGTACAGACATGAGCTGCGTCAAGTCACTAGCAATACACGTGCCGGTGTGAGAGCGGAATAGCATATATGATGTAGCGCATGCGAGAAAGGGATAGTGTTAAAAGACATCAACGCGTTCACCAAAAAATAAATACAATTAAAAGCAATTTCATATAAGAGTATTTTTGTCTTTTTGTAATGCATTTAAACTTACAGGTGAAAAGTAATACCATCTTTTTGAAGACTGGAAGTTTTACTTCACTTTCCACATAATTTAATTGCACAGCACGGCATTTTTTCTAGTTTTTTAAAGCAAAAACGAGAGAAGCACTTCTGCTAACGCTCGGCTTCGGAATGAAACGATGTATAGCGACGTCTGTGGGCGTGTCTCACGCATACGTAATATACTACTTAAGCTTGGCGTAAGCGCTTGCCCTTGTATGCGGACTCTAGTGGGGGTGCTCCATGACTCCAACTCATTCGAGGGCTCCTTAAGGAGTTCCTCCAAATAACCTCGAAAATTATATTTTAGTAGGTATCTTGAGCAAACTTGAGAATTCCTCCACTGAGAGTATAAACAAAGGTATAAAGCATAAAAGCATAGACATATTAATGTGTAAAGTAAAATATCACACAACAAACAGGTAAAATACCTACTTGAAATAATCCTGTCACGTAAAACTTCAAAGCCACCAGTAATTGTATTAAAGGCGGGACAGGTAGTCCTCTGTTGTTACAATTTAGTGTAATGTTTAGCAGAGGAAATATTACTTGTATGAATGTATCTCTCTAAACCTAAATCTCCTTTTTAACAAATCATTGTCGTAAACCTTAAAAGGATTTGCGGCGTCACGTAGATACCGTCGCGCCGGATTATATGGTTCATCATCGTATACGTAATCCATAAAATCCACCAATTCGTCAATAATCTCAAAACTAGACATAATTCTCGATAAAAACAACTTGAAAACACCCTAAACACCACTCGAGGAAGCCTTTAGGTACGTCGAGAGCTACCTTGAGTTTGACAGTTTATTCCTCGACTATCTTATCTCAAGTGAAGGATATTTTTGTTGTCTAAGCATACCAATTTCCTCGAATGAGGTTGAGTCGAGTGGAAACGACTAAGAATATGGGTGTTAGTCGCCAAAGAAAGCTCTTTTACATCTATCGTATCTACATAGAGCATCTTATTGACTTGATGGCAATCAAGATATTATCGTCTATTACGTTCATTTACAGGACGGGAGCGTCGAAGCGATCTTGATAGATTACCAAATCTTGCATATATCGTCGTGCGTCAAGGACCTAATGTTCTTTATCTTCACTGGGTCGGACGCGGAGTTCCGCAGGCATCATTATCAGCAGCTTCTTCAGCATTACTACAACGAGCTCCGCTGTGCGCTCACCACACTCGATCTGCATCCTGACAAAGTGTTCCCTAAAGAAGAGTTTGATGCAGATTTGAAAGAGGTCTGTAGTGATGTAACACATAGTTACTTGAATAGGTCTCTAAGTAGAGGAAACTACCCAATCATTGGCACTCTTCCTATTATTGGCACTTTTGAGTTTAGTTTGAAAAAAAACAGGAAACAATAGATTGTAGGAATAATGCTGCCAATTTTCAATTTTGAAACCATACTAGGTTTTTCTTTTTAATATGTAACGACTTCGAATAATCTATTGTTTCCTTGTTTTTCGAATTAAACTGAAAGGGTTCCCCTAGTAGCCCGGTAAGCTAAAGTTCACGAATTCGAGATCCGTCTTAAGTCCCGCGAGATAAGCATTTAAGAATTCACGCTCAATGAGCAATAGCGGGGTGATGGTGGGCGTTGGTTACTAAGCATCAGGCATCCCATAAGTTTTTTTTGTAATTAAATTATTATACTTATTATGCAGTTCTATTAGCGGTATCGTTTTGTAAAGGTCGTAGTAGACATATTAACGCCACGCATATGCCTTGAACGCACGTACCGAGCAAAGGAGCGAGACAGTGCCGAGTACTCGGTACATATAAATATAGTACCGAGTGTTCGGCCGAGCGCTCTTACATGAGATCACTGTCTCGACCGAGAAACATTTTACTGTCTCGCCCACAGAACACAGAAAGAGGTCTCGCCCGTTTATTAGGTACGTGTGATCAAGGCATTAAATACTTTGTCTCCTACCGAGGCGAGGCGATTACTTTAAGATTCCGATTAGTGTGCATTGCAGTATGGGGATCCATACAGATTTTCTGAACGGCTCGAATTAATACCGAGTCGATCCTTTATCGTACTTTGTGGAAGTTCCAGTCTCGCCTGGGTTTTGGTGTATAATGCAATATCGAGTGTCGCATTGAATGTATTATCGATTGATTTATCTTTATGAATGTTTCGTAACATATATTATTATCTAAGATGAGTTTTGCAATGTGTTTTCAGGGAAAAACTACTTATTTAAATCTCCAAACAAAGTAAAAAAAACCGGTCAGTTGCGAGTCTCACACGCCGATCCAGGGTTTGTAGGTACGCAACATAGAAGGCACTTTTTTTTTTAACGTTAACTTAGAAATTTAATTGTTTCGCAGCTTTAACCGTAGATCTTAAGGTTTCAATTTCAACTTGATACCTCTAAGGGCGCTTTCAATTTATGCGTTTCTTGACGGCCTTGAGCGTTCGCGGTACCGGCGCCGCACTGTTACCGCACCGCGCGTTTTGTATGAAAAAAAAAGGATCTTCCGTACGTTGTACGACAAACGCACCGCTCCGGTACCGCAGCAGGCCGGCAAGAAACGCATAAATTGAAAGAGCCCTAAACGTTTCTGAGGTGAAGGGTCTTGCCAGACAGACGACAAAGTGAGCTTATAAGGGATCGGTTTTTTTCCTTAAAATAGATGTAAAAAAATAAAACTGAGTAACGTTTTTCAGATAAAATAATTGATAATCCAAACCTAACGGTAAATGGTTTCTACCATCAGAACTATCTATGCCAATTGATAAATTAAATGTTACTTAAATTAAAATACGTGGTGTACATAGGCTCTTATGAAAAGAATACGATCAAGATATCGGCCCCTGGTGGAGTTGTTTATAAGGGTACCTATGCTAAAGCATAGGTATGACCACAGGACTCAAATTTAAAAATCTTCCTAATATTAATAGCGATGATAGTGTATTAGGGACCCCCTCCTGGGCTCATATAGGTAAGCTGTGAATTTTTAATATGGCTTTTGCCACCCTGAGGCTCTTGCAGCCGCCCCGGACCATAGGGCGAAAAGGGCCCCCTACGGTACATACGCCGCTGTCGTGAATGATTGTCTACTATGATTTCAGAACCAGCACCTCGGACTGCTGTTCGCACTGCACGCGTTGCCGGTGGTGATGGTGGCAGAAGAGAAGGCGCCGGCGCCGAGCGAGGTGCTCGGCATGGAGAACTTTATGCAGATCGAAGCCACGCAACTGTGCAAGGACCGCCTCAATGAGGTCGTCGAGGACTTCATAGCTTTGGGAGTCATATGATGACAGACTAAATATTTTCCGCTAGATATTGAAGACTTTTTCATAGGTAGGTACAAGTGAAGACTGATATGATTTTTATTTCTTGTTCACGTAGAACTCCAGTCTTGCTGCTCCCACCGATCAGGGCCCGATTTAGAGGTGTGGAGGCCCCTAAATCAGGGCCACTTAATGATTTGCAATCAAAAACTATTAACACAAATGGTTTCTTTATTCACATAATCGAAACATTTATCGATTTAAATTCACGTCTTGGTAACAATAATTGGGGGCTCGCGACGTTACTAATACGTAAAAATTATTACTTTATGGATAAAGAACATTTACCCCTTACTCCTACAGATGATACTCAACTCTACCCGGAGACATCAAAAACTCGTTTGATTAGTTAACAGTAGGTACATTAATGCAGTGGCCAGCATGAGGGATTGATGAACGAACATTATAAATGTAGGCAGACGCACAGATGCGCAAGTCCATCAATTCCGTCGTAGCACAGGCTTGTATAATCTTAGTACTTTTCTCAAATAACACGGAAAATAAATTTACTATGAATATATTTGGCCGCTGGACACGACTGATATGGATATTCATACAACTTTTGCTGACATGTATGTAGCCAATACATCAATTTCGATATAATATCTCTACTCACATTTCCAAGCATATTTGAGAAAATTTACCAACTCCGAGTATTGGTCGTGAGAAATGTACCTAACTGAGCATGAACGTATGTTATTTACATTAAGCAAAATAAAAGATTATTGTTAAGATGTTATTGTTTTATTGTTCAATCCTCCTCCTCGTCGTTGGTGGCGCCGCCAGCCTGGCCCTTGCGCAGGTTCTTCCTCTTGACGCGGCCCGGCCGGCCGCCGCCGAACGGAGACTTCAGCGAGAAGTCAATGTGCTTGCCAGAGTCCAGCCGCACGATGAACGAAGGGATGTTCACAACTTGCTTGCGGACACTGCAATACAATTTGTTAATCAGTAAACTCTAAAACTGGGCATTCGCTGGACAATTTCTTTACTAAATACTATTAAAGCAAATGTATTGTTGTATATTGCGATTCAACTAAGAATAGGACCGACTGGGCACCATATTTTGATGTCATAGCTGTCAATTCAAACCAAATAGGTAGAGGGAGCAAAAAAAATTACTAAAATTAAGTGAGAAAAAACATTAGATTTTTTAATAAAATTAATTTACTAAGGTTGAGAAAGAACTCAACCGATTTTTAATAGTATTTCTTTATTAAGACTGTGAAAAAATATTATTAATCACAATCTAGCTCTTCAATTTCGCTCATCTCTGCATTACCGCCGGAGAAGTTATGAATAATCATGCACATAAGAACATGCATCCTACATGTAAACGAAAAATAGAGTTTTTGAACACAACATAAAGTGACATTTGGTTGACGATTTAGGTTATCAACCATTCATAGCTAAAAGCTCAATAAATTAAAAAAAAACAACTAATATTAATTATCAAAATTTGTTATTGTTTGTATAAAAAATTGGTTTTTATTCTAGAATCAGGTGAGCGCTAAAAAAGTGTTACGAGATTTTTTTACAAACCATACTTTTCAAGCTGCATTTGACCGGTGGAGGTATTTGGCTTTCCTATTCTTATTTGAAACGCATTATACAGATCCACATCATATTTGCTTTAGTTCAGTGTTAAGTTTAGGTTGTCAGCCCATTGACTATCTAAAACAGTTTCAAGTGTTGTGCTTTCCACAAGAAAAATTCTATACACCACCATATTATGTAAACATTTAAGTTAAGTCAGTAACCTTAACTGAATGAAACATTCTACATTCAATTTGTATAAATGCAGATAGTATATTGTATGTAAATTTTTATCACATTACAAATAATTAGTATCAAGTCCAAACTACATTTTTTCATCATATTTGTATCCTTACCATTTAGGCTACACACAATTTATAAAATATAGATAACTTTTGCTGGTAGACCTTACCTTCATGACCATTTTAAGAGCTTATAAAATTTCAAGACATTGAATCCAACACAAGGTTGAAAATCAAGTGGTCTTTATGAATGTGTATCCACATTTTGATCATAGTTCAACCTGGGGCAGCACCCAGGGTAGCTGTTGCACTCTGCTACCTGCATTTGAGATTGATACTCAAAATATTGTTGACAATAGACTATATTTAATAGAATAACATTAGCTAGGTATTAACATTTATAATGATCATTTCTCTACATGTTTCCTATCTCAATACGCACAGTAAAAACAATTGCATATTGCGCCCATAAAAAAATTAACTTTTAGGGGAAAAAGAAAAATTAATTGTATCATTTGTGGTCCATCAGGACCCTGCCTCAGCATTATGCTACTGCAACACCAGAAATGTGTCACAGCAGCACTGGTTTTCTGACAAGGCCTGTTATGCCGGAACTTCACATTGCCAATCGCATCAGCCACCCTCAAACTTGTCAGCAGTCCTTTCCTCTCACTCTCCATAGTAGTGTGTTAAGGAAACACCACTACCAATCCACCATATGGCATACACAACTAGCCACATGACGTGCCAGCATAAAGTGAGTAAGAATACGGAATCACACACTCCGTAATCTGTACTCCACATTGACTCCGCACTTTAGACATAATTTACAATAATTCTTAGTGTAACTATACAATCATAGATAAAAAGCAACAATTCTCACCGGATGTGCCTCTGTCTGATAAGAATACGGGCATGATGGATAGACTTAGCTAGACCAGCCTTGAACACCTGAGTCTGGAGACGACGTTCCAAGAAGTCCTCAATCTTCAGACCGAGTACATAATCGAGCTTCATCTGCTTCTCATCCAACACACCGATCCTCACCAGACGACGAAGGAGAGCATTACCTAAAATAAGTTTAAATATGGTAATACAGGAAATACTTATAAACCTTAAATTGAATGCTTTAACCATCAGATACTGTATTTATCTACAAGGGATAATCAGACAAGAGGTTGCCAGAATTTATCATCATAAAACCAAAAATTGAGACATGTATAAATAAATAAATATTTTCAACACTCACACCAATTAGCCTAGCACCAAAGTAAGCACCATAAGGCTTGTGTTATGGGATACTAGGGTAACGGATAGAATACATATACTGTACATAAATAAGTATATTTTTATAGAAATGCATATCGAACATCCATGACTGGAGTACGAATTCATCACACAAACATCCGCCCCCACCGGAATTCGAACCCGAGACGTTTCGAGTCCGCGACACCATAAAACCCATACATCAATTATTTAGATAGTGAGCTGCAAGTAGAATAAAGTTCAAACTAGTGTACATACGCCACATAGCATACAACTTCATTAATCAAATAACAAGAAGTTACAAGGCCATATTACTGATTAAAAAAAAACTACTAAAATGAGGAGCTCGATGGCGCAGGTGGCTAGCGCGTTCGGCTGCGATCGTTGAAGTTAAGCAACTTTCGCAGTGGTCGGTCACTGGATGTGTGACCAAAAATTTACTATCTCGAGCTCCTCCGTGCTTCGGAAGGCACGTTAAGCCGTTGGTCCCGGCTGCATTTGCAGTCGTTAGCACCCACCAATCCGCACTGGGCCCGCGTGGTGGGTCATGGCCCAATCTCCCTATTCCATCCATAGGGAAGGCCTGTGCCCCAGCAGTGGGGACATTAATAGGCTGATGATGACTAAAATGCGAGTTTGTTAGGTTATAAATAAGTTATTGAAAGATGCTAAACACATTGCGCATACCTTCGAATAACCTCTTAGGGTCTTTCTCCTCGAGTGTGAGCAGCTCACGGGCAGCCTTACGGATCCTGGCCAGCGTGTACTTCACCCTCCACACCTCACGCTTGTTGCGGAGACCATACTCTCCGATGATCTTCAACTCCTGGTCGAGACGCGCCTTCTCGAACGGACGACGAGGCGTCACGTATGTTTTGGAGAATACCGAAGGTACTCTGTTGTTCACCATCTTGGCGAGCTGATACAGTATTGTACGTCAGTAACTTCTTCATACAAACATTAATTTTACATCGTTTCATAAAAGGATTGTAGCCCCGAACCGATACAAGCGTAAAAACTCGATGTTTTCAAAACACCAAGCTGAAGTACGCTTGAGATTCATAATCCAAGGCAATTATTTAGCCCTCTAGTCCGAACACGACGATAAATATTCATCGACATGTTCTACTTGAAGGCAATCGCAATACATTTTGGGGTTAAGTTCAATTAAATCGACTTACATCTTAAAACATATAGCTTGAATTTAATATAGCACACTTTCACTATAACGCCAGGTGCAAAGGCTAATAATTAATAGAAATATTTCTAATAAAACTATAAAATTCCATGTAAATAATCACCTCGATCCAACACCGCCACTCGCCGAAAAAGAACTTGTCAAAAAAGAGGGCAACAGGGTTGCCAATCGCAACCTTATACCAAGAAACCGATAATATCGATATTTTAATCGCTATGTTAAATTTAAAGATACCGATAATATTGATATTGAAAAATCTAAAATATATGCAAAATATAGATATTGGTTTAATTGCTATTACCATTTAATTTATGAAATTAACATTGTAATACAATATTATATTATAACTATTGTGAAGGGTCCAGAGCAGTAAATATATATCAAAATTTGCTGTGCCTCGTAACAGGATGGCGGGCGCCGAGCCCCGGGCGGGCACTAGATCTTTAAAGTACTTTAGTGTAAGGCCGTATACAGAAAGAAAGCCGAAAGCCGATCGGCGCCGATCAGCGCCGATCGGCGCTTATCGGCGCCTATTGACGCTGATCCTTTTTCTATTAACCGGCGCCGATAAGCGCCGATAAGCGCCGACTCGCGCTGGTCCGAATAATAAATAATTTGTATTTGAATTATTTTCCTTAGATTAAATCAATCTAAGTTATAATCTTTTTATAAATCTAATAACTTTATCTTTTATTAACTAAGCGCTAAAATTATTTGTTTCGTACTTATCGAATGGTGACAACAAGTCTTTCTTCTGGAAGGATTGGTTGTTTATGCCAATTGCCCTAATTTTTCATCAAACGGTTTTTCACTAAATCCAAAATGTAATAAAATGTTTCTTGAATCATTCTTGTATATGTATAAAATCTTTGTTCATCAAATTTAATTTTTTTTACAAATAAATTATGGTATTCTCCGAAACGTTTCCTTTCTCTATTTATAGGTATAGCTGTTTTTCGCATTTTTAAATAAACATTTTCTAACAAAACCAAATCATCGTCCGATGAGTCCGACATTTTGCTTGATCTGCTTTAATCGGCTTCCTTTATGTAGGAAGGATCGGCGCCGATAAGCGCCGATCGGCGCCGATCGGCTTTCGGCTTTCTTTCTGTATACGGCCTTAGTGCTTGTAATTGTAGGCTTACATGGCGCTGAGAATAAAATCAAATAAAGTTCAAGTTTTGAAGCGATAATACCTAAAATCTTATACCTACATTTCACATTGCTATTCGTAATTGCTTTTTGTAAACTTAACAACAGTCGCTCCTTTTCACTCTCTATGAAGTATGATAAGGACTTACTATTACTATTATTATATGTATATTTGACATCTTTTTGAGAAGACAATCTTACGTTATTTAGTAGTATTTAAGGACTCCATTTTATTTTTCATTCCGTTGTGTATATAGAGCAACACAGTAGGGAGTAGCCAAAGCGACATAATATAATTAAAATCATTCTGTCATTTTTCGCGGGGGGAAATGTAGTTTACAAATGCAGTTAACGTGTACGTTAACGCATATAAAACAAAACTATTCGTAAGTCGTAACTACGACACTCACACCAGTGGCGTTGCGTGCCTTGGTGATGCTTGCATAAAATTAAAAGCTATATTTATTCATCACAATTATCTATCTGTCACTTTTTACAGACAATTTAAATTAATTATACACTCTCCTTGTATTTCTTTCGGCAAACTGATTTATTAAGTCATTTATAGCTGATGATGACTTCAGTTTTTCTAAAGTTTCTGCCTCTATGGACTAAAGTGACAAGTCTGACAGGCGTTCTTGTCTGAATCTTTTGCAAAAAACCCCTTTCTGTTTAAGTTTTTTCTTTTCGTAGCTCCGCTGGGATAATTTCTTTTCCTTTCACTCATTGTTTTTTTATATATTGCTACTAATACTACTAAATCAGAAGAAAAATTGTTTGTTTTGTATTACAATGTAATGCACAATTAAATAAAACGTGTTAATAAACACTTATCTCCGTGGTTTATCATTGTGTCGTATGTATATCGATTATTGTGGGATTCCCCCGTTGTAGTAAATGATTTAAACGGGGAAATCCCACAGCCCGCAATAACCGATCTAGGGTGTTGCTAACACATACATTACGCGGAAAAAGGAGGTTTTTTTTTGTTTGTCATTTCAGAAAAAGAAATGGGAAGTTTTCACTAATTTTTGCTTACGCACTTTGGGGGCCCCGTATTATTGATACAGCAGATACGGCGGTAGCTATACCACTGACTCAGACATAAACAATAACACAATATATCTTCAAAGCCTGAAAACACTTATCGTTTGTATGCCCAACCCGACAGAGGGGAAAGCTGTGTATGCTTACTCCGCTCCTGAACGCGTCGGCCGTGTTACTCGGCGTATACGCGATATTGCGTATATAAGTAAAGAAAAGAAATCAAAAATACTACTCTCAGATATGCCGCTAAAACCTTTCTCTGGTTAATATGACGTGTTTACCAGTGTTTCATACGGCTGTCATTTAAACGTAAAAAAGTACACTTAGACCGGAACTTTACATGAGGAATATCATTTAAGGCATCACCAATACCAAGCGTTTTCGGTCACATGACAACAAATTAAAAAACAGTTTTTTGTGATTTTTAGCCGAAATAATATTGGTATTTTTTTTTCCAAAAATAGTAAAAGCTGCTTCTTAAATTAATTTTAATACAGATGCCCACAATTCGCACTTTGCTTTTAATACTGTCCAATACCCTATTCTGATATTTCCCCTACCACCGTGCATTTTAGCATGCCCTTGCGGAAGGTTTGTGAGCAGCTGCATTAGAAAAAAAATATTATTCCGAGCAAAGTCAGGTTTGTTTTGCCAACTTAATAGAAAGCTGTAAAAATATCACGTGACCATAGCTGGTGTATCGATTTTGACTTAATTTTGATATAAATATCGATATTGCAAAAAAGTTGCGCCCCTAGAAGTTTTTTTTTAATTTATTCATGACTAGAAGAAAATAACAGAACAGTGTTGCCAACTTACCAAGCCAGCCAGGGTATCCAGTACAGGTATTTGTGATTTCCTCAGATCAAATTTTATTTTTCACAAAAAGATCCTATTATAATATTTCCTATTTGCTTTCCATGGATGTAAGTCCACACATTCATAAAATTTTCTCCAATTTGATTATGTAGGTATTGGTGTCGATTCTGGCGTGATTCTCTAAACTTAAAATTTTTAATATCAGTCGCTCATTTTCATTCTGTATAGAGAATGACAAGAATACTGTAGTCAAATTTAAGTTTAGATTTAGAGCATCATGCCAGAATCGATACCACTATAGGCTTAAAATGCACCACCATCATTGTGAATAAATAGTCGCGTTGGTAGCTAAGCACGAACGCCTTTAAAACTTTTTGAGTCTTTGGTGCTTGTGATCAATTTATACTAGGAGTCGAAGCGAATTTCAAAAACAGTGAAGTAGCCACTGTCTCTGAAATTCTCTTCGCTCTCGCTGCACCGCCAGTATAATTACACGAACTAAATCATCAATCTCTGCATAGGCGCGGGGACATAGGTTCCGCGTTCTATACAACGCTATTAGTGATATATTTTCTTCTAAAGTTCGCATTGTTAGAGTAAGTGGTTTTATTAATCACTAATCTGAGCTATTTCAAAGTTACTAAACATTCCCCTTATGAATAAAGAGAACAACACCCTTAGCACGAACCAATATCGAAATCGAATAGCTTGCGAGTCATTGTCGAATTTTGTATGGAAACTTGAACGACAGCGCCATAACGGACGTCACGAGAACTAAAAATCAGTACACATTTGACAATGACATTTCGCACTCGCAAACTTTTCGAATTCGATATTGGTTCATGTTAAGGGTACATTGTTCACTGAGAAGAGAAAGTGACCGATTACCAACGAGGGTGTAGTTTGAGGCCCGAGGCACAGACAAGGGCTTTTATACCCAAGTTGGGATTAGCACTTTCTTTCGAGGGATACAGAGTGCTTTATACTATACCTACCAGGAAATAAAAGACAAATTCTTTAATTGAAGTTTATATTAAAGTTGTAAAAGTAACTAACTTTGGCATGGGAGCTTAAATTGGTTTCTTGATTTCATGAGTAAAGGCATGACCGGTTAGGTAGTTTCTTTTTTTTAATTCTTTGTCAATAAATCTTCATTATGAGTAATAAACCCCGCCCGCCTCGAGTAGTGGGAAAATAAATTAAAAACTAGGTTAAAATAAAATAGTCGGCACGGTTTTTCCTTTTTATTCTTTTTTCAAGAATTCAGAAAGCAAACAGTGGTGTCGATTCTGACGCGATTCTCTAAATCGAAACTTAAATTTATCAACAGTATCCTTGTCATTTTCTATGCTAAATGTAAAGGAGGGACATAAGTTACATTTAGTTTTAAGTTTAGAGAATCAAGCCAGAATCGACACCTGGGGGACATTCGCCTAACGGAAATGCTGTAGAAATCGCTAACGCTTTCGATTTCATTTTGTTATTTCTGGCCGCCGAAGGTTTTCAAATACCTCGCGCTCATTTTCTTTATTATTGTTATTGCCAATGCAAAAGAAAAAAAGCGCTAGGCATTTGAAAATCTCAGGGGGCTATAAATAAAAAAATGAAATCGTAAGCGTTAGCGTTTACCAAAGCATTTCCGTTAGGCGAATGGCTCCCTGTATGATGTTAAAGAATAGATTGCAGTCTGCAAAAACATAGTGACCACTTTCCGGAACATAATAATAAAAGAAATTAAAAAAAACCAGCACGTTATAAATGATTTCCATAGACTTTTCTGTCCGCTCAGCGCGTTAGAAAAGGATTTCCATACACTATTCCAGTCCGCTTAGTAGTACAACAGTAATGAGGCTTTTTCTGCCTCATATTTGAAACAAGAATAAAGCACTTTCCGAGTAGGTGTAGTATAAAAATATATACGCTGTCGACCATGGAAACGATGTTTGTTTCCATCCCCGTATGACCATATACCCAACACATGGTTTAAAGTAAAAAGACAAAGTTAAATAAAACGATTTTATTATTAACAATTTTATAAATGTTTACTTTATGTAAAAATGTAAATTAAAATTTCTTGTATTTTAAAAATCCTCTATATTTCTTAGGATTTAATCCATAAGCTTTTAGTCTTTCATCAGAAAGTTTTCCGAGTGGATTTTCATTGGAAGTTTTACTATCTTTAGAATTCTTTTTGTTGTTAAATTTATTTTTCTTGCTATTTTTCATTTTACCAAATTTCTTATCGTCTCTTCTTACATTGGTATTAGAAATTTTGCTATTTAGTTGTGCTTTAGATTTCTGTTTGTCTATAGACACTTTAATTTTGTTACTCTTTGTATGAGTTTCGTCATTTTCTTCCATTTCTTCAAGTTTCTCTGTTGATTTAATTTTAAAGTTATTCTGTACCGAACATTCCCCATTCATTTCATTATAACTTATTTGGGGATTTTTCAACTTGTTTTTATGTTTCTTTTTCTTATTTTTTACTTCAATAATATTTTCTTCGCCTGTCATACTATTACACGGTAAGTCACTTTCTTCACTATTCAACTTGTTCTCTATTTTAGCTTTTTTATAATCCTTACTAGCTAGATTATTATCTATACTGTCTTCGTTTTCCAACTTTCGTTTCCGTTTTGATTTCTTTGCTTTATGCATATCTGTAACTTCTTCAACCTTTTCTTCATCTGAATTATCAATAGCAACATTGCTTATATCTTGCTGCTCTGTTGTGAATTTGAGTTTCTTCTTCTTCTTCTTGTTTTTCTTACTTTCCTTATTTGATTCATTTGTTACACTCTCGTCTGGTTGCTCGGTACTGCCGTTATTTTCTATTTCGTCTTTACACTCAGACTCTACAATTTCATTTTTCTCATCTACATTTTTCTGTTTGTTTTTCTTTTTCTTCTTCTTTGTTTCTTTTAACGGCACAGCAATTTCTGGCTCTCTATAAAGAAAAAAAAAGAATACATTATTACATTAAGTTTAATTGCATAATTAAAGGTATAATAAGTAAATATATTCTACTGTGCATAGACAGACAACATAGTTTCGTAGGATCGATTAATCAGATAATAATAACTTTTTACTTTCTTTCAAACGGGCATTAAAGAGGTTATACGAAAAGTGAATAGGAAATAGCTCAGTTAATATTCATCAAACCAACCTAAGGTAAAACACCCAATCTCCGACAAGGCACCATTGTCCGACATTAAAAAGCAAAACAAAGAAAAATAAGAATATTTTCTGACTTCTGAACACATTTGAAGCGTAAACTATAGACGAGGATTGTCTAGCTGTCATTGCTGATAACGTTTCATATTTTCGGCAATTTTGTACAAAATGGCGTAATTATATGTTTCGACCGCGGTAGATCTTCAACCAAATCCAGTTTTATTAGTAAAATTGCTAAGGAGGTGAGTAAGATTTATTGCTCATAACTTTTAATGGTTTAGCTTTATCTAATACGTTAGTTATTTATTACATGAGGATAGATATTCACAACTGCTTAATAATTTCATTAGAAGGGTAAGATTATATTAAAATGCTAAAACACGCCTGTCGGTAATTGGGGATTTTTTTTTGCTTTTTCCAATCTTCGACAAATGTCGAAATGTTTTTTTATTATATTTTGTGCACTTTATTATATTATTTAGCTCAGCTTGTTCAGCACTCTAAATATTTAGATCTTTCATTTAAATATTCAAACTGCTTCCAATGATCGACAGCCGTGTCGATGATTGGGTATCCCATACGTTCCAATGACCGACAGACGATATGTCGATGATTGGATATTCTATATGTTAGTCTACATGTTCCAGTAACCGACATTTTTTGCAGGCATGGCCCCCTTAAAAAAATTTACATGCCTCTTCAAATTGCCCAGGCCGTAGAAGCAGTCAGAAAAGGTGAGAAAACTGCAACTGCTGCAAAAAAGTTTGGTGTACCCAAATTTACATTACACGATAAGGTTTTCGGTAAGACTCCAGTTGAATGTTCCATGGGCCCTAAAACATATTTGTCAACGGTAGAGGAGGCTATTTTAGAAAAATGGATACTTGAAATGGCTGAAAAACACATTCCCGTTACTAGAGATGAGTTACTCGATAGCGTACAACATATCATAATTGACCAGAATAAAACAACCCCATTTACTACCAATAGACCGGGCAAGAAATGGTACAACCTTTTTCTAAATAGACATCCTATATTATCTGAGAGAACGGCACAAAATTTAACGGCAGCTCGAGATGCTGTTACAGAAGAGCATATAAGGCGCTGGTTTGAAGAAGTGAATCTACGCGAAAAAAAATTCAAAGATGTATTAGAACAGCAGGCAAGAATATTCAACACAGACGAAAGCCCCTTTTTTTCGTCACCTAAGGCTGGTAAAGTTCTTGCAAAAAAAGGTGACCAATTTTCCGGAGATGTAAAAGATAATTTAACAGTATTAATTACTGGAAATGCCGCTAGACAATTGGCACCACCCATGGTAGTATTTGCATATGAGAGAATCCCGTTCACAATTTCCCCCCAGTATCCTGGAGAATGGGCAATTGGACGTTCACAAAGTAGCTGGATGTGTGGCAGCACGTTTTACGAATACATTGCGAACGTTTTTAATCCATGGTTATTATTACATAGTTTGAGAAGATAAATAAACCGTGGAAGGATTATCATGAAATGAAAGAGAAACAAAAAAGAGAAACAGCAAAGTTAAAAGAAATTAAAGCCCAAGAAAGAGAAGAGAAAAGACAGTTAAAACAGAAAGAGGCGCAAAACAAAAAGCAAAATAGACTAAAAGATAAAGAAAATAAGAAGAAGAAACGAAATATGATACCAAAACCAAATGATACATCGTCGGACAATACAGACACCGAGGTAAACTATGCAGAAAGTGAAGATAGCTGTATCATGGAAATCGAAGAAGAACTAACAGACGAAGATATACCACTGAGCAAATATTCCAAGCCAGCAAAAACATATTCTATTGGAGATTATGTTATAATCCAATACGAAGGGGATTTTTCCCCAGGCGTAATTATATATGTTGATAAAAACAAATTTGAAATTAGCACCATGGCCTTTTCAGTGGGTAACACGTTCAAGTGGCCGGAAAAAGAAGATAAAATCTGATACCAAAAGTCTGACATAGTTAAAGTAATTTCGAAATCAATGCTATGCAATAAAAGAGGTTTATTAAGTACTTAAATTACCTACGCATTACATGCCAACATGCCCTTGTTTGTTTATTTAGCTAATTAAAATGATTAAAATACTGAATAAGACTTTTTTTTGGGAATGGTGTTTGAGGTCAGGACGATATTTGGATGATGATTAATAGAACATGTTGATTACTAGATCACGATTACTGGAACATGTCGATTAATGGGTGTCGATATATGGAATTTTGCAGTCGATAACTAGGCTAAAAAAAGCCTAAAACTATCTTGTTTTTTTTCCTAAGTTATTAGTATTACACTTCTGTTTGCTTTAAAATAATATAGAATTAACCCTAAAATGTTACCCAGTGCATTAAAAAATCATGTATTATCATAAACAAACCAGATATTTGAAAAATGCTCGAATCTCGACGTTAAAGTGTCGATAATTGGGTGTTTTACCTTACTTACTAAAGAACAATGACTGATTCCGGTTTACAAAGCTTTAAATTATAAAATTGCACGGACACATGTCTTTTACATACAACAAGAAACATAAAAAATTCGAATGTTTAAAATTACATTTATCTTTTTTCGAGAACTTCTCCAATATAATTTATTTATTCATAAACAAATAGCTGACCGGAAATCTAACAAAAATAAATTGAGTTGGCATTTTGTTTCTCCGATTTATTGCAATAAAAAGAAAGAGGCAAGGAGTTCCGAGATGACACTCCGGCATTGATAACTGATGTGATAACTTAAAAGAATACAGCAATAGTGAATTTGAATCAGTAGTTTTTTGCATTCATCAAAATGATTCGAATAATCATCGAATGTATTATTAATTGTAATTACCAACCCAGACGACCGTACTTTGGGTCTACCACAATGCGCATATAAAATAGCATTAGTCTACCAACTAGTAAAGGTACCTCAAACACAGACCCGAGACACTGTTAAACAGTTATTTTTCTGGATAAATGAGACATAGTAGCGAACCTGAGAACCCAGATATGGCGACACCATGAGAACCAGTGTGGAAGCCACTCCGCCACGGTGATAGTCAAATTGAAATAACCTCAAAATTCCATATATTTTGTATTATCGAAGTATTTAAGTATAGTATTTTTTTGTGCAAAGTTCTTTAGAATTTTTAATGTTCTGGAAATGTTTTAGTTATTATAACACACAATAAAACTATTTTCATTGCTGTCCGTGAACATTTTATATTAAGCCAAAGTTACTATGGACACTTGGCATCTCTTATCTATTAGACAAGTCCGTCCGTCCGTCCGTCTGTGGTGCTGTTTCAGCGGCCAAACCGTAAGAGATAGATAAAGAGAATGTTTAAGTTATAAGTTAAGAATAGTCTGATAAGACTACAAACCGGATTTGAGTAACGTAGCACTTCCGGTTTTCGAGAAATCACGAATTTCAAACGAAACCACACAAAATCTCCGAAGTTCTCAATTAAATAAATACTTTTTTTTTTTAAATCAGGTTTTGGTGAACATTTGGTTCACTGGTTTGCTAGTTGTTCTTTAATCAGAAATCATTGTTATATCGTGGAATGGATACTTATGCATTGAAAGGCACGTTAAGCACCTGCTTAGACACCACCTGGTCGCAGCAACGTTTGCAGTCGTAGGCGTAGTAAATCACAGCCCGTTTTCCTTACTTCATTCATAGAGAAGTTACCCCAAAGAACAACCATTTTGGTACTGATCTTGCACAAACATTTTTTAAATCTAAAGAAAATATAACTAGAAAAAATTCCACGCGGACCAGGCAGCAGACGGGACTCGAACCCGCACCCTTCGCAATCCGGGCGAATGCACTGACCAATTATGCTACCGCGGCCCTCACGGACCGCGTCGAAATTCTGTCTAGCTATTCTTAAGCTGCAAGGCAGCGCCATCTCTTCGCATTATAGGTAAACCCACAATGTCAAATGAATGAATGAGTCCCGTCTGCTGCCTGGTCCGCGTGGAATTTTTTCTAGTTATATTTTCTTTAGATTTAAACATCAAGCAGTTACATGCTTTAAAAATAATAAAAATTATAACAAACATTTTTTTTTGATATTGTTTTAAGCATTAAAGAGTAAGTAATATAAGATAAGAAGTATTTTTCAGCTAATGGTGAAACTCAAAAAACAAAGTTTAAAGTATAATGGCACGTAGTTTGCTATTATATTCGAAACAATCAATTCAACTTATCATGAGATTAATGTTCTATGGAAAAGTACTGTTTTAAATTGCTCGAATAACTAATGTTTTCGACGTAAATAAATTGTAAGAAAAAAACACGTATAAATTGGAGTTTTTTAATTCCATATCTCAGACAAAATATTATATTATTAATAAAATAAGTATTACCTATTCGATTTTTTAAATGGTCACGTAACTAACCTCACTTTTCCTCCCATAAGGCTAGGTTTCCCTTATAAATTTTCATTCCCCTTTCACTCTACTTTATAGGACAAAAAAATCCTTTTCTGGGACTCAAATTATGTATTTCATTTGACAAATTTCATCTAAGTACGTTCAGTAGTTTAAGCGTGTGCGACTTTGTCCACGTTCACTTTTGTTTTTCAAGAATCCCTCAGAAACATAACACTTCTCCGGGATCAAAAATATCCTATGTTTCAATACAGGTAATACACTATATGTGTGTTAAATTTCATCCAAATCCGTTCAGTCGTTTTTGCGTGATTGAGTAATGCCGGCACTTCACATGGCCTATCGTGTTTGTCATTTGTAAACTTGACACCAGTCTGTCCGAAGTGCAAACAAAGCAAAGTGACAAACATACAAATTTTCACATTTATAATATAAGTAGGATTAGTGGGAGGTTTAGTTACTGGCTCGACGAGCTCGATGGCGCGGGTGTTTAGCGCGTTCGGCTGCGATCGTTGAAGTTAAGCAACTTTCGCAGTGGTCAGTCATTGGATGGGTGACCAAAAATCTTCTATCTCGAGTTCCTTCGTGTTTCGGAAGGCACGTTAAGCCGTCGGTCCCGGCTGCATCTGCAGTCGTTAGCACCCGCCAATCCGCACTGGGCCCGCGTGGGGGGTCATGGCCCAATCTCCCTATTCCATCCATAGGGAAGGCCTGTGCCCCAGCAGTGGGGACATTATTAGGCTGATGATGATGATGAAAAATGAATAGAAAAATTTACTTTAATGCTTACAAGTTCCATATAAACATGTTGTTGAGTATCCCCTTTTAAGTATCTCTTATCTATTAGACAAGTCCGTCCGTCCGTCCGTCTGTGGTGCTGTTTCAGCGGCCAAACCGTAAGAGATAGATAAAGAGAATGTTCAAGTTATAAGTTAAGAATAGTCTGATAAGACTACAAACCGGATTTGAGTAACGTAGCACTTCCGGTTTTCGAGAAATCACGTGATTTCTATTTCAAAGGAAACCACACAAAATCTCCGAAGTTCTCAATTAATTAAATACATTTTTTTTTAAATCAGGTATTGGTGAACCCTTGGTTCACTGGTTTGCTAGTTTTACTTATGATACTACTATGATGATGATGATAAGTATAGATGTATAGTTACTGTGGCAAAGGGCGGTGCAGGGAGGGCAGGAGACGGGCCTTCAGGGCTCCGTCTTGGGCTCTTTGCTGGTAGAGGGCGAAGTCCCCGCGTTCGGCGGCTTCGGTTCTGTACTTCACGATCCTCTTCAGAGGCACCCACTGGGTTAACTCCTTGTCGTCTGCCAGCAGGATCTGGGAGATTTCATCGTTCATTGTAAGAACGTTTATTAGGCAAGGTAAAGTTATGATTATATATTTTTTTTGTCTTTACAAAAAAGAAATCCACTCCAGGCATCAGACTTTTGACTTTAAAAAAAAGAAATCCACTCCAGGCATCAGACTTTTGATTTTACAAAAAAGAAATCCACTCCAGGCATCAGACTATACTTTACAAAAAAGAAATCCAATCCAGGCATCAGACTTATGACTTTACAAAAAGAAATCCACTATAAGCATTAGACTCTTGAGATTACAAAAAAAAAATCCACTCCAGGCATCAGACTTTTGACTTTACAAAAAAGAAATCCACACCAGGCATCAGACTTTTAACTTTACAAAAAATAAATCCACTTCAGGCATCAGACTTTTGATTTTACAAAAAAGAAATCCACTCCAGGCATCACACTTTTGACTTTACAAAAAAGAAATCCACTCCAGGCATCAGATTTTTGGCTTTGCAAAAAAAGAAATCCACTCCAGGCATCAGACTTTTGACTTTACAAAAAAGAAATCCACTCCAGGCATCAGACTTTTGACTTTACAAAAAAGAAATCCACTCCAGGCATCAGACTTTTGACTTTACAAAAAAGAAATCCACTCCAGGCATCAGATTCGTACCGAAACCTTCAGCTATATGGGCTTATGTCTGTTGCTGGGATTTATAATTTAGTAGCAAATAATAATCTATGTTTTAATTTTTCTTTTCAAATCATAATAAGACAAGATGTTACATAAAACATTATTGATTTATATTTTCTGACATAATATCTATTATTATATATTATAATATCAACGACCTCAGTGACCGAGTGGTTTGTACGCCGGGTTTCATGGTGTCGCCGACTCAAGAGGCCCCCGTTCGAATCCCGGTGGGAGCAGATGTTTGTGTGATGAATACGAGCATTTGTACTCCAGTCATGGATGTTTAATATGTATTTCTATATAAATACTAGCTGACCCAGCGAACTTCGTACCGCCCTAAAAGAATAGGGGTTGTCCAGCGGACAAAATTGTGAATCTAAACCATTCTCAGATCCCCTTGAACACACACAAAAAATTTCATCAAAATCGGTCCAGTCGTTTAAGAGAAGTTCAGTGACATACACACTCACAGAAGAATTATATATATAAAGATACTTATATATGTACTGTATATGTATTCTATCCGTTACCCTAGTAAACCATAACACAAGCCTTACAGTGCTTACTTTGGGGCTAGGCTAATTGGTGTGAGTGTTGAAATTATTTATTTATTTATTATTAAAAAGTCTGATGTTTTTTCTCACTTAATCTTAGCAAATAAGTTTTATTACATAAAACTTTTTTTGCTCACTCTACCTGTTTGGTTTGAATTGACAGCTACGGCGTCACAATATGGCGCCCTGTCGGTCCTATTCTTAGTTGAATCGCATTATACTTTACGTGGTTTTTATTTTTACGTGATGCTTACTTCCTATATATGTTATTATTGTAACAGTTTATAATAGGCTAGTTGACCCTTTTTGGAAAAAGGTTTTAAATGGTTAATAAATGTTCTATTAGACCGAAAAAAAATGTATTGTATTTTTTTGAGACTTAAAAAGCTACAAATCTTTAATTTTAAAATAGACTTTTCATGGACATCCAAAAACGCTGTCGGCCATTTTAGTCTATAGATTATCTATGTTATGACGTTGACGGTAGTAAACAAAAACTCGTAAGCACGTAGAAAATAACCTATCTGAGTTTATAATAAAAAAAACATGATTTCTAATAAATACCACGAAAAATATAGTAATTATCATTATTGTATTGTACGAAAATCTAAAAACACTCCTTGAAGACTCCAGGAAAGTTGTGGATTAAAGTGCCGAAAGAAATTAACCTTCGCAATACCTGGTTAGAACTGCAACTTTATCGACTCATAGTAAAATTTATTTTTGCGTAGATCACTTTGATGTAAGTACTCATTGAATAATATTTTAAGTCTCTTCATTTATTATCAGTTTTAACAATACAAGTTTTAAAGTTATGTGTGAATGAAATTTAGTTGTTTACTAAAAGAGACGTCACATCATGGCGGATGTGGCGAACAGCGTTTTTAGTGTTTAAGAAGTATAGACTAAAAAATATTTTTTTAAATTAAATTTCTACAGTAATCTTCTGTTTTTATGAAGTGAAATCGATATATTTAGGTTCCTTAGACCAAATACTTTAGGAAACAGACATTTATTTAATACAATTCGACATGAGTCAACTAGCCTATTATGTTTGTGTGTTTTATTGGTCAATAAATTCTCTCTCTCCCTCCCTTTCAAACTTAGGACCCCTCCCACCCCTTGTCGCACAACGTCACTCTTAGTCGACCGCCTCCCTCCTTGTTAACGTGTGACGTATTTTATGGATGACACCTAACCTCAGAGCTATCAATACATATTGAACGACCAGTAAAAAAAACCACTCACCTCTTCAACAGTGAGCCCGTAGTCATTAGGCACCACCTGCCTATACTTGAACCTGGTAGGCATCCCGGCCACAATATCTTCACAATCCATCTTGTAGTATTCCTCCATATGTTCAGCGTAGCTTCTTTCAGCAGCCAATGGCAAGAACTTGGGCTTCTCCGTGGCCAACAGTTGGGATAGCTTCGATTGACGTTTTCTGTTCCGACGCTTCTTGCCCAATGTCTTTTGTATCTCTTCGAGGAGATCTTTTTTCGATTTTTTTGGGTCATAGTCAGCGTCCATCTGTTTAAACAAATCGCATGTTTAAATGACAGCAGCTACTATGGAGCAAGCTGAAGTTTGTATGGAAATCTCTTATCTATTAGACAAGTCCGTCTGTCTGTGGTGCTGTTTCAGCGGCCAAACCGTAAGAGATAGATAAAGAGAATATTTAAGTTATAAGTTAAGAATAGTCTGATAAGACTACAAACCGGATTTGAGTAACGTAGCACTTCCGGTTTTCGAGAAATCAGGTTTTGGTGAACATTTGGTTCACTGGTTTGCTAGTTAGATTTTAATATGCTAAAGATGTCACCGACAAGTGATTCTACGAATAAAAAACCTGTTTTGATGATGATACAAAATTATCACTACGAAACAATAATTATATGGAAATAGTAATAATTATGTTTTACACCTGGGTATTATTTATATTTTTATTATTTGTAGGGGGCGTCCATAAATTACGTGAGGTGTTTTTTTTGAATTTTCTGTCCGTCCCTCCCCTCCTGGTGAGATGTCGTGAGATTTTATTCAACCCCCTCCCCCATCCCCCAATCTCACGTGAGATTTATAACATATGGAGTTCTTATCGTAAACGCGTTGGACTGTTATTGTAAAAAGAAAAAAAATGCTTCGTGCTTAACGACTAAAAAATTAAACAATAGAATACGTGAATGACATTATTTGCTTTCGAACGAATTAGTGAATGATCTAATATTAAATCTTAAGCATGTACAATCTGGATTAAATGGACCAAAACAGTACATTTTTTTTTGTTTCAAAAAAATGTACCCTTCCCTTTTTCCAACGTAAGATTAGATGAGACTTGACTCGACTCCCTCCCCCCCTTAAACATCTCACGTAATTTATGGACGCCCCCTTATACGACATGCCAAAGCGGTCAAAAACTCACATTGAAATCGTCATCTTCACAATGAGGTTCATCTTCATTCTGATAGTGTTCCTTCTCCTCTTCATAGTTATCCCAATTCTCTGTAAAGAAAAAATATTAATTTAATAAAATATCATCGACATCAGCCTATTAATGTCCCCACTGCTTTTGCCCACAGGCCTTTAGTTTGACGGAATACGGAGACTGGGCCATGACCCCCCCACGCAGGCCCAGTGCGGATTGGCGGGTGCTAACGACTGCAGATGCAGCCGGGACCAACGGCTTAACGTGCCTTGCGAAGCACGGAAGAACCCGAGATAGAAGATTTTTGGTCACCCATCCAATGATCGACCACTGCGAAAGTTGCTTAACTTCAACGATCGCAGCCGCACGCGCTAACCACCCGCGCCATCGAGCTCCTCAAACAAAATATGTCTAGGCTTTTAACAAAACATAAAGAGTGACAATCACAAACTTTTTTCGGGTTTGAGATAAAAAGGAGCTTATGGTATGTTTAAGTTCTTGTTGCATTGTGTTCTTTATCCAAGCTTCCTACGGATACACAGATTGTTTATATGTGGAGTAAAACGGGATCTAAGATAAGAAAAATCAGTAAATCTAAAGAAAATTTTACTACAAAAAAATCCACGCGGCCGGGCGGAGTATGCACTGATCAATAATATGCTACCGCGGCCTTAATGGAAATGTTTAATTTCTACTAATATTTCTTAGGCTACAAGGCAGCGCCATATCTTCGCATGGTAGGTAACTCAGACCAAGAAATACTGGAAGAAATTTGAAAAGGCCATTAAGGCCGCGGTAGCATAACTGGCGGAGGGTGCGGGGTCGAGTCCCATCTGCTGCCTGGCCGTGTGGATTTTTTTCTAGTAAAATTTTCTTTGAATTAAAACATCTAGCAGTTAAATGCTTAAAAATTAAAAATATAACTAAGCAAATCGGTTACTTTTTGCTGCGAAAATATTAAATGAGTGTAAAAACTTTGTACGATAAATCATCACACTAATATTATAAAGGCGAAAGTTTGTGAGTGTGTATGTTTGTCTAAACGGCTGGAGCGATTTTAATGAAATGTGGTATGGAATTAGCTGACACCATGGATTAACACATAGGCTATGTTTTACTGCACGAAAATAACCCTCACAAACCGCGGGTAACACCACGGGGCACAGCTTGGATAAAATAATTCTGTGCTGACGAAATCAAGATATGATAGTTGGAATTTTAACTATTATTCCGTGTGGGTATGTGATATGTAAATGACGTCACATACCGATCTCCAGGTCTTCATCGAGGTCAGGGAAGACTGGCTTGGCGTGGTCAGCTTCCCCGTAGAATTGTTCGTCGAACAACGCCTTCATGCGGCGGTCATGCTCCGCAGGATCGAACTCGCCCTCTATATCCTCTTCCTGTACAATACGATACAATCGATACATATAATAATACTAGCTGACTCGGCGAACTTCGTACCGCCCAAAAGTAATAATTTGCAATAAATTAAAATTGCGACTATAATTTGAGATTCAAACTATCCTATCTCTCAAGTTGGATCGAACTGCACATGGTGTGCGAATTTTATTATAATCGGTTCAGTGGTTTAGGAGTCCATTGAGGACAAACATTGTGACACGAGATTTATATATATTAAGATATTTGTTTTTGAGGTTTTCACGCACATCATACATTAAACAAAACTAGTTTTTAACGGGTTAATGCACGAAACTTTATTTATTTATTGACGTTTCGCAGCCTTTTCGGGTCTGCATCGTCAGAATAATGATTTTTTATTTAATTTTGTCAAGCTACCTTCGAAAGACTTTTTTTGAGTGTTCGGTTATTTGATTTGAAAGATTTTTTAAATTTTATTGTCTATGTATGAATTTATTAGTTAATTTAGTACTTTATTTAAAATTCTTTTTTGTAATTTTGAGTTTATTTATTTGACCCTAACTACCGTAAACTACCACCCGGTTCCATAATTGAGAGACCTTTCGGAGAAGAACCGGCGAAAGAAACTCAGAGAGGCTTTCTATCTCCTTCTTATGTTAAATTATGCAAACAAAAAGAACTAATAGTATCTGTTGCTCTCGCGCTGTGTTTGGGGTTGGGATTTTATCTCTTGTATATTGGGTTCCCAAGCTGGTGGTATATACCAATCATCTTCCCTATTGAAATTTGGATATTTTTTAATCTCCATAGCCTCGCGTATCATTCTAGGAATGAATCGTTGCTCAGTTGCAAGAATCTGTGATTTATCAAATCTAATGTAATGGTTTGGTCCCCCTAATGCGTGTTCACACACTCCAGACTTATTTTCGCGGCTGTTTCATATCTGCGATATGTTCTTTTACCCGAGTCCCTATACTGAAAAGGCTGCGAAACGTCAATAAATAAATAAAGTTTCGTGCATTTTTAATTTATATAATAAAATGGTAGGAAAGTCAAAACTGTACATTGAATATTTTTTTAAAAGAATACTTGGGGTGTGATCTACAATCGATACCGAAGCCAAAAATATAGTATTTAGAATTTTAGTCTGTTTGTCTGTATGTATGTCCGGGATAAACTCAAAAAGTACTGCATGGATTTACTTCAAATATGGCACGAATATTATTAAGAAGTCGGGTCAACATATAGGCTACATATTATCACGCTATCACCTACGGGGAACGAGCAGTGAACCTTTATTTATAACTAACTCCACGCGTACGAAGTCGCGGGCGACCGCTAGTAAACAATAATCTAACATCATCAGTTTTGACATAAGTAAAAGTTCAACTTACTTTGAAGGCGAGGTCCTGGTTGCCGGTGACCTCCTTGATCTTAGCTATCTTCTCCTGTATCTCCTTCAGTTTGAGCGCCTTGAGCCTGGCGATCTCCTCCATCTGCCTGGTCTTCTGTTCCTCCTTCCTCGCCCGTATCTCGGCTCGCTTGCGCGCGCGCTTGTCGTCCTTGGGCCGGATGTAGTCCATGGTGCGAGGGTAACGTTTCAACTGACAATAAACAATAATGTTAATCATCATCATCATCAGCCTATTAATGTCCCCACTGCTGGGGCACAGGCCTTCCCTATGGATGGAATAGGGAGATTGGGTCATGCCCCACCACGCGGGCTCAGTGCGGATTGGTGGGTGCTAACGACTGCAGATGCAGCCGGGACCGACGGCTTAACGTGCCTTCCGAAGCACGGAGGAGCTGGAGATAGTAAATTTTTAGTCTACCCATCCAATGACCGACCACTGCGAAAGTTGCTTAACTTTAACGATCGCAGACGAACGCGCTTACCACCCGCGCCATCGAACTCCTCAAACAACAATGCTATTCACTTTATTATTATTGTTAAACGTAGTTTTTTTTAAGTGAAACGTCTTTTCTGCTAATGTGTAAGTGGAATAATTCTATGGAAATAATTAAACGGAAATGCGTCACGAGTGTCACACTGTTGTTTTTCTTAAAGAGGACCGATGGATGATGTTTGTTTTTTTAATATATATTACACATACATATTGTTCGTCCGGCTCTTCGAAGCGGAAGTTGTAAGCCCGCTCGAACTTGGCCTGCTCCTCTACCGTCTGCTCGTCGACCTCAAGCTCCGTATCGTCGCGCACTTTCTCAGCTGACTCGCCCGCGTCTTCGTCCAAGTATCTAGCGGACACAACGAGAGATATTACAGATTATTATATACTTTGATTGGTGATTAGATATCGGATACATATTTAAAATTATGAAGTTGGCTATTATGGAAAGCTGTCTGTTTTTTCCGAAAGAATCCCGCGATTCCGGGAAATTCATATTTAAGTCTATTTTCCGTGAGATCTAATAAACACAGTTTAACAGAAATGACAGTTGCCTCGTGTGTATAACATAAAAATATTGACTAAGATGTCCTTATTTATTTATTAACCTGTTTCAGATTACAATTGTTTCCAATTAAAGTATATATTCAATATATTTATTATTCAATTATGTTATTTGTGTGCGTTCCAGTTAATTTTAGATACCTATCATTTTTTCAGGGTAAAAAGTATCCTTTGCCTCAATCCAAGTTATAAATTAGGTAGCCACATACATAATTTCATCCAAATCCATTCAGTAGTTTTTACGTTTACGCAAAACGTTAAAAAAACATTAGAAAAGAACAAACTCACTTTCACATTTATATTATTAAGTTATAATTGTCAGCTATCAAGAATAGTGATTTTAAAGTATAATATTTACTTATTAATATTATATCATATTTTAGTTTTATAATTTTACTTATAACCTTTTTTTTGCTTCATCTTTTAGTTCTTAGTTTTATATAAACTTATGGCATAGAAGAGTTGGGGCATAAAACTTTCTTATGAGACTATAATCCATTCTAAATAAGCATGAAGTTCCAAGTTCCGTAAGCAACAATTACAGATACAGCCTTTTGACATTTGGGAAATAGATTAGCTTTGTTTACATTGACAGACTCCTTATAATTGGGGTGATAAATTTTGTCAATTGGTCCTTAGGGCTACCAACTTAAAATGCATCCCAAAGCAAGGAGAACTATGAGATAAAAGTTTTAATAACAGAGTGTAAGAAGTTATTCAATTTCCAATGTCAAATATTGGACTGTAAAAATGTTAAATTATTATATAAAAAAAAAATATACCTTTTATTCAATATGTAATCCCTCAAAAAGGCTTCCCCTTCATTGAGCTTTGGGTCAGACCACAGAGCTTTCAGTGGTGCCAGATCTTTTTCTACTTCGTCATCAATATGCTCTGCTCGCCCTGTTAAATATTCTTTCAACTTGCCTTCCTGTAAACAGAGCAATTTATGCTCACGAACCAAATTACCATATCCAAGTCTGTCAATAAAATAGAAACATTTGTACCATACTTCGATAAGCTGTGTAATGAGAAGTCTAATCTTAGTAAAAAATCTAATAATGAATTGAGAACCACCTCCATAAGTCAGTTAGATGCTTAAAAAATAAAAATTTAACTATAATTGCTTCACAAAGAGAAAGCACTGCCTTGCAGCCTAAAAGATACTAGAGAAATTTCGACATGGACAATTAGGGCCGCGGCAGCATAACAGCCAGTTCGATCAGATTGAGTAGGTTGCGGGTTCGAGTTCCGTCTGGTCAGTGTGATGATTTATTCTAGTAAAATTTTCTTTAGATTTAAACATCTAGAAATTAAATGCTTAAAAAATAAAAATATTATTATACAATGTTGCTTGGAAGTTTTAAACTAGGTGATACTTAAGATCCAGTGCAATGTATATTTCAATGTGAGATCATGACTTAATACGACTTTACTCAATTGAAAACTTATGGGGCTAAATGTTTAACTTACACTATCCATTTCAAATACTCACACTTTTCTTGAAGAAAGGTGAGAAAAAGTCACACAGGTTTCAGTTCAATTATGTAAACTGATGTACAAAACAAAATATATAGGCTAACCTTTTTATTCTTCTTACTTCTTCCTGTTCCCTCTGTATTTACAGTAGTATTATCATCTATTTCTGCTTTCTTTTCTATCTTGAAGATTTCTCCGTCTTCATCTTCATCATCATCATTGTCCTCAAATGTCAAAGTTTTGGATTTCGATTCTTTTACTAGAAATTCATCATAGTTTTATTTTAAACAGAATAATTTGTAAATTATGTTAGAATCAAAGGGTTGTGAGAGGAAGGACAGACTGGTTATAGTGTTAGCAGTTTGTGTAGCTTTGGTCTCAGAGGTACATTGCAAAAGTGCACAGTAGTTACTATACCATAATCAGAACTTAAAAATCATAATTAATCAGTCTAGGCTATCACAAGCTCTTGTGAACATGAACACTATATCATCAGTTCATAAAAGCAACTCGACATACAGAAATATAACAATTACAAACATGTTTAAAAGCTTTCAGTGTTTCCACAGAGTTTGCCTTAATCATTATTGTTTTTCTTATTTACACAAGAATGACTAACTTGGTTCTTTTTCCGTATCTTCTTCAAAACATTTGAAATCAGGATCGTAGATTCTGGGATCTTTTGTTTTCAGAAGCGCTAGGGTCTTCAAGAATTGCGTTTCCATCTCCTCGTTATCTTCTAGAGGTTCGTCGCTTTCGTCTTCGCTATCAGACGTTCCTGAACCCCCCGAGAGTAGAGCATCAGGTCCATACTTCTGTTCCACTGTAATTTATTAGTTTATAATAGTAAAATAGTAATCCACACAGAAAATAGTGCAAACTATGAAAAAATATCTTACGTTTATGCATTTCTTCCTTTCCTCGCCAAGTATCATATTTTTTTGCATACTCATTTTCAGTTTTTATTGCTATATCTTCATCGGAATCATCATCAAATAGTTTCTGTTTAGACATTTTACTCACAAATTAATAAAAAATAATTTCTTTCGACAAAATTCCACTCCACATTCCAAAACAACCATGCGTCGAATTTTGACGTCTGTTTGACGTTTTTTTTATTTTTTTTTGATTTTTTTTGATTAAGTTCTCCCTTTTCAGGGAAGGCAAGGAGAACAATGCCCATACAGCCTAGTCTTAAGTTAAATTATTCTGTTTTTCTTTTTACATTAGAATGCCGGTGTGACGCATTCTAATGTTTCTTGAAGTGTTTGGCACGAAATGTATCGAGCTGGCTTTTTCGATAAGCTTCTGTGAGGTAGTCAATACTACAATAAAATTCTTACGTCCACTTGACCGAATAGCGTATATTTTGACGATTCTACTAATTCTTCAGTTACGCAGACAGTTGTAACACAAAATCACACCAATTTTATTTCACAATATCCACAATGAACGAATTTAAGAATAATTAAAATAAAACGCCAACCACACTCGTTGAAATCCCGCCAAAAAACGTTTTTTTTATTAGGTTCTTCCATTTCTAGGAACGCAAAGGGAACAATGCCCATACAGCCTAATCTAAGACAAAATTACACCAATTTTATTTCACAATGATGTCGATTCTGGCATGGTTCTCTAAAGCTAAACTTAAATTTGACAACAGTGTATCCTTGTTCTTCTCTATACAGAATGAAAAGGTGAGACTGATCTTAAATTTAGTTTTAAGTTTAGAGAATCACGCCAGAATTGAGACCATTATCCACTATGAACGAATTTAAGAATAATTTAAATAAGACGCTAACCCCGCCTTAATCTTTTTAAATTATTTTTTAATTCTCCAACTTCCACTGTATATATGATACCCAGCTAATATAGCCTTTTTCTTTTTCATTTTCAGTGTAATTTATTCTTTTTATTTTTAAATATTTCTTGGCAATTTGGTAGGTAAGGTAGGTAGGTAATAAATGTATCGAGGTAACTTTTTAATATGTTTTTATGAAGCATAGGAGGTCTGAGAACAATGTACCTGAAATTAGGGAAGATGCATATATAATATTTATGAAACTTTTATGATTAAAATGTTAAAAAAAAATATTAAAGAAATGCCACTGCAACGTTTTTATTTTACATAATGTTGTTTTTTAACAATTATTACGGATTAAAAATACTTCAAACGGAACGTATTTTAAAACACCAATCAGCGTTTAGTGACGTCACTCCTGTTATGACAACTTCTTTGAGGTTATGGTTGTTAAAGTAAATATTATTTTATGAGAATATTTATTGCGTTTTTTTACACTTAATAAAAATGGAAGTTGCGTTTATCAAAGCAGACTCCAGGAATTTACCAAGAGTTAGCGTTGACATGATCATAACTTTTTTTGTCCAAAGTGCAGAGTTTTTAAGTGTAGAAATGAAAGGGACTAAATTACTACGGTATGTAAAAATCGTAGTTGTTAAACTTCGTATTTTATTCAGCGGCTTCTACAAATCTTACGGCGATACTGCAATCGGTTATGTCCAAATTAAAAGAGATGGAAAATTATGTACAGTAAAAGGTCGAGTTCTCCGGAGCATAAAGTACGTTATTTTAAATGAAACGCAAAGTTTGGTTCAGTCCTGCCAATGTGAAGATTGTGCCACACATTTTAAACTTTATGTAATTTGCGACGTCATTCTCCAACTGCAAAATTAAAAATATGTTATAGACAGGTTTTGTAAGTATTAGGTAGGTTACTAATGCGTTTTTACGTACAAGCAGATTAATTAAGCATATAACAAATATATTCGCCGACTTACGTCAAAGTGATCTTCTCAGCATCGAATAATGGTCTTTGGAGAATAATTGTCATTTCTCTTCGCAGCTTGAAACCACTTTTTTTCAGTTTTGGGTCAGAAGTTCCAGTCAAAAACAATTTATTTGGGAACTTTGTTGAAGTAGATTGGCACAAAACATTTTTTTCGGAATATTAGTGGTATTGTTATGATCACATGATGTTGATGGATAGTCCATTTTAAATTTTTCAAAAAAATATTTCGAAAGTCGAAAAAATATGCAAAAGTATGAAAATTTAAAGCCAGCAACGAACAATTACGACCAGTGACAGACAGGAGTGACGTCATCGCAACCATAGGTTCGTTTTCACGCGAAAATTTAAATTGTCAATTTAAAACCGCATTTTTTCCGATAAATCACAATGTTTTAATTTTTTGATATATCTGTGGTTTATTCTGCATGGAATTCTTTAAAATGAAAACGAAAATAAAAATATTGCATTTCGTATTCGTGTTTTCCTTCGTTAGTTTTGCATTTGCGACAACAACGAATTGTCAATGTCAAAGGGTTTGACAATATACATAACCTCAAAAACCGGGCTTGTTTTATACGTTTGCGATTGTTTGCAGCATAGAATAATATATGTTTGCAGTGCTGCGTAAACAATATTAAATTTATTATTTACTTCTAGTGTGAAACATATTTAAAAATCATGACTACGAACCCTCGAAAAGGCACAGATCCAAGCCCAATGGAAGAGAGTGACCAGCTCACTATCAGACCCTTGTAAGAATTGATTTTACGTAGTAAATACTCAATATTAGTTAGTTTGGATAAAATAAGTACAGACGACCGAAGATGATGGATAGTTTAGCACTTCTATGCTCATTTCAACATGTCGCTAATAAGTTTTGGATGAATGTTTTTGTAAATGATTAGAATAACGTTCTTTTAATTTAAATTTTCTTTCCAGGGGTGCTGGGCAGGAAGTGGGCAGATCATGTATTATGTTAGAATTCAAAGGAAAAAAAATCATGGTACTATTACACTATCTTTATTAAATAATATGGAACAATGAATTACTTAATTCACACAATTTTCATAGTGGTTATTTTTTATAATCCTATTATTTATGTTTTCTATTTTTAGTTGGATTGTGGAATTCATCCGGGCTTATCAGGGATGGATGCTTTGCCTTTTGTAGACCTAATAGAGGCTGATGAAGTGGATTTACTTCTAATATCACAGTGAGTGAATTGTTTTGTTTTTAGGAATTTTCACAAACTTCATTCACTCTCGTCTTCACATCATTTGAGGAGCTTGATGGTGCAGGTGGATAGTGCATTCGGCTGCCGATTGTGGAAGTTAAGCCACTCTCGCAATGGTCGTCCATTGGATGGGTGACCAAAACTTATTATGTTGAGCTTCTCTGTGCTTAGGAAGGCAAGTTAAGCTGTTGGTCCCTACAGATACATCTGCAGTTGTTGGCCCACCAATCCACACTGGGCCCTGATTGTGGATCATGCCCCAATCTCCCTATCCTGCTCATGCTGGTGATGATGATGAGATTTGACATTGGAATATTTTCTAGTTTTATAGTAACTTTTATTCAAGAATTTATCTGCTTAATTTCTATTGTAATATTAAATTTTTTTTAGTATCATTTTTATAGAAATTTGTGAAAGTAGTAGTAGTTTGTAGTAGTAGGAGTTATGTATGAATATTTTGTTTCAGTTTTCACTTAGATCATAGTGGGGCTTTGCCCTGGTTCCTAACAAAGACTTCATTTAAGGGACGTGTGTTCATGACACATGCCACAAAAGCCATCTACAGGTGGCTGGTTTCAGACTACATTAAAGTTAGGTGAGTTAAAGTGTATAAAACTTTTATTATGAATAGCTGTTGTCTGTGGCTTTGTTATCATAATTTACAGAGAAACTACACATCACATAAACAAAAAAGAACTTTATGTTAGTGTAAGTTGTAATCTACCTCATACACATCACTGTTATAATATACACCTAACAATATTGTAAGGTTAATTGAAAAAAATATTTTCTAAATATTTATTGAAACAAGTGTATGTAGAGACCTACACTGGATTAATTTCCGTACAACAAAAGTTCTAATATTTATAAATCTTGTTTATATTTATAAAATTTATGTTGTTGAAAGCTTTAATTTTGTTTGCTTATTTACTATGAAAATTGACAAATGATGAAATCAGTTTTTTAGATTACACAGTTTTGCAATGAAACTCTGATAAGGGATTGCATTTCCTAGAGAGCTATTATTACTTACTTCATATTAAATATAGTTTTTAAAAACAAACTGGGATTTGTCTATTTTGTTTTTGCCATTTTACAGTAATATATCAACAGAGCAGATGCTCTACACAGAATCTGATTTAGAAGGTTCTATGGACCGTATTGAGACTATCAACTTCCATGAAGAGAAAGATGTGAGAGGTGTACGGTTTTGGGCATATAATGCTGGTCATGTACTCGGAGCGGCAATGTTCATGATTGAAATAGCTGGTGTGAAGGTCAGGAACATACAAACTACCATTTACATACATTTTGAGACATCAAAAAATAAAACTGAGTGTGGTAACTTTACTGAATTTTTCTTTCTGTTTTGTTCCTAGATATTGTACACAGGTGATTTCTCCAGGCAAGAGGATCGACATTTGATGGCAGCAGAAATTCCAACTGTTCATCCAGATGTTCTCATAACCGTATGTATAGATTGTATAGAAATAGAATCTATTCGAAATTGGTCAGATATGTATACATATTACTAAAGTTAGCAAGCATAAAAAAAGGTCCATTGTGAAAACTGAGAAATATCATATTTTTATTAATTTAATATAAATCTAATTCTCCTAGTTACAGTTTAATAATTTCACATTTAGTAATATGTAGTAGAATAGTATTATGTACTTTTTTCTGTACATTTCTATATAAGGTATATTTTACTAGAAAAACCTTCTATTTAGTATTTTCAAAATAGCATTGAAATGAAAAGAGCATAAGTATTACCATAATAATAATTCATTTCTAAAGTTTGTAGTTTTACAGTTTAAAAAGTAATTTATCAAGTTTAAAGCAAAATAAATGTCGGGTAAAACGTCAAAATGGGTGTTTATTTTACAAAGGGTGACAAATCTGTCTGATGGATGGTGGCTTCCGCATCTCGTAAGACGTATTACCATCAGTAGCATTCTTGCGATACCTTTTTTAACTTAATAACTTGTATAGCCCTGGAACTTTATCGACATTAAGTCTCCGTAGTCTTAGCGGCTGTGTGCCCTTTACACTTCACATATAGAGGCGGCGTGTATTACTCGTTCCAAATTGAGAGTTGAATTCCGTTAATCCGTAGGAGTCAACGTACGGCACGCACATCCACGAGAAGCGAGAGGAGAGAGAGAGCCGGTTCACGGGGCTGGTGAGCGACATCGTGACTCGTGGTGGGCGCTGTCTCATACCAGTGTTCGCTTTAGGCCGCGCTCAGGAACTGCTGCTCATACTGGGTGAGTGCCATCACCCCTCCTGGTGCGAGGTGCTGCTCATACTGGGTGAGTGCCATCACCCCTCCTGGTGCGAGGTGCTGCTCATACTGGGTGAGTGCCATAACTCCTCCTTGTGCAAGGTGCTGCTCATACTGGGTGAGTGCCATAACTCCTCCTGGTGCGAGGTGCTGCTCATACTGGGTGAGTGCCATAACTCCTCCTTGTGCGAGGTGCTGCTCATACTGGGTGAGTGCCATAACTCCTCCTGGTGCGAGGTGCTGCTCATACTGGGTGAGTGCCATAACTCCTCCTTGTGCGAGGTGCTGCTCATACTGGGTGAGTGCCATAACTCCTCCTGGTGCGAGGTGCTGCTCATACTGGGTGAGTGCCATAACTCCTCCTGGTGCGAGGTGCTGCTCATACTGGGTGAGTGCCATAACTCCTCCTGGTGCGAGGTGCTGCTCATACTGGGTGAGTGCCATCACCCCTCCTGGTGCGAGGTGCTGCTCATACTGGGTGAGTGCCATAACTCCTCCTGGTGCGAGGTGCTGCTCATACTGGGTGAGTGCCATAACTCCTCCTTGTGCGAGGTGCTGCTCATACTGGGTGAGTGCCATAACTCCTCCTGGTGCGAGGTGCTGCTCATACTGGGTGAGTGCCATAACTCCTCCTGGTGCGAGGTGCTGCTCATACTGGGTGAGTGCCATAACTCCTCCTGGTGCGAGGTGCTGCTCATACTGGGTGAGTGCCATCACCCCTCCTGGTGCGAGGTGCTGCTCATACTGGGTGAGTGCCATAACTCCTCCTGGTGCGAGGTGCTGCTCATACTGGGTGAGTGCCATAACTCCTCCTTGTGCGAGGTGCTGCTCATACTGGGTGAGTGCCATCACCCCTCCTGGTGCGAGGTGCTGCTCATACTGGGTGAGTGCCATCACCCCTCCTGGTGCGAGGTGCTGCTCATACTGGGTGAGTGCCATCACCCCTCCTGGTGCGAGGTGCTGCTCATACTGGGTGAGTGCCATAACACCTCCTTGTGCGAGGTGCTGCTCATACTGGGTGAGTGCCATCACCCCTCCTGGTGCGAGGTGCTGCTCATACTGGGTGAGTGCCATAATACCTTGTGAGGAGCGACATCGTGACGTGATTTGGCTGACACTAACGGACATACTCTCTGACGTGACGCCAAATAGATTTAATGATTTTTAAAGTTACGTGTTGTCTCTTTCTATTATAACAAGAATAAAATTGACAGAAATATCTATCAGCGAACATGAAAGTTATTTAAGATCTCATAGAGGGGTAGTAATTTAAAGAATGGTTAGTGAATTATTTGGTATTTCCATCACATATATGATGTAGTCGAAGGCGCAAGTGAAGTTAAGCAACTTTTGCAATGGTTGCTCATAAAATGGGTGTACAAAAGTTTATTATATTCCGTGCTTTGGAAGGCACGTTGGTCCAGGTTGCAGCTGCAGTTGTTAGCATCCACTGCATGGATGGATTCATATGCGGGGCCTCCTCCATCCTTAATGAAGTATTGTGATGACCTCCGTGGCCGAGTGGTTTGTACGCCCGGTTTCAAGGTGTCGCCAACTCGAGAAGTTCCGGGTTAGACTACCGGTGGGGGCAGACGTTTGTGTGATGAATGCGAACATTTGTAATTTCACTCATGGATGTTCAATAAGTATTTTTAAATAAAAATATACTCTTATATGTATTGAGAAACTCGATGGCGCGGGTGGTTAGCGCGTTCAGCTGCGATCGTTGAAGTTAAGCAACTTTCGCAGTGGTCGGTCATTGGATGGGTGACCAAACAATTTATTATGACGAGCTCCACTGTATTTCTAAAGGCACTTTAGGCCGTTGGTCGTTGCTGCATCTGCAGTCGGTAGCACCCGCCAATCCGCATTGGGCCCGCGTGGTGGGTCATGGCCCGATCTCCCTATTTCATCCATAGGGAAGGCCTGTGCCCCAGCAGTTGGGACATTAATATGATGACGATGTATATGTATTCTATCCGTTACCCTAGCATCCCATAATACAAGTCTACAGCTTACTTTGGTGCTAAAATAGTAGGTGTGTTACAAAATATAAATTTGAAAGCCTGTGCCCCAGCAGTGGGGACATTAATAGGCTGATGATGATGATTAACCCATGTCCCTCCCAGACGAATTCTGGTCTTTGCACCCGGAGCTGCAGGACATCCCCATCTACTACGCGTCGTCGCTCGCCAAGAAGTGCATGGCGGTATACCAGACCTACGTCAACGCTATGAACGACCGAATCAGAAGACAAATTGCCATTAATAACCCCTTCGTGTTCCGGCACATATCCAACTTGAAGGTAAGCTTCAATTACCAACGATATTTAATACTGTTACGTGTCGGGATGGGGTTTGTTACGAATAAAACGGCACATCCCTAACTTCACTGCCGTGCGGTGTCCGCATAATTTGAATTATTTTTCGTGCGCGGGTAAAAACGTTTTTTTTGTCACTGTAATGGCGTCTTGAGAACTCGTGAGGTTCATGTTCGAATTGCATCGCCGATTATATGTGGCTTTGATTTGTTTGTACCGGATATCTCATTGAAATATTGTAGTAATAACTTAAATTATAAGAATCCTAGTGTTGTTTGTGTAATGTACATGATTTGTGAAATTGATTGTGTGAGTGCTAACCTACTTTGGATCGCTATAAGCGCGGTTGTTGGATGAGAAGAGTCCAGAGGAATTGATCTGCCTTCCTATCCCTTCCTATCCATTTCTTAGGCAGATACCAAAGCGACAGACGACTTTACTTACATACAACTTGGTAAGTCATTTAGTTAGTTAAGTAAACCCTGCGACATCGCAGGAGCTATTGTGTTCTAAGCCCCAGCTGAAGTATTTGTTGGGACAAAACAATAATTTACTTCCACTGCGCGGTCCCCTCGGCTTGGGCTGGTAGTGAACACAACAGTTTCTGGTAGCAGAGCGTGGTTTGTTGACCTGAAGGTCCACGCTCCATGCTAAATTTGTGAATATTGTTAAAACATTTGTTTTGAATTTGTTGGTCGCTTATGAAAAGGATACTCTTTGTACAAGGTTCCAATTGTCCATATTTATAGGTTTTGTTTGCAATTTGGTTCTGGTATAATATTGTTGTTGTTGACAAGGAGGTAAAGAACTTAATTCCGGTTGCATAAATTGTATAATTTAGATTGTTCTCATAAAAACATTGATAAGTTTCTTTACTTCTTTGTTTGTTGACATTAGGTGAATAAAACATGCAATTTCTCTTATGTCATTGTTTTGTAGTTATATAGTTCTTGTTTACATTTGAAACAAGAATTTACTTATTGTCTCATGTTCAAAAGTTAAAACTTAGATATGTTTAGTTTTTGATAGTCATAACTTAGTAATTAATTTGTTAAGTTATTGAAAATAATTGATAACCTTAGATGTTTTTGTTGAGAAGTTATAATTAAACGTTACTTTGGAAAATTTGCGTACATACATATTATATAAAGAATTTCAGATTGTTGGTTTGTTGATAATTCATATTTAAACCTTGCATTGAAAATTATTATAATTTAATTAATAATATAAAAAGGATTAGAAATTTGTTTGTTTGTTGAAAAATTATAATATTTTATTTTATTGTTACTTTTACTGCTTGTAGTGGGAAGGTTTACCACCAGTAACATAACAATGTCGGCCTCAACCAACAAAGCGAGAATTCGCTCTGAATTGAGATGGTTGGCTACTGCGGTTACCCTTATCGATAGACTGGATCGGAGGGAGGCCTTGTTGAATAGGTACATGGATCTGCCGGTACGTTTGGCTACAGTAGAAGAGCAGTACGCTCTATTTTTGGAAAGGACTCGCGATGAGGATGTCCAGCTGCGACAGGAGGTTGAAAGTGATGTCGCACAATGTTATGACTTGGCGGACACACTCACGGAGTTTGCTCGACCCTTGCAAATGGCAAGAGAACATGGTCCGATGACGTCCTCGAGCCCCACTAAGGGACTAGCACCCCTCTTCGCTAGGTTGGCCCCCTTAGACTTAAGGCGTTTTGCTGGTCGCCTAGAGGATTGGGAGGGGTTTATCAATATTTTCGATAGTTTGGTCCATGCACGGGAGGACTTGACCCAGGGCCAGAAGTTGGCCTATTTGTTGTCTGTTTTGGAGGGGGAGGCCCTTGAACAAATTCAGCACCTGGCCCCCACAGACGAGAATTACCCGATTGCTCGGGAGTTAATTGCCCGTCGGTACCAGAACGTACGACGTCTGGCGGACACCCATGTGGCCACCATTTTGAACTTACCACGAGTTTCCAGCGTGACTCACCTGAGGGTTGAGCTTTTGAATCCGCTGTTGGTAGCGTTTAACGCTTTAAAAAATTTGAAGCTCCCCGTGGAGCAATGGTCATTTTTGTTGCTTCATATTATTTTAAGGAAGCTGCCGGACGCTCTTAAGGTCCGCTTTGAGCAGCAGTATGGTGGGGACAGTGCAACTTATCTGCCACCCTTCTCAGATCTCGTTAAGTTTCTGGAAGGAGAATGTCGGCTGGCAGATAACTCATCTGTGTCCGATCCGGTTAGGTCGGAGCGACCTGTGCCACAGAATAGGTCCCCCCGAGCACCACGTACAGGCCGGTTTGAACCACGCGCACCTGGCCGATACGCAGCAGTCCAAGAGACCGCCCGCTGTTTGAAATGTCGGGAACCGGGTCACAGCACGACCCGTTGTAAGCAGTTACTCGACCAGCGAGTACAAGGGCGTCGAAAGATCGCGCGGGAGAGGGGTTGGTGCTACACATGTTTGGGCCTGCACCTGCAGCGTGATTGTACCCAAGCGCGCTCATGCCGCTTTTGTGGGGGCAAGCACCACCCCATCCTCTGCATGAACCAGAGCGAGGCCGGTGGAGCACCTCAGCGAGTGACTGTAGGGACCTCGCGTACGGGCGGGGGACGTCCCCCCGCGATGAATGATTCCCGCAGCAGTTCTGGTGGTAGTGGCAACAGCCCCAGACGCTCTCCGCCGCGAATTGAACCTTGCACGGGCGGGGGTCCAAAGGATCCTCCACAGGAAAATAGACCACCGCGTCCCCGCGACTATGGGGTGATGAACGCGGCTGGTGACGAGCACCGATTTACACCGCCGCTCGCGGTATACCCGCGTTTAGAGCGTCGCGCACCCCGGTATCGAAGCACTGGGAGACTTGGACGCAAGCAATATGTGGGGGCATGGGACCCGCTGAATCGTTTTGAGCGACCCTCTCCGTCTGAGAGGGCTCCGTGGTACCCCACATATTAGCAATTATCGTCTCCCCAGTCCGCCCATCCAGAGACCGTTTTGTTGCCCACGGCCTCTGTATTTGTTAGGGGATCGAATGGAAACTGGTTGAGAGTTCGCGCCTTATTGGATTCCGGTGCTCAAGGGTGTGTGGTGTCATCTTGGTTGGTTAGGCAGTTGGGCCTCAAGGTGCACCCCCATCCGCATGGCGTGAGAGGTATTGGCGATGTGAAAGTTCCCGGGTTGTTAGGGTATGTTAACTTCACGTTCACCTCATGTTATGGGTCCAAAGAGAGTATTGACGCCTCGGCGATTGTTTTGGATACAGTTGTTGGTCATCACCCGTCAGTTGACTTAGGATCGACCCTGGTGTCTTTGGTGTCTGACCCAGCTCTCGCCGACCCTAAGTTCTACCGCCCGGGCCCGATTGATGCTCTCCTTGGAGCCGATGTCCTGGGGCGAGTTTTGTTGACGGGGAAGCGAGTCTTGCAGCCAGGAGGTTTGGTAGCTCTGCAGACGAGGTGAGGGGGGGGGGGGGGGGGGGGGGTGGGGGGGGGGGACGACACATCGGTACGTTGTTATGGGTCCTGCGCACCGCGTTTTGGTTTCTTCAGAAGAGGATCGCGGTGTCGCTTTGAACGTGTCTCTCTCTGAAGTGCTACAGAAGTTTTGGGAGGTTGAGGAACCTCCACCGGCCCCGCGGGTTGACCCAGTAGCGCAAGAATGCGAGTTGTTTTACCAGAATAACACTGGTCGCCTCCGCTCTGGTCGTTTAATCACCCGCCTCCCCTTTCGTGCCGGCCGACCTCCTCTGGGTGAATCCAGAATACTAGCGGAACGTAGGCTAGTGTCCATGGAGCGCCGCATGAGCAAGGATCCGGTCTTCCGTCAGAAGTACATAGACTTCATGCGGGAGTATGAGGAGTTAGGGCACATGACCGTGAGCGACTTGGATTATCGCTCAGTTGAGCACTTCTTTTTGCCGCACCACGCCGTTTTGAAATCCGGAAAAATTCGGGTGGTCTTTGACGGATCTGCTTCCTCCTCCAGTGGAGCGTCTTTGAACCAGTGTCTGCATGTAGGTCCTAAGTTGCACACGGAGATCTCAGACATTTTGACCAACTTCCGGCGGCATAAAATTGTGATTATGACTGATATCCGGATGATGTTTAGACAGACGGTGATCCATCCCGAGGATAGAAGATATCAGCTGATTTTGTGGCGAGAGAGTCCTAGTAGCCCCATGATGATTTATGAATTGAACACGAATACGTACGGCTTGGCCTCGAGCCCTTTCATTGCGATACGTTCTTTGTTGGAATTAGCGGAGAAGGAGCGCTTGAGATATCCTCGCGCCTCAGCCATTTTGACCAGTGATGTGTATGTGGATGACATTTGCACTGGCGCCTCCTGTGTCTCAGAGGCGATGGTCTTGCGAGAGGAATTGATTGCTCTTTTGAAGTCCGGCGGATACGAGTTGAGGAAATGGTTGTCCAACTCGCCGGAGGTCCTTGAAGGTTTACCCGAAGAGCACCAGCAGGACCCTCATTTATTTGAAAACGTTGATAACCCCCATATGGTGACCGTCCTTGGCGTACAATATAGACCGGTCTCTGACACATTTACGTATTGTGTGGATTTGAAGCCACCGAAAATCTGGACCAAGCGTTTGGTGTTGTCTACTGTCGCGCGTACCTTTGACCCCAATGGGTGGATTTGTCCTGTGCTGTTTATGGCCAAATGTTTTCTGCAACGGTTATGGGCTTCGGGTACGTCGTGGGATGAACCCCTCTCAGACAAACTACTCCGAGATTGGTCAGGTTTTGTTTCGTCCCTCCCCGAGATTAACGAAGTGAGTTTGCCGAGGATGTTCCTTCCTTCTGAAAAGTGTAAAACTAGCCTTCACGGCTTCTGTGATGCCTCCGAACGTGGATTTGCGGCAGCTGTGTACCTACGCACCGTCACTGTTGATGGACTGGTTTCTGTGCATTTAGTCATTGCAAAAAGCAAGGTCGCTCCCCTTCGGACTCGTCATACGATCCCGAGGTTTGGAATTGTGTGGAGCCGCCCTTTTGATGCGTTTGTTGAACCACGTATGGCTCACATTAGGTAGGTCGATAGAAATACAGAGAGTTTTTGCGTGGACCGACAGTCAGGTCGTCCTTTGTTGGTTGAAGGCTCCGGCGCACACATTGGAGGTTTTTGTTGCCAATCGAGTGTCACAGATTTGTAGTTCGGAAGTCGACTTGATTTGGAGACATGTACCGGGAACCATGAATCCCGCCGACTGTGCGTCTCGAGGTTGTGCAGCCTCAACTCTCGTTAGCCATCCTCTCTGGTGGGGCCCACAGTGGTTGACGCGGTCTGAGTCTGAGTGGCCGCCTTCTCCAGCGTTGTCAGACGTTGCCATTCCCGAAATGCGGGCATGCGTCCTGGAGACCTCCCCCGCCGATGACAAGGATTTTTTGTTGAATCGGTACAGTTCCTTGGATAAGCTGCTTGGTGTTACCGCTTGGATCAAACGTTTTCTGCACAATTGTAAAACCCGAGCGCAAAGCGTGATTCGTCGGTTCTCAGTCCAGATGAGCGTCAAGAAGCTCTTTTGTTTGGATCCGAATGGTGCAGTCTGATAGCTTTAAATCAGAGATTGAGATCTTGCGTTCAGGTCGTCGCAAGTTGAAGGGCGCGGTGTCGCGCCTGAATCCCTTCTTGGATGGGAATGGTCTTGTACGAGTCGGCGGAAGACTCCGAAATGCCAACCTGCCGTATGGAGCTCGCCACCCCCTTTTGATGCCTAAAGATGGACACTTGGTGCGCTTGATAATAACCGATCGTCACGTGAAGGCGCAGCACGCTGGCTGTAATGCTTTGTTGGCCATTTTACAGCATGAATTCTGGATTCTGTCCGCCCGTCGAGTTATTCGCACAGTCATTTTTCGTTGTTTACCATGTTATAGATTAAAAGCCGCAACTATGCAACCCCAGATGGGAGATTTGCCTGCTGATCGCGTCACGGAATGTAGACCTTTTGCCGGAGTCGCTACCGACTTCGCCGGTCCTTTCCCTGTAAAGGCTTCGAGGCTACGTAATGCTAAAACGTATAAGGTTTATTTGTGTGTATTTGTGTGTCTATCCACCAAGGCTGTTCACTTAGAAATTGTATCGGAATTGTCTACTGAAGCTTTTATAGCTGCCCTAAGCAGATTTGTTTCCCGTAGAGGACTGCCGACATTGATACGTTCTGATTGTGGAACTAATTATAAGGGAGCTTGTAATTATCTTAAGGATGTAATTAAGTTTCTAGTTGATAATAAGATAGACATTGGAACCGCCCTCTCCCGGCGTGGGATAATCTGGAAGTTTAGTCCACCAGCTTGTCCAAGCTGGGGAGGGATCTTTGAAGCTTGTGTAAAGTCTGCCAAGACTCATTTGCGTCGCGTGATAGGAGAAACGATTCTAACGTTTGAGGAACTTGATACGGTGTGTTGTAAAATTGAAGCCGTCCTCAACTCGCGACCCTTGTGCCCGTTGTCTTCGGACCCAAATGACCTGGAAGCGTTGACCCCAGGCCATTTTTTGATCGGACAGCCCCTTTTGGCTTTGCCTGAATATCCGATTCAGGATGTAGGATCCCATCGTTTGTCGCGGTACCAACTGTTGAAACAGATGTCTCAAAACTTCTGGGCACGTTGGTCGATGGAGTATTTGCATATCCTACAACAGCGCGTGAAGTGGACAGATAAAACAACCCCACCCCAGATTGGCGACCTTGTATTGATTAAGGATGCCAACCTGCCGCCCTTGTGTTGGCGAAGGGGGCGCATTGTTAAACTCTACCCAGGAACTGACGGAGTTCCTCGTGTTGCTGAGGTTTTGGTTAGAGATTCGGTTTTGAAGAGAGCAGTTAGTGGGCTCTCCCGATTACCCGTGGATTGACGTACCGTCCTTAACGGTCCGGGGCGGGGGGATGTTACGAATAAAACGGCACATCCCTAACTTCACTGCCGTGCGGTGTCCGCATAATTTGAATTATTTTTCGTGCGCGGGTAAAAACGTTTTTTTTGTCACTGTAATGGCGTCTTGAGAACTCGTGAGGTTCATGTTCGAATTGCATCGCCGATTATATGTGGCTTTGATTTGTTTGTACCGGATATCTCATTGAAATATTGTAGTAATAACTTAAATTATAAGAATCCTAGTGTTGTTTGTGTAATGTACATGATTTGTGAAATTGATTGTGTGAGTGCTAACCTACTTTGGATCGCTATAAGCGCGGTTGTTGGATGAGAAGAGTCCAGAGGAATTGATCTGCCTTCCTATCCCTTCCTATCCATTTCTTAGGCAGATACCAAAGCGACAGACGACTTTACTTACATACAACTTGGTAAGTCATTTAGTTAGTTAAGTAAACCCTGCGACATCGCAGGAGCTATTGTGTTCTAAGCCCCAGCTGAAGTATTTGTTGGGACAAAACAATAATTTACTTCCACTGCGCGGTCCCCTCGGCTTGGGCTGGTAGTGAACACAACAGGGTTCGAAATTATATGCCAGTTCACGCTTGACAGTTCTTTAATCACCACACAGTTCACACAATTAACACACAATGTTAATTACAAAACACTCACTAAACACTGTATTTCACTATACAAGTCTCTAAACAATCACACTTGAACACTTTTGTTGCACTTTGATCGCCTTTGGATTCGCTCCGAAATCGCTGTTGAAACTCAACTGTCCTTGCGCGGCGCCAATCGCGCTTATATACGCCGATCGACGCATTCTAGAAAGTACCTGTTAAATTGAGAATTACCTAGCACCCGCGAGTACGAAATACCTACGCAGGTAACGCGCATAACTTGTAAACAAGTGCAGATGTCGTTGCACTTTCACCCTTACGCCGCACTGTATAAGGCTCATTTTAGAATGAGCCGCATTACTCGACCTCTATTGCGACCCGCGGTGATCTGGATCAAATCAAATTCGATTTCTGGCACTTTCGCGGTTACGTTTCGAGAGCGTTTGTGACAATACCCTAGATACACCAACACGAACAAAATCTTGCCCGAAACCTGTCCAAAAGGTATATTGAACGGAGCTCCGTAAGATGATCGCCTTGTCAGAAACAATATAAAGCATTATTTAAAAATTAAAAGTCACCTTTAATGCATACTGTATAAGGTCTTAATTTAAACGCATGCGTTAAAGAGTTATGACAGTTCGAAATGCAAGCTCGTAAAATTTTACGACTTATTGTATATGTGGAAGAATATAGACCTTATTTCTTAGACTCTACGCGCAATTCTGAATGCGCTTATAGCAATATAGCAGGTACGCACCGCGAGGAAAAGAGACGGCTATATTACCGACTATGCAATTGAATATTACAAATATTTTCTATTAAATCAGTTTATAGTAGGTATTACAACAAAATTTGCTTCAAATACGTTAAATTGACAAACATTGATTAGATACCTGTCGAAAAAACGACAATTTACATACCATAATTATTTTTTTCGCAATATTTCTCGGAGCTCTTAGGTAACTTGACTTTTAAACGGCCCGCGCGTGTCTGTGAACCAAGAAATGCTTGAGTGACCTTCAAGCACTTTTTGATTGGGACACATTTTTAACGCACGTGGTGTGTATAAGGTATTTAAAAACGTTGTTCTATTACACATTATATAATTTTAAAGTCTATAAAAGAAAAACGAAATTTTATAAGAAATCAATTTAGGTTGTTTCACACAGACCTATAACCAACGAATTAGAAATGATATGGAAGCATTACACTGTAACAAAAGCCGCTGAACCATGATTCCAAACTTGTACAACTAAAGTTCGATATTAACGCGACACGAACACAATTGAATCAAAATAGTTTGATAAATCAAATATGTATCTGCAAATGAATTAGGCTTTTCATTCGTTGGGTAAGATAAGGTCAAATGGAAATTCCAACCAATCACATGATCGGCGTGTTGATCGCAGTTTCTTTTCCCCGCCCGTTAGATCCCAGTTTGCGTGGAACATGTGCGCAATGCACTATAAAATGCGCATTCGTATTTCGTATTATTTATAAATCGTTGCATAACACCCCTTTTGCTATCTGCAAATGCATTGACCACTAAGTTACATTGACCATAGCGGATGTGCCAAATGTCTTCAACTATTTCTTATTCTGCAAAGCAGCAACAGCGTCGTCTCTTAACATTATAGTTAATTAACCTAATTAATAATAATATCATTTATTGGCAGTCAATACAGATTAAACTTCTATTATTTTCACAATGATATCATTCTAAATACAGGCGAAATCATGATCTAATCGGTTACTAAAAATATTATTTTGATGCTTCGGACATGCATGCATGACAGCATCTTAAGAGCCCTTTTACAAAATTGCACCACTGCCGTACTAATAGGCGCGTAGGTAGATTTGCACTAGTATATATTGCATTTTACGGGTGATGTTTAGAGTCTTATAAAATAATTATTATTGAACTAATTATAAAAATATATACATATTGCAGTAGTTCAATGATGGTAAATTAGTTATAGAAATATTTTTGATAGTAATTCTATTTAATTCAATATGAAAATATGAGGTAAACCTGCATTATTTTATGGGAAAACTCGCGGAGGTTAGATTTTTTTTTTTGATAATTATTGAGATAGAAAATCAAAATTCTAATAGATTATGTTACAACAAAAACATATTTCTGATGTCGTAGTAATTAATTTGATCTAATTTATTGAACCTTTTTGAGAGATTCAGGCGTTTGAAGTTGTGGATATTATCGTTTTTTCCGTAAACTAGCTGCAGTAGAACGATCATTACTAAAAAAGGAAAATAGTATTTGCAAATATTCTACATTAATTTACAATAAGAAGAAAAATTCTATTGTTAACTTCTATTAGAAATAGTCAAAATCTTTTCGAAGGGGGGAAATAAGGCGCTCAAAAATTACAATTTTTCGCAAATAATGTGAAAGGGCTCTTAAATAGTTCTTGCCCACTGCATCTAACTGCAGTCGTTAGAGTCGTTAGCACCTAATGATCTTCATTGGCTGTGTGGTGGATCATGTCATTTCGTCCATTGTTCGATAAATTGATTGAAATTCCTATTTGTTTTATACTAGCGATTTAATTAAATTACAATAGAGCACTATGACAGTTTAATTTTCTGGAATAGCATTCTCCTCCCCGATAGCAAACACGTCGATTTCAGGCTTCACCTTATCGTATAAATGCGGGAACGCTCCATCAGCTTTGTACTTTTTCCGTACAACTTCATACAAGGACAGATCGAACATTTCCTCGAACTCATCCCTCGTCATAAATATGTCCGCGTACAAAAACGAATATCCTCCCACTTCCCTCGTGAATCTCTCCATCTTCCTCATGGCATCCACTGGATTGTAAGGTTTCCCTTCCTTAACTCTCCCGGGCACGCCGTAAACACCCAGATCGTTGTACATCGCGTAGTTGGTACCCGGCACTGAGTACTTCGAATTCGGCCGCTTCAATTGCCCCGAACATGGTCCGTGATCTATAATTTTACACGGATACACCAGCAACGGGAACTTTTCGAATAGCACGCTGGCTATTTCGATTTGTTTCTCTAGCTCTTGTATCGGCAGCACTATGTCTTGGAACACTTGTTTCGTGAACGTGTAAGCTCTGACTCCGGGCGTGGTTGTGAACTTTAAGAAGGCCGGTTTCGGTGGGAGAAGCCAGCCGAAGAATAGTCTGAACAATGGATTGTTCCCAAACGACAGCATGTCTTCCACAACCCAAAATATGGCGCGATTGTGTCTTAGTAAATAGTCTCGCAACGGGATGAGTTCGACCCCTTCTCCTTTCTTCAGGAAAGTTTCCACGTGCTTGTAGAACCAGGGTTTGTGCCACTTGGAGCAGTGGTTGACTGCAATACTGCTGTCGTAGTCCGAGTACTCGCCGACCATGATGACTGCTTCGTCTTTACTATAAATCGTGCCCTCAATATAATCAGGGTGGTATTTAGGCGACGCCTCATTCGCCCCGGACAACTCCCTGATCATGTTGCAGTAGTTCTTCTGTCCCCGCACAGGAATGTATTTGATTTTGATGTACGGCTTAATTTTCACAATTTTGAGGGTCAACGCCACTAGGAAACCGAGGCTGCCGTGGCACCAAGGAAGCGTTTTGTACAGGTCTGAATACTCGTTGTTGGCGGTGGCCGTTACTAAGGACCCATCTCCTAGCACTACTTCATAGCTCGTGATGGTTTCGTGGTAGAGGCCCGCTTTGTGCGAGTGCGTTGACATGCCCGTGCCGAACGCGAGACCTGAAAAATAAATGCAATATTAAATAAAACTAGTTTTAACTTGTTAATGCATGAAACTTTATTTATTTATTGACGTTTCGCAAACTTTTCAGGTCTGCATCGTCAGAATACTGATTTAAATTTTTATTTAAAATTATATAAAAATCAGTATTCTGACGATGCAGACTTGAAAAGGCTGCGAAACGTCAATAAATAAATAAAGTTTCGTGCATTAACCCGTTAAAACTAGTTTTATTTAATGAGTGATGTGCGTGAAAACCTAAAAAACAAATCCAATATTAAGTTATCGATACTTCAAAATCTTACCACGTTTGTTTTAAGGAAACCAGATGTGTAGTCCTCTTTACTTTAATTATGAGGCCTAGATTATAATTCATAGTTTACATCAAATGTACTTTATGACTTAATATAGACTTAGATTCCTAAGTGTCAGGGCCCGATCCAATAATTTAGCCGCTCCGCTAATAAGCGTATGGCCTGCATAACAAGTATAATGCCCAGATTCCACCCGGTTCCCGGTTTAACCGGAAGTACAACCTTCTTCTAGGTGGCTCATAAAATTCTAATCACATAATATACATCCCATCTGCCAACCTGGGTGGATGCGGAATGGCTAGATTGAAGGATAACTTTATTTCTCCTCTAATTTCCTGACTTTTTTTACCCCTCTCATCCTTGTCACAGTTGCTCACATTCGTGAGCCCCTCCCAAGAGTGACGTCATTAGAATTTTAAAATATGACGTCACGAAACTTAGGACCCCTCCCATACTGCTGAGTTTTCTGGAAGAGCTGGGATGGCAGGACTGATGCCAATCCCCACGCAAAATAGGCACTGGGTGTCGAGTTACGGAAACAGCCCGCCGTACTACTAAGACTAAGACTAAGGACCCCTCCCATCCCGTCACATAATGTCTCACTTCGTCGACCTCCTCCCTCCGCCTGAATGTGTGACGTACTTTATGGATATATAGAGTGGTATTGACATTTTCTCAAATACTAAAAGCGCTGTCAAAACCAATATAATTTCCATATTAAAGTATCAACACTAATAGCCGCCTTGCAACGTTCTCACGCGACCTGGCATTATTAAATGCATACCTACATGTAACTTTAGTTTAGCCTGCACAACGACAGTTTTTGTACCTAATTTAAATCGTAGAAACCATTCTTATTACTAAGTTCAATTATGTAAAATCTATTTGTGTCGCTGTTGGTTTCTCAAAAATGACACTAATTCATTTTTACTATCCCTATTTTTGCCGCTCTGGGCAAATGTTCGGCTTGCCATTGGATCGGGCGCTGCTAAGTATGTAGGTATCTTCATATCTCCTCTTCTCGACTAAATGAGCTGAGTATTTCGTCAGCAGCTCATCTAACAAAATCGAATCAACGGATTATGCTTCAGTTGATGTCTTACCTCCATTGGCGGACTAAGCTCGTCAGAGGCCCGGAGCGGCAAAGCTGAATGAGGCCCCCCAGCTTTAAAAGAACTTTTATACCGCAACAAAAATCAAAAACACTATTACACTTTTTAATGAAGTTACTTTGAACGGATTTTAAATGAGGCCAATGTTTATTTTTTGACCTAAATATAGTGAATGTTATTAAATGTAGGCGTAAGAGAATGAATTATAATTTGTACTTCATTCATTCAAGGGATACCTGAGGGAGTACCCGCTACAGAGACGGGAATTCCCCCAGCGTATTGGACGCGTTCAGCGAAGTTAAAACAATATTAATACCGCGTAAAAAGTCTGGATGGCTGTAGTGTTTTGATCTTGATGAAATTATGTAGGTACTTAGCACATTTTTAAAGTCTAGTTTAGGATTTGATCAGGGGAACGCGGAGGCATTTGGGGACCCCCAAGATCGGAAGCCCGGGGCGGGCCGCCCCTTCCGCCCCCCTGTTAGTCCGCCACTGCTTACCTCCCAAAGTCGCATCAACCAGCTCGATAGTTACAGCGAGCGAGTAGCCCTTCGGTATGAGATATTCTGTAATCTCCCCGATGGTGACCATGGGCTCGACTCGCACGGTCATATTGGTCTCGTCCAGGTGTAGGATGTCGTGTAGAGGGATGGGCACGCGGTGGTGCAGGTGCTTCTGGAAGAAGGTGGTGGACAGCGACTGCCAGTTGGGGCGCGAAGTGCACAGTAGACGACGCTGGGAGGACGGCTGTTTGTTCCATTGTTGCACCTGGAAGGATAGTTTTGTATCTAAATTATTTATATATATTTTTAAGCATGGAATCTAAACAAAATATTACTAGAAAAATAATTTCACGTGGACCAGGCAGCAGACGGGACTCGAACCCACCCTTCGCTATACGAGCGAATTCACTGACCATTATGCTACCGCGGCTCTGACGGCCGTGTCAAATTCTTTCTAGCCTTTCCTAAGCTGCAAGGCCGCACCCTTCGCTATACGAGCGAATTCACTGACCATTATGCTACCGCGGCTCTGACGGCCGTGTCAAATTCTTTCTAGCCTTTCCTAAGCTGCAAGGCAGCGCCATCTCTTCGCATTGTAGGTAACCCGCAATGTCAAATTAATATCTTTACAAGTACTAAACATTTGAAAGAAGAAAAAGCAATTACAGTATAATATTTTGATGCATGTTTAAATCTAAAGAAAAAATATTACTAAGGATACAATAATCAATAATCAGAACAGTACAACAGTAAATTAGAACAATAATCTAGATTATTGTTCTAGAACTAGACCATAAACAGAGTTGACGTCTATTTCCGACAGCTTCTAGACAATATAATGGCGCTTAAGCGCCATCGCCTATTTAGAAGTTTATGCATTTTGACTCCACTTACTTAATGCTAAGTCGCTGTTACAATGAGATGTATTTAATCCATCTGGAGCGTTCGTCTGTGGATATAACACGTGCATATTTCGGAAGATTATGCAATATTGTTTTGTACCAACAGTAAGTTAATTCCTGGATCACCACGAGCTATTTTCCTGCTGTTACCTTCGTGTCTGAACTCCACTATTTTAAATAAGGCGCATCAATTTAACCTTCCCCCACCTGATGCTAAGTCAGACTGAAAAGTGTGCTGCTTCAGCCATCCACACCTTGACGATCTGGACCCAATCTCCCCATAACCCGTAGAGCACTAGAACTTTAATGACACCACCAAAAGGAGGTGTTATTTCGCTGTGGTCTTCTGACCTTTCTCTCCCCGTAGCCCGTAGAGCACTAGAACTTTAATGACACCATCAAAAGGAGGTGTTATTTCGCTGTGGTCTTCTGACCTTTCTCTCCCCGTAACCCGTAGAGCACTAGAACTTTAATGAAACCATCAAAAGGAGGTGTTATTTCGCTGTGGTCTTCTGACTTTTCTCTCCCCGTAACCCGTAGAGCACTAGAACTTTAATGACACCACCAAAATGAGGTTTTATTTCGCTGTGGTCTTCTGACTTTTCTCTCCCCGTAACCCGTAGAGCACTAGAACTTTAATGACACCATCAAAAGGAGGTGTTATTTCGCTGTGGTCTTCTGACTTTTCTCTCCCCGTAACCCGTAGAGCACTAGAACTTTAATGACCACCAAAAGGAGGTTTTATTTCGCTGTGGTCTTCTGACTTTTCTCTCCCCGTAACCCGTAGAGCACTAGAACTTTAATGACACCATCAAAAGGAGGTGTTATTTCGCTGTGGTCTTCTGACTTTTCTCTCCCCGTAACCCGTTGAGCACTAGAACTTTAATGACACCATCAAAAGGAGGTGTTATTTCGCTGTGGTCTTCTGACTTTTCTCTCCCGTAACCCGTAGAGCACTAGAACTTTAATGACACCACCAAAAGGAGGTTTTATTTCGCTGTGGTCTTCTGACTTTTCTCTCCCCGTAACCCGTAGAGCACTAGAACTTTAATGACACCATCAAAAGGAGGTGTTATTTCGCTGTGGTCTTCTGACTTTTCTCTCCCCGTAACCCGTAGAGCACTAGAACTTTAATGACACCACCAAAAGGAGGTTTTATTTCGCTGTGGTCTTCTGACTTTTCTCTCCCCGTAACCCGTAGAGCACTAGAACTTTAATGACACCACCAAAAGGAGGTTTTATTTCGCTGTGGTCTTCTGACTTTTCTCTCCCCGTAACCCGTAGAGCACTAGAACTTTAATGACACCACCAAAAGGAGGTGTTATTTCGCTATGGTCTTCTGACTTTTCTCTCCCCGTAACCCGTAGAGCACTAGAACTTTAATGACACCACCAAAAGGAGGTTTTATTTCGCTGTGGTCTTCTGACTTTTCTCTCCCCGTAACCCGTAGAGCACTAGAACTTTAATGACACCACCAAAAGGAGGTGTTATTTCGCTGTGGTCTTCTGACCTTTCTCTCCCCGTAACCCGTAGAGCACCAGAACTTTAATGACACCACCAAAAGGAGGTGTTATTTCGCTGTGGTCTTCTGACTTTTCTCTCCCCGTAACCCGTAGAGCACTAGAACTTTAATGACACCATCAAAAGGAGGTGTTATTTCGCTGTGGTCTTCTGACTTTTCTCTCCCCGTAACCCGTAGAGCACTAGAACTTTAATGACACCATCAAAAGGAGGTGTTATTTCGCTGTGGTCTTCTGACTTTTCTCTCCCCGTAACCCGTAGAGCACTAGAACTTTAATGACACCACCAAAAGGAGGTTTTATTTCGCTGTGGTCTTCTGACTTTTCTCTCCCCGTAACCCGTAGAGCACTAGAACTTTAATGACACCACCAAAAGGAGGTTTTATTTCGCTGTGGTCTTCTGACTTTTCTCTCCCCGTAACCCGTAGAGCACTAGAACTTTAATGACACCACCAAAAGGAGGTGTTATTTCGCTGTGGTCTTCTGACTTTTCTCTCCCCGTAACCCGTAGAGCACTAGAACTTTAATGACACCACCAAAAGGAGGTGTTATTTCGCTATGGTCTTCTGACTTTTCTCTCCCCGTAACCCGTAGAGCACTAGAACTTTAATGACACCACCAAAAGGAGGTTTTATTTCGCTGTGGTCTTCTGACCTTTCTCTCCCCGTAGCCCGTAGAGCACTAGAACTTTAATGACACCATCAAAAGGAGGTGTTATTTCGCTGTGGTCTTCTGACCTTTCTCTCCCCGTAACCCGTAGAGCACTAGAACTTTAATGAAACCATCAAAAGGAGGTGTTATTTCGCTGTGGTCTTCTGACTTTTCTCTCCCGTAACCCGTAGAGCACTAGAACTTTAATGACACACCAAAAGGAGGTTTTATTTCGCTGTGGTCTTCTGACTTTTCTCTCCCCGTAACCCGTAGAGCACTAGAACTTTAATGACACCATCAAAAGGAGGTGTTATTTCGCTGTGGTCTTCTGACTTTTCTCTCCCCGTAACCCGTAGAGCACTAGAACTTTAATGACACCATCAAAAGGAGGTGTTATTTCGCTGTGGTCTTCTGACTTTTCTCTCCCCGTAACCCGTAGAGCACTAGAACTTTAATGACACCACCAAAAGGAGGTTTTATTTCGCTGTGGTCTTCTGACTTTTCTCTCCCCGTAACCCGTACAGCACTAGAACTTTAATGACACCACCAAAAGGAGGTTTTATTTCGCTGTGGTCTTCTGACTTTTCTCTCCCCGTAACCCGTAGAGCACTAGAACTTTAATGACACCACCAAAAGGAGGTGTTATTTCGCTGTGGTCTTCTGACTTTTCTCTCCCCGTAACCCGTAGAGCACTAGAACTTTAATGACACCACCAAAAGGAGGTTTTATTTCGCTGTGGTCTTCTGACTTTTCTCTCCCCGTAACCCGTAGAGCACTAGAACTTTAATGACACCACCAAAAGGAGGTGTTATTTCGCAATGGTCTTCTGACTTTTCTCTCCCCGTAACCCGTAGAGCACTAGAACTTTAATGACACCACCAAAAGGAGGTTTTATTTCGCTGTGGTCTTCTGACTTTTCTCTCCCCGTAACCCGTAGAGCACTAGAACTTTAATGACACCACCAAAAGGAGGTGTTATTTCGCTGTGGTCTTCTGACCTTTCTCTCCCCGTAACCCGTAGAGCACCAGAACTTTAATGACACCACCAAAAGGAGGTGTTATTTCGCTGTGGTATTCTGACTTTTCTCTCTCCGTAACCCGTAGAGCACTAGAACTTTAATGACACCACCAAAAGGAGGTGTTATTTCGCTGTGGTCTTCTGACTTTTCTCTCCCCGTAGCCCGTAGAGCACTAGAACTTTAATGACACCACCAAAATGAGGTGTTATTTCGCTGTGGTCTTCTGACCTTTCTCTCCCCGTAACCCGTAGAGCACCAGAACTTTAATGACACCACCAAAAGGAGGTGTTATTTCGCTGTGGTCTTCTGACCTTTCTCTCCCCGTAACCCGTAGAGCACCAGAACTTTAATGACACCACCAAAAGGAGGTGTTATTTCGCTGTGGTCTTCTGACTTTTCTCTCTCCGTAACCTGTAGAGCACTAGAACTTTAATGACACCACCAAAAGGAGGTGTTATTTCGCTGTGGTCTTCTGACCTTTCTCTCCCCGTAACCCGTGGAGCACCAGAACTTTAATGACACCACCAAAAGGAGGTGTTATTTCGCTGTGGTCTTCTGACTTTTCTCTCTCCGTAACCCGTAGAGCACTAGAACTTTAATGACACCACCAAAAGGAGGTGTTATTTCGCTGTGGTCTTCTGACTTTTCTCTCTCCGTAACCCGTAGAGCACCAGAACTTTAATGACACCACCAAAAGGAGGTGTTATTTCGCTGTGGTCTTCTGACCTTTCTCGTAGGCTTTCCAATTCTCTTCAATATTCCATCTAAAAAAGTTCTGGTGTAGTAATGGTCATGCCGACTCGGATCGCTGGAGATAGGGAGTATGTAAGCTTTGATCTGCAGCAGCACGGTGAATAGGAAGCTAGCTGGCATGCAGAACACCAGCACCACATCTGATCTTGAGTATAGTCTAGGCGGAAATGTACGCCTCTTCAGCTATAGGTAAGGACCTAGCCGGCCTCGACCCAATCTCCTACTTCATACAGCTCTAGAACCTTAATCACCAACAATAGAAACACAACAGCGTCAAAAGATAGTGGTTATTTCACTGTACTTCTTCTGGCTTTTTTTGTAGGCTTCCCAATTCATCAATCTGTTTTTCTTGTTTAAGCTCGTTAATGGTATTATGGACTGTCCCGATTTGCTCTCAAGAGTATATTTTAATATCCCCTTAAAACTGCCAAGAGGGTCAAAATATAATTTGTTTGCGTCGAGAAGGTCCAGAACGAACCTAGGCTTATTTTCTCCTATAAATAGAATGCTCTCTCAGTACAATTCACTGTCAAAGTCGACCGATATGGACATCTTCGCGGATACACTGAAGAGAATAAAATCTTTATGTTTGGTTGTGCCCACATAGTCTTTTTTTCTTTCATTAATTTATTTTTCATAAATTTATTTCATTGTTGTTGTTAAATTATTGACAATTTAAATTTTATTTTTATTCATAATTGTTTTGTATTGAAATTAATGTAAGTATCAAAATTTTATAAGATTTAATTGCTAGTTATGTGTAAATTGCATGTCGTAATCGCCTATAATTAAAGTTCCACTAATAAAGTGTCGTACTATAAATGTGTAAATAAGAATTGTCAAAGTGTAACTTTGTTGGTGATCAAATAAATTAATAATAAATAATCTGTCTGCGTAACTTTCTTAAATACTCTGCCTAAAAAAAGTTGAGGTTTGAGGAGTTAACAATGAATTAATGAATGATTTATTTATTTCTCTCACAAAGTCACAAAGTAACATTATAATTACAAAAGGGGAATTGAATTACAGTGACGGTAAAACAATGCAGTTCTTTGAGAGAACTGGAGATTGTACTAGGTTACAAAACCTGTGTTACGACCCCCAAGCTCAAAACCTCTTAAAACCCGTTTGCTTGCTAATAGATTCTTTTGCATAATACATTTTTTATTGTGATCTACCCTAGGTTATAAGCGAGAGTACAATATGTAAATGTTACACAACCATATTGAATAAATAACAAAAAGTAAAAGAAAGACAAAAAAAACAAGATTCTTACCGCCATTTATCAGGAAATGCGGGTTAACTGGATAACGCTTAAATTTCTATTTATATATAAAAACTAGCAAGTGTGTGTTGTGTTTGTGCGTGTGTGTGTGTGTTTGTGTGTGCATGTGCGCGTGTATTTATCTAGTATGAGAAAAACAGCCTACCTTATATTATACAATAAACAATGGAGCTTACTTGCGCTTGTATCTTCCGAACGGCTGCGTCATGTCGACTAGGGTCGCTAGTGAGAGCTCGTATGTAAGCCTTGATCTGCAGCAGCACGCTGAACAGGAAGCTGGCTGGCAGGCAGAACACCAACACCACTAGCTCGCGGTGGTCTTCCAACCACTGCACTAACCGCTGTTTCGCCGATGAAGGCAGCATGGCTGCAGAGATCATACATTGTAAAACATGTCAGTGAACGATTCATGTATTGGCGAAAACTTTGAATTGAATATCAAAACGGGAAGCAAACATTTGATATATATTCTTCCTTATTAAGAAAAAATAATAACTAGTATGAATAACGTTTTTAATAACAGCTTAATGTAAAATGAATTGTATTTGCAAAATTAGGCTTTAATTGTTCAATAATTTGTTTTCCAAATCAATAAAAAAATATCATGGCACATACATACAACAAGAATTTGATTTATGTACTGAACAGTAATAATATTTGCTTAATTACTTCGATAGCTCATGTTTAATGTAGAAATGATAAACTGACTCAGACATTTTATTTATAAAATTCGGTTACTATACCCCAATAATGCATTATCAAACTGATTGTTAGCTTTAAGGTTATGAGATTCATATAATTTTTAAATTGAATACTTTGTATGCTATATTTATAACTTCTATAGTAAAGTAAATCAAATAATGCAGATCACTCAAAATCAAAGTTCACTTATATTATTATTTACCTAATTCCCACCGGTGCGCTCACCGTCCACACTGATTTGACGTTTGATTTTGCCACCTAACAGATAAAAAACATTATTTTATCTTATCGACACAGTTAAGCTTTAATTATCTTCTTAATAAGGTATGAACAGATGTGCAATTGAAAAAATATTAATAGAACTTCGTTTTGTATTTTCAATAAATATTGGCGTCTTTTAACATAGTACCTACCGATATTTACACTGGACTTATTTCTTGACTTTGTGGTGAAAATATGTCATAAGTTTATGTGAAATTGTTAGAATTATATTTTAATGTTTACATATTGCGATAAACACTAAATATAAATGAAGATTTATTTTGAACGCTTCAGTGTCTAGAACAATTGATCCGACCTTGAACGCAGCGATTAAGAAGTCAACAAATTTGACCACTAGTCTATGCGTCACTGCATAAAAATGAGCTTTATACGTCATGAATTTAAAGTCGCTTCTTGTTAGTTACTATAGTTTCAATCTTATCTAAAATATTGTTACTATGTTATATGTGTCTGTCAATTTTTTCATAATCGGCTTAGTATTGTCTGCTTCGTTATTATATCATTGATAATAGTATGGTTAATTATTTACTATACACATACTTTAGGGTCGGAATGCTATTACCATTTTTCGCTAGATGGCGTTAGTATGAGGCATTATTTTTTAACAATTGGGAAAAAATATAATTTTTTGCGAGTGCGAAATGTCATTGTCAAATGGGTACTGATTTTTAGTTCTCGTTACGTCCATTGTAGCGCTGAGGTTTCCAGGTTTCCATACAAATTTTGACATTGACATTTCGGACTCGCAAACTATTTGTTTTCGATAATGGTTCATGCTAAGGGTACAGTTCTTTATTCTGCCTTTTAATGAAGCAAAAACGTGATAAGAAATTGTTCTACCATATTTATTTGAGCAATAAACTGCTATATTTTTATGTCTCGCAGCCTAATGTCGTCACTTCACATAGCTATTCGAATAAGCTGTTTGTTAATTTCACACAAGACACTCCTTCTTATAGCATGATAAGGATACGCACATATACACTGCTGACGAAATTACAAATAGCAAATACTATTTGTAACTATAGAATTGTAATGTCAAGTGCTTTATTAGCGTAAGATACGCATACCAGGAAAAATTGGATACGTCTGTTTTAGTAGTATACTGGTCAGAGCATTCGCCCGAAAAGCGAAGGACGTTGGCACGGTAATAATATCATACAGTATTCTATCTTCATACAAACGGTCGGAAAGCGAGTCATACCTACGCCACTCGAGTTCGAGGCACTCTCGGCGGGCACCCAGTCGCGAATGCGCCGCCGCGCCGCAACGACGACCGAATGGTGTGAATTGTTTTTTATGCAGTTAGCCGTGCTTAAACGTGCGTTTTGTATTGTAAATATTTGATTGAATTAAGTAGATACCTACATAATTTAGTATGGAAAAGAACAAACGACGATCAATATCGTACAACAGCACAATTGCTGTTTATGGTTGCTCGAACTCTTCAATAACACACCCAGAGATAATATTTTTTAAATTACCTGAAATATTGGAAAGGTGTCTTACCTTTATAGAATATTGTTTATATACCTATCTACTATTACGTAATTTGTTTCTAATATTTAGGTATTTCGATTTTTCCATCGGGCAAAATATCTGGAATAATATATAAATAGTGGTTAGGATGAAAAAAGAGACAAACGAATAATCTACCTACACTCGCGTTGAAAACAAAACTACATAAAATACTGTAAGCGGGCGGCCCTACCGCGTGCTAACGCAGCGCTCGGCCGTAGGCATTTATTTCAAGGACAGGGCGGAGTCACAATACTGTATAGATAACATTACTGTGACGTTGGTTTGATTTTAACCTGACACCAAGACCAAGTGGAGTTTTCTCTGTTTTTTTATAGACAGGTAGGCAAATGACTCTACCCCACCTGATGTAAAGTGGTGATAAAGTCCAAACGCGAAGATAGCTGGTACAGCAGTTATAAACTGCCACGCCAACCATCCTCACCTTGCCGGCCTGCAAAAATGCATCTTTACGCCTCTCTTAAAGAACCCCAGATTGTAGGAAGAGGGAACACGTGCGCACGGATGAGTCACCGAATTTCTTTGTTCGTGTAGGAATAGTGGCCACAGCAACGTAGGCCAGCGCGCGTGGTCCTCTGATACTTGTCATATGAGAAAATATACTTTTGTGTAGGGTATAGACCACTTTGAGGACATCGGGCCGTGCGTGATAATGGCGTCGCCGGGCATGATGCAGTCGGGCTTGTCCCGCGAGCTGTTCGAGTCGTGGTGCACAGACCCCAAGAATGGGGTCATTATCGCCGGTAAGTATACTGTTAAACAGTGGCGTTCCAGAGCATGATTCTGTTTGTTTTGATGTTTTGCCATTCGTGCTGTGATTAGATCAAGTTCCGACGTCAAATCACTGATAGTAAAATCTTGATCAATTGTATTTTAAATGCCCTTTACGCCCGAATATTGCCCGCATTTTCATATATTGATGGATTGAGCCGGCTTTCCCACTGTATAACCTTCTTAGTTTTAACAATTTTCTTTTGAATTGTTTCAAATTATATTTTAAAAAAACAATGGACTAATGAATAGATAGAAAATACTCAACGATTGATCGTCATTAGTAGTGACTGTGAATTTGACAGTATTAAAAATAAAGTGCCAATTGTTAGCATCTGTATTTAGAATGAATATTGGCAGGAGTTTTTACTATTTTTACAGAAACAATATTCCTAATTTTACTAAAAACCCAAGATAAATATAATAGTTTTCTTGTCTTCTGTCACGTGACCCAAAACGCTTGGGATTGGCGGAGCCTAAAATGACGTTACACGCAAGTAAACTTCCGGTTAAAGTGACATTAGATTGTATGGTTTGACGTTTTAATGACAGTCGTGTGACGTCACACACCAGTGAGACGCCATATTGTCCAGAGAGACGTTTTTCGCGGCAACTTGAAAATAGAGTTTTTGATTTAGTTTTTTTACCGAAATACACAACATAATGATGAATATCTGCTTTTAATGGACTCTATAAACAGTAGCAAATAACGTGAGGTCGTTTTCTAAAACTTGTCAAATACCCTATTGTTTTGTTTTTAATACGAATGGAGAAACCTAAATATCAATAGTGATAGACTTTTAGGTTTCCCCATTGGTATGAAACGTATCGCTTTAATGATTGTGTGATCGATCATACAGGTTACTGCGTAGAGGGCACCCTCGCTAAGACCATCCTGTCGGAGCCCGAGGAGATCACGTCCATGTCGGGCCAGAAGCTGCCCCTCAAGATGTCCGTGGACTATATATCCTTCTCGGCGCACACAGACTACCAACAGACTTCGGAGTTTATCAACATACTGAAGCCGCCGCATGTGGTGAGTTGTACATTAACATTTTTAATGATACAAAGCAAAGTTATAGGTATTTTGTTGATTTTACTTTTATTTCTGCTATGATGTGGGCAAAGGCAGAGGTGCGCCCGACTCGATGTGCCTTTTGATGTGAAACATCTTTTGGTGCACGTAAAACTTAAATTAAAACAAAAAGGGAAGATACGGCATTGGCGGCTCAAAAGTGATCCGCTTAGATTGTGGTCCACGACCATAATTCGCTTTAGTAACAATTTGACATTCAAACACGCTGCATGTACACTCAATATAACAATATTGCGTATATTCTGTGTTATGAAGATAAAACAATGCCTTCGATGCTTTTATAAAGAGCAAAAATAGTTCAAAATCAAATGTCCCGGCATTGCTTTTTATTGGTAAAACTGTGAAAACATTTTTTTCTCAAAAATCACGGTTTGTCGTGAATATTATTTACGTAATCGCCATTTTGTAAGGACGAAAAGGACAACAATACACTGCGTTGAAGCGTATAGTTCTGTCTCGCTCGCTCGATCGATGTTTATATAAAGACGTGTGCGCGGCGAGAGTTACTAATGTAGTTGAGTCGGATCATATTTTATTTGATCCTAGTATGAGCGTACCGTATCTACCCTTTTTGTTTTAATCTAAGACGTGAAACCGATTTCTGGCGTAGCGACGCTCGCCCGAAAAATGCAATATATACCAGTGCTCAACTACTCGCCGATCAGTAAGTAAGTAAGGTGAAATAGACTCCAAGGACCGACCCGATCGTAATCGGGCCGCGAACCCGCCACATCCGAAGTAGTGTTAAACTAGAACGGATTCCCCGCACGCCGCGGCGTCTCCGGCGCCGGCGACGCGCGAGACGAAGAAGGACAGTCGCCGATCAGTACGGCGCCAGCGCCCTTCGAGGAAGGACCTATGTCATTTATTACCGCACGCATCCCGAGCAATTCTCCGAGTGTTTTTAGCGAGCGTAAACCTGCTAGCTATTAATTACTCAATAAAACAACATTGTTTTATCATTTATCATAACAACATTTTCGGGACAGTCTTTTGCAAACTTTACCATAGCATAACGATCAACTAAAGGTGTTTCATCTTTTTGGTCCTTCGAGCCGGATGATAATTGCAAATAAATTAAAGGTGCTTTAAAGTTTTAAGTTAAAGTCTATTTAACTTAATGCTATCAAAGCTGTCGCGTATTTTTTTTATGTCGTATCGCTACTGTGTCCGATAGTGTTAGTAATGAAATTATGTGTAAGTCATTTGTCCACCATTGTAACATAACACGATATATTGGCTTTGATACTTTTAAAACAGGTAAAATTGATTGTAGATAGAAATTAGTTAAACACCTCTAGAATGTTTGTTGATAATTGCACAAATGAGAGAACATTATTAAACTCGTGCTTAACATTAAATAAAATAAAATCATTAAATTGTTACACATTTTAGTTAACACATTATTTTAGCAGTGTTGTAAGTATTAACAATAGGCATAAGGTTGGAGCGTTGATATCTGCACTAGTTTAAAAAACTTTATTGCAGATACCGGCGCCTTCCGAATTAATAACAATACTATCTCGTGTGAGAAAAACTGTTGCTATTTAGTGAATGATGAGAACGAATAGCATCACTTAATAGTATAGGTCAGTTGTTATGCGAGAGATTGAGACTCGATTGTAGAGTAACCATATCCTTTTTGTATTTGTACAGTGACTTTAATCAAAATGTGAGTGGATGTTGTATTGGTAGCGACATGATTTTAAAAGTAAATGTTTCTACTTCTGTTAAACGCTGATGAGTTTCTTGCGCCCATTGTACTCTTCAGTTAAAAGATGTTGTGGTAGGCAAAATACAAAACGATTCAAAATAGCTTTCAATAAGTCTATTTCGAAAAAGTATATTTTTGGAACAATAGCGATTGACACTCTATCTTTACATCCTATAGCTATGGGTATACTTGTTCTTTATATAAAGAATCTACTGTAGTTATATAGTTGTAGTTACTGACGACCTCCGTGCTCGAGTGGTTTGTACGCCGGTTTCATGGTGTCACCGACTCGAGAGGTTCCGGGTTCGAATCCCGGTGGGGGCAGATGTTTGTGTGATGAATACGAGCATTTGTACTCCAGAAATGGATGTTTAATATGTATTTCTATATAAATATACTTATATATGTACTGTATATGTATTCTATCCGTTACTCTAGTATCCCATAACACAAGCCTTACAGTGCTTACTTTGGGGCTAGACTAATTGGTGTGAGTGTTGGAAACATTTATATTTATTTACTAGCTGACCCAGCGAACTTCGTACCGCCATAAAAAAATAGGGGTTGGTGGTAGAAAGTTGAAAATTTAGGGATGTATGTATTTTTGTATGATGTATCATAAACAAATTAAAAAAAAAATATCAAAATTGAAAAAAAAAAATAAGGGATGAATTACCCTTAACATTTAGGGGGATGAAAAATAGATGTTGTCCGATTCTCAGACCTACCCAATATGCACACAAAATTTCATGAGAATCGGGAAAGCCGTTTCGGAGGAGTTTTACCACAAACACCGCGACACGAGAATTTTATATATTAGATTTTATTATTTATATGTCGTGATGATGTCGTAGGTGTTAGTGCACGGCGAACAGAACGAGATGTCCCGCCTGAAAGCTGCGTTACAACGCGAGCATCGAACCCGCCTCGCCGTGCATACGCCGCGCAACACGCAGCTCCTCGCCCTCACCTTCCGCGGGGACAAGACTGCCAAGGTGAGACCGCCCTACCATACACTACACTATCTACCCTTCACTACCTACACTACAATACCTAATATTAATAATAGAGAAGAAAAAACACTCAACAAAAAATTAATAATAATAATTTATTGTTATGATTTTATTTATTGACGTGACAACGTCTTAAATTAGGTTGCGGCTGGGAGTCACTTATGAAAAAGTGTAACGCTCGGTAACGTTACGATGAGTTTAAGTTTACATGTACAATGTTTTAGTAAACAAAATATATTTCTATAGTTAAAATTTGTGCAATTCTTATTTTCATTCAATTCCTTGTTCCTATTGTGCAATTTAATTATATTCATATCAATAAATATTCTACCGAGAAAAAGACGTTGTCACGTAAAATCTTTTTTTTAAGCATTTAACTGCTAGATGTTTAAATCTAAAGAAAAGTTTACTAGAAAAAAAATCCACGCGGACCAGGCAGCGGACGGGACTCGAACCCGCATCTTTCGCTATCCGGGCGAATGCACTGACCGTTATGCTACCACGGCCCTATTAGCCGTGTCGAAATTTTCCTAGCCTTAAGCTGCAAGGCTAGGAAAAATACTTGAAAAAGTATTCATTTGACATTGTGGGTTACCTACAATGCGAAGAGATGGCGCTGCCTTGCAGCTTAAGGCTAGGAAAATTTCGACGCGGCTAATAGGGCCGTGGTAGCATAATGGTCAGTGCATTCGCCCGGATAGCGAAGGATGCGGGTTCGAGTCCCGTCCGCTGCCTGGTCAGCGTAGATTTTTTTTCTAGTAAACTTTTCTTTAGAATAATTTATTGCATAAAAATTAGGTCTAAAATCTACCTACTACCTACGCTACACTACCTACCCTTCACCACCTATACTACAATACCTACCTTACACTACCTACACTACAATAACTACCCTTCACTACCTACCCTACCACTACCTATACTACACTACACTCCCCAATACGCAGCTCTACGCGCTCACCTCGTCAAGACAGCCAAGGTATATACGGTTAAAGAAATTTATTTCTCAAAAGAATTTATTCAAAATCCACTTACAAAGAAAATACAATAATTATAGAAAAAAATATTGTCGACTAAAATAAAAAAAAAAAAGGTAAGTTAACTGACAGAATCCGGAATGATGAGTCACATAAAGGCACACAGTAGGTAAGGGATATTACATTGCGACCAATTTCTAACAATGCGTATCAGAAATAACGCACAACCTGAAAGAAATTTGTTACAAATATAGAAATGAATCAATTATAGTAATTTTCATTTTTTTATCAGTCACAGCTGTGATATCTCAATGTTGGGATAATTATTTAATGTACCGTTACATTTGAAAAAAGCTCTTATTATTATGTATTAAGTATATTTTTTTATTTAGAACTAGTGGCCCGCCCTCGCTTCGCTTCGGTGTAGAGCTGTAGTGTAAACTATAGTTTTTGTTCTCAGGCTTGTGCAATAAACAATGACTTTATTTATATAATTACACGTGTTGCAACATATGCTGTTGCGGGATATTTTTTAGACAATTTTATGTAGAATATTTCCGTCATACATGATTTCTATGTAACTTTAACCATTAAGGCTGCACACGCGACGGAAGCTTAAAAAATGGAGTAACTTCTCCCGTTTTCCCAACATTTCCCTTCACTACTCTGCTCCTATTGATTGTAGCGTGATGAAAAGTATACTATAACCTGCCCAGGAGTATGAAGAATAATTGTACCGAGTTTCGTTAAAATCCGTCGAGTAGTTTTTGTTTCTATAAGGAACATACACACAGGCAGACAGACAGACAGACAGAAAGACAAAAAATTTACTGATTGCATTTTTGGCATCAGTATCGATCACTAATCACCCCCTGATAGTTATTTTAAAAATATATTTCATGTACAGAATTGACATCTCTACAGATTTATTATAAGTATAGATAATTAAATTAATGTGACTAAGTAAAACAAGTTTCAACGGTATAGATGCACTGATTTATTTATTAACGTTTCGCATCCTCAAAACATGAACTGCTGGCGATCTACCCCAAAATTTTTAGACTACTTACGATCGATTCTGAGAGGCTGCAAGTATGTGTGATGCAGGCTTGTCGTACATACACGATACACCCCACCTACCTACCTAGGTGGGGTGTACCGTAGCATATATAGATATTGACGACCTCCGTGGCCGAGTGGTTTGTACGCCGGGTTTCATGGTGTCACCGACTCGAGAGGTCCCGGGTTCGAATCCCGGTGGTGGCAGATATTTGTGTGATGAATACGAGCATTTGTACTCCAGTCATGGATGTTTAATATGTATTTCTATATAAATATACTTATATATGTACAGTATATGTATTCTATCCGGTACCCTAGCATCCCATAACACAAGCCTTACAGTGCTTACTTTGGGGCTAGGCTAATTGGTGTGAGTGTTGGAAATATTTATTTATTTATTTATTTATATTAGACTTAACTTATAGCGGTCGATCGCGATCGACTGAGCGACCGTTTGAGCACCCCTGCTCTACAGGATGCGTGGTCTGAAGAATGATTTTATTTACTTTGGCGAGCTACCTTCGAAAGACAAAACTCTCTCCCAGTACACACATTCGAAAATACACACTTATTGTACTCCAATACGAAATTTAAAAACTTTTACTAAATATTAATATACTAGTACCGGAATTTCGCGCTTTCATTTTTAATAACAATATCCTAAGAAGCCGCTTTCTTAATTTGTTAGCCAATAAATAACTTTAGGTTAAAATAGCGCTCCAAATCGGATCTCTATACGTCACTTCTGATATTGTAAGAAACGTCGAAATTGGCAATGACATCATGGCCATTAGAAAAAAAGAATAGAATAAATATTTATTTAAATGTTAGTTTTAAAACACTAGCTTTATGTCAGGTGATGGGATCGTTGGCCATGGAAGGCCCGGAGGCCGGCAAACAACTGCAAGGCATCCTGGTCAAGAGGAACTTCAACTACCATATATTAGCTCCACAGGATCTCAACAGTATGTACTCTATACATTTTTTTATATAGTCAGTTAGGCAGACGACTCTACCCCTGGTGTTAAGTGGTGATAAAGTCCAAACGCGCAGATAGCTGGTACAGCAGTTATAAACTGCCACACCAACCATGCTCACCTTGTTGGCCTGCATTAATGCTTTTTAACGCCTCTTTAAGGACCACAGATTGTAGGAAGGAGGGAACACGTGCGCGAGCAAAGAATTCCACTTGTGAATAGTACGACAAAGAAATGAGTCACCAAATTTCAGGAGTTGAGCTAGTCTGAAGTGACCCCGCGTTTATTGAGACACGTGGTGATGCATGCATCATTAGCAGCTATTGCAAAGAAATGTTCATTTTATGTTTAAATTCATGAAATATAGGAATATTATTAGATTGCTTCTCAAACGTGACTTTGTCCTAATGCTCTTTTTAGGCAAAATGTAGTTTTTAGACCATTTATATGTGTATTAGCGGCGTTTAGCTTGACCTTGACTTTGACCTTTTTTAAGAATCCCACAGGAACCATTTTTCTGTATTTTTCCTACATAAAAGGTATCATATGTCTCAATATGGTATTTGACAAGTTTTAGAAAACGATCTCACGTTATTGACTAATGTATATGGAATCCGTAAAAAGTGGATATTCATCATTCTGTTGTGTATTTCAGTAAAAATAACCAAATCAAATACTCCATTTCCAAGTTGCCGCGAAAACGTTTCTCTGAACAATATGGCGTCTTACTAGTGTGTGACGTCACACGACTGTTATTAAAACGTCAACCGATACAATGTAATGTCACTTTAACCGGAAGTTGACGTCATTGTAGGCTCCGCCAATCCCAAGCGTTTTGGGTCACGTGACAATAGATAAGAAAACTATTTTCTTTTTCTTTAGTTTTTAAGTAAAATTATGAATATTTTTTTTGTAAAAATAGTAAAAACCCCTCCCAATATTCATTCTAAATACAGAGGCTAACAATTGGCACTTTATTTTTAACACTGTCAAATACCCTATTCAGGTCGTAAACTATATGCGTACCAAATGACATCCAAATCCATTCAGTAGTTCTTGCGTTCTTGAGTAACAAACATACAAACAATGTCACATTTACTAGTATAATATTAGCAGGATGTGTTTTTATATGGATCATTTTTTTATTAAATGTATTAATTTCGTGGTGGGCTTCCAACAGAATACACGGAGTTGAGCCAGTCTGAAGTGACCCAGCGTTTATCGATCCAGTACAGCGGGTCTGTTGCTTTGTTGAGGCATGTGGTGATGCAACTGGCCGGCACCATACACTTCCTGAGCGACTCGCGATGGAGGCTGTACGGATGCCTCGACCTTTGCCTCGAGCGAGACACCATCACGCTGGAGGTGAGTAGAGTTTCCATTTAGGAATTTAAAAAGTCCCGGCGTAAAAGCTGATTTCATTAAACATTTCGATAAAAGATCGGACATTTCAGTCATATAGTGTAATTAATATATTGTACATTGTATTTGAATTAATATAAAACTCAAAGCTATTTGAATAAATATGTCAGTTTTGAGTAATTTTACCTGACGCTGTCTGTACTTATTAATATTTTAGTCCAGTATTATAATTTATGTTTTTAAAGTGAAACTTGTTATCGACATCGCCACAAATTTTTTGTTTCATATTTAGCGTGTCGCATTACATTATATTTTAAACTAGCGGCCCGCCCTCGCTTCGCTTCGGTGTAGAGCTGAAGTGTAGACTACAGTTTTTGTTCTCAGGCTTGTATTATACACAATGACATTCATCTATGATTCTTCTTATACCTGCATGCAAAGTCTCAGCCCGATCGGTTTAAAATTGACAAAGTTTCATACCAACTTTCATTCCCTATTTTATCCCCTTGGGGGTAGAATTGATCAAAATCCTTTCTTAGCGGATGCCTACGTCATAACATCTACCTGCATGCCGAATTTCAGCCCGATCCGTCCAGTGGTTTGGGCTGTGCGTTGATAGATCACTATGTCAGTCAGTCACCTTTGAGTTTTATATATATAGATTGTAATTAAAAATATCAGACCTTGTCAACAAACATTGTTGGTTCAGTGGTAGAAACCTCGCCTGTTGCGCAGGCGGCCCGGGTTCTTCGATTCCCAACTGAGGAACGACTTTGTTTAATAATTTAAAAAGTTTCACTAGCCGTAGTTTCATTAAACCGCACCATTTTTTTTAAGATTTTAATATCTCAGTGATTACCTCATTCGAGTTGTGAATGTGGTAGCTATGCAATTTTTTTTTCATTTGCCGTTTAATAATAAAATTATATAAAATCGTATCTAAGTAGACGTGAAATGTAACACGAACTGTTCTGAAAAGTGGTTTCACGAACAATGCGATACGGGCGGGTCGAAAAAACTGCGATCAACACGCCGAACAAGGGATTGGTTGGGATTTCCATTTGACATTATCTTACCCAATGAATGGATAGCAGAATTCATTTGCTGATATTTGATTTGTTAAAGTATATTATTTTATTAGTCTGCGTGTCGCGTTAGTATTGAAGTTTTGTTGTATGTGTTTGGAACCTTGGTTTATCTCTTATCTAATAGACAAGTCCGTCCGTCCGTTCGTGGTGCTGTTTCAGCGGCCAAACCGTAAGAGATAGGTATAGAGAATGTTTAAGTTATAAGTTAAGAATAGTCTGATAAGACTACAAACCGGATTTGAGTAACGTAGCACTTCCGGTTTTCGAGAAATCACGTGATTTCTATTTCAAACGAAACCATACAAAATCTCCGAAGTTCTCAATGAATTAAATTTTTTTTTTTTTGGTGAACATTTGGTTCACTCGTTTGCTAGTATAATTTCTAATTCGTTTTTCGTATGATCCGTAGTGGCAAGCGTCGCCGGTGTCGGACATGTACGCGGACGCGGTGGTGGCGGCAGCTCTAGGTGCCGCGCAACTGCCGCCGCAGCCGCACCTGCCGCTCGCGCCAAAACTGGACAGAATGCACTACAAGGTCGGTACATCACACTCACAACGCGGTGGTGGCGGCAGCTCTAGGTGCCGCGCAACTGCCGCCGCAGCCGCACCTGCCGCTCGCGCCAAAACTGGACAGAATGCACTACAAGGTCGGTACATCACACTCACAACGCGGTGGTGGCGGCAGCTCTAGGTGCCGCGCAACTGCCGCCGCAGCCGCACCTGCCGCTCGCGCCAAAACTGGACAGAATGCACTACAAGGTCGGTACATCACACTCACAACGCGGTGGTGGCGGCAGCTCTAGGTGCCGCGCAACTGCCGCCGCAGCCGCACCTGCCGCTCGCGCCAAAACTGGACAGAATGCACTACAAGGTCGGTACATCACACTCACAACGCGGTGGTGGCGGCAGCTCTAGGTGCCGCGCAACTGCCGCCGCAGCCGCACCTGCCGCTCGCGCCAAAACTGGACAGAATGCACTACAAGGTCGGTACATCACACTCACAACGCGGTGGTGGCGGCAGCTCTAGGTGCCGCGCAACTGCCGCCGCAGCCGCACCTGCCGCTCGCGCCAAAACTGGACAGAATGCACTACAAGGTCGGTACATCACACTCACAACGCGGTGGTGGCGGCAGCTCTAGGTGCCGCGCAACTGCCGCCGCAGCCGCACCTGCCGCTCGCGCCAAAACTGGACAGAATGCACTACAAGGTCGGTACATCACACTCACAACGCGGTGGTGGCGGCAGCTCTAGGTGCCGCGCAACTGCCGCCGCAGCCGCACCTGCCGCTCGCGCCAAAACTGGACAGAATGCACTACAAGGTCGGTACATCACACTCACAACGCGGTGGTGGCGGCAGCTCTAGGTGCCGCGCAACTGCCGCCGCAGCCGCACCTGCCGCTCGCGCCAAAACTGGACAGAATGCACTACAAGGTCGGTACATCACACTCACAACGCGGTGGTGGCGGCAGCTCTAGGTGCCGCGCAACTGCCGCCGCAGCCGCACCTGCCGCTCGCGCCAAAACTGGACAGAATGCACTACAAGGTCGGTACATCACACTCACAACGCGGTGGTGGCGGCAGCTCTAGGTGCCGCGCAACTGCCGCCGCAGCCGCACCTGCCGCTCGCGCCAAAACTGGACAGAATGCACTACAAGGTCGGTACATCACACTCACAACGCGGTGGTGGCGGCAGCTCTAGGTGCCGCGCAACTGCCGCCGCAGCCGCACCTGCCGCTCGCGCCAAAACTGGACAGAATGCACTACAAGGTCGGTACATCACACTCACAACGCGGTGGTGGCGGCAGCTCTAGGTGCCGCGCAACTGCCGCCGCAGCCGCACCTGCCGCTCGCGCCAAAACTGGACAGAATGCACTACAAGGTCGGTACATCACACTCACAACGCGGTGGTGGCGGCAGCTCTAGGTGCCGCGCAACTGCCGCCGCAGCCGCACCTGCCGCTCGCGCCAAAACTGGACAGAATGCACTACAAGGTCGGTACATCACACTCACAACGCGGTGGTGGCGGCAGCTCTAGGTGCCGCGCAACTGCCGCCGCAGCCGCACCTGCCGCTCGCGCCAAAACTGGACAGAATGCACTACAAGGTCGGTACATCACACTCACAACGCGGTGGTGGCGGCAGCTCTAGGTGCCGCGCAACTGCCGCCGCAGCCGCACCTGCCGCTCGCGCCAAAACTGGACAGAATGCACTACAAGGTCGGTACATCACACTCACAACGCGGTGGTGGCGGCAGCTCTAGGTGCCGCGCAACTGCCGCCGCAGCCGCACCTGCCGCTCGCGCCAAAACTGGACAGAATGCACTACAAGGTCGGTACATCACACTCACAACGCGGTGGTGGCGGCAGCTCTAGGTGCCGCGCAACTGCCGCCGCAGCCGCACCTGCCGCTCGCGCCAAAACTGGACAGAATGCACTACAAGGTCGGTACATCACACTCACAACGCGGTGGTGGCGGCAGCTCTAGGTGCCGCGCAACTGCCGCCGCAGCCGCACCTGCCGCTCGCGCCAAAACTGGACAGAATGCACTACAAGGTCGGTACATCACACTCACAACGCGGTGGTGGCGGCAGCTCTAGGTGCCGCGCAACTGCCGCCGCAGCCGCACCTGCCGCTCCACTTTATTTATTTCACTGTCATGGGTAGCCTGGAAGAGATTGCTGTTTAGCAATAAGGCCGCCTATTGTGTACGTTTTCACTGTCATATTTTATGTCTTGTATGTTCTGTGTGGACATTGTGAACAAAGAATATCATTATTATGCATTTTATAATGATAGTATTAAATATCAACTAGCAGTTCACGTAAATATATGTATGTATTGTACTACTATAACCGACGATCTCCGTGGCCGAGTGGTTTGTACGCCGGGTTTCATGGTGTCGCTGACTCGAGAGGTTCGAATCCCGGTGGAGGCAGATGTTTGTGTGATGAATACGAGCATTTGTACTCCAGTCATGGATGTTTAATATCTATTTCTATATAAATATACTTCTATATGTACAGTATATGTTATTCTATCCGTTACCCTAGCATCTTTTAACACAAGCCTTACAGTGCTTACTTTGGGGCTAGGCTAATTGGTGTGTCAAAATAAAAAGCCCTAGCACGAACCATTATCGCATTCGAATAGTTTTCAAACCGAAATATCAATGTCAAATTTTGTATGGAAACTTGAACAGCAGCGGCACAAAGTACGTGACGAGAACTAAAAATCAGTACACATTTGACAATGACATTTCGGACTCGAAAACGATACGAATTCGATATTGGTTCGTGCTAGGGGTACTGTTCATTGATTTCCGTTATACCTTTAATATAAAAGTAATGATGACACAGTTTATTGACAATGGTGTCGATTCTAGCATGATTCTCTAAACCTAAACTTAAATTTGACAGCAGTATATCCTTGTCATTCTCTATACAGAATGAAAAGGACAGACTGATGTTAAATTTAGTTTTAAGTTTAGAGAATCACGCCAGAATCGGCACCAATGTGTCATTCTATTGTAAGCCGCTTTCCTCACCGGGTCGGTGCGGGCTCGTTACGTTTTCGTACAGATCGGTTACAGCGAACCGCGGTGAGGAAGGCGTATTAGGAACAGAAGACGAGGCGATGTCAGCGCTAGATCACTTTTCTATTTTTGGAGTTTACTCCTTAAGAATCGATTTGCATATATAAGGGGCCCGGTATGAGAAAAATGTGAGGAGTAAAATCTACTGAACAAATGACCTCGTTACGTTTTTGAGCGCAACCTCATCTGCGCACCTTTCGCTTTTAGCCATGGCAACGGATAAAAAACATTAAGTTGTCACAAATGTCAATAAAATAAATAAACTAAAAATATATTAAATCGGAGCAAAATTAATGAAAACAAATAAATAACAGAATATAGAGAAATGCCGGTAAGTGTCCAGCACTCTGGAATAGTGATTTTCAGTACAGATGGAATTATAATACATATTTACAAAATGATGACTAGTGTGTGATATTTTTGAAATGTGTGTTTCCAGAAATACATAATAAAATATATGATGAATATCGATGATGTTAGATGATAAAATGTGTGGAACAGGGAACCTATGATAGTCGAAACCATGGGACGATTCCTGAGGTATCTCTACTTGTAACCGACTTCTTCGGACTTGATTTTGTTTTGTGTCTGATTAAAGACAATCGTTTTTAGAGTGTAAACTCCGGTCGTGCGTCGGAGCTGACACACACAATATTTTTTTAATTAACTGAGTGTTTTCCGTTGGCCAGGAGTGCGTGATCGAAATGCTTCAAGAAATGTTCGGTGAGGAGTCCGTGCCTAAGATGTTTAAGGGGGACAAACTGCACGTCACTGTGGGGGGCAAACGGGCGGATATCGACCTTACTACCATGGTGAGTACATATAACATAACATAAAAAAATGTGTGCGTGTACTAGTGTACACACGTAAGAAGTGAAACTTCTTTAAGGCCTTATTTTTTTCGAAAAATGATCTACATGCAACTTTCCAGAAATATATATATAGGCGTGCGCTAAGATTTTTCAAAAACTCACCCACTAAAGGGGTATAACTACACCTTACCTTACCTTACCTTGTGTGAAACACGAATATTTGCTGTCAATACTTTTTTTTTTTTAAGTTGACAGAAGAAGCAATTGTTCTGATGAGGTAAATAGTGCTCTTTTAAAAAAAAGATGGCGCGTAACCAAAAAACGTGACGCGTAACCGAATAAAAATGTGACGGTAAATTTTTTTCCAACGCCGATAAAGAAGTTTCACCTCAATAAAAAGATTTAGGGTGTATTCTAAATATACATCAGTATACTGGCCAGTGGTAATGACGTCACGAATCCGACGCCATATTCAGAAGTCAGAAGTCTTTATTTGCATTAAATATGGTGTACATAAGATGATCCATTTGTATTTGATGTTATTTACACATTCAGTATAAAAAAATATTATAGAAAATATAATAGTATCACATATTTTACTGTCACACATCATGCAATACAGAAAACATATAAAATAAAACAATTCAAAAAACCTCAAAAAATTCAAAATTATTTCCTTTATAAATCTACATCATATATTGTACTGGTATGCTACCATATTTTTACTGGGAAAACGAATATGACGTATGACCGAGCGTGCGTGAGATGCATTCGAATTTTATTTCTTTTCTATTTAAAGAACAATAATGCCATCCGTACAAAAAGAATTCCTTTCAATTGATGAGGTGAATTAAAAATCTTCTTTATTCGCACTATTTTTAATATTTCATCGATTTATGACGTCGGTGCACTGGCCAATGTATTTCGGAACAATTCACCAGTATAGCGTCGATCCATGACGTCATTAGCACTGGCCAGTATACTAGTATATATTACTGAATACACCCTTAATGACCAAAAATCAGTACAATAAGATTTCGTAACAAACTTAGCACTAGTTATACAGATAAATATAATTTATAAGCCTCTGCTGCTGAACTAGGCAAGGCCTGTATTTCAGCATTCAGCGCCATAAACCCCCACAGACATGAGAATACTAAACTAGACTAAATATAAATCTTATAAATGAAAAGGTCAATCATAATGTTTAATTCATTTTAAAAGCAAGGCAGCTATGAGTATAATATATAAATTAACATATAATGTTGTTGCCCATAAGTGCCGGGTTCGTATCCCGGTGGGGGCAGATGTTTGTGTGATGAATACGAGCATTTGTACTCCATTCATGGATGTTTAATATATATTTCTATATAAATATACTTATATATGTATTTTTTCCGTTACCCTAGTATCTCCATAACACAAGCCTTACAGTGCTTACTTTGGGGCTAGGCTAATTGGTGTGTGTTGGAAATATTTATTATTTAATGATATAAAATCGTATCTAACGAAGTAGAAATAATATGTAAAACGAACTGCACTAAAAGTGGTTTCACGCAAACTGCGATGCGACTGGGCGGGGCGAAAAAACTGCGATCAACACACCGATCATGGGATTGGTTGGAATTTCCATTTGACATTATCTTACCCAATGAATGGATAGCCGAATTCATTAGCAGATATTTGTTTTGTTAAAGTATTATACAGGATGTTACAAAAAAACAAATAAAGCTTGAAGGGCGTTGAAGTACATCTTATAAGGAGACTTCTCTAATTTTCTTAAAATATTTGCAAGAAGTTTTAACTTTTTATAAAAACAGTTATTTTTAATGATTAATAAAAATATCGATCACTTTAAGACACGTCACTAGTTCATTTATCATTAGAAAATTTAAATCTCAGATTAAGAATACTCTTATGAATAAGGGCTATTATAAAGTTAATGATTATCTAAATGATCGTAATGCATGGACAAAGTGTTTCTTGTAATTTCTTATTTGATGGGTATGAGTCACTTTTGTAACAGTAGTATGGTACCTATCTAATGCCGCTTCCTATATATACTAAATATAAAATTTGTTGTAACTATATATCTATACCCTAAATAATGTAATGGAAGGTGACTTCAGAAGTATGTCTGAAGTCATTTTTCAACTTAACGACTCTGTATATATCAATGCAGGGAGCTGAAAGCAGCCCTTGCTGATTTCCTTGCCGGTTCTTCTCAGTACAAGGTCTCCCGCCGTAGTTTTGCGAACCGATGGCGTAGCTTCTTGACCTTCACAAGTGCTTGTAACAGCCTAGACTGAATAAATGACTTTTCATTTCAACGCCCTCAAGCTTTATTTGTATTTTTGTAACACCCCTGTATATATATAAAATATAATAATAAGCTGTGTTTATATCGTTTCGTATAGGAGGTGAAATGTGAATCGGATGAGTCGTTAGAGCGGGTAGTGGGTAGCGCTCTACGGAGGCTGCATAATGCTCTGGCGCCTCTCAAACATAGCGCCGCCGCGAGGACTGCCGAGTGATAGTACACAATACGGGTACAAAACGCGGAGGGGAAATCTGCGCGTACGCATGGGTACGACTGGAGAGACAATCGGCGCAACTCATTTCCCCCCAACACATCTTATTTTTTACTTCTGCGCATTAAAGGTCAGCGCTACAGTTTCGTTCCGCGACTTATACATACTAAACCATACTGCCCATTCTCTCATGGTCGCCGGAGCGAGGAATTAAATTTGAATTGTTAGTATCACTGTAAAATGAATTGTATTTTTTATAATGAATTTACCCCGTAACGATGTAGAAAATAATTGTCTTTGTTCAAGTGAGTGTGAGAATAGGGTGTAAACAATGAGACTGTTAATAAATTTGTATTATATAATTTAAATATAAGTTATGATAATTTAAACACATCTTTCATTTATATCCTGCGTATTAATATTGCAGCAGAATTTCTGCAATCTCCTTTTTGAGTGCCTATATACCAGCCGTAAGATCATGAAATATAATAAAAAATATAATTCCTCAGTCAGATCATGAAATTTCTAGGCATTTCATGATTGACCTGCCGTGGACACTTGCTTCGCTCGATTGACTTGAATTCCTAACATATATGAAATTTTCATCACTTTTTGGAGCACTAAACATTCTTAAAATATCATCTTATTTTAAAAAAAACGGACATGTGCTGTTCACATGCAATACCTTTGTATTCACTTATAACGCATGTGAACACATAAAACTCCTTCATGACTAGGTACTGTAAAATATTGGACAAAATTAAATATTCTATACTTAAATTAATAATAGCTTAATAGAAGAAAAAACAAGTATGCTTATGACCAAACGACAGAAGTGAAACTTCTTTAGCTCCATCTGGATGTATATGTATACAAAATATACATGCATGGACAGTACATATTTAATTTACTAGCTATAAGAGAAAGAGCGAAAGAAAATGTGCGCGCGCACTGCTTTCCCTTACTTATATCTCCCACTCGACTCGCCCGAACACACTTTTCGTAACTCTTAACGCATTCGCCAGCTTGACTTCAAAAATAATAATAACCGAGCTCAGACTCGAACCACCGATCATTTGGTGTCGACCCCAAGACAGTTACCATTCGACTGTCTCTTGAAGAGAGTTACAAAATTATGGGATACCTTTTGTCGAATACTATAAAATTTTCGTTTCATTGAGTTTCAAATCACAACGGTGCTAAAGAAGTCTTCACTTCCAAAAAATCGTCATTTTAATTTCCGTACCTATATAGGAATTCCATGATCTGACGAATAATAAAAAGGAGATTGCTCAAATTGGCCCAAATGCACAAAAAATATTGACATATACGGTAATTCTTGGCGTAATTTATACTTTATTTTACAGTCATTAGATTTTAACGGACACCTTTGTATAATATATCCTTTTTAAAAAGGATTTTTATTTTACCGGTTTGGAAAACATACGAATTAATGGCTATGGGTGTTACTAACATTTATCCAAAGACGGACCGAAGTTGTTAATAAAACATAAAATCTAATCTATTTTGTAAAGATCGATAAAATAAAACATTTTTGAAGTTATATTTCTTTCGGCGAGTTATGAAAAAATGATGAGAGTGAAATTTTAAGATGCGCGCGCATCACTGTAACACAAAAAATTAACAGCTTACTAATAATTGCTAATTGTTACTTTTGTGTTTACCGCACATTAAGAAAAATCTACCAACAAAATAGAAATAGGAATCTCTATTTAGTGGGTGCTAACGACTGCATTGTGAAGGCCTATCAAAAGTATTTATTAATCTGGAACAACGGAACCAAAGCGCGATTCAGGAGACTACAGCGCCATCTCTTGACCATTGGTGCAGTAGAACCAAAAACCACATCTTTATTTTTCAATGTTACTTTTATGTTATTATTGTAATAAAGTAACAGTTATAGGTATTCATATTTATAATATTTATCCACATGTTTCTAGTTTGTATATTCGGAATACGTGTTTGAGTTCCATACAAGTGCAAATCACATATGTTCTAATAAATTATATTCAGTAGCGATTTTAATTGAATATTTTGATTATTTATTTATTTTTTCAAATTAAAACTGAACTTTATTGACTGTGTCCTTTTCCAGACTTTTTATTAATTTATTGTAATTAATTATTTGCATGCAATTAAAAACTAATTTTAAACGATGCCAAAGAAGGATAACTTCTCACGCGCCTACATAAGTACACGCACCCATTTTTTTTTAATTTAGACTGTGGTATTAATATCTACAACTATATTATCATTTTCACTACATGCAAATGTGCTAAGACAATTATTATAGATGGTAGGCGACATCATAAAGTCTATTGCCATACATTTTTCGCCAAACACCTCCATAAACACATTATAAGGTGTGATACACTAAAAATTTAAAATATGGTTATAATATAAACATAACAAAAATAATGGAGCTACTGAAGATATTATGAATGTATAACCTAAATCTGTTAGCTTTCTTTGGTTAACGAGAGTTCATTCACCATCATCACACAGTTTCTGTCACAGAGTACCTTATTATAAACCGGAAATGCATAGATGATACCTGATTTTAAAAGTTACTCTTGTGCATTAACTTTAAAAACAGGCAAACTGGTAATCTAGATGCTCTTTATACCTAAATCTAATATATAATTTCGTTACTTGGCTTGATTTCCCTAGTTACTATATAATTTATTTGTTTTTTATTATTTTAATACCTATCTAACATAACCTCAAAATTGTTCAGTGTATATGGTTTATAGAAGTTCTCAGGGGTGTTCGTCAATAATATTCGTTTCTACAGTAATTTATAAATAATTTCGAATCTAGGAAACAATTTTTCATGATTATTGGCCTTTAGGCCAAACATGTATGGAAGATTAATGGTAATAACATCATTTTCATCATTCATCTTGGGAAAAATAAAACCATTGTACAGTATAAAAAATATTTATTTACAAAATTTTACATTAGGATACTTAAATAGGTAACCCAGCGCACGGCGCTGAAAAAACGAACGTTTCCCGTCTTGAAAGTTCACACATTAAATTAAAACTAAAAAAGGCTCAAATTTGGCATGATTATCTAAACCTAAGAATGCTGTACCAGGCGGCCATTCGCCTAACGGAAATGCTTTGGAAAACGCTAACTCTTACGATTTCATTTTGTTCTTTCTAGCCGCCTTAGGTTTTCAAATGCCTCGCGCTCTTTCTTTTGCATTGGTAATAACAATATTAAAGAAAATGAGCGTGAGGTATTTGAAAACCTTCGGCAATCAGAAATAACAAAATGAAATCGAAAGCGTTAGCATTTCCGTTAGACGAATGGCCCTCAGGTGGGGTAGAGTCATTTGCCTATCTGGCTATAAAAACAAATAACATGGCACCGACTCCAAATATTAATTTGACTCTTTAGACTTAAGGAAAGAAGAAGTGTTTTCCAAAGTATTTCTGTTAGGCGAATTACCCCCAGCTATCTTCACGTCTGGACTTCACCGTCAGTTAACACCAGGAGGGGTGGAGTCATCTACAACAAAATTTGAGAACACTATCCTTGTCTTGCTCTTTAAACAATGAATAAGAAACACTTGTGAAACTAAAGTTTAGATAATCATGTCAGAACCAGACCCGAACTCAACTGTCCAAGCTCGGTTGAGGACTCGGTAATACATATTTAAGCATATAACTGTTAGACGTTTAAATTAAAAGAAAACGATACTAGAAAAAACTCCACTCGGACCAGACAGGGACTCGAACTCTCCGCTATCCGGACGGATGCACTGCGGCCCTAATTGTCCGTGTCGAATTCTCTCTAGCTCTAATTTCTTTCTTTACCATCTCTTCGCATTGTAGGTAACGTTGGGTCTCATATCAAGCGAATACCTTTATAAGTATTAAACATTTGAAAGATAATCATATCAGGGATGGCATGACTAAGCCCATCCTCTCACGCAAAATAGGCATCTGGAGTCGAGTTGCGGAGAACACCCACCGTTCAGAAGAAGAAGTTAAACATATTTTTTGAGCATTTAACTGGTAGATGTTTTAATAACTTCTTAATCGTATCGCATCGTTAAAGTTGCTATGAGAACAACAGCAGCGCCCCTACCGGACGTAAGAACAAACTGGCTCCTTACGGAATTTGACGATGACGATACGAATACGTATCTGTCCAGTTCGTGCCTGGGCCTTTGTACCATTCAGAACCAGCCAGTTGATTATAGTTGTATGTAACCAATAATGTACAGAATAGGTAGGTATGTAATATATCAGAATCTTATATACAGCAGTGTAACTAATATAGTTGCTTGTACCAAAAAAGGGAGATTAATAACACCTTATCTGAAACTCTTGTTTAACTCTAAAGAAAATATAACTAGAAAAAATTCCACGCGGACCAGGCAGCAGACGGGACTCAAACCAGCTTCCTTCGCAATCCGGGCGAATGCACTGACCAATTATGCTACCGCGGCCCTCACGGACCGCGTCGAAATTCTTCTAGCCATTTTTAAGCTGCAAGGCAGCGCCATCTCTTCGCATTATAGGTAACCCACAATGTCTTGTTTAACTTCTGAATCCCATTGGCGGTATGCAGCCATGATTATGGCGGTAGATGTCAGTTTTGATGTAAATATGTTTATTTAGGGAGTACCGCTTGCAGAATTTATTGATATCAATGAGGCTTGACTGCTTCCAGCATCCCTTGAACATCTTCACATCGTCGTGCTAGGACGACTATGATATTTAGAGTCTTAAAATACAACATGACAGTGGTAGATATCAGTACTGGTGTAAATATGTTAATCTACGCGGTCTTAGAGTACCGCTTTCAGAACTTCTTGACGTCATTATGTCTGGTCCTACGGATCATCATTGCAGAATCCCTTGAAGATCTTGCCATCGTTGTTTTAGAGCGATGGGGCAGATGGCGATCTTGAAGTACATTATCTGGCGGTAGATGTCAGTATTGCTGGACATTATGTTGATCTAGGCGCTCTTAGAGTACTGCTTCCAGAACTTCTTGGCGTCATCGTGTTGACGGTATCTAGGCGGTCTTGAAGTACATTGTAGAAGCGGTAGATGTCAGTACTGGTGTAAATATGTTAATTTACGCGGTCATAAAAGTACCGCTTTCAGAACTTCTTGACGTCATTATGTCTGGTCCTACGGACCATCATTGCTGAATCCCTTGAAGATCTTGCCATCGTCTTGTTAGAGCGATGGGACAGGTGGTGGTCTTGAAGTACATTATCTGGCGGTAGATGTCAATATTGGTGTCAATATGTCAATCTACGCGGTCTTAGAGTACCGCTTCCAGAACTTCTTGACATCATTATGTCCGGTCCTAGTGACCACCATATTGCCGAATCCCTTGAAGATCTTGCCATCGTCTTGTTAGAGCGATGGGGCAGATGGTGGTCTTGAAGTACATTATCTGGCGGTAGATGTTAGTATTGGTGTAACTATGTCAATCTACGCGGTCTTAGAGTACCGCTTCCAGAACTTCTTGACATCATTATGTCCGGTCCTAGTGACCACCATATTGCCGAATCCCTTGAAGATCTTGCCATCGTCTTGTTAGAGCGATGGGGCAGATGGTGGTCTTGAAGTACATTATCTGGCGGTAGATGTTAGTATTGGTGTAACTATGTCAATCTACGCGGTCTTAGAGTACCGCTTCCAGAACTTCTTGACATCATTATGTCCGGTCCTAGTGACCACCATATTGCCGAATCCCTTGAAGATCTTGCCATCGTCTTGTTAGAGCGATGGGGCAGATGGCGGTCTTGTAGTACCTCTGGCGGTAGATGTCAGTATTGCTGGACATTATGTTGATCTAGGCGCTCTTAGAGTACCGCTTCCAGAACTTCTTGACATCATTATGTCCGGTCCTATTGACCACCATATTGCCGAATCTCTTGAAGATCTTGCCATCGTCTTGTTAGAGCGATGGGGCAGATGGCGGTCTTGAAATACATTATCTGGCGGTAGATGTCAGTATTGGTGTCAATATGTCAATCTACGCGGTCTTAGTAACCACCATATTGCCGAATCTCTTGAAGATCTTGCCATCGTTGTGTGGCAGATGGCAGTCTTAAAGTACATCTGGCGGTAGATTTCAGTATTGCTAGCTTTCAGTACTTCTTGACGTCATCACGTTGACGGTATTTAGGCGGTCTTGAAGTACATCATAATAGCGGTAGACTTCAGTGTTGGTGAATATATGTCAATCTAGGCGGTCTTAGAGTACCGCTTCCAGAACTTCTTGACGTCGTCATGTCCTGCCCTGGTGACGACCATAGTGCGGGCTCGTTCGCTCTGCCAGGTGAGGACGCCCTGCTGCTTGGCGTAGTCGCGGAGTACTACGAAATCCGCCTGGGGGAATACCAACAAATAGATAAATAGATAAGACTTTACTCACACCAACATGCACACATACAAAATTGACAAGACAAATTTTACAATAGGGATGATGACTATTTTTTTTTCTTCGTTTATCAGGTAGATTATCAAAAAGTATTGGACATGTGTTATTTCTTTTTTCACATAATATAAACATTGCAGAGATATATTGATTTGAAAAGTCGCATGACGTCACGTTTGAGTACACTTATAAGTGAAAATTCACTCAAAAGTGACGTCACGAGCCCCTACTCCCAAACTTTGACGCGCTATAACTTTATATTATACGTTTATTATTTATTACTATTTTTTATTTGCTACGTCATTTGTTGGTTGATTGCCCAAAGAAAAAATACGTGTCCATTATTTTTTGATCATCTAACTGACGGACTAAATAGAATTTTCTCTTTTTCTTTAAAACAGGCAATAAATTATATTTATACATCTATACTATGGTATTTTCGTGTACAGCAGCGATACGAACGGGCGAAAACTCAGCGAAACATTTACTCGGAGAGTAAATCGCTGATTTTCAGTTATGACCCATATAGATGAGGTCTCGCATTTAAATGTCAGATTAAAATTCAAAACCCTCAATAAAAAAGGTAGTAGACTGTCCTGATACGGCGACTGCGACGCGATGGCGATTTTGTGAAAGCAACAGTACCCTTAGCTCGAACCAATATCGAATTCGTAACGTTTGCGAGTACGAAATGTCATTGTCAAATGTGTACTGATTTTTAGTTCTTGTTACGTCCGTTATGGCGTTGCTGTTCAAGTTTCCATACAAAATTTGACAATGACATTTCGGAGTCGCAAACGTTACGAATTCGATATTGGTTCGTGCTAGGGGTACAGTACATTACTGCAGCGGCCAGCAAAAGAGGCATTGCCACTACTACTTTTGGCCAAGGCCAAACTGTATATAAAGTTTAAATCTAAAGAAAAGTTTACTAGAAAAAAAACCACGCGGACCAGGCAGCGGACGGGACTCGAACCCGCATCCTCCGCTATCCGGGCGAATGCACTGACCATTATGCTACCACGGCCCTATTAGCCGCGTAGAATTTTTCCTAGCCTTAAGCTGCAAGGCAGTGCCATCTCTTCGCATTGTAGGTAACCCACAATCTCAAATGAATACTTTTTCAAGTATTAAACATTTGAAAGAAGAAATAGCAATTATAGTTATGATTTTATTTATTTTTTAAGCAAGATTTAGATTTAAACATCTAGCAGTTAAATGCTTAAAAAATAATAACTGTATACAGGGTGAAATTGAATGTTTTAATGAAACTTTGTGGGATTGTTGGGTTACGTATATAGAGTATCTCTGAATTTTTTCGGATTTTTTAAAAATAATTTAAAATAAAATTCCTTTTTTTTTTGTTATATTTTAAGTCCTTTCCTCCTTTTGGGTACTAAATAATTATTCTTTTTAAACACGCATATAGAGTAAGTAAAAAACAACTAATAAGCACTACTAAAAAAAACGTAAAAACAGAAGACGAGCGGCCGGGAGCAATGACCGCTCCCGCCCGTTGAATCGGTTGAATACCTACCTATGCGTTGAATACCTGCAAAGCGCAGTGAGCGAGCGCAGTGTCAAGTTTATAAACCGCGCGTGCGTATCTTTTAAATTTGTGACAAGAGAAGATTTGCAAATAATGCCTTGATTAGTTCTTGTTCTGTGGCCTCAATATAAGAAGTTGGATATGGTGTGTTGTTATTGTAGTGTCACGGAATACTCAGCAGAGCCACAAGGCTTTACGAAAGTGGGTTTAGTGATTGATTGTGTATACAAAGTGTATACGGGAAATTAAAGTGAAAAAAATGAATAGGTTCATCGGTCTCGTAAGTACTTTTGAATACCTGGTTATAAATTTTAGTCTGACCCAAGTATTGAACTGCAATAAGTATTTCTTTTTGTTTAACATTTGCCTATTTCTAATCGTGACAAAATTATTATTAACTTTTAAAGTTTTTCTCTGCTTCAGAGAAGATGACATTTGTGCTTATTATTTCAATAAAGGCATAAGACGACTTTATTGTATTGTGTGGAATCAAAGGAGTCAGCTGAACTCTGTGTAGAGGTACCTACTCACTCAACGGCTGGCGGGCGCGGTCGGTCGTAGACCCGCGGTGGAATTTTAATGTTTTTCCATTTTTTAGAAGTGCTTATTTATTAGTTATTTTTCACTGGATATGTAAGTTTGTTTGTTTAAAATGAATAAATACTCAAAAGGAGGAAAGGACATAAAAATACACAAATTATAAATAAATACATGAAAAAAATATTCTTCAAAAATTCCGAAAAAAATCAGGCATACTCTATACATGTAATCCAACAATCTCACGAAGTTTCATTAAAACATTCAATTTCACCCTATATAAAGTTATTATTATTACTTTTCTCAAATAAAGAGCGGAAATAAAAACTTAGTAGGACCGAGGCAGAACTATTTATTTTAAAATATAATTACATTTAAAAAGCAAATATAGAACAACAACATTCATTCATTTGTTTTTTTTTCTAAACAGCTTTGTAATTTTGCAAGTCAGTTCGAAATTTAAATTTTCGGATTTTTAATTTTTAATGTTTCGGAATAAAAGGTCGTTCGACTTTTTGGCGGGATCGGGAAGCGTCACTTTAGCAGTTTTGTTTTTCTTGTTAAAAATTGTGTTGAAGCGGATGTCAGTGTCTAATAATGGTGGATTATTAACCACTAAGTGTTCGGGAACATGCACAAGTGTTGGCAAGTGAAACAAAATAGCGGGAAAGTGTCATTCGACGTTCCCTCAAGAAGTCCACGGGGAGGTTCCAGTAAATCCCCTTCCTTAATTTACTGAAACATATGGAAAGGGGGATTGACTTGACTGCCACTTACTTTGGACTTGATTTATTACTTTGACCACGAGTGCTATAGTATTTGTAAACATTTTAACACTTGACACTAGTTAAATGGACAAGCCGGGCGAAGCCATTTTAAAATTATCGTTCCATTTTTAAATTGCACGACAGATATGAGTTTTTTGAAGTGAAACTTCTTTATCGGCTCTGGAAAAAAAATTACCGTCACATTTTTTTCGGTTACGCGTCACGTTTTTTGGTTACGCGCCATCTTTTTTTTAAAAGAGCACTATTTACCTCATCAGAACAATTGCTTCTTCTGTCAACTTTAAAAAAAAAGCGATCGACAGCAAATATTCGTGTTTCACACAAGGTAAGGTAAGGTAAGGTAAGGTAAGGTAAGGTAAGGTAAGGTAAGGTAAGGTAAGGTGTAGTTATACCCCTTTAGTGGGTGAGTTTTTGAAAAATCTTAGCGCACACCTATATATATATTTCTGGAAAGTTGCATGTAGATCATTTTTCGAAAAAAATAAGGCCATAAAGAAGTTTCACTTCTTACGTGTGTACACTAGTACACGCACACATTTTTTATTTATTTAGCCGCTAAACACGACTGTTACGGTTTTTCATACAACTTTTGCCGGCCGCTACTCGCATGTATGTGGCCTAGTACCATTTCCAAGTTGTTTAAGAAAGCTCATACTAAGGTTTCGATCGAAAGAGTGAGCGGTCGCAAAAAGACTGGCAGATATGCAACATTTGAAATTACACTATTTCTGAAAAAGAAGACTCATCTGTACCCCTAGCACGAACCATTATCGAATTCGAATAGTTTGCAAACCGAAATGTCAATGTCAAATTTTGTATGGAAACTTGAACAGCAACGCCTCAAAGTACGTAACGAGAACTAAAAATCAGTACAAATTTGACAATGACATTTCGGACTCGCAAACGATACGAATGCGATATTGGTTCGTGCTAGGGGTACTGTTCTGACATTTTCAAAAGAACTATCGACCAAATGGGTCAGAAATCAATTGTAACGATTATATACTACTTTAAAATCGTCATTGCCCACTATCATCTTTAATATATTATCATCCTTATCATCAGAGAAAATTGAAAACGGTGAAATTTACATAAGTTTAAGCAACGATTGCCAAATAGGTGTCATTCATAAGGTCTGTATTCTTCCGCATATAGCAATCAGTCATAAAATCTTACGAGCTTGCATTTCGAACTGTCAAAAATCTTTGACACATGCGTTTTAAAAAAATACCTTATACAGTATACGTTAATGGTGACTTTATGTGTTTAAAAAAATCCTAATGTTGTTTTTGACTACGCGATTAGGGTTACCATATCTCAGGATTTGTCCTGAGATATCAGGATTTTTGGACTCTTCTCAGGATTGCGGCTTGATTTTGCAAATCTCATGAAATCTCAGGATTTTTTGAATTTCCAATAAAATACAGCTTACTATAAAAAGTTAAACTAAAAATAATCTTCTATTGGTAATAATTGCACAATTAAAATCAGTACTTTATTATCCAAGTAAGTATCTAATCAGTTTTATCATACTTAATATGTGAAGATACATTTTTAAGTAAGGTTTTTTCTTTAATTATAGATTCATATAATGCCCCACATGTTAAGCTCATCAAATTATATTGATTTAAAAGTGTAAGCAGAGTATAAACGATAATATTACGAATTTTTTAAATTGTTAAGTACTTCTAAGAGGAAATTCTCAAACTGTAAAAAATCTCAGAAATTTTCAAAGGAAATCAAGCCTTTTCTCCGGACTTTTGATTTTATCATCTGGTAACCCTATACGCGATCATCTTACGGAGCTCCGTGGATCGTCCAATATACCTTTTGGACAGGTTTCGGCCACGAATTTGTTCGTATTGGTGTATCTAGGGTATTGAATATCGTTGGTGTCCTTATATTACCTGTGATAGGAACTGGTTGTACACGACTCCCTCGGTGTAGGTGAATCTGTTCCGCTCGCTCTCCCAGAGCCGCACCTGGTCTACGACGGTGGGCGGAAGGAGAGAGGTAGAACGGATGCCTCCTGTCTCTGTCTTCAACATCTGTAGCAAAATAAATCAATCTTGAAAACTGTGCATCGAACAGTTTGAATTAGAGTGCCCGTCTGTAACTTTAAGAGGGGAGGCGGGCAATGCTTTTGACGTGACAACGTGTTATAATTCGATGGAGCCGGCTGAACGCACGAGAAAACATGACTCCTGCGGCGTTACCTCGCTCTGAGGCGTTCCATTTAAGGCTTGAAGTGCAAGCGACAGCGCGCAACGAGCGATAAAGAGGCACAATCGGCCTCCGCGTTCGGCAGCGTTCGACATCTGTCTCCCTCCTACTTGAGTGAGCGATGCGTCCGCGTGGACAGCTGCTATACAATAATACATTTACATGTTTTCGTCAAGTATGAAGTGCAGTGAAAAGTGAATGTGGTATCAATTGTTTATAGCAACGATAATTGCGGCGATAAAAGTAATGATATCACACATGTTTAAAAGTTTTAGGTAAAAGTTGTAAAACAATTGCTCAAAGCTTCATTCATACTTGTAAAAACTATGTACATTGTAAAAAAACGTTCTCACTTCAACTATCGTCAGTAAACCGACTTTACAACAACCGATTTTTTTCCATACAATCGTTCTCGACTGATTCCTCCTTGATTTTTATCACTAAAGAATTGATTTTCATACATAAAATATAATTTTATATGTTACTTTTTTCATTATAAAGAACCTAGAAGCCCTCAAAATACCAAAAATAAACAAATTTTGATCACCTATAAAGACGTCTACAGTCCATCAAATCTAACAAGTACCGTTTGACGTTTCATGTTTTTCAAACAGATATAACTTTGTTTAAGCGTAACTTATTCAAATTTGATAACCTTTTTCGTAAAACCATGAATTTATAAAAGTTTTATTATTGGATCTAAAAATGTACAATTCTTAATATCTAAATTTAATTGAAAACTTTCAAACAAAGCAAAATAAACAATATTTACACAATAAATAAGTTCTAATAGTTCTATTCTTGACCTCATTGCAAAGTCACATAGTTAGGTCACTGCTCGTAGTGTTGCAACTCTTCGGAATCAATTGTGTACGAAAAAATCGTGTACATTATTCGGAAAATCGAATTTATTACTTTCAAATTATCAATTAACGCATTTGTAAAAATACATGACAGATGACAAAATGATCAAATTTGATGCCTCGGTCCATAATCTTCTCAGATTACGATGTTGTAAGCGCTAGAAGCGCTTATGGCCAATGTCAGACCACGGTCAGAAAGCGAATTTTCGACGTAATGTTTAGGGGTACAGCGCAATTTAATTTTTGTATAATTTCACGTTACTGCTCGATCGCATAATGCATTTAATACATAGGTGTCTCTTCTTTGGACATAAATGAAACTCCGTAATGTGGTAAACGTTTGTCTTTCAATACTTTAACATGAAAAATCTAATTATTTTATAAAGCTAGTACGTCGCCATTACGTGAGAACAATGTGAATGACAAAAATCTGAAGGTAGTGTAAAAAGTAAAAAGTTCCTATGAATTAAATCGCTTTTGAGTCCATGGGAGATTGCTGCTGTCGAAACGCAGGCGCGAACATCCTCCCGCCCGTGGAAAGCTCTGGCTTTCAACCTTGAGTGTGATCCAATGAGAGTAAGGGGCACAGTCGAACTAATGGACGTCGCACGACTCCCCTTTGAGTCTTTACATCAGCGACTCTTGATATATTGTCAGAGCCAGGAAACAGTTTGTGGATGCGTCCAAGACGCCAACATAGTGGAGGTAGATTGTCTTCTTTCAGAAGTACCAGATCACCTACTTTGGCATTGGCTTTGTTCACTCTCCATTTACTTCTCTGTTGGATTTCTGCAAGGAATTCTTGCTGCCAGCGTCGCCAAAAATGCTGATGGATTTGTTGAAGGCGCGCGTAGCGTTGCAAGTTATTAGAGGTGTGATCTTCCAATGCTGGTGCCGGTAAAGTTGTCAGAGCTCGACCAATCAGAAAGTGACCGGGGGTGAGGCAAGAAAAGTCGTCGGGAGAAGTGGATAGAGGACATATGGGGCGACTATTTAACACAGCTTCTATTTGGGCAAATAAAGTGGACAACTCCTCAAAAGTCAAGTGCGAGTTACCCATGACACGCTTGACATGGTATTTTGCCGACTTCACTCCGGCCTCCCAAATTCCTCCAAAATGAGGAGCGTAAGATGGCAAAAACGTGAATTTGACATTTTCTTCGACCGCAAATTCAAATAGAGATGATGCATGAGTGTTTAAAAATATATTCAACTCCTTCGCGGCAGATACAAAATTGCGTCCATTATCGCAGAAAACCTCAGCTGGTTTACCGCGCCGTGATACAAATCGTCGAAAAGTTAGTATGAAAGCGTCCTTTGTAAGATCACTTACAGCCTCAAGGTGTAAACACTTGTATCTGAGGCATACGAACAAGCATAAATAGCTCTTTACTAATTTTGCACCTCTGCCTTTCCTATTTAAAGTGAGAAAAGGTCCAGCGAAATCTATTCCCACAGATCGAAATGGGAAGTCTGGCGTGACACGCTGGGGTGGCAAGTTGCCCATCATGGGCTGTAATGTTTGTTTGCGCAGCCGACTACACTTAACGCAATCGTGCACTGTCTTTCGAGCAAGACTCCTACCATTGATTGGCCAGATATATTCGCGTACAACACACAGCAATAACTGTGGACCGGCATGTAAATTTCGCATATGCTCGTATTTGAATATTAATTTAGTAAAATTGTGAGAACCTAGCAACAAAATTGGGTGTTTTTTATCATACCCTACGTTGGAGGCCTGAATCCTACCACCGACACGAATCAAGTTTTCGTCACTAAAAAAGGGTGACAAAGATAATATTTTCGACTTGTAACTTGGTGGTTGTTTTTTAGCTAGTAAGTCATATTCTTGCTTTAAACATTGCTGTTGTGCAATACGACACAAAGTTATAAACGACTTTTGTAGTTCATCAATGGCAAGTGAACCTGAGTAACGATTATTTGTATTTTTGATATTGTGTAAAAATCTTAAAACGTAAGCAAAACAACGCCTTAGCTTAGTAAAACGGGCATAGTTTTCAAACTTTATGAATGGTTCCTCTATAGTAGACAGATTGGCTGAAATGGCGTTCGCTTTAAGCTCCGGCAAATCTTGAACACTCGGTTTCTCATTTAGTACAGGCCATACATCTTCAAAGTGTCGTAAAAATTTTGGACCTGACCACCACAATGAATTGTCTTTAATCTGAGTAGGGCTCAAACCTCTCGAAATAAGATCTGCTGGATTAAGAGATGTTGGCACGTGATGCCATGATAACCGATCAGTCAAATCGCATATTTCCGCTATTCTGTTTGCAACAAAACATTTTAAATTACTGGAACTGCTGTGAAGCCATCCCAATACTATGCTGGAATCGCTCCAATGCACTTCGCGTGTGACTTCACACCGTAGAGATTGCCTTACTGATTTGCACAAACGAGCTGCCAAGACAGCAGCACAAAGCTCTAAGCGCGGTATAGTTGTGGGCTTAATCGGAGCCACTTTAGATTTTGAGCAAAGTAGATGAACAGTGATGTCGTTATTAGAGTTTATAGACCTCAAGTAAATACATGCTCCAAATGCATGCTGTGATGCATCACAAAAGGAGTGTAGCTCCACTGTCAGCGGCTCATCGCATAGAACTCGTCGCGGTACTATTATTTTTAACAGTGTTGGTAAGTCTTGGGTAAAATTATTCCAGTCCTTTGCGATGTTTTTGGGGGCTGGTTCATCCCATCCCAGGTTAAGCATCCAAAGTTTTTGTAGTAATATTTTGGTTGAGACTACACATGGGCTTAACAATCCCACAGGATCAAAGATTTTAAATAAATTTGAAAGTATAGAACGTTTTGTGGGCTCCTTAAGATGGCCAAGCTGTTGAACTTGAATTGGAAAATGTAATGTATCGCTGGATGGTATCCACCCTAATCCTAATGTGCTCGAGGATTCACTGAAGGTTAGCTCTGTATTGAAATTGATGTCAGTAGATTTAAAAATAGAAGGCATGTTAGTTTTAAGTTTTCTTAGATTAAAGCAACCTTGTCTGAGCTTGTCGGAAATGCTTTGAAGTATGTAGATTAAATATTCTTCATTATCACAACCGGTGATAAGATCATCGACGTAAAAATCGTGTTGTATTATAGTTTTTATATTGAAATCAGAACACTCCTCTCCCAATTGCCAGAGGCAGCGTGTGCTCAAATAACTGGAACTTGCCATACCGTAAGTAACAGTATTCAATTTGCACGTTCTGATAGGCAAGGACTCGTCTTCCCTCCATAATATGAGCTGTAAGTCGCGATCTTGTTCCTGAACTTCTATCTGGCGGTACATCTTCTCTAAATCGCCAGTAAGTAGATATTTATGTTGCCGAGCTCTTACTAAAATAGAGAAAAGGGAATCCTGTATATTTGGGCCTATCATAAGAAGATCATTGATAGAAAAACCTGAGGTGGTGGGAGCCGAGCCATCAAACACGACTCTTATTTTTGTTGACTCACTGTTTGTTTTAAAAACTGCATGATGACTCAAGAAGTAAGAAGTGCTGGGATTTGTATAAGGAGAAACGGACAGATGACCTAAATCAGCGTATTCCTTTATAAATTTGACATATTGTTCTTTAATGTCTGGATGCTTGCGAAATCTACGCTCTAAATTTAGAAAACGCCTTTTGGCCACAGAATAAGAATCACCAAGAGAATTGGGTGAGTCCTTTAGTGGTAATCTGACTGAAAATCTGCCAGACTTCAAACGAGTTGTATTGGTCAAAAAGTGCTCCTCGCATGCCCTCTCGTCTTCGCTCAAAGGGCACTTTGGCGGAACCTCTTCAAGTTCCCAGAACTTGGTTAATTGTTGATGAAAATCATCTTGAATCATAGAATGGTTACACTGTATGTTTATCGATTTGCCTTTATTCGAATTTATTGGACCTGAGATAAGCCAACCCAACTGAGAGCTTCTGAGAACGGGCTTATTTGGACCCAATGACCGTTTATCACAGCCAAGTATATCCCAGAACAAATCTGCGCCGATGAGAACCTCAATAGCGGCGGATTGATTAAAGTTAGGGTCAGCTAACTGAATATTGTCAGGTATATGAAGTTGACGAATATCAATATTGAATTTTGGTATGGTGCCTGTCAGCTCTGGAAGTACTAGAAAGCTTGACGTAATTGAGTATGTACTAGTTAAAGATTTCAATTCGGCAACACAAGCCTCCTTGACCTTATTAGAGGAGTTGTTGCCGATGCCAATAATATTTATAAGATTATTTGAATGGTTTGGAAGTGATAGGTCGTCCTTAAGGGACTGACTAATAAAAGATGACTGACTTCCACAGTCTAAAAGCGCACGTACACCTTTTTTATTGTTGGTGACGGGATTGATAATTTCTATGAATGCGGTGGATAATAAAACTGTTTTAGAGCAATATTGTGAGAAATTTACAACGCTATCGTTAGGTACGGAAGAATTAGCGTCAGTTGGCTTGAGTTTGTCAGGTATGTGCAGGAGAGTGTTGTGCCTACCCTTGCATTCACGACAAGGCCCGAGACGGCAATATCGAACCGAGTGTCCGGATCTTAAACAGTTTAAGCAGAGTTTAAGTTTATTAATATTTGCAATTCGGTTTTGTACACTTTTGGCCTTGAAGGACGGACAATCGTATATCCTATGATCCCCATGGCAAACTGCACATGCTTGTGATGTTGAACTTTGATTACAAACAACAGACTTAGTTTGGGGGTGTTCGAATTTATTATTGGAACTCTTTGTGGGGGTCGTTGAAAATTTGTTAAAATTATTTGAAGGACATCGCAAAAGAGATCCAAGCACATCCGCTCGATCGATTAAAAATTTATTGAATTGTTGTAAATTTGGTATCTCTTCGAAAGTGCCGCGCCATTCCTCCCATTTCGTGAGTGTACGACTTTCCAACTTAGAACATACTATGTGTATAATGAGTACATCCCACTTATCAGTGGGGAGACCTAAGCCGGACAGAGCTCTCAGGTTCTTAGTGATGTGATCCACCAAAAATCTAAGCGATCTGTCAGACTCACGAGTAATTTGTTGTATGTTTAATAATGAGTTTAAATGATGACTGATTAATTGCCTCTTATTGTCATACCTTTCACATAATAAGTTCCATGCTGTTGCGTAATTAGCACTGGATACCTCTAAGTTTGAAATAATTCTAGAAGCATCACCCTCCAAATAGGAAATCAAATAATGAAACTTGTGTATGGGTGCTATACGTTCATTGTTATGTATAATCGACAAATATGAGTCCCGAAAGTCTAACCAGCGGAAGTAAGCACCGTCAAACTTTGCAATTTGTATCTGCGGCAATTTGAAGGGAACCTCTTCGTTATCAGTACTAAGACGAACAACAGACCTATTGCTAGAATTCAGATTATCATGGGCTGCATTAGTTTCACTCTTTGCCTGATAGCTTTGAATAATATTTTGAGCTGTGGCAATGTTAGTAACAAAATTCTGTTCAATATCATCTCTTTCATCAATTTCTGCTAACAACGAATCAGAGTTTAATACCTCTATTTGACTTTGCAAGTCGTCGAATTTATTAAATAGTGATTCAAATCTACTCAACTTCAATTTTAACTCGGATAATTCAAACGACCTTAATTCATCCTTAGAACGGATTTTCGCCAAAAAATTTTTAAACTTTGTAATTCTACCTTTAATAGAACTTCGCTTAATAATTAAGTACTGTAACTCTTGATGATCATTGTCACTGCCTTCTTCACCTTCCTTGGTCATTTTATAATAAAAATTGAATAACTTTGTGTGAGTACTGAATATTAACTTCTATTACTTAGTTGATAACAGTGAAGAAAACAAGACAATTGAAAAAAAAATGAAAATGCTCACGTTCCTTAATGAGGCCGGCTTGAATTCAGCTTCTATTATCACCTTCACTTTATTGATTTATTCCAAATTTTATTCTGTTAACTCTGCTGTTGCTGTTTAAACTGTTGAGAAGTTGTCCGTGTATAGATATTTCCATAAGCTGAAATGTTCGGCAAATCTCTTTGAAAATTCACATAAAAACAAACTAACAAAATATTACTGTTATTAAAAGAAAGACAATCTCTTCTTAGCAATATGTCTCGTTATTATTTATTGATTTGATTTTGTAGCTGTACTAAAGTTAATTTTATCAAAGTAATTTAGAAGAAATAATTATGCTTTTATATGACTCGATTTATTTGTTTTATTATTTATAGTAACAAAACAAAACTGCAATTAATAAGATGTGTAATTTGGTTTTTGTAAGAAAGTAGGTATGTTATGGCTAAATAGAAACGGTAATGTTCATTATAATAAGTTAATTAACTAAAGCTTTATATTACATATGTTTTATTAAATACTATAATTTTACGGAGTTTTTGTTAAATAGTATAATATATAGGGAAATGGGATGATGGAAAATTGGATATAAAAGACAAGGAAAGTTACTTAGCTGCATTGGCCTGGCTGCGGCACGATGATTTAGTACTAATTGTACTTAATGTAATCATACACCGGCTTGACTGCAATGGCTTATTTTCTTTCCAAACTTTGTCGAATAGTATGAATCTTCGTATCTTCAATAATTAATGATGCAACTTCTTGAAAACGTGGCCTTATGGCACCAACCACTGTAGGTTATATAGGATGCCAATTTTTCCAAAATATATCGTCCTGTCACGGTCGCCACTTTTTATGTCTCTTCTTTGGACATAAATGAAACTCCGTAATGTGGTAAACGTTTGTCTTTCAATACTTTAACATGAAAAATCTAATTATTTTATAAAGCTAGTACGTCGCCATTACGTGAGAACAATGTGAATGACAAAAATCTGAAGGTAGTGTAAAAAGTAAAAAGTTCCTATGAATTAAATCGCTTTTGAGTCCATGGGAGATTGCTGCTGTCGAAACGCAGGCGCGAACAATAGGTACCCTAAAATAAATTAAATTAATTATTTTCAAATAAATCTATATAGGCGAAATAGCTCCAGAAAAAAGATTTTTTTATCAGACAACACTGCCGACCACAAGCGCACGCGGCCCCCCTCGCCCGCGTCAGCAGTCTCTTGCCATCTTGGAAGCTGACTGTGCGCGTACCTACTTTCTCGTTTGTGTTTTACAATTTGTGACTTGGCTATTACTTTTCTGGACTCTGAACTAAGCAAGTGTTTATTAATAATGTCCAAAAGAGGACGTACTTTGAACAGCCAGGCTCGTGAATTGGTGGTGAAATTACACCAGTATTTTGAGCGTGAATGTCAAAATGGTGGAGCTCTACTGCCAGTTACACAAGTTCGGGGGAAGCACCGTCGGCAAAATATTAAGTGAAAAATATGGGCCTTCGGGGAGTGACAGTAACGTACTTCACACGCCGAAAAAAAGGAAAAGAACTAAACCTGTGACAGGTATCGATGACTTCTATAGCCATGCTATTAGAAACCATATCTATGGTTATTTTACAAGAGACGAATTTCCAACATTGGCAAAGTTATGTGCAACTTTAGAAGATAGCCGGGCTGTACAAGGGAAGCATAGAGTCGTTGAGAACGATAATAACAGGAATTGGCTTCAGATACAAAAAAGTTGACAAACGAAAAATTGTTATGGAGCGACATGACATAATTATGCAGCGACTAACATTCCAGCGCGAAGTAAAACAAATTATAAACTGGGATAATGTAATATTTTTGGACGAAACATGGCTAAATTCCAACCACTCTGTGCCGAAAACATGGACAGATGATTCTGAAGCTTCGTGCTCGAAAGTGCCGATAGGGAAAGGTCATTATATGCCATGCTGGATCAGCGTCTGCAGGTTTCGTGGAAAATTCATTATTAGCTTTCCAATCTAAAAGCACAAAAGAGTATCATGAAGAAATGGACGCGGAAAGGTTCCAAGAGTGGTTCTTAAATTTACTAACGAATATCCCTCCTAACAGCACAATTATAATGGATAATGCCCCATACCACTCTGTGCAAATTGATAAAGCACCAACATCAGCCAATAAGAAAGCAGATTTGGTGGCGTGGCTGCAAAGAAAAGGAGTGGAAGCCGACATGTCACTATTAAAAGTTGAATTGTTACATTTAGTGAAATTGGATAAACCACCAAGACCGACTTATGCTATTGACCAATTAGCCGAAGAACACGGGCACAAAGTCATACGACTTCCTCTGTACCATTGCCAATATAATGCCATTGAACTGATTTGGGCCCAAGTTAAAGGTAATACTTTATAATATAATAATATTTTTTAGTAGTTGATTATATTAATAACAAGAACTTGTTCTTAATAAGCTGAAATATATTGTGAATTGAGATTTTCCGTTAAGTACAGTAATACTATAAAACATTACCCTTCTTCTTCGCAGTTGTGTTAAATTGTACATAACCTAACAAAATATAGCAAGATTAGCTTAACACATTTTGTAGCCACATAACACGAGTGCCTCTAGCTTTTATAATTTAAAAAATAGTCTAAGTCTCCCACCTTATAATTATATAATTGTTTTACAGGTTATGCAGCAAGACACAACACAAAACCACCCTTCAGTGTCAAGAAAATGGAAGGCTTATTAAAGGAAGCATGTGCGCAAGTTACACAAGAAGATTGGTCAAAAGTAGTAGAAAAAAGAAAGAAAATAATAATGGACGACTTCAACAGAGACGTAAAATTCGATGGTTTCATGGATAATCAACTAGTCATTAATTTAAATGACGATGATGACGAGGACGACAATGATTCCAGTACTTGTAGTGAATAAAAAATATCCTAAACATTACTTTTATTTAAATGCTTCGACTTCGACCTTTAGAACCTTAAGATTTTTTCGGTATTCTATCCTCAGATTACTAGTAAAACCTAAATTTACCAATAAACAACCTTTTAAAATAACATATTAAAAAAATGTAGGAAAAGAGTACAGGGAAATAATATCTTAAATTTCGGATATTATGGTCATTGATCTCTTAAAATTCGGATATTATAGTAATCGATCTCTTAAAATTCAGATATCATAGTAATCGATTTTTTAAAACCCATCCCTATTATTCAATTTGTCAGAACTGTCAAACGGTACTTCTTAGATTTGATGGACTGTAGTGTGGAGGATTAATAAGCATTTACAAAAAAAGCAAAACATAAAGGCATAGAGTATAACTATAAATAGTTAAATAATATTTTACCCATATAATTTACCCATATAATATTTTAATAATATTAAAATATTATATGGGTATTTTTTTACATATTATATCTTATTTTCAAGGAGGAAATCGTCGTGAGCCAAACCTCGAATTTTGCATTTTTATACGCAATTTTCAGTGTTAAGTACTGTTGTCCCTATCGCACGGTATTTGCCAATGTGCGATAGCAATAGTTTATTGAAATACCTATTTCTCAAATGTCTCTTCAGCTTGCGTCCGCTCTTAAGCTCTGATTTTCAAGGGTCGAATTTGCAGTCGAATTTACATGGCTAATTCGCATTTGCTATTTGAGAATACTTTCCTGCTGGTAGTGTGTGTACTAACTATATAGACACACACATACACACACACACACACATATATATACTCACACACACGCATCTCTAGTATATCTATATATATATAAAACTCAAAGACATAGTGATCTATCAATGCACAGCCCAAACCACTGGACGGATCAGACTGAAATTTGACATGCAGGTAGATGTTATGACGTAGGCATCCGCTAAGAAAGGATGTCAATCAATTCTACCCCCAAGGGGATAAAATAGGGAATGAAAGTTTGTATGAAACTTTGTCAATTTTAAACCGATCGGGCTGAGACTTTGCATGCAGGTATAAGAAGAATCATAGATGAATGTCATTGAGTAGAATACAAGCTTGAGAACAAAAACTGTACTCAGCTCTACACCGAAGCGAAGCGAGAGAGGGCCGCTAGTAATATATAAAAGTGTGCATGACAAATAAATGCTTTCTCTTTTTAATCGCAGTCAGTTGTTATTCATTTAACGCCCTGAACAGCCAACAATGCACTTTTCATACCCTATAGAGTAGGATAAGAACAAACTGCTGTCAAATAACAAATAGCAAATACGAATAGCCTTGTGTATTGCCGGCATAAAAGACTTTGGTATTATCACAATGTATGTATGTAGGAGTTGAGGAGCTTGATAGTCCGGGACCAACGGCTTAACGTGCTCGAAGGCACGATAAGCCGTTGGTCCCGGCTGCAATTGCAGTCGTTAGCACCCGCCAATCCGTATTGGACCCGCGTGGGGGGTCATGGCCCAATCTCCCTATTCTATCCATAGGGAAGGCCTGTACCCCAGCAGTGGGAACATTAATAGGCCGATGATGATGATGAAAAAGTTGAGCTGCAATTGGAATAGGGTATTTGACAAGTTTTAGAAAACGATCTCACGTTATTGACTAAATGTATATGGAGTCCGTAAAAAGTGGATATTCATCATTCTGTTGTGTATTTCAGTAAAAAATACTAATCAAAAAATCCATATTCAAGTTGCTGCGAAAACGTTTCTCTGGACAATATGGCGTCTCACTGGTGTGTGACGTCACACGATTGTTATTTAAACGTCAAACGATACAATGTAATGTCACTTTAACCGGAAGTTTACTAGCGTGTGACGTCATTTTAGGCTCCGCCAATCCCAAGCGTTTTGGGTCACTTGACAATAGATAAGAAAACTATTATCTTTTTCGTGGGTCTTTAGTAAAAATATGAATATTTTTTCTGAAAAAATTGTGAAAATCCCTGCGAATATTCATTCTAAACACAGCTAACAATTGGCACTTTATTTTTAATACTGTCAAATACTCTATTGGTATAAGGTTAAACCATAAATTAGTATAAATTATTAAGTCCATTTGACGACCTCCGTGGCCAAGTGGTTTGTACGCCGGGTTTAATGGTGTCGCCAACTCGAGAGGTCCCGGTTCGAATCCCGGTGGGGGTAGATGTTTGTGTGATGAATACAAGCATTTGTACTCCAGTCATGGATGTTTGATATGTTTATCTATATAAATATACTTATATATGTACAATATATGTATTCTATCCGTTACCCTAGCAACCCATAACACAAGCCCTACAGTGCTTACTTTGGGGCTAGGCTAATTGGTGTGAGTGATGGAAATATTTATTATTTATTTATTTTATTATAAATGAAGTATCAAAAAATTAAATAGCGCGATTGGTGTGACCTGCGGGTGCGCGTGTCGCTCCAGATAGTGCAGGATCTGGTCGGCGGTGATGCCGCCCCTCAGCGCCTGGCGGACTGACTCCCGCGTCACTATACATACCCACTATATATACCAGGTTACCTGCGGGTGCGCGTGTCGCTCCAGATAGTGCAGGATCTGGTCGGCGGTGATGCCGCCCCTCAGCGCCTGGCGGACTGACTCCCGCGTCACTATACATACCCACTATATATACCAGGTTACCTGCGGGTGCGCGTGTCGCTCCAGATAGTGCAGGATCTGGTCGGCGGTGATGCCGCCCCTCAGCGCCTGGCGGACTGACTCCCGCGTCACTATACATACCCACTATATATACCAGGTTACCTGCGGGTGCGCGTGTTGCTCCAGATAGTGCAGGATCTGGTCGGCGGTGATGCCGCCCCGCAGCGCCTGGCGGACTGACTCCCGCGTCACTATACATACCCACTATATATACCAGGTTACCTGCGGGTGCGCGTGTTGCTCCAGATAGTGCAGGATCTGGTCGGCGGTGATGCCGCCCCGCAGCGCCTGGCGGACTGACTCCCGCGTCACTATACATACCCACTATATATACCAGGTTACCTGCGGGTGCGCGTGTCGCTCCAGATAGTGCAGGATCTGGTCGGCGGTGATGCCGCCCCTCAGCGCCTGGCGGACTGACTCCCGCGTCACTATACATACCCACTATATATACCAGGTTACCTGCGGGTGCGCGTGTCGCTCCAGATAGTGCAGGATCTGGTCGGCGGTGATGCCGCCCCTCAGCGCCTGGCGGACTGACTCCCGCGTCACTATACATACCCACTATATATACCAGGTTACCTGCGGGTGCGCGTGTCGCTCCAGATAGTGCAGGATCTGGTCGGCGGTGATGCCGCCCCTCAGCGCCTGGCGGACTGACTCCCGCGTCACTATACATACCCACTATATATACCAGGTTACCTGCGGGTGCGCGTGTCGCTCCAGATAGTGCAGGATCTGGTCGGCGGTGATGCCGCCCCGCAGCGCCTGGCGGACTGACTCCCGCGTCACTATACATACCCACTATATATACCAGGTTACCTGCGGGTGCGCGTGTTGCTCCAGATAGTGCAGGATCTGGTCGGCGGTGATGCCGCCCCTCAGCGCCTGGCGGACTGACTCCCGCGTCACTATACATACCCACTATATATACCAGGTTACCTGCGGGTGCGCGTGTTGCTCCAGATAGTGCAGGATCTGGTCGGCGGTGATGCCGCCCCGCAGCGCCTGGCGGACTGACTCCCGCGTCACTATACATACCCACTATATATACCAGGTTACCTGCGGGTGCGCGTGTTGCTCCAGATAGTGCAGGATCTGGTCGGCGGTGATGCCGCCCCGCAGCGCCTGGCGGCCTGACTCCCGCGTCACTATACATACCCACTATATATACCAGGTTACCTGCGGGTGCGCGTGTTGCTCCAGATAGTGCAGGATCTGGTCGGCGGTGATGCCGCCCCGCAGCGCCTGGCGGACTGACTCCCGCGTCACCACGCCTACCACCAGGTTAGGAAACCTGCGTGCGACACATCAATATATTGACAAAACGAAAAAAAAACCGAGTGTGCTTATGACCACATGACTGAAGTGAAACTTCTGTAGCACCATCTGTATATACAGGGTGGTCAAAAAGTCGTGGATCAAACGAAACAGGGAGATAAAGAAGGTTATTTCCAACAAAAAATCTTTCTACAGCATGGCCATAACTTCATTGCACGAAAAGTTATGAATATTTTTGTTTTTTTTTCAATTTATCTACCGAGTTTTTTTACAATTCAATCAATAAAAAAATTAATTGATTAAACACAATAAAACAAAAGGTGTTGTATTATGACCGGATTATGTATCAATACTACAAAAATTGTATTGGAGCTCTCGGTACCAAATTTAACAAGCAATAATTTTTTTTTTCGTAAATTTTGAAGCATTACAAAGAATTACTTCTCACTTTAGGAGCACCATGTGAAAAAAAAATGTATTATAGAAAAGTGACCCTGTATTGAAAAAACTTGCTGATTTAATGCTGATTCAAATGAGGTACAACACTTTACTGTGTGACCTTTAGTTTTGGTTTTATGGTCGTTTTTTCATGTCAAGGTGCAAATTTATAGAATGGTAAATTGAAAGGAAAATTTAGATTCTTGCTCATACATACTATGTAGTAATTTCAGAAGCCATCATGAAATAAAAAGAACAATTATGACTTAGTAATTTTATTACAATTAAAATGTTTACATTAAATGTTCAAAGTTCCTACCTCTGATCATAATGCACCAATATGCACCGCCTAATAAAATTCGCACGTAATCGGCGGAATGCACCTCTGTTATAACAATTTGTAACCTAGCGAACTCAAGCTTTTGTCGTAGTTCTTGTTCGGTGTTATTCTCTCCTTGATACACTATTTCTTTGAAATAGCCCCAAAAAAAAGTCTATTGAGTTAAGGTCGGGCGACCAGGGTGGTCATGCAATAGGTCCGCCTCGACCAATCCACCGGTTAGGGAAGCGCTCGTTCAAATGTCCTCGAACTGCTCGAGCATAATGAGGCGGGGCGCCATCTTGTTGCAGCCACATTTCCGCCACTCTATCTTCAGGAATCTCAGCTTCGTTCAGTATTTGGTTCAAATTATTCTGTAAAAAATTCAAATACAGAGCACCATTCAGCCTTGGTGGCACTTCATGTAGCACAGGCTTCTGGTCAATTATTCCAGCCCACATGTTTATACCAAACAAATGCTTGAATCGATCATTTCTGATGATATGTGGGTCACTCTTGAGTAAAAGTGTAAATTGCGGATGTTAAAAATTCCCATTCTTCTAAAATTTGACTCATCAGTCCATAATTTTTTTTAAGAAAGTTGTAGAACTGCGGATCCTCTCTGTGTCGTCTAAGCATCTCTCTGCAAAATACCATTCTAGGTCCATAGTCAGAGGGCTGTAAAGCTTATACCCTTTGCACGTGGTAACCGTGGTATTTTTTTCTTTTAATAATAAGCTGCACCGTCGATCATGGGATCCCGAGATTTCGTTGACGTTGGCTAATACCAGGGTTCATTCTTAACTGTCTCAGTATTTGCTCTTCATTGTCAAATCGTACCACTGGTCTACCTGTTCTCAATTTTTGACAAAGGATTAAATGGTTAGAGTGAAAGCGTATCTGTCCATTTCATAAATCCTAAGTGTGACAAGAACAGAACATTTCTAGCGTTCCAACGTACAAAAAACTAGCCGTTTATGATCAACTAGTAAATTATTTGAATAAGGTTAATTTAATGAAATTTGCACCTTGATATGAAAAAACGACCATAAAACCAAAACTAAAGGTCACACAGTAAATTGTTGTACCTCATTTGAATCAGCATTAAATCAGCAAGTTTTTTTTAATACAGGGTCACTTTTCTGTAATACATTTTTTTTTCACATGGTGCTCCTAAAGTGAGAAGTAATTCTTTGTAATGCTTCAAAATTTACGAAAAAAAATTATTGCTCGTTAAATTTGGTACCGAGAGCTCCAATACAATTTTTGTAGTATTGATACATAATCCGGTCATAATACAACACCTTTTGTTTTATTGTGTTTAATCAATTTATTTTTTTATTGATTAAATTGTAAAAAAACTCGGTAGATTCATTGAAAAAAACAAAAATATTCCTAACTTTTCGTGCAATGAAGTTATGGCCATTCTGTAGAAAGATTTTTTGTTGGAAATAACCTTCTTTATCCCCCTGTTTCGTTTGATCCACGACTTTTTGACCACCCTGTATATATATGTCTACAGATGGTGCTACAGAAGTTTCACTATATTTATAATTAGTCGATGCTTACCATACAAACCCTTAGATTATCATTGTCTAGGTGTAATGTTTTCTGTAAACAATGGGGGCCTGATGACCTGTAACACGGGTCTATGAACCTAAACGGGCACCAGTCTCCCACGAATGACGACATGATTATATTTATTTGTTGTTTTCATTGATAAAAAAAAATGACAAAGGACATGGCTAAGAAACTGGCCATAACGTGTATAAATATTTCGCACTAGCCCGTAACTTTACAATATTTTTTTTAATAATTATTACGTGTTTATTATTCTCATACAACTTTGTCTGTTTCAAAAGCAAAATGTTCCGTTTTACAAAATAAATGTACAATAAATGTACACAAAAAATATTTGTGTAAGTATATCGAAATAAACAAAAATATAAATATTTATTTCTAAACTCCTTCAAACTATGAAATATTTGGCCCAAATTTTTATTATAACAAATCACTGTAGACCTAAAATAAAAGATTTTATTATTCTGATCAGGATTGAGACAAGGCTGTATGATAATTTATCCTTTAATTTTTGCAAATGGACAAAATAAAGCTTCACAGATTTCTTGTCAGGCCGACGATAACAAATTATCTGTATTTATTTTTGCTTTAAAAATCTTTTTGTGAAGAGTTAATCAGAGTAATGGGAAGAAAGATTCTAAGAAAATGCGAAATAGATGACTCTGTAAATAATTGGCAACATCTTTTATCAACTGTAGTAAAGCAATGACATAGTCGGACTTCTAATAATTTTTAAGATTGTGACTTTATTAAAAGTTCCTGAGCCTTTTTTCATAGAAACTGTTATATATTCAGCCATTTACCATTAAATATTACTAAGTACAGTATTTATATATTGCCAGGGCAGTCGCTCATACAAAACTTTACCATATCCTTTCCCAAACTTAACCTGAAGATTTGTTAATAAAAAAAAACACACACGCGGCGGATTTCACTGGCGTAGAATTAATAGTAAAACATTAAATTGTTATTGATTATTGATAAATTACGTCGTGTTATCAATTAAAAACCTATTTCAATAGTTAACATCAAGTAAACATATAAGTTAGAACTAAATTCATGTATTTTGTGACGAGTATTGTTCATTGTTTACCCATGAGTCACCGGTGACACTAATCGTAACGCGTAACTCGTAACGCATCCGCCAGTCCCCCCCCCCCCCCCCCCAAGTCAAGTGTGCCTAAAGAAGTTTCACGTCAAAAAGAGGGAATAGAATAACATAAATGGGACCATACTTGAGGTTTTAATGAAGGATCAAATGTCTAATGCTAGCTCTTCACTCTCGTCTAAGTTAGGCGAGGCGATGTTGCGCGAATTTCCGCGAGGCGAGTCAACACGAGGTGACACAAGAATGTATCCATTTTCACTCTCACCTCTGTTCAATTCTCTCTATGTCTCCAGCATAATGAACGTGCTCGAAGTGGCAAGTGCCGCGACTTTATGCGTCTTTGCGTATATGAATTTTGATAACATATACAGTACACTTATAAAATTAAAAAGCCTTGGCGAAGAAGGCGATGGTGCATAACATCTTTACACCGTAACAGAACAAGATATGAGTTGCAATTTTATTTTTCTGGTGAAAATATGATTACTATGTGAGTTTTTTATTCGTTTTTTCTAAAAAAAATGTGTGTGTCAGCTCCGATGCACAACCGGAGTTTACACTTTAAAAACGATTGTCTTTGAACAGACACAAAACAAAATCAAGTCCGAAGAAGTCGGTTACAATATCATAGGTTCCATGTCACACATTTTAATCATCTGACATCAGCGATATTCATCATATATTTTATTATGTATTTCTGGAAACACAATTTCAAAAATATCACACACTAGTCATCATTTTGTAAATATGTATTATAATTCCATCTGTACTGAAAATCACTATTCCAGAGTGCTGGACACTTACCGGCATTTCTCTTTATTCTGTTATTTATTTGTTTTCATTAATTTTGCTCCGATTTTATCTATTTTTAGTTTATTTATTTTATTGACATTTGTGACAATTAATGTTTTTTATCCGTTGCCATGGCTAAAAGTGAAAGGTGCGCAGATGAGGTTGCGCACAAAAACGTAACGAGGTCATTAATGTCATTCATCGATAGATTTTACTCCTCACATTTTTCTCATACCGGGCCCCTTATATATGCAAATCGATTCTTAAGGAGTAAACTCCAAAAAACTGCCAAAAAATGTTACTTCATCTCACTAAAAATTCTGGTGTCATACCGATTGAATAAACGCGAGAATGTGGACGCCGCGCCTCGCCTCGCCTCGTCTCTCCTCGTACCTCGCGCCCTTTGACTCGCGCCCAAATACCGACTCCAATCGGAGGACAGACGAGACGAGCCGTGGCGCGACGATTTGCTAGCATAAGACATCAGTAAAAAGGGCTTATGCGTCTCGGGACGCGTGTCGTGTGAGGCGGGTCGTTACGTTCCCTAAAATATGGTTGAGCGAAGCGATGGCTGGTTCATGCGTCATGCTCGTGAACGGGTGCTGCCAGCGGAGATGAGTCTGCCCTAACTACTTCGATATTTAAGATGTAAATGTTTAATTATAAATAACTCTGTTTGTATTTATACTGTGTGACACAGCAATCAAAATGCAGGTGAACAATTAATGTATAATTTTACATTATGTAATGAAAGGTGACTTCGTGAATCATCTCTGAAGTCATTTTTCAACTTGACGACTCTGTAAATGATAAAACAGGGAGAAAAAAGCTGCCCTTGCTGAGTTTCTTACCGGTTCTTCTCAGTACAAGGTCTCCTGCTGTAGATTTACGAACCGATGGCGTAGTTTCTAGACATTCATATGTGCTTGTAACAGCCTAAACTGAATAAATGATTTTGATTATGATTATTATGATTTTAATTTTAGTGATAACTTAAGCTAATCTAAGTGGCACTGCGGGTTACAGTGAGGGAGGAGGAGCCTGCCTACCGCTGCCGTATGCGCGAGAGGAATGGAAGCCAGACAGCGCCGTAACGCGTTACGTAACGAAGCGAAGCTTATAATTTACCCAACTCATAACAAGTTATCTCTTCAAAAATCAACATACGGCCATAACTTTTATTGGTCACGCTCAAATCGTCAGTGTTTTGATTAGAAGGTACTGGAGGGTTCACGTAACGTTTCTAGTGACGGTGAAAATATTAATCTGCCCGTTTTCATGGTGTGGCCGTACGAAGGGGTAGAATATAAAAAAAAAAATCCAGAACATCAGACATTGAGAAGGGATTATAATATTTTTTTAAGCATGTAACTAACTGCTCGATGTTTACATTTAAAGAAAATATTACTAGAAAAAATTCCTCGCAGCCCAGGCAGCAGACGGGACTCGAACCAGAACCCTTCGCTATCTGGGCGAATGCACTGACCGAATTTGCTACAGCGGGCATGATGGCCGTGTCGAATTCTTTCCAGCCTATCTTAAGCTGCAAGGCAGCGCCATCTCTTCGCACTGTAGGTAACCCAATTATATTCATTACGTATAGCAATAGGGTATTTGACAGTATTAAAAATAAAGTGCCAATTGTTAGCATCTGTGTTTAGAATGAATATTGGCAGGGGTTTTTACTATTTTTACAAACAAAATATTCATAATTTTGCTAAAAACCCACGAAAAAGATAATAGTTTTCTTATCTATTGTCACGTGACCCAAAACGCTTGGGATTGGCGGAGCCTAAAATGACGTCACACGCAAGTAAACTTCCGGTTAAAGTGACATTACATTGTATCGTTTGACGTTTTAATAACAATCGTGTGACGTCACACACTAGTAAGACGCCATATTGTCCAGAAAAACGTTTTCGCGGCAACTTGAAAATGGAGTTTATATTTGGTTATTTTTACTGAAATACACAACAGAATGATGAATATCCACTTTTTACGGACTCCGTAAACATTAGGAACAACAAACTCCCTAGTAAGTTCAGTTTCGGTGCCGATGAAATGCCTATAGTTCTAATAAAAGCTTGCCGTTATGAATTAACACCTATAATTACTACACTAGTCAATCAATCATATAAACAAGGCGTCTTCCCAGATCGACTAAAACTTGCAAAAATCAAGCCCATTTTAAAAAAGGGCGGCAAACCTGACAATCCAAACCAATATAGGCCAATCGCATTGCTTCCTACGTTATCCAAATTATTTGAAAAACCCATGTCTAATCGAATTTACTCTTTCTTAGAAAAATACAAAATATTGGATAAACATCAATATGGTTTTCGCGAAAATCATTCCACCATCCTCGCTACATACAATTACACACAGAAGATCTTAAACCATATTAGGGAGAAATGTCACGCGGTGGGGTTGCTCTTGGATATGTCCAAAGCCTATGACAGAGTTGATCACGAAGTGTTGCTGTCAAAGCTGCATGGAGTTGGTATACGTGGAAATGCCCATAATTGGTTTCGTTCGTATTTGCATAATAGACAACAATTCGTTCAAATTGAAAATGTAGATAATGAAACCGGGGAAACTAAATTTATTAAATCAGAAACAGTAACCCTAAATCACTCAATCCCCCAGGGTAGTGTTTTGGGTTGTGTTTTGTTCCTGATATATATTAACGACTTAGCAAAAACAACGAACACAGAATGTATTCTTTTTGCTGATGATGTCTCAGTCCTTTTCAAATGTCCCAAAAACCTTAACTGTAATCCAATTATAGATTCCACACTGGCAACATTACAAAAATGGCTCAACTTGCTTAATTTAGAAGTAAACAAAAATAAAACTAAACTCATTCAATTTCATCCATACCAAAAGCAACCACTTGATTTAAACAAGGTTAGGATTTCCCAAAATATTGAAGAAGTAACCGATGTTCAATTGTTAGGCATAACCATCGACTCACATCTGAACTGGAAACCTCATATAGATAAAATAAAGAAAAAGGTTTCACAATTTATTTTCGCGCTTAGCGTTCTTAAGAGCCCTTTTACAAAATTGCGCCGCTCTAGTTTAGGTAAATATGACCGCGAGCGTGTCCGAGTCGCACGAGCGAGACATCGAAGCAGCGAAGTTCAGTATAGCGCGCTTTACCAAATTGATACTTTAATATGCAATTATTGATTATACAATAAATGCAAATATAAAATAAAGTTAATTTGAAGTGCTGAGATGGATCCCTACTGTAGCAACGAACGATTCTAGATACGAATCCTGAGTGGAGCAAAGGATACAAGGATTAAGTTTTTTACTATTGTGAGAAAATAAATAATATATTTATAGTACCCATTGGTTGCGTTTTGGAAATGACAATAAAGATTAATTATGATTATTACTAATTATTGTAAAAATACAAGTAAATAAAATATTATTTCTCATTGCCACTCGAAAAAGGGATTTCATTCAGCGATAACAGTGAACAAACTTTTCATTTAATTACTGAGTGAATAAAAAAATTTGAACAAACAGAAGTTATGCAAATCAAACATATAAATGATTTGCATAACTTCTGTTTGTTCAAATTTTTTTATTCACTCAGTAATTAAATGAAAAGTTTGTTCACTGTTATCGCTGAATGAAATCCCTTTTTCGAGTGGCAATGAGAAATAATATTTTATTTACTTGTATTTTTAGTATTGACTTTTTTAATGATGATTGATGTTTGGTAATAATCAAATATCTCAGTAAAACTTTACTAAGTGTAGTTCTGTCTTTGCCTTCGTAGTTCATTTAATAAAAAAGTTTTCGCACTCTGTATTTTCAATATATATATCTGTAAGAGTATTTGATAAAAAAATAAAAAGCATGTTTTTTTGTATTCGTGTAATTTCCATTCATTTAAACAAAACCCATCAAAAGCATTTAACTTTTATAGGAACTCATCTCTTACACACCTAACTCATGAAATTTTTGCTGCGAGTTCTCATATGGTAATTTCAGGATAAATAATATGAAAACGGAGCTGGGAAAGTTCACACCTCTTCCATCACTAGCTGCTGTAAAGCACATTCAATAAAATCTGCTATTCTCTATACAATTAATTACTCATCAGTGTTATCAAAGATTATCATCACTGATGCTATCATAACCGGAAGCAGTCTGGTAGTATAAGGTATCACTTACAATGTTTGTCTCTTTTTGAAACTGATGATTGATGTTTTGTTTTTCGTAAATTACAATGAAGGTTATATTATAGTTATCTATAATAATATATTATTCTTTGTGGATTAATTTTAATAAAAGTATGACGATAATAAACAAAATACTTATAATAACAACATCTGAAATTTCCTCGCTCATTGTCAATTCTATAAGTTCTTATTTCAGCTGAGGTGATATTGATATGTTGACATTTGACGGTCCAACACCCAGTCTGGTGTTTCCAAGTGCAAAATGTCCTGGTATCATTACACGTCCTCCATCAACCATATACTCCTCCTGAAAACAGATTATCTAATTATCTAATTAACGCTTCCCCTTGTTCCTCGGATTCGATTTCCAATCCAACAGCATTTTTTTCCTATATAATTAAATTTATTATTATAATTTCAATTTCTCTTTTCATTGTCTACTTCCAATAACAACATGACAAACTTACAGTTTCCGTTGCAATCGAATCCATTGAACTTATGGTCGGTATAGTTTCAATATTTTTTTTCCATCTAAAATACATAGAACTGTGGATTTCTATTCTAAATATATTATTATGTTGGGCCAATATGTACTTTGGCGGCCCACGAGCTTATACTTGTTATACTTGATCGAAATGCAAAATTTTACCGCACTCTAGCTTTTTTTATAGACATAAGGATAGATTGACATACCCATTAAGTCAGTAAGTTAAAATCGTTGGCCATTAGAGTACAAAAATAAAAAACGAAATGTTATGAGCATATTCACCTTGCTTCACAAGCTTTCTTTATGGCTGCATCATTCTTTCGTTTTTTTTGACACAATGGTAAGCAGGAATTTTACGCCCCATTGTAAAAGCTTATAACAAAAATATTAGTTGAAGCAACGATAATTAATAACTAGGTAGGTACTTATGATAATAAAATTTAATACGGTTGTGGATACTTACATACAGTCAACGATTAAACTTTTGCGGTCGTAGTATATCCAGCCAGTTTTACGATGAATGCACTCGTAGCATCGCTCGGAACGCGTGCGGTACAAAGCGACACAGGTCCGACCTCCAAAGGCGCTGGCGCCGTACTGAACGGCGTCTTGATTTGCACTACTATATATTGCATTTTACGGGTGATGTTCAGAGTCTTATAAAATAATAATTAATGAAATTATTATAAAATTATATACATATTTCAGTAGTTCAATGATTGTAGATTAGTTTTATGTCAGTTTTTGATAGTAATTCTATTTAATTCAATATCAAAATACGAGGTAAACCTGCGTTATTTTTTGGGGAAACTCACGGAGGTTAGATGTTTTTTTTAATAATTAATGAGATGGAAAATCAAGATTCTAATACATTATGTTGCAACAAAAACATATTTCTGGTGTCGTAGTAATTAATTTGATCTAATTTATTGAACATTATTGTGAGATTAAGGCGTTTTTAGTTGTGCATATTATCGTTTTTTCCGTAAACTAGCTGCGGTAGAACGATCAGTACAAAAAAATGGAAATAGTATTTGAAAATATTCTACATTAATTTTCAATAGGAAGAATAAATCTACTGTTTACTTCTATTGGAAGTAGTCAAAATCTCTTCTAAGGGGGCAAACGAGGCGCTCAGAAATTGCAATTTATTGCAAAAAATGTGAAAGGGCTCTTAAGGCCAATACGAATGCAAAATGCGCCTTGTCTGCTTACTACGCATATACATACGCATGGTTGCGCTATGGAATAATATTATGGGGGCATAGTACGGACGTTCACGACCTTTTTATCCTTCAAAAAAAGTGTCTCCGTATTATCGTCAATATCAGACAGCAAGTAAGTTGTAAACCACATTTCATTAAAGAGAAATTGTTAACCCTTCCTTCACTGTATATCATGGAAATAGCATTGTTTGTTCGCAAACAACCAACATATTTTACATTCAATAAAAATCCGCGATATAAATTTGATTTAGTATTACCAGTGCCAAAACTAGAAATGTTCAAAAAAAGTCCTCTATACCGTTCAATTCAAATATATAACAAAATTCCGATAGAAATTAAAAGAGAAAGCAACATAAATACATTTAAAATGAAACTCAAGCAACATCTAATCAAGAAAGCATACTATTCGGTAAATGAATTTATGAATGATAAGTGAAACTGTCACGGAAAGCTCACTAACTTGTTTGAAATTAAAACTGTTTAGTAGTTGTGGTGATATAGTTATTGTACTTGCAACACCCTGACAGGGTCATGTACCATGCCAAAATAATTTTAAGATCCTGTATATACTGTACATGTGCAATTAATTAAATAAATAAATAAATTAGTCAATAACGTGAGATCGTTTTCTAAAACTTGTCAAATACCCTATTATAGTTCCTATCTGGTCCGCGTGGATTTTTTTCTAGTAATATTGAGAAGGGACGTTACGTGAACATTGCAGTAGCTCCTATTCAAATGAATGACGATCAGTACGCGACCAACAGTCATGGTCATTTGTTGAAAAGGATGATGGGCAAAAATGTATGGAACTTGGTATTCGTTCCAATAGAGATGTGTTACATATCATTTGAAAGGTCTACTTAAATACAATAATGTCTACTATGGCGCTTGCCCTGATACGTTGTCGAAACAGAGTTATATAATAAATAATAAAAAAAAGTTTTTTCTTTTTAAATTGTTATACAATTTAGTATTTACATTATTTTAGCAGTGTTGTAAGTATTAATAATAGGCATTAGGTTAGAGCGTTGATATCTGCAATAGTTTAAAAAAAAGTACTGCAGTGCCTTCTGACTTAGTAACAATACAACCTCGTGAGAACTATTTAATGTTTATCTTCAACGAGAACGTTAATAAAAGAAAATGGTAAAAAACATAATAAAAAAAACAATAACTAGCTTGTTATCTTGAACGGTAACCATAGGTGTATATTGAGTGGGCCGTGCCCACTCCAGGACGGTCTGGTTCTATGTCAATAGTTGGTCTCTAACGATGTATCCGGGCGATATTCGCTCGGATGAAGGCACATATTCACCTGTACACCAGTTCCGTGAACAGCCCCAGCAGCGCCACCTGCAGGGCCGTCTGTGTGTATGCGTAGACCCGGTAGTTGGTCTCCACCACGATATACCCGGCCGATATTCCCACATATTCACCTGTACACCAGCTCCGTGAACAGCCCCAGCAGCGCCACCTGCAGGGCCGTCTGTGTGTATGCGTAGACCCGGTAGTTGGTCTCCACCACGATATACCCGGCCGATATTCCCACATATTCACCTGTACACCAGCTCCGTGAACAGCCCCAGCAGCGCCACCTGCAGGGCCGTCTGTGTGTATGCGTAGACCCGGTAGTTGGTCTCCACCACGATATACCCGGCCGATATTCCCACATATTCACCTGTACACCAGCTCCGTGAACAGCCCCAGCAGCGCCACCTGCAGGGCCGTCTGTGTGTATGCGTAGACCCGGTAGTTGGTCTCCACCACGATATACCCGGCCGATATTCCCACATATTCACCTGTACACCAGCTCCGTGAACAGCCCCAGCAGCGCCACCTGCAGGGCCGTCTGTGTGTATGCGTAGACCCGGTAGTTGGTCTCCACCACGATATACCCGGCCGATATTCCCACATATTCACCTGTACACCAGCTCCGTGAACAGCCCCAGCAGCGCCACCTGCAGGGCCGTCTGCGTGTATGCGTAGACCCGGTAGTTGGTCTCCACCACGATATACCCGGGGGAGCGCGCCGCCTCCAGGGCCCCGGGCCCGTCCCTCACACTCGCGATGTTCAGGGCCAGCCGGGTCGGGTAGAAGCGGCCCGCTTTACGCTGCAAACGCAAACAAAATCCTTCACTGTATATAATGGAAATAGCATTGTATGACACAGCAATCAAAATTCAGGTAAACGATTAATGTATATTTAATAATTATGTAATGAAAAGTGACTTCATGAATCACCTCTGAAGTCATTTTTCAATTTGACGACTCTGTAAATAATAAAACAGGGAGAAAAAAACAGCCCTTGCTGAGTTTCTTGCCGGTTTTTCTCAGTACAAGGTCTCCCGCCGTAGATTTACGAACCGATGGCGTAGCTTCTAGACATTCATGAGTGCTTGTAACAGCCTAAACTGAATAAATGATTTTGATTATGATTATGATTATTGTTTGTTCGCAAACAACCAACATATTTTACATTCAATAAAAATCCGCGATATAAAGGACACCCGGCATTTTGTGCCAAAGTTGTATACTTTTTTTTAATTTTTTTATCTGTGTTTCATAATTGGGTAACGTAGTCTGGCAATATTTGTCATCAGCAGCTAGCTGTCAATGTCAAATACGTAGGTTTGTCATAAAAAGGGTTTCTATATCAAAAAATATTAATCATTAAATAGCTTCTTTCCGCGATTCACTAAAAATAAGGCAAAAGTAGTTTTATGTAGCAAATAATTTTGGCTTTATTTTGAGACCAAATTCAACTGTATACAAGTTTAGCATTTTTTCTATGAAAAGTGCCAGGTCTCCTTTGATTTAGTATTACCAGTGCCAAAACTAGAAATGTTCAAAAAAAGTCCTCTATACCGTTCAATTCTAATATATAATAAAATTCAGATAGAAATTAAAAGAGAAAGCAACATAGAAACATTTAAAATGTAACTCAAACAACATATTGGTGCCAATTCTGGCGTAATTCTCTAAACTTAAAACTAAATTTAACATCAGTCTCTCCTTTTCATTCTGTATAGAAAATGACAAGGATATACTGCTGTCAAATTAAGGTTTAGGTTTAGAGAATCATGCTAGAATCGACACCATTATCAAGAAAGCATACTATTCGGTAAATGAATTTATGAATGATAAGTGAAACCGTCACGGAAAGCTCACTAACTTGTTTGAAACTGAATCTGTTTAGCAGTTGTGTATATATTGTGTGTGTATAGTTGTGTATATATTAATAAACTAGTGGCCCGCCCTCGCTTCGCTTCGGGGTAGAATTGATCAAAATCCTTTCTTAGCGGATGCCTACCTCATAACATCTACCTGCATGCCAAATTTCAGCCCGATCCGTCCAGTGGTTTGGGCTGTGCGTTGATAGATATTCAGTCACTATGTCAGTCAGTCACCTTTGAGTTTTATATATATAGACAAGCTGTACCAGCGAGCTTCGTACCGCCATAAAAAATTAGGAGTTGGTGGTAGAAGGGTGAAAGTTTAGACTTGTATGCATTTTTGTATGATCTATCATTAAAAAAAAAGAGCGAGCCTTACAGTAGTCGCGTATGATGTGTAACAATTGAAACCTCACCTTATATTAGTAAAAATTAGAAATAAAACCTACTACAAAAGGAAAAAGCCATTTGAACATTATGTTCTAACATCAAATCAAATAGCGCGTGCTTTCGCGACTTCCTGTTACACACTTCCGTCCCATTTCACGAATCACTCCCACAAATTGCAGGAAAGCGAGAGGAAAAATGTTACACATCAAAAAAAAAAATTAAAGAATTTGCCCAAAAAAAATTAAGGGAGAGAATTAACATTTAGAGAGAAAAATAGATGTTGTCCGATTCTCAGACCTACTGAAAATGCATATCAAATTTCACGAAAATCGGTGGAGTCGTTTCGGAGTAATTTAATTACGCACACCGTAACACGAGAATTTTATATCTTATATATAAAATTCTCCTGTCACAATGTTAGCTACCATACTTCTCCGAAACGGCCTGACCGATTTTTATAAAATTTTATATGGATATTTCGTAGGTCTGAGAATCGGCTACTATCTATTTTTCATATCTTAAAGTGATAATGGTTGTCCACCTGTAACGTAGTGTTCTGAAACCTACAATGCGCCTTCGCACCAAAATTCAAACTATTAGGTATTGTAACGTACTGTTCTCATATGGGTTAGGAGGAATGCAAGCCCAGGAAATTGATAGAACACTACGTTACACACCCCTAAAATTATTTTAGACAATCGGCCTGATTCTCTAAACTTAAGCTAAATTTAACATCAGTCTCTCCTTTTCACTCTGTATAGAAAATGACAAAGATACACTGTTGTCAAATTTAAGTTTAGGTTTAGAGAATCATGCCAGAATCGACACCAATATTTATTTTTTTATAATTTATTTATTTATTTTTAAACTTTATTGACCAAAATATAAATATATAACATTGGTGCAAAAGGCGGACTTAATGCTAAAAGCATTCTCTCCCAGTCAACCTTTGGGAAAAATGAAAAACACGAACGGCGGTATAAGCTAAATACGAATATATATATACAAATTAACATAGATACATATATAAATACATACTATAAAAATAATATTATACATACAAACAAAACACACTAATATTTAAATATATACAGTATACATATATATATATACACATATATGCACAAGATGATGATTAATAAAATGACACTTCATCTTAAGTTTTGCAACAGATGAGCATGAACATTCCTTTTAAATATAAGTTTACTAGGAGATCTTCTGATGGAGTCGGGAAGGTCATTCCACAGTCGTATAGCTTGAATAGTAAAGGAGTTGGACATATAGCCTGAATGAGAAAGAGGAATATAGAGAGCTAATGAATCAGCAGAGCGGAGAGGACGATCGTGACTATCACAGAGATACTGAAACTTGCATTTCAAGTACTCTGGAGAATGAGGGTTGAAAATAATGGAAAAAAGAGTGCAGAGTTATCTTAACTGCCTACGCTGGCGAATAGGAAGCCATTTTAGTTGGGATCGATATAAAGAAACATGGTCGAATTTGCGGAGGCAAAAGATGAAACGTATAGCATTATTCATGAGGCGGTCCAATTTATTGAGAAGATCTGCATTTAAATCAGGATAACAGACATTGGCATAATCAATGAGAGGTAGAACAAGGGACGTAACGAGAGTGATCTTTGTTTTAATGGGGAGAAAATTTCTGTAACGATTAAGGGTACGCAACGAAAAAGACACGATTCGGCTGACTTCGGCAATCTGCGTCGTCCAACTTAGCGTAGTATCAATATGAAGACCGAGATTTTTAACGCTTAGGCTAAATGGAATTTTAGAACCTTCAAAAACAACAGGTGGGAGCAGACCAAAATCAATCTTGGAGATCTGCTTGGAGCCACCCACTACAAAAGCTTGACATTTGGTGGGGTTAACGGCAATTCCAAAGTCAGCAGACCAAGAACTTACATTGCATAGTTCCCTATTGAGCTGAGATATTCCATCAGAAATTTCCTCAGCAGTCGTCTGTACATAAATCTGCAAATCGTCAGCATAGAAATGATAAAAGCAGCCGAGCGAGAAGGAAAGAAAATTAATGAACAAAGAGAAAAGAAGAGGGGAAAGAATGCCCCCTTGTGGAACGCCAGCAGTCAAGTCATTCCAACTTGACAATTCACGCTCACTGCGCACTGCCTGCTGGCGACCAGAGAGGTAAGATGAAAACCAGTCCAATGTCAAAGAAGAAAAATTAAGAGTTTTCAGAATCGCAAGTAGAAGGTCGTGGTCCACCATATTGAAAGCATTGGAAAAGTCAATTAGGACAATAATGGTGACCAACTGGTTCTCCATGCCAAGCCGGATGTCCTCGGTTACTTTAAGTAGAGCTGTCGATGTACTATGCCCAGGTCGAAAGCCGGACTGAAAGGGAGTAAGTAACTGCCTAGAGTGTACAAAAGATGATATTTGATAGTGAGCAGCAGCTTCAAGGATTTTGGAGAGGAATGGGAGGATGGAAATCGGCCTAAAGTTGTTCAATTGTGTAGGGGTGGAAGTTTTAGGGATGGGAATAACGTAGGCTTTACGCCAGGGACGTGGATAGCAACCAGTAAGAAAGGAATAATTGACGATATGGCCAATAATTGGGAGGATAATGTCAAGGATATTTATTACCATATCCCTGCTCACATGATCGTATCCTACGGCTTTCGATTTTATGGACACAATAATTTTCTTAATTTCATCGTTTGACATTGGAGAAAAGGAAAAGGATACAGTGAGATTGAGCCATGGAAGTTATAAGATCGATAGTTTTAGTTTTGATAGCGGGTTCCAAGGAAGAAATACCAGAGAAGTGTTTATTAAACTCATCAAGAGAGAAAGGGAGGGACTGAGATGGAGAAGAGTTTTTACCCAACCCAAGTGAACGCAAAAACTTCCAGATATTGGCTGAAGAACAATTAGAAGTGTTATTATGAAAATATTGACGCTTAGCTGCCCTTACCATTCCATTGCATCTATTGCGTGCAGATTTATAGAGACGCCAGTTTTCCTCCGACCTGCTGCGCTTAAAGGTTCGGAACGCACGGTCCCTCCGAGTCATGGCCATACGGACACCTCTATTAATCCACGGGGCAGGTGGTCGCTTAACTCTTACCGCCCTCACTGGGGCATGAGTATCGTACAGTTGGAGTAAACGATTATTAAAATGAGAGACTTTCTCATCGACTGACGATGACTCCAAAACACAGGAAAAGTCGATCCGAGCAGCATCCTCCCTCAACCTGTCAAGGTCAAGTCTAGAGAAATTACGCATATGGAGTACAGTAGGTTTCTGCTTTGGGGGTTTCAACTTATATTTTAAGAAGATGAGGTCATGTTTAGAAAACCCGGGGGCCGGTAGTTGACCATGACCGATCACATCATCAGGAGAGGTTATTATTAAATCAAGCCATGTATCATAAGAAGAGGGGTTGTGATGCGTAGGCTCAGAAGGCAGAATAGAGAGATTGATGGACTTGACAATATTAGACAATTTAAGAGACTGCGGCGTATTACGCATAAGATCGGTATTAAAATCACCCATGATTATGAGATGCCTGTAATCTGTACAAAGAGGTTCGAGGATAGACTCAAGTTGAGTGAGATAGTCTACAGTAGGCGGACAGTACACAACTGCAAGAACGGCCCTAGCTCCTCCTACAGAGATCTCCAAGAAAATATACTCAGCGGAACCAGAGTAAACAGACGGTGAAGATGCCAAAATTATGTGAGAAATGGCATTGCGTAGATAAATAGCGACACCTCCACCACGCTTACCAATGCGGTCATTGCGGATCAAAGTATACCCAGAGAGTGACACAGAAGAGGAGGAAAGATTTGGCTTAAGCCAGCTTTCTGATACTAAAATGGCGTGAATAGCTGAAGAAGAGAATGATTCTAGAAAATCTGTGTAATGAGAGGGTATACTCTGAGCATTTATATGGCACGCATTAAAAGTATGGAGAGCACCGTCGAATATTTTACCCAGATCATCACCCAACGTCTCGGGCTCAGTCTGCGAGTGAAAGCTGGTGGGAGAAGAATAGCTCGCGTCAAAATCTGGTTGAAAAGAATCATCATCGGACATTACAAATAAATATATAATATGAATAAATATATAAAAACTCTATATATATATAAATTAATGAATAAAAGAACATAAAATAATCAAAATCTCACAACTAGTGAATTAATCCGTCCTGCCGGTTGACAAGTAGAGGGATAAGCAACGGGATCCAGGGCGAAATTAGTACCAACAATAAAAAAAAAAAGTAAAGCTGTATGCACTTAGTATCGTTTGCCTTCAAAGACAGACAAAACAAGAACAAATGAAATGACATTTGACAACTGAAATGACGTGATATTAATGTTAGATTATTATTGTAAATAAAGTAGGTAGTGCATTAATAAAAGGAGTAATAAAATCAATAAAGCGGTTGTTACTTAAAAAGAAAATACAAGATGGTAGGAGAACAAATTGGCAAAAAAAAAAAACTAGTTACATGTATAATGACAAAACGGAAACTAATCAAGCCATACTACATACCAAAAGCTGACACAATATAACATGATGAGTTACTTTTTCGCCCTGGCTGTCCGCTTAGCTTTAGTTGGGGTGGCCGATATTGTCGCCTGCACCGGAACAGCAGGGGCCGCCGCTTGCCTTCAGCTTCACTATGACATTCCCGTCCATTGTCCAGCACCTTCTTATACCAAAGCGTTTACGTGCATTGACGAAAACCGTCTGACGCTGGCGAGTAAGGAACTCCGAGATGGTCCGAGGTGTTCCTTTAAGAGCCGTTTTCTTGCTCCATACAACTGTTCTCAGCGAATGATCACAGAAGCGCACCGACGCTGGCCGGCATCTTCCTTCATTGACACTGCCAAGACGGTGACAAACTGAGAGCTCATCTGCTTTTATAGCCGGACCCATCTTGCCATTAAATAAGCTAACAATAAACTCTGGGAGCCCATCAGTATAGTCCTCCGGAATACCACCAACCAACAGATACTTCCTTCGATGCCGCATTTCGATGTCATCCACGGATCGACTGAGTCCATATATCTGGTCACGGAGGAGTTGGAGAACATTTAATGTTTCCAGTTTGAATGCCCGAAACTCCTCCTGCACACTCGTGAACGAGGTCACAGCCTCTGGAGAAGAAGCATTCCAACGTGCTTCCAGTTCGTTCATCTTCTTGAAGAGTCGTGATTCCAGAGCATGCTGTGTCTCCATAATTGCAGCAATGTTCGCCATAAGTGAAAACTTTTCCAATTGTGTAGAAAAAAAGTGGCCGACAGGACAGATTATTTAAACACTATTCAAAAGTGCATATACAGTGTAGATAACACTATTAAGTGATATTTGTGTTACAAACAAATTAAAAATGTATTAAATTATAATAAAGAGCGATAGTAAGTATTTTTAATTTAATTTTGTAATCAGAGGTCGAACTATAGTGTTTTAGACCTACCGCCCAAAAACGTAATGTGGTATTAAAAAATACATGCAACCCTAAATTATCTCTTCTACCACCTGCCCCTATTTTTATGGCGGTACGAAGTCCGCTGGGTCAGCTAGTATTAAATAAATGATGGGACAAAAACTCTTTCACAAAAAATATTTAGACCCAAACTGAGCATAGCTTGTGTTCAAACCAAATGACTTAAATCCGAGAGCTTAGGTGCAAAAGAATAGAAAAGAAACCAAGAATTTATTTGACCATAGATTTCTTCATAAATTTAGTGAAATTTTGCCTATATGTAGCTCATACTAAATATACTAGCGCGATGCAAAGAACTACAGCGCCATCTATTTTCATACATATGAACTGCAATTTCCAAATTTGTTTTTATTTCTTATTTATTGCTCTTATAATTAGTTAGGTAATTTTATATTTAAATTTATTTTACTATACATGCACAAATGGCGTATACAGCTTGTACTAGCATCTAGAAAGAAAATGAGCTTGTAATCCATATTAATATTATAAAAAGGTATTTGACAGTATTAAAAATAAAGTGCCAATTGTTAGCATCTGTGTTTAGAATAAATATTGGCAGGGGCTTTTACTATTTTTACAAAAAAAATATTTTTAATTTTACTAAAAACCCACTAAAAAGATAATAGTTTTCTTATCTATTGTCACGTGACACAATACGCTTGGGATTGGCGGAGCCTAAAATGACGTCACACGCAAGTAAACTTCCGGTTACAGTGACATCAAATGCCCTATTGTAAAGCTGTTTGAATAAAAAAATGGTTGCCTGTAAAGTCGGTTTTACGGGCGAAGATTTTACGTGACAACGTCTTTTTCTCGGTAGAATATTTATTGATATGAATATAATTAAATTGCACAATAGGAACAAGGAATTGAATGAAAATAAGAATTGCACAAATTTTAACTATAGAAATATATTTTGTTTACTAAAACATTGTACATGTAAACTTAAACTTAACACGAGAGACTCATCGTAACGTTACCGAGCGTTACACTTTTTCATAAGTGACTCCCAGCCGCAACCTAATTTAAGACGTTGTCACGTCAAAACGAGACAATAACAAACCTTTCTCTGGTAGACGAGACCAAATTCTCTTAGATGTTGCAAAAACACCAGCATGTTGTTACTCATGCCTTCTGTACTGTAATCCTGTAATGGAAATCAATGAATTATTCTATGAAATCATATACATACATATTTTAAAACATCATCGGGCTGTATATCTTTTGTAAAATGTGCGAAACATCCAAGTTCGAAGTCCTACAATCTGGGGTCCTTTAAGAGAGGCGTGAAGAAGCATTTTTGCGGGCCGGCAAGGTGAGGATGGCTGGTGTGGCAGTTTTTAACTGCTGTACCAGCTCTTCGCGTTTGGACTTTATCACCACTTAACATCAGGTGGAGAAGAGTCATTCGCCTACCTGGCTATATAAAAAAAAGCTAAAAATTATAAAGAGGATTGGAGCATCCGTCTGGGGAAGTCTGTAAGGTGGAGATACCTTACAGAAGACTACATTGGAATAATTCTTTCTTTTCGAGGAGTTGTTTTTCTGTTAGTAGGTAAAAGTTTCAGGTTGTAGTGTAGGTCAGATTGTAATGTTAAAAGAAAACATTTTCTTTATTATTTTGAATATAACGGTATATTCATGATTTTTTATCAAAATATCATAGTTAGTGAGACTCGTTTAGGCTATTTAACTGTATGAAAAATTATGTACCTATTGTTGGCATCTGTATTCAATATGAATATTAGCGACTTTACTATTCCAAAACAACAAATAATAAATAAGTTTTCTATAAAATCATTAAATAGAAATGATTTTTTTGCTCCATAACGTGACCACGTGACCGAAAACGACTGGGATTGGTCAAGACAAAAATGACGTCACATGCTAGTCAACTTCCGGCCAATTTGACATTAGATTGTATCGTTTGACATTTTAATGCGCCTTGGCCTTATTAGCCTGTGGGTAAATCAGGCCTAGACCCACGCGCAACCGCACCCGGGTTTTAATTCAAATTCAAATTGTTTATTACAGACAACAAAATGGTCCATCAAATCGTTGTAACAATATTTAACTTAAATGCTATGTTAGTATATATAATATTTCTAGAGTTCAATCAATGTGTGTTTTTTTCAAATATTGAAATTGTATTATAAATAATATAAAAAGTAATCTAAACCAAATGTCAAACAAAATGAATTTAGGTAATTAATTAATATTCTACATTTAAAGTTATGTAATTGAAATGTCGTGTAATATAATTTAATGTACTTAAATGTCAAAGAATTCAAGTGAATTTAATTATTTATTTAATGTTCAAATAAGGACAACATTATCCAAAATATGTTAGTAGATACTTAAATTATGTTAGTACTTAATTTTAATTATTTTATTTTATTACTAGTTAACCCAGCGAACTTGGTACCGCCCACGGAGGAAAAACAAAGAGGAGGTGTGGTGATTAAATTTTCTCAAGAAACGACGCGTGATAATTTGCGGGATGCGGGGTGTTCAGCTCCGCCCACTTCTCAATATTTCATCTATCGGCTAATAGCAAAACTAGCTTAGGTTGATATTTATGTTACTACGTAGTAGTTCAGCTATCTAACACTAGATGTTCAAAAGTTTTGTATATAATTGCACGTACTCAGAACTTGAAGCTTCAAAAAAATGAAATATGTAGGTAAATAAATAAAATAAACGTTAACAAATTTGACCGATTTTAAAATTTTTAAGGTATAATTTTTATTATTTTAAAACTAGTAACTGCTTGATGAAAAAAAATCCAGGCAGACCAGGCAGCAGACGGGACTCGAACCCGCACCCGCTCCCGTCTGCTGCCTGGTCCGCGTGGATATTTTTCTAGTTATATTTTCTTTAGATTTAAATTTTAAGGTAGTTTAAAAATAATAGACAAAATGTTATTACAAACATAATTTTATTAAAAAACATCAATTACCTGTAAATAATAGTTTTGGTTAGTTGTTGTCGGTTGGTTGCCCTATCGTTTTGTATTGTGGCAAAATGCTTAAAACGAATATAAATATATTTTTCTGCAATCGATTTCATCAGAAATACAACATGATTAACTGTAGGTGATTGGTCAAATATATGGTTGGCCGATTTTTTGAAACAATCTTGTCCAATAAGTGATTTTAATGTATTCGATACAATTTTATGTTTACGAAAGTTAGGAGTATTCAAAGATTGCGATTTAACACAACGAATACTGCCTTCGGTCCGTATACATATTTTTATGACATCTCTAGATGGGAAAGTAAGACCACCCTTATTTTTAGTTTTTATCAAATCAAGGTCACTATCGTCGTAGTTATCAGCATATAATTCTTTGAGACAGCTCTCACATTTGATCTTGGAATGTAAATATTTGACCACATACCCAGAAATACATGCTACTATTTGACGGCGCAAATAGTCACCTATAGTTGTATTTAATTGTTCATCAAATTCCAATAACATATCGTCAGGCATAGGCTCGACATCCGTGCTATCCGAAGACTCGAAACTCATTTTATTTAAAATGCGATAACGTTCTGATGTAATATTAATTTTTTGCACAGAAGATTCATTTAAAATGGAAATATCTTCTTCTTCTATGGTGTCCAATCCGGTCTATTAAGTTTTGAAATCCATTGCTGTTTTAAATTATCGTTGGATGGAAATCTAAAACGAACATAAAAATAATTAAAATTTATTTACTTGGTAAAATAATTTAATACGTATTACGGCCCTGGATATTTGTAACGTTTAAAAAGTTATTCTATATGACGACAGATGGCGGCCAGTTAGTAATATATTGATAAAATTACTGTTTTAGATACTAAAAGTTATTTAGGAATAAGTGTATAACAGTTTTCAGTATTTACGTATGATTATTACAATATACTACTGCAAAATTATACGTAAACTTGTGTATTTTCTTCCTAAAAGTGTCGCCATCTGGTGTCAAGTAGTAGAATTTTAACGCTGATAGCTGAGGCTGAGAATGTTCTAGAACTTATATATTTAATTACGTATAAAATTACTTACAAATGAAATGTGATGCCATCCATATTATCAGAACGTCTGTCTGAGTAACTTTGACATAGTAAAACACAAAACTTCATCCTTTTCTTGTTAAAAACGCAAAAAAACACTTATAATGCGAGTCTCGTTAAGTGTGCACCTGACGAACGCTGAAAGCATACTGACTTAGGCCCCGCCCACAATGATGACGTCAGGACCTAGTTGAAAATCACAGTGCACAGTTGCTTAGGCCAGCTCCTCTTTGTTTTTCCTCCGTGGTACCGCCATAAAAATAAGGGTTGGTGTTAGAGGGTTGAAAATTCAGGGTTATATGTATTTACTAATGCTGTATCATAAAAAAAAATCTAAAATAGTATAAAAGAAAAAAAAATAGGGATGGATTACCCTTAACATTTAGGGGGATGAAAAATAGATTACATCCGATTCTCAGACCTACTGAATATGCATATAAAATTTCACGAAAATCGGTCAAGCCGTTTCGGAGGAGTTTAACCACAAACACCGCGACACGAGAAGATTAAGGCCCTTCGTACACAACGCTACGCAAATCTTCGATACTTGACGATTTTAGTCTCCAAGCGACTACCGCCATACAAATTCATTGAGGTTCGTACACTAGTCGCGTCGCCGACATTCGTCCCGCGACTCGCGTCGCGCCAGTCGCGCGCTACCGCCCGGACAAGATCTTCGCCACATTAGTCGCAGAGACATTCAAGATGGCGGAGCAATTATTAAATATTAAATTTGTTTCTGAGGTGGAAAAACATCCTTGTTTATATAATTATAACTTGAAGGAGTATTCTAAAAAATACATAACGGAAAAAAGTTGGGTAGCAGTAGGAAATGCCGTTAATTTAACAGGTTGGTATCTTTTTGTAATAGTCAGGAATATAGTAAAGTATAGTAGGTAGCACTTTTTGGTAGAACCTATTTTTTTTTTTCATTATTATGCTTTTATATTTTACGCTCATAGTATTTACATTTTGTATACACATTTAATTATGATAGCTGATGTTGTTGTAACTTGCTGGTTAGCCGGTGTTGTTGTTGTGTTCTAGGATCATGGTAAAATCGTATCCCAACGTCGCTGTTGTTGTTTTAAATAATAGTAAAAAAGGAAAAATATCAATTCCTATACGAGGTGTTTAGACTATAATCCGAGTATGAAATTGATGTCATTCACACGTGGTAAACACTCTACTTTTCATTTCGAATATAAGGGAGGAGGATATAAGGAGATATATAAGTAAAAAAAAATGTTTTCTAAAATAGTTCTGGCAATAACATTTTGGATTTCGATATAGCAAAGCACAATAAATAGTATTTATAAAATTTTATATATGGAATCACCAGTCCTCAGTATAATAAAGAGTACTAGCGTACAGTATGGACACTCCCTGCCTCCCGTTGAAAGTGCCGCCCACCCGCTCTCGGGTACCTCACAGGTATCGGCAGGTAAGGACGTGACGACGCGGAGCCCAGAGCGGAGGCCACATCAAATATAATTCACAAATACTTTTGTAATAGACTGTGTGCGCAGGAACGCGTTTGTTTCAAACATTTGATCGCGAGTGTCCGAGGTGTGACCAGGCGCTGTAGTGTCACCGCTGCGGGCGTCACCTTGCTTTAGGTATTTTTTTTAATCAGCATTGGCTGTTTAGACATTTACAACACCGCTGTATTTTTACCCGACTGCCAAAGAGGGAGGGTAATGTTGAGGGAGTGTATGTAAGTATGTATGTATGTCTGTTCCTTTGTGACCTCCTGTAGCCTAAACGGCTTGATGGATTTTGATGTATGAGGTATCGTTAGATTTGTCTTGATTACGGGAGTGTCATAGGATACATTTTATCCTAAAAGTCCCACGGGATAAAGACATAATAATATTTTTTCTAAATTTCCCTTTAAAAAAATATGTATGCGGTATCATTAGATTCATTTTTAGACTGTCTTAAGGTACTTAATAATTCCCGCGATATTAATTCCCTTACTGAAGTAACAAGACTACGGTATATACCGTCTTAAAATACTAACTAACTAAAAAGTGTGAAATAAAAAAGGTAAATTTAAAAAATCAAAAAACCCGACTGCTTAATTATACTTCAAATAAAAACTGAAAAGAAAAAAACAAGTCCAGTAGTCTATAATTCTGTTAATAAGGAACAAAGCTACTTTAACAGTCGGGACCCACTGTTGAAAAATATTATGTATTCTTGAATATCTAATGGGTCCCGACTGTTAAAGTAGCTTTGTTCCTTATTAACAGAATTATAGACTACTGGACTTGTTTTTTTCTTTTCAGTTTTTATTTGAAGTATAATTAAGCAGTCGGGTTTTTTGATTTTTTAAATTTACCTTTTTTTCTTCTTTATAATCTAAAAAGAAACTAAACCTTATTTATTTTAACTTGACATCAAATATAAAATACTAGCTGCGCCCCGGGGCTTCGCTCCCGTGGGAATTCCGGGATAAAAAGTATCCTATGTGTTATTCCCGGTATTTTTCTACCCGTGTACCAAAAGTTCATCGAAATCCGTCCAATAGATTTTGCGTGATTGAGGAACAAACTCACAAACATACAAACATCGTAACTTTCTCATTTATAATATTAGTATGATCTATAAAAATCTAAATTAATGATAGCTGAATTCTTAAGAAAATTTAGTTCTATTTTTGAAATTCATTCCGGCCCTTGGTTGTGAATGAATTTGAATGAAACATTCCGACCCGCGTGTGGGATGAAGCATCGATACTTGGATAGGTACACTACTTTCCGAGTATGAGAAATGAGAAATATTTCTTCGCGTTTACATAATTACTTTATTTATACTGACTAAAATTTATACAATATAATTATATTGCCATGGGAGTGCTACCTGAGGTTTCAAAAAGTAATTAGCTAAATAGTTTCTTAACGTATTCGGCGAAGAGTGCGCATTCAATTGAATTTGCTGAGGTTGTATGATGACGTCATGTATGCTATTGGAATTTTCTTCATATGCACTATATGGAATCCCTTCTCTTTTCCTAACATAGTTGTGTAAAATGCATACAGATTTTACGATATTATTTATCTTTATATAGTCGTGGCATCTAATCGCAGTACTTAGAACCTGAAATTTCTCCGTCATCATTCCAAACGCGCATTCTACCGTCTTCCTTCCTCTACTCAATCTATAGTTAAATATTCTTTTCGCATTATCAAGTACTCTTTGTGGATAAGGTCTTAACAAATAATGTAACAGCGGAAACGCTTCATCTCCTACAAAGTAAAATGGAAATTTGTAATTGTTGTCATCATTTGGTAGTCGTAAAGGAGCAGGAAGGTTAAGATTGCCCCCTTCAATGAAATGTTTGATTGCTGAAGCACGAAATATACCGCCATCACTGTTCCTGCCAGCAAATCCTGTTTCGATGTATGTAAAGAGTCCATCAGCGTCACTGCATGCCATAAGAACAATTGAATGATATGACTTGTAGTTAAAGTTAAGCGATCCTGAGTTTGGTAGCTTTTCTATTCTTATGTGCTTTCCATCTAAAGCACCCAAACAATTGGGTAAATTCCATAACAAATCAAAACGATGTGCTATTATTTTCCATTGATTTTCATCCGGTGTTGGCATATAAGTATCTTTCAAGGCATCCCATATGATTGCTGTTGTTTCTGCGACTATTCTTGATACTGTAGAGTCCCCTCGAGCGAAATATAAAGAAATCGATGTGAATGTTTCGCCAGTTGCCAAATACCTAAAATAATGTTAATATTATTTCTTTACACTTTCTACATGATATTATTCCAATAGTGAACTTAATATTAACAGTTGATTGCCAGGTTTTTTACTTTCAGGACTGCAAGCGAAAGAAAAATGGAAAAACCTCCGTTCTGTTTTCGTGCGAAACTTAAAACCTCCGGCTAGTGGATCATCAAAAAAAAAGAAATACTATTTGACAGATGCAATGGAGTTTGCTCTTCCTTATATAAAATCAGCTGGAATTCCATCAGGCAGTTTACCTAATTTGAATAATCAAGACGATGAACCACAAGCATCCACACCGCCCCCAATATCACCACCGCCCTTAGCATCACCACCGCCTTCCGTATCACCACCGCCCCCGACATCACCTACTGCATCCTCCAGTCATCAAACTGATCGTACTTCAACCCCGCTATCAATCTCCTCTCAGCGTCAGCGTCGTAAGAATAAAATAAGTGAGAATGATAAACTTTTCAATGATTATTTAAAAACGAAATTAAGCAAGCAGAATGATGTTAATAATGAGTCGACAAATAATAACGCTAACAAGATGTTTTTGTTAAGTTTGCTGCCAGACTTGAATTGTATGACATCGACACAAATAAGATCATTTAAACGTCAAGTTATAGATGTGATAGATAACATACTGAATGTACCTCACACCTCACCAACACAAACACCGGTCTTACTACATATACCAAATACTTCAAGTGCATCATCCTCGCAGATAACAACTGGGATAGAAATGCCCAATAATAATATGATCCAATGTACAACCAACGATGGACTAAATGAAACTACATATATTCATCTACTCCAAAACACTATGGGTGAAGTAAATTATACCCAGAATTAATGATAAAGTTGATATTTTGTGCAAATTTTATAAAAGCAGTATTACTTTAATCTTTGAACTGTTACTTTTTTCTTGATTTTTAATAAAACAAATTGTACATTACCTGATTGTTATTAAAACCCTTTCCTCTGCGCTCACACACTCTCTCATGTGCGTGTCTCTCTAGTGTATATGTGGAACAAGTAAATTCACTAAATGTCTATAACTCTCTTTAGACATTCTGTAGAATGATAAGAATTTTGCATCTGTTTGTTGTAATTCTTTTGCAGCTACAAACACTCTGCAATTTATGTTTTTTTCTATGTACGGATGTACCCAGTATCTTCTGTTACGACGATTTCTTTGTTTCCGGTAAAGATAGTACAAAATTATAGTTTCATCATCACTTGTGTCAGACATTTTGTAAATGTGAAATCTGTTTAGCCGCTACGTCTGCAGTGGCTGAATAGGCAATTCACGTCTTGCGATTCAATGTCGTGTGTACGGACCATGCGCTACTCGATACTCGCGACAAGATACTAATGTAGTATACAACATTAGTATCCAAGATTTGCGTAGCCCTGTGTACGAAGGGCCTAACGGTCAAGCTATAGTTATATGTAGGAGTTTGCCGATACCCATACCTTCCCCAGCGTGCTGAACCCGAGCTGGTAGAGGAAGGCGAGGCACTCGGCGGCGCTGAGGCTGCGGCGCTCCGCCGTCTGCAGGTAGTGCTGCAGGAACAGCCACACCTGCACACCACAACAGCCTCTTCATCATCAGCCTATGAACCTCCCCACTGCTGGGGCACAGGTCTTCTATCAATGGAATAGGGAGTGCAGGCCCAGCGCGGATTTGCGGGTGCTAACGACTGCAGATGCGGCCGGGACCGACGGCTTAACGTGCCTTCCCAAGCACGGAGGAACTCGAGATAGAAGATTTTTGGTCACCCATCCAATGACCGACCACAGCGAAAGTTGCTTAAGTTCAACGATCGCAGCCGAACGCGCTAACCACCTGCGCCATCGAGCCTCATCACATCTTCCATATACAATTACAATGAGGACTGTATGCGAGAATTTGCGTTGTCACGACAAATTCTTCTGTTTATATAAAAACGGTGTCTTTTTGTGGATTTAGCCAGACTCAAGTGCTTTGGCTAAAGCCGCGTTGTTTGATATATAATTATAGTATTTTTTGATATTTACGAGATTGTTAACATGTAGGTACAAAGTACCTACTCAAATCGTTTAAAGACAAAGGTCTTTAAACAATAACAGTTATAAATATTTTAGTGCGATAAATATGAATTTCGCGCAGCTATCGCTAAATTAAATTAAATGTAAATACCAAATTGACAAGGTTTTATCGCGACATATTTTGTGGGGTTGGTTTTATGTAAACCTCATCATGTACGTATTGTATGATAATGATGAATTAGAGTAAGTAATGAGCCTATATTGAAAAATTATGAATCTTAAAACTTCATAATTAGAACTATTTTTGAATGAAGACTGAATTTTTATTTTTATTATCTATTTCATATTATACAGGGTGGTCCAACTAGTGACGTCAACAAATTTTTAGTTACTACGAAAAAAGATAAGAATTTTTGAAACCTCGCTGGCAGAAATCATTAAAAATATACAAAAAAAAAAAATCTAAAAAAAATCGCAGAACATACATGGGGTATTTTCGGATACAAAAAAAATTGTTGACGTCACTAGTTGGACCAACCTGTATAAGTGAAAACTCACTTTAAAATCGATCTATGGGCCTTCGATGCCAGAATACAAATACATTAAAAAAATGGCCAAACCCTAACCTACCTGTTTAGCAGTACTTAGGAGTAGGAACTGGAATCCAGCTCTAGTTATAACTGCAGACCCGTCCTCAGCATCTCTGCGGGAATAACACAATGCCATTGAAATTTTCATTCTTTGTTTCAGTTTTATATATTATCATCACATAAATAGCGGAACAATATGGCTATCCTCAATTATTTATGATAGTTTGTTATATTGAAATGAAATAAACATCTTCAATTCTTCATTGACCGGGTAAACATCCATGACTGGAGTACAAATGCACGTATTAATCACACAAACATGTGCGGGATTCGAACCCGGGAGGGACCTCTCGAGTCGGCGACACCATGAAACCCGGCGTACAAACCATTCGACCATGGAGGTCGTCAAAGATGACGGATGATGAACATATCAAGCAATTTGAAGAATTTGACGACCTCCGTGGCAGAGTGGTTTGTACGCCGGGTTACATGGTGTCGCCGACTGCACTGTATATGTATTCTATCCGTTACCCTAGTATCCCATAACACAAGCCTTGCAGTACTTACTTTGGGGCTAGGCTAATTGGTGTGAATGTTGGAAATATTTATTTACGAAATTTTTTTCTAGTTATATTTTCTTTAGATTTAAACATCAAGCAGTTACATGCTTTAAAAATAATAAAAATTATAACTATAATTGCTATTTCTTCTTTCAAATGTTTAATACTTATAAAAGTATTCATTTGACATTGTGGGTTACCTATAATGCGAAGAGATGGCGCTGCCTTGCAGCTTAAGAATGGCTAGAAAGATTTCGACGCGGTCCGTGAGGGCCGCGGTAGCATAATTGGTCAGTGCATTCGCCCGAATTGTGAAGGGTGCGGGTTCGAGTCCCGTCTGCTGCCTGGTCCACGTGGAATTTTTTCTAGTTATATTTTCTTTAGATTTAAACATCAAGCAGTTACATGCTTTAAAAATAATGTAAATTATCTCTTATCTATTAGACAAGTCTGTCCGTCCGTGGTGCTGTTTCAGCGGCCAAACCGTAAGAGATAGATATAGAGAATGTTTAAGTTATAAGTTAAGAATAGTCTGATAAGACTACTTACCGGATGTGAGTAACGTAGCCCTTCCGGTTTTCGAGAAATCACGTGATTTCTATTTCAAATGAAACCACACAAAATCTCCGAAGTTCTCAATTAATTAATTTTTTTTTTTTTTTGGTGAACCTTTGGTTCACAGGTTTGCTAGTAATATTTATTTATTTAATTTTATATTAACCTAGTCATAAGACCGGCGTGGAGAAGTATTCGTACAGCATCGGCACTGATGCCCTCGGTCTGTGCGCTGCCCACCATATAGTGCAGCACGCACTCCCATCGTTCCAGCGCGTACGCGTCCAGAAACGCGACGTCCCGCGCCTTGCCATCCGGCTCTAGGGACGACGACATACTCCATGGACGACCCCTGACAAAAGTACTCAATTTGAATTTATTTATTTGCATTGGAATAGGGTACAAATACAAAATTCCTATATCCAATAGAAAAAAATTCAACCCCCTCAACGCTTATCAACAAACCACGGTGTTTCAGTGGTAGAAAGCTCGCAAGCCACGCGGGTGGCCTGGGTTTGATTCCCGCCGAAGGTTTTTTTTGTATCAATGCCAATGCACACACGTTTATTGTGCGTCAAATTTTCAATTAAGTCCGATGTAAAGTATTTTAAAAGATTAACTTGCATCGTGGTTCCATGAAACCATAGCATTTTTTTTAGACGTGACTCATGTTTGAGACCTATGTTTTTGTTGTTTGAGGCTGACAGACAATCTGTCAGTCTAAAACTACAGGAATTTGCCAATTTGCCATCTGTGTAATGTAAATGTAATAGATATTAGTATTTAGATATGTAGGATAGGTAGGCCCTGCTATGTCATCATCATCATCATCAGCCTATTAATGTCCCCACTGCTGGGGCATAGGCCTTTCCTATGGATGGATTAGGGAGATTGGGCCATGACCCACCACGCGGGCCCAGTGCGGGTCGGTGGGTGCTAACGACTGCAGATGCAGCCGGGACCGAAGGCTTAACGTGCCTTCCGAAGCACGGAGGAGCTCGAGATAGTAAATTTTTGGTCACTCATCCAATGACCGACCACTGCGAAAGTTGCTCAACTTCAACGCCGCAACGCCGCAGCCGAACGCGCTAACCACTGGCGCCATCGAGCTCCTCCTATACAGAGGAGTAATACAGAGGAGCCCGATTACGCAAGTAGTTAAGCAACTTTCGCAGTGGTCGGTCAATGGATGGGTAACCAAAATTTAACTATCTTGAGTTACTTTGTGCTTCAGAAGGCATGTTAACCAATCCGAACTGGGCCCGCGTGGTGGTTCATGGCTCAAACTCCCTATGAAATCCATAGGGAAGGGCTGTGCCCCAGCAGTGGGGACATTAATAGGCTGATGATGATGACAAAGTTCCACCCATTCAGCCATATTATTGTAGCACTACACTGCACTACAATAGCAAATATTTTACAATGCATTAATATTATTAAAAGCCACTATACTGAGTAAGATGTATTCAACACTTTCAAATCATGTGTCTTTTTAAAACTATTATTAAGGTTAAAGAAATGCTTCAAAAACTCAATTACTTTAACATAACTAAAACATTAATGGAGAACTTTGTTTGACAGTAGATGTTTATTACAACAAGGGAAAACTGTACCCAAAGCATGAACTTTGACAGATCCGTATTCATATCACCAATGTTGAAGTTCTAAGGAAACTAAGCAGTGCTTCTACCAGACGTAAAAACAAACTGACTTTTTCCATAGAAACTTTGACATGGTGATGCAAATATTTTCTCAGTAGTTGTTTGTGCTTGGGGTAAAGATCTGAACTTCTGAAAAGAACATGTAGCAATCGTGCACTTAATAATATATGAAGTTTCACATCATATCTTTCCCTATGCATGTACAATATAAGTTCAATAAAGAAATAATTACTAATCATCAAAATAAACAGAAATACAAAGATTACTGTTGTTTTTCTAAAAGCTTACCCTCCCAGAAGAGCCACTTTTAGATTCTTCTTGAAAGATTGTGCCAGCATCCAGCCTGGCATCCCACCAGGTATCGGTGCCTCTTGCCATACTGACAGCTCTGATAAAGCCTCACCAGCTTTACTTTGTTCTCTACAACAATAAAATAATATATTACACTTCTTCAAGTTGGAAAAGTTTAATTAAATTTTTGGTGATTATGGTTGCGTCTCATTACGTGACGATTCTGCCAATGTCATGGGTTGGAAAAGTCATGTATGGTTTAAAAAAAACTGTTGATGTTCTTATTACTGGACCGGAAAATAAATTTAATAAAATCGACTAAAATACACATTGAGTGCAACAGCTACTAAATTTTCGTTAAATTATAGAAGGTATAAATCTCTTATCTATTAGACAAGTCCGTCCGTCCGTCCGTGGTGCTGTTTCAGCGGCCAAACCGTAAGAGATAGATATAGAGAATGTTTAAGTTATAAGTTAAGAATAGTCTGATAAGACTACAAACCAGATGTGAGTAACGTAGCACATCCGGTTTTCGAGAAATCACGTGATTTTTATTTCAAACGAAACCACACAAAATTAAATACATTTTTTTTTTTTTGGGTGAACATTTGGTTCACTGGTTTGCTAGTATTGTATTAATACATACAATACTTTTCAAAACTACCTTGTCTATTGAAGCTGGCAATTACCACTATTGGTGCCAATTAACATTTATAACGTTCAAGGCATTGTTGCACTGTAGCCGTGAGATCAGTATACTAATATAATATATATATCTGTATCATGATGGTCCAAGACCTCTACAAAGCCTCCACTGTTTGGTTTAAAGTTAGAATCAGTAGAGAAAGAAGCCCATTTTGAAGCCAACGAAATGAGTTCTCAACTCGATCCAAGTTAACGTTTAATTCTGAAAACACAAACAGACCAGCCAATGCTTTTGCAGTCAAAAATATTCTTTTCGTGTGATCACATTTAAAGATAAAGCAAGTGGCAATACAACTTAAGCTGAACTCTTTCCCAAATATGAAATGAAAGGGATTATGGAAGCAATAAAAAAGTTACACAATCATTCAGACCCAGATAATTTTGACAAAACTTTGTGTTAAATAGAATAATTTAAATTAATTTAGTCTGCACTGAAAACTAACTCATAATGTCTGCTAGGAATGCTCATAATGTCTGTTATAACTTACCTAGCATAAGTTTGAGACACCCAAGATGTGACTACAGCTTGAGGAACTGGCTGTTCTACAAATAGGAGACGAATAACAAAGTGTCGAGCAAGTTCTGGCAATTCCCTGAAAAGAAAACCCATGAAAAGTAGTTAATAATTGCAAAATATTAATATATGTAAATATATAAACATAACCTAAAAGTTGCTTCTTTTACTGAGCATTTTGGTCATAAGCTTATGGTATTAACTTACCGATAAACTGCTAAACAAATCGTAGGATAGTTATATAAAGTTTCCAAAAATTGTGGGGAGCGGCTTTTTAAATATTCGTGTAAATCTTTACATTGTAATGTTGGAGCAGGGTTGAGGTTTAAAGACGACTTCGATCTAGATGATTCCGACATTTCACAGAGTTGTAGATTTGTGTTACATCAAAAAAATGATAAATTTAACAAATGACTTTGATCCAAATGTAATTTTGCTTATAAACTTGGACTACCCGGTGCGAAGCAGTTTTAGACACTGACAATTTTGTTTTGACATTTTGTTTTTTTACATAGACAAGACAGACAATCTACCTTTTTTTAATATTTATAGCTTTGACTCATAGACATTAAAACATAATGGGTTTGAACAATGGGCTCGATTCTGATATGATTCTCTTAACGTAAACTTCAATTGGCAACAGTGTATCCTTGTCATACTGTATACAGAATGAAAAAGCGAGACTAATGTTAAATTTAGTGTTAAGTTTTGAAAATCAGGCCAGAATCGACACCACTGTTGTCAAATTGAAGTTTAAGTATAGAGTGATGTCGATTCTGGCATGATTCTCTAAAGCTAAACTTAAATTTGACAACAGTGCATCCTTGTCATTCTCTATACAGAATGAAAAGGAGAGACTGATGTTAAATTTAGTTATAAGTTTAGAGAATCACGCTAGAATCGGCACCACTATCATGCCAGAATCGACACCTTTGGCGTTACGTCATAAGGGCAAAGGGCACTCTCACGCAGTGTCAAGCAGAACCAATTTATTTGTGCAACTGTAAAAACTTTTATTTGGCTTAATTAATATCAAAGTTTAGTTTCAGAGTAAATGTATCTATTTTCGAGGGTGGTGGGAGGTAGCCATCTTTTTAGCTACCTTTTATTTTGTGTTAAGCGCCCTACTGACATGCCTGCCGCAGGGACAATCTAGGGCGCACGGCGGTCGGGGCAATATCGGCTTGTCTCTCCACACATGCCTGCTATACAGTGTTCGGGGGTATGTTGAGTTAAACACACGCGTTGATGATGGTCCCAGTATTATTAAAAAAATCAGAAGATTGGTAGGTAGGGCCTTGGCTTTTTCTATGGTGTTACCGCAAAAAAGGAAATACAGGAAGGAAAACTGGGTGAAGAATTGGCAACAGAAAGAAATGTATTGTAAATAAGTAATGTTTATATTACTAGAAAAAATCTACGCGGACCTGGCAGCAGACGGGACTCGAACCCGTACCCAGTGCCGCCTTTGACCTATTGGAGGCCCTGGGCATATTAGGATAATGGGGCCCCTATGACCCCCGTTTGGTGATTTAACAGGAACTACGGACTTTGTATTTGATCTGAGGTGGGCCCCTATCGATCGCGGGGCTCTGGGCACTTGCCCAAAGTGCCCACTGGGAATTTTCACCCTTCGCTATCCGGGCGAATACACTGATCAATTATGCTGCCGCGGCCTTGACGGTCGTATCCAATTCATTCTAGCCTTTCTTAAGCTGCAAGGCAGCACCATCTCTTCGCATTATAAGTAACCCACAATGTCAAATGAATACCTTCACAAGTATTAAACATTTGAAAGAAGAAATAGCAATTTAAGTTATAATTTTAATTTTTTAAGCATGTAACTGATCAATGTTTGAATCTAAAGAAAATATTACAAGAAAAATTAAAAAAAAAAACAAATTTTGAAGTTATACTTCTTTAGGCGCGTTATGAAAAAATGATGAGAGTGAAATTTTTAGATGCGCGCGCATCACTGTAACCCAAAAGTAACAGCATGAAGTTGGCCGCGGGCGCGTTATGAAATAATCATGTGAGTGAAATTTCGAGATGCGTGCGCATCACTGTAACACAATAGTAACACCATGAAGTTGGCCGCGGGCGCGTTATGAATGTTAGTGTCTAATAATGGTGGATTATTAACCACATCTGATCGAAAGGTACTTTGAACGATTCACGGAGCTCCATAAGATGATCGCGTTGTCAAAAACAATGTTGGCACGCTCGTCGCCTCTGATCACTGTTTTCATATTTATAATATTTATCCACATGTTTCTGGTTTCTATATAGACACAACGTGTTTTAGTTACTTACAAGTGCTAATTACATATGGACTAATAACTTAAATTCAGAAGTGATTTTAATTGAATATTTTAATAATTATTTAATTTTTCAAATTAAAACTGAACTTAATTGACTGTGTTAACTATCCCTTTCCAGTCCTTTTATTATTTTATTGTAATTATTAATTATTTGCATGCAATTAAAAAATATTTTTAATGATGCTAAAGAAGTATAACTTCTCACGCGCGTGCATAAGTTACACGCATCCATTTTTTTTTAGATTTAAACATCGAGAAGCTACATACTTAAAAAATAAAAATTATAAAAAAAACACAAGTGTTGTTTGCTTTTTTATCCCAAATGTGGGGCCGGTCTTTATATACTTCGATCACTCGTGTCCCAATTTCATGCTCATTATGATCTGCCGCCATCTTGATCGAAATAAGTGCGCTCCGTGTGACAAAGTTACTCTATGGACAGCTACCAACAGACTGATTGAGAAATTGCCCCAATCGCACTACACACGCGGCAACGTGCAGAGCGTCAGGGACAATCTACGGACCAAGAGTGGTCTCGCGCTCCTGCCGCCCTGCCGCAGGCCCGATTTAGAAAATTGCCCCTGCTTGCCTACACATATCACAATTCAGGAGGTAATTAAGGGTCATCCCCACTCTTACATCCTAGATTGTCCCTGCGGCAGGCATATCAGTAGGCCGCTTTTAAGGAGACAGCGCTATACACGCAATACCTACCTGTTTATCCATCTCTGCTAGGTGTTTTTTGTTATGTTTATGCAGGCAATCGTGCTGGCTGTCCACCTAATGGAAATTGGTCACTACCACCCATAGCCACTCATGCGTACTACTGGCTCTGAAGGAAAAGGTTTACCCACATTTTAAAGACAGATAAATCATATCTGAAACTGCTGAAAGGAAAAGCTGCTAAAGGAATTTGGCCCAGATCTTACTGGAACGCTGATGTGAGATGACTTATTTTTATTTTGAAGAATTTATTTTGTGTTAACACCACTTTTTATAAAAAAATATCAAAAAGTTGCTAAGATAAAAATTGTGCTAAGTAGGTAGGTAGTTTTTAAAATAAATTGTCATGAAATATAAGAATACAAAGCCGGTTAAGTTAGGTTTTACTACATAATAACAAATTAATAATCCCCTTAAAATGTAATCAACATATAGATCAAAGAATAAATAAAAGGTCAAATCATCATCAAAAAAGTCAAACTCAATATTATAATGTAGGTAGTTTAGACTTTTGGTTTTTAAACAAAATGCAGAAAATTGCAAAAGTAAATATGAAGTACAAAACATTTTTTCATGAAAAAAAATCCCGAAGGAACCCTACGTGACAAAAAACTCCTGTATACCATCATACCTTGATGAGAAAAAAAGGTTCATACTCACACAAGAACTGTACGCTGTACACACGAGCGCACACATACACACTAGCGCGAGTTCACTTCACCGCCGCATTCATTCTCGTCGGCAGATGGCGGATGTAGTTGACGCCCCCCGTCAGTCGCGCATAGACAACTCACTGAGCGCACTGTGATCGCGATCGCTCAGCACCATTTTGTGTGTATCGTTTCGAACGGGACATTGTGTGTATGTGCTCCGTAAATAATCGTGAGCCACGATCATACCAAGTTTTCGAATCGTGTTTAGTGTTTTACTTTCGACATGTACACGGTGGAATCGATGCGATATCTCGAGCGCCTGTAGAAACCGCGCCTCCGTCGTCATGAGCGAGTGATCGTCGACGTAAAAAAAAGTTAACACAGGAAACATGTCTGGGCGGACCGCCGACGCGGATGCGAACGAAGGGTTCCAGTTCGAAATTCGAAAGCGGTCATGTCATCGCCTCTCGGATTTCGTATAAGTCACCGTCCAATGTCAAAATCGTGCACGTCCCGCGAGCGCCGACCCTCCGGATCGTGCGGAAAATGCAATCGTTGATAGTTTGGTGGGCGGTGGTGTCGGCCGCCTGGGCTCTGGCCGGCGCGTGCTCGAGCTCCATCTCGAAGCGGCCGGCGAGGCCTGCGAGGCCGCAGCGGCCCCAGCCGCAGCCTCAGCCGCAGCCGCGGCTCAACGTCACCTTCCCCACGTTCAAGTGTGCGCCGGACTATTCGGAATACTACTGCCTCAACGGTGGCGTGTGTTTCACGGTGGTGATATCGGATAGTCCGATTTACAACTGCGAGTGCCGGAGTGGTTTCGTGGGGCAGCGGTGCGAGTTCAAGGATCTGGACGACTCGTACGTGCTGACGAGTCGGCAGCTGATGATGGAGACCGCGTCGATCGCCGGCGGCGCGACCGTGGCCGTGTTCCTGGCGATTCTAGTCTGCTTCGGCGCGTGGGTGCGGCTGCACCGGCGGTCGAAGGCGCCGCCGTTCTCGGAGGAGCGCGGCCAGGTGCAGCTGGTGGCGGTGGCGGCGCCGCAGGGCCGCGTGCAGCTCTGCAAGGCGCCGCCCGCCACCCTCCACTAGTGTAGTGCCAGTGCCTGTTCCTTGCCGGTGCCCGCGGACCTGACTGTGCTGTGCTCGCCACCGGACGATGCGTCCCTTTGTTTATATCGTAACTGTGTACATATAGATAGATTATGTGTTAAGATATGTCGAGAGAACAGATATAAGAAAAATTTATGTGATAATTATTTTATGAATCTTATAATTTATTTCGAAGGAATTTCTTTTGTATATACTGATCGGAAACCTTTGGATGTTGTAATTCCACAGTGGATATAAAATTTCAGTCTCCTCCCAGTGTTCATTTTGTGAATCTGTATTATTTTGTCCATACTCAGTGTATAATGGATGTGTGAGATAGTTGACCGTGTACCTAATGCTACTCGCTTCAAGTAGAGCTGTTATTATGTTATTGTTGTTGGTACTGTGTCGGAGGAAGATGCTGTTGTGGGTTAAAGAGGCAAGTCTTTGATTTAACTATTTTGTGAGGTAAATAGTCAAAACAAAGACATGTCTTTGGTGTGCAGCTCAGGAGTCCACGTGGGCAGCAGCATGTTGCCTGATGTGCATACTGTTCGTTGTTTGTTGTTGTACAGTTATGAACACCTTGGTGTGCTCGGCAGATGTCTAATCATCATGCCACTGTACTATTTAGATAATTGAATCTATGTTTATTGTATTTATTAGTATTCCATTCTATAAAAATAGAATTGTGATGAATTTGTATTGTGTGCGAGGCAGCGAGTAGCGCAGTTGGTTCCTATAGCCGTTCCAGGCGAGAGCCTGCACATTCCATCATACGGATAGAGAATTTACTGGTGTCAGTATTATTTTGTAACACGAGTCTTAAGCCGGCAGCTTTACTTTATTTTTTAATTTATACCTGTTATCCCGCTGGGGTAGTCTTGTATTATATTTGTTTGAAGGCTGAAAATGTGCCCTTGATAAAAGGATTTTTTTTGTAAATATAGCCTGTGTAGGTATTTATTAGATATTTATGATCGTTTATTTATTGACTGCTTTATTTAGTTAATCTTGATCTGTCGCATCCAGCGCCTAACTTTGCAGTTAACGGTTGCATTTTCATTTCACCCTGCTAAGCATGGCCTCGCATATTACTATTCCGTATGTAATCTCAATATGAATCTCGATTGTGTCTGTTTGTATCTTGTAAAAATTGAAATATAACATTGGATGGTGTAAAAAACGTTTCATCACACTATAAGCTGTCAGTTAATCTTGTCCTAGGCATAAATTGTATTTAAAGGTACCTAATAATCTGCCAATCTTGCTTTTGTATTGTATGATATCCATAGCATTAACTTTACCTAATAAATTAATAACAATACCTATACAAAATATTTAAATAGTTAAAAGCTCGTTATAGTTCTGTATTTCATGGTTACTGCCAGCATTATACTGTGTGAAGCTACAAAAAAATTGCAAATTGTCAAACAGGCTGTGAAATCACAGATTTTAGGGCAGGGGGTTGTAGATGGTGTATTTTTATTTTAGACCGTATCTTACCATACCTATGGCATTTGATGTGTTGACTATGTGATAGCACCAAGAGCGACCCCTTGGCCTCGTCCTATTCCCACAGGTTTTGTAATGAGAGTGTTATAACAGGAGTGGAGTCCCATGTTGTATATTGATTCATATGAGATTGTTTATATGAACATTCCAAAGTATTTGTAAAATATTACCTACATCACTAATAATTTTGAAATATCTGTTAAGACGCTACATTGTTAATTATACAGTTTTCTATTGATCATTTGTTAAAAGAAAATTATACGAAACTAAATCCTTAAATGCCGTTTTTTCAATTGCACCACACCTCTGTATTGTTACACCATTATTTACTGCTGTTGGACAATGTTTATCAAAGTAGGTTAGGTACTAATAAGTATCCATTCACAGATATATTTTTACGTATAAAACTGCTTTAGTCAACCAACTTGGTGATTTTATTAGGTGTTCACTTAACTGGTTCAGGTATAAAAACCAGATTAATAATACTATACTTTACATGAACGAGCGACTAAGTTATCTTCTTGATGATAAGGAAATAAAAAAAAATATTAGCTTATATTCGAAACATTGTAATTTTAGAAAACTGTTGTTTGTAGTGCACAGCGCTGCCCTTAACGCACTTCTTAAAAATGCTAATTATTATAAACTTGAACTACTTTTACATAAAGACTGACGCATAGGAAGGATTCTTCGATGAGTCGATATCTACGCATGTCTTTGTAGAAGTTGCACAATGAATTGTTGTTTTTATGTTAGCTGTGCGATTAATGTGTAATGCATAAGTCAAAGCGATCGTGAAATCAACAAACTTCACGTAGAACGTACGATTTTCGTAAACTTGTGCAACAAACGCCCCGCCCGCTCCTACGTCAATTAAAAAAAATTGTTTGAAACAATTTTAATATAACAAAATTAGTGTGAAATTGGTATCTCGGTAATAATAAGGTAACGACACGCGAAAGAAAGTTTCTCGATAACGTACTGGATTCCATAGTGCAGCCCGGTCAGCAGCGAGCTTCATAAATGGCGTTACAAAAGTGCGTGATCCATTCGGTATGAAAGAGATCGCTCGGAAAAAGTGAAGACGCAAACGAAACAAGGAGACGCCACGGCAGCCCATTGAGCGTTGGGAGCATAATTTTTATGAATACCGAGCGGACCGGTCCGCCACCGGCGTCGCCGCATAGAGTTCATTGAATGAGTCGCAGCGCACTGCGTTTGTTGACATTCCCCGAAAACCTGCCCCGCCCGGAATAGCTCGGTATCACGGCTCCCGATGGATGGACAACGACACAAATAGATACCGCTGCGTTTCGTATTAAATGCCGTTTTCGGTTTTCAATACACTACACCTATCTTAGGCAGTCCATTTATTTACCGGGAGATGGGATTAAGGCGGTGTGACGCTCGCTCATTGTCTGAATCGACTTTATTTATAAAAGGATGATAAATATTCATGAAGATATAGCACTGAATCGATGCTAGCTATGATACATAATCACGATATTCTTAGGAAATATATTTTTCAATCTTAAGTAGGTCGTTACTCATTATTATTGTACGAAGAAAGAGTGTGGTACACTCAGCTGTATATAGTATTAGGTAGTTATTTTTATTATTTACCTTAGCGTGTATTATTATCTACGTTATAGGTATATAAGTTTATATATTTTTAGGGTTCTTCCTGTTAAATTATTCTAAAAGAGTAACCTAATTTGGGACAATCCGTATTTATGGCGCAATCAGATCAGAAAACTGTTACGTGTGCCTTATATATGTAGGTATAGATTTCACAATTTATCATTATACTAGTTAAGTGGTGGCACGTACGATTTCGTTCACAATCTTGCATTAGCTACTACATTACTAAACAAATGATTTAAATGGGTAATCCGCTCGGAAAGCATATACGCAGTGTATGTAAAGCGAAAGTAGATTATGTACTTTCAAACAACAATTAGATAGTGGAAGCTATACAGACGTCAGCAAAACCTTGTGAATGAAAACGTCAAGTTAGACAATCGTTTGAGCGCCATCGCTGTCCGCGTTCTACGGCGACCAGGCTAGGGAGAGCTGCCACTCCGTCCGCTGGTTAAAGAGAAACGGGGTGCGGAGGAGCAGCCGTGTTTAGATGCAGGGCTCCGGTGGCTGGTCGTCAGTTGAGACGTAGCGTCGCTCAGCCCACGCCTCGGGTCGTTTATGGCCGGGGCCGGTGGTCATTGCGTCCAATTAGTGCCTACGTGTCCAGCCCACTTGTCATTACCTTCGCGAAAATCTTCCTGTGACCGCGTCCTATTACGCTCGGTGGGTATGTCATCTTCGGAATCTGTGAACGCTCCGGAGGTAGGGTTACCAGAGGATAAAATCAATAGTCCGGAGGAAAAGTTTGATTTCCATTGAAAAATCCTGAGATTTTTTACTGTCTGAGACAGTTTCTCTCAAACCGTACTTAACAATTTAAAAAAAGTCGTAATATTATCGTTTATACTCTGCTTGTACTTTTAAATCAATATAATTTGAAGACCTTCATATTCGGGGCATTCTAAGAATTTATAATTAAAGAAAAAAACCTTACTTAAAAATGTATCTTCACATATTAAGTATGCTAAAACTGATTAAGTTAAGATTAACTTGGATAATAAAGTGCTGATTTTAATTGTGCAATTATTACCAAAAGAAGATTATTTTTAATTTGTTTAACTTTTTATTAAAGAGATCTTTAAAACTTCAGCTGTATTTTACTGGAAATTCAAAAAATCCTGAGATTTCACGAGATTTGCAAAATCCAGCCGCAATCCTGAGAAGAGTCCAAAAATCCTGAAATCTCAGGACAAATCCTGAGATATGGTAACCCTATCCGGAGGCATACCGGAGGTGCCGTCTCGTTTCCACTGCGTCTGTGTGAATGGGATGGCTATCGAGCAAGGCGAGTTTCTTTACGGTGTTATTTATTTGCTCGTTCTTGTTCCTTAGCCACGTTACGACGTAGCTAGTTTATAATTGCTTTTAACCATAAAATATGGTTTTAAGGCTATCCGAGACAATAAAACACTCATATATGTTATGAGCTGTGCGTGTATACATTTAAATCAGAGTTCCCCAAACTTTTTTGTGTCGTAGACCCCTTGCCATGTTTTTCCGTGTTGGGTAGACCCCCTACTTACCTGATATTGATTTTTTTTCGCTGACGTAGACCCCTTGCAGGTTGTCATAGACCCCTAGGGGTCGATATAGACCACTTTGGGAATCACTGATTTAAATAAATAAACAGTTGCGTTGTGGCTGTATATGAGTAACGAATATGCAGAAATATATGTCGAGCGTTATAAATTATAAACAAAATGTATCCTTATTGTTAAGGTAGGCAGAGAGGCAAGGTTATTAATTCTCAAATTAACGACGAGACTGCACTGCGAAGAAGCATCTAGAACCTGGGGGTAATTACCCCTCCGGGGGTAAATCAGCCACACTTAGGGGGTAACAAAGAACCTAATTATTTGGTCAAATCTAAATAATAGAGCATGCGTTCGTACTTGCTAGTGAGCCCGCGCACTATGTGGAGGTGCCTAAGAGAGCTTGGCCATAAATACATTTTGTAAAAATCGGCGCAGGTACTTGTATTATACCTCAAACTATAGCTAAGAAGTTGATCTACTATATTATGTATAAATTATGTATGTAACTAGTACTTTTTTATAGTAAAGAGCATCTAAATACGATGATTGAAAAATTATCACGAAAACATCATAATTTGTATTTTTTTTAGGATGATTTTCTAGTAAGCTAGCAATGAAAAATATCCAAGTATTATACCATTTTAGAAAGCTTATAATATATACTTTTTTTTGGTATACACAAATATGCTATATATTTATAAATATATTTACTAGAAATATTTATCTCATGACATATCATTTTTGCGTATCTGAAACTTTCAATTAGAGTTTTGACAGTTGCCGAAATTTGCCGAAGGTCTGTAAATGATGTTATTTGATAGGAAATTTAATATTTTTATACAGGAAGAAAAAAAAAGTTGCAACTTCATTGCACAACATAATGCTATCTATCATAACATGAAATAGTAATAATTTCTTAAAAATACGTGGGCGAATCTATTTGTTTTATTAGTTGATATAGGTTAAACTTGTGATATATTATTAATTGCGGTTTATGTTTTGATAATGTGTCGAGTATTTCTCACCATTTTTAGTTCGCCTACAAAATAAATTATCAAAAAAAGGTAAATTTAAAAAATCAAAAAACCCGACTGCTTAGTTATACTTCAAATAAAAACTGAAAAGAAAAAAACAAGTCCAGTAGTCTATAATTCTGTTAATAAGGAACAAAGCTACTTTAACAGTCGGGACCCATTAGATATTCAAGAATACATAATATTTTTCAACAGTGGGTCCCGGCTGTTAAAGTAGCTTTGTTCCTTATTAACAGAATTATAGACTACTGGACTTGTTTTTTTCTTTTCAGTTTTTATTTGAAGTATAACTAAGCAGTCGGGTTTTTTGATTTTTTAAATTTACCTTTTTTATTTCACACTTTTTAGTTAGTTAGTATTTTAAGACGGTATATACCGTAGTCTTGTTACTTCAGTAAGGGAATTAATATCGCGGGAATTATTAAATACCTTGCGTCGGTCTAAAAGATTGATTTATTAAGACATATAAAGACTTTACCAGCGGGGTCAAGGCTACAGATGAGCCTCAATTTTCGCAAAAATGTGTGAAGTTAAATCAAGTCGTTACATAAATATCTCTAATGTATGTAAATTTTATAGTAAACTAGCACTTACTCAAAAAGTCATCTTTTGTTTATGTTTTTTTTAATAGTTTAGCAGTAAATATAAAATTCATTTCCTTTTATTCGTCGACTATTTAAAATTGGCAGTGGCTGCATTGTCATGTCAATGCCGGACGTCTAAGATTGTGATATACACAAATGCAGTGTCAGTCCCTAGTCTCATAATTTGATATGCCCACATAATTCACAGAAACCCAATATGTAGATGCCAGAAGTTAACTTCAAATGTTTTTAATCACCCTATAATACCAATCAATGACGTTTATGTCGCAGGTTGAAGAAATCAGTAATTCCCGTTTGTTGTTTTGGACAATGGTGGCAACTGCCTTAGATCACTAAATTAAAAATTATGTAATCACCAAAGCAATGGCAATTATTTTCCAAATTTTTTTTTTGTTTAAAAAAATACCGAGTAACGTATCACTGTTAAGCACAAATGCTAAGTAACTTTTACAATTATAATCAAATAAACCTATTACTTACTTTATTTTTAAATCTTTTTCATCAATTAAATACTTATCATATCCTAACTATATAAAATAATATTATAAAGAGGCAAGATTTGTATGTTTATAACAAATAATCTGTCAAACTACTGAACCGGTTTCAAATATTAATTCATCATAAGGTAGCTACATTATTTATTATTACATTTTTCTTTATTTAAATACATTTTGTCCGAGTGACATAGCCTATATTTCATCCCGATAAATAAATTTCGCCCGTACAATGCCCGGGTGGATCACTAGTAAGTATAATATAATATTATAGATGTGAAAGTGAGTTTGTTTGTTGCGCTTCCGTGCCCTAATAACTAAATCGAATATAATGAATTCCCATATAGAAGTAGATGGGAACTTGGTTCTTAGCTACAACATCGCAATACTTATTGGCGTAGGGTAATGAAAGGGGTGATTTACCTATAAAAATCTACATTATTTACTTTGAATTTTGTAGAATTATTACAAAACTAAAATTATCGCGAGCTGATTAATAATATAGGGATTCCAATAAGTATGTTCTTACTAGCGAGAAATTGGTTATTTGTCATTATATTATGTAAACCTTTTTTGTAACATTAAGTAATATCGTTAAAAAAATTAAAAACAGTAAAATTCAGAGTTTTTCATTAAAATTCAATAGTCATAAATACCTGTTATGATAATATATTTTTCATCATTTAATAAGAAGGAACTGTATCACAATTTTATTGTTAGTGCTTCGTATAGGATCATATACTGCGAATAGCCCATTTTTTTCTTTTACATAGAACACCGCGCTATCACTTTGTCATCGTTGTAACTTTTTAAATATTTGTCGAAATGACATAGTGTAAAAAGCAAAGTTTATCGTCTTTAAATATCAAAAGCGATAAAAGTATTTGTTTGGATAAAAAATGATTTGTTAATATAAATGTGCATTTTGGAAATAGATATCAAATAATATTTTAGTTTTGATTCACTATTTTAGCGGTAATGACTTACACATTAAAAATAGATATATGGTGTCACGGACTTTTTTTTAGAACTATTTAAGAGATACATTTTCACTCTACATTACATTCATGTAACTTTTATTGTTTTCGCAGTGCAGGCCAAAATAGCTCGCAGATGGGAGATGTTTTTCCGTCTTATGTGACACTTATTGTTATATATTGGCCAATTCACTCAATAACTACATAAATTATTATATATATGTAATTATTATATATGAGCTATATTACTGTTAAGTTTCATTAAAATCCATTCAGTATTTTTTAGGTGAAAGAGTAACAAAGATCCATACAAATGTAAGATTGAAATTAAAAGCGTCAGTGGTTAATATACAACTTTAAAGCGTTGTAGATCCTAAACAATCATGTAAAATGAAAAATGGTGTTAGGAACCTAAATATGATTTTTGATTATCTAGACAGTGATACCCCACTCGACATATTTTGTCAACTTATTTTTTTTACTTCGTCACAATATGGCGCCTAATTTTGCCCATATTGAATTTGGATTACTATCATATCTTTAGTAGCACTCCCATGATTGAGACGAATCGATTGATGTATGAATCATCAAAATCGGTCCAGGCGTTTGGTCTCTAGTGTGCCACAAAGGAACAAACATACATATATAGACTGTTAAACACATAACCCTGTCTGCGCGTCGCGCTTCGCGCTCTTGCATTGCGCAGCCGGGTAATAAAACACATAGGAAACCGAGTAACCACATAATGATAAATAGTTTATATTCCCATATTTTGCATACGTTTCAAATCAGTTATTTAATATAAAATAGAGCATCTGCATACTGAATAATTACATACTGTTTTTCGTTCGTTATTGTTGCTTTAACAAGTTATATACGGAATAATTTTATCAACTTTTCTGAGGCAAATATCGCTAAAATTGTCGCGAGTGTACAAAAAAATCTTATTACGAACTTTCGTCAACGCTACACTAAATCTGGCAGAAATAAAGAAATTTTTTTAAATCAGAATAGCCTGTGGTTGAATGCCACATTCACAGTAAATCTGGAAGATCCTACTTGTGAATCTGAACCTTCGACATCGACGGGGAAGCGAGGACGCCCTTCTAAAACCTACGAAGACAGTTCCGATAGAACACAAAGACGAAAAAACAAGGAGTTGCTTGAAACATGTGGCCTTGATTTTATACTGAATTCATATCTTCAAGGATTGAGATCTCAAGGGGAAACGGAAGAAGCATTCATTGTCGAAATTTTACGAGTATTACCCATAGATAAAAAAAGTGAAATACGTCAAAATCTTTTAAATGAACCGGCACATTTAACAGCGTACTCTAAAGATGAAGCTCTCAGTATTTTTATAGAGTTGGACCTTAACATGGCACAGTATGAAAACATGAGAAATTGCTTAATTGCGAAGAACTGCGTATTATTTCCGTCATATAAATCAATTCAGGAAGCTAAAGGAATGTGCTACCCACCAAGATCAAGCATAGAAATTAATAATATTACAGCAAAAATAAAACTGCAAGATCTGCTGGATCACACTATTGCAAGAATTTTGAAAATCAATGGTATACAAAGCTGGCAAAAAACATTTAATGCTGTATTCGAAATGGGGCTGTGATGGCTCAAGCGGACAAAATGAATACAAGCAAGTCTTAACTGAAGAGGATGAGTTAATTTCTGACACAAATTTATTTATATCTTCATTAGTACCTCTGAAACTTGTTGATATTAATACAAATGAAACATTGTGGGAAAACCCTGTTCCATCATCAGTAAGATTTTGTAGGCCCATTTTAATAGAATTTTCAAAAGAGACACCAGAGAAAATTACAAGTGTAGTTAATGAAATTATAGCTCAAAGAAACGCTCTCACAACAAGCTTAATCAATAAAAATGGTGAAAGTATTGAAATCAAACACACATTATTTTTGACAATGGTTGACGGGAAAGTGGCTCAAGTTTTGTCAGAAACTTCATCAGGTGCTGTATGTTCTATTTGTGGTGCAAGACCTACAGAGATGAACAATTTAGAAAAAGTACAAAATAAACCTGTTGACGAAAATTCTTATCAATATGGGCTTTCGACTTTACATTGCTGGATTAGATTCATGGAACTTATTTTACATATATCTTATAATGTAGGCTTTGAAAAATGATCTGCTACAACGACACAAAATAAAGATTTGAAAAAACAAAAGAAGACATATGTACAAAGAAGGTTCAGAGAAGAACTTGGTTTAAATATAGATAAACCTAAGCAAGGTTCTGGTAACAGTAACGACGGTAATACAGCTAGACGATTTTTTCAAAATTATCAGTGCACTGCAGAAATTACCGGTGTGGATGAGGAATTGATAAAACGATTTTATGTTTTACTTCAAGTTATGTCTAGCGGAAAAGTAATTAATGCTACGAAATTTGGACAGTATGCTTTCGATACAGCACAACGATATGTTAGTAAATATATGTGGTATTATATGCCATCATCTGTCCATAAAGTCCTAATTCATGGGGAAAGTGTAATTCGGCATTATTCAGTGTTACCTCTTGGACAGCTCTCCGAAGATGCCCAGGAATCAAGGAACAAAGACTATAAACGATTCAGACTTCATCATGCTAGAAAATGCTCTAGAGTAGCTACAAATGAAGACGTTTTACAAACACTTTTGTACACTTCAGACCCTTACATAACAAGTTTAAGAAAACCTTCCAATTAAAAGTCTATGGAACTTATAGATGAAGCTGTAGAGCTAGTAGAATAATATAATTCTATGTTATTTTCTTTTTCTTATTATATTTAATTAATAAGAGTAATTTTATGTGTTTATTTTGTATTAATTATAACATTTAGGTCACATTATTTAAAATTAGTCGTAAATTTATGATAATTTTTCAATATTTCATGTTTTATATTTTTTTACAATTATTAAATATATTTTTATATGCATAGACTGTATATTATTTTAAAGTACGTTTATCTCAGATTACCTAAAAAAAAAATCAGCTGTATATCTATAAAAACATGGAAGTTATAGATTTATGACCCGAAACCGACTCGATCTCCACATAGTGCCGCGGGGTGCTGAGTGTGGGAAGCGGGGCGAGATTCTCTCCTGATGATGACATTAATAGAGACGGAGATGTAGTGGCCAAATTGTTTTTTTTTGGACTGATGGTAACATTTTAAAGTCAGGGTAAAATCTGTTTCCCCAATAGGTTACAGGGGTAGCAGTATTGGAAAGGTTAGGAAACACTGTCATAGACTGTTTGTACGGTGTTTTGCCCCCACTACACTTCCACCTAATAGATAAATGCCAATCAAACGGCGCGACGGCTAACAATCGACCCAAACAGCGCTCACACCCGGGAGCAATGACGGAATCAGAACCAAGTTTTGAGCATTTGCTCACACATAACTGTGGTGCGCCTGCCTCGCTCACAAGGCCCTTCTAATCTCTTTCTGTGTTGGCATTAGTTGGTTTAATTTAATCCCTACAAACATTAATACCTAGTGACAAATTGCTCGCCAATCGAAAATAAAGTACCTAGTTGCCTAAATTATCCTTATCTTAATTTTTTAAGCATTTAACTGTTTTATTATATATTGAAAATATTGCTAAAATATTCCACGTGGCCAGGCATAAGACGGGATTCAAAGCCGCACCTTCACCTATCATCATCAGCCTATTAATATCCCCACTGCTGGGGCACAGGCCTTCCCTATGGATGGGTTAGGGAGATTGAGCCATGACCCACCATCGAGCCCAGTGCTGGTTGGTGGGTGCTAACGACTGCAGATGCAGCCGGGACCAACGGCTTAACGTGCCTTCCGAAACACGGAGGAGCTCGAGATAGTAAATTTTTGGTCACCCATCCAATGACCGACCACTGCGAAAGTTGCTCAACTTCAACGACCGCAGCCGAACGCGCTAACCACTGGCGGCATCGAGCTCCGAGCGGAATCCTTATTTGTTGATGGACTTACACTTTCCAAAGAGAAAAAGTTCGCAGCTGGATCATTGATGTTTTTCTTTTAATCCCAATCAAAGAATGCTTCAATAGATGTTTATGAAGCGCTTATATCATATTTGTGCAGAAGTTATATTAATAATTAAATAAAAATTTCCTCAGTTATAGGACGAAAATTGTGAGCAAAAACAGGATCGGATTTTTCCTCAATAATGTTGTCGACTAGTAGGTACGTATATATTGCTTGTATAGTAATGATATTAATGGATGTCATAATAATGATGATTTTGTTGAAAAATATCATTTTTTATCAGGGCCGCGGTAGCATAATTCGTCAGTGAATTCGCCCGGATAGCGAAGTGTGCGGGTACGAGTCCCGTCTGCTGCCTGGTCCGCGTGGAATTTTTCTAGTTATATTTTCTTTAGATTTAAACATCAAGCAGTTACATGCTCAAAAAATAAAAATTATAATTTGACACAATTTCGTCTTACAACCTACTAATATCTGTTGCGTGCAATTAGTTATATTGGTAATTGGTAATATAGTTTAATTTTTTAGAGTTTGATATAAGTATTTAGTTTATTTAGTAGTTTTAATCCATTTTGTGCTTTTAATGACGACCTCCGTGGCCGAGTGGTTTGTACGCCGGGTTTCATGGTGTCGCCGACTCGAGAGGTCCCGGGTTCAAATCCCGGTGGGGGCAGATGTTTGTGTGATGAATACGAGCATTTGTACTCCAGTCATGGTTGTTTAATATGTATTTCTATATAAATATACTTATATATGTACAGTATATGTATTCTATCCGTTACCCTAGCATCCCATAACACAAGCCTTACAGTGCTTACTTTGGGGCTAGGCTAATTGGTGTGAGTGTTGGAAATATTTATTATAAACAATATATTATTTTAGGAACTTTAGCTATTACTTAGTTTATTTTTAAATCTGTATCACCACTGTTAGTTTATATACATAGGATAAAGGAAATTTGGCAATACATATATTAAGTTACAAATAAACCTATTAAGAAATTAAAGTAATGAACTGACAAGTTGTATTGGTTGCGTGGTACATATCTTTTTCTTTTTTTTTTGGCCAATGTGCCTTCCTTCTGGGGCCCATCTGCCAGCGTCCCGTACTGAGAGATTTCAGCGTCGAATTGTCAGTAGATTTCTGGAAAGAAAAGGGAATATGAAGATAGGAGCCGCTGCCTTTTTTTTTTACATATCTGTCACATCAGTTTTGATGAAGTTTTTATTGGAAAGTGCACCTGTGACGGTCCGTGACGGACTGTCGCGCGCTGGAAGCCCATCTTCCACTCCAGTGCCGCTTCCTGCGACAGATGGCGGCACGTGCGCGCGCCATTGTGCCGGCAAAAACTACCCGCCATAGAGCAACGACGTGACAAAACCGTCTTTAAATTGAAAATCGCCGAATTTTGCCTTGTGACACAGTATTTATTTGGGGTCAGAATAGTTCCTATATTTATCTAAAGAAAATTTGCTGGAAAATCTTATTATGGGAGAACATATTTTTCATACAGCGGTAGGTTTGAGTATCACTCGTCTGCCTGAATTATTTGAAGCAAAATTTCTTTACAAATAAAGTAGGTACAGTTGTAAAAAAATAAATGTCAAAAAAATAAAAACATAAAAAAAAAATAAGAATTAATTAAGAAAATTTTACCAGGAAAATTATTTCTGTAGGTTTAAGCGTTAAATGCTTAAAAAAATAAGTAATATTGTAAGTACTTATATGTTTTCTTTTTCCATATGCATTTCTCGAGTTGGATATAGAGTCAAAATGTTGTGAAAGAAACTTACCTCACGTTGGACTTATACAAAATAGATTACAAATGGAAAAAAACAATTGAAAAAGCAAACTCAAACTCATTTTTTCAGTCTAGGCTGTTACAAGCTCTTGTGAAAGTCAAACGCTACGCCATCGGTTCGTAAATCTACGGCGGGAGACCTTGTACTGAGAAGAAACGGCAAGAAACTCAGCAAGGGCTATTTTTTTCTCCCTGTTTTGTTTCATACAGTGTCGTCAATTGAAAGATGACATCAAAAATTGAAAACATGTGTTGATGTCAACTTCCATCACATTAATATTATTTTGCAATCTGATTTCTAAATGTAAATGCAAATTGATTTGATTATGAAGCATATTGATATGTAAAAATAGCTAGTTGGTTATTCTATAAAACCATTTCTTCTTGGTAGGGGTACTTCATAAGCTGTATCCTAAAAGTCTAAAACTATATGAACTCCACGCGTAATTCAGAAGTTTGTCTAGTCTGCACGATTATACGTTCTGTACCCTTCATCACTTTTCGCTAAAACCAGTCGAAAACGGGGTGGCCACTTCAAAAAACAGTGCACGTGTCACCTGCTCTCGTCACCAAGTACCATCCAAGCAAGTAAGTAGTCTTGATTAACCAGCGATTTAATGGGAACTGTAGCTGTACGAATCTCGACCTAATATGAACATAAATTTGGTACAAATAATCCATTTAACCGCAAAACTACTTTTGTCAACTGAAAACTACAGCAAATTTGAACAGCGCTGTGACGAAACAAAGAGTTCTTTCGTCCGTTGTTTTAAGAGTGAAACTGTAGGAAATGCAAATTTGTTTGTGCATAAAGAGCTGTCTCCTAACGTGACCTATCTAGGAAATATTGTATTTAATCACTAAATCGTAGGTGATCATGTGGTAGGTATACAGGGCGTCCCATGGCTACCTCACACGGAGGGAAAGTATGTTAAATATCGAAGATTTTTTGGGAAAAAATGCAAATAAACGATAATGAAACTCACAAAAAAACAAAACGAAAGACGCAAGACATTCGAAAATTTATGTGTTACATTTTCGAATTATCTAATATATAAAATTCTCGTGTCGCGGTGTTTGTGGTTAAACTCCTCCGAAACGGCTCGACCGATTTTCGTGATATTTTATATGCATATTCAGTAGGTCTGAGAATCGGACAACATCTATTTTTCATCCCCCTAAATGTTAAGGGTAATCCACCCCTAATTTTTTTTTTCAATTTTAGATTTTTTTTTATGATACATCATACAAAAATAAATATAACCCAAAATTTTCGCCCTTCTACCACCAACCCCTATTTTTTATGGCGGTACGAAGTTCGCTGGGTCAGCTTATTGTTATAAATTACCGCCAATCTCATTGTAACTGTGAGTTAAAAAAGAAATACATACGTACAACAGTTTGTATATCACTTTATTGTTTTTATCACGTACCAAGACATTCCTTTCATTTAAAATGCTTTGTTTTTGCTAACTAGCAAAAAATAATCCCTATGATTAATGATTCCCTTTCGATGGTTATCATAAAATTAGTCGTGTCTTTTTTTTTCAAAATTTCACTAGTTTGATTCCCAGTGGTAGCAGGCGATTTAAAAATAAGACTGTGAATGCAGTTCTAGTTATTATTAAAAATAAAATGATGTCTTCTTTCAGTAAAATATCCTATCTTCAATATTTAATATACTTTCCCTCCGTGTGAGGCAGCCGTGGGACGCCCTGTATTATAACTGATTTCAAGCGACAGAATACAGAGTGATTTAGGCCAATTTGTAAGCATTGATTAACTTTACAAAGTAAAGATCTCAGAACCACTGCCGGATTTAGGGGAGGGCAACCGGGGCGAAAGCCCCGGGGCCTCCACACACGGGGGGCCCCCACAATAGAGACTTCGGAAAAAAAATTCTTTCAAATTCCAACTAGTAAACAACACTAGTAAACATCTTTTCGGTCCGTTCGTTAACTCAAAGATTTAATTTCAAATAATTCTTGTTTCCGTTTAGATTTATATGTGTTTGTTTAATACTAAGGGAATCTACTTGGTTCACAATAAATTATTTATTGAAAAACTCGACTGAAAAAAAATTGTTTACTTTATTTGGAAAATAATTTGGGGTGAGGTGTCCTCCGCTCCTCTGTTGCCCTGAGGCCTCTGGACCTCTAAATCCGGCCCTGTTCAGAACAGTTCATGAAAGGTTTGTGCCATTAATCATAACTGTATAATCTTCAATCGTCATTATGTAAAGGTCCTTGGAGCGACCTTAATATAAAAGATTTCAAGGAAACAAAGGTGATTTCAAAGGTCGAATGGCCAATTTGATGAATCCTACTATTATAAATTGTTTGTAAGTTTTTAGGTTTGTCACTTAATCACGCAAAAACTACTAAACGAATTTGGATGAAATTTGGCGCGCATATAGCTTATGACCTGGATTGGGTCATAAAGTATACTTTTTAATCCGATAAAAAATATTAGCTTCCTGTAGAAATCTCTAAAAAAATTAAAGCGGACGAAGTCGCGGGTCGCCGCTACTAAATATTAAATTTGAAACTAAAGATTAGACGTACTCGTGAACTTTAAAAAAAAGGTATACATAGGGCATAAAATTAAAAAAAAACTAACTAAGAAAATACGCATAATTGGTTTAAAATAAACGTGCCTACATTATTGCAGATAGGTATAAGAAGAATCATAGATGAATGTCATTGTGTATAATACAAGCCTGAGAACAAAAACTGTAGTCTACACTTCAGCTCTACACCGAAGCGAAGCGAGGGCGGGCCCCTAGTCTAAAATATTTTTTTAAGCGGTACTTTAGCCAATTACAGATACTCACTCTGTATTCAATTCAAAAATTAAAATGATAACGTGTTGTTACGCAGTGTTTTCATGTCACTCAAATGTCTTATGTCATACACTGGACAGTGACAAAACTTGGAGTAATTAATCCAAGCTTATTCTTCGTTAATTAAAAAGGAGGAAATGGTTCAATATTATATACCTACTATGCAATATAATTATATTGAATTGATGGTAAAACGAGCGGAAAATAACGCCAAAAGTCATTTTTCCAACTTAAGTAGACTCAAATAAAACGCGTTTCATAAGGGCTATCAGCATATTCTCCAATAAAACGCGTTTCATAAGGGCTATCAGCATAGTCTCCAATAGAACGCATTTCATAAGGGCTATCAGCATATTCTCCAATAAAACGTGTTTCATAAGGGCTATCAGCATATTCTCCAATAAAACGCATTTCATAAGGGCTACATAGTAGGACATCGAGGAGCTCGATGGCGCAAGTGGTTAGCGCGCTCGGCTGTGATCGTTGAAGTTAAGCAACTTTCGCAGTGGCCGGTCATTGGATGGGTGTCCAAAAATTACTATCTCGAGCTCCTCCGTGCTTCGGAAGGCACGTTAAGCCGTTGATCCCGGCTGCATCTGCAGTCGTTAGCACCCACCAATCCGCACTGGGCCCGCGTGGTAGGACATGGCCCAATCTCCCTATTCCATTCATAGGGAATGCCTGTGCCCCAGCAGTGGGGACATTAATAGGCTGATGATGATGATGATGATGATGATGACATAGCAGGGCCTACCTATCCTACATATCTAAATACTAATATCTATTACATTTACATTACACAGATGGCAAATTGGCAAATTCCTGTAGTTTTAGACTGACAGATTGTCTGTCAGCCTCAAACAACAAAAACATAGGTCTCAAACATGAGTCACGTCTAAAAAAAATGCTATGGTTTCATGGAACCACGATGCAAGTTAATCTTTTAAAATACTTTACATCGGACTTAATTGAAAATTTGACGAACAATAAACGTGTGTGAATTGGCATTGATACAAAAAAAACCTTCGGCTGGAATCAAACCCAGGCCACCCGCGTGGCTTGCGAGCTTTCTACCACTGAAACGCCGTGGTTTGTTGATAAGCATTGAGGGGGCTGATTTATTTTCTATTGGGTTTCTATAACAATTAAAATTGTATTGCGGCATGCTAAAAACAAAAGAAAAACCCTTTTTCGCTTCAAAAATGAGTGAGAATTTATTATTGCTTTAAAAGATTATAAATGCACGGTGCTTCCAAAGTTCATATACGCCGCGTTGAATTTTCGCCAAATACGATTTAGACAGTTAAAACCAGTATGTGTTTAAAAGGGCCGGATTTAGAGGTCCAGAGGCCTCGGGGCAACAGAGAAGCGGAGGCGCCCTCTCACCCCAAATTATTTTCCAAATAAAGTAAACATATTTTTTTCAGTCGAGTTTTTCAATAAATAATTTATTGTGAACCAAGTAGATTCCCTTAGTATTGAACAAACACATATAAATATAAACGGAAACAAGAATTATCTGAAATTAAATCTTAGAGTTAACGAACGGAACCTTTCGAGCTTTTTTCGCCGAAGAGTCGTTGATGATTTCGTTGAAATCGAGTTCTCAGAGTAAAGATAAAAGAGCAAAAAAAAAATATCAAAGGAAAAGATATTTACTAGTGTTTACTAGTTGGAATTTGAAAGATTTTTTTTCCGAAGTCTATTGTGGGGGCCCCCGTTTGTGGAGGCCCCGGGGCTTTCGCCCCGGTTGCCCTCCCCTAAATCCGGCAGTGGTGTTTAAGTTAAGCGCTTAAAATGGAATGACTTATTTTGCTATTATTAATCCTAATTAGCACGTAAGGTTGTTATATGAAAGAGCAGTGTGCTCTGAAACAAGTAAATACCTAGTATACGCGGAAGCATACAGAAACAATTATAATGCCACTGTTTTTAGATAGCGATCGATTTCTTACTCGAGATACCGAAATAGATATATTCCATTCTAAAATATAGTCTAGCCGGTTGTGTAACGTCTTTGATGCGGCTGTATCCGTTTTTAAAGAAATTATAAGATAAAACATTATGAAAGAAAGCGTAATCAACTTATTGTGTTGATTGCTTCAGAAAGATTTTTGGTTATTTTCGTAGGAAATAGGTATTATTATATAACAGTTTTTTTTGTAAACACCGTACAGAAAATCCATTTTAATATGGATTTTATAATATTTTTTTTGGAACAACGCTTTCATAGCTTAACTGCTGAACTTATTTGACTGATGACTGATGATGAGTTGTAATGAAGGTCGCTAGAACGCCATGGTTGATTTTAAGCACCATTTCATACGCTATAAATTTTAATTAAATTTATTTTTTTTGGCTTCATTTTGTTTCACAATATTTATCCAATTGATTTCAGTAATTTGACATTTGTATTTAATATCATTTATTCTTAATTTTTATTTTAAATGATATTTAAGACCTTAAAAGTCATTTAATTTAAGTAGGCTGCTGCTGAAAATCAGTGTCGTGGCAAATGTTGCCTCGACATAAATACTGATCCTGTTTGGCACACAATCACCTTTATGTAACACAATAAGTTATTTTTGTAATTTGTGCCAAATAAACGTTATTATTATTATTTATTATGATGACATTTCTTCTGATGTGCAAATAGGTTATTTCATGATGCCTTCACACGCTTGTTGTTTGTTAGAAACTCCAATCACGTCAAATAAAGTGCCTAACGTCGATCACAATGACCAAACACAAACAGGCTTCCACACGCTGGTGTTGGCTGTTTGCCGTCTGTTTGCTAAGCGGGTGGAGGCACCATAAAGGACATGACAAGGAAAGAAGGAAAAGTCTATCACATTTTTTAAGAAAAAAACCTTAGAGGGATGAAATAGTTTTTTTAGGAAAATTAATTTCCCGAGTCTGAGGTGGTCGCGTGGCCACCCGCTTGATGGAAATTAAATAACAGGAACGGAAAATAAAAAAAAAATACTTATATTTCCCTATGGCTAAGTTAGTTAAATATTCATCTGTAACTCAGCAAGTACCATCTGCATAAACATCATTTTTTCATACAAACCGTCCCTGATTTCAACTCTTTCAAGTTTTACAATCGTGTCATGTCTGTTCATTCTAAATTTATCAAAAAAGTTTATGTACCTAGTATAAGTTTAAGGCGTGAAAGCCTTTTGTAGAACCGGTTAAATACGAGTACGAATTGTAAAAGTTTTTATTGAACTTGAAATAATAATAAAATAATAATAAATAAATATTTCCAACACTCACACCAATTAGCCTAGCCCCAAAGTAAGCACTGTAAGGCTTGTGTTATTGGATACTAGGGTAACGGATAGAATACATATACAGTACATATATAAGTATATTTCTTTAGAAATACTCGTACATATTAAACATCCATGACTGGAGTACAAATGCTCGTATTCATCACACAAACATCTGCCCCCACCGGGATTCGAACTCGGGACCTCTCGAGTCGGCGACACCATGAAACCCGGCGTACAAACCACTCGACCACGGAGGTCGTCAGAATGAAATAGGTAAAAAATTAATATCCCGTGACTAGAAATCTAAATTAACGGACGAAAAGTGGAGTTGGTTCTTCAAAATCGGGGGCAGACCGCTTCAGCGAGGAGCGGTGGCAACTGGCAACGTGGGACTCCATACGTGGGACCCATCACCCATTGTGCTGTCCCCAGCCGGAAGAGCGCAGATTATCAGCTCGCAATTTATATAATCTGCGCGGACGCTAATGCAAACCCGTGTGCAGTTACACTGATTCAATTAGGCTTCTTCCTTCGCGTTTTTATCTAAGTACTTGCAGTTATGATTTTATTTTATTTTTTCTAGTAAACTTTTCTTTAGATTTAAACATGTAGCAGTTAAATGCTTAAAAAATAAATAAAATCATAACTATAATTGCTATATCTTCTTTCAAATGTTTAATAGGTACTTGAAAAAGTATTCATTTGACATTGTGGGTTACCTACAATGCGAAGAGATGGCGCTGCCTTGCAGCTTAAGGCTAGGAGAATTTCGACGCGGCTAATAGGGCCGTGGTAGCATAATGTTCAGTGCATTCGCCCGGATAGCGAAGGATGCGGGTTCGAGTCCCGTCCGCTGCCTGGTCCGCGTGGATTTTTTTTCTAGTAAACTTTTCTTTACTTGCAGTTAATAAGAGTTTATTGCGAAATAAATTTAATAAGCTATGGAATAGAGGAATTAAATTGACAGGTTGGTGCAGCAGTCAACGAAAACAACCTACAAGTTATCAGGTATCTTTTAGGGATATTGATATTCTTTCCGTATGTAAATGAGGTTCATAACCCTTCATTCAATACAGACGGTAAAATAGTGAGTGACCATAGAAAAAGATATGGTTTTGACATCTGTCAATCAATAAATAAAATACAATATTTGTGCACGAAAAATTGTACGAAATAATAGCTATTAATGTTGTTTCTCATTTCTGAGCAACACAATTGTTTTATTTCGTAATTAAATCTATTTATTTGTTTCTTAGGTTTTCACGCACATCACTCATTAAATAAAACTAGTTTTTACGGGTTAATGCACGTCGTCAGAATTCTGACGACGTAGCCTGTAAAGACTACGAAACGTCAATAAATAAATAAATAAAGTTTTCGTGCATTAACCCGTAAAATTACTTTTATTTAAATCTATTTACATAAGATCACATTATAAAACAACATTTATAGCTATTATTTCGTACAATTTTTCGTGCACAAATCACATATATTATATTTTATTTATTGATTGACAGATGTCAAAACCTTATCTTTTTTTTATGTTATAGGGGGCATACAAGCAGACGGCTCACCTGATGGTAAGTGATCACCGCCGCCCATGGACACTTGCAACACCAGGAGTATCACAAATGCGATGCCGGCCTTTAAGGAAGAAGTACTCTCTATTTACCCATTTACTTTACTATTTTACCGTCTGTATTGAATGAAGGGTAATGAACCTCATTTACATGTATTTTACGATTTACAGTTAAAGTAATATTTGATAATAGATACGACGTGCTGAATACACAGAAAGTAGTGCGATGTGTCAAGGCTACAATTAAAATAGTAACAGTTCCTGATTTTACAATATTCTATCTGTGCGCAAGATTTTAAAATTTCACGCACGCTAATTCGAAACTCAATATGATAAAACATAAATCTAGCAATATGATCAAGCTTACAAGAACAATGGATTGTGATTAAACTTGCAACGAATATTCGGTTACTATTCGGTATTCGGTCTATTCGGCTGCTTTTATTATATTCAGCCGAATACCGAATATCTACATATTATTCGGCCGAATACCGAATACTTAAATAATATATTTTGTCATAGAAAAATAATTGGTAAAATGAAAAATTAAAATCGATTGATTACGTATATATTCATACTTTCATTTCTGTTATATAATCATTTAAGTAGTCATTGGTACATAACACAGGTACATAATCATCTTCTGAATTGGAAAAATGGAGGATTCTATGTATTTGAATTATTGTGGTAATCAAAACTTAGAAGGGTAAGGTTCTCATTTCTTTTATAATCATTTATTATGTAGTCATTGGTACATAAAACAGGTACATAATTTAATAATTTTATATATTAAACAAGTTAACAGTTTTTAATTCATTCAGTCATGTGATGAATGGTTACATAATAGCAATAATTTAAAGTTTACGCGCCATTTTTGGTCATATCTCAAAAGTTGCTTTTGTCATTTAGCCGCATTTTAGCTTGAGGACGGCAGATTAGAACAAAACAAAGGAGCGCGAAACAATCACGTCTGTACAAGTTTTTCGCGCTAAAATCCAGCCGAATACTTTTGCCTAATATTCGGCTATTCGGTCAGGGGCCTCGCCGAATATTCGGTATACTGCCGAATATACTATTCGTTGCAAGTCTAATTGTGATACGAAAAATAAGAAGGACCCCATTAGTTTCACAGGGGTCAGTCACCTTATTAAAACTCAACCTTTTTTTATGTGGAAATCTCTCACCATAAATTGGAATGGTTTGTTTGATAAACAGTAGGTATTAATTTTTGTATCGTTCGGTATTCGCGTGACTGTTCCGATACGGCGACCCTGGTTCCGTGACGCGGCGATATTTATCGCAGATCACCGCCAATTAGTGATCAACGCTTTGGTCCCATGGCGAGAGCTTTAACGGGCTTTACCTACAAATCCATGGTGGATTTATGGCGTTGAGCAGACTGACACCTTGACTTACTTGTAGTTATTTTTGGATAAGACAGTTTCCAAACAAAACTAGGCCTTTAAGAGCTAAGTGATGTTAAGAGAGTTTATTAAAACCGGCCAAGTGCGTGTCATACCACGCGCAGTGTACGGTTCCGTAGTTGCCTATCTATGTCACTATTAATGTTTTCTTCTAAGGGATTTTCAATAGGTAAGAAATTTTCTTAAAGCAAAGTTGAACGACCACATCCCTTTCCCAGTGGGCACTTTGGGCAAGTGTCTAGGGCCCCGCGATCGATAGGGGACCCTCTCAGATCAAATACAAAGTCCTTAGTTCCTGTTAAATCATCAAACGGAAGTCATAGGGGCCCCATTATCCTAATATGCCCAGGGCCTCCAATAGGTCAAAAACGGCACTATAAACGACTATTAAAGCAACAAATCTATCTTAACCATTATAATTTTCCTTAAAATTAGCGTGAAACGCATTATTAACATGACTTTTTCCATGTTTTTCAAGCCATTAGTTTAGCTTTTAGAGGGGTACTATAAGAATACCGAACATGTCTAAGAAATATAAGTAGTAAGTATGAAAACCTTTGTTTAAAACGTTTGGTAATTTTATTTACATAAGCCTTAATTAACACATTGAAATACTTATCTAAAAATAATCTTATACAATCCTTACATATTAATATAATCTTCAAAAAGGTGTATTTTATTATTATTATTGTGATTATTTACATATAAATAACAAAAACTAAATTTGGTTATATTACCTAAGTCTGAAACGTGTTTCCAAGAAAAAATATTATGAAAATATTTTTGATCCAATAAATAGAAATAAAATTCACAAACAACCACAATATGTTTACGATATTCTAACAGACAATAGGTAATCGTAACAATCGTACAACGAGAAACAAACATCGATTGTTGCCAACAACTTCATCGACTAGATCCATTGTGTCAAACTCATCACAGGTCATAATTCGTATGGAATTTTCAGTTGCTGTTGGTATAGACATACGTACATACTGGAATTCAATTGAATCTGTTTATTATTTATAATTTTTATTATTACTAGCGGCCCGCCCTCGCTTCGCTTCGGTGTAGAGCTGAAGTGTAGACTACAGTTTTTGTTCTCAGGCTTGTATTATACACAATGACGTTCATCTATGATTCTTCTTATACCTGCATGCAAAGTCTCAGCCCGATCGGTTTAAAATTGACAAAGCTTCATACAAACTTTCATTCCCTATTTTATCCCCTTGGGGGTAGAATTGATCAAAATCCTTTCTTAGCGAATGCCTACGTAATAACATCTACCTGCATGCCAAATTTCAGCCCGATCCGTCCAGTGGTTTGGGCTGTGCGTTGATAGATCACTACGTCCGCGTCAGTCAGTCACCTTTGAGTTTTATATATGTAGATTTATGTATGTTTATAGATATGTTTTTACAAATTACTGTTCAAATGGCGGAATTAATGCATTCTCTACTATTATTATGTTTTTTATGTAGTATATATAATATCTTATTTCTATAGATATACTTTAATTTTAATAAATAATTGGATGAATTCTTTTTGCACTAACTTCTTAAGATTTTTGCTGCGGTTAACTGGTAAAGAATGATTAATGGCATAAAGTCCGCCATATTTGTTTCTTAGGTTTTCACGCACATCACTCATTAAATAAAACTAGTTTTTACGGGTTAATGCACGAAACTTTATTTATTTATTGACGTTTCGCAGCCTTTTCAGGTCTGCATCGTCAGAATAATGATTTTATTTAAAATTGTCGAGCTACCTTCGGACGACGATGCAGACCTGAAAAGGCTGCGAAACGTCAATAAATAAATAAAGTTTCGTGCATTAACCCGTAAAAACTAGTTTTATTTAATAAAGTCCGCCACTTGTACACCCATATGTGCAATAAGGTATAAATGAATAAAAAAAATATACAAAAACAAAATTTGAATAAAGGCTGGGACATAATATCGGATACTAAACGGATGGGTACATTTCTTTCCTATAACTCGTGGCCAAGGAAGTTATTTAACTAAGTATAACTTAAATCTAAAGAAAAGTTTACTAGAAAAAAATCCACGCGGGCCAGACAGCGGACGGGACTCGAACCCGCATCCTTCGCTATCCGGGCGAATGCACTGACCATTATGCTACCACGGCCCTATTAGCCGCGTCGAAATTTTCCTAGCCTTAAGCTGCAAGGCAGCGCCATCTCTTCGCATTGTAGGTAACCCACAATGTCAAATGAATACTTTTTCAAGTATTAAACATTTGAAAGAAGAAATAGCAATTATAGTTATGATTTTATTTATTTTTTAAGCATTTAACTGCTAGATGTTTGCATGTAGCATAATGGTCAGTGCATTCGCCCGGATAGCGCAGGATGCGGGTTCGAGTCCCGTCCGCTGCCTGGTCCGCGTGGATTTTTTTCTAGTAAACTTTTCTTTAGATTTAAACATCTTGCAGTTTAATGCTTAAAAAATAAATAAAATCATAAGTATAACTTCCTTGATCGTGGCATGGTTTGATATTCCATATTGCAAAATCTGAGTGAGTAGGTACATAATTTATGGACCAGTACTGATAAATGTAATTAGACGTGAATTTTGTCACGTAATTATAATACATTTCGTCAAAGCAATGACGTATGTTTTGCGAAACTGATACAGGGAAATCCTCATTTAAAAGATTTATTTTATTAGTCTATTATTTAATAATTATATTTCCTCATAATATAATTGTCAATTATTGGTTGTGGTGTACTGTGTTGTGTTATTGAGAGTTCTGCAAAACAACAAAATTTTCTGAAAAAAAACAGAAAAAAATCATTTCCTTAAAATTTAATCAGAAATCAATATATCTTTATTCAAATTGGATGTATAGTACAACTCTTTTGAATCGTCCAAAAATTTTTTTTTCCTACCACTCGTTATGGACATATTTTTTAGCTGCGGAGAAAAACGAGCGAAAAAACCTCCACAACATTAAAAGTCTAATGTAACCACATTTACAAATCATTATGTTGTTACAACGTCAATACAATTATGATTTATTTAATATAGAAAACCTGTTGGAATGATTGGAACAGTTCAAACCCAAGCATTTTTGTCTGTAATATAATCAGACACTTTGTAATAAGCTTTTTTAATAAGTGTTTTTTTATAATATCTTTAAATTTATTTACGGCTAACTCTTGGATATTGCTTGGGACTTTATTGTATAAGCGAACACAAAGACCTTTAAATGAATTATTAATTTTGTGAAGCCTAGTAGCAGGTAAAGTTAATTTATTTTTGTTTCTTGTATTAATTGTGTGAACATCACTGTTTTTAAGAAACAAATTAATATTTTTTCTTACAAGTAATAAATTTTCGTATATGTATTGTGATGCGACCGTCATTATTCCAAATTATGTCTGAAACCTTAAAGAAGCTAAAGGTTAATCAGAAATTAATTCATATCCGTAACCATATCCAACATTCCATTCGCATCCCTAGCATGTTTAAGGGTTGTGGGGAGGAGATGGTTGATGCAACACGTGTCCCTGACACATTTTGACACACTTCAACTCATATTTGCCTTCAGGAGTAAAAAGTCAATGTAATCTTCTATATATATAAAACTCAAAGGTGACTGACTGACAAAGTGATCTATCAACGCACAGCCCAAACCACTGGACGGATCTGGCTGAAATTTGGTATGCAGGTAGATGTTATGAGGTAGGCATCCGCTAAGAAAGGATTTTGATCAATTCTATCCCCAAGGGGATAAAATAGGGAATGAAAGTTTGTATGAACCTTTTCAATTTTAAACCGATCGGGCTGAGACTTTGTATGCAGGTATAAGAAGAATCATAGATGAATGTCATTGTGTATAATATAAGCCTGAGAACAAAAACTGTAGTCTACACTTCAGCTCTACACCGAAGCGAAGCGAGGGCGGGCCGCTAGTAAGACTTGACACTATAGTGTTACTTATTGCCTAGGTAAAAAAAGCAATTTCTGCTTTAATATACTTAAACAGCCTGTTGTAGCTGACGCATCAACTTCGAAAGGGATTGTCACCGTATCAAATTGAGCAGTTGTGTATTCTTCGTATGAAACACTGATCGGAATCGAAACGTAATCGCCTCGCCTCGGAACAAGCTCGTATTCCAATTACATACGAGTATAATCCTTACTCATTATTGCATAACTTAATCAGAGCAGGTCTTGAACAGCTGAGAGTCAAAAAAGAGAGTTTTCTGTAAAAGTCGCCGTTGGTCAGTCAACCAAATATTAGAAATATGGAATGCTCTTTATTGGAGAGCTCAACTGGTTGAACTTTTGTCATATCATACTTAGGTATGGTATATGATATTGCGAGACACCGCGTGCACGCAGCACGCGAGCCCGCGGCGTTGCGTGGGCCGCGAGCCAACCGTACAAGGTACGGTGACGTCACTGCTCGTAATGACTGTATGTGACGTCACACGGGCCTTTTTCGCGCGTGTCGTATGGCGCGATGGGAATGTGCTTCCTTGATCCTGATTCGATAGTAAGAGATTTATTTACTTTTTTTTATTTGTTTAGATATTAGTTTAATCTATATATATAAAACTCAAAGGTGACTGGCTGACTGACATAGTGATCTATCAACGCACAGCCCAAACCACTGGACGGATCGGGCTGAAATTTGGCATGCAGGTAGATGTTATGACGTAGGCATCCGCTAAGAAAGGATTTTGATCAATTCTACCCACAAGGGGATAAAATAGGGAATGAAAGTTTGTATGTATTTTAAACCGATCGGGCTGAGACTTTGCATGCAGGTATAAGAAGAATCATAGATGAATATCATTGTGTATAATACAAGCCTGAGAATAAAAACTGTAGTCTACACTTCAGCTCTACACCGAAGCGAAGCGAGGGCGGGCCGCTAGTAAAATATATGAATCGAAAAATGTTTAACCTTAAAAATCGCTGTATTTCTAATTTCAATTTCTAAAGATATCTATGCTAGAGAGAAAGCATTCGACACGGCCATCAGAGCCGCGGTGGCATAATGGTCAGTGCATTCGCCCGGATAGCGAAGGGTGCGGGTTCGAGTCCCGTCTGCTGAATGGTCCGCGTGTATTTTTTTCCAGTAAAATTTTCTTAAATATTTTTTTTATGTTTCATATTATTTTAAGTCTTTGTCTGTTTCTATAGACTTTAAGATATAGACTTTAATTTAAGTAAGTAGGGAGTCCCCACATTTAGTGCATGTGAAGTGTGTGAGCATGATTTGTTGAGAGTGTGGTGTGGGTATGTGTGTCGTGAGTATATGCGAGAGTGTGGTGTAGTTAAGTATGTTTTATTATGTGTATTTTTATAAAAAAAATATTGAAGTTTTTATCATTTTTATATTTTTAATTCTTTAATCTATATACCTCATTCTTTTTAAAATACTTTCCGTCTCCATAAGTTAATGATTTTAGCCATGTTGTACGATGGCAAGGAACCGCTTGTCTCGGTGGGTTGTTTCTCATTACGATGCAAACAGCATTTAGCTTACGTCCCCAATTTCGTCGTGCCAAAATCATCGTGAATCATGGAGTAAGTGACTTAGACAAATCGGTGGTATCCTGCTTACAGCTAACCGTATACCATACGAGCAAAACTGATGTACTTTATTAGCTGACATGACAAAGATGGCGATCTTGTTAGCAGGGCTTACATACTTTCCTTACTTAAATTGTTTTAAAAAATCTTAGAAACTCAAACTCATTTATTCAGTCTAGGCTGTTACAAGCTCTTGTGAAAGTCAAACGCTACGCCATCGGTTCGTAAATCTACGGCAGGAGACCGCCCAAGCTAATCCCTAAAGACTTACACATACAGACACATCTTCACGCTATGTCCTGAGCGTTGTGAAGGGTGCTTCAAAGGCTCAAAGCACTTCTTCCACATATCATCATCATCATCATCAGCCTATTAATGTCCCCACTGCTGGGGCACAAGCCTTCCCTATGGATGGAATAGGGAGATTGGGTCATAACCCACCACGCGGGCCCAGTGCGGATTGGTGGGTGTTAACGACTGCATATGCAGCCGGGACCAACGGTTTAACGTGACTTCCGAAGCACGGAGGAGCTTGAGATAGTCAATTTTCGGTCACCCATCCAATGACCGACCACTGCACGCAAAATATCAGCTGAAGTCTCTGGAGTGCATTGAGAGGCGTGCAAAGAAGCTCATCGGTGACGACAAATTGTTCGAGAGTAGATATCCAAAGTCTTGAACACAGGCGAAAAGTTGCCTCTTTATCGGTTTTTTACCGGCTACATTTCGGAGAGTATGCTTCGGAGTTACATAACTTAATTCCACCTTCACCTTTTTACCACAGAACCACTAGAGAGACGGCAAAACGCCACAGATATACCGTACAGGTCCCGCAGACTCGTACTAAACGGTTTGCTTCCACCTATGTTGTCAGAACAGCTAGGTTGTGGAACTCTTTGCCGGAATCTCTGTTTCCAGTCACCTACAATCTGGGGCTCTTCAAGTCGCGAGTGAATCGGTTTCTTCTAGGCAACCGCGTCCCACCTGAGGCTGCTACGTCGCTCTTCACCAGTCGCGTTGCCGTCAAGCGAAAGGGTGCGGCCAGAGTGCACACAGATTCAGATTCAGATTCTGTAAACAAGCGCGAGAAATAAACAGTGTAGTCTAAGCAGGTTGCCTGCTTTTTCTCGCGCTTTGTTTTCTGAGTCTGAATCTGAATCTGAATCAGGAGTGCACTCTGGCCGTACCCTTCGACTACACTATTTATTTCTCGCGCTTGTTTTCGGAATCTGAATCTGAATCTGAATCTGAGTGCACTCTGGCCGCACCCTAAGCCTATTTAATGTAAAAAAAATGTGAGTGTCAGCTCCGACGCACGACTGGAGTTTACTCCTTAAGTTCGATAGTCTAACTAGACGCAAAAAGAGTTTAACTTAAAAAAGATTGATACTGTTTGAAAGGGTAAATTAACAAATTAATGAAAATAATATACATATATAAATATATATTCATTCATTTCATATACATTGATTATATTTAACTAATCGACGAAATATTTTACATTAAACTTTTTACAATAGTCAATTTCAGATGTGCATAAATATATCATTAGGAATGTTGATAAATTATGTAATTATTATTATCAGACTATTATCATTTTTTTAAATATTAATTAAATCAACATTGTCTGCATTATTAATTACAGTGACAAGTGGTTTATGGTTATTAATGTCAATCCGTCATCTTTGTTTGTCAAAGTGCGCGACACGGGATGCGCACCAAAAACGTAACGAGGTCATTCATCGATAGATTTTACTCCTCACATTTTTCTCATACCGGGCCCCATATATATGCAAATCGATTCTTAAGGAGTAAACTCCAAAAAAAAAAGAAAACTGCGAAAGTTGCTTAACTTCAACATTTGCAGCCGAACACACTAACCACCAGCGCCATCGAGCTCCTCTCCTCTTCCACATATCGGTGTGCTACAAACAACAAAATGACAACCTAAACTTGAGTAAACAACGGATCGTCCCATAATCCGATATCGTAACACCGACGTTTCTCACCGTTTCTTGGCGATTACACAGCGAAAGGTCAGCAACGGCCAACAGCAGCCACAGAAGAGGATAAAAAAACCTCAACACCGTTCTTCCTCGTACACGGGCCGCCGTTCTGTGTTTCAAGTTCACTCGATGCTATGGTCACTTAGATTCGGTCACGATTGCGGCGCGTAAAGATGTCGCTAAAATAACAAATAAACGCGATTGCATGCCGTCTGCGGCTGCTGGGTATTTCCCGATCGCTAAAACCTTTTTATTAGGTCTATTAGTGTATTACCTTATTAGTGTATTGTTTAAGTAGTAATTAAGGATGTAGTGTTAGCATCCTCGTAAATCCTTATTCAAGCCGTTAGCAACAACGTCTGAAGAACTTAACTCCAAGTGGAGTCCAGTCAAAGGTTTAGTACAGTATAATCTCACTAATCCGGCACTATTAAAACCGGAAGGTGCCGGATTATTGGATTATAGTGAATAAGTCGTAACGAATAAAATAAAGCATTTCATAATGGAATAAATGTATGCAGTGTATTAATTTAACAAGTACATACATATGGAATTACATAGTTTTAAAATAATCCTTTAATTGAGGTCTGCTTTTGTGCAACTTGTAGTCCTTGCTTAAAAACTTTTTCTCGCATTTATGCAGGTATTGAAACAAATCAAATGCTTTTATGTGCAAGTTGGATCTTTTCATAAACTTCTTGACTTCTGGGACAAAGTCATTATGAAACCATTCGCTGAATACTTCTCTCGTGACCCAACTTCTAATTTGATTCTTTTAGCAGACTCAGTGGCGTGTTTACAAATTTGCCGCTAATAGGCTATAAAATTTTTGCCGCCCCTACTGACCTTTGAAATTCAATACGCTAGTTCACAATTATATTTATTCTGAAATTGCAACTTTATGATTTGTGTTGTCTCGTCCACATTACGTCGGCTTTTCCCCGTTAGTTTAAAAATTACTTAATTTAAATTGTAATGAATATTGAAACGATATTGGAATATTTTAAAAAAATATGTTCGCATAAGTACCTATGTTTTACAGTGCGTTTAGTAATCTTTTATATACGGATTACGGACGTCAGAGTGATGTGTATACTGTGCATTACTAAAATATTAAAATTTTTGTCACTCGTTTCTCTGTGTAGGTATATTTTGGGCCAAATTTGCCGCCTTAGGCTCCAGCCTACACAGCCTACTGGTAAATCCGCCACTGAGCAGACTGGCAGACAAATGTTCTTGAAAGCTCTGGGATTTTTTGCTTTACCAATCACTAACAAATCCAAGCGCACAGGTGTAGAGGGGCGAGGGGAGCATGGGCGGAGGGTGCCGGATTATTGAACGTACCAATCTATCAAAATGCCGGATTAGTGAGATTATTAGCAAACCAGTGAACCAAATGTTCACCAAAAAAAAAAGAGAGATTTTGTGTGGTTTCGTTTGAAATTCGTGATTTCTCGAAAACCGGAAGTGCTACGTTACTCAAATCCGGTTTGTAGTCTTATCAGACTATTCTTAACTTATAACTTAAACATTCTCTTTATCTATCTCTTACGGTTTGGCCGCTGAAACAGCACCACGGACGGACGGACTTGTCTAATAGATAAGAGACTAGCAAACCAGTGAACCAAATGTTCACCAAAAAAAAAAGTATTTAATCAATTGAGAACTTCGGAGATTTTGTGTGGTTTCGTTTGAAATAGAAATCACGTGATTTCTCGAAAACCGGAAGTGCTACGTTACTCACATCCGGTTTCTAGTCTTATCAGACTATTCTCAACTTATAACTTAAACATTCTCTTTATCTATCTGTTACGGTTTGGCCGCTGAAACAGCACCACGGACGGACGTACGGACGGACTTGTCTAATAGATAAGAGATACTGTAGTTATAATCATAATCATTTATTCAGTTTAGGCTGTTACAAGCACTCATGAATGTCTAGAAGCTACGCCATCGGTTCGTAAATCTACGGCGGGAGACCTTGTACTGAGAAGAACCGGCAAGAAACTCAGCAAGGGCTGTTTTTTTCTCCATGTTTTATTATTTACAGGTCGTCAAGTTGAAAAATTACTTCAGAGATGATTCATGAAGTCACCTTTCATTATACAATGATTAAATATACATTAATTGTTTACCTGCATTTTGATTGTAAGAGAAATACGGATTTATTTATTTATTTTATTGACGTGACAACGTCTTAAATTAGGTTGCGGCTGGGAGTCACTTATGAAAAAGTGTAACGCTCGGTAACGTTACGATGAGTCTCTCGTGTTAAGTTTAAGTTTACATGTACAATGTTTTAGTAAACAAAATATATTTCTATAGTTAAAATTTGTGCAATTCTTATTTTCATTCAATTCCTTGTTCCTATTGTGCAATTTAATTATATTCATATCAATAAATATTCTACCGAGAAAAAGACGTTGTCACGTAAAATCTTCGCCCGTAAAACCGACTTTACAGGCAACCATTTTTTATTTATTTAATTTTTGGGAGACCAACAGCTCATAAAACAGACATAGTTGAGGAAAAATTAGTAACAGAAGGCCAATTACAGGTCTCCATGTTTAAAAAACAGAAATCTTTATACTTTAACATATAAAATTAAAAACGTGCGGACAAAATAATATGATTAGTCTACATAGTAAAGAAAATTCGCCCTCTTAACAATCTTAAACAATGTTCTTTTATTAATAGCAAATTAATGTTGTTATTTAGTTTAAGTTCACAATTGTTAGTGAATAGATACTATCATAATACTCGTTCTAATCTTTATATATATAATTCTTCTGTGAGTGTGTATGTCACTGAACTTCTCTTAAACGACTGGACCGATTTTGATGAAATTTTTTGTGTGTGTTCAAGGGGATCTGAGAATGGTTTAGATTCACAATTTTGTCCGCTGGACAACCCCTTTTTTTTTTAGGGCGGTACGAAGTTTGCTGGGTCAGCTAGTTTTATATAATGTCGTAGGATGATTTTATAAATAGAATTAGCGGGAAAATCCCAGGGATTTTGCGATTAATTTTCAGGTGCGTTAACGGCTGCTGCCGCGAGCCCAAGAACCTAAAAAACCCAATAAAATACTTATAATAAGCCAACGATTCCTTTCCCAATTTTACTAAGGCGACTCTCTTGTTCACAAAAATCCTAAAATTTTCAGTAAGATTCAGTAAAGTCATCGCCACTATCTAATTATACGCGTTTTCGCTAAATCTCTAGGATTTTCGCGGTAATTCGATTTATCAAATCATCCTAAAACACAATTATATACTTATAATAATCGTTGCAATTACAATTACTTTGTATGAGAGACTGCATGAGATAAAATGTAAGATACTTTTTACTAAAAAGAAAGGGTTAAGTCGCGGTAATAATCATACTAATATTAAAAGGCGAAAGTGTGTGAGTGTGTATGTTTGTTACTTCTTTACGTCTAAACGGCTGGAGCGATTTTAATAAAATTTGGTATGGAGTTAGCTGATACCCTAGATTAACACATAGACTACTTTTTACTGCGGGAAAATATCCCTAATAAACCTAGGGACACAGCTGAGAGAGTGAGTGATAAAACAAAAATGACAACCACAAGAAAGACGATCTAGTTGACGCTACACTAAGGCCTGTATTATAGAAAGATTCTCAGTGATTGATTAAGTCTTGAGCATAGTTAGAAAGGGATGCCGCTATATATAGCACATAGCGATATCCCTTTCTAACTGTACTCAAGTAAAGATCAATACTTAGTTATCATTCTGTAATAAGGACCTAAAAGAGGTAAGATACAAAATCATTTCAATAATTTATATTTAACAAAAATGGGTGCGTGTACTTATGTAGGCGCGTGAGAAGTTATCCTTCTTTGGCATCGTTTAAAATTAGTTTTTAATTGCATGCAAATAATTAATTACAATAAATTAATAAAAAGTCTGGAAAAGGACACAGTCAATAAAGTTCCGTTTTAATTTGAAAAAATAAATAAATAATCAAAATATTCAATTAAAATGGCTACTGAATATAATTTATTAGAACATATGTGATTTGCACTTGTATGAAACTCAAACACGTATTCCGAATATACAAACTAGAAACATGTGGATAAATATTATAAATATGAATACCGATAACTGTTACTTTATTACAAAAAATAAAGATGTGGTTTTTGGTTCTACTACACCAATGGTCAAGAGATGGCGCTGTAGTCTCCTGAATCGCGCTTTGGTTCCGTTGTTCCAGATTAATAAATACTTTTGATAGGCCTTCACAATGCAGTCGTTAGCACCCACTAAATAGAGATTCTATTTCTATTTTGTTGGTAGATTTTCTTAATGTGCGGTAAACACAAAAGTAACAGTATGAAGTTGGTTGCTGTTAATTTTTTGTGTTACAGTAATGCGCGCGCATCTTAAAATTTCTCTCTCATCATTTTTTCATAACGCGCCTAAAGAAGTATAACTTCAAAAATTTCGCAAGAACACGTAATAGCAGTCAGCGTTCATTAACACCTACATTTAGCTACGTCATTATGTTCGAAGTGTGATGTGGAGCAGCGGCTGACGTCACTTCCTTTAAGCTACAGGAAGTGTGTGGGTGAATCGTGTTCCTAGCGCGGCGCCGGCGCCGGCCCTCCAGGTCAAAACAGAGACTAGGCTAGATAAATAGCTAATTTAATAACACTAGTTATTTGGTAGTATGCTATTATTATTTAGATTGATATTATTTTATTAGGTTATTTACATACAAATTGTGGCGACTTTGCACCTCATAAAAGTTGGTCCATGTCGCCATACAGCCAGTGTCTATGGACATTCCGTAAATATTTAAATTACAAAAGTTTAAAACTACTTACAAAATAGCATTATTTTAAAACTTACCTTCTTAAATAAAGAAAAAATTACAAAATAAAATATATGTCACCCCCGGTGCCACCATCAGGAATGGTGCCCAATAGGCTGGCAGCATTTCCTCGTTGGATGGCAAGGCTGATCCATTGACCAAGGTAGCTGCCAGCCTTTTGATCACCAGTTTAATTACATTTAACTTTAATATGCAGAGCAGAAAGGTAACAAGTGTTACTGTAACATACTCATCATCATCAGCCTATTAATGTCCCCACTGCTGGGGCAAGGCCTTCCCTGTGGATGGAATAGGGAGATTGGGCCATAACCCACCACGCGGGCCCAGTGCGGATTGGCTGGTGCTAACGACTGCAGATGCAGCCGGGACCAACGGCTTAACGTGCCTTCCGAAGCACGGAGGAGCTCGATATAGTAAATTTTTGGTCACCCATCCAAAGACCGACCACTGCGAAGTTTGTTTAAATTCAACGATCGCAGCCGAACGCGCTAACCACTTGCGCCATCGAGTTCCTCAACTGTAACATACTAATATTACATTAATGTAAAAGCTTGTATGTTTGTTATTCAATCACCCAAAAATGGTTGAAAATATTTGGATGAATTTTGACACTCATAAAGTTTATTACCTGGATATTCTGGATATTATATATTACTGGCCGTAACCCACGGTGTTACCCGCGGTTTTTAGGGATATTTTCCCATAGTAAAACGTAGCCTATGTGTCAATCCAGAGTGTCAGCTAACTCCATAACAAATTTTATTAAAATCGCTCCAGCCGTTTAGACGTGAAGAAGTAACAAACATACGAACTCACAAACTTTCGCCTTTATAATATTAGTGTGATTTTAATAAAGTTTATAGGATTTATTCCTGGATAGACATAAGATGCTTCGAAAATATGTTATGTTAAGTTTCTGAGGGAATAAAAAAAACTTGTAATTAACAAAAAAAATTCATCATTATTCATTGAATAATTGGATTGAAATATAATTAGTAAGTACTATTTAAACAATAATAATATATACAGGAACAATGAACCTTAAACTAAGAACCTCACAAAATATAATGTAACAACTAAAACTAAAAAACCTTAAAATATATATTAACTAAAATACATTATTAAAAGGAGTGCCAAGTTTTGCGGACAATATCGCGGGCGGCCTCTTAGTATATATGTGTGTGATATTTGTATATGCGATTCTTTATTGAGCCCTTACATCTAAATGTCTGAACTGATTTAAATGTTTATGGAAAGAATCCTTCCATCATCAGGAGTGGCTCAATGTATATTTTGATAATAAGACGATCTCGTCTCCATCATCAGGTTTTAAAAGTTTTTATTTCTTAATTTTGCAATGCGAATGTAAGTTTCAATACAAATATAATCTATATATATAAAATTCAAAGGACTGACTGCCTGACATAGTGATCTATCAACGCACAGTCCAAACCACTGGACGGATCGGGCTGAAATCTGGCATGCAGATAGATGTTATGACGTAGGCATCCGCTAAGAAAGGATTTTGATCAATTCTACCCCCAAGGGGATAAAATAGGGAATGAAAGTTTGTATGAAACTTTGTCAATATTAAACCGATCGGGCTGAGACTTTGTATGCAGGTATAGGAAGAATCATAGATGAATGTCATTATATATAATACAACACTTCAGCTCTACAACGAAGCGAAGCGAGGGCGGGCCGCTAGTTAATTCATAAATACAAGCAAAGCAGTTTATTTGCACTTTATTTTATAAATAACTCAACTTACTTTTAATAAAATCCATCAAAAACATAATGAATAATATCACATGCATAAGAAATATGATGCTCATATGTATAATGTATTTAAAGTACATGTATGCCAGATTATTATATTTTCATTTCTTAAACATTTGACTGCTAGATGTTAAAAATTTTACTAAAGATTTTTTTTCTAGTAAGAATAGGATATTTGACAAGTTTTAGAAAACGATCTCACGTTATTGACTAATGTTAATGGTGTCCGTAAAAAGTGGATATTCATCATTCTGTTGTGTATTTCAGTAAAAATAACCAAATCAAAAACTCCATTTTCAAGTTGCCGCGAAAACGTTTCTCTGGACAATATGGCGTCTTACTAGTGTGTGACGTCACACGACTGTTATTAAAACGTCAAACGATACAATGTAATGTCACTTTAACCGGAAGTTTACTTGCGTGTGACGTCATTTTAGGCTCCACCAATCCCAAGCGTTTTGGGTCACGTGACAATAGGTAAGAAAACTATTATCTTTTTCGTGGGTTTTTATTAAAATAATTATTTTTTGTAAAAACCCCTGCCAATATTCATTCTAAACACAGATGCTAACAATTGGTACTTTATTTTTAATACTGTCAAATACCCTATACCAACTCGCTCGATGTTTCAGATGGGGATTCGAACCCGTAACATCTATCCGGTCGGGTTCGAATCCTGTCTGAAACGAATTGTTTTCTAGTAAAACTTTCTTAAGATTTATACATGTCAGATTATTAGCTAAATACAAAGAAACTAGCAAACCGGTGAACCAAATGTTCACTAAAACCTGATTTTAAAAAAAAATGTATTTAATTAATTGAGAACTTCGGAGATTTTGTGTGGTTTCGTTTGAAATTCGTGATTTCTCGAAAACCGGAAGTGCTACGTTACTCAAATCCGGTTTGTAGTCTTATCAGACTATTCTTAACTTATAACTTAAACATTCTCTTTATCTATCTCTTAAGGTTTGGCCGCTGAAACAGTACCACAGACAGACGGACGGACGGACTTGTCTAATAGATAAGAGATCTGTAAGATTTCTTTTGCACTCAGTGCCAAGAGGTATTAGCTACACTAGCTTATAGGACGGACTTGCCTAATCGGGTCATATCTGCGACGACGTCATTAAGAGTCTTGAGACAGAGTGACCCATTTACGTGACATTTCGGTCAAGTAGCCGAGAGGAAAGGCCAATATCAACTAATTGCGTCCAACGTAGGTAAACCGCTAATGTGCTCGGAATGGGGGCGCCTGAGTAGGACAATGCGGTTTGAAATATATAGGCCAGAGGCCCAAGCGTGAACTTCGGCAGATCCGTAATCGTATCAGGACCATAGATAAATATCTTAAAGTCTAAAGAAAGAGACAAAGAATTAAAATAATATATATAAAAAAAATAAAGTAAGAAATAATAGAAAAAAAATGGGTGCGTGTACTTATGTAGGCGCGTGAGAAGTTATCCTTCTTTGGCATCGTTTAAAATTAGTTTTTAATTGCATGCAAATAATTAATTACAATAAATTAATAAAAAGTCTGGAAAAGGACACAGTCAATAAAGTTCAGTTTTAATTTGAAAAAATAAATAAATAATCAAAATATTCAATTAAAATCGCTACTGAATATAATTTATTAGAACATATGTGATATGCACTTGTATGAAACTCAAACACGTATTCCGAATATACAAACTAGAAACATGTGGATAAATATTATAAATATGAATACCTATAACTGTTACTTTATTACAAAAAATAAAGATGTGGTTTTTGGTTCTACTACACCAATGGTCAAGAGATGGCGCTGTAGTCTCCTGAATCGCGCTTTGGTTCCGTTGTTCCAGATTAATAAATACTTTTGATATTATAAATATGAATACCTATAACTGTTACTTTATTACAAAAAATAAAGATGTGGTTTTTGGTTCTACTACACCAATGGTCAAGAGATGGCGCTGTAGTCTCCTGAATCGCGCTTTGGTTCCGTTGTTCCAGATTAATAAATACTTTTGATAGGCCTTCACAATGCAGTCGTTAGCACCCACTAGATAGAGATTCTATTTCTATTTTGTTGGTAGATTTTCTTAATGTGCGGTAAACACAAAAGTAACGCATGAAGTTGGTCGCTAAAGCGACCAACTTCATGCTGTTAAAATTTTGTGTTACAGTGATGCGCGCGCATCTTAAAATTTCACTCTCATAATTTTTTCATAACGCGCCTAAAGAAGTATAACTTCAAAAAATTCACGCGGACCAGACAGCAGACGGGACTCGAAGCTGCACCCTTCGCTATCCGGGTGCATGCACTGACCATTATGCTACCGCGGCGCTGACGGCCGTGTCGATTTTCTCTAGCGTTTCTTAGGCTGCAAGGGAGTGGCTATCTCTTCGCATTGTGGGTAACCCACAATGTGAAGGGTTCTGGTTCGAGTAGCGTCCGCTGATTGCTCCGCGTGGGATTTTTTTAGTAAACCGTATACCCCTAGCACGAACCAATATCGAATTCGTATCGTTTGCGAGTCCGAAAAGTCATTGTCAAATGTGTACTGATTTTTAGTCCTCGTTACGTACTTTGTGCCGCTGCTGTTCAAGTTTCCATGCAAAATTTGACATTGACATTTTGGTTTGCAAACTACTCGAATTTGATAAAAGTTCGTGCTAGGGGTACCGTTCTTTAAATATAACTTTTTAAATATCATATTATTTTAATTTAGATTATAAGGTATTTATCTGTGGTCTTACGTTGTATCGATAGGTATATATAATCATCATCATCATCAGCCTATTAATGTCCCCACTACTGGGGCACAGGCCTTCCCTATGGATGGAATAGGGAGATTGGGCCATGATCCACCACGCGGGCCCAGTGCGGTTTGGTGGGTACTAACGACTGCAGATGCAGTCGGGACCAACGGCTTAACGTGCCTTCCAAAGCACGGAGGGGCTCGAGATAGTAAATTTTTGGTCACCCATCCAATGACCGACCACTGCGAAAGTTACTTAACTTCAACAATCGCAGCCGAACGCGCTAACCACTTGCGCCATCGAGCTCCTTCAGGTATATATAAAGTTACGTGCATTTAGTGCTTCAAAAAGGATTTTCACGTTTTAAGGATTTGGATGAAACATAGTCGTAATTGTTAGTATGTATATCACGTAAATGAAATACTCAATACTAAATGTTTTATTGTGTCTTTTATGATTTACAAGATGTTACAACAATTTTTATGCACAATAATGGACCCCGTCGAGCACAACTAACTAGCTTACAGAGGGAGAGCGACACCTATTTCAAATATCTGTGAAATGTTTATCTACCATGTCTATAACGAAATATTATGTGTAAGTATTTAAAATTTACTTAATCCCACTTTCCAAATAATAATAGAGGCTGTAGATAAATGAGGTCCCCTTAGGATCTCGCCGTCCCCAAACCCGGTGACGCTGTAAAGGTCATCTGCGACCAACAGCATACACACTAAAAAAAATACTATTTCACCCTCATATTTTCACTGTTTTGCGAATTGCTCATCATTTGAAAATTAACTCCCGCCTGCTTTACTGGTCGATACAAAGATAGGTTATGAATAACCGCTCAGTGTGGTTAGGACGGTGCTATCTCATGACCACAGACGCAGCTGTGAAGGCGATAAGACGGAAGGCAGAATAAGGAAAAAATATAAATTTTCTTTATTGAAAACGGGAGCAGTACATTAACATTTTAATAAAGCATGAACACGATGTCCTAAAATGCGAAAAAAGAAAATTTTCGACATTTAAAAAATTCAAAAGCAGGAAGCTTTAGCACAAACTACCCATTTATCTGTCTAAATGCATTATCTCGTGGGAAAATTACAAGTTCTACCTGCGCAAATACCACCCTGTTCTGTTACTGGTTACTAACTTTACCTACCAGTATCGCAGTTAAACAAAAGCTGCTATTCTAATTTTTTTTCAAAAGGATTTCTTTTACGTTTTCTACAAAAAAAGGGCGCGCGTTTAGAGATTTGCAGGTTCCCACAGATAACAAAAGAAATTACCCAATTGGCCATAGACAATGTGCCGCAGGTGTTATAACTATTTGTTGAAAACAAATAGAAGAAAAATATTCGGATACATTTTCGCACGCGAGAAGTTCATTGATGAAACTATGTTGTCAGCCTTTTGTGATGCTTATGAATGGAATGTGATGAATACATTTGCGTAGACGGATCCGTGAACTCGTCAATGGCCAGTCGGTTCCGATTTGTGAGTATTGTACGTAGTATCGTGTGGTTTTATTAGCATTCAATGTGTGATGGACAGCGCGTAATTCGTATGCAGTTAAACACGAGAGACGGTTTTCAATGATATGCTAGACAAATAATTAATTTGTTTTATTATCATTGCACATATCTTTTGGTAAATTTACCGCGCTAATTAGCAAGTATATCAAGGTTTTTTTTTATTAAAAAACGTGACAAAATTTTGTTGCATGATGACTGTAGCTACACCGTCAGACAGACAGACATTTGCGATATCAGTCAATATAATTGGGTATTACTTCTTTGTTGGATCCCCTTCATAAATCCTTGGAACTATTTATTAATGGTTCAGGCAATATTACTTACTACAGAATAACAAACCACTTATACATAACTAAATGACGTATGTTGAAGTGTTTGTTTTAAATTTAAGGTGGACGGGAATTCCCTAGGCGGATTTTACAATTCGAGCAGAAAATCTCTCTAAAAACTTACAGTTATTGTTGATTTAGGTAAAAAACCTTATCATCTGTACTTATAATAAATCTGTAGAGAGGTCAATTCTGTACATGAAATACATTTTCAAAATAACTATCAGGGGATGATTAGTGATCGATACTGATGCCAAAAATGCAATCACTAAAATTTTTGTCTGTCTGTCTGTCTGTCTGTGTGTATGTTCCTTATAGAAACAAAAACTACTCGACGGATTTTAACCAAACTTGGTACAATTATTCTTCATACTCCTGGGCAGGTTATAGTATACTTTTCATCACGCTACAATCAATAGCAACAGAGTAGTGAAGGGAAATGTTGGGAAAACGGGAGAAGTTACTCCATTTTTTAAGCTTCCGTCGCGGGTGCAGCCATGGTTAAAGTTACATAGAAATCATGTATGACGAAAATATTTTACATAAAATTGTCTAAAAAATATCCCGCAACAGCATATGTCTATCTTTTATTGTTGACTCACAATAACACGTGTAATAATATGAATAAAGTCATTGTTTATAGCACAAGCCTGAGAACAAAAACTATAGTTTACATTACAGCTCTACACCGAAGCGAAGCGAGGGCGGGCCACTAGTATTCAATATAACACATACCAGTTTATTTCTAAAGTTGTGGAAAAAAGTTTGCATAATGATTATCTATTGGTAGGTATTGGTTAAAAATGAAATCATCACTGGCCAGCACTCACTTGACACTTGGCATAGACAAGCGCGGTAGGCACGTCCCCGGTTTCTCACGGTGCGAGTGATGTACCTGCACAATATCTTATCTTGGTCGAGGTGTCAACAAAAGGATTGTCTCTTGGACTAATTTGCTGCATTGTGAGGCCGCTGAGCCTACAGTGACGAAATTCTTTGTGTCGGCCCTATGAATGCGTCAGGCCGAATTATTTAAAAAAACAGTCTTCATTCACAAATACTAACCAATAGAATTTGATAAACAACTGTGGAATAAAATGCTTTATTGGTATAGGAGTTATTTTGAGACATAATCATGATCACGTTCATTTTAAACATTTAAGGATAAATATTTATCATTATTTTGCCCATTTCTTAAGCTACAATAGTAATAATTAGTTCAATGTTCTTTCAATTTAAAGTTTACCTAGGACGACTAGGAGGAGCTCAGTGGCGCAAGTGGTTAGCGCATTCGGCTGCGATCGTTGAAGTTAAGCAACTTTCGCAGTGGTCGGTCATTGGATGGGTGACCAAAAATTTACTATCTCGAGCTCCTCCGTGCTTCGGATGGCACGTTAAGCCGTTGGTCCCGGCTGCAGTTCTTAGCACCTACCAATCCGCACTGGGCCCGCGCGGTCATGGCCCAATCTCCCTATTTCATCCTCAAGGAAGGCCTGTGCCCCAGCAGTGGGGACATTAATAGGCTGGTGATGTGATGTGATATTATGTCGTTTTACTCCATCTGCCCCGAACATAGCTATAAAACAAGTGTTGTTTGTTCCATATAAAAAAGATCTGTTTATCTATGGTCGTAGTGATTACCGTCCCTTTGTAACGGTTCCCTTATCTGTCTGTGAGCGCCACCTAGCTAATTCTTTGCACGTGTCCAGTGACAATGGCTAAGATAACCTTGTTCGAAACAGGTAATTTAAATATTTGAATTTGGAACATCTGTTTCGGCTCAGTATTTAGTTATCGGTTTTGAAACGGCTTCATAGAAGAATATCTGTAACACCTGGGTATAGTAATAAATAATAGATAAATATAGGCCTTTACTATTGTAGCAACAAATTCTTTGCACATGTGATAAGTAAACCTTTGTTTCAATGTGGCTATTGCTTTCTTCTGGTTGTCATTGAAGCATATTGGTCTGTTAGCTTCGTTTTTCACAAGTATTCTCACCCTGCTATGACCACGTGGTGAAATTTACCTTATTACATGGCGTGATTGTCTATGGTCTTCTATTATTACCATAATCCTTTATTTTATTCAAATATTTACTTTAAAACAACATTATGGGCCCATAGATGACTTCAGACGTATCTCTGAAGTCATTTTTTAACTTGACGACTCTGTCTATAACAATAAAGGGAGAAAAAAACAGCCCCTGCTGAGTTTCTTGCCGGTTCTTCACAGTACCAGGTCTTCCGCCGTAGTTTTGCGAACCGATGGCGTAGCTTCTTGACCTTCACAAGTGCTTGTAACAGCCTAGACTGAATAAATGACTTTTCATTTCATTTCAGATAAATACCAAATATACCAGCATATACAAATGTATGGCGGGAAAACATTATTATTGTTATTAAGCGTTACTTTACACTTGTGTTTGTAAATGTGGTGGTTAGCGCATATTGGATGGGCGACCAAAAATTTCTGTAACACCTGTATATAATAATCAGTGTTGCCAGGTCTCCAGATTTTACTGGAGATCTCCTGTTTTTCTGAAATTTCTCCTGTTCTACTGTTTTTCAATTAAATTTCATTTGAAATTACATTTTTAATGCTTTAATCATGTTTCAATGATTTTTAGCCTATCCGCCTTCGAAGGTCAAATACAACAAAAATAGGCTCATTAAGTACTTTTTTTTATGATTTTTGGTAGTTCAGCAGAATGCAGAGTTTTTAATTTTAACCAGAAGCTATGGAGACTCCTTTTTGTATTTTTAAATTGAAGTTGAATGTTTGAGTAATCCTACTAAAAACTAAAGTTCCAACTTTCAAACCTTTTTTGAGTAACTTTAAGTAATATCAGGAAGCTGAGTTATTTTTTTTATTAAAACAACATTCAAGACAATTATGTCACAAAAAAAAGACTGCAAAATACCTACTACGAAAAAAGATATGAATTTTTCAAAACTCCCTGGCAGAAAACATTAAAATTACACAAAAAAATTGCAACTCAAAAACTAAGAAAAATCGTGGAACATACATGGGGTATATTCGGATACCCCAGGTGCGAGGAATCTAAAAAAATTTGTTGACGTCACTAATTGGACCATCCTGTATAGTTAGATTTGTTTTTAGCCGTTAGCTCAAGAAAGCGAGAAGGATGTAACGCAGTAAGGTATGTATTACCATAGTTGATGGGTGTGTCCGTTCAAGTCGGACACTCACTGGTGAGGTTCCCGTGGCCTCACCCAGTGCCGTTTCCTCGCTGGGCGGAGTGCCACCAGATGGTGGATCATTCGCCCGGGGAAGACATGGACCGTCGGTGACGTGAAGGGCATCGTCAGGTTTTCAGTGGGTAGGGCCCCCTCCTCTCGGGCAGCCGCTGAGCCAACCCTCGGGCTTGCTGAGCGGGTGGCCGAGAGGAGGAGCGGAGGAGTCCCACATAACCTCGCCGCACTCTCAAGGCAGTGGGGTATGCGTAGGTAATGCATTTTCCTGACGAAAAAAAAAGGGTATTACCCACAGAACACAGGGGTGTGAGCGCCGATTGGTTCGATTGTTTGATGTCACGGCGTTTGATTGGCTAATATCTATTAGGTGTAAGTGTAGTGCGGGCGAGCCGGCGTCATCGGTTCCCGTACAAAAGGTCTCTGAAGACCCTTCTAACCTCTTTCTGTGTTCTGTGGTATTACCATAGAGCTACACGGATGCGGTCACGGAGGTCCGTGTTGCTCCATGGGCGTTACAGAACCAAGCGGAAAATGCGAAAACTATTTCATATACAGACGATCTGGCAAGAGAAAAAGAGCTTAGCCAATTGAAGGGTTTTTTACAAAAACAGCACAACTATTTAGCAACAATTTAACAGGAAATATAAAAAACATTCTCCAAGCCATATTTTTCATTTAATAACTTAGAAGTTTTGAAAATATATTCATGTTAATGTATTGGATTGAATATGCAACATTTTTTATTATTTATACCTACTGTTATGGAATAAAATTATAAAATGTAGTATGTATTAGTGTTCTTTTTGTAAAAAAAATGTGTTTATGTTATTTTTGTAAAAATAAAAGTAAAAGTTTTGGAATTAAAGACATCTAATTATTCATAATTAAGTACTTTATTGACATACAAACAATCACAGCCATTATAGAGTCCAATTAACTTATTATTTATTCTTCTCCTTCACTTACATCTTCATTATCAATATCCATATCTTCTTCCTCTGCTACAATTTCACATATTTTATCATAGATAATCATCTTGTATGGTTCACTCAAAAAATGTTTCAATCTCTGAATATCCTTAGCTTTATTAGGATTCAATGGAATTTGAGCCTTCAACAATGGACTAAAATTCAGTTCCAAAGGCAGTGGACGCTTTGTCCGTACATGGATTCTTGTCCATTCTCCAGTAAAGTTTTACTTAACCAAGACAAATGGTGGTTTTATTTTTTCACAAAAACTACTTATCTACGTTCAGATACGTAATTTTTGTAAAAATTGCACGCAGTTGTGTAGTTTTTGTAAAATATGTGTTTTTTTACTGTGCGATTCTGTGCTAATTATACTGTTTTTGTAAAATCGAATTAAACTGACTGGTGTAACTTCTTTCATAGATCATATTGCCATCATAAAAAAAATACCTTAAAATTGTTAGTTATGTAGTTTTTGTAAAAAACCCTTCAATTTTTCGCTCGATTAGGAATGATAACGTGGTATTTGAGTAAATCAAATTCTTTTTACTCCGACAGTCAGATTATCAAAAAAATATGGAAACAGAATTTTATTTTATAATAAATCTATGTTTTAAACTTTCATGGTCACTAACATTATGGTAATATAAGTTATTTACGGGATTGTTACCATGTACCTTGTTAATATCGGAAACTCGCTAAAAACAATGTACATTTTAACAATCCCGTAAATAACTTATATTACTATAATAAATCTTTATTCAATATCAATTATTATATATAAATGACTTAAATCTAAGAAATACAAAAAGGTGAAAACAACTACATAGCCCGAACTAGGGTTGTCCTGTGGTTCAGGAAAAAAGATCTTAATATAAATCTACTTTAAATAACCAATAGCATAATTAAAAAAGACATTGGTGTCGATTCTGGCGTGATTCTCTAAACTTAAAACTAAATTTAACATCAATCTCTCCTTTTTATTCCGTATAGAGAATGACAAGGATGCACTGTTGTCAAATTTAAGTTTAGGTTTAGAGAATCGTGTCACCAATAACAAGAAACCGATATACATAATCTAATTCAAACGTTTTAATAAATGCGATATGATAATTTAACCACATTTTATTTTATAAAGATCATCAAGTTCTCTGTACCTTCATATGGCATCATTTGAAGGGTTTCTCGTTTTGAAATTTTCAAAATTTTGATCAAATGAAAAATACAAAAAAGGTTGGGAGGGTGGCTCACTTCTGAGTAAAAATTGTACCAACACGTGACTTCATACGACAATTCAATTATATCTCTGCATTGTTTTGATTATGTAATAATATAATAATAATAATAACTTCATTAAAATATATTAAATACTAACCACGAGTATAGGTATGTAAATAAAATTTATTATATATACATTAATATATACAGAAACAATGAACCTTAAACTAAAAACCTTAAAAAATATAATATAATAACTAAAATATATTACTAAAAGGAGTCCCTTTAGGCGAGGTTCCAAAGATACTGGCAGCGTTCCCCCTTTGAATAGCTAGACTAATTCTTTATCCGAGGTAGCTGCCAGCTTTTCGGTCCTCTGTGATGTCGACCAACCTTTTTGCCCTTAAAACCCTTACTGCGCTAGGACCCCACGGACTAAGGGTCTCGACATCGAATGGGACAAAATCATATTCGGAGCCTAGACCCCTGTATTTGCATGCTTTAGCTTTTTCAGGCGCTTCGCAAACCGCACCAGCTCTGTTGTTGTTTCTATGTAGATGGGAAGGGGCCAGCGTGTCTGAACAGGTTGCATCCCACACTAGCACCCGGCCCATCTTCCATGGAATCAATTACATCTCTGCATTGTTATGATTATGTGAGTAAAGAAAAAAAAAGTGTCCAATATTTTTCATAATGTGCCTGATAGACGAAGAAAAATACGTTAGGCATCCTCCATATTGGGGTACATTAGGGCCACTTGGTGGTATTGTGTTTCTGCTTGCTAGTACTCTCTTGGGACCCCACGACAACGGCTAACTAGAGCCGTGGTCCGAGTCTCAGAGACGCCCTCTAGTTGAGCCGACCCCCTCAGGTTCGAGTGGAGACCCTGCGGCTCCGCACTAAGCAGTGTAGAGGTATTCGCAGGACTTTTTTAGCGGATATTATGCTGTAAAGCGCCCGTAAGAGTTGCGGGGTCCTCGGTGGGTAGCCACTGAGGGGTCCGTAAGACTTGCGGGAGCCAGGTGTGAGGTCCGTTCGGCGGTGTGCCTTTTAGAGGCGCCGTCGTTTGTAAAAAGCTTTTTACCTGCGTCAAAAAAAAAAAAAAGGGCCTCCAATAGGTCAAAGACGGCACTGCTGATGACAGACGAAAAATACCGTTCCAGCCATCCTGGCTGGCCTGAAACCAATGTTAAAGAACATATGCTTGCTGTTCTCGGAATTTCTTTGAAATAATATTACGTTCAGCTAATCTATATCATAGTTTCTTATAAATACGAAATCTACGAAGGTGATTTCACAGTGGCAACCGTTGCTTAGCAGTTTAAGTAGCACCAGGGCATTATGGACTGCCAGAAATCCATCTATTACGAATTTACATAATGCATTTCACAACAAAACCGAGTCACGTTATATGGAATAGATAGGCGAATTACACGGAAATTTGCGTCCACGACAGTTACTTCTTACGTCAAAGTAAACATGAAAAATAAATACAAAAAATATAGATGATTTGTTTCGTGCTCTGAGAACGGTTGGTTATTCAAATTGAACGCAATTGAATGCAATATCTTTTGTTCCAATGAAATTATTTCAATTTTATATAACAACTAGCGGCCCGCCCTCGCTTCGCTTCGGTGTAGAGCTGAAGCGTAGACTACAGTTTTTGTTCTCAGGTTTGTATTTTACACAATAACATTCATCTATGATTCTACTTATACCTGCATGCAAAGTCTCAGCCCGATCGGTTTAAAATTGACAAAGTTTCATACAAACTTTCATTCCTTATTTTATCGCCTTGGGGGTAGAATTGATCAAAATCCTTTCTTAGCGGATGCCTACGTCATAACATCTACCTGCATGCCAAATTTCAGCCCGATCCGTCCAGTGGTTTGGGCTGTGCGTTGATAGATCACTATGTCAGTCAGTCACCTTTGAGTTTTATATATATACATTATTGACATTGTCACATTAGGGGCTAAATGTGTAACATTAACGCTCCGACTGTGGAAGACTATAAAAACCCCCGTTAATTTCTGCCTTTCAGTATGCATCATCCCCTTCTCAGGCAATGATCGCTTCAGATGAAGCTTGTAAGGCCCTTTCGGCCATAAGCATGAACTACGGGTGTGTATTAGTCGGTAGGGGTCTGACATACATAACCTTGGAGCCGGCTGTAGGGTACCATGAGGATTTCACACCCGCTCCCTCGCCGGGGAGGAAACAAAAAAATAACTGCAGATGTTACATCACTGGTGCAGTCAATTCTCTGTGAAGTTTCATTTTGAGCTGCATTTTGTGATTTTATGTGTGTTTGATTAACAAACGATATTGGTTGGTATTGGGCGATTTTATAACCACATTCTTAGCACATTTGCATGTAGTGAAAATGCTAATATAGTTGTGGATATTAATACCACAGTGTAATATAAAAAAATCGATCTTTACAACATAGATTTGATATTATGTTATATAAACAGCTTCGATCAGTCTTTGGCTGAATGTTACTACACCCATAGCCATTAAAAATGTGTAAATTCGTATGTTTTCCAAACCGGTAAAATTAAAAGTCCTTTTTAAAATTAATATATTATACAAAGGTGTCCGTTAAATATGTCAATATTTTTTGTGCATTTGGGCCAATTCGAGCAATCTATTTAATTTTGAAACCAAACAAGAACGTATCAAAAACTGATTTTGAAATTTTGTAGTTGAAATGAAATGACGTGCTGTGTACTGTGATATGACGTTGTTACCTGTATGTTCACACTTATTGTATTTTAAACAATGCGTAAATGCTTATATTTACAATTACTAATCCGAGTACACACTTATAAGTATGGTCACTTATCCATCATTACTCACTATCCGAAGATAAGTAAGTACTTACTCATTTAGCTTTACGCAAATTGTTTTTCCCTAAGTAAGAAGTCCCTAAGTCAGTATTATTGCAATTGAAAGATAAGGAAATCATTTTACAGTGTCAATGACTAATAATTGACGAACACGATATATTTAAATAATAACAGAAAAATCGTACTTCTATATATATAAAACTCAAAGGTGACTGCCTGACATAGTGATCTATCAAGGCACAGCCCAAACCACTGGACGGATCGGGCTGAAATTTGTCATGCAGGTAGATGTTATGACGTAGGCATCCGCTAAGAAAGGATTTTGATCAATTCTACCCCCAAGGGGATGAAATAGGGAATGCAACTTTGTCAATTTTAAACCGATCGGGCTGAGACTATGCATGCAGGTATAAGAAGAATCATAGATGAATGTCATTGTGTATAATACAAGCCTGAGAACAATAACTGTAGTCTACACTTCAGCTCTACACCGAAGCGAAGCGAGGGCGGGGCGCTAGTTTCATTATAAATGTAAAAGTATGTATGTTTGTTAATCAATCACGTAAAAACTATTGAACGGATTAGGATGAAATTTGGTGTACGCAAATTTTATCCCGAAAAATGTTAGGTTCCTATGGAATTCTCAAAAAAACCCTAAGTTAACGCGAACGAAGTCACGGTTTGTCGCTAGTAATTACTAAAGCGTTAGCGTCTTCATAGGATGGGTGCCCAAAAAATTGTTATCTCTCAGTCCTCCGTGTTTCGGAAGGCACGTGAAACCGTCCAGGCTGCGTCTTCAGTCGCCAGCACTCATCAATTCCCGCTGGCTAATAGTGGTAGGTCTTGGCCCATCTAGCTAGCTATGAGCATTAAGAACATTAAATAGACTGATCATGGTTTCTGATCAGTGTCCTGATATTTTTGGACCGTTTGGCTGTACGATCAGAAAGTCTTTTTTTTTCTTTATGGCTTCGCACGGTTTGTGCATTTAGCCAATGTCAAGTGTAAAATGTTTACATATTCTATAGCACTCGTGGTCAAAATATTAGTCAAGTCAAAGTAAGTGGCAGTCAAGTCAATCCCCCTTTCCCATGTTTCAGTAAATGTGTAGGGATTTACTGGAACCTCCCCGTGGACTCCTTGAGGGAACGTCGAAAGACACTTTCCGCTATTTTGTTTCACTTGCCAACACTTGTGCATGTTTCCGAACACTTGGTGGTTAATAATCCACCATTATTAGACACTAACATCCGCCACAACACAATTTTTAACAAGAAAAACAAAACTGCTAAAGTGACGCTTCCCGATCCCGCCAAAAAGTCCGCAAAAGTCTTTATTAAATAAGGAAATTCAATTCTTTAGAATAAATATCTTGTTAGGTCAGTTTGTTCATAACGTGGGGGCAAAATACAAATCGGTTGTCAGCTCACAGAATTCTTTAATTTTGATACATAAAATTTAATTTTTAATTAGCGCACAAAGTAAAACAAAAGGTGGAAATAGGTATTCAATCGCTTAGTAAGTTCTTCTTGGTAGGATATCTCTATCGGTTACTTCGAAAGCGACTCGAATTCAGGTAACGTTATGAATCAGAGGAGCATCCTGTTGTTCGTGTTATGTCGTAGTATTATTCCATTGAATCTCATTGGTAAATTGTGTATGATTGCTGGCAGGAGCGCCAGCGCCGGCGCCTCGTCTGGTGCGGCGGGCGGCGAGCGCGCAGAAAGGTCAGCACACATCAGTACCCCTAGCACGAACCAATATCGAATTCGTATCGTTTGCGAGTCCGAAATGTCATTGTCAAATATGTATGCTGTTCAATTCAATTAAATTTTTGGTGATTATGGCTGCGTCTCATTACGTGACGATTCTGCCAACGTCTGGGTTAAAGAAGACAAGGTATATACTGAGCCTGTACGGTTTGCTGCTGTTCAAGTTTCCATACAAAATTTGACATTGACATTTCGGTTTGCAAACTATTCGAATTCGATAATGGTTCGTGCTAGGGGTACAGAGCTACGTCAGAATCTGTTAAAAATTTAATTAAAATTGTTTTATTTCTTAACCATACATCTGGTTATATAGATAAAGGTAGACTCTTTTTTTAAGTGTAAAGACACCTGTAACAAAAATAACAATCTATGATTGCAAAGCACCCATATTTTTCCCAGAAGTTGTATAGGGATGATGACTATTATTTTTTCTTCGTTTATCAGGTAGATTATCAAAAAGTATTGGACACGTATTTTTTCTTTTTTCACATAATATAAACATTGCAGAGATATATTGATTTGAAAAGTCGCATGACGTCACGTTTTACAATTAAACAAGTACAACTTTCACTCAAAATTGACGTCACGAGCCCCTACTCCCAAACTTTGACGCGCTATAACTTTGTCATTTTGTGGTAGATTGCCCAAAGAAAAAATACGTGTCCATTACTTATTGATAAAATCTACCTGAATCTATTATTTTTTGATCATCTAACTGACGGACTAAATAGAATTTCGTTTTCTGCACCCCGTCATCACCCCTATTGCAGTTATAACTACCTGCTACTACACACATTACAATGTGTGTGTGATAAATAAAATATATCTTATCTATTTATGTAATGCGCGATCGTCAACTACTGCTACGATCAAGTCCGACCACACAATATTCATCCGTGGCGCCTTAAGTCGAGACGGTGCTGCATGCTTGTGGAGTGCCGGGTGGCTCTAATGAGCGCCGATCTTTATAGTTAAACAATTTTACCAGGACCCTCATTGTATATGTCAGGATATTAGCGATTTGCGATATTGTTATTACTGTGTTATATCTACGTTACCTAAGAACAATCACAAGAACAACTCTACAAAATCTTAGAAAAATCGCTATAACATTTCGCGTGTTTCGGGAGGTATGTTTAGCATCTGTTTAGGGAATAAATGTGCCCCAGCAGCAGTGTTGCCAGGTCTCCAGATATTACAGGAGATCTCCTGTTTTTCTGAAATTTCTCCTGTTCTACTGTTACTCTTGTCTTTCTCCTGTTTTTCTCAGAATACGATTTTCTTTTTTAAATTGTATGTTGAGTTGCATTTTCGGCCATTAACAATGTAGGTAACCTTATTAATTTTAAAATACTTTATTATATAGTTATTGTATTGCGGTACAAGCCACAGAGAAACACATTCGTTACAGCTCTTTCCATACATCTACTGTTTTTCTTGTAGCTCTTTCCATACATCTACTGTTTTTTTTTATAACCCTCCCGATTTTTTGAAATCGGACCTGGCAACACTGCCCAGCAGTGGGGTTTGTAGGTTGGCATTCTGGATAGTGGCCATTCCCATATTAAGGGAATAAAAGATTAATGTATTGGGGAAGTCATGGCGATTGCAACAGTGCCGAAATATCGGAAACTCGCTAAAAACAAGGTACATGGTAACAATCCCGTAAATAACTTATATTACTATAATGTTAGTAACCATGAAAGTTTAAAACAATATAATATTATCGATAATTATACATAACATACATAATTATTAAAAATGTTTATGTTGTGGGAAAATATATTATTGTGTGTAGAGGAAGAGTTAGCACGCTGAAATGGCAATGGGCAGGCCACATCGCTCGAGGATCTGACAACCGTTGGGTAAGAAAGGTCCTCGAGTGACGACCACGTACCGGACGACGCAGCGTGGGGCGGCCCCCAACAAGGTGGACTGACGACATCGTCAAATGTGCTGGGAGCTGCTGGATGCGGATAGCGCAGGACCGCGCATTGTGGCGTTCTATGGGGGAGGCCTATGTCCAGCAGTGGACGGAGAAAGGCTGATGGATGGATGGATGATGATGTGTAGAGGAAATGACGATTGTGGAAATACCAAGTGCAAAACCATAGTTCGGAGATTCACCAACTCCGGATATGCTCTGGGAGTGACTTTTATATTTGCTGAAGTATCAGTATTTTTTCGCTTGAATTTAATGTGTACTAAACCCACAGATTATTGCTTTCGGTCAGAAGACAAACATCGGATTTTAAAATTAGACTGTAGTTAGTAGCTTGAAACAAAATTGTTATGCAGGTTAAAACGTGCAATCTTAACGTCACTTCACGGTGTATTTTTTTACCTACAAGATGAGAATTTAGCCATCTCAATTATTTACATGATAATCCTTATGACTATTACATGGGAGCGAGGTGCAATCATCATCATCAAAAAAGGCGATAAAATTCTTTACGCCGAAGTTTTTTTTTGTATTTTTTTTATAGGTAATACGTGTGTGACGAGGTTGAGGTGTGATTGAATGATTGCAGTTAGTGCGTCGTTGCCTCGTTGGTGCTCGCGTAACTACATGTACAGTAGTGAGGGACATCCTTATCAGCGCTCCTGCGCATGACTCATTATACTGACAACCTCGTAGATTTTCCTTGGACCTCTAAATTGCCAATCTAAAGGCTGTAATAGGAAAAATCGACCTAAATATGTAAATATTTTTGTTTTGTCTTCTTTACATATGTTTTTTTTTATACCGACACTGACACCAAATAGCCTAGCCCCAAAGTAAGCACTGTAAGGCTTGTGTTATAGGATACTAGGGTAACGGATAGAATACATATACTGTACATATACAGGCTGTGACAAAAGTCCGAAATAAAACTTTAGGGTTTGGTTGTGTTTCTTGTATAGAATTACCTACGAAAGTTTGACGCCTTTCAGACCACTTATATTTTCTAATTAAATTAATAAAAATATCGTATCACACCTGCCTATAACAACCCTATAAATGCGTACGATTACTACTACCTAAACAGACCCCCCTCTCTCCCCCAGGCGCCCCTGCGCTCCGCTCAGATACTTACAAATTTTTATTTCGGAATACATACCTACAAATTTTATTTCGGAATTCTGTAACATCCTGTATAAGTATATTTATATAGAAAATACATATTAAACATCCATGACTGGAGTACAAATGCTCGTATTCATCACACAAACATCTGCCCCCACCGGGATTCGAAGCCGAGACCTCTCGAGTCGGCGACACCATGAAACCCGGCGTACAAACCACTCGGCTACGGAGGTTGTCAAATAAATGTAATAATATGTGCCAAGATATTGGATAAATAAACCCTTGATAAAAAAATGTGTGCACGGATCTACAGTGAAACTTCTTCTCTTATATAATCTAATATTAGGTGGTGCATAAGGCATTCGGGAATGGAGCAGCACAAGCATCACTCTCACTCACTATCATCATCGTCATCATCATCATCGACCCATGCTCGTCCACTGCTGGACATAGGTCTCCCCTAATGCACGCCACTGCTCCCGATTTTTTGCCACTCTCAACCAGCCCACTCCAGCCAGCCTACCAATGTCATCATCCCATCTTGTCTCACTCACTATCTTAATATATATAAATCTCGTGTCACAATGTTTGTCCTCAATGGACTCCTAAACCACTGAACCGATTATTATAATCGGTTCGCTCACCATGTGCAGTTCGATCCAACTTGAGAGATAGGATAGTTTAAATCTCAAATTATAGTCGCAATTTTAATTTATTGCAAATTAGAAAAAAATCCACGCGGACCAGGCAGCAGACGGGACTCGAACCCGCACCCTTCGCAATCCGGGCGAATGCACTGACCAATTATGCTACCGCAGCCCTCACGGACCTCACGGACGGAAGGGTGCGGGTTCGAGTCCCGTCTGCTGCCTGGTCCGCGTGGATTTTTTTCTAGTCACATTTTCTTTAGATTTAAACATCAAGCAGTTACATGCTTTAAAAATAATAAAAATTATAACTATAATTGCTATTCCTTCTTTCAAGTGTTTAATACTTGTAAAAGTATTCATTTGACATTGTGGGTTACCTATAATGCGAAGAGATGGCGCTGCCTTGCAGCTTAAGAATGGCTAGAAGAATTTCGACGCGGTGCGTGAGGGCTGCGGTAGCATAATTGGTCAGTGCATTCGCCCGGATTGCGAAGGGTGCGGGTTCGAGTCCCGTCTGCTGCCTGGTCCGCGTGGATTTTTTTCTAGTCACATTTTCTTTAGATTTAAACATCAAGCAGTTACATGCTTTAAAAATAATAAAAATTATAATTATTGCAAATTATTACTTTGGGGCGGTACGAAGTTCGCCGAGTCAGCTAGTATATATATACGGAGTGCCACGTCGGAAACCTCCTCGTGTGCCCGGTCCATTTCTTGTCCCTTGGCAGTCATGCCAGGGGAACGGAAATGGATTTGGGACGGTGCACTCTGGGCGCCTGCGTAATGTCTCCCACTGAGGGTGCTGTTACGGAGGTGTCGGATATCCGACAAACTCGTAACCCCGTACATGGTGCGGGGCCGAGGGCCGCCAACTTTTTCTGAGGGCAGGGGGCCGCGAGGAAGAAAACCTCTCTAAAAAATTACCCGGTGGGGGGTCACCAAGTGGCCCCGGAGGAGGAAGGCAGTTCGCTGCTCTGGAGGAGCTCGCAACCCCGTACGTAGTGCGGGACCGAGGGCCGCCATCTTCTTCGGAGGGTGGGGGCTGCGAGGAAGAAAACCTCTATAAAAAATTACCCTGGTGGTCTCGGCTGGTGCCCTGGGCATCCTGGGTAGCAGCAGCCGAGTCAGCAGAGCTCCCTGCTCTGCTCGGGGGGGGGGGGGGGGGGGTCTGAATCTCGGACAGGGCGATTGTGATGCAGCGGCACCACATTCGGCCATCCCGTAGTCCTGCACGTGGTGTGGGAATGGGGACCGTCACTCTGAGTGAGGGTCATGAGGAAGGACACCTCTTTAAAAACCACCCTTAGTGTTTTGTGTTGTGGGGCTGCCTCGCCCCTAAGAGGCACCACCCAAAATGGCAAGTCTGAATACACGTACAATTCCCCAGGTGGGTACCTGCGACTGCGGGGAGGCCCACCCGGGAGCCAAGGCTCCCGGCAGCTCCAAGAATCCTGGGGGGAGCAAGACCTGCCCATCGGCCAACGCACTGAGGCCGCCTCTAAACTGTGCAAAAGGGGGGGAGGGGGTTGTTGAAGGTGAGGAGAAGAGAGTAGTTGTAGAAGGTGAGGAAATGATGGGGATAGTAGAAAGAGAGAAGGGGGGGTGATAGAAGATGAGGTAAAGAGAAGGGTTGAGAAAGAAGGAGGAAAACCCGAGAAGGTCGGGGAAAAGGACGAGACCGGACCTGCGGATGGGCTGAAGCCTACTCCGACGACCTCGCAAAGCCAGGAACCTACTGCGAGTCACGATTTTGTGAGGCCCTCAGCGCCTAGAAGAGAGATTAGGACGAAGAAGGGAGAAAGTAGGAGTACAGTGGAGAGATGGGACTCCTGTGAGGGGAAAGCGAGAAGCAGAAGCAGGAGTAGGAATAGAAAAGGGGAAGGCTTGTACCTCACAAGCTCGGAAAGGGCAAGTGACAGAGAGGAGGAGCTAATCACGGAGAGGCTCACCAGATCCAAGACGAGAGCCAAAATTATGGCCGGCAAAAAGAGGCCAGGCGAAATGGACGCTCTGGACGGAGAAGCATTAGATGGTGTTTCTGCTGCACTACCCAAAATACATTCTGCTGGCAGGGGTAAAAAGACCGGACAGCACGTTGGCATTATGGGAGGACGCAAACTCGGCAAGAACTTAGAGCTGAACGAGCATATCGAGGAATACGACCGAGAGATGGGAGGCAACGGATTCATTGGAATAGCAGTCGGAACCAGCGAGGAAAGTGAGGAAAATGCGCCGACCTGAGAGTCACCGGGATAGACGACTCTGTTGAGCAAGAGGACCTCAGGGAGGCTGTGGCGAGGCTGGGAGGATGCTCCGCGGAGCAGATCAGGGTAGGAGCCATATTTCAAGGTCCGGGCGGCCAGGGGATTTCAACAGTAAGGTGCCCAGTATCGGCCGCCAAGACAATTGCCAAAGCAGGCAAAATGAAGGTAGGGTGGAGTCTAACTAAGGTCCGGCTCTTGGACGTTCTCCCCATGCGCTGCTTTAAGTGCATGGGGACGGGCCATACACGTCAGATGTGTAAGGAGGAGGTGGACTACAGCAGCTGCTGCTATAGATGCGGAAAAACGGGTCATAAAGCAGCTAGCTGTAGGGCCCCACTTAAATGCAGGGTATGTGCAGAGGCCAACCTACCCAGTGGCCACCTAATGGGAAGGAAGAACTGCCGGCCTCCAGGAAAGAGACCGAGACACGAGGTGCCCGTAACAGGGCCAATTATGGAGGGGGTAGAGATAACGCCGCAATGACAAGTAGGGACCAGTGCAAAATCATTCAGGCAAACCTTAATCACTCCGCCGGAGCACAGGACCTCCTCCTACAGTCCGCGACGGAGTGGGCACTTGACGTTGCAGTGATTTCAGAGCCCTACCGCGTGCCGTCTGGATCAAACTGGGTAGGTGACCTAGACGGCACAGCGGCCATTGTGGCACTAAATCACGGGGGTCAGTCACCCTCTCTAGTTGTGAGGGAAAGAGGGAGAGGGTTCGCGATAGCCACATGGGGGGATTTCACCTTCGCCGGGGTATACTTCTCCCCCAACCGAACCACGGCACAGCTAGAGGCATGGCTAGATTCCCTGGAGGCGGCGGTCAGAAGGGCACCAACTGACAGAATTGTCGTACTCGGGGACTTCAACGCCAAACATATGGCGTGGGGGTCCCCGATCACGAATCACAAGGGAGAAGCTGTACTGGACTGGGTAGCAAGACTGGGACTGGTCATAGCGAATAGGGGCACGGAATTCACGTGCGTGAGGCCACGGGGAGGTTCCATAGTGGACCTGACCTTCATGTCGCCCGCACTTTCCCCTCGCGTCCAGAACTGGAGAGTGGTGGGAGAGGTGGAGACGTTATCGGACCACCAGTACATCCGGTTCCGAATCTCCCCCCCGCCACACAGGCAGGCACAAATGTCCCAGGACAGACGGGCGCACTTCCCGCGGTGGGCAGTCACCCGGATGGACCCTGACAAGGTGGAGGAGGCAGCAGCGATTCAAGCCTGGAGTCTGGACGCTGATGACTCCCAAGGAGTGGAAGAGCGGATGGCAAGGTTTAACCGGGCGCTCAAAGCAGTCTGCGACGCTGGAATGCCACGAGTCAGAACCCCCTCGACCAGGACTCAAGTTTATTGGTGGTCAGGGGAGATTGCCAGACTGCGGGCGGCATGCCTACAGGCAAGGACGCTCCTTCGACGATGCCGAAGAAGGGCGAGACGCACACATGGGGAGGAGGAGAGGCTCAGAGAAGGCTACAATAACGCGAAAAAGGCCCTCAAGGAGGAAATTTGCAGGTCCAAGACTCAAGCCTGGGAAGAGTTCCTAGCAGACCTGAACAGGGATCCTTGGGGGAGGCCTTACCGCGTAATAAGGAGTCGAACCAAGCAACAGGCCCCCGCTACCGAGACGTTGGATCTGGAGCTACTCGAGGGCGTCGTGTCGGCGCTGTTCCCGGCAATAGTGCCGGAAATAGCGCCACTGATGGCCCCTCTAGAGTTAGCGGACCCGGACCAAGCGGCACCGGCCATATCGGCAGAGGAGTTAAGGAGGGCAACTGACAAGTTGCGTACCAGGAGAAAGGCCCCGGGCCCAGACGGTGTACCGGGTCGCGTCCTCCTACGGGCATTGAGTCACCTGGGCGAATATTTCACTTCGATACTGGACTCATGCCTGCGGGAGGGCCGATTCCCGGCGGCCTGGAAGAGGGGTAAACTTTGTCTCCTACACAAAAAAGATAGACCACTTGATTCCCCGACGGCTTATCGCCCGGTGGTGCTGCTGGATAAGGCGGGAAAGGTATTCGAGAGGATTCTCTCGGACCGCATCGTCCAGCATCTAAACACCGTGGGCCCTAATCTGTCGGGGAACCAATACGGTTTCAGGAGAGGGCGCTCCACCATCGACGCCGTAATGGAAGTTAAAAGGGAGACGCAAGCAGCGGTTGGCAGAGGGGAGAGGGTTGTCGCGGTGTCATTGGACATCAAAAATGCGTTTAACACTCTCCCCTTTGAAGTTATAAAAGTGGTACTTAGGTACCACCAGCTCCCCGCCTACCTAGTAAGGGTAATTGAAAATTACCTAGAGGAGCGGGTGGTACAATACGTGCGGGCGGACGGCTCTCTAGCGTCGAGAGGGATGGCCTGTGGGGTTCCGCAGGGGTCGGTCCTGGGACCGCTCCTGTGGAACATGGGCTACGATTGGGCTCTCCGTGTGGCCCTGGTGCCCCGGATAAGAGTGCTCTGCTATGCAGATGACACTCTTGTCCTTGCCCGGGGCCGGGACTACGGGGAGGCCAGCCGTTGCGCAGCGGTAGGGGCTTACATAGCCATTGCGCGAATCCGCGCATTAGGACTAGAGGTAGCGGTCTCTAAGACTGAGGCCATCATGTATTATGGCCCACAGGCCAGACCACCCGCAGGCGCGAGAGTACTGGTGGACGAGCAGTGGATACCCATAAAGCCGCACATGAAGTACTTGGGGCTGGAGCTCGATGGGAAGTGGCGGTTTGACTACCACTTTAAGCTCCTGACCCCGAAGCTGGTAAGTGCGGCGGCGGCATTAGGTAGACTGCTCCCAAATGTGGGGGGACCTGGCGCCAGCTGCCGAAAGCTGTACGCAGAGGTTATAAAAAGCATGGCACTGTACGGTGCGCCGGTGTGGGCGGACAGCCTCAGCGCGGTCAACAGAGCAGAGCTCAGAAGACCGCAAAGGCTGGTGGCCATAAGAGCGGCACGGGCGTACCGGACAGTGTCATATGAGGCGGCATGTATCCTCGCAGGGATGCCCCCCTGGGATCTGGAAGCACTCGTGCTTGCAGAAGTGTACCAGGGGAGGATCCAGGCGAGGGAAAGGGGAGAGCGTGCCACAATAGAGGAAGTAGCAGGCATACGCAGGGAGGCAGAAGAAGCGCTCAGGAGAGGCTGGAAGGAGCGACTCGACAACCCGACGGCGGGGGGGAGAACAATCGGAGCGATTCGGCCGGTATTCAGAGAATGGTTGGACAGGGGGAGGGGGACGCTTACCTTTCGATTGGTGCAGGTACTTTCCGGGCACGGATGCTTCGGAAAGTATCTGCACCGGATCCAGAGGGAGGCGGACTCCTCATGCCATGAGTGCGGCGATGCCGAGGACACGGCGCAGCACACTCTAGAGGTGTGCTCGGCGTGGACTCGGCAGCGTAGCACTCTGGCGGAGACTGTAGGGACGGACCTCTCGCTGCCCGGCGTGGTAAAAGCCATGCTGGATAGCGACGGGTCATGGCAGGCGGTGGTCTCCTTCTGCGAGGATGTCATCTCGCAGAAGGAGGCTGCGGAGAGAGTCCGCGAGGTGCAAGCCCTCGCGGGCTCTCTTCGCAGCAGAAGGGCGAGGGGGAGGAGAGGCAGGCGCACACTGGCGCATCTTCTGCCACCCTGACAAAGGGGATAGCCCGCAGAGGGGCAAGGGGGGGGGGGGCTGGGTCACGTAGGGACCCTAGGATGGTCAGCACGTCGAGTGCTGAACACCGATCAACGGTCCTTTTCAGGACCAGGGTAGGAGCATCACCCCACAGTGATTCTGATCATTGCGATTGGCGGTAGATGCTCAAAAGGCCCTTCTTAGGGCCAAGGGGGGCGGGAGAGGGACGGAGAGAACTACGCTCTCCCTCCCACTCCTGTGAGAGCCGCGGGTCTGCCCTGGGGGGGGGGACCGGCCTGCATTGCACAAGCTCTCTTGATGCTGGTGCCCCTGATACTCCGGGGCACCTTCATCGGGGTGGGTCCGTTCGCGGACAATCACCTTGCGGGTGCGCGGACAGTCGGCAACGGTTGCCGCGACCACGCCCACACTCCCGGCGTGCATTGGGGGGACTGCGGTCCTCAGAATGTACGCCGGGTGACCGGTGCAGGAGTATTGTCTGGTTTTTAGTGGCCCTGTTCAGGGCGTTAGGTAGGGCCCTGCTCATTTCACCCGGCCTAAGGGCCGGCTGAAATGAGCAGGGAGGAGTCCCACATACCTTCTTCTCGCTCCCCCGGTGGTTGAAGGATGCGTAAAGCATTTCCCAGACAAAAAAAAAAAAAAAAAAAAAAAAGCTAGTATATATATACGAGTATTGTCGCATGTGACGCAGCCCCCCCCACATATATATATATATATATAGTCGTGTAAGCTCGTGACGCATTTCCGTTTCATCTTTTACATAGGATTTTTCCATTTACACCCAGTTCGAAAAGAAGTTTAACTTTAAAAGAACTAAAAAGTTTATAATGTAATGTGTTGGCTCTTTAACTTTATTATAATCTACTACTTAGTTAAAGTTAGACCCAAACATCGTCAAGGCGGAGGACCGCCGAATGAAGTCGAGATGATCTTTGATCCCAAACACGCTACGTCTAAGTAAGAAGATGCACTGACCATTATGCTACCCCGGCCCTTAATGTATCAAATGAAAATATAACTTGATTTAAAGTGTTTCATAACATAGCCGCTTAATGTTTATTGATTGATTCATCATCATCATCATCATCATCATCATCAGCCTATTAATATCCCCACTGCTGGAGCACAGGCCTTCCCTATGGATGGAATAGGGAGATTGGGCCATGAACCACCACGCGGGCCCAGTGCGGATTGGTGGGTGCTAACGACTGCAGATGCAGCCGGGACCAACGGCTTAACGTGCCTTCCGAAGCACGGAGGAGCTAGAGATAGTAAATTTTTGGTCACCCATCCAATGACCGACCACTGCGAAAGTTGCTTAACTTCAACGATCGCAGCCGAACGCGCTATTCACTTGCGCCATCGAGCTCCTCATTGATTGATTGATTGGTGTGCATTAAAATAAAAAACAAATATGTAGTACTTCAGTTTGTTTGTCCAGTTTGTCAAACTGGAGAAAAGTAGCTGAAGACAGAGACAAATGGGCGTCACTGGAGGAGGCCTTCACCCAACTTGGGGTTCCAGTAGATTAAATTTAAAATACTTTTATAAAAAATAATATTGAAAGTAGGATTTTTACCACGTACGACAAAACTGTGGAATATGTTGTCGCCAGCAATGTTTCCGGACCAATACGACCCAAGAACCTTCAAAAAAAGAGCGTACTCCTTCCTGTAAGGCCGGCATCGCATTTGTGATACTCCTGGTGTTGCAAGTGTCCATGGGCGACGGTGATCACTTACCATCAGATGAGCCGTCTACTCGTATGCCCCCTATAACATAAAAAAAAAGGATACACATAGAATTAAGTAAAGAAAGAAGAAATTATACTAACAAAGATTAAACTACATTAATTAACACTAAAATAGATTGTAAGAAGTGTAAACTTTAAGTACTGGAAATAAAAAGGCTTTTTATTATTATTTTATTTATTACTAGCTGACCCGGCGAACTTCGTACCGCCTTAGCGTAGCTTTGCTGCACTACTTTATTTTGTATAGCTGACCTATCTTATGTATGAGTACCTATTCAATTTGAACCGTCATTTTGTCAGCGAGGTTATCGATGTGGTGTCACAGATTACCACAGATTTTTTGTTTTAAATTGAACGACGTTGACATTCGTTACGTTATATTTTTCAATCTTTCTGAGAGATTTTCTTTATATTTTTTTCCGTAAGAACCTTGTACAGAGTATTAGAAAACTACAAAAAAAAAATCAGCCAAATCGGTCAAGCCGTTTTCATGTTATGTCGTGACAACGGAAAACGGGTTTCATTTTTATATATATAGACTAGCTGACCCAGCGAACTTCGTACCGCCCTAAAAAAATAGGGGTTGTCCAGCGGACAAAATTGTGAATCTAAACCATTCTCAGATCCCCTTGAACACACACAAAAAATTTCATCAAAATCGGTCCAGTCGTTTAAGAGAAGTTCAGTGACATACACACTCACAAAAGAATTATATATATAAAGATGTAGTACTTATTTTAAAATTTTGTTAAAAAATCTTCTTTAATTTTACCACTGTTCATTTGCTTTTGATTTTGATGGTATGCGTAATGGACACAGTTCAGTTGACAAGAATGCGGATGCGAAGTATTATAGAAGTTTGTCACTGAACTTATTGAGTCAATCCAGACACGTGAGACATGCCCATTTCCAAATATTCTGCCGTAATAAATAGATACAGGGCAAGTCCTACTCGAACAAAAAGTTCAATATTTCGCAAACAAATTCCTAAATGTAAAAAAAGTCTTAGGAAACCCTAAGTAATTTTAAAGCATCTATGTAATGATATCCCACACGATGGGGTAGATGATAAAAACAAAATCATCCCCATTTTTTATATTTTATTCTAACATTTTGTCGGCGTGATCGATAACCATATCTCCACAAAATTACGTCTCTCTAGTGCTGATAGTCTCCAAGCATAACCGGGTACGCACAGACGGACATGACGAAACTATAAAGGTTCCTTGTAAGGAATACGGAACCCTAAATAGGATCCTTAATTTAATTTAGTGCACATAATGGCGCCAAAATACTTCCATTCTAATTAGAATTTCGAAAAATTACGAAAAAGTTTTATTGTTCTTTTTCTCCTAGTTGGGACGGGCAAAGGATTCTGAGTACATACAATACATGCGTCCCTTTTTTATTTTTTCTAGAAATGATTGTCATTTTTATTTATGCCAAGAAATTCATTAATATAATGCCTAGAAGAAAACAACTTGTTGAAAGAACGTGGCGCGTGGTATTCTAAGGCAGCAGCCTCCTGTAGCCAAACCTTCAATTAGGGCAGATGTCGACGGGCTCATTACCTAACAAACGCTGTATTTAATTTTGCCATTTCGATAATTCTTACCCTCGCACTGCATAGATAATGTGACGCCGTTATTAAGATAAAGCACGATACCGTTTGCCTATAATCTATTTTATTATTTGCTATAAGTACCTATACAATGTGCAATGTAACGAGCAATATTTTTTTTGTTTTGATTACTTTATGAGGTAATTTAATTATGACAGAAGGCCAGGTGGCGATTACGACATTTTTTTGTTGTTATTATTTTTTTAGTTTTCTATTGTCTAAACTCTAACAATACATTTATTTGACGACCGCCGTGACCGAATGGTTTGTACGCCGGGTTTCATGGAGTCGCCGACTCGAGAGGTCCCGGTTTCGAATCCCGGTGGGGGCAGATGTTTGTGTGATGAATACGAGCATTTGTACTCCAATCATGGACGTTTAATATGTATTCCTATATAAATATACTTATATATGTACAGTATATGTATTCTATCCGTTACCCTAGTATCCCATAGATAGTTCCCAAACCTTATAGTACTTACTTTGGGGCTACGCTAATTGGTGTGAGTGTTGGAAATATTTATTATTATTTATTTATTACTTCTTACGCTGCAAGCCAGCTTCATCCCATCTGCTGTCTGTACCGCGTAGACTTTTTTCTAGTAAAATTTTCTTTAGATTTATAAAACCAGCTGCTTTCGGTATTTTCTTTTCTTATTTACCATTCATTCGATGTTACCATGACTAATACATGGAACTGCAGTGATCGTGACAAAATATCTAAAATACTCGTATGAATAGTTTCGCTTAGTAAAATCTTATTTTCCCGGTTCTTCTCAGTACAAGGTCTCCCGTCATAGATTAACGAACCGATGGCGTAGCTTCTAGACATTCATGAGTGCTTGTACTGATGATTATGATTATAATTGATTATTATTATTATTTGGTTAAAACACACTTCGCTTCTTTCCAAATTGTAAACCGGTGACCAAATCGCGTAAATACTAAAGCTATGTTATTAGCTAACACTGGAATTAATTTATTGAAACAAGCAGCTTCACTACAACCATATTGCTCGGAATCAGTGAAACACCCAACATCTATACTTATAATAAATCTGTAGAGAGGTCAATTCTGTACATGAAATATATTTTCAAAATAACTATCAGGGGGTGATTAGTGATCGATACTGATGCCAAAAATGCAATCAGTAAAATTTTTGTTTGTCTGTCTGTCTGTGTGTATGTTCCTTATAGAAACAAAAACTACTCGACGGATTTTAACGAAACTTGGTACAATTATTCTTCATACTCCTGGGCAGGTTATAGTATACTTTTTATCACGCTACAATCAATAGCAGCAGAGCAGTGAAGGGAAATGTTGGGAAAACGGGAGAAGTTACTCCATTTTTTAAGCTTCCGTCGCGTGTGCAGCCTTAATGGTTAAAGTTACATAGAAATCATGTATGACGAAAATATTCTACATAAAATTGTCTAAAAAATATCTCGCAACAGCACATGTCTATCTTTTATGGTTGACTCACAATAACACGTGTAATTATATAAATAAAGTCATTGTTTATAGCACAAGCCTGAGAACAAAAACTATAGTTTACACTACAGCTCTACACCGAAGCGAAGCGAGAATAAAAATATATTAAAATACATAATTCGCCGTTTCACAAATAAAATTATCCAGGCGAGGGAGACGTTACGTTTTTCCCAGACAATAAAAAGGACAAGTTACGGGTAAAGGGCGGTTACCTATATATATATTTTTTTAACAAATTGACCATAATATTTATTTTTTCCCAGCGTCATCCATAGCGTTTACATAAATCTTATACAATGCATTACCTTACAAGCTAGGTACCCTTTTTATACAAAAATAATTATTTAAGTTTAAAGCCCTTATTAATAGATAAAACTGAACTCTGAGACTACAAAATTGAGATAATGTTTTCATACAAAAGAGCATCTCAAGATCGCACTCGAGTTGAGAACGATCCATTTGTACATGCCCTAAAGAAATATATCATAATAAAAATATTAAGATTAGGTACAATCTTAATATATATAAATCTCGTGTCACAATGTTTGTCCTCAATGGACTCCTAAACCACTGAACCGATTATAATAAAATTCGCACACCATGTGCAGTTCGATCCAACTTGAGAGATAGGATAGTTTAAAGCTCAAATTATAGTCGCAATTTTAATTTATTGCGAATTATTACTTTTGGGCGGTACGAAGTTCGCCGAGTCAGCTAGTTAAGATATAAAATATGCCCCTGCGACATAATAAGAACATTATTGAATTTGCTCTATCGATTAGAAAACATCAACTTTGATTGTAAAGGTTTGGTAAAAATCTGTACTTCATAAGTTCTAAAGTTGGCTCTATATCAATATGAAGACCATAGACAAGTCTATTTGTCAGTGGTTTTGCTCAAGAAGTTTTTTTTTCCTAAATGGCTTCACAGGTCTTGTGCATTTTGCCAATGTCAAGTGTTAAAATGTTTACAAATTCTATAGCACTCGTGGTCAAACTAATAAATCAAGTCAAAGTAAGTGGCAGTCAAGTCATTCCCCTTTCCCTATGTTTCTGTAAATGTGTGGGGATTTACTGGATCCTCCCCGTGGACTTCTTGAGGGAACGTCGAAAGACACTTTCCGCTATTTTGTTTCACTTGCCAGCACTTGTGCATGCTCCCGAACACTTAGCGGTTAATAATCCACCATTATTAGACACTAACATCCGCCACAACAGAATTTTTAACAAGAAAAACAAAACTGCTAAAGTGACGCTTTCCGATCCCGCCAAAAAGTCCCTCAAGAAGTCTGGGGGTTTTTTACCACATCACGTCCTATTCCTCAGTTTGGGTTATAGAAATGGGAGATTCCCTGCCAAAACATCTGTTTACGCAACTGCACTTCACACACACGTAACGTAACTTCAAGTAGGAAACATAACAAATGGCGATAGCTTATTTTGTGGTTAAGCGTCCGGCCGGCCGGATTTCGCGCGCAAACGGTGATATGAATGAATTGAGTCACAAAATGTCGTAAGGGATTTTCGCGCGATCGGAGTGAATTTTCCCGCGATATGTCACAACATTCACAACGCGAACGCGTTGAGTCATTTTAGTTTGGCGATGAGTTTTTGATAAGTATATTCGACTTCAGTACGTTAAGTTTTGAGATTTATTTTTTTTATTGTGAAGCTGCTTGTAATGTTAACAGAAGAAAAGTCTTCTGGACGGTGATTAAATCTCTAGAACCTAAGAACCATGGGACCTAAGAATATTTAGATCCCATGGAAACTACGAAGCCAAAGGAGATAAATAAACAAAAGCTAGCTAAACCCAATAGATCTTTAAGATTGAAATTATAATAATTTATCCGGGCATTACAACGAAAGTGTATTTATTTATTTATTCTCTATTATATTTTTTACCAGCCAAGCTGTATGGGTGTATGAGACGGATGTTATGGCGATAGAGTGCAAGCTACTAAAGTTACAGAAAAAAAAACCTACAGAACTATACTATAGTATAAACGATAAATATATATGATTCCCTTTAAATACAGATTAAATCTTTAAAATTACACGAGTCAATTCTTTCTAAGCAGCAATCTGACTCTGAGTTACTCATACGCATATTTACTAAGACTTGTCGACGTCCTTGCCGTTGCGTCGATCTTTCTGCGACAAGGTTCTACAATTAACTGACTTTATTAATAACTGGAACTTTGTCGCACTGACGAAGCACATTGGAATTCGCGAACGTCTCGCCACTACAAGTTACTTGGACTTTGGTCGCTGCATCGACCTTATACGGGAAATGTGCAATTGTGCAGGTTGTCTGTGGTTACGTATAAAAAAATATATTTACCTAATTAAGAAGTGAATGTGAAAGTTTATTTAATTATCATTAAAATATTATATTAATTCACTGTTAGGTCTATTCAAGTGCACGCCATTAGCAAAATATTCAGATATGCCCTTTTTTACATTGCACAATAATTAGCGTTGGATATCGAGACGTAAGCCCGTATTATAGAACGCGGCTTAAGCAGCATTTAAACTCGAATCACGCAATGCTATGATATTCATCATCATCATGAGCATATTAATGTCCCCACTGCTGGGGCACAGGCCTTCCCTATGGATAAAATAGGGAGATTGAGCCATGACCCACCACGCGGGCCCAGCGCGGATTGGCGGGTGCTAACGACTGCAGATGCAGCCAGGACCAACGGCTTAACATGCCTTTCGAAGCACGGAGGAACTCGAGATAGAAGATTTTTGGTCACCAATCCAATGACCGACCATTGCGAAAGTTGCTGAACTTCAACGATCCCAGCCGAACACGCTAACCACCCGCGCCATGGAGCTCCTCTGCTCTTCGCTCCTCGCTCAGCATTTTATCTACAGGTCGCGTTTTAAGAGCAAATCAGCTGAAACTAGAATCAAAAATCGTTTAGAACTCCGTTCAAATTCGTCTATGGGCTAAGTATGTTTTCAATTACACTTACAAAATAAAGAACATAGCGGTAAGTCAAACTTTATGAACTCGCGTTACATTTTTTTTAACTATATTACGTATTTTCTTCTTTAGAATGTTGTCGACCATACTTAATACGTAGGATAAGGCGCCATTTCGACGTAGCAAAATGTAGGCATAAATTATAGTACTGGCTGTTTAATATTTGCATGATCTTTGCATTATTTGTCGCAGTGGCTTACCTCACTCTCCGCAGGCATACACACTATGCGGAAGCTACGGCCATACGAATTGTCATTATAAACTGACACTTCACACAAATAAATATTTTGCTTTCATTAAGTGACACAGTAAATATACCTACTTAATATCAGGAAACGTTCTAAAATTAAATCTCGTTTTGAAACTACTTTTAAAACCATATTTCTTACTGAGAAATGTTTTATAATTCGAGCCTAAGGGTCCAAGCGTCGTCTGTCCTTAGCCTAAGCCTAAGGGACAGACGACGGCGCCTTTAAAACGCACACCGCCGAACGGACCTCACACCTGGCTCCCGCAAGTCTCACGGACCCCTCAGTGGCTGACCACCGAGGACCCCGCAACTCTTACGGGCGCTTTACGGCATAATATCCGCTAAAAAAGTCCTGCGAATACCCTCTAAGTTACTTAGCGCGAAGCCGCGGGATCCCCGTTTAGGGATTGCTCCGCGTCTCCGCACCTAGCAGCCTCCCGGCCTAGCCGGGGCTCGCCGTTGCCTACCCTGCCCCAATCCTACCTGTGTAGTAGCCCTGGAACCTAAGTCAACGTCTATAGAAACTCCACAATCGACCATTACACTGCACTGAATGTCAAAAACCTTTGCCATCGGTCCGCTAGCCTTTTTTTACAGAGGTAAAACCTCTATTTACAGACGTTGGCGCCCTTAAGGGGCACACCAACTATGGGTATACTATTCTCCCCCGCTCCTTATAGCTCACATATATCCCGTCAATACAAAAGTTAAGTTAAAAATCTCAAAAAAACTATTGTTATTGTTTACTCTGTTTTACGATTTCGCAGAAAGTGAAGTTTAACTTATAGATTTTTGGTAACTCTGCCTTGTGCACCTATAAGCAATGTATAATGAACGCACATAACGTTTAATAAAAAGGAGCGGAAAGTATTATGTCATTTTTGTAAATTGTACAAAACTAAGCTTGACACAATGAAATAAGCAAGCACGAAAATCGATAATTTGGTTATGCGTAGTGCAGCCCTTGATTGTAACTCTATACTTTGTGGTCTACACTCTTGCGACGACTACCAGGGTAAACATTGAGCCTAAAGCACAACTTTTAAAACATTGTATTCGATTGTAAAAAATGTCTTATTCCAAGGAAAACAAATAATTAAAAATCGGTCCACAAATCGCGGAGAAATGCGCGAAAAACAATATAAAAATATAAAGGTATAATAAGAGGAGCTCGATGGCGCAGGTGGTTAGCGCGTTCGGCTGCGATAGTTGAAGTTCAGCAACTTTCGCAATGGTCGGTCATTAGATGGGTGACCAAAAATTTTGTATCTCGTGATCCTCCGTGCGTCGGAAAGCACGTTAAGCCGATGGTCCCGGCTGCATCTGCAGTCAATCCGCACTGGGCTTGGTGGGTCTTAGATCAATCTCCCTATTCCATCCATAGGGAAGGCCTGTGCCCCAGCAGTGGGGACATCAATAGACTGATGATGATGATATACATATATATTTGGCAAATGGCATTCAGCTGGTGCTTAGTACCCGATGATGATACCCCTATGCACAGAGCGTAGTAAGGTCATCTAAATGTGAGAGAATACTCTCTCACTGTATCAGCGCTGGTATTCTGGCAGGGCCTGTGCGAGGACGTGTTAGGCGCTAACAAGCGACAAAATAATACATAATATGCTAATCTAATCATATTGCGCATCCACACATACATACACAATCATCCACACATACAAACACGCAGATACATACATATACAGTTTTTGAAGTAAGAGTATTTGTAACTGATATTACGTATAATGCGATTCAACTAACAATAGGACCAACTGGGTGCCATATTGTGACGTCATAGCTGTCAATTCAAACCAAATAGGTAGAGTGAGCAAAAAAAGTTTTTATTTAATAAAACTTATTTCCTAAGATTAAGTGAGAAAAACATTAGATTTTTTTAATTATAATTTATTTATTAAGATTGAGAAAAAAAACAATCCGTTTTTTTAAAATATTTATTTAATAAGACTGTGTAAGAAAAATCATTAATCAGAATCTAGCTCTTCAATTCCGGATCACCGCCGGAGTAGTTATGAATAATCATGCAGTATTACTAGGAACATGCATCCTTTAAGTAAACGAAAGTTTTAAATCGAGTTTCTGAGCGCAACTTAAAGTGACATTTGATTGACGATTTAGGTTAACAACCAAAGCTCAATAAATGAAAATAAAATATCAACCAATATTAATTATCAATATTTGTTATTGTTTGTTTACAAATGTTTGGTTTTTATTCTAGAATAAGCCGAGTGCTAAAAAAGGGTTCCAAGGTTTTACTGCAAACCGTACTTTTCAAGCGACATTCGACAAATGAGGTCATTGGCTTTCGTATTCTTTTTGAATCGCGCTATAGTTGGAAGTAAGTACCTACGATATCCTCAAGGACGATAATAAATAACTTAATATGTTAAAATGTAACGAATTGACCCTCAATATTTTTATTGAAACAGCTAAGCAATTCAATTAATAAATAACTCGACTAATGGCCGAAAATCTAGGTCGAACACAACACGAACAAACTACGAGTAAGAATCGGCAAAGAATTCGATTTCATCACAGATAAACTTGAAATTATAAAACAAAAATTTATACTTGGGTACTTACTTAGAGAGTTAAGTTGACGATTAAATGCCGTGACAACACGTTGTTGCGGTGTTTGTACACTTGTCAAACTTGACGGAAAAGTAGATTTTTTATTTAGGTTGTATTAATTTATATCTATAAACAAAACTCATTTTTTACTGATAAAATACAATTTCATTAATCTAAATATCACCACGTGTCGTTCCTGGCGCTAAGGTGCCCATTATGCTTGCAGCATTACCATGCTGGATGGCAATAGACAGTTTTTGTGCCAGAAACGTCAATATATGTTTTCATAGTATTTGCATTGTTTAATAAAGTTCCCCTAGATCTGATTGAGCTTCCACTGACTAAGTTTAAATCTCAGATCAAAATACTCTTATGAATAAGGGCTATTATAAAGTTGATGATTATCTAAGTGATCGTAATGCATGGACATAGTGTTTCTTATAATTTGTTATTTGATGGATATTCGTCATTTTTCATAACAGTAATATTGTACCTATCTAATGCCGCTTCCTATATACTAAATATAATGTTAATTATAAAATTTATTGTAACTATATATTTATATTCTAAATGATGTAATGGAAGGTGACTTCAGACGTATCTCTGAAGTAATTTTTCAACTTGACGACTCTGTATATAACAATACAGGGTAAAAAAAACAGCCCTTGCTGAGTTTCTTGCCGGTTCTTCTCAGTACAAAGTCTCCCGCCGTAGTTTTGCGAACCGATGGCGTAGCTTCTTGACCTTCACAAGTGCTTGTAACAGCCGAATAAATGACATTTCATTTTTTGGAGTTTGGGCCCGGTATGAGAAAAATGTGAGGAGTAAAATCTATCGATGAATGACCTCGTTACGTTTTTGGTGCGCATCCTATGTCGCGCAACTTTGACAAACAAAGATGACGGATTGACATTAATAAAAATTTTAAAATCTGAACGAATTTAGATATTGTTTCTGATAGAGCAATGGGGACAACGAGGTATGGTACAACCATTGATGCGGTATTTTCAAGATTCGTGAACCACGTATCTACGAACGTCCATGTGTCTTATTTTAGTTACCATAAACCACTTGTCACTGTAATTAATAATGCAGACAATGTTGATTTAATTAATATTTAAAAAAATGATAATAGTCTGATAATAATAATTACATAATTTATCAACATTCCTAATGATATATATATGCACATCTGAAATTGACTATTGTAAAAAGTTTAATGTAAAATATTTCGTCGATTAGTTATAATAAATGTATATGAAATGAATATATTTATATATGTATATTATTTTCATTAATTTATTAATTTACCCTTTCATACAGTATCAATCTTTTTTAAGTTAAATAAACTCTTTTTGCGTCTGGTTAGATTATCGAACTTAAGGAGTAAACTCCAGTCGTGCGTCGGAGCTGACACACACATTTTTTTTAATTTATGCAGTGTTTAGAACCATTTTTAATACGAACAGTTTCAGAAGCTGGAACAGATGTTAAAGGAGGTTTCCCCATTTTAATTCAGCTAAGGACCCCCTACGGATTGGTGCGCCCTTACCTACAACTGCAGCCGGGTGTGGCTTGACGTGCCTCCCATCCACCAGCCATTACCAAAGTTGCTTAATTTAGCTTAGTTTTTAATTTCCATAATTACCAACCAAAAATGCTAATTAAATTTTTCATATAAAAACAATTTTACATCTAAAGAAAATATAACTAGAAAAAAATTCCACGCGGACCAGGCAGCAGACGGGACTCGAACCCGCACCCTTCGCAATCCGGGCGAATGCACTGACCAATTATGCTACCGCGGCCCTCACGGACCGCGTCGAAATTCTTTCTAGCTATTCTTAAGCTGCAAGGCAGCGCCATCTCTTCGCATTATAGGTAAACCCACAATGTCAAATGAATACTTTTACAAGTATTAAACATTTGAAAGAAGAAATAGCAATTATAGTTATAATTTTTATTATTTTTAAAGCATGTAACTGCTTGATGTTTAAATCTAAAGAAAATATAACTAGAAAAAATTCCACGCGGACCAGGCAGCAGACGGGACTCGAACCCGCACCCTTCGCAATCCGGGCGAATGCACTGACCAATTATGCTACCGCGGCCCTCACGGACCGCGTCGAAATTCTTTCTAGCTATTCTTAAGCTGCAAGGCAGCGCCATCTCTTCGCATTATAGGTAAACCCACAATGTCAAATGCTGCCTGGTCCGCGTGGAATTTTTTCTAGTTATATTTTCTTTAGATTTAAACATCAAGCAGTTACATGCTTTAAAATAATAAAAATTATAACAATTTTACAGTTCATGATAAAGAAAAATTGTTTTTTCATATCATACTTAGATGTGTTAAATTTATAAATTGTTATTGCGAGCAAGGAAAAAATTTCGTGTCCAATTACAGCGGGACTTTTAGTTAATCAGAGTCGTTTATTTCAATACGTCGCTCACAAATAAAAAAGGCGCTTTCGTTAGTTGAAACAATTAATTAGCTTAATAGGCAAAATAAGCTGAATTCTTCGGGCCGAATAAAGTATTACTTTTGTGTAGGCTTGTTGAAAATATATCGATCTATCGATATATCGATATTTTTTGCCGATATATTTTGATTCGATATATCGATACAAAATAACCAATATCGAAATTCGTATCAAAAACGATATTTTTTTAATTATTAGCGGCATATCACGATCTGGAAAAATCGAAACTGGATCTCAGATTAATGATATTGAACATATCTATGATCTGTGCTGTATTTAGTATTGTCTAATATTTGTAAATCTGTTTCGCTGGTGAATTGGTTGTGCTGATTTCCATTATATTCTGTGAAGTGTGTGATTGTCTAGTCTTGTTAACGAAAGAGACCCTGCAATCATTTACCTGAGAGGCCCTGCAATCATTTTCATCATGCGAAAATAGGGTCTTTTTTAGGGAGATAATTTTCGTTCCATTATTATTTCGCGTGTCATACTTCGTGAGCTACTGTACGATATTTTTGGGAAAATTGGTCCGATATATCGATGTTTTTTTCGCGATATATCGAAGCCGATATTGATATTTTTAAAAAGCTCGATGTATCGATATATCGATATTTTTTTCAACTTTCGACATCCCTACTTTTGTGTGTACACTCATTTAAATCCTAACGACAAAACATAATGATAAAATATCCATAAAATAAGTATATTTCACCGAACCACGTGCTTATTTATGGTCTTGAGAACTCAGTTGGTTACACGCTTTTGCGCTAAGTTATTAACTTAGACCTCGCCCAACAAAAGTGCTTGTAGACACGAAAAAAGGCTAACGTTATCGGGCAATACCTATTTAACATGGCTCTTGACCCCAGGCACACCTATGTCGGCATATTTTGTGACGATTGCAAAATTTAAGGAGGCATTGGGGATTTTCCATCTGCTCGTCTGGGGAAATATCCTTTGTACTACAGAATACTTTCGTGACAACAATTTTGGTGGTTATTGTGTTTTGAACTGAAACTTCAATTTTGGTGTTTATTGTGTTTTGAACTGAAACTTCAATTTTGGTGTTTATTGTGTTTTGAAGTGAAACTTCAATTTTGGTGGTTATTGTGTTTTGAACTGAAACTTCAATTTTGGTGGTTATTGTGTTTTGAACTGAAACTTCAATTTTGGTGTTTATTGTGTTTTGAAGTGAAACTTCAATTTTGGTGGTTATTGTGTTTTGAACTGAAACTTCAATTTTGGTGTTTATTGTGTTTTGAAGTGAAACTTCAATTTTGGTGGTTATTGTGTTTTGAACTGAAACTTCAATTTTGGTGTTTATTGTGTTTTGAAGTGAAACTTCAATTTTGGTGGTTATTGTGTTTTGAAGTGAAGGTTCTAATGAAAAAGATGAAATGGAAGCGTTAAAGCTACTATAAATAAATAAACACGACGAACTCCGTGGCCGAGTGGTTTGTACGCTGGGTTTCATGGTGTCGCCGACTAGAGAGGTCCCGGGTTCAAATCCCGGTGGGGGGCAGATGTTTGTGTGATAATAACGAGCATTTATACTCCAATCATGGATGTTTCATATGTATTCCTATAAAAATATATCTTTATATATATAATTCTTCTGTGAGTGTGTATGTCACTGAACTTCTCTTAAACGACCGGACCGATTTTGATGAAATTTTTTGTGTGTGTTCAAGGGGATGTGAGAATGGTTTAGATTCACAATTTTGTCCGCTGGACAACCCCTATTTTTTTAGGGCGGTACGAAGTTCGCTGGGTCAGCTAGTATTCTTATATATGTACAGTATATGTATTCTATCCGTTACCCTAGCATCCCATAACACAAGCCTACAGTGCTTACTTTGGGGCTAGGCTAATTGGTGTGAGTGTTGGAAATATATATTTATTATGTGTGTGGGAAGCGTGCGCAGCTCTTCCCGACGAGCATGGAAATAGGAGGATAACTCGGCGAAGGTTGAAACGCTACGAGCGTCACACGTGACATTATATATGTATACATATATATGAGTGATGCGAGCGATGCTCCATTCCCCTATGCCTTATGCACCGCCTAAGTTAGGTTATTTAAGAATAGTAGTTTCACTTCAGATGTGTGGTCCGTGCACACATTTTTTTCTGTTATGGTTCTACAATGTAGGGGATTCAGTCTAGACTAGCAAGTTGAGGATGACTCGAGTGTGATGGCTGCATCAGCTATCTTCTGAACGGAAGTCCATTGACTCTTAACATTCTGTTGGCGTGGGCGTCTGCATCTTGTGTATATATATTTTTATTGAAAGACTGTTTTTAAAGTTGCACTTCATCATAAGCCTATTAATGTCCCCACTGCTGAGCATTGGCCTTCCCTGTGGATGGAATAGGGAGATTGGGCCATGATCCACCACGCGGGCCCAATGCGGAATGGCGGGTACTAACGACTCCAGATGCAGCTGGGGCTAACGGCTTTACGGTTTGGATGGGTATCCAAAAATTTTCTATCTTGAGGAAAGGAGATTGCTCAAATTGGCCCAAATGCACAAAAAATATTGACATACACGGTAATCCTTGGCGTAATTTATAATTTAATTTACAGTCATTAGATTTCAACGGACACCTTTGTATAATATATTTACTTTAAAAAGGACTTTTAATTTTACCGGTTTGGAAAACATACGAATCATTTTTAATGGCTATGGGTGTAGTAACATTCAGTCAAAGACTGATCGAAGTTGTTTCTATAACATACAAACAAATCTATTTTGTAAAGATCGATAAAATAAATCATTTTTTTTTATTACACTGTGGTATTAATATCCACAACTATATTATCATTTTCACTACATGCAAATATGCTCAGACAATTATTATAGACGGTAGGCGACATCATAAAGTCTATTGCCATACATTTTTCGCCAAACACCTCCATAAACACATTATAATCTGTATATATGTTAAACTTTAAGGTATCTATCTATGGGCCTACGTTCCCTGGCTATAAATTAATAAGTAAATAAAATTATAAGGTGTGATACACTAAAAATCTAAAATATGGTTATCTTAAAAACATAACAAAAATAATGAAGCTACTGAATATATGGCTATAGAACCTAAACTTAGCTTTAATTATAACCGGAAATGACACCTGGTTTTAAAAGTTACTCTTATGCATTAACTTTAAAAACAGGCAACTATCTGTTAATCTACATGCTCTATATACCTGAATCTAATCCATAATTTCAGTACTTGGCTTCATTACCCTAGTTTACTATATAACTTATTTGTTTTTTATTATTTCAATATGTTCAGTGTATATCGTTTATAGAAGTTCTCAGGAGTGTCCGTCAATAATATTCGTTTCTACAGTAATTTATATATAATTTCGAATCTAGGAAACAATTTTTCATAATTATTGGTCTTTAGGCCAAACATGTATGGAAGCTGAGCAATCTCCTTTCTATATTGAGAAAATTTTTGGATACCCATCCAATGACCGACCTTGTGTATATATTTTTAATGAAAGACTATATTTAAAGTTGCACTTGCAGCGAAAGAAAACACAGTTTAGCTTTTCGCTTCGCTTCATAAAATCTTGGATTTCATTCTTGCTATTCCACACTGAACGCTCGTCGTCATTCCTCCCGTGAATCACCCACACCCCATCACCACATAATCTCCCCACTGCAGGGACCACAGGCTATCCCTATGGATTAGAATAGGGCGATTGGGTTATGACCTACTATTCAATTTTTCCCTTGTATCCCAAATAACTTGCGGTTATGGATTACATTAACAGCGGGTTGAGCATCGGATTTTCCAATGAACCAATCAGTGGCGATCACTTAGTCGCGTCAGGTGCGCGCGCGCAGCGGAACTACGTACACCTGTGCGCTGCGCCGCCCGCCCGACACGCTGCGTGATCCTGCAACCAGTTGAGGGGGGAGTATATTTTGTCTCTTATCAAAGAACTAGCAAACCAGTGAACCAAATGTTCACCAAAACCTGATTTTAAAAAAAATGTATTTAATTAATTGAGAACTTCGGAGATTTTGTGTGGTTTCGTTTGAAATTCGTGATTTCTCGAAAACCGGAAGTGCTACGTTACTCAAATCCGGTTTGTAGTCTTATCAGACTATTCTTAACTTATAACTTAAACATTCTCTTTATCTATCTGTTACGGTTTGGCCGCTGAAACAGCACCACAGACAGACGGACGGACGGACTTGTCTAATAGATAAGAGATCCTTTACTTTCGGTTATAATTTTTATTTTTTAAAGCATGTATCTGCTTGATGTTTAAATCTAAAGAAAATATAACTGGAAAAAATTCCACGCGGACCAGACAGTAGACGGGACTCGAACCCGCACCGTTCGCAATCCGGGCGAATGCACTGACCAATTATGCTACCGCGGCCCTCACGGACGGAAACCTTTACTTTATCTAAACCTTGTTGTTTGATACAATCACATCAACCTGATATTATAAAGGCGAAAGTTTGTGAGTGTGTATGTTTGTTACTTCATCACGTCTAAACGGCTGGAGCGATTTTAATAAAATTTGGTATGGAGTTAGCTGACACCCTGGTTTAACACTTAGGCTCCGTAATAAACCGCGGGTAACACCGCGTGGCACAGCTAGTTGTACATAAAGTTTCTATACCAGTGTTTTACGTTTCGGTAAACTCTTTGTGTTGAAACTCAATGACCGACCAATTCGGAATTTTCACGATTTTTTTAGTGTGTATGCTAGGGATGATCGATATTCATCGATGATGTATAAACATCGATGTTTTACTGGAAAACATTGATGTTTTAACATCGATGGGTTGACTTTGATATCATCGAAACATCGATGTTACTAGAATAAAAGTATCGAAACGTCAATTATTCTTTGGGGCGCCGTCTAGCGTGCATTAGGTGTACTAGCTTCAATCGAGTGGTCAGCTTCTGTACCAGCAACGGAACAGACTAAAAGGAAAACACTTATCGAAGTTAATTTTTTTACAGATTGTCCCTAAAAATACTGGGAATGTTAATTTTTCTTATTATTTTTGTGATTTCTATGTGTCTCAGGAAGAGTGGGCTTTTAAATTTAATGTCATTTTCTAATAATAAAAACATTTTATAAATATAATAGACAGTTTTATTTGTTTCCAAAAACATCGATGTTTTAGACATATCGATGTTTTTCTATCGATATTTTCGTACATCGATACTTTTGATTCGATGTTAACATCGATGTTTTTCTAATATCGATCATCCCTAGTGTATGCTGTTGGTCGCAGATGACTTTTACAGGGGACGGCGAGATCCCTAGAGGACCTGAAGGCGAGAATTGGCGAGTGCCTCTAGAGGTTTTCCAGGCGGATGGCATCTCCCCACGGGGGGAATCTCCTCTCCGTCTGGAGCCTATAGACCACTCCTAACTCCTTCTCCTCTGAGACTCGGACATCAGCTCTAGTTAGCCGTTGTCGTGGGAACTTTCACGATTGCAGGCTGAACGAGCTATCCACCTGCTCCATCAACCTCATCTGATTAATATAGTTCCCTTATATTAAATATGCTTGGAAATTCAAATATTATTTGGCAACCTTCTTCGAGGTAAATTGAAATTGTACTGTACTGGCCACACTTTGTATTAAACTCATATCTGTCGTGTTATTTAAAAATAGAACGACCTTTTTTTTCTAAAAAAATATACAAATACCATCACAAAGTGCCAAGTGCTATAGCACTCGTGGTCAAAGTAATAAGTCAAGTCAAAGTAAGTGGCAGTCAAGTCAAACCCCCTTTCCCTATGTTTCAGTAAAAGTGTAGGAATTTACTGGAACCTCCCCGTGGACTTGTTGAGGGAACGTCGTAAGACACTTTCCGCTATTTTGTTTCACTTGCCAGCACTTGTGCATGTTCCCGAACACTTAGTGGTTAATAATCCACCATTATGAGACACTAACATCCGCCACAACACAATTATTAACAAAAAAAACAAAACTGCTAAAGTGACGCTTCGCGATCCCGCCAAAAAGTCCGAACGATCTTTTGCTCCAAACCGTGGCAACCAAAGAGGTAACTCAAAAGGTTTCATTCAAGAATTGACTTGGGAATAGAAAGCTGTTTATTAAAAAAATAATAACAAATTATTGAGTGTTGTTGGTCGTCACTGATTTTGAAAAGTAGTTAATCTTTATATATATAATTCTTCTGTGAGTGTGTATGTCACTGAACTTCTCTTAAACGACTGGACCGATTTTGATGAAATTTTTTGTGTGTGTTCAAGGGGATCTGAGAATGGTTTAGATTCACAAAGACGTGTAGACAGGACAACGTCTGTCGGGTCCGCTAGTTTTATTATAAAATAATAAGTTCTGCGTAGGAGTGAAATAATTATTCGAGAAAATTACTATACAAGCCTTAGCCAGAACTAGGCATTGATGAACTTACGTTTGTGTACACATTTACAAGTTCGTCCAACAATGTCTCTTTTGATGCCCGCTGCAGTAATGTACTATCATCATCATCATCAGCCTATTAATGTCCCCACTGCTGGGGCACAGGCCTTCCCTATGGATGGAATAGGAGATTGGGCCATGCCCCACCACGCGGACCCAATGCGGATTGGCGAGTGCTAACGACTGCAGATGCAGCCGGGACCAACGGCTTAACGTGCCTTCCGAAGCACGGAGGAACTCGAGTTAGAAGATTTTTGGTCACCCATCCGATGACAGACCACTGTGAAAGTTGCTTAATTTCAACGATCGTAGCCGAACGCGCTAACCACCTGAGCCATTAATTTGGCTAGATTTTGTAATGTAAACTATACGATGAATTATTTCCCACTGAACCGTTTCATTACCACTCGAACGTAGGTCAATCATCTATTTTCTATTTACTTATAATAAATCTGTAGAGAGGTCAATTCTGTACATGAAATATATTTTCAAAATAACTATCAGGGGGTGATTAGTGATCGATACTGATGCCAAAAATGCAATCAGTAAATTTTTTGTCTGTCTGTCTGTCTGTCTGTGTGTATGTTCCTTATAGAAACAAAAACTACTCGACGGACTTTAACGAAACTCGGTACAATTATTCTTCATACTCCTGGGCAGGTTATAGTATACTTTTCATCACGCTACAATCAATAGCAGCAGAGTAGTGAAGGAAAATGTTGGGAAAACGGGAGAAGTTAATCCATTTTTTAAGCTTCCGTCGCGGGTGCAGCCTTAATGGTTAAAGTTACATAGAAATCATGTATGACGGAAATATTCTACATAAAATTGTCTAAAAAATATCCTGCAACAGCATATGTCTATCTTTTATAGTTGACTCACAATAACACGTGTAACTCCTGATAGCTTAGCAGTTCGGAGCATTCTGATTATATTTGTTTACTCTTACGTTTATAATACTCTCACTCATCCCTAATTTAAAAAGGTTAACATTATTACCTATTCAATAAAAAAAGAATTAAATAAATAAATTCAATGTGTACAATACACGCCTGAGAACAAAATCTATAGTCTACACTACAGCTCTACACCGAAGCGAAGCGAGGGCGGGCCACTAGTAGTTAATAAAGTAATGAAATAATTATTCAGAGTGATGATTACTTGCATATATTTCACCGGTGAGTAAGCCGATAAGGACGTGACAAAACGGCTCGCCACGCCTCCTTGCCTCCGTAATTAACTGCATGCAAGTGACACTTTAACTGCAAGGGGTACATTCACCCCGAACCCTTAACCCTTAAAATATTTTATGCATAGATTACTTAGTTGCAGAGGCTACAAGTTTGCTTATTGAGTTACCTACTCTTTATGTTACCAAAAGAATTTTTGAATGTTTCATACTTAGTTTTTGATAACTTCGACTTATCGTTTTTTTTCTATGCCATAAAAATCATTCATCAGGCATTGATAAACCACTACTTTGAGCTTTTAATGGTAACTAGCTTTGGGCGTCCAGGTTACTTTATGGGAATCTTTATTCTCTCCATTTTTTTATTTTTTTTATATGTATGTTGTTGGTCGTAGATGACCTTACAGCGTCACCGGGTTTGGGGACGGCGAGATCCTAAGGAGACCTCAAGCCAAAAAATGGCTAGTGCCTCTAGAGGTATTCCAGGCGGATGGCATCTCCTCTTACATATACTTTACATATATATAAGTATATTTATATAGAAATACATATTAAACATCCATGACTGGAGTACAAATGCTCGTGTTCATCACACAAACATCTGCCCCCACCGGGATTCGAACCCGGGACCTCTCGAGTCGGCGACGCCATGAAACCCGGCGTACAAACCACTCGGCCACGGAGGTCGTCAAACGTATATTGAACTCAGCGTTCTGAATGCTTGTTACAGATTCTGCTTCAATGTCCGTCCGTGTAGTTTTTTTCTCATTTTTTCAATTTTGCATCTACACTTAAGATGGAGTCACGCACGCAGGTGCCTCTTTAGTGTTTCACGTTATGAAGTTTGAAACTCTAGAATATTCATTGTATAAACTTAAATTCTCGTCATACCATGAGGGTGCCGAAAACACCCGTAAGGCTCTGGAGGGCACTATTCACTGGACCGCGGCTTTCCGTGGCAGCTTCTGCTTCCAGACTACCAAATAAAAAAATCTAGCAAATATATACAGGGTGTTACAAAAATACAAATAAATCTTGAAGGGCGTTGAAGTACATCATGTAAGGAATCTTCTCTTATTTTCTTTATTACAGCAGATTTATTACTACACCTGGTAAGGTGCATGACCTCGGACTAGTGACATGTCTTAAAAAGATCGATATTTTTATTAATCACTAAAAATAACTGTTTTTATAAAAAGTTCAAACTTCTTGCAAATATTTTAAGAAAATTAGAGAACACTCCTTATATGATGTACTTCAACGCCCTTCAAGCTTTATTTGTATTTTTGTAACACCCTGTATCTATATATAGATACATACTATCTATATATATTATACCGAGGAGCTCGATGGCGCAGGTGACCAAAAATCTTCTATCTCGAGTTCCTCCGTGCTTCGGAAGGCATGTTAAACCATTGGTCCATGCTGCATCTGCAGTCGTTAGCACCCGCCAATCCGCACTAGGCCCATGTGGTGGGACATGGCTCATTCTGCCTATTCCATCCATAGGGACGGCCTGTGCCCCAGCAGTGGGGACATTAATGGGCTGATGATATATATATATATATATATATATATATATATATTATATAAGATTAATGGTTAAGTTCGCAATAAAATGAGCACTTTAAACTTATTTAATCTAGCCAAAGTAATGTTGCGGTGGATGTCTAGGAAAGGAACTGAAATTGCGTCTAGCCGCTTTAATGATCTGCCATTGGCAAGGAAAAGTCATATTTAATAGTCGTGTTTGTTCCAGACAAGCAGTGATGTGACTGGGCTGAACAGTTGACCGAAAAGATATATATCAAAGGATCGAAATGACAATTAGATCTATGATAAGACAAATTTTATTTTTTGTTTTCCTCCTTGGTTTCGATGTTTCGGAGTAAAAGATCATTCCATTTTTAAATAAGACGATAGATGTGAGTTTATATATATATATATTATATATATAATTCTTCTGTGAGTGTGTATGTCACTGAACTTCTCTTAAACGACTGGACCGATTTTGATGAAATTTTGTGTGTGTTCAAGGGGATCTGAGAATGGTTTAGATTCACAATTTTGTCCGCTGGACAACCCCTATTTTTTTAGGGCGGTACGAAGTTCGCTGGGTCAGCTAGTATATATTTTTTTTGATATGATTGTATGGGATAAATAAGGTGATGAATGCATGGCCATTCACTTGTCTGTTGCATATTCAATCTATGTCGTTCCAGCTACAATGTTGATTCCAAAAGTCACATTAATCACAATGTTTTTATTAATGATTAACGCTGTCGTGTCACACTCGCTTAATGGTCACCCCTTTGAAGGGGTAATTGAAAAGTTGTGGACTTCAAGGTCATTAGTAACGGTGGCAAGCCACTGGTGTGGCCAACGGTATCCACCGATACGGCCTTTTGCTTAATTGTTTTCTGCTTGAGCGGTAAGGGCGATTAATTACAACTTAATAACTTAAGTATTATAAAACTTGAAGGTAGGCTTTGTTACGTATTTAAGAATTTAATCCCCTTAATTAATATCTATATATATAAAACTCAAAGGTGACTGACTGACATAGTGATCTATCAACGCACAGCCCAAACCACTGGACGGATCGGGCTGAAATTTGGCATGCAGGTAGATGTTATGACGTAGGCATCCGCTAAAAAAGGATTTTGATCAATTCTACCCCCAAGAGGATAAAATAGGGAATGAAAGTTTGTATGAAACTTTGTCAATTTTAAACCGATCGGGCTGAGACTTTGCATGCAGGTATAAGAAGAATCATAGATGAATGTCATTGTGTATAATACAAAACTGAGAACAAAAACTGTAGTCTACACTTCAGCTCTACACCGAAGCGAAGCGAGGGCGGGCCGCTAGTGTATGAATAAATGATTGGTCTGCGTTAAAATATATGAAACAAATTAGATAAATAATTTATTCATCCACCCAGCACGGTATTAAGAAAGACGCTAAAGCAATAAATTGCAAACCAAAATCGCTTAGCAAGACCCCATAAAGCTCCGCATACTTAAATCTCTTTTGGCACAGTACGACTTGTTCAAGTAGTACTTAAAGATTAATGGTTAAGTTCGCAATAAAATGAGCACTTTAAACTTATTTAATCCATTCTCGCTCCGACCGCGGACCGTGCGCCACGTCGCACCGCCGCCTCCCTGCTCCGTGCGCCCCGCCGCACAGCTGCCTGCTCCGAGTCGACTCGACGCGCCTGCGCTCATTCGTGAGACTCAAGATTGGACCAGTGGATACCTAGCGGTGTTAACGAAACTGGTCGGCGTAGCCCCGGTACGTCTCGAGCTCTCCTGAGCTCGGAAACCGGAAGACCCGATCCCATTTGCACTTGGGCCTTCCCAAGGGTGACGGTTGTTCCCATATTCACTAGGAATATCGGAACACATCTCTTTCAGCCTCAACCGACCCCCTGCCGCGGGCAGGGGAGTCCACCGCTGTCGTATAGGGTGTTAGGACCTGTGGCTTCACGCCACAGTCAGGGCACACCTACACACACATCACACAACAACCTACACAGACCTACACACTAACACATCACAAAATGGACATTACACAACAGGTACTGTCCCTCTTCTCCGCCCTCGGCCTCACCCTGGATGAGGCCGCCATCAGGGAGCTCGTCGCGAGAGCGCGCCCCATGCGCGACTCGCCCGCCAGCCCCTCCCCCGAACCCCCCCGCCCCGACACCCCCTGCCTCCCCGGGCCCTCGAGCGCGGGCAAGCGCCCCGCCTCGAGCCCGGTCTCGACCTGCGACTCTGACTCGACCATTGTGTCGGCGTCAGACGACTCCGTGTTCACCACTGTGGTGAGCAAGAAGAAGCGGCGCTCCAAGCGCCGCGCAGACACCGCGTCTCCAACGGCGCCCTCTGTCCCTCTCAGCCCTCTCACCCCTCTCACGGTCGCCCAACCGACCGCACAACCCCACACTACACACACCACAAAACAACACACTAGGTGCACCGCCGCACCTATCAAGGCAAAGCCGCCGCCGCCCGTCTTCCTGCGCGATAAGGCGCAATGGGCAAAGGTCGCGGACCTTTGCAAAACACACAGCATTCACTACACACAGGCGTCGAACACTGGTCACGCCATCAAAATCACCACACCCACAATCGACACATTTAGGAGCCTCACAAGGCTACTAACCACTCACACAATCCCTTACCACACATACGCCCTCCCCGAGGAGCGCAAAGTCCGCGCGGTACTCAGAGGAGTCCCCTTCGAGCTCTCCAACGAGCTCATTCTTAACGACTTAACCGATAAAGGCTTCCCAGCCGAGGCAGTGCACAAGTTGCACAGCCGGACTGGGAAGCAATACCCGTTGGCTCTTGTCATTTTGACCTCGGTCCCGGCAGCTAGGGACATTTTCAAAGGTCCCATCACAGTCTGTGGCCTCGACAATATCAAAGTCGAGGCCCCACACCGGCGAGGCACCCCTGGGCAATGCCACAGGTGCCAATTATATGGCCACGCAGCAGCCAACTGCTCGGCGGCCCCGAGGTGCGTCAAGTGCCTCGTACCCCACCTCACTAAGGAGTGCACCCGCACTCGTGACGCACCCGGGGCACCCGCATGCGTGCTGTGTGGCCAAGAAGGCCACCCGGCCAATTACAGGGGTTGCCCGCGGGCCCCACGCCCCAGGCCCAACACTCACACTCACACAAAGCCAACCACGGCTACAAAAACACACCCACCACCACCACCTAACACCACCACAAACTTCCCGGGGCTACCCAAGGCGGCCGCCCCTCGCAGCCCGGCGCCCCCGACAGCCTGGGGACCAGCCAGGGCCCGCCCAAAACCACACCCACCACAACACACCACACCAACAACACAAGCTAAGCCAGCCCAAGACGTTTCTCTGGCCGAGGACATGGCGCTTATTCGCTCCTCGCTCAAGAGGGTGAATATCGCCGAGATCCACACTCTCGCCGCGAAGCTCCGGCTAGCTAAAACACCACTTGAAAAGGCTATAGCTATAGCCGAACACCCCGAACTCGTTGCCGCGTTCGATTAATTTTTTCATTATAACACTGGAAAATAACCAGACTCCGAACACAAACAAAAACACTATACACAAAACACGCGGTGATAACTCAAACAAACACCACTGTTGTTTAAATTATGACCGCGCAAAACACTAACATAACAATCACACAACTGAACCCCGGGCGTACCAAGCCGAAAGGCGCTTCGCTTGTGTCATTTAATAGATACGCGCAGCTTAAAATCCAACCTCAACGAAATTAAATTATTTTTGCAAGATAGGGAACCCGACTTTCTGCTCCTTCAGGAGACTTGGCTCAAACCAACTCAAATGAAGGGGCTGTCGATCCCTAAGTATAAATTAATCCGGAACGACGGTGCCAACGCGCGCGGCGGCACCGCAATTTACTATAGACGCAACCTACACTGCACACCTATACCCACTCCCGCGCTCACAAACATGGAAGCCACCATCTGTAGGCTGGCGATGACAGGACACCAGTCCTTAATCATCGCCTCAGTCTACATTAGATCAGGTACACACCCTCACCGCGCAGACTTCGAAACACTCACTTCATTAGGTACATCAGTCATAATGTTCGGTGACTTTAACTCCAAACACACCGACTGGACATGCGAGACCACCACCACCTCTGGCCGCAGATTACTACACATAACCGAGGAGCTTGGCTATGATGTCATATGTCCCTACGCGCCCACCCACTACCCAGACAATGTACAAAACCGACCCGACGTCCTGGACTTCGCGATCCTTAAAAACGTGTCGCTTCGCCTCAGCTCGATCGAAACGCTCGACGACCTGGGGTCAGATCACAGACCGGTGTCTCTAGTTCTAGGTCCCCAAGACCCACTAGACGCCCCCGCGCCCCCTAAGAGGCTATTCACCAACTGGGACGGATACCGCTCCGCTCTCGAGACCGCTTTAGACTCCCCCGAGTCCCCGTTCCCTAACTCACCGGACAGTCTCGACAGCACCGACAAGATTGACGAAACTATAGAGTCTTTAACTTTACTGGTGACCGAGAAGGCGAAGGAGAACTCGCGGGAGGTTGAGCTGCCAAAGCCCAAGCTCCCGCTGGCCATCCGGAACCTAATCCAAACCAAAAACGCCGCTCTCCGGAGAGCCAAATTATACCCCACCCCCGAGTATAGGGCTACAGCTAATCGCCTTCAGCGACAAGTTAGGTCCCAATTAGCCGCTCTGAGACACTCCCGTTGGGAGGAACTCATGGCGGACATTACCCCATCCCATCTTGCGTACTATAGAATCGCGAAAGCGCTCCGTAGCGACGTCACCACTCACACCCCCCCGCTCACTCGCCCCGACGGCACCGTCGCCTTCGAAGACGACGAAAAATCTGAGTGTTTTGCAGACAGCATAGCGGCGCAATGCACGCCTAGTACGCAGGAAACTAACCCGCAACATATTCGCGGAGTGGAGGAGGAGGTCCGCCGGCGGGCCGCCCTTCCACTCATTGACAACCCCCTAGACCCCGTCACGACAGACGAACTCAGACAGACCATTAGAAATTTTAAGCAACGCAAGGCCCCGGGCGCCGACGGCATCTCTAATAAGGCGCTCAAGCATTTTCCCATCCAAATGCTAACCTTGCTTGCAATTCTCTTTAACGCATGTTTTGATCTGTGCTACTTCCCAGCCGCCTGGAAAGAAGCAATAGTGATAGGCATCCCCAAACCCGGAAAACCCGCGCACCTCCCCAGTAGCCATCGCCCTATTAGCCTCCTCAAGGCAATGGCGAAACTTTTCGAAAAAACCATACTGACCAGACTAAGAGAGCACCTCCTATCACCATCCGATCCTATTATCATTGACCACCAATTCGGCTTCAGAGCCAAACACTCCTGCCCCCAACAGATCCATCGCATAGTGGAGCACGCCCTAAGCGGCTTCCAACTTAATAAATATAAAACTATTGCAGTCTTCTTCGACGTCGCCAAAGCCTTCGACAAGGTTTGGCACGACGGATTAATCTTTAAATTATATCAATTAGAGTTACCTGACCGCCTAGTTAGGTTAGTAGCCTCTTTTCTATCAAACCGCACCTTCCGCTATAGATACGAAGGTTCACTATCAACGCCCCGCCCACTACGAGCCGGTGTACCGCAGGGGTCCGCTCTCTCCCCCCTGCTATACACAGCGTACACCAACGACATCCCTCAGACCAAGGGTGTCGAGCTCGCTCTCTTCGCGGACGACACGGCCCTCTACTCTAGAGGAGCCAGTACCAATCAAATCATAGCCAAGCTCCAACCGGCAATCACAACACTTGGGAATTGGTTCCGCGATTGGAGAATCGACGTAAATCCGGACAAAAGTTCGGCCATTTGCTTCGATCCCAAGCGCCGCACCAAAACCATACAACACGGTGCGCGGTCTCTGCGAATGCAAGGCATAGCAATACCGTGGCACCGCACAGTCAAATACCTAGGGATCACACTAGACAAAAAACTCACCTTCCGTGCACACATCACACGCGTAGTCGCGAACGCGCGCTTTTATATGAGTCGCCTCCACCCGATGCTCGGTAAATACAGCAAAATGTCACTTCGTAACAAGCGAACGCTTTACAAAGTTTGCATACGCCCGGTCCTCACTTACGCGTCACCAGTGTTCGCACACGCGGACGAAGCGATTTTGAACAAACTTCAAGTGCTTCAAAATCGCTTCTGCCGCATAGCCACAGGGGCCCCGTGGTACGTCCGCAACGCGGACCTCCACAGGGACCTACAACTCGACACAATTCAAACACACCTCACAGAGTGCTCGGAACGGTTCTTCAAAGCTGCAGAAGAGCACTCTAACACACTCATTAGATCGGCGTCGGGATACGCTCCACACACTCCATCTCGATTCAGGCCCCGCAGGCCCAAACACGCACTCACAGTCACACACAATAAACTCACGCGCGATCTCGCGGCCCTCTTGGCCGCTGAGGATCCAACACCCGCGATGAGTCCCCCCCGCCCCCCCGACACAGAGAGGTTCGATTCCTCTCAGTCCCCTCCCGTTTCAAGTGCACATCTGAGTGCACTTGTCCTCTAAGCGCATTTTGCGTTATTTTAAACTATGCACTAGTTTAAACTAACGCAGCGCCGCATCATCCCCCTCTCGGGGGGTGACCGCTTCAGATGAAGCTTGTAAGGCCCTTCTGGCCATAAGCATGAATAAAGGGTGTTTTTTAGTCAGTAGGAGTCTGACATAACCCTACAGCCGGCTGTAGGGTATCCATGAGGATTTCTCACCCTCTCCCCCGCCTGGGAGGAAACAAAAAAAAAAAAAAACTTATTTAATCTAGCCAAAGTAATGTTGCGGTGGATGTCTAGGAAAGGAACTGAAATTGCGTCTAGCCGCTTTAATGATCTGCCATTGGCAAGGAAAAGTCATATTTAATAGTCGTGTTTGTTCCAGACAAGCAGTGATGTGACTGGGCTGAACAGTTGACCGAAAAGATATATATCAAAGGATCGAAATAACAAATGATAAGACAAATTTTATTTTTTGTTTTCCTCCTTGGTTTCGAAGTTTCGGAGTAAAAGATCATTCCATTTTTAAATAAGACGATAGATGTGAGTTTATTATGAATTTATTTAACGGCTTAACACGACAGATAGATTTTCATACAACTTTTGCTGGCCGCTGCATGTATATATGGCCAGGACATCAATTTGGATTTATCTCAAAGAAAATTGACAGAATAATGCCCCTATTTCCAATCCGTATGTTTGAGAAAAAGTATTTTTTTTTCATTTTCTAATTCCCGTACAATAAATACCCTACAGTAATTTAGTAAAAGTTAGAAATTCTGTACTAAGTTTCTTGGTCTCTCTCATTGTTCGTCAATATCTAAAGTGTTTAGATTTTAGATAAAACTTTAGAAAAACATTTTCAAAATTCAATATCGTTTATTCAGTCTAGGCTGTTACAAGCACTTGTGAATGTCGAAAAGTTACGCCATCGTTTCGCAAATCTACGGCGGGAGACCTTGTACTGAGAAGAACCGGCAAGAAACTCAGCAAGGGCTGTTTTTTTTCTCCCTGTATTATATACAGAGTCGTCGAATTTAAAAATGACTTCAATATGAGGTAACTCATAGAGTCACTTTTTTTAAATTTGATTCCAAGCTTATTTATTTCAAGACATAGTTTTTCATGTTATCATGGCAACTTACAGATTAAAGATATGTGTCAGTTATCACTCTGTGATCCTTGTCGTATCCCTGGCCATGTCCCCTTGTTGTGGCAACAAGCTTTCCTGCAAACGAAATAACTGAACGATGCCTACTGTTGAACGAGTAAAGGGTGGATAGCTGAAAACATTATAGCTGTTATTTACGAGCGAACCGATCCCTCTCTTTATTTTTTTGTCGACTCAGCGTTGACAAAAATATATTGAGGACATAATTTTCAGGAATCAGTTTTTCACATTGGTTACGTTTAATCTAGCTAGATTTATAATTTTAACTTTTTAAGCATGTAACTGAGGAGCTCGATGGCGCGGGTGGTTAGCGCGTTCGGCTGCGATCGTTGAAGTTAAGCAACTTTCGCAGTCGTTGGTCATTGGATGGGTGACCAAAAATCTTCTATCTCGAGTTCCTCCGTGCTTCGTAAGGCACGTTAAGCCGTTGGTCCCGGCTGCATCTGCAGTCGTTAACACCCGCCAATCCGCACTGGGCCCGCGTGGTGGGTCATGGCCCAATTTCCCTATTTCATCCATAGGGAAGGCCTGTGCTCCAGCAGTGGGGACATTAATAGGCTGATGATGATGATGATGAAGCATGTAACTGCTTGATTTTTAAATCTAAAGAAAATATAAGTAGAAAAAATTCCACGCGGACCAGGCAGCAGACGGGACTGAATGCACTGACCAATTATGCTACCAGACGACGTCCAGGTTACTTTATGGAAATCTTTCATCTAAAGAAAACATAACTAGACAAAAATCCACGCGGACCAGGCAGGAGACGGGACTCGAACCCGCACCCTTCGCAATTCAGGCGAATGCACTGACCAATTATGCTACCACGGCCCTCACGGACCGCGTCGAAATTCTTCTAGCCATTCTTAAGCTGCAAGGCAGCGCCATTTCTTCGCATTGTAGGTAACCCACAATGTCAAATGAATACTTTTACATGTATTATATAATACTTTAAGCCTTAGCCTTGCAGCTTAAGAATGGCTAGCTAGATTTACTAATAAATAACACACGACAGACAAAGTGTTTGTTTTTCTATTATTTTTTTATACGTGTAAATGTTAAAATTAAAAATGGCGAACCTCCTCCTTGTGTCGTGCTCCTCATTGCTGAGGGTCGTGACCTCCACGAATTATTTTGTGGACGATCGCTTTCCACTTGTTGCGGTCTTCGGCAGTGTGGAGTGCATCGCGGACTCCAGTTTTGGTATTGTCGCGTATCTGGTCTGTCCAGCGCATGCCCCATTCTTCCTCTTGGTCGCCTTCCCTTTACTTTTCCTGTCACCAGGAGCACTTACAGGGTATCGTTTTTCTTCCTAGCTATGTGACCGAAGAATTCGAGGATCCTGCACAAACAGAATTTGGACAGCCTAACGGTGACTCCCACTTCTTTAAGAATTGACGCATTTGTGCGGTGGGCTGTCCACGGAACTCGTAACATTCTCCTCCAACACCACCTCAACAAAAATGGCGAACAAAACGGTACAATTAAGCATCTGGTCAAACTCCTTTTATTTACAGTGCCGAGGTTTCGGGCCCGAAGAATTTGAATCTCAAATAATTTTCAATCAAAACCGCCTTAAACAGTGTTAAAATTACTAAATTTTTAAATGAAAAGCCATGCATACCTCTATTCAGTTTTACACAGCTCCTGGAAAATTTAATTTTATGTAATTCTACTGCTTTGTTCGCCAGCTGCTCAATTATGATATACTACAGGCCCGCCCTCGCTTCGCTTCGGTGTAGAGCTGAAGTATAGACTACAGTATTTGTTCTCAGGCTTATATTGTATACACAATGACATTCATCTATGATTCTTCTTATAACTGCGTGCAAAGTTTCAGCCCGATCGGTTTAAAATTGACAAAGTTTCATACAAACTTTCATTCCCTATTTTATTCCCTTGGGGGCAGAATTGATCAAAATCCTTTCTTAGCGGATGCCTAGGTCATAACATCTACCTGCATGCCAAATTTCAGCCCGATCCGTCCAGTGGTTTAGGCTGTGCGTTGATAGCTCACTATGTCACCTTTGAAATTTTTATATATATAGATGTACTATTATTGTAAATCTGTTTTTACTATTATTGTAAAGGACATTGCTCGTTCCCCATACATTGAATGCCCTAGAACGCCCAGCAATGAGAAAATGCTAGTTGTGTTCGGAATCATTCATACACTCTAATTAAGCATTTGTTGAGATACGGACAACTTGAGGAACCGTGGCCTACTCCAGAATGTATTAGATTTTAAGGTTATAATTATTATACTTAATCGTAAAAGATGTACACTTTATATATTCTGAATAGATTTAGTATTTACCTCTATGTAAGCACTTAAATAATATGCATTAAATGAACATACAATGCAATTAATAATAAAAATAATAAATGCTTATATTCATATTGATTTATGAGTGTTGTCAGTTGGCACCTATGATAACTATACCTACCTGTAGTAGGTAATAATAGATTTCTATTCAAATGAAATGTTTAGTCTTTCCATTTACCTGTTTCTATATTTTACTATCGGTAATTAGGTATGTATCTGGTTATCGTTATGATTTTCATAAAAATAAACAGATATTACATTACATTATAAACTATCTTTACATAATTTCAGAAATAATATTTTTATAAATATAATATAAATACTAGTAATAAGTATTATTAAATAAGGTACCTAGTTCTATTTTTATGTTGATAAATACCTATGGTCGCCTTTATTGCATTTATTAAGATAAACAATCTTGGCACAACTTTTTAACAGAATCACCCATTTAATAATAAAATATTAACGATGCCAATAAACTATTAAAATAAATCGTTATTATAGACTGAAACCTATTGAATCCAGTTATCAGTTGATTTGTAATGCTGTATTTTCAATAAAAAGGAGTGCCAAGTTCGATGAACAGACTGTAGTATCTAGTAACAGAACTTTTATTTTTTATTTTTTTAAACAGATTGTCCGTTTACTATGATTAATTGCTAATAAGTAAAAAAAATAATAGAAAAATAATAGTGAAGGACATTCTTTTGGGCATGCTAGGGCCGATTTCGTCGATGTCCTTTTGTAAACCCTTTACTTATTTTATTTTAATTTTATTTATTTTCTTTGAAAACCAACAGCGTTTTTCCAATACAAAATTTACAGCAGATACATTTCCAAAAGTATGACCAATGACAGGTTTTCCATAACTAAATTAAATAATAGGTGACTTATTATAATAGGTACTTCTATCCCTAAGAAGCGATCATCAAACAATCCATCCGTATGTAATCGTTATGTAATCGTATAAAAGTCTACTACTCTCCTTTCCCTATATATTTCTTAAATAAGATATTTATACACACACACACACACATATACATAATCATACATATAATAAATACTTTTCTATATTCTGTTTATTCATCAAATGTTTCTCATTAGAGAAAACCAACTAATTAATACTAAAATTTATTTATATTTAAAAGTATCTTATATATTAATATACGATACTTTTAAATATAAATAAATTTTAGTATTAAAACTTTTGATTTTTTTTCTGTAGTTTAGTTTTTATTTGAATTATTTAAAATAACTTATTCTTAGTATAGTTAGATTTAGAAGAATACTAGCAAACCAGTGAACCAAATGTTCACCAAAACCTGATTTTAAAAAAAAATGTATTTAATTAATTGAGAACTTCGGAGATTTTGTGTGGTTTCGTTTGAAATTCGTGATTTCTCGAAAACCGGAAGTGCTACGTTACTCAAATCCGGTTTGTAGTCTTATCAGAATATTCTTAACTTATAACTTAAATATTCTCTTTATCTATCTCTTACGGTTAGGCCGCTGAAACAGCACCACAGACAGACAGACGGACTTGTCTAATAGATAAGAGATCATTCTCAACTACCCATATTAGTCTTATGAACGCACATTCTATAACAGTACCAAGAAAACTCCATTTAAAATTATAAAGATCCCATGCGTTGTGGTACTCATAGGTTCTCTTACACAATGCTGGGTAAGTACATACTTGTTACTCACATCTCAGTTCCCACATACCTGCGCCGGCGCTTATGTACGGACGCACGGACAGACAGACCGTCGGGCCCACTTTCACTGATAGCCCTAGGATGTATGGATCTCATCGCCGGCTTACGCAACCGTTAACGATAGGAGCGTGCGAAAACGGCGTTACTAAGGGGTGCGTAATGAGACCAACCGCCAGCGTAACAAAGCTGATAGACAAATGAGTACAGACTATTTATAGGAAGATGTTGACTTTAAGTCTGTACAATGGTGTCGTTTGGGTCGGCTCTTCCCTTAGATTAAAACAAAAAGGATCAAAAGTGATCCACTTAAATTGTGGTGCATGACCATAATTCGCTTTAGTCACAATTGGACATTCAAACACGCTGCAGGTGCACTCAATATAACAATATTGCGTATATTCTGTGTTATAAAGATAAAACAATGCCTTCGATGCTTTTATAAAGAACACATCATCATCATCATCATATCAGCCGTACGACGCCCACTGCTGGACATAGGCCTCCCCCAAGGATGTCCAAAACGATCGGTCCTGCGCTGCCCGCATCCAGCGTTTTCCCGCGACCTTCACCAGATCGTCGGTCCACCTTGTAGCGGGTCTTCCCACTGAGCGTCGTCCGGCACGCGGTCGCCATTCGAGAACCTTTCCGCCCCAACGGCCATCGGTTCTCCTCGCTATGTGTCCCGCCCACTGCCACTTCAGCTGTGCTATTCTTCGAGCTATGTCGGTGACTTTAGTTCTCCTACGGATCTCGTCATTTCTGACTCGATCACGCAGGGAAACACGAAGCATAGCTCTCTCCATTGCCCGCTGGGCGACCTTGAGGCGTCCTATGAGACCCATAGTAAACGACCACAACTAATTCAACTAAAGAACACAACTAATTCAAAATCAAATAACAAATGGCTCAGCATCACTATTCATTCGAAAAACTGTAAAAACATATTTTTTCTCAAAAATCACAGCTTGTCGTGAATGTTAATTACGTAATCGCCATTTTGTTGTTATTAAGAAAAGGACAACTATATAGCTCAGCCGTACGGACTCGGAAAGAGGGTGTTTATGAAAATTTACGTCACCAGTTGGCGCCACTGTGTCGTGAGGTCTTTTGTATGAAGTTTTTAGCGCCAACTCCATAGACCAGATTCATAGACTATGAGATCATATGCGATTTGACGGATGATTAGACCTTTCGTCTCAGTACTGCCACCTGGTGCCTGTCATTCCAAAAAACCTTTTCTTTCGCTCGATTGAACGTTTATATACAGATGTGTGCGTGTGTGAGAGTTGCTTATGTAGTTGAGTCGGAGCATATTTTATTTGATGCTAGTATGAGCGTACCGTATCTTCCCTTTTTGTTTTAATCTAAGGCTGTTCCCCAAAATATGGTTTAGTATCGATGACTGCTACATGCGTCATGCTCGTGAACAGGTGTTACCAGTGGGATTGCTGCAATGAACCTGGTTTTTGCGAGTCGAGAGCGATTCGGCATTGTTGTAAGTGTCATCATCTCGGTGTAACACGGTTCCACTCCACATTAGATGTTTTTCGACATCTATACAGGGTGTTACAGAATTCCGAAATAAAATTTGTAGGTATGTATTCCGAAATAAAAATTTGTAGGTATCTGAGCGGGGCGCAGGGGCGCCTGGGGGAGTGAGGGGGGTCTGTATAGGTAGTAGTAATCGTACGCATTTATAGGCTTGTCATAGGCAGGTGTAAAACTATGTTTTTATTAATTTAATTCGAAAATAAAAGTGGTCTAAAAGGCGTCAAACTTTCGTAGGTAATTCTATACAAGGAACACAACCAAACCCTAAAGTTTTATTTCGGACTTTTGTCACACCCTGTATATATAAAACTCAAAGGTGACTGACTGACATAGTGATCTATCAACGCACAGCTCAAATCACTGGACGGATCGGGCTGGCATGGAGTATGTTATGACGTAGGCATCCGCTAAGAAAGGATTTTGATCAATTCAAGAATGAAAGTTTCAATGAAAACTTTGTCAATTTCAAACCGATCGGGCTGTGACTTTGCATGCAGGTATAAGAAGAATCATAGATGAATGTCATTGTGTATAATACAAGCCTGAGAACAAAAACTGTAGTCTACACTTCAGCTCTACACCGAAGCGAAGCGAGGGCGGGCCGCTAGTTCACTCATAAGTGTTGTCATAGCCTAAACTGAATAGACTTTGTCGAATTTTAATTTATTTAAGTTTACATTCGAGGAGATGGATGGCGCAAGTGGTTAGCGCGTTCGGCTGCAATCGTTGAAGTTAAGCAACTTTCGCAGTGGTCGGCTATTGGATGAGTGATCAAAAATTTACTATCTCTGGCCCCTCCGTGCGTAAGGCACGTTAAGCCTTTTGTTGGTCTCGGCTGCATCTGTAGTCGTTAGCACCCGCAAATCCGCACTGGGCCCGCGTGGTGGGTAATGGAACATTCTCCCTATTCTATCTACAGGGAATGCCTGTGCCCCAACAGTGGGGACATTAATAGGCTGATAAGATTGGGCCATGACTCACCACGCGGGCCCAGCGCGGATTGGCGGGTGCTAACGACTGCAGGTGCAACCGGGACCAACTTAAGGTGCCTTCCGAAGCACGGAGGAACTCGAGATAGAATTTTTTGGTCACCCATCCAATGACCGACCACTGCGAAAGTTGCTTAACTACGACGATCGCAGCCGAACGCGCTAACCACCTGTAACATCAAGCTCCTCTATATATTTTATTCGTTTTTACAAGCTTTTATTTAACTTGCAATGTATGTTTGTTCGGGTGAAATCTTACAACTCAATTTTAAAGCACTTGCCCTCAACCGATTGAGCTGAAATTTGGTATGCACGTTCAGTTTGGATGACAATGCATGATTTACAGTGTGACGTCATTCTAAATCCTACATGGCGGCATACCCAAAATGGCGGACCAATCATTTTTAATGCATTCCTACAATATGGGTATCAAATTAAAGGGCTTGCTGAGAGTAACTCGAACAAAAGTGACGTCACTTTTTTTCTTTTTAGCGCATTTAAATAAAAGCTTGTTTTTAAAAAGGTTTTTTTTACCTTAATTTTTTATATTCAAATGCATTCATTCTCGGGTTGAAATCGAACACACTCTTCACTCTTTGGGTGAACATATTTACATGCGTCGCTGACAAAGCAATACCTGCTATCTTAATTTTTGGAGATGAAGAGAATTTAGAGGCAGTCTCCTCCTGAAGGAAGATTCTTTCCGTCTAGAAAACTACTAGTCATTTGCTATTTTCCGGCTTGCTGCCCTTAAGAGCCCTTTCACATTTTTTGCAAATAATCGTAATTTTTGAGCGTTTACCCCCTTAGAAAAGATTTTGACTATTTCCAATAGAAGTAAACAGTAGATTTATTCTTCCTATTGTAAGTAAATGTAGAATATTTGAAAATACTATTTTCCTTTTTTTGTACTGATCGTTTTACTGCAGCTAGTTTGCGGAAAAAACGATAATATGCACAACTTCAAACGCCTCAATCTCTCAATAATGTTCAATAAATTAGATCAAAGTAATTACTATGACATCAGAAATATGTTTTTGTTGTAACATAATGTAATAGAATATTGATTTTCCATCTCAATAATTATCAAAAAAAAACATCTAACCTCCGTGAGTTTTCTCAAAAAAATAATGCAGGTTTACCTCGTATTTTGATATTGAATTAAATAGAATAACTATCAAAAACTTTCATAAAACTAATCTACCATCATTGAACTACTGAAATATGTATATATTTTTATAATTAGTTCATTAATAATTATTTTATAAGACTCGAAACATCATCCGTAAAATGCAATATATACTAGTGCAAATCTACCTACGCGCCGATCAGAACGGAAAGGCCGCATTTTTGTAAAACCCGAATCTGCGACTAACAGCATACGTAGTCCAAAAAGTTCCTCAGTTCTAGTCAGATTTTGCACATTGCTAACATTAAAGGAGTTTGCAAAGTTAAAATAACCAAAAATATGTTCAAAAACATTTTTATTTCATCTTTCAATACAAATAACTTACAAAAATTACGTACATTATTACAAATATTTTGTACATATTTCAAGATCATACATTACAGGTTCGTTCTTTACACATCGTGTTTACAAATACTGTGCCTATGAGAATATTTTGATGCTTCGCAACATTTTATTTTGATAGAGTTTATTGTCTCTGCTATAAAAATATTGCAAAGTAATTGATGTTCTACTTACAATGAGCTTCTTTATTGAGCATTTTTTATCTTCAATATCTACATTAATTTTTAAAAAGTTTACTACGGTTATATTTTCTTGAACGTTGAATGATACATTTTTAATTAATTTTACAATGTTACATTTAAGGCAATCTTAAACTCTTAACTTTTTATTTACAATGTCATTGTGAACACACGCGATACAAAACAATAGATTAGATTTGTACTTAAATTTTCATTTACACAATTTTATTACATTATTAATTCAGTACCTACCTATAACTTACGCGTCTAAGTGGCAAAGTGGGATATGTCTTAAAAATACATTTTTAAACAAGATATGATAATATTACAAAGCTTTAGATATGTTATTGATTAAGCGAACATTATTGCGATTCATATATATTACTTCCAAATAATTTAAAGCTGACGTCGTAATAATATATTAACAGCTATTTCTATAGCGCCCCAAGGGTAAGAAAGAGAGGCATAGTGGGGATCCATCATTAGGCGTAGAAAGGCATAATCGATTGAATGACGTACGCGACACATTTAAAAGCGATTAAACCCAAATCACTACAAACAAATTTGTCGAAAACTCTTTGATACGACGATCATTGAAGCTTTCATGGCAAAAGCGGACGCCCGCTGCTCGCGCGTCACAACACAATTAATGACACGCGACGCGGGCATCCTGACACCTGGTATTTCGCTAATTCATTACTTACACCTTTCTACAACAGCGCACCCATTTGGTGTGATGTCCAAATTCTCAAAGCGAAAGTGAATGGAAGACGATTATTCTTGCAACGGTTGTCTTAAAATACTATGGCTTTTAGGGGCTATGAAGAACTATTAGTCAGTCTTTTCATCGGAGATGTCACTAGGAGGGCTCATGGGGCACTAGGAGAACCCAAGATCACGATATGATACAGTTCTTATCGTTCTGCGCGTTCTTCCTCTGTCTCTCGCGCTTGGCACAGGCCACCGCGTCGTTGGGCACGTACGATATCCTAACTCCACCGTACGCTCTTCTAGTCGGCAGCGTGTAGGATTCCGCGGAGGATGACGACGACGAGCACGTACTGCAGTAACTGCTCGCGTCCTCATCTCGCACTTTCTCTTTTCTGGTGGGCTCGTCGGGCTCAAAGGCTTCGTTGTCATCCCCACAAAACCGAACGGTCCTCCCGCCTCTGGGTTTTCTAGACGACTTCCCATCTACTAGAGTTAATTCTGGCATCGAGGAAGAATGTCCAGGAGTGACTACGGCTTGAGCCTCGACCGGATGCGGCGGTTTCCAATCTTCGGGTGTCTCGTCCTCCCTGGGTTCTTCCGAAGTAGGCGACGGCTGTATCTGGTGCTCCGTCATGGATTGCTCCATGCGAAGGTCTGCTAGGGCTCTGTCGAGACTGAGGCAAGCGTGCGGCGGAGGCGGGGGATGTGGCGGTGGGGATTCCGGCGCTAAGGAACAGCTGGGCTCCGAATCCGCGTCGATAGGAGGTGACGGTTCTCTTTGTGGCGTTCGAGGCGGCGATTTCGGGGATGGAGCTTTTCTCGGTCGCGGACCTCTCGCCGCTCGCGGGCCCGGTCCAGAGGAGTCTGACGGTGTTGGAGGTTCACCTTTTGAGCAAGCAATAGAGCAGAATATTGCGCCCTTGCGTGGCAGGAAGGGTCGGCCGAGCAGGCTGGCGCGGCACGTGTGGCAGGCGAAGCAGCGCTCGGTGGCGTGCCAGTGCTGGCCCTCGTGAGACATCTGGCCCTGGTCGACGCCGACGGGCTCGCCGCACGCGTCGCAATACTCGGCGAAGCAGCCGTCGAAGCAGGGCAGGCAGTAGGGTCTCGCCTCCCTCATGATGTATCGCTGCCCGCCCAGCTGCCGCGAGCACTCGGCGCATGCGAAGTGCTTCATGTGCCACGCGCGCCCCTCCGCCTCGGTGCACTCGTCCGCCAGGATTATCTGAGGACAAAACACGGTGCAGTTATTCACTGGTATAAAATAAATGGATTCTCATTATGGACTAGAGTTATACTTCCATGATGGACTAGAGTTATACTCCCATGATGGACTAGAGATAGGGAAAATAATAGAGGTAGGTAAATGAAAACCAATCAACGGGCACAATATTTATTAATTATGGTGAGAAATAAAGGTTATTATTGTTATAAATTTTATTATTTTTAAAGCATGTAACTGCTTGATGTTTAAATCTAAAGAAAATATAACTAGAAAAAATTCCACGCGGACCAGGCAGCAGACGGGACTCGAACCCGCACCCTTCGCAATCCGGGCGAATGCACTGACCAATTATGCTACCGCGGCCCTCACGGACCGCGTCGAAATTCTTCTAGCCATTCTTAAGCTGCAAGGCAGCGCCATCTCGTCGCATTATAGGTAACCCACAATGTCAAATGTTAGGTTATTATTATTAATATCACGGTTGGTTACAGCTAGGAGGTAAATCTCGCTTCGCTATGTCTTTATGTGTGTTATACTGAATAGATAGTTGGTCATATATTTAGTATACTCAATATTTTTTATATATTTGAGGCGCGGCGCATTAACGTAGGTATATAAAAAGGTTACACTATCCAAATGAGTTGTTATGATTAATTAATTATAAATTCGATTGCCGATCTGGTAAGGGATGCAATGGGGTAAATTTTTGTACATATTATGTATATTATTTCAAGGCAAAGAGCTTAATATCTAACTATTGATTATTTTCAGTTCGACCTTTACGCGTCAATTATGAAAGCCGTCGGACACTGAATAAACCAGGGGGCCAATCGCCTAACGGAAATGCTTTGGGAAACGCTAACGCTTACGATTTTATATTGTTATTTTTTTTAATATTGTTATTACCAATGCAAAAGAAAAAGAAAGAGCGCGAGGCATTTGAATACCTCATGCGGCTAGAAATAACAAAATAAAATCGTAAGCGTTAGCGTTTTCCAAAGCATTTCCGTTAGGCGATTGGCCCCCAGTATGTTTATATCAAGTTTAAGCAAATTAATGTAAACACAATGTTTCCTTCACTTCTTCTAGATTTCATGACATAGTTCACGTCCAATGTTTGTTAGTATAATTTATTAATCCCATAGAGTGGGGTGAACGATATAATTCGCCCGTTGACCTCTTATCAGTGTTTAGAAGGTTCATGACCTCAGTGAAATTTAGGTTTATCCAGTCTGACCGGCGACCGAAGTCACTGGCCGTAGTGAAGTGACCGAACAAAATAACCTATTAAATCAATCTTGTGTCTCAGATCTGTGGCGCTGACCCAATGTTGCCATTAATCATAAACCTATTCCCAATTAGGCCATAGTCCGGTAATTAATTAGTTGGATAAACAAGCCTAATTAAGCATTATTATTTATCGTCGCTATCATTGGCGAAGCTCGGTTTCGTACAGCGACCTGAGAGCTCAGGAAAGTCGCGGTGCGGAACAATGTGCCCCGTGGGAGCGGTTCCCACAGTTGGGGCTACATTTTGTTCGTTCATTAGTGCAGTGGTCGCCCATTATTAATATTTCAAAACGGTATTTTGTGTCAAGCAAGAGATGTGCGAGTGAGGAACACGCTCACCTGTTTCGTCAGCGGTTTAGCCACAGAATACAGAAAGAGGTTAGAAGGGTGACCACTGCACAGACTATTTGTTCTGTTTTTTTTTTCCTAAATGGCTTCGCACGGCTTATGCATTTAGCCAATGTCAAGTGTTAAAAATGTTTAAAAGTTCTAAAGCACTCGTGGTCAAAGTAATAAATCAAGTCAAAGTAAGTGGCAGTCAAGTCAATCCCCCTTTCCCTATGTTTCAGTAAATGTGTGGGGATTTACTGGAACCTCTCCGTGGACTTCTTGAGGGAACGTCGAAAGACACTTTCCGCTATTTTGTTTCACTTGCCAACACTTGTGCATGTTCCCGAACACTTAGTGGTTATCCACCATTATTAGACACTAACATCCGCCACAACACAATTTTTAACCGACGCAGTGTTGCCACGTTCAATTTAAAAAAATCGGGAGGCGTTATAGAAAAAAGCAGTAGATGTGTGGAAAGAGGTACAAGAGAAAACAGTAGATGCAGAGACGCTCCGATTTGCATTCCAATGTGTTTTATAAATGTTGTGCTTTTCATGTAGAGGGTTTGGACCATAACCCACCACGGTTTTCCAGTGCGGGTTAGTGGGTGGTTTCGCTGTGGCCTTGTCTGTTATGCAGCAGGATGCACCGCTTGCGGGAGGTTGGCTTGGGACCCGAAAGATGTAAAGACAAGACAAGATAGACAAGATGAGGCAAGATAGGATGATGATATTCGTAGGCTGGCTGGACTGGGCTGGAAGAGAGTAGCACAAAATCGGGAGCAGTGGCGTGCATTAGGGGAGACCTATGGCATTTTTATCATCAATTAAGTAAATAAAACACGTTTTAACGGGTCAAATGTACTGAATTAATTTATTTATTGACGTTTCGCATTCTTTGCAGGAATGTATCGTTAGAATAATATAAATGCACCTCAACATGCAATTTTAAAAAAGAAAATTATATTCTAAGAAAAACAGTAGATTCATGTAGGAAAACAGAATAACAGGAGAAATTTCAGAAAAACAGGAATCTCCTGTGAATTCGGGACACCTTGAACCTTGCAACACTAAACCGATGTCGCCGGCTCGCCCCCACTACACTTCCATCTAATAGATAATAGCCAATCAAATGACGCCACATCAAACATTGGAACCAATCAGTTAACCTCTTCGCGGGTGAATTATGAAAAATGTACCCCTGGACCTCATAAGGTTGGTCACGTGCAAAATTTGAAGTCTTTAGACTTAGCCGTTTGAACTGTGGCTTGGTATGTCAGTCAGTCAGTTTCTTCTTTTATATATTTAGATGATAAAGACAGCCTGTTGACAAGTTTATAAACAGCAAACATGAACAGGAAAGAAATCGATAGGATAATTTGATCTGAGATCCCCCTTAGATCAAATCCCCCCTATCGATCGCGGGGCCCTGGGCACTTGCCCAAAGTGCCCACTGGGAAAGAGGGGTCTGGGTATATGTATTCTATCCGTTACCCTAGTATCTCATAACACAAGCCTACAGTGGTCTACTGTAAGGTTGGGTTGCTTCCCCAGGCGGGCGCTCCAATCCGAGCGATAAATACGCCTACCTCTCTTGATTACTTCTCTCCTTAAGTCTCCTCATCAAATATATTCTAGCAGAATTTTTGCTAATGTCACTGTTTTACTAGAAATGTCCTTTAACGTCACTTGAACTGATAAGGAGTTGAATGTCCATTACGCGATACAGAGGAAAAACCGCAGCCTTGTGTGGACAACGAATCGTTTGCGCTAATTAAATAAACTGTTGCAACGTATTTAAAAGAGATTTAATACCTTAATTCGTTTTATCTCAGTTAATTGATGGAAACGAGCTCATTGTAAGGTGTGATGAGTGAGTTAAGATACTTTAACATTGTGTTGGATATTTGAAGGCATACATAAGTTTTTGATGGTTGCATTACGACAAAAACGAGTGTGCTTATGGGTGTACAATATAATAATAATTTATTGAAAAAAAAATAAAGTTTACAATGATATTAAACAATTTTAAGTTTACAACATTGAAATTATTATAGAGTTACCTACGGCTTCCACACTAGGACATGCCTGTATTGTGGCGACCGGACAAAATAAATAAATAAACAAAATTACGGTTTTTACTAGCGCTTACATATTTATAAAACTTTTTTTTTTATATATATATGTATGTACATATATACATTGAATTTATTAGCTGTAACAGAAAGAGTGTGCGCGCGCTGCTTTCTCTTGCTTATATCCCCCACTCAACTCCCGTACGCCTCGTCCGATCACACATTTCGTAACGCGTTCGCCCGCACCCTTCGCAATCCGGGCGAAATCAGGGCCGCGGTAGCATAATTGGTCAGTGCATTCGCCCGGATTGCGAAGGGTGCGGGTTCGAGTCCCGTCTGCTGCCTGGTCCGCGTGGAATTTTCTATAGTTATATTTTCTTTAGATTTTGTCTTAATAATCTCTTATCTATTAGACAAGTCCGTCCGTCCGTCCGTCTGTGGTGCTGTTTCAGCGGCCAAACCGTAAGAGATAGATAAAGAGAATATTTAAGTTATAAGTTAAGAATAGTCTGATAAGACTACAAACCGGATTTGAGTAACGTAGCACTTCCGGTTTTCGAGAAATCACGAATTTCAAACGAAACCACACAAAATCTCCGAAGTTCTCAAATAATTAAATACATTTTTTTTTAAATTGGTGAACATTTGGTTCACTGGTTTGCTAGTGTAATATAAGTACGTATGTGTGTAAAGCATAACGCGATGGGAAGGGCTGTGTGCTGAGCTTGCTATGCGGCGGCGCGGGCGCACGTGACCGCGCTATTCAAACAAGCCGCGTCTGAGTCACTGGTACGTATTGTACTCACACTAACTTCAGACATATATGCATGCAGCCTGATTGTCTTTGTGCAATAACACTGCTTTTACTAACAATATCTGAACTTACGAGAATAGAAGTAAGAAAGAAAGAAAGAAAAACATTTATTGACGACACACATTAACAGTTACAAAAAATGGGTGCGTGTACTTATGTAGGCGCGTGAGAAGTTATCCTTCTTTGGCATCGTTTAAAATTAGTTTTTAATTGCATGCAAATAATTAATTACAATAAATTAATAAAAAGTCTGGAAAAGGACACAGTCAATAAAGTTCAGTTTTAATTTGAAAAAATAAATAAATAATCAAAATATTCAATTAAAATCGCTACTGAATATAATTTATTAGAACTTATGTGATTTGCACTTGTATAAAACTCAAACACGTATTCCGAATATACAAACTAGAAACATGTGGATAAATATTATAAATATGAATACCTATAACTGTTACTTTATTACAAAAAATGAAGATGTGGTTTTTGGTTCTACTACACCAATGGTCAAGAGATGGCGCTGTAGTCTCCTGAATCGCGCTTTGGTTCCGTTGTTCCAGATTAATAAATACTTTTGATAGGCCTTCACAATGCAGTCGTTAGCACCCACTAAATAGAGATTCTATTTCTATTTTGTTGGTAGATTTTCTTAATGTGCGGTAAACACAAAAGTAACAGCATGAAGATGGTCGCTAAAGCGACCAACTTCATGCTGTTAAAATTTTGTGTTACAGTGATGCGCGCGCATCTTAAAATTTCACTCTCATAATTTTTTCATAACGCGCCTAAAGAAGTATAACTTCAATAAATAAAACATAATGTCTATCGTCAACTAAGCCCCACCTCAGCATAATGTTGCAACGGTAAAAATGGATTGCCGCTGCAACGCTGATATTCTGGAGGGACCTAATTTGGACATCAAAGGAATTAGACACAAGACAATCACTTAATATACAAATAAGAGAGGTTATTAATATTAAAACAAAAAACTTAATATAAGAGGCTGTGTAGGCTTAGCTCTTTGCCTTCGGACACACAATAAGAAGAGGGGAAAAAAAACATTATTTGTGTTATCCATTTTAGGGAATAAATGAAACAAAATGGAGACAAGACTACATGTAATGAAACCACGTCATCGGACCATTCGTCATCAAAGTAGATTTTTAGGGGATAGGGTCTGTCTGTCCGTCTGTCCGTCCCTGGTTTTGCTTGGAGACTGTTAGCACTAGAGAGCTGTAATTTTGTGGAGATATGTATATCGACCACGCCGACAAAATGAGAGCATACATATTTTTTCTTCATCTACCCCATCGTGAGGGATATAGTTGAATAGGTCGTTTAAAATTACTAAGAGTTCTTAAGACTATTTTTCGATTTAGGGATCCGTTTACGAAATATCGAACTTTACAGTGCTAATTCACCTTATTTTATTTCCAGCTCATTGGGTTGTCTGGAGGAAATCGCTCATTAGCGATAAGACCGCCCTTTGTGCAATGTTGTATTTTTCCACTTGTTTTGTATCTGTTTGTTTTGTTACTGTGTTGTGCAATAAAGAGTTTTTATCTTTATCGTAATTTATGTTGGAAAAAGTACCACTGCATCTACTGTTTTTTCTTGTAAGTAATTCTTTCTATATATCTTTTGCTTATTTCTATAACGCCGCCCGATTCCGAAAAATCGGCCCTGTCAAACCACTGATGACGCATTACATTTTTGATTGTTTTTAAAAATATCAGATCAAACATCGGTGGTTCAATGATAGAAAGTTAGCCTAATACGCGGGCGGCCCGGGTTCGATGCTCAACCAAGGAAAGACTTTTTTTACTAATGATTTCAATAGATTTATGATTTTTTATATCATAATCATAATCATAATCATAATCAAAATCATTTATTCAGTTTAGGCTGTTACAAGCACATATGAATTTCTAGAAGCTACGCCATCGGTTCGTAAATCTACGGCGGGAGACCTTGTACTGAGAAGAACGGCAAGAAACTCAGCAAGGGCTGTTTTTTTCTCCCTGTTTTATTATTTACAGAGTCGTCAAATTGAAAAATGACTTCAGAGGTGATTCATGAAGTCACTTTTCATTACATAATTATTAAATATACATTAATTGTTTACCTGCATTTTGATTGCTGTGTCATACAGTATAAATACAAATAGTGTTATTTATATTCAGTGTGACTAAACATTAACTTCAATATTAAGGAAGTTAGGGCAGACTCATCTCCGCTGGCAGCACCCGTTCACGAGCATGACGCATGAACCAGCCATCGCTTCGCTCAACCATATTTTAGGGAACGTAACGACCCGCCTCACACGACACCGCCGAAGAGACTATTATGAGAGCATGACTACCCATAACTACCCATACTAACTACAACATATTTACTTAAATTAAGGTCATTTACCTGTAAGACACAACAAACAATTACAAAACAAAGCAAAGGAGAAATCACGACCACGCCGTTTTGTCAATCAAATATTCTTAAACAGTCTGATAATCGTACTTAAGTTATTAACTTTATATACAGCTTTCAGTTTAATTATAGTATTGTCAACACATAATTCATAATTTAAATCATATAGAAATACCCGTTGGAATGGTTGGAACAGTTCATACCCAAGCATTTTTGTCTGTAATATAATCAGACACTTTCTAATATGCTTTCTTAACTAGTGATTTTTTAATGGTCGATTTAAATTTAGTCATGCTTAACTCTTGAATATTGCTTGGAACTTTATTGTAAAAGCGAACACTAAGACCTCTAAACGAATTATTGATTTTGTGGAGCCTAGTAGCAGGTAAAGTTAAGTTATTTTTATTTCTAGTATTAAATGTATGTATTTCACTATTTTTAGTAAACAAATTAATATTTTTTTTTACAAATACTAAGTTGTCATATATGTATTGTGATGCAACTGTCAATATACCTATTTCTTTAAACTTATCTATTAATGAATCTTTAACTTTAAGATTATAAATTGATCGAATAGCCCTCTTCTGCAGCACAAATATAGTTTGAATGTCGGCGGCATTTCCCCACAGTAAAATACCGTAGGACATTACACTATGAAAATAACTAAAGTAGACTAATCTGGCAGTTTCTATATCCGTTAACTGCCGTATTTTCATTACAGCATATGCTGCAGAACTAAGTCTCTTCGACAATCCATCAATATGTGGGCCCCACTGCAGCTTAGAATCTAGTGTGATTCCTAAGAACACTGTGGTATCTACAGAGCTCATATGTCGATCCTTTATATTTACATTAGTTTTTACCTGTTTCACATTAGGTAATACAAATTTCAAACACTTAGTTTTCCCTTCATTTAGCATCAAATTATTAACATTGAACCAGTGGACTACCTTCGAAATAGACCTGTTCACGTCATCAATTTGTGACTCCCTACGTTTAATTTTAAACAAAAGTGAAGTGTCATCCGCAAACAATACTATTTCGTGGTTATCCTTTACAAAATAGGGCAAGTCATTGATATAAATTAAAAATAAGAAAGGACCAAGGATTGAGCCCTGCGGAACTCCCATCTTAACCGACGAACCAGGAGATTTTACTCCATTGATGTCAACCCTCTGAACCCTATCACTCAAATAAGATACAATAAGATCCAGAGTGGTATCTCTAAATGGAAAATATCTATAAAAATATACTTATATATATACAGTATATGTATTCTATCCGTTACCCTAGCATCCCATAACACAAGCCTTACAGTGCTTACTTTGGAACTAGGCTAATTGGTGCGAGTGTTGGAAATATTTATTTATTTATTTTATTTTTAGTTTCACCTGCATCGTGATTTCATAGAATCACTCCATTTTTTTGTAATTTTCTTATTCTAATACAGTCAAACGAGCGTCTAGTCCGATTTATTTAGCATAAGCCGCAATATCCGGGCCGAAAATGCCGCTGCAATGCACCAAACCTTGACATTTGGCGGAATGTCTACTCGTTGGAGCGCAATGTGCTGTTTTAATGCGGACAAAATATTGTACTTACCACAAGTAATACTAATTAATTACACTTATTACTATTATACTTATTACTTTCTGACGAAGCAGACCTGAAAAGGCTGCGAAACGTCAATAAATAAATAAAGTTTCGTGCATTAACCCGTTAAAACTAGTTTTATTTAATGAGTGATGTGCGTGAAAACCTAAGAAACAAATACTTATTACTTCATTAAAACGGTTTTGAACGGCTTTGTATGTTTTTTCACACAATCAAGCAAAAACTACTGAACGTATTTGGATGAAATTTTGTACGCATACAGTTTATGATCAGGATTGAGACATAGGATACATTTTATCTCGGAAAAATGTTGGGATTCTCAAAAAACTTCTTTTTAGTAAAAGCTCTTTACTTTCGTGTCGTTTCTTATTATGGTATGTTCGTGGTTACAAAGATTGACATGTTGGTGTGAAATTAAGTAACAAATATGTAAACCATCATTATCAAAAACCTATTAATGTCCCCACTGCTGGGGCACAGGCCTTCCCTATGGGTGACGCAGCAGAATCCCTAAGCGGGGATCTCGCTATCTAGCAGTTTAGAGGGTATTCGCAGGGTATTTTTAGCGGATATTATGCCGTAAAGCGCCCGTAAAGCTTGCGGGAGCTAGGTGTGGGGTCCGTTCGGCGGTGTCCTCTATGGATGGAAAAAGGAGATTGGGCCAAGACCCACCACGCGGGCCCAGTGCGGATTGGCGCGTGCTAACGACTGCAGATGCAGCCGGGACCAATAATGTAAACCATACTTATCGATTATTATTATTTAAGTGACTTGGACAAGCATTAAATTTAAGCAGCCTCCGAGTAAAACCGTAAAGAATATAAAAGAGGTTGGGCACAGCGGATTTCCGCTCGAATTGGAGCAATGCACAGAACGAACGCACTTAACTACAGTACCGCTAGCACGAACCAATATCGAATTCGAATAGTTTGCGAGTGCGAAAAGTCAATGATAAATTTTGTATGGAAACTTGAACAGCAGCGGCACAAAGTACGTAACGAGAACTAAAAATCAAAACACATTTGACAATGACATTTCGGACTCGCAAACGATACGAATTCGATATTGATTCGTACTAAGGGTAGCTCCACAAAACTCCGCGTTTGTTAGTTTATTTGTTTGTCCCTTAGGCTGCGTTTCCACCAGAGATGTGCGATGGAAATGTGTCCTGCAAGGATGTCTAGCTGTGCTGTGAAAATGTGTGGGGATTTCCACCAAAGCTGTGCGATGAAAATGTGCCTCCGAGGATGTGTAGCGGAGCTGTGAAAATGCGCATTAATGTGTGGTACAGTATGCGCAAACCCACGGTTCCCAACTTAGGGGTTTTAGATTTAGGGGCTAGATGTGTTAAAACGGACTTTTTAGGGGCTGGAATTTTTTGGGGGTTCTTTTAGGGGCTTTTAACAAAACTTGCAATTAAATCGAAAAACAAAGTGTATGTTTTCTTTCAGTTTTGTGCGTAGAATGGAACGCACCACGGTATGAAACAACTGAACTGACTGTGTGGCGGTCTGTTACCTAATGCTGTACGGATTAAAGTTCTTTGCCTATCACCAATAGTTAAACAATAAAACAACAACATAGCAATAATGTTCGTTCTTTCATTCGTTCACGTCATACTCACGGTTCACCATTCATTTTTGTCATTCATTCAATAAAATAATTTACTGTAACTAAATAAGAAACTTTAATTTATGAGCAGCGAAAGAATTAAGGTAATAAGTAGGTACATATAAAATTCTATATTTAGGGGATTTTAGGGGAATTTGAAAAATACTTAGGGGATTTTTTTGGTAAGGGTTGGTAACACTGCGCAAACCTCGCAACACATCCTTCTCAACACACATTCCTCGCAACACATCCCTCGTACACATCCATCGAACACATCCCTCGCTTGTTTTGTATGCGCTAAAATCTAGCTCCGCTGAGCCGTTTCCACCAGAGCTGTGCTGACCGAGGCAGTGGCGGCGCTGGACCACATGTGGACGTCGGCGACATCAAGTTCGCGAGGCCTATTTTACTTCGCAGTAAAAAACCGTTAAATTAAGTGAGCCAAATTATAAAATAACGTATGAGTAAACGAGTTTTATTGTTGATAATCAAATGATGACAAAAAATAATTACAAGCATAGAAATTTAATAACAAAAAATAGTGTTGCCAGACAGACGATTCTGAATACGCACGTTTTCGAAAATAATAAAAGTCATTATCATCTGCTCAGCTTTTTCCCCGAATTGTTCGGGGTCGGCTACCTAAGCCAGGCCAGCAGAAACGAAAATAAATAGGTAACCTGTAAAAATTTTTTGCGAGGCCCTCGGCGGTGGCCGACGTCGCCGACGCCTAGCGCCACCACTGGACCGAGGCGAAGTAAATGAAGCGATTCTATTGGTTCTTTACAAACACATCCTTCGGTATGCATCCTCACACATCTCTGGTGGAAACGCAGCCTCATTGTAATATATAATTATATTTAATGAACTATCCGTATCTATGTATGTGCTTTCGCCGTTACATCTCCGCGGTTCTCACATTATGACCACATATTAACAGAACATTGAGAATTAGGTCAGACTTTTATTATTTCATACAAGCACAGAAGAACTGCACAAATAAAAGTATGTAAAGTAAAGTATACTTTCGGTTTTAATAATAAATGGATTACATAAATTGTAATCACATTTGAATAACTATATGTTATGTCAAAGTTAGTATAGTAAGAATAATAATAATAAATATTTCCAACGGTCACACCAATTAGCCTAGCCTCAAAGTAAGCACTGTAAGGCTTGTGTTATGGGTTGCAAGGGTAACGGATAGAATACGTATACTATACATATATAAGTATATTTATATAGAAATAGATATTAAACATCCATGACTGGAGTACAAATGCTCGTATTCATCACACAAACATCTGCACCCACCGAGATTCGAACCCGGGACCTCTCAAGTCGGCGACACCATGAAATCCGGCGTACAAAACACTCGGCCACGTATCGAATTCTTTCTAGCCTTTCTTAAGCTGCAAGGCAGCGCCATCTCTTCGCATTATCTGTAGGTAACTCACACTTCGCATTGTAGGTGCCTGGCCCGCGTGGATTTTTTTCTAGCAATATTTTCTTTAGATTTAAACATTGAGCAGTAACATGCTTAAAAAAAATAAAATTATGAAGATTATATTTCGTTAAATTATAACTATTTTGAAAGTGTAACAGATAATACTTTGTTGACTATTAAATACAAAATTATATCAATAGTAGAAAGATATTGTGACAGAGACGTAAACAAATATTTAATGTTGCCTACAAAAAAAAATCATTACAATTCGTTCGGCTGCGATCGTTAAAGTTAAGCAACTTTCGCTGTGGTCGGTCATTGGATGGGTGACCAAAAATTTTCTATCTCAAGTTCCTCCGTGCTTCGGAAGGCACGTTAAGCCATTGGTCCCTGCTGCATCTGCAGTCGTTAGCACTCGCCAATCCGCACTGAGCCCGCGTGGTGGGTCATGGCCCAATCTCCCTATTCCATCCATAGGGAAAGCCTGTGCCCCAGCAGTGGGGACATTAATAGGCTGATGATGATGATGACTGAGGAGCTGGCGAACAAAACGGCTTAATAACGCATATGACCTAAATACTTTTTTTATACTCCGTAGGTTTTGGGTCCGCTGAACTTGAATTTCAACTCACATTTCCTATGAAAACCGCCTTAAATGGTGTTCAAATTACTAAATCAATAAATTAAAGACGTCATATAAATGTCCTATAGTTTTTGACTGCTCCTGTAAAATTTAATTTATGTAACATATACCATTTTGTTAACTAGCGGCCCGCCCTCGCTTCGCTTCGGTGTACAGCTGAAGTGTAGACTACAGTTTTTGTTCTCAGACTTGCATTATACACAATGACATTCATCTATGATTCTTCTTATACCTGCATGCAAAGTTTCAGCCCGATCGGTTGAAAATTGACAAAGTTTCATACAAACTTTCATTCCCTATTTTATCCCCTTGGGGGTAGAATTGATCAAAATCCTTTCTGAGCGGATGCCTACGTCATAACATCTACCTGCATGCCAAATTTCAGCCCGATCCGTCCAGTGGTTTGGGCTGTGCGTTGATAGATCACTATGTCAGTCAGTCAGTCAACCTTGAGTTATATATATATATATATATAGAGATAGATGTAACATATGGAAAATCAAAGGAAATGTGGATAACTTTAGGAGGGCCCATAAACAAGACACGTGGAGTTCCGTGCGACGGCGGCATAAACGACGGGCGGGCGGGCGGCCTTATCGACTCATCGACATGCGAGCCGCTCTACCCGACCACGAACTCCCATTACAAATATACCATGTTAATCAGGCACTACTACATACACACACACACACATATATATATATATATATATAAGCACTGTAAGGCTTGATTCTAGGGTAACGGATAAGAATACATATGCAGTACATATTTATATATAAAAAAATGGTTGCCTGTAAAGTCGGTTTTACGGGCGAAGATTTTACGTGACAACGTCTTTTTCTCGGTAGAATATTTATTGATATGAATATAATTAAATTGCACAATAGGAACAAGGAATTGAATGAAAATAAGAATTGCACAAATTTTAACTATAGAAATATATTTTGTTTACTAAAACATTGTACATGTAAACTTAAACTTAACACGAGAGACTCATCGTAACGTTACCGAGCGTTACACTTTTTCATAAGTGACTCCCAGCCGCAACCTAATTTAAGACGTTGTCACGTCAAAACATATTTAACATCCATGACTGGAGTACAAATGCTCGTATTCATCACACAAACATCTGGCCCCACCGGGATTCGAACCCGGGACCTCTCGAGTAGGCGACACCGTGAAACCCGGCGTACAAACCACTCGGCCACGGAGGTTGTCAAATATATATTTTATTTATTAGCTAACAAAACAAGTAACAATTAAATATTAAAAAACAAAGCAATTAGAATATTATAAAACTAAACTGTAACTTTAAATGTGTGGGCATAACATGTTAAAATTTTATGGACTGAAGTTTACAGAAAAAAAAACGGGTTGATTCAAATTCTTACTTCTGCCGGTTCAGAAGTGAGAACTTGAATATTAACGTTGTGCATTTTTGATATTTTGGAATGGTTAGGGAATAATTTTGCACGGATTGCTTTAATTATCAGTATAAAAGTACTATCATTTATGTGGTAGAATACGATATTTAATTATTGCGCTAACTTACACAAATATGACAATTTATATTATATTAAAAAGTTTATCTCTCAGAAAAATCAACTTACATGAATCACATTTAAGCGCATCTAGCGACATCTATTGTAAAAAAAAAACATTTTCTTCGCAATAAAGCTGTCACCTGGACGTCCTAATAAGAGACTTTATTATAATACGATAAAATAAAATATTATTATGATTCGTATATTGAAAGTCAACAACCTTTCCAATTTTATTGTTTTCGTCTTACGAATTTTCGATTAGGCCAAGTGTCCTGACGCGATCAGGTCACGTGTCTTGACGCGAGTTTAACATTTTTTAACCAATACAAAATAAGTGTACAACGCCGCTAAAGAAGTATTTATTTCAAAAATGCATTTTCTTCGCAATAAAGCTGCCACCTGGACATCCTAGATTATTACGCAGTCAGGTCATAAGTATTGTCACACAGTAAAAACTTTTCTTTTAGAATGCTGGCCACAAAAAAGTTTATTGAATTCGAATTTGGAATTGTTCATGAAAATAAAAATGTATACTTTTTAGAATTTTACTCATTTTTAAATATGGAGTGGACGCTTAAAGAAGACCGTGTTGCAATTATTGCGTTGCATAGTTGCGGTTACGCGCCAATTCAAATTTTTGACATACTGAAAAATTTGAATATAACCAAAAGATTCGTTTATCGTACCATCAAACGATACAATGAAGACTCTAGTCTAGATGACAGGTCAAGAAGTGGTCGCCCTCGGTCTGTTAGGACTCCAGCAGTGATAAAAGCTGTGAAGGCGCCAATTCAAAGAAATCCCAAACGTAAGCAGAAACTGGCCCTTCAGATAGGGTTAAGCAGAACCACGGTGAAAAGGGTGTTAAATGAAGACATGCTGAGGGTACAGTACCCCTAGCACGAACCAATATCGAATTCGTATCATTTGCGAGTACGAAATGTTATTGTATGGAAAATTGCAACAATAGCAGCCCCACAATTATGAGAACTAAAAATCAGTACACATTTGACAATGACATTTCGGACTCGAAAACGATACGAATTCGATTTTGGTTCGTGCTAGGGGTACTGTTTTATTTTTCGTAAATCAGAATCAGAACAATTGAAATTAGGAAAGATTTTCATTTTCAATTGAATGAATTTAGCCATTAATCATCATCAAGGTTGAACAAAATTCATTTTAGGTAGAGAACTTTATTCTTGTAAGTTAGTAATAACATTCACTTGTTTTAGTCGAGCTTTTATCGTTTCAAATTCGTTAGGTTTTTAACATAAAAAAACAGTGTAATACATTTTTCATATTTATCTGGTGACATTTTGTGTAAGTATTTATTTTATGAGAAAAACCTAGATTTAGGCTATCGTGATCCTAAACTTGCTCGTGTTATAATTGAAGGTCTAGAAATAAGTATTTGAATCACGAAGTTACATGACCTAGGGCATATCTGGATAAGTGATTTCAAACACTAAAAAGTAAAGAGACCACGCTTTGGAGAAAAGTCGGGATAGAATTATTCTATTTGAAAAAACTATTGCTGTCACGTATTGGCAAATACCGTGTGATAGGGACAACAGTACTTAACGCTGAAAATTGCGTATATAAATTGCAAAATTGGAAGTTTTACACAAAGAATAATAAGTAGTTATACTTTGCCTCTATGTTTTGATTTTTGAAGGGAAAACATCTTTAGCGGCGTTGTACACTTTTTTGTAATGGGTTAAAACTGTTAAACTCGCGTCAGGACACGTGGTCTGATTGCGTCATGACACGTGGGCTGATCGATTCCGGACACGTGACCTAATCGAAAATTCGTAAGACGAAAACAATAAAATTGGAAAGGTTGTTGACTTTCAATATATTGGACGAAACATAGCAATATTTTATTTTATCGTATTATAATAATAAGTCTCTAATTAGGATGTCCAGGTGGCAGCTTTATTGCGAAGAAAATGCATTTTTTACAATAGATGTCGCTAGGTGGGCTTAAATGTGATTCATGTAAATTGATTTTCTGAGAGATAAACTTTTTAATGTAATATAAATTGTCATGTTTGTGTACGATAGCGCAATAAATTAATATTGTACTCTACCACATAAATGATAGTACTTTTAAACTAATAATTAAAGCAATTCGTGCAAAATTATACCCTAACCATTCCAAAATATCAAATATGCACAACGTTAATATTCAAGTTTTCACTTCTGCCGGCACTCCCGGAGTGAAACCCGTGGTTTTTTTTTGTAAATGCTTATTAAATCTCCACATTAGACGTCTTTAGTGGTGATATAAAATTTGTTCATTTTTGACATTTTTGAAGGCTTCTAGTTTCTTTGAAACACAAGTCATCTAAAAAAGGAAGACATAGGAGCATAAAATGAGTAATATTATATTAAATGTATGAAATTCAATTCTTTAGTGATAAAAATCCAGGAGAAATCGGTCGAGAACGTTTGTATGTAAAAATCATTGCACGCCTCCCTTCTTAAGAGCCCTTTCACAATTTTTGCATAAAATCGTTATTTTTGAGCGCCTCGTTTACCTCTTTAAGAAAAGATTTTGAATATTTCCAATAGAAGTAAACAGTAGATTTATTCGTCCCCTTGTAAGTTAATGTAGAATATTTGCAAATTTTATTTTCCTTTTTTTGTACTGATCGTTCTACTGTAGCTAGTTTACGGAAAAAAACTATAATATGAACAAATTCAAACGCCTCAGTCTCTCAATAATGTTGAATAAATTAGATCAAATTAATTACTACGACATCAAAAATATGTTTTTGTTGTAACATAATGTATTAGAATTTTGATTTTCCATCTTATTAATTATCAAATAAAAACATCTAACCTCCGTGAATTCCCAAAAAATAATGTAAGTTTACCTCGTATTTTGATATTGAATTTAATAGAACTACTATCAAAAACTTTCATAAAACTAATCTACCATCATTGAACTACTGAAATACGTATATATTTTTATAATAAGTTCATTAATAATTATTTTATAAGACTCGAAACATTATCCGTAAAATGAAATATATACTAGTGCAAATTTACCTACGCGCCGATCAGTACGGCAGCGGCGCAATTTTGTAAAAGCGCTCAGAAAATTCGATAGATACCTCTCCTTATTGAAATTTACGGGTGATTGACCTACTTTTTGTGTCCTTTGAAATATCAAACTCATAGTGAACGTACACCTCGGGCACGTCCAGCTTGATGTATTGTTCTCTCATCACGCATATATATGGCTAGTATCAAACTAAACAAGCACGTAAAATAACGATTATTCAGAAAACCAAAAAGTTGGTGCTCGCGACTTTATCTGCGTCGGAATAGATTTTTCATAAACTTTCATTCGCCTTTCTTATTTTTTCTTTTTTTTAATAACAATTAAAAACGAGTGTGCTTATGACCACACGACGGAAGTGAAACTTCTTTAGCTCCATCTGTATATCTATATATATATATATATATTTAAATATATCTATATATATATATATATATATATATATATATATCTTTATATATATAATTCTTCTGTGAGTGTGTATGTCACTGAACTTCTCTTAAACGACTGGACCGATTTTGATGAAATTTTTTGTGTGTGTTCAAGGGGATCTGAGAATGGTTTAGATTCACAATTTTTTTTATGGCGGTACGAAGTTCGCTGGGACAGCTAGTATATATATAAAACTCAAAGGTGACTGACTGACATAGTGATCTATCAACGCACAGCCCAAACCACTGGACGGATCGGGCTGAAATTTGGCATGCAGGTTGATGTTATGACGTAGGCATCCGCTAAGAAAGGATTTTGATCAATTCTACCCCCAAGGGGATAAAATAGGGAATGAAAGTTTGTATGAAACTTTGTCAATTTTAAGCCGATTGGGCTGAGACTTTGCATGCAGGTATAAGAAGAATCATAGATGAATATCATTGTGTATAATACAAGCCTGAGAACAAAAACTGTAGTCTACACTTCAGCTCTACACCGAAGCGAAGCGAGGACGGGCCGCTAGTATATATATATATGAGTATATGTGTGTGTACAATATATACATGTATGTACATATACATATTTCATTTACTAGCTATAAGAGAAAGAGAGAAAGAAAATGTGCGCGCGCACTGTTTTCTCTTGCTTATATCCCCCACTCAACTCGCGTTCGCTTCGCCCGAACACACTTTTCGTAACGCGTAACGCATTCGCCAGCTTACCCTCCAAGTCAAGCGTGCGTAAAGAAGTTTCACTTCAAAAATTTTAAGGATTTTTTTTTAAAGGATTTGGTGCGTGGGGGCTTAATTTATTAATAGTAAGTATGCATTCATCATCATTAGTCCATTGATGTCCCATTGCTGGGGCACATGCTTTCCTTATCGATGGAATAGGGAGTGTGGGCCGTGGTCGTGGACCCACCACGCGGACCTAGTGCGTATTGGTTAACGCTAATGACTGCAGATGCGGCCGGGACCAACGGCTTCCGAAGCACGGAGCAGCTGGAGATAATAAGTTTTTGGTCACCCATCCAATGACCGACCATTGCGAAAGTTGCTTAACTTTCACGATCGCAGGCCGAATGCACTAACCGCCTTCACCATCGAGCTCCTCGTACACATTATACAATAGAAATCATTTACTATTATCTAAAATTTCGAGCGATCGCTTGCAGTGATTTGCTTGTGAAGATGCAATTACTATACTGGTAGGAATGTAGGATAAAGGCTGAATTGTAATTATGAAATTGAAGGTTATTATTTTCCTGTCAAACTTACCGAGGTTACGTTATTACAAAAACCGGCCAAACTATGTTCCGAAATGCTTAAACGATTTAACACTAAGTCGAGAAAGAAGCATAAAAAAATCTTGTTTCTTGTGTGGAGACTTCATTAAATACAGTCCACTGATAGACAGACAGACGGATGGAGAGAGATTTAATATATTGTCATCTTTTGGGTACGGAAACCTAAAAGCGTGTAGTCAGTTTATTTAATAATAATAAGATTTTATTGATAATTTTAAGATTTTTTTTCTTTTAATTAGCACTGAATTTAAATTTAAAATAAGCCAATTTGAACGCAGACTAAATCTCAGGCGTCCATTTGTTGTCAAATGTTTCTAGAACCAGCACAGAATCAGTAATGTAAGTGGCTTGAGCCATCTAGAAAAAATTTACTCTTTCCAATCGCGATCATGCATATACGTAAATTGAGGGGTATCAAAAGAATCCAGTATAAATACGCGAGTCGCCATCGAAAAACGCGTCGTATATAAAATAAATAACGACCCTTAAAATTAGCAATTTACTGACAATGATGGAATACCCCGTTCGCCGTATAATTATATGACCGACATTATTTCGTCTTTTGTACTCTTCTGTAGGGGTACTTAGAGTGCCACCCTTCAGGTGTGACCTGTTATCGTGGCGATCTCAAGATGGCGTAGCGATCGCTTCGACGGATATTGGCGTATTCGCCGATTACCCAACGGCGGGCGGCGCGGGCGCAACCGTCGATATAATATCTCGACACAGCTAAATTGTTGCGTGGAAATTCGGGGAATTCCTGCCCGTATCTTTGTGTACTTAAATTGTGCCAACACCTGTTGTTATTTTACCCCTGCTTCCATTTTCAATTCTCAACGCGTACCTAAGTATGTACCTATATATCAAGGCCCTGTTTCATAAAAGCAATGCCGTGGTATTTTTCACTTTCGTGCAGTAAATTCAAAGAATCCTGTTTAAAAATAATACTTTATTAATAATAATCGCTCGTTTCGATATGGATATTTTTACGGAAGGCATGCACACACACACACACACACACACACACACACACACACACACACACACACACACACACACACACACACACACACGCTACACCAAACACACACGTACACACTCATTTACACAACCAATTTTTACGGAAGGCATGCACACACACACACACACACACACACACACACACACACACACACACACACACACACACACGCTACACCAAACACACACGTACACACTCATTTACACAAAGTTAGTTATCATGCTCCTTTTATAATTTTGATTTATATAGGTATTTATATTTATCGTAAAATTAATTTGAATCTTTGTTGGTATTTCTTTTATTATTATTGTTAATTTGTAATTTCTACCCTACGTAATTATTTTAATTTTTAAATTAACTACAAAGTGAGTTTCTGTAATTGGCTAAAGTACCGTTTAAAATTTTATATTAGATTATATTGTGTAAAACGCTGTTGAAACTTGTTGATGATAAATAAATAAAATAACTCTACTACACTCTTTTATGAACTAGGCCACTGGTATAACAAGAGTATTTATTGCAAATTCCGATTGTTCCTACCGTTATAGTAATTTTTGTGACTTGTGTGTGATAATATAGTTTAAAGAACGCTTTTATTCAATAGTTTTTCTTTTCTAATTTCTAGTCAATTATACTTATAACTTACTTTTCTACTCACATACGGCATATTTGGGTTTTTCATTTTCTTTAAACATAGTAATGTAACTTTCTTTTGTACTTCCCCTGACGGGCACTGCTATAAATATAGAGAAACGTCATGTGCCTCTCATAATACCTACCTAGTTATACTTAACTTTTGTTAATTAATAATATTAATGTGATGGAAGTTGACATCAACACATGTATTCAATTTTTGATGTCATCTTTCAATTGACGACACTGTGTGAAACAAAACAGGGAGAAAAAAATAGCCCTTGCTGAGTTTCTTGCCGGTTCTTCTCAGTACAAGGTCTCCCGCCGTAGATTTACGAACCGATGGCGTAGCGTTTGACTTTCACAAGAGCTTGTAACAGCCTAGACTGAATAAATGAGTTTGAATTTTGAATAATAGTAGAAAAGTTGCTTACCTCGTCGCAAGCCGAGCACCTGGGCTTGAGCGTCTCAGCGTGATGGCGGCCGCAGTACAGCCGGCCGTCCCGCCAGAAGTACACCAGGTCTACCAGCAGCTCCTGGCACGAGCTGCACACGAAGCAGGCCGGGTGCCATCGAGCTGAAGGTCCTGCCCGCGCTGCTGACACGCACATATCCCCGGCTGACATGCTCTCTTCGCACTGCAGACAAAAGAAAATCATAATCATATTTATTGCTTTTTCATGTAGTTGTTATGTTGATGAGGAGCTCGATGGCGCAAGTGGTTAGCGCGTTCGGCTGCGATCGTTGAACTTAAACAACTTTCGCAGTGGTCGGTCATTGGATGTGTGACCGAATATTACTATCTCGAGCTCCTCCGTGCTTCGGAAGGCACGTTAAGCCGTTGGTCCCGGCTGCATCTGCAGTCGTTAGACCTCACCAATCTGCACTGGGCCCGCGTGGTGAGTCATGGCCCAATCTCCCTATTCCATCCATAGGGAAGGCCTGTGCCCCAGCAGTGGGGACATTAATAGGCTGATGATGATGATGATGATGTAGTTGTACAGAGGTGTTGCAAAACGTTTATTTAGATCCTTACACGAACCCGGTTAGGACATAGCAATGTGCTTTAAAGAGCTTGTTAAATTTTTTGATAAATAAATATAAATTTAAAACTCATCAAAAATCTTACTTATCAATAAAATTAATAAAATTCTATGTCATAAAAATTGCATTAAATAAATTACACATTATATTATTAAATAAATTATATCACAATAAAAATCTAAAAATCATCATTTTAATTGTTTGTCATTAAAATATTCTTGCAGTGTTTAGTAGCCCTTTGAACAAAGGAGCTTTTTCAATTTGTTTTTAAATCCAGTAAGACAACTTTCATTTTTTAAAGATAATGGCAATCTGTTGTATATTTTGACACACATTGCAAAATATTTTTAGTTATGTTTAAAAATAGTTTTGACATTGTGGGTTACCTACAATGCGAACAGATGGCGCTGCCTTGCAGCTTAAGGATAGGAAAATTTCGACGTGGCCATCAGGGCCGCGGTAGCATAATAGACTAGTTGACTCATGTCGAATTGTATTAAATAAATGTTTATTTCATAAAGTATTTGGTCTAAGGAACCTAAATATATCAATTTCACTTCATAAAAGCAGAAGATTGCTGTAGAAATTTAATTTTAAAAAATATTTTTTAGTCTATATTTTTTAAACACTAAAAATGCTGTTCGCCACATCCGCCATGATTGTGACGTCTCTTATGGTAAACAACTAAATGTCATTCGCGTGTTACTGTGGGTGGATTCTTTCGTCTGACTAAATTTATCATAAAAACACTTTTAACTTTAGAAAAGTTTCCGTTTACTGTTTTTTTTCGAAAAAACTAATTATGGATGCCGGCTGTGTGAAAACAGAAAGCACAAATCTGCCAAGAATTGACGCATTCATGGTTGGTGAATTTATTTCACTAAACCCCGATTTCTGCTCTGCGGAGCAGAGAAACGACAAGGCATCTATGTAAGTACAGTGTATTTAGTATTACAATGTAGTAATAAACATAAAACTGATACAACATATGAATAAGTGTAATAAAGTTGCGTAGGTTAATTTCTTTCGGCACTTTTAATTCACAACTTTCCTGGAATCTTCAAGGATGTGTTTTTATATTCTCGTATAATACAATAATGATAATTACTTTATTTTTCGGGGTATTTATTAGAAATCATCTTTTCTTTATTATAAAGTCAGTTATTTTCTTACGAGTTTTTGTTTATTTACCTTTCTCTATGTGTTTACTGCAGTTAACGTCATAGCATAGATAATCTATAGACTAAAATGGCCGATAGCGTTTTTGTATGTCCATGAAAAATCTATTTTAAAATTAAAGATTTGTAGCTTTTTAGGTCTCAAAAAAATACATTTTTTTTCGGTCTAATAGAACATTTATTAACCATTTAAAACCTTTTTCCAAAAAGGGTCAACTAGCCTATTGGTCAGTGCATTCGACCGGATTGGGAAGGGTGCGGGTTCGAGTCCTGTCTGCTGCCTGGTCCGCGTGGATTTTTTTTTCTATTAAAACATTTAAAAGAATATAGGTTACTAATTGTAAATGTAAAAATCGACTCAGAAAATAACGGGAGGAAAATATGGAGGATCTCGTGCCATAGTACAAGATTAACAAAGAATTACTTGGGAACGGGTTGCTGACGTCGTAAAAATTGCACTGAAATATTTTTGGGTTCCGTACCCAAAGGGAAAAATGGAATGGCAGAGCTGGTTCAGTAAGATATATTTTTTGTTTTTGAGCTTCTTGGGGGAGTTGGGATAGCATGACTAAAGCCATCCTCTCACGCAAAATAGGCACCTGGAGTCGAGTTGCGGAAAGCACCCACCCTTCAGAAGAAGAAGAATTTTTATATTTTCTAAAACGAACAAATCGGGGAACATAAAAGTTATGTTTTTATTTATTTTTAAGCATTTAACTGCTAGATGTTTAAATCTAAACAAAAGTTTTTACTAGAATAAATCCACGAGGACCAGGCAGCGGACGGGACTCGAACCTGCACCCTTCGCAATCCGGGCGAATGCACTGACCAATTGTGGGTTACCTATGCGAAGAGATGGCGCTACCTTGCAGCTTAAGGATAGGAAAATTTCGACGCGACCATCAGGGCCGCGGTAGCATAATTGGTCAGTGCATTCGCCCGGATTGCGAAGGGTGCGGGTTCGAGTCCCGTCTGCTGCCTGGTCCGTGTGGATTTTTTTCTAGTAAAAACATTTCTTTAGACCATCAAAGTTGTCATTTTAGACCATTTTCGTTACGGGGTTTATCTTAAAATTGAAACTAGTTAGTAATGTGCAATTTTGGCATATAATGCACTGTATGTTGTATTTAAACAAATAAACACTGAAAACGCCCAATCATAATATACTTTGTAAGTTGTGACGGAAACAAACAAATGACTTTTCCTTTCGCAAGAATGATTAAAAAATACCAAATCACCTCATGTTTTATAACTAGGAACATAATAAATAATAAGCGGCTGAAAAAGCTAAGGCAGGCAAATACAGGGGTCTAGGCTCCGAATATGATTTTGTCCCATTCGGTGTCGAGACCCTTGGTCCGTGGGGTCCTAGCGCTATAAGGCTTTTTAAAGTAATAGCGAAAAGATTAGTCGACATCACAGGAGACCGAAGAGCTGGCAGCTACCTCGGACAAAGAATTAGTCTAGCTATCCAAAGGGGGAACGCTGCCAGTATCTTCGGAACCTTGCCTAAAGGGACTCCTTTTAATAATGTATTTTAGTTATTATATTTTATTTTTTAAGGTTTTTAGTTTTAGGTTCATTGTTATAGTTATTTTTTGTTTTAATTACTCTTAAATTTATTCATATTGCACCATATTGTTGTATCTTGTCTGTATATATGGAACATAATAATATATGTACATACATACACTTTTATTGAAGGCTAGATTAATGAAAAGCAATGGAATATAAGTGGAATTTTCACTTGGTTTTCAAATTATATTAAATAATGTATTAGTTTGTTGACAACACGGCACGGTCACCGTTTGGAGCCTTATAAGGCACAACAATAGTCGACCTTCAGGACTACGACCTGGTAAATTCCCCCTGATTTGGCGGTTGATATCACACGATCAGTAGGCTGCACGTGTGCTGGTACACAATCAAAAGAATCTATCACATTACTTTGCACCATATATAGTAATTTCAATAAAGTTAAATAAAACACTGTTTCACGGGTTTAATATTGTTTTTGAAGTGAAAACTTCTTTAGCGGCGTTGTACACTTTTTTTTGTATGGGTTAAAAAATGTTAAACTCGCGTCAGGTTAAACACGTGGGCTGATCGCATCATGACACACAATAAAATTGGAAAGGTTGTTGACTTTCAATATATTGGACGAAACATAGATATTTTATTTTACCGTATTATAATAATAAGTCTCTATCTAGGACGTCCACGTGGCAGCTTTATTGCGAAGAAAATGCATTTTTTTACAATAGATGTCGCTAGGTGCACTTAAATGTGATTCATGTAAGTTGATTTGTTTACAATAGATGTCGCTAAGTGCACTTAAACGTGATTCAAGTAAGTTGATTTTTCTGAGAGATAAACATTTTTTAATGTAATATAAATTGTCATGTTTATGTACGATAGCGCAATAAATAAATATTATATTCTACCACATACATGATAGTACTTTTATACTGATAATTAAAGCAATTCCTTAAAAATTATTCCCCAACCATTCCAAAATATCAAAAATGCACTACGTTAATATTCACTTTCTTTCTTCACGCCTCTTTTAACGTTTTTCCGTACATTTTTAGCTATATCCAACAAGAAATGTGGAACTCTATGGCGCATTCGACGGAGCATTCCGCGTTGGGATCTTTCTGCACTGGGCCCAGAGCGGTTACTTTTTTTGGAATAGGTAGATTGGGCCATTATTCGACATTCGGGCCCAGCGGATAGGTGGGTGGAATATTTATTTTTAGCTTCGTTCCAAACCTGTTTTCCATGGAACTCACTATTTATATTTCATAAAATCTTTGTGAAAATGTGATGGTACAGCTAGCTTTATTTACTCGCAGGTGTTCGTCTTATAAAATAATACAATAGGGGTGATGACAGGGTACAGTAAACGAAATTCTATTTAGTCCGTCAGTTAGATGATCAAAAAATAATGGACACGTATTTTTTCTTTGGGCAAGCAACCAAAAAATGACAAAGTTATAGTGCGTCAAAGTTTGGGAGTAGGGGCTGGTGACGTCACTTTTGAGTGAATTTTTTCCTTTTATGTGTCCTCAAACGTGACGTCATGCGACTTTTCAAATCAATATATCTCTGCAATGTTTATATTATGTGAAAAAAGAAAAAACACGTGTCCAATACTTTTTGATAATCTACCTGATAAACGAAGAAAAAAAAATTAGTCATCATCCCTATTGCCCACCGTCCTTTTATCCTGATTACATGAAACTTTGTTTAAATAAGATGTAGCTATAACAGTCACCATGCGAGTTGCGCGTGCGCAAGGAATGCATGAATCAGAGCCGTGCGATCGATCGTCTAAAACAAACAGCCAATCATTCAAAGGGATTCCGGGACAATGACTATAAAGATAATTTTCCCTTATGTAACAAGTACTTGTCTAATAATTCAACATCTTTAAGTGCCAAGAATGAATAAGTGATTGGGGCATCGAAACATGGTTCAATTTTGAAGAGGGTTTCGGGTGTAAGAGTAATCCAAGCCTTGACTTAACCCTAAATTTATTAAAGGGGTTTTATTATTCCCTTTCTTGTTGCATTCAAAGTATCTGATACTTAATAAAATAATAAAAACAAATTTATTAAGAATACCCCAAAAACGCGGGTTTCGAAAATCAAACCCGGGTTTTTTTATTACTTAAAAATCGGAAAACCCCGGGTTTTTGCGGACCGGGTAAACCCTAAGGTGATTACATTGACAAAGGCTTCGAAAGTATTCCTGAGTTATCTTTAAAACAAGCTTTAACGGCCACAATCACAAATGTCATTAAAATTTAATGTTTGCCAAAGATACAATCCCTTATTCAATTGCTATTGCTAAGCAAATTACGACAATAACTTTTATCAAATATATTCTTGTAAAGCTACATACTTAAGAAAGTAAAATTTAGAATTATTATTATTATTTAATTTATTTAGAATTTGTTTATATTTGTACAGGAGTTCAAAAATACAAATTCTAGAGTTCGTATAATTCCTTTCATTATAAGTACTGATAAAATTTGTTGAGCTTAATCAAAAAACCGTCACATTGCTTTATCTACACAGTCAGGTCATAAGTATTGTCACTTGGAGGAAAAGGCGTGCTCGAAGCCTCATCCCAATTTGGAGTCACTCAAGACATCCTTGATTAAGGCAGCCGCCGATATTGACATGGACCACGTTCGTGCTGCGATAGACGACTGGCCTCGCAGATTGAAGGCCTGTATTCAAAATCACGGAGGTCATTTTGAATAAACTTTATTGTCATAACAATCTATGTTTTGTTAAGTTCATTTTGGTATATAAATGGTTACATAATGAATAAACTTGTTTCAATTATTTTATATTAAACATGTGACAGAATTTATAATTTATGACCTGACTAGATATTTATTAAAAAGTCAAAGCTTTACAATTAATAACATCCCCAATACATAACATAAAACTTCTTTCCCGTTAAATAACGTATAACTTTGGCGGCATAATGAAAAGGCTGATGTTCAAAAAAGAGGGTGTTATTCCAACACCTCTCGGCGATTACCAAAATATTTGAAGTTATTCACCAAGGAATTCCACAAACCGAAAACATGACACCTTGAAAAGGCCGTATAGAGAGAGTGAGACCCCACGTTAATACAGTCAGATATTCGGGACAATGTGGTTTCCAAGAAGGTTGGGTGTTGGTACGTGCTCGTGCGACGAAAGAAGTGTACCTCCTTTTTATGCGAATCCGAAATTTTTGACAAACGCTTTAGGGATATGGGTTATAATATAGGTAAGATGACAAAGAAATATATGAATGGGCATCTGGGAAGTGTGAAGGTTAATTTAAAAAAAAAACCATGGCGGTGTATTCAAAACGTAATAATTTATGAAGATACGATTTCAATTAATTGCATTCGCAAGTCAATGCAAACAAAATAACTGGTAAAGTTATTTCTTTTACCCGACACTTAATAGTTGTCATGTCGTCCAAAGTTTGTCCAAGGTAGGTGGGTAGCTTTACAAACTATTTTGGCGAAAAAAAATGTAAATGATGATATAGTAATATACCTAAGATAGATCACATACAACAAAGTAACTTTCCAATTTACCATCTGCGGGCAAACAGCTTTGAAGATAGTAAGTTTTGATTAAACTTGGCCAATATAATAAAAGGACGCACATCGTATTGCTCAAGTTGGGATACTTGGAGACCAATGAATAAAATTGACCAAGTTGAGTTACTTGGAGAGTCCTGTATAAATTCCGTCGATCGATTTGCTCTGGCGGCGATCCAAAGTGTAATTGTTATCGTCGTGTCGCCCCATAGCAACGGAACCGGTGAAATAAATAACACTTAACATAAATATTTCCGGAAATGTACCGTATGAATTTTCATGGTTGGGGGAAGGCACTGGTGCCGCATAAATTCACGTATTGCTGATTTCCTCCGTGAAAATATCATAGTTACTAAAGATAGTACATATAGTTTTTTTTCACAGCAACTCTAGAAGGTTTCCATATTGCATTATAGTCAAATAGATAAATGAGTGCAGTTGTAATTCGATAGAATAACGATTTTTGTTTGTTTCTTAATAGCTTCTACGCAATACTTGTAGTAAAGGATACGTCCTAATATTTAGCAATTTGGAGTTATTTTTCGGTTTTTGGAATAGAATCGTATAGAAACTGAATCTGCGAATGCTGAGTAGTATTATACGCAAGCTACGAAAGCGATTGAAGGAAATTCTAACTGGTTAATTTGGACTGAAAATCGCGTATTGTAATTACCGCTTTTGTGTCTGTCTGGGCTGGTACAGGATTGCGCATGAGTCATGTGCGCGCACGGCGCCGGTCTGAGGCGTAAGCTGATGTGACATATTTTCTGATGTTGAAGGAAATAGTATACATACATACATATTGTTATCTTCACTTGAAAAGAGGAGAGTTTTAATTGATATGGTATAGACTTCAAAATTTCTCAATAAGAACTTAAGAGCTAATTAGTTTGAATTGGTGATCTGTAATCAGTGGAATAAAAGGACTTTTTTTTTGTAAATTATACTGCGGAAGGCCCGAAGTCCCTTAATGATGACAAAGACAGAACTCAGTGTGCTTCAGAATTTAAGAAGAATAGTATGCATTTAAATTATCAATCATTTTCCATCTTTCGGTTTAATAATAATAATATAATAATAATAACTTTATTGCTTAAAAAAACTGTGTACAATTTTGCAGTTGGAATTGCAATAATAACAAAGTCACAACAGTGTGCCCACAACGGGCATGCAATGGTAAAATTTATAACTTAAAACTATCTTAATTTAAAAAGTACATTTTAGAGACTAAATTATATTAAGTTTTACAAGTGTAATATTCATCAAGACTATAGAAAACATTATTTAATAACCAGCCTTTTAACTTAAATTTAAACAGTGGCAAATTGTGTGCTTTAATTTCTGCAGGCAAATGATTAAAGATCCTTATGCTAGTACTGAACGCGCTATTATAATACAAGTGATTATTTATCCTAGGTATGAATATATCATATTTATATTTATTACGCGTATTCGGGCGTATTTTCAAAGTATTCTGGATTTTGTTTAATAAAAATTGCTGATTGTTAAATAAATATTGGTCAAAGTGAGATAGCCCTTATCCTTAAAAACATTTCGTAACGTTTCATCTGTTTAGATGAAAGTTAAGAATATTATTATTATAGTTTCATTTAGATAAGAACATTATTATATTCTGGAAGGCGGATCTTTTTCCTATAAGCTGTTGCGTCCTCTTGATTTGCCTTGATTCTGGTGTTAGTTTCAGTGCCATTTATTACTTTAAAAATGTTTTTACTTATCACCCCAAAATTACTGATGTTTATTTTTTTATTGCTAGGTAGGCAAATGACTCTACCCCACCTGATTGAAAGTGGTTAAAAGAGTCCAAACGCGATATTTTATTAAAGCGATCAGTATCCAATCACTTAGGCCACAGGATCTTTTTTTTATATAGATAGGTCCGACAAATGACTCCACCCCACCTGATGTTAAGTGATGGTGAAGTCCAGATGTGAAGTTAGGTGGTAAAGCAGTTCTACCTGCCACACCAGCCATCCTCACCTTGCCGGCCTGCAAGTTGCTTCTTCACGCCTCTTTTAAAGGATCCCAGGTTGTAAGAAGGAGGGAACACGTGAGCAGACAGAGCATTCCATTTACGGATAGTGCGACAAAGAAATGAGTCACCAAATTTCTTTGTACGCGTTGGAATTGTGGCCACAGTTAGACGGTGATACCGAAGGCCAGCGCGCGTGGTCCTCTGAAGGAAAGGGGAAGGTGACCTAGCTATACTTATTCATCAGGGCGGCTTTTATGTATAATGTTGAGTCGAGTTGAGACTTGACTCGTACATTATTGTAATCAACCCCACCAATAAGGGTGTTTCAAGGCTACAGCTACAGCTATTTGAATTAATTCATTTGCACAATCTTTCGTATTGAAATTTGCCGTAAATACAGATTATTTGATTATGATCTGTGCGTATACAAGTACATCTACAGCGTATACAGTAGATACCGGCTAGCTTACTATTAAACACATATTATACTTAATTAATTGAAAGCTCAATGTCATGGTCCTGGCTGCATCTGCAATCGTTAGCGTCATGGCCCAATCGAATCGAACCAAGAACCTTTTGGAGTCTCAACGGTGGCAATTTGAGTTTATCTTTATTTGATTACTTATGATTTGATCAATGCACAGCTTTAGCTATGAATCTCTGCCTAATGCTTAGCGAACCATCGATTGCAAGACCAAACTGTTGTTCAAATTCCACATGCCGTCTGCGTTACTACAACTTCGGTCGCATGCATCCGAAATGATGATGAGTAATGCTAAGTTCGACTTTCACTGACTTGGTACGTGAGCTCCGTGCTGGCGGGGTAACAGCTGAGCGGCGGAAACGGCGGAGGACGTGACGTCACGGGATGTTAGCGTAGGTTGGAGGATGGCCTCGTCCGAGTCGCATGCCTAATGAGCTAGCTCTCAATTGGACATTAGGATGTCTACTGGACTATATGAATTCTTGAGCGGACGCGATTTTCGGCGACTGCGTGCGATAAATTTTACTAAGCGGAGACGGTCGCTTACCGCCCACGTGGTGGTTTTATGAATGCTTAATATGAAAACTGGCTAAATTACAGTAAGGTTAAGCGGAACAGTAATAAACAGGAGAACGAAATGAGAGCGATATTCTTGAACTATGCAAACAACAAAGTTGTTTAAATACACCGCATGATAGATAAATAAATATATTTATATTTTTTATTTAAATGAAATAAAATTATGTCATCATCATCATCAGCCTGTTAATGTCCCCACTGCTGGGGCACAGGCCTTCCCTATGAATGGAATAGGGAGATTGGGCCATGACCCACCACGCGGGCCCAGTGCGGGTTGGTGGGTGCTAACGCTCGAGCTCGAGATAGTAAATTTTTGGTCACCCATCCTATGACCGACCACTGCGAAAGTTGCTTAACTTCAATGATCGCAGCCGAACGAGCTAACCACTTGCGCCATCGAGCTCCTCAAAATATATACTTTATTCAAATTGACTTATTTAAAGGTATTTTGAACCGTCCAATTTTTTTTCCTACAGGACATCTTTAAGTTGGTGAGAAGAATGGGCACAAGAAACTCATCAGCATTGAACAGAAATCTACGAATACAGCGTCCGCTGACATATTGATTGCTGTGTCATCTATCTTCAATCTATCTATATATATAAAACTCAAAGGTGACTGACTGACATAGTGATCTATCAACGCACAGCCCAAACCACTGGACGGATCGGGCTGAAATTTGGCATGCAGGTAGATGTTATGATGTAGGCATCCGCTAAGAAAGGATTTTGATCAATTCTACCCCCAAGGGGATAAAATAGGGAATGAAAGTTTGTCAATTTTAAACCGATCGGGCTGAGACTTTGCATGCAGGTATAAGAAGAATATCATTGTGTATAATACAAGCCTGAGAACAAATCAGTAGTCTACACTTCAGCTCTACACCGAAGCGAAGCGAGGGCGGGCCGCTAGTACAGTATAAATACAAACAGTGTTCTATCAGGTATTAATCATTAAATATTGGTCGAATGAAAGATTTTTTTTACCCCAATATAATATTGTAGTTTTCTAAAGTCATCGTCACGGCCATCTGCGAGGAAGAATGACCACAAATTGTAATTTCTTTTTCATCAAACTCCACTGTAAATATTATCAAATAAATAATCGAGTGTCTTTCCAAATGTAAATAAAATTTATGAGATCTCATAAAGTTGTTTGCAACACAACAAAACAAACCACGGAACAGATAAAAAATTGTGTGTGTCAGCTCCGACGCACGACCGGAGTTTACACTCTAAAAACGATTGTCTAGGAACAGACACAAAACAAAATCAAGTCCGAAGAAGTCGGTTACAAGTAGAGATACCTCAGGAATCGTCCCATGGTTTCGACTATCATAGGTTCCATGTCACACATTTTATCATCTAACATCAGCGATATTCATCATATATTTTATTATGTATTTCTGGAAACACACAATTTCAAAAATATCACACATCAATTCCATCTGTACTGAAAATCACTATTCCAGAGTGCTGGACACTTACCGGCATTTCTCTATATTCTGTTATTTATTTGTTTTCATTAATTTTGCTCCGATTTTATCTATTTTTAGTTTATTTATGTTATTGACATTTGTGACAACTTAATGTTTTTTATCCGTTGCCATGGCTAAAAGTGAAAGGTGCGCAGATGAGGTTGCGCACAAAAACGTAACGAGGTCATTTGTTCAGTAGATTTTACTCCTCACATTTTTCTCATACCGGGCCCCTTATATATGCAAATCGATTCTTAAGGAGTAAACTCCAAAAAGATAATCAAAAATAATAATAGCTCCATTGTACGGCTCCACCGCGGATCGGACCACACATTCGGAACGAGGAATACCCTTAAAGACTCAATCACCACCCTAAATCCCATCACACACGAAATAAGATCTGTTCAACAAATCGGCGCTAATTTGTTAAAAAACATGATATAAAAAACGTGCCGACTAGGGTTACCAGATGAAGAAATCAAAAGTCCGGAGAAAAGGCTCGATTTCCATTGAAAAATCCTGAGATTTTTACAGTTTGAGAATTTTCTCTCATACGTACTTAACAATTTAGAAAAGTCGTAATATTTTTTTTATACATGCTGCTTATACTTTTAATTCAATATAATTAGAAGAGCTTAACATGCGGGGCATTTTATAAATCCATAATTAAAGAACGAACCTTACTTAAAAATGTATCATCACATATTAAGTATGATAAAACTGATCAAGTACCTACCTGGATAAATAAGTATCTCTTATCTATTAGACAAGTCCGTCCGTCCGTCCGTCTGTGGTGCTGTTTCAGCGGCCAAACCGTAAGAGATAGATAAAGAGAATATTTAAGTTATAAGTTAAGAATAGTCTGATAAGACTACAAACCGGATTTGAGTAACGTAGCACTTCCGGTTTTCGAGAAATCACGAATTTCAAACGAAACCACACAAAATCTCCGAAGTTCTCAAATAATTAAATACATTTTTTGACGTGACAACGTCTTAAATTAGGTTGCGGCTGGGAGTCACTTATGAAAAAGTGTAACGCTCGGTAACGTTACGATGAGTCTCTCGTGTTAAGTTTAAGTTTACATGTACAATGTTTTAGTAAACAAAATATATTTCTATAGTTAAAATTTGTGCAATTCTTATTTTCATTCAATTCCTTGTTCCTATTGTGCAATTTAATTATATTCATATCAATAAATATTCTACCGAGAAAAAGACGTTGTCACGTAAAATCTTCGCCCGTAAAACCGACTTTACAGGCAACCATTTTTTTTAAATCAGGTTTTGGTGAACATTTGGTTCACTGGTTTGCTAGTTGATTTTAACTGTGCAATTATTATCAAAGGATGATGATTTGAAGTTTGTTTAATTTTTTATTAAACAGATCTTTAAAACGTTAGCTGGTTTTTATTGAAAATTCAAAAAGTCCTGAGATTTCAAGATCCAGTCCGCAATCCTGAGAAGAGTCCAAAAATCCTGAAATCCCAGAACAAATCCTGAGATATGGTAACCCAAGTGCCGACCCAATCAAACAGTGATCCCAGCCACGCCCCCAACGAATCTGACATGAAACGCAGCCGACGAGCATTCGCCATCTAATCACCACCAATCATTTCCATTACCACCCTTCAAAATGACTCTTAGGAGCAGGTAATAGAGACGCTAGATAGTTCACACAACTTCGCGTTGTGTCAGCAAAAAGTCACCGCAATTTGGCAACGGCATTGGACAAACATTTCGGCGAAATAATTACAAGGTGCGAACTTCTGATGATGGGAAAAGAATTATTGCGCAAATATTGGTGTTAGACTAATGGCGGACCACCTAGATGGTGTAAATCCTCGTGGGCAAAAAATATGTTATGTTCTTTTGTTGTTACCGATGGCAAGATGCAGTTGCTTTGTTTAGGTGAAGATGCTACTCCAAACTCTATTGTAGATATGCCATTAGATAAGCTTACTTGAGAGCCAATTATAGGTACAAATTATACAAGACTATTCCTTAATGAAAGAACTCTGATAAATACTCGTATAAACAAAAGAAAACCTTACATTACAATATGCTATGCGTTAGAAAATATTAAACATCGACGGAATATATAACTAGAAAAAATTCCACGCGGACCAGGCAGCAGACGGGACTCGAACCCGCACCCTTCGCAATCCGGGCGAATGCACTGACCAATTATGCTGCCGCGGCCCTCACGCACCGCGTCGAAATTCTTCTAGCCATTCTAAAACTGCAAGGCAGCGCCATCTCTTCCCATTATAGGTAACCCACAATGTCAAATGAATACTTTTTACCTGGTCCACGTGGAATTTTTTCTAGTTTTATTTGCTTTAGATTAAAACATCAAGCAATTACATGCTTTAAAATAATAAAAATTATAATCAACGGAATAGTTTGTTTTTAACTTTCATGGTCACAAATACTATAGTAATTTATGTAACTTGTTTTTGAACGAATTCCTGATATTTCTAGCTAGCTAGCAACAGTGCCGAAATATCGGAGACTCGCTAAAAACAAGGTACATGGTAGTATTCCCGTAAAGACATAAATTACTATAGTATCAACGGAATAAAACTCATCCTCATCAACATCAGCGCATGCTGAGTTGGGACCGATTTGAGATTGGAGTTTTTTGGAGTTTACTCCTTATGAATCGATTTGCATATATAAGGGGCCCGGTATGAGAAAAATGTGAGGAGTAAAATCTATCGATGAATGACCTCGTTACGTTTTTGGTGCGCATCCTATGTCGCGCAACTTTGACAAACAAAGATGACGGATTGACATTAATATTTTTTTTAAAATCTGAACTGAATTTAGATATTGTTTCTGATAGAGCAATGGGGACAACGAGGTATGGTACAATCATTGATGCGGTATTTTCAAGATTTGTGAACCACGTATCTACGAACGTCCATGTGTCTTATTTTAGTTACCATAAACCACTTGTCACTGTAATTAATAATGCAGACAATGTTGATTTAATTAATATTTAAAAAAATGATAATAGTCTGATAATAATAATTACATAATTTATCAACATTCCTAATGATATATTTATGCACATCTGAAATTGACTATTGTAAAAAGTTTAATGTAAAATATTTCGTCGATTAGTTATAATAAATGTATATGAAATGAATAAATATATATTTACATATGTATATTATTTTCATTAATTTGTTAATTTACCCTTTCATACAGTATCAATCTTTTTTAAGTTAAATAAACTCTTTTTGCGTCTGGTTAGACTATCGAACTTAAGGAGTAAACTCCAGTCATGCGTCGGAGCTGACATACACAATATTTTTTTCTTTTTTTTCTTTTTCCTATTTCGTCTTTAACGGAAGACCTGTGCCCCAACAGTGGGATATTAATAAAGATCTAAAATATTTTCGTTGGAACATGTTACGTATTGGATCGTCACAAGGCCGGTTGGCCGCTAGGAATGTAATCCATTTGGTGCGCCCGCGCTGCTCTCCTCATCGCCCCGTCATCGTCGCCGCCGCGCAATCCGTACCTCACGCACTTTACTCACTTGTCGATCTTATTGTATCACTATTTTAGGGATCTTTGGACGGCTATGCGGATTTATATTACCGGTTTGGTGAAATATTTTTTTATTAAATAAATAAATATTTCCAACACTCACACCAATTAGCCTAGACCCAAAGTAAGCACTGTAAGACTTATGTACAGTACATATATAAGTATAAATAAAACTAGTTTTTACGGGTTAATGCACGAAACTTTATTTATTTATTGACGTTTCGCAGCCTTTTCAGGTCTGCATCATTATTCTGACGATGCAGACCTGAAAAGGCTGCGAAACGTCAATAAATAAATAAAGTTTCGTGCATTAACCCGTAAAAACTAGTTTTATTTAATGAGTGATGTGCGTGAAAACCTAAGAAACAAATATATATAAGTATATTTATATAGAAATACATATTTAACATCCATGACTGGAGTACAAATGCTCGTATTCATCACACAAACATCTGCCCCCACCGGGATTCGAACCCGAGACCTCTCGAGTCGGCGACACGTCAAGTAAAACAATAGATACATTAATAAAACAAAAACTTAAAACCTACTTGATTTAAAAAATTTATATTCCAAATTACCTTAAGCTGCCTCACAACTTAAATATATAATTTACAAAATAAAAAATATGTCATCCCCAGCGCTACCGTCAGGAATGGTGCCCAATAGGCTGGCAGCATCCACGTTGGATGGCAAGGCTGATCCGTTGACCAAGATAGCTGATAGCCTTTTGATTACCAGTCACCTCAGTGAGCCTATTGGACAGTTCTTTAAAAAGGTACGAGCGTTTGGACCCCATGGGCCCATAGTCTCAACACCAAACGGTACATATATGTATTTAGTTCTCATTGAGAGCTGAATATTTGCGCCGCTTGGAGCACTCAGCAGAGGCCACCGCCGCTACTGCAGCTAGGGAGGTACTACCAGCTTTGTTATGTATATCAATTTTTAAGTCAACATTGCAATTTAAGAATTTCAGGTTGGAGCAAAACTTTGCATAACTCGCTAAAAAAATTATGGCGAGCTATTTTTTTCAGATCTGTCAAAATATAGTAGACGACTTTGACGACCTCTGAGGCCGAGTGGTTTGTACGCCGGGTTTCATGGTGTCGCCGATTCGAGAGGTCCCGGGTTCGAATCCCGGTGGGGGCAGATGTTTGTATGATGAATACGAGCATTTGTACTCCAGTCATGGATGTTTAATATGTAATTCTATATAAATATACTTGCCTTATAGTGCTTAATTTGGGGCTAGGCTAATTGATGTGAGTGTTGGCAATATTTATTTAATATTTTAATATAGTAGGGAATATGGGTAGATTGAAATTCAAGATTTTACAATTATTTTACAAGTATGGAAAATTATGTCAAAATCTCGTATATTACGGCTACAGAAGGGGCAACGTATAAAATAAGTAAATTGATTCTGTCTTGGCCAGATTTTTTATGGTCCAACTTTACCTGTACCGTACCCCCCGCGCAGTCTTTTTTCAACGGCTGGCTTGGACAGTGTCACTTAACGAGGTCCATTGGCAGCTTTTCTCACAAGAAATCGATAGTCCCTTTGAAGAGCGAGAAATGAAAAAGAAGAATTCGAGTTATTTGTTTTATAAAAAGTGTGGTGTTATGGATATTGTCGATCGGGTGATGGTCACGTTCTGTCGTTGGCGAAACGTTTTCAAAGAATATTTGGATCGAATGTACAGGACTCTACAAACACTCGCGTTGTTTGTCCCCACGGCTTTCATGTACGCCGAACGGAGGGAGTCTCATCGCATTTTATAGTCCGAAATACTTGTGTGAACTATTGATGCTGAGGGATGGTTTAGAACAGGGATTCCCAAAGTTTTATTGGTCAGGGACCACTTTTACATAATTTTGACGTGACAACGTCTTAAATTAGGTTGCGGCTGGGAGTCACTTATGAAAAAGTGTAACGCTCGGTAACGTTACGATGAGTTTAAGTTTACATGTACAATGTTTTAGTAAACAAAATATATTTCTATCGTTAAAATTTGTGCAATTCTTATTTTCATTCAATTCCTTGTTCCTATTGTGCAATTTAATTATATTCATATCAATAAATATTCTACCGAGAAAAAGACGTTGTCACGTAAAATCTTCGCCCGTAAAACCGACTTTACAGGCAACCATTTTTTTTTTGGCACGGACCAGTGGCGTAGCATGGGGGGGGCGGGGGGTGAGACCGCACCGGGCGGCACTTTGCCGGGGGCGGCGCTGCGGAGGTGGCAGATAGAGAAAATAAAAATATAAAAAAAAGTGATATTGTGATAGTCTGTCTACCTTCTACTCTATGTCAAAAAATGTTAATTTCACTCTTAGGTTAGTGTTATTCAATAAAAGTACTCTTTTTACCATGCCTCAATTTTTTTATAATGGATTGCAAAAATAAGAGGGCGGCAAATTTGGAATCCGCACCGGGTGCTAGTGACCTATGCTACGCCACTGGCACGGACCACTATTTAGTCACTAAATAATAAAATTTTATTAATTTATTTATTTGACATTTGGGAAACATACAGTTTTACACAAGTCAATTAAATAACAATTATTACTTTTTCATAAACCAGTTAAGTTTCCACAAACTGAAAAATGTATATTCATACACTTACATAATTTACTTAAATATTTAATTTAGTGTAATAAAAATAAACTGTAATAAGCAAACTGAAAGTTTAATTAAAAATCTAATATGAAATTAAAAAAAACGTAATAATAACATTTTTAGCGGGCGCGCCCGTTAATTTCAAATTCATTCGTGTACCATATTTTGGCTTCTGCGGACCACTGGTTGGGAACCATTAGTTTAGAAGGAATAGTAGAGGCGCCAGAAATGAACTTGTTCATACAGACAGTAGTTCCCTATTTAAGTATATCAACGTGTAGTTTTGGAAATTGTTACTCATTAGGCTATTGTTTGGTAACAACTTACACCCAAGTTATACCGTAGTATTACAATTAGAACTGTAGCATTAGAGAGTGATTTACTATTCATTGTTCTTATTCTTTATGTATATAATGAGGCTTGCAGAATCTGTAAGATTTATTGGTCATCATTAAACATTGACTGACTGACATAGTGATCTATCAACGCACAGCCCAAACCACTGGACGGATCAAGCTGAAATTTGGCATGCAGGTAGATGTTATGACGTAGGCATTCGCTAAAAAAGGATTTTGATAAATTGGGTAGAATTTATCAAAATCCTTTCCAAGGGGATAAAATAGGGAATGAAAGTTTGTATGAAACTTTGTCAAATTTAAACCGATCGGGCTGAGACTTTGCATGCAGGTATAAGAAGAATCATAGATGAATGTCATTGTGTATAATACAAGCCTGAGAACAAAAACTGTAGTCTACACTTCAGCTCTACACCGAAGCGAAGCGAGGACGGCCCGCTAGTGTAATATAAATTGTCATGTTTGTATACGATAACACAATAAATAAATATTGTATTCGACCACATACATATATGATATGATATGTTAGTACTTTTATACTGATAATTAAAGCAATTCGTGCAAAATTATTCCCTAAGCATTCCAAAATATCAAAAATGCACAACGTTAATATTCAAGTTTTCACTTCTGCCGGCACTCCCGGAGTGCCACCCGTTAACTATATATGCTATAGCTATAGATGCTTGCGATACCAAAAATATCATTCTCTCCTTTGCCTATCCTGACCTAATCCACTACCCAGTGGAGGCCTACAGAAACACAACAGCGCCAAAAGTGTATGGGGCCGTTCATAAAATACGTTCGCATACAAGGGGGGGGGGGCGGGGTCTTGCTAAGTGTGACAAGATGTGACAAGGGGGGACAGGGGGTACGGCAACGTGACGTTTGTCGTTCATTAAAAAAATTTAAATTAGTATTTCTTTCAACTACTTTTCTTTCTCAATTTTCATCAAGATAGAAAATCATTTATTTCGTATTTAGTAAACATATATGATTTATTTATTTGTTATGAAAAGATATTTATTTCTATATTTAAATTTTATTATAAAAACTAAATATATATTTAAATTCTTAAAATTTGTGTACTCCGTTTTTGTGACGGAATATTTCAAGAGGGGTCACAGAAAGTGTGACACAGCGTGACAATAGGGGGGGAGGGGGTCGGAAAAAGCTGATTTTAGCGTGACGTATTTTATGAACGGCCCCTATCTTGTAAGGTGAAGGTAAGGGCGCACCAATTCAAGCAGGTAATCCGCTATGCCTTACCTCTCTTAAACAAGATTATTTTCGCTTCGCAAATCTATCGAGTTTAAATAAAACGCCGCCGTCGAGCTCCTCGGAGCCAGGGCGAGTCAATGTCCGCATATCTGTTGATACATTTGGATAGGACAATAATGCCTGATATTGATATGTTTGCTGGGTAAAGCCAGTTTGTATTGTATTCATGGTTCTCTAGTGCCTCGGGGACGGCGTTATGCAGTTTTTGCCACAGAAACTACGTAGACTTTCTTAGTGTCGCCGCACACGGGCCACACGCCACAGCCACAAACGCCGCCACGAGAATCTAGAAGCGGCTACTAAAGTGGCTGAAGCGCGCGACAGCGGCCGACTAAGGTAAGGGAGAGTGGGGTGGGGAATCGCGCGAGTGACGTGTGGCGGCGTTTTGTATCGGCGCATTAAGTGGCCGGTGCGGGCCACAAGAATCGAGCAACGACGATTTGTAGCGTGTGGCGGCCACCGGCGTACCGTGTTTGGCGAGTCCATATAAAATGTATGAAAACTACAAGAAATATGCCGGTGGCTGTGTTTTGTGGTGGTGGTCGGTGGCCCGTGTGCGGCGACACTTAAAGAATAAAACCAGTAAGTATTTGTCTACCCGGATATCAGAAGGTGGTTCGAATTCCATCTGATGCCCAGACCACGTGAAAGTAATATTTTTGTTTTCATAAAATTTGACAGCCCATAAACCTGTGATTTATTACTTTCTACTAATAAGTTCATACTATTATTCAAATTGACTTGTTAGAGACTGTGCGGAAGGAGAATGTGATTTAGATTGGAGGGCGCTGTAGTGCTTTTCTACTGTATTTGTAAGGTTTTACCCCTTTTAGACATGATTAAATACAAAAAACCGCAAAAAATCACAACAACGAACAAATCCGTATGTATCAATACAAAACTTTGACGTTTTACAGATTGCTGGGTTTGATTGCCAAATAAACGCCCATTCTCTTTCCGCACAGACTCTACATAACATTTTTAAATTAATGACTTCATGTAATGTATTTTAAGGAAATTAATTTTCTACATATTCATGCAAGCAACACAGTTTTGTGAAACTATAGCAGATTTAACGTTACATGATTGTATGTACAATGAACCTGTTCCAAACTTATTATTTTATTAATCCTTATTTTATATTGTAAATAAAGCAGTTGCATACCGTACACAAATTCTCTTCACTTCCCTTCCGAAATCAAACCCAACAATCTGTAAAACGTCAAAATTTTGTATTGATACGGATTTGTTTGTTGTTGTGATTTCTTGCGGTTTTTTGTATTTAATCATGCCTAAAAGGGGTAAAACCTTACAAATACGGTAGAAAAGCACTACAGCACCCTCCAATCTAAATCCCATACGCTTTCCGCACAGACTCTAAGTAGATTTTTTCCATACAGCTATTATGTTGATAGTCACATTGTGGCATGGCGCGGTCCTCAGACAACATCTCTGTTTGCCTGTTTGTTTGCGCGTGTGGGAGAGCTCGGGTTGGTTTCACGCTCATATCGCTTGTAACGTCTACATCTACTTTCTGGGAGTTTATTTGTATGTTATTTTGAAACATTTGAAATCTGCTCTTAAAAAGTATATAACTACCTCCTAAGTTTTTATCACATGTTACATATTTGACATTATGTGATGGAAGTTGACCTCAACACATGTTTGCAAGTTTGATGTCAACTTTCAATTGGACGACGCTGTATGAAATAAAACAGGGAGAAAAAAGCAGCCCTTGCTGAGTTTCTTGCCGATTCTTCTCAGTACAAGGTCTCCCGCCGTAGATTTGCGAACCGATGGCGTAGCTTTTCGACATTCACAAGTGCTTGTAACAGCCTAGACTGAATAAACGATATTGAATTTTGTTTTTTTTTGAATTTTTATCATTCGTCAATGTCCATGCATTGCTGTATTAGTATTACATGCAAACAAATATGTACCTAATAGCAAAATGGTAAATCTGAGACCATTAAAGTGCTTAATGCTGGTATTTTGAAGGTTATCAGAATTAAACAATCGTATCGCCTGCGATAAATTTCACTAATTTTTCTATCCATTGGTTCCTACAATAATGATTATTCTTGGCTCCCAGTTCTGAGTGAAATACCTACAACGAAACAATGAATAATCGTCTAAAGTATGATGATAAATACATCTCAATCTAACCTGCCTGTCAACACTGCTGGACATTACCATCGGTTAAGTGTGTCTATAAAAAATCGGGACTCGAACCCGGAGGTCCGCGCGTGTGGGAACGCCGCCGCCGTGAAATCAGTGCGCCACAACAGACGTTTTTGGTAAAAAAAACGACACTATATAAAGGTTTGATTTAACACCTTCACACTGTACGACACGACGGTGATACGATTTTTAAACTTAGCACCTTAGCTACGATTTTTTAAATACGACCTCCTTAACCAAGCATTGACCAAATTTAAACTTTTTTTTGTAAAAAAAAAGATAAGCACTTCCAGTAACTGTTACTTTAGTCCAGTTTCGTAATAAGACCGAGAATTCAATTCAAAACATTGTTTGTATCTTTTTATAAGGGAGTAATCGTAGAGGGACCGGTACAAATAAACAGGAATATGAGGTAATAAGAGTAAATTTTTTTGATGCACTAACAGTAAAAAAAAAACTGAAATAGGTAGAGCACAGCGGATTGTCCTCTTGAATTAGAAAGCGCGCTCGTCTGGGTTAGTAAGTTTTATCTTTTGACAGATTGCAGCCTACTATACAATTTTTTACGGTGTTTCTGTTGCAAGAAAGACTTCGAGATGTGAGGGACGACAAAGCAATATGCGAGTATAAAAGAGTCAATAATTTTTATCATTAGCAGGCGTTTAGTCCTATGAACTTACGATTCCTCACGAATAAAAAAAAAACATTTTTCAAATCAAAAAATACAAAAAAAAACAAATTAAAAAGAAGTGGGCATCGTTTTTAAAGCAAAAATGATCGTAATGTGTAAAAGAAACTGCTTTACGCCTCTCGCGAGTGTTAGCGCGGCACGTAATCATGGCTGACATACATTTTATGTCTTACTGCACCGCAACAACGACCACAACCGCGTGGCAAATGATACGCTCGTTCCTAGTTCACAGTGTTTCTATCGAATAGCCGTGAAATTAGAATAGGCTAGCATTTAAATGTGTAAAATGATAAATTATTAAAATAAATAAGTATATTTTTTTAATGTTAAAAAAAAGACAACAAAAACTTGATTTACGTTTCGTATTCAAATTCAATACTATGTATTTATTTATGAATTTCGTAGCCTTATGTTAACATAACTTTTTGACATATTTACTTAAATAATTCACCTCCACATATTATATAATATGAGATTGAAGTTATATTGTTTGGAATATCGTGACTTAAGATAATCTCAGGCAACAGTACTAATAGTTCAGGCTGATTTATCTACGAAAGTCTCATAATCTGTGCGGTAGGGTTAGATTAGGTTAGGTTAAGCATAAGCAAATTTGTCTTTAAGTATTCCAAAATAAAATCTACTTTCCCTTAGCAAAGATGCATACCCTATTACTTGTCAGTATCTCTTATCTATAAGACAAGTCCGTCCGTCTGTCTGTCTCTGGTGCTGTTTCAGCGGCCAAACCGTAAGAGATAGATAAAGAGAATATTTAAGTTATAAGTTAAGAATAGTCTGATAAGACTACAAACCGGATTTGAGTAACGTAGCACTTCCGGTTTTCGAGAAATCACGAATTTCAAACGAAACTTAATTAATTAAATACACTTTTTTTTTTTTTACTTCAGGTTTTGGTGAACATTTGGTTCACTGGTTTGCTAGTAAGATTTATTCGTGTTGTGTTGTGATGAAATGGATCGCTTTCTTGTCCTGTGGACAACCGTGTGCATCTTTGCTTCACGGTTTCTTTTTGTCTCTCCCTTTCTAAAACAATGCGTCGTCGGTAAACTGTAATTAAGTGTGGAGGTTCTATCACTTTTTTCCAACTGACCATTTTTTGTGGACCAACCCTGTGTGGAAGTCGGTGTACGACGTAACTAACGGATCGGCAGATATAAATAATATGAATAGGTCAACGAATTAGAAATTGGAAAAGGATAGCGATCGGCTGAGAAACCAAGAAGCGACTATAATTATGCATAATAAATATTAATTAAAACATTTTAATTATTATTAAACATACTTTGATTATCATCATACATATTATCCATATGTATTATATTAATATTAAAGTATATTGGATCTATAATACACATATTATATCTGTAATACAAATGTTTGTGATTTGTTATTTACCAAATCAAACCATAAAGATATTGTGTATCATTATGTCTTTGTCTTGCAGTATATGCATGTTTGATGATGGGATGCGAAATCTATTATAAATCAATATATCTTTACTCAAATTGGATGTAAAGTACAACTCTTTTGAATCGTCGTTAATGCAGAGGAGTTATTTTACTGTATTTTATAGGAAAAACATCACAGTCAACACAATCATTAAATATTAAGCTAGCATAGGAGCTATTGTCTCAATTACCGATTTAGAAACATCAACGAAATCGCCCCACAGATCCGCGGTTTTTTTTTTATTTAATTGTTTAATTTTTATTTAAAGTCAACATGTTTAAAATGAAAATGTATGTACAAGGTTTCACGTTTTCTCTTAAGATTGATATAGCAGCAATGGGGGAAGAAGGAGAGACGAGAGCTTATCAGGTCGGCTCCTATGGGAACCAATGCTTGAAATATGTGCCCCGCACTCATAAATAGTTTGTAACGCTCACATTCTATAACAACGGAATTTAAACAGGGCTCTAGGCCATCGAATTAGAGAAGGTAACATAGAACGTCTTACATTGTGGGTTACCTACAATGCGAAGAGATGGCGCTGCCTTGCAGCTTAAGAATGGCTAGAAGAATTTCGACGCGGCCATCAGGGCCGCGGTAACATAAATGGTCAGTGCATTCGCCCGGATAGCGAAGGGTGCGGGTTTGAGTCCCGTCTGCTGCCTGGTCCGCGTGGATTTTTTTCTAGTTATATTTTCTTTAGATTTAAGGTAACATAGATATTTGCGGACTTTTTAAGGGGAAGCCATCATGAAACAAACTTTTTGGACAGACGCGCACGGTCTTTATGTAGGTCATATCGGATTTTCCAACTTGCATGGCAGTTCTCGTCTGCGGAAGTAACATCCGTCTTACAGTAGCCCATGGTTAAATAACCATTGATGGTATTGTCACTTCATTATACTGTATTTATACTGTGTGACACAGCAATCAAAATGCAGGTGAACAATTAATGTATAATTTCACATTATGTAATGAAAGGTGACTTCATGGATCATCTCTGAAGTCATTTTTCAACTTGACGACTCTGTAAATGATAAAACAGGGAGAGCAAAACAGCCCTTGCTGAGTTTCTTGCCGGTTCTTCTCAGTACAAGGTCTCCCGCCGTAGATTGACGAACTGATGGCGTAGCTTCTAGACATTCATATGTGCTTGTAACATCCTAAACTGAATAAATGATTTTGATTATTATGATTATTATTAGTGTGTCCGTGTCTTTATTAATTGTCACGCCAATTCTCAGCTTGAGGTCCCCTTATCATCTCTCCGTTTCCTAACCCGGTAACGCTGCAAAAGGTCAACTGCGACCAACAGCATACACACTAAAATAAAAAGGCTTGTCACCCCCAATGAATCTGTCGATGACACTGAACTAGGGATGCTCGATATTTATCGATGTTGTATAAACATCGATGTTTTACTGGATAACATCGATGTTTTAACATCGATGGTTGACTTCAATATCATTGAAACATCGATGTTACTAGAATAAAAGTATCGAAACGTCAATTATTCTTTGGGGCGCCGTCTAGTGTGCATTAGGTGTACTAGTTTCAATTAAGTGGTCAGCTTCTGTACCAGCAACGGAACAGACTAAAAGGAAAATACTTACCAAAGTTAATTTTTTTACAGTGTCCCTTAAAAATACTGGGAATGTTAATTTTTCTTATTATTTTTGTGATTTCTACGTGTCTCAGGAAGAGTGGGCTTTTAAATTTAATGTCATTTTCTAATAACAAAAACATTTTATAAATATAATAGACAGTTTTATTTGTTTCCAAAAACATCGATGTTTTAGACATATCGATGTTTTTGTATCGATATTTATCGTACATCGATACTTTTGATCCGATGTTAACATCGATGTCATCATCGATGTTTTTCTAATATCGATCATCCCTACACTGAACTTGCGGCCACAAACGCTCTGCCAAGAATGCGACGACAAAGGAGAGGCTTACAAGGGCTCTAGGGTATAGAGATCAGACTAGCTGGAGGATGGTTACCTGCCCGAATTTTTATGCACATTCAGCTATGTTCATTCCACTTACACCTCGATTGATGCGCTAATGAAAACAGGGGCGAACATTCTTAGGTTCACAAATAAATAAATTAAATAAAAATAAATAAATGTTTCCAACACACACACCAATTAGTCTAGCCCCAAAGTAAGCACTATAAGGCTTGTGTTATGGGATGCTAGGGTAACGGATAGAATACATATACTATACATATATAAGTATATTTAAATTAACTTTTATTCAAATAAAAGTTTGATTCTGACGACGTAGCCTGTAAAGGCTACGAAACGTCTAAATAAATAAAGTTTCGTGCATTAACCCGTAAAAACTATTTAATGAGTGATGTGCGTGAAAACCTAAGAAACAAATATTAAACATCCATGACAAATAACTAGGTAAGTCTGAACTTGCCGTTCAGGATGAGTAGTTTTCTTCGTCAGCTCAGATAGATGGCAGAGATAAATCAAAATACCACAATTTTTTACACTCTCTCGCTGCTCCTATCAGTATCTTACAGGTCGCGGCACGTAACTCTAGTGCTGAACAAAATGTGTCAGGGATAGCTGCTCATGGGTACGACTGGGGAGACAATCGGCGCAACGCACGCCCACCCGCGCACCTCTGTTTCCCCCAAGACATCTTAATTTTACTTCTGCGCAATAACGGTCCAAAGTCGCTCAACGCGCTATGGAAAGGGCTATGCTCGGCGTTTCTCTGAAGGATCGCATCAGAAATGAAGTAATCCGGCAGAGAACCAGAGTTATCGACATAGCCCACCGGATTAGCAAGTTGAAGTGGCAGTGGGCTGGCCATATTTGTCGAAGAACCGATAACCGTTGGGGTAGACGAGTTCTGGAGTGGAGACCGCGTCTAGGCAAACGTAGTGTAGGACGTCCTCAGGCGCGATGGAGTGACGATTTGCGCAAGGTGGCTGGCAGGAGCTGGATGCGAGTAGCCCAAGATCGATCTAAGTGGCGTGCATTTGGAGAGGCCTATGTCCAGCAGTGGACTAAGATAGGCTGTTGATGATGATGATGATGATGATGCAATAACGGTCAGCGGTAGAATTTCATGCCGCGACTTATATCTATATATTTTTTTACTTATAGAATAGGTAAGGACTTCACCTTAAATAAGAATCGAATACCAAAGTTAAAAGGGGTGTGGCAAACACAGAAACCATTTAAAATATAATATTCAAGCTTGCCGGCTTTGTAGGGGCACGCTTGTTTGCTGCCAGTAAGAATGCCAAGCACTCTGATTGAACCCTAACTCTTTAAATATTTATGTTAATTACGATGAAGAAATCAAAAGTTAATTTAAATATCTTAAAAAACACATCGTAGTTTCGTGAATTTTAAAATTTAGCCAATAAAATTTTATGTTTGTGATTCTTTCGCTAGGATGAAATGTGCCTTTTGTATAGAATGATTTGAGTATCAAATGTACTTATTAACAATATGTTCCGCCCCAGTATAATCTTCCCAATAAAGATTTTTTCGTTAGTTATATGTACTACTAGCGGCCCGCCCTCGCTTCGCTTCAGTGTAGAGCTGAAGTGTAGACTACAGTTTTTGTTCTCAGGCTTGTATTATACACAATGACATTCATCTATGATTCTTCTTATACCTGCATGCAAAGTCTCAGCCCGATCGGTTTAAAATTGACAAAGTTTCATACAAACTTTCATTCCCTATTTTATCCCCTTGAGGGTAGAATTGATCAAAATCCTTTCTTAGCGGATGCCTACGTCATAACATCTACCTGCATGCCAAATTTCAGCCCGATCCGTCCAGTGGTTTGGGCTGAGCGTTGATAGATCACTATGTCAGTCAGTCAGTCAACTTTGAGATTTATATATATAGATTATTGCATAATATTATAAGTTACTAGCATCCGGTTTTTTGAGAACCCCAAAGGAACTTAATTTTTTTCCGGGATAAAAAGCTTTCTTTGTCTCAATCTAGGTCGATAAACTATGTGCGTACCAAAATTCATCCAAATCAGTTCAGTAGTTGAGTAACAAACATACAAACTTCCACATCTATATATATAAAACTCAAAGGTGACTGACTGACATAGTGATCCATCAACGCACAGCCCAAACCATTGGACGGATCGGGCTGAAATTTGGCATGCAGGTAGATGTTATGACATAGGCATCCGCTAAGAAAGGATTTTGATCAATTCTACCCCCAAGGGGATAAAATAGGGAATGAAAGTTTGTATGAAACTTTGTCAATTTTAAACCGATCGGGCTGAGACTTTGCATGCACGTATAAGAAGAATCATAGATGAATGTCATTGTGTATAATACAAGCCTGAGAACAAAAACTGTAGTCTACACTACAGCTCTATACCGAAGCGAAGCGAGGGTGGGCCGCTAGTTTATAATAATAGTAGGATACCTTGTGAAAGATCTGCGTCATAGTTCATGGTCGTACCATTTTGATCCTTCAAATGGATCTGGGTTTCACTAAGTTGGAATTTGTTTCATATTCTGTACCTCCTGACGAAACCAGACTTAATCCTTAGCTTAACAGAACATACAAATGAAATCCTGTTACATATTATTATCAACTAGCTGACACAGCGAACTTCGTATCGCCATAAAAATATGGGTGGTAGAGGGGTGAAAATTAAGGGTTGTTTGTGTTTTTAATATTACGATACATATTTAACGTAGTTTTTTTTCTTCAGACGATTTAATAATTATTATGAACACAAAATCGGTTATTGTGATTAAACCATGATAGCTATATATATGTTCTCGCGGACTTTTTTGTAGGTCTTAATGGCATCTACAAACCCGTAGTACATCATTTTGTTCGATTGTCAATAGTTTTTGCAGCGCACGCAAAAATAGGTTTACACCTTGTGTTACAAAATAGCAATTTTATTACGGATCCCTAATTTTAAAAATCCTAAGCCTATAGCCTTCCTCGATAAATGGACTACCCAACACTGAAAGAATCATTCAAATCGGACCAGTAGTTCCAGAGATTAGCGCGTTCAAACAAACAAACAAACTCTGCAGCTTTATAATATTAAGTATAGACTAGTGGCCTGCCCTCGCTTCGCTTCGGTGTAGAGCTGTAGTGTAAACTATAGTTTTTGTTCTCAGGCTTGTGCTATAAAGAATGACTTTATTTATATAATTACACGTGTTATAGTGAGTCAACCATAAAAGATAGACATATGCTGTTGCGGGATATTTTTTAGACAATTTTATGTAGAATATTTCCGTTATACATGATTTCTATGTAACTTTAACCATTAAGGCTGCACACGCGACGGAAACTTAAAAAATGGAGTAACTTCTCCCGTTTTCCCAACATTTCCCTTCACTACTCTGCTGCTATTGATTGTAGCGTGATGAAAAGTATACTATAACCTGCCCAGGAGTATGAAGAATAATTGTACCAAGTTTCGTTAAAATCCGTCGAGTAGTTTTTGTTTCTATAAGGAACATACACACAGACAGAAAGACAGAAAGACAGACAAAAATTTTACTGATTGCATTTTTGGCATCAGTATCGATCACTTATCACCCCCTGATAGTTATTTTGAAAATATATTTCATGTACAGAATTGACCTCTCTACAGATTTATTATAAGTATAGATTTGGCGATGTATTTGATCGGTATGGTTGATGGAGGCTGTGTCCGTTCCCATGGTAACGCGGATCTCAGCCGCGCCGCCGCAGCCCGCCGCGCCGTCCGTAATCTCCGAGACTACACATTCCTCACACATACTACGCACGGTAAAAAAATATTCACAATACGCGACGCTTGGCCACTGGGTTCCGTGAGAAATTACAATGCAAACATTCTAACAACTTCAAAGTAAATTTTATTATTTTTAAAGCATGTAACTGCTTGAGGTTTAAATCTAAAGAAAATATAACTGGAAAAAATTCCACGCGGACCAGGCAGCAGACGGGACTCGAACCCGCACCCTTCGCAATCCGGGCGAATGCACTGACCAATTATGCTACATTGTGGGTTACCTATAATGCGAAGAGATGGCGCTGCCTTGCAGCTTAAGAATGGTTAGAAGAATTTCGACGCATAATTGGTCAGTGCATTCGCCCGGATTGCGAAGGGTGCGGGTTCGAGTCCCGTCTGCTGCCTGGTCCGCGTGGAATTTTTTCTACTTATGTTTTCTTTAACTTCAAAGTAGATATTATAACGTGAATGTCGTAAAGTCGTTGATGACACAATAAACACGCTATTCTTCTTTATCACTTTAATGTTTTATGATTTTCTTCATTTGTCAATATTGCGGAAATAGAAGTATACTTATTGTCGGTCTTTCATACTTAAAGCTAGCGCACATTATGGCGGGCCGCACCGCAAATCGCAACGCATAACAAAAATCTAGCACGCTAATATTAGGGGAACCCAAGTGGGGATTTTGGGATTTCAACCTACCCAGTGGCTCCTATTCAAGAGACTGATGATTTGCCCCCGACCAAAAGTCTTGGCCGATTATTGATTTTATTTTGTTGCCTAGACCAGGGTAGGCGAACCAATGGCACGCGTGCCACTGATGGCACGCGACACAATATTTTGGGCACGTTGCCAATCATAAAACATGTGTAAAAAATGATTTAAGTAGGTATTTTATGACAACCGAACGCGAGTGATCCTACGCTACGAAGTAACTGTTTGAAGAAGTTAGCACATGCTATTTTAACAATGTTTTCATCTACCTATGCCTGCGAGTCATTGTTTTCAGAGATGAATAACATTAAAAACTCGTTTAGAAACCGTTTGACAGATGAATCCAGTTCAGCATGCATTTTGCTAAAAGTAGCATCTTACAACCCTAACATAAATTATTTGTTATCAAACCTGCAGCAACAGAAGTCACACTAATTTTACAGTAATCTAATTTATGCGTGTAATAAAAACATTCCAGAATGTGTCTCTTTGGTTTACTTTATTTCATAAAGATTTCTGATAGTATTTATATTATTATCTTCTAAATAATCATAAAGTCAAAATTATTTGATGGCATGCCAATGACCCAATTAAAGATTTTTTAGAAAAAATGGCACGTTGATTCATAAAGGTTCGCCTACCCTGCCCTAGACGTTCGATCCTATATAAAAGGGCTCAGGTATGGTGGAAGTACTTCACAACCTATTAGAGGCTCTGGGCATATTAGGATAACTGCGCCCCTAAACGGGGGTCCCGTTTGGTGATCTAACAGGAACTAGGGACTTTATATTTGATCTGAGGGTGCCCCTATCGATCACAGGGGCAGGGGCCTCTCTTTCCCAGTGGGCACTTGCTCAAAGTGCCACTGGGAAAGAGGGGTCTGAGCTTGCTCTCATTATGTTATTCCGCCGCGCTCGATAAATCCAAAAATCCCAGTAGGGGACTACTACAAAATCGGTAGTATCTGTGGGCAGTCCAAAGTGATTTAGTATATGCATGTCCCCACCTATAGCCTATAGCCTATTAATGTCCCCACTGCTGGGGCACAGGCCTTCCCTATGGATGGAATAGGGAGATTGGGCCATGACCCACCACGCGGGCCCAGTGCGGATTGGTGGGTGCTAACGACTGCAAATGCAGCCGGGACCAACGGCTTAACGTGCCTTCCGAAGCACGGAGGAGCTCGAGATAGTAAATTTTTGGTCACCCATCCAATGACCGACCACTGCGAAAGTTGCTTAACTTCAACGATCGCAGCCGAACGCGCTAGCCACCTGCGCCATCGAGCTCCTCAAGTGATTTAGTATGCAATAGTCAATACCATCCATCCATCCATCCATCAGCCTTTCTCCGTCCACTGCTGGACATAGGCCTCCCCCATAGAACGCCACAATGCGCGGTCCTGCGCTACCAATAGTAATACCAATACCATATAGTCAATACCATAATGTACGAAATATTTTTGTTATGTGCGATGCGTTACGGCGTGGCCAGCTATAATGTGCGCTAGCCTTTAAATGCATACTGATCAAAATGCAAAACTCAAAATTTTACATCGCCGTAGTCGAAAAAAGTAACTGAGATAACACCTTTTTACAGAACCCTAAACCGTATACTACCCAAACGGCGTTACAATAAGCTCGCCTATGAATAATAAGATCAAATAAGACGAGAGAAAAAAACCAATGAGTAGGACACAATCGGCGTACACGGAGACAGCATTGTGTTCGCACAATGCGACAGTGCGGGCCCACAGACGCGCCTAGAGATCCGTGGACCAATCACAGAGCCCCAATGACTCATCTAGTTTAAAATGGAGGAAACTTTACTAAGAAATCTAAGCAAATATTACTAGAAACAAATCTTATCGGTCCTGGTTTCAGACGGGATTCTTCCCGTATTTGGGCGGACGCAGTAATGCTAAAAATTAAAATGCTAATAAAAAAATCTATCTTTATATACATATAAAACTCAAAGGTGACTGACTGACATAGTGAACTATCAACGCACAGCCCAAACCACTGCACGGATCGCGCTGAAATTTGGCATGCAGGTAGATGTTATGACGTAGGCATCCGCTAAGAAAGGATTTTGATTAATTCTACCCCCAAGGGGATAAAATAGGGAATGAAAGTTTGTATGAAACTTTGTCAATTTTAAACCGATCGGGCTGAGACTTTGCATGCAGGTATAACTAGAATCATAGATGAATGTCACTGTGTATAATACAAGCCTGAGAACAAAAACTGTAGTCTACACTTCAGCTATACACCGAAGCGAAGCGAGGGCGGGCCGCTAGTCGTTTCATATCAGACAAGACTCGAAACTGCGTCGCTATTCGGTTGCAGAATCTTCATTTGAATGTATTTCTGTTAGGAGTGGAAAAGCCGTTGTTGCTTAAACTTAAGGATTGTGATAAAGTGACGACCTTTAGGTGGGTTTACCAGTATCATCAGGTAACTATATATCTATATCCTAAATGATGTAATGGAAGGTGACTTCAGAAGTATCTCTGAAGTCATTTTTCAACTTGACGACTCTGTATATATCACTACAGGGAGAAAAAAGCAGCCCTTGCTGAGTTTCTTGCCGGTTCTTCTCAGTACAAGATCTCCCGCCGTAGTTTTGCGAACCGATGTCGTAGCTTCTTGACCTTCACAAGTGCTTGTAACCTACACCTACAAAGCCTAGTCTGAATAAATGACTTTTCATTTCATTATTAATGCCTAAAGAATCACATAGAAGACAAACAGAAAAATAACAATTTTTACTGTCACAGAACAAAATATAGTAGATCACCCACTTTTTTACTATAGGTTAATTTATTGTTCAAATAAAAATAAAGATTCAAGGTGGTTGGTTCGAAAAATAGCGGCAGAGCTTAGAGATACTAAAGTAGAAATGAAAATCAGCATTAAGTAAGTTATTTATATGTGTAGTGTGTAGATTTTATAGGTCAGATTAGCTGAATAAAATACGGAATCACAGTGACGAATGATACTTATATTCTGTGAAATATATTTTTACTAGGAAGCTGATACGACTGACTCCTAGCACAGCAAAATACAAAGTGAAGCAAGTTTATAAGTAAAGCGAATGCGTGAATGTCCCAATGAGTGGGGGTTGAACGAACGAATGAAGTATTTGAGTTAAGACTGAATGAACAAGTATACTTTGGCATTACCTAGTCATGTTACTTTCTTTTTATTACAAAAGGAATACAAATTATAATATATATAGATTAATTTTTGCCAATTTAAATTCAATATAAATTCAGCATAGTTTTTTTTTATATTACTAGGTAGGCAAATGACTCTACCCCACCTGATGTAAAGTGGTGATAAAGTCCAAACGCGAAGATAGCTGTTACAGCAGTTATTAACTGCTACACCAAACATCCTCACCTTGCCGGCCTGCAAAAATGCTTCTTCACGCCTCTCTTAAAGGACCCCAGATTATAGGAAGGAGGGAACACGTGCGCGGGTAAACAATTCCACTTACGAATAGTACGACAAAGAAATGAGTCGCCAAATTTCTTTGTTCGTGTAGGAATAGTGGCCACAGCAAGTCGATGGCAACGTAGGCCAGGGCGCGTGGTCCTCTGAAGAAAAGGTGATGGAGGGATAAGCGAGAATAGCTCCTCAGAACACTCGCCGTGGTATAGTCGGTAGAATGCGCTTAATGATGCCACATCACGGCGTAATTGTAGAGACTCGAGTTTCTTAGTTACCTCTTCATCGCCAATGATGCGGGCAGCTGCAACCTATCTAAGGTATAGAGTAAGTACTTAGCGGAGCCATCCCAGTGTAGTATATTGTATAGTATATGTCAGTTAGGCAGATTTACTTACTTAATGTAATACTACGTAAACACTCGCAGATGCCATATGATGACCATGTTTCGTTGAGTAGACGTAGACCTTACATTTTGTGTAAGACAGGCAGTGTAAGATTAAATGTAGCTAGACGCCACTTCTGCTTTATATCTTCTGTTTTATACAACGAGGTAAACGGAGTTCTGAATATATTTCCTCTTACTCTTAGAAAATGCAGGGTAAAAACTATGGAATGGCTTCAAAGCCTGACATATTCTGATACAGAGGCATTATTTGGTGCTTTATTGGGTTTGGCCTGATCATCTAATGTAAATTTGGGCTATACATACCTCACACACACACATACACACACACACACACACGCTCACATACATACACACACATACACACATTTAATTTCTTTTTTAATATTAAATTAGGATTAAGATTAAAATTATTGTAGCGAAAAATTGTTTTCTGGAGGTGGGCGTTAATAACTGCGACACAGTTTTATAACTAATGCAGTTATTATCGATCACTATTGTTATTGTATCTTTGTTATGGTTTTAATAAATATTTCATTTCATTTCATTTCATTGTACGGAACACCATGACAAAGTGTGTTATGTCTCGTTCGTTCTTTGGTAGGAACTAGGGATGTCGAAAGTTGAAAAAAATATCGATATATCGATACATCGATATTTTAAAAAATATCAATATCGGATTCGATATATCGCGAAAAAAACATCGATATATCGGACCAATTTTCCCAAAAATATCGCTCACGAAATATGACACGCGGAATAATAATGGAACGAAAATTATCTCCCTAAAAATAGACCCTATTTTCGAATGATGACATAGACAATACTAAATACCGCACAGATCATAGATATGTTGTATATCATTAATCTGAGATCCAGTTACGATTTTTGCAGATACGAATTTAGTTAGATCGTGATATGCCGCTAATAATTAAAAAAATATCGTTTTTGATACGAATTTCGATATTGGTTATTTTGTATCGACGTATCGATATATCGAACAAAAAATATCGATATATCGATACATCGATATATTTTCAACAAGCCTAGTAGGAACGAATCATCGCGGTTGTTAGGGGGCCGTGTATTAACGAGATGCTTGTGTTTTGTAATTTGTATGATTGTACGCCATTAAATATTACCTTCGGCTGCTTATCGGGGAATTCTCAGTAATTTCCCCGGCGAGCATATGATATGTTATAACATACATATACCGTAAGTAAATAGCAATAATGAAAACATTTTACGTATTTCGTTCGGTGTAGACTATTAAAAATCTCTTGAGGATGACAAAAGGTCTGCCTGTAGATATACAAAAGATTAGAGAAGCACATCGTCTTAAATGGCCTAAATGGTTTCGATTAAAGCATTGACGATTCAAATTAGCTGAATAAATATGACTTGAATAACAAGAGTATGTTGTGCACAGAGTTAAATGTTCTTTTCATTTTTGTTTAGGTTTTAGAAGTAACCAATGTCATTATCCAAAGAGATTTTTGATGTCTAGCATAAAAAAAGATGAAGATTATAATTTCTATTATTTTAAAGCATGTAACTGCTTGATGTTTAAATCTAAAGAAAATATAACTAGAAAAAATTCCACGCGGACCAGGCAGCAGACGGGACTCGAACCCGCACCCTTCGCAATCCGGGCGAATGCACTGACCAATTATGCTACCGCGGCCCTCACGGACCACGTCGAAATTCCTCTAGCCATTCTTAAGCTTAAGAGGAATTTCGACGTGGTCCGTGAGGGCCGCGGTAGCATAATTGGTCAGTGCATTCGCCCGGATTGCGAAGGGTGCGGGTTCGAGTCCCGTCTGCTGCCTGGTCCGCGTGGAATTTTTTCTAGTTATATTTTCTTTAAAGATGAAGATGTTTCGTCAGTGTGGAGTCACGTATAGTTGATAAAGCGCGTAGCTCAGCACAATATAAGCGTTGCTTAGCTACTTCAAAGACCTTAGGAGGGTCAACCAAAGGCCTATATACTCATTTATCTTCAAAACATTCCGTGGAAGTAGATTCTGCTAAGGCATCTTCCTCAACGGGCCAAAATAATAAAGGACTACATATAGTCTTTTTTATAGTATAGTTAGATATACTATAAAATATATATAGATTAACTATACTATAAAAAAGACTATATGTAGTCATAAGACTACATGACTTAGCATGCCTTTAGAAGCACGGTGGAGTGCCTAATAATATTTTTTTACGACTCCTCAGGCCATAGGGAACTTTGGATTAATTCCAATATTGCAGACTGAATGCGCTTTTTTAGCGCAGTGAAATACTCGAGTGTTATATATAGAACTAGTGGCCCGCCTTCGCTTCGCTTCGGTGTAGAGCTGTAGTGTAGACTATAGTTTTTGTTCTCAGGCGTGTATTGTACACATTGAATTTATTTATTTAATTCTTTTTCTATGATTCTTTTTTAATTGAATAGGTAATAATGTTAATTTTTTTAAATTAGGGATGAGTGAGAGTAATAAAAACGTAAGAGTAAACAAATATAATCAGAATGCTCCGAACTGCTAAGCTATCAGGAGTTACACGTGTTATTGTGAGTCAACCATAAAAGATAGACATATGCTGTTGCGGGATATTTTTTAGACAATTTTATGTATAATATTTCCGTCATACATGATTTCTATGTAACTTTAACCATTAAGGCTGCACACGCGACGGAATCTTAAAAAATGGAGTAACTTCTCCCGTTTTCCCAACATTTCCCTTCACTACTCTGCTCCTATTAATTGTAGCGTGATGAAAAGTATACTATAATCTGCCCAGGAGTATGAAGAATAATTGTACCAAGTTTCGTTAAAATCCGTCGAGTAGTTTTTGTTTCTATAAGGAACATACATACAGATAGACAGACAGACAAACAGACAAAATTTTTACTGATTGCATTTTTGGCATCAGTATCGATCACTAATCACCCCCTGATAGTTATTTTGAAAATATATTTCATGTACAGAATTGACCTCTCTACAGATTTATTATAAGTATAGATGAATCGAAGATTAAACCTCTGTAGTCATCTTGTACCATCACCTCATAGTGGCGTACCCCGTTCTGGTAACACGTCTGTTTTTGTGTCCACGCAGTCATTGCCATCACCCCCTGTACCTTTCCAAAGAATACTGTATTTAACATAAATTACCATCCACGTATGACAATTGACAAGCCGCGAACAAGCACGCCCTAGCGTTCCATTGAAAAAAAGCAGAAAAAACCTCGAAAAAAATTAATAAAAATGCGTTAACAAGGGTCCCCGAGGCGATCAATTTAAATAGTTCGTTCGTAAAGTGTATAACTTTTTATGCTTATTTTAAGTTATTGTTTGTTTACGAGCGTGTGATTATTATCAATAATTTTTATGGTCAATTTACATTATGATGTTCACTGGTTTCAACATTATATTATTGTATTCAATTGGATGGGGTAAAGGCAACGTTATTAAATATCGTTGGGTAAAAGAGACATTTGAATCGAAAGATTTAGAAAGAAGATTTGTAATTCATATGTATAGTTCAATGTCTTTAAGTAAAATATGGTTGCTTTTCTAGATTTGAAACTGAATTAAAATGAACCACCTAAATATAAATACACTAAGCTGTTGCCACCAGTTATATTATTGGCTTTGTGGAACTGTAAGGCATGAATTTATCAAGTTGTTCTGTCTTACTTAAAAAATTCAGTAAAATTATGTAGAGTTATATTTCCAGCATTGTTTATTTATTATGTGCAACTGTTACGGTATTGCACGGGTGGTCCTTATTAAATTTTATTTGCATAACTCACAGCGGCCACACACCTCATCCGAATATCGCAGATGCATTTTATTCTCCAAACCCTATAATAAGCACCGAGTGATATTTGCATTTGAACCCTAATAACCATAAATTTATTGTTAATTTTTCTGACAAATCTTCGAAACCTTTGGTCACCAAAAATATTGGAAAGAATTTATAAAGGCAAGGATTTGAGGTCAGACCATGCAGGCATTATGCAGTTTGATATTTTTATTTTCGCAAATGACATTACATAAAAACTTTTTTTTAATAAAAAGAAGGTTCCGCTTCAGTTGTTACTGTTTATTCTGGCTTTTAGTCGATAACCGATTAGTCACTTTGACATTTTATTTCTTTTAAATCATTGTCAACTTTGATATTATTTGGATAAGTAGAAAATTTTCTGTGAAATGGATTGCAAAAACAATAACAGAAGTAATAATATCGTACCGCAGCCAAATTCTAGTGACACGCAAAGTTATTTTACCGAATCTAACGCTGGACACATAACTGTCCAAACTACTAGTCCTTTTAGAATAAGAGACTCCGAATTAGCCTCGGAACAGAACTTGAAAAGTAAGATGGACAAAAGCTATATTTTCGGTAAAAAGCTTCCTAAAACCGCCTGCTCATCTACCACCTCTAAACTCCTCGTCAACCAAATTATCAGAGAAACTAATATTGATGGTGACGGCTTTGTAAAGGAAGGCCACAAAGAAAATAAACTACATGGTCTACACCACATTGAGAAAAAGAGTAATTATAATCATAGTTTTCTTATTAATCATATTGAAATTAATGGTTCTGCACCAACATTTATTTCTGAAAATTCTAGCGTGCAACTTGGACTTTGCTCAAGAGAAGAAACAATAGTTCCCGCTAAATATCCAAATTCAAAACACATTTACAGTTCCGAATGTTCAGAGAACGAGTCGATTCGGCAAAAACAATACGCAGAAAAAGCTACATACTGCCGGCCAGTTTTAAGCTTCAATAATGAATTTGTGAACAGGACGAGGGAAAAGAATATTAGATTACAAAGATTAGTCAAGAAATTGGTACTTGCCAGGGAAAGGGAGAAAGAGACAGAAGCCTTGAATAAATATATTAATGTTCTGAAAACAAAGCATGACGTGAATAATAATGAGTACCAACTAGATTATTCATCGAAGTCCCACAACAATAGAAAAGTTGATTACTTAATTAATAATTTTCAAACAGTGGAAGGACTAAGTCCATGCCACGATTTATTGGAAGAAATTTATAACGCATGTGGTATTGAACAACTTAACGCTAATCCTAACTGTCCATTACAATGCTACCATCAATCTTACTTAGAGAATACTTCGGAATGTTATCCGATGTCTTCTCAAGGTCGTCTGATGATGCTTAATAAAGAAAGGAGAAGAAATCCATTTGATGAATATTGGCAATATCAATCAGCTAAAGGAAGACAATTTAATGGTAACACTTTTGTCGTAGATAAAGAACTTACCCAATCGAAACAAATTTGTAAAAAGAAATCGCTCCATAATTTTCATAAGAAGATTCTTACTGAAAATAATAAAGCTGATTGCGGTACTTATTGTATTGATAACAGCAATAATATGGAACACTACAAGCATCTTGGAACTCAGACTAGTAGTCTCCAAGAGCAGTATAGTAAAGTATCAGAAAATGTCGATAGATTAAAGAAAAAAATTCAAGAAAATGCGAAGTGTGATGGAACAAATGTATTGAAAAGTATAGAAAATAAGTTAGATAGATTAATAACTTCATTAAATTCATTCATGGAAGGTGCTAAATCTAAAACTAGTGTAAGAAAGTGCTGCAATTGCCATTCAGTAAATTTAAATCAACCTCAATTTAAGAATCAGAATATGAACATATCAAGAAGTGACACTAATGGTCTAATTAAAGCTGAGAGGTTAGTGTGCGGTCCACTAGCAGAGGATATTACACGACCTACTCCATATTCTATACACAATAGGAAAATAAGTGAAAAATCTTGCACAACCAATATCAATAAGATACTTATCGAAGAAATTGACAATAGCAACAAAGTAAAAAACGAAATAAACAGTATACTAAACGGTATTCCTGTAAGGCCATGCCCGACGCAGATATCTCTAGATATACCAACTAAAGAGCGGTCTACAGAGGTGACAGATTCATTTTCAAAATCTAAACTTTCCTTACAAAATAGATCACTATCTGTAGAAGAAATACCTAGAGATGGAGCTGAAGAAAAAAGTCTTAAGACATTAGCTGTGAACACTGAGCCTTTGGGGCTATTTGCTCTGCTGAGAGTTTCTACTGAAAGTGTAAAGCAGTTGCTGTCATATATGCCGAATTTTCCATACTACTCGTATCTGCAAATGATACCATTTTCACAATCGACACAGCATTCTCAGTTCGTGTGTAACATCTGCGGGGCGGCATTTGACAGACCATCGCAGTTGACTGAGCATATTCAGGGACACGATTTAGGGAGAACAAGGTAATTGCTTCAAATTGGGCAATAACTTCACTAACTTTGAAGAAAGAGGAGATAAATTGATTGATATTGATTTCATATATACTCGCAACAGTTTTTAACTTATTTAAAATACAAATACTATTTAAATAAAATCCTATATTAATCAAAATTGTTTATGTATTTCCAGAGATTGCTGCGTATGTCGACATGTATTAGATATGCAGGCACGATGGCCCACCGGCCTCTTCCGATGTCAGTACTGTGGGCAGCAGTTTACTAGAGCATATTGTTGCGAACTCCATCAAGAATCCTGTGCTAAGCGCTTCGGTTTGAAGCATGACATCACTCCCAGCCTCATGCTGTTGAGATAACACTAATCAGGTATGGTAATATCAACTTTATTGAAAAAGAATGTAAGGAGTGCAAGTTGCTTTTGGATAAATGTGTTTATTTGGATGCATCACCGGCAACGTTCATGAATGAAGTCATTGAGCACGAACCTTTTAGACTGTACCTTTTTATTGACGAACCGTAAGTTTTTGTCGTTATTTGTAAATAAATACGTGTGAGCCGATGAAATATTTCATTGATACAAAACGTCCAGCTCGAGAATCTTTTGAAGTTTTTTCTTGCGCTGTGGGTCGGCGGCGGCGGCGGCGGGTGGACAAAATCATTGCTTTTCGGATACGTGGACGCATAATTGGACACAAGAGGTAGGACGAGGCATCAAGGGGGCTTTGTGCACGCCGCATCGCATCCATCACGCTTGTTTGTCAAGGGCTAAGGGACGGTCATTATAGTGAAATGGGCATAAAATTCGATACATCTCAATAGGCGAATGATGCATTAAGTATAATCATGTCAAGTTTGAGGTGAAGCTATTTAATGTTATTACCATTGTGATTATTTTGGCATCTGTGTTGTGATTTTGAAAACGTCCTTTGAAATTGTAGGAGACAACAGATAGAATATGAAAAGGATTTACATGTCCATATAAAATATAATTGTGTTTTTGCGCATTACTTAATGGGATATTTACGCTATTACCGACGCAAATCCTTATATCAATCATTAATTATAATTAATTTTGATGTATGAGACAGCTATGTAACACGAAATTAAAGTGTTGTAGACTAGACTTTAAGAAAACTTAATTTTTCGAAAATCAGATAAAATGTTTTGCTTATTTCGGTTTGTGTTTTTTCTTTGCCTATTCTGCTCTATTTCTTGTTGTATGTTGCAAGTTCAATGATAAGTCGAAGTGGACAAAAGCCTTTGTGTTTCCGGAATTTAAGAGCCCACCGGAATTTCGGAGCCCATAGCCGTAATTTGTATACTGCTAAATATTTGGCACGCTGTTGCAGTAGACCATATCTGCTAAGTTGTTTAACTTCAAAAATACTAGGGCACGAAATTACCGTAGGAAATTATAGAATATACGCCATCTGAATTGAAAATAAAACTTCCGTTTATCTTATATCTTCTTAGTAGTTAGAATTTTTGCAACCTTAAAATGAACAAACCTTCGAATTTATAGTTAGAATAGAAGGTACAAAGATAACTCGGCTTGTGCAATAATTAAGTCAAGGTTAAATGAAACTGATTTATCACATGTTAAAAGTTTGAAACATCATGACCTGTATATCTTTAACGCGCTAATGGGATGTACTGTTTAAAGTCTTAAATTAGATTGTGAGTAAAATTATTAGGAAGAATAAATAAGAATACAATCTCGATATTATTTACTCATTCAAAAAGGAAGTTTAGAAGACAAAACTTAGAAGCCTATGTAAATATAATATATAAAATTTTATTTGGTGGCTACTTACTTGTCTCGTGAATTCATGGTTTCATCGCTGTGTTTGATGCCCTAAAATAATTCTTGTTATTTTTTTTATTTAAGTATTTAAATGTATAGCGCATTTGAATGCTTGGTTTGAAAAGGAAGAAAGTATTATCTACAGAAGAATAATACGTACTTAAATTACACTTTATGCTAAAATACTTTTGTGTTTTTATATTTTTGAGATGTTTTCTTTCATATAAATAAACTAGAGACTGGTGTTGATTGTACAATTAGTAAGTTTATATTAACTTCTTTGCTATATATTAATATACATTTGCTAAATAAAAAAAAAGAATGAACTAAGAATAATCTCTTATCTATTAGACAAGTCCGTCCGTCCGTCTGTGGTGCTGTTTCAGCGGTCAAACCGTAAGAGATAGATAAAGAGAATATTTAAGCGATAAGTTAAGAATAGTCTGATAAGACTACAAACCGGATTTGAGTAACGTAGCACTTCCGGTTTTCGAGAAATCACGAATTTCAAACGAAACCACACAAAATCTCCGAAGTTCTCAATTAATTAAATACATTTTTTTTTTAAATCAGGTTTTGGTGAACATTTGGTTCACTGGTTTGCTAGTAATAACTAAATCAACAAACCGTAGGCCATAAAAGAGCATTTTACGCGAATACTTTTTTATGTTACGAAAAAAAAATAGTTATCATCCCTATTTTATCGCGGATTATATAATAATTAGCAAAGACACCTGTTCGAAAACCTCAGTCAATATTGTGTCAGTTATCATAGCGGGGGCACCTTGCACGCGCTCGTGACGTAATCTTATCGGCTTGTACTATTATCAATGCTCCCGACTGTTTATCGTGGTGCCGAACACCCATACATTGTTTATGAAGGAAGGACAAGGTGTTGTGGTGCCACCTCATATCTAAGCTGATAGGCAAGCATTAGATGATGTTTATTTAAAAGATGCGGAACAAATAACTAAGCGAATACAACGAATGCAACCTGTGTAAACCATGCAGTTTAAAGAGACTTTGTTGAAGAAAATAAATGAGGATATTCATAAAGTTATAATTTTAATTAGTTATAATTTTAATTACATTGCGGGTTACCTACAATGCAAAGAAATGGCGCTGCCTTGCAGCTTAAGAATGGCTAGAGGAATTTCGACGCGGCCGTCAGGGTCGCGGTAGCATAATTGGTCAGTGCATTCGCCCGGATTGCGAAGAGTGCGGGTTCGAGTCCCGTCTGCTGCCTGGTCCGCGTGGAATTTTTTCTAGTTATATTTTCTTTAGATACTCATGAATTTTGTTTCTCAGACAAACATCAATTGTGAGTAATATGAGTAAATGATATTATAGTTAATTCAGAATAGTGAATTTTTATTGTTTTTTAGATATATGTACGTCACACTAATATTATAAAGGCATGTGAGTATGTGAGTATGTCAGTGTGTATGTTTGTTATTTTTTCACATCTAAACGCCTGGGGCGATTTAAATAAGATGTTCGTATGGAGTGAGCTGACATCTTGGAAATTGCATACAAAATTTACCGAAACAAATTTTGAAACAGTGTTTCAACTTTTTTATAGTAAGACTTCGATGATTTACAACAGAACTTTGATTTTTTACAGTTAATTGTTACATTGAGTGATTTTCCTATAACAGCTTCTTCAGTTATGATTTTATTTAATTTTTAAGCATTTAACTGCTAGATGTTTAAATCTAAAGAAAAGTTTACTAGAAAAAAATCCACGCGGACCAGGCAGCGGACGGGATAAATAAAATCATAACTATAATTGCTATTTCTTCTTTCAAATGTTTAATACTTGAAAAAGTATTCATTTGACATTGTGGGTTACCTACAATGCGAAGAGATGGCGCTGCCTTGCAGCTTAAGGCTAGGAAAATTTCGACGCGGCTAATAGGGCCGTGGTAGCATAATGGTCAGTGCATTCGCCCGGATAGCGAAGGATGCGGGTTCGAGTCCCGTCCGCTGCCTGGTCCGCGTGGATTTTTTTCTAGTAAATTTTTCTTTAGCTTCTTCAGTTATTTAGAAAACACAATACATTCCAAAAACTTTGACGGCAAAATTGGTCCGTCTGCGTCATCCCGAGCAGTAGTTTCCTCAACTCGGAATCACTTTATGAAGTTATTTCATTTATTGTTCATTCAGGCTTCTTTGATGGAACACATGAATTTGAATCTTAATGCGTGGAGTGAAGGTCTAAAGATAGTGGAGAGATGAGGTGAGATAGCATTGATGTAAAGGATTATAACGCCTTGCCTTCATAAAGGCATGCTTACACACGAAGCGGTGATATCAAAACTGTTCAAGGGTTAATTTTTCTATAGATGATTACTGAAACCGATATTTATTTATTTATTTAAACTACGGAAGTGCCAAAGTATACTTAACATGATTTGCACCAACATTTTAAATTACAAAATCGCCCATTTTGTAATTTAAAATCTCACTTCCGATTTCGGTAGCTGCCATTGAAGATATTAGTTTGATATGCATTACACCATTACACGGAAAAATGTCGCTATATCTGTAGAAGCAGCCACTATTAGATGTTTGACATCAGATCGTAAGTGACAAAGAATCTTACAGAATACAGGCTGGTTATAATTTGACTGTGACAATAGATGTCCAAGTGAGGCCAGTTAAAATTATAGAAAAAATTAACTTTTAATAGCTCGGCTGTGTAACGCGCATTTAGTCATTTCCCAGAGTTTAAGAGACATTGTTTCGGGTGTGTAAACAAAATCGGTTGTCTGTAAAGTCGGTTTACTGACGATAGTTGAACGCGACAACGTTTTTTACAATGTACATAGTTTTTACAAGTATGAATGTGCACTTTTCACTGCACTTCATTTTGACTAAAACATGTAAATGTATTATTGTATAGCAGCTGTCCACGCGGACGCATCGCTCATTCAAGTAGGAGAGAGACAGATGTCGAACGCTGCCGAACGCGGAGGCCGATTGTGCCTCTTTGTCGCTCGTTGCGCGCTCTCGCTTGCACTTCTAGCCTTAAATAGAACGCCTCAGAGCGAGGTAACGCCGAATGAGTTATGTTTTTTCGTGCGTGCAGCCGGCTCCATCGAATTATAAGACGTTGTCACGTCAAAAATACAAAGAATTTAGTCCAAAGACATCATGCGAATTATAACTAATTAAGTATAAACATATTTTATAGGATAGCTATGAATTAGTATAAGTTTACTCTGTCCAAGTACTTGCGCTTATGCTTTTATTATGTTTATTATGTTAAAGTTATAGTAGTGATGAGAAGGAATGCATCGATTCTTTTAGTATACGACAACCCTTAACGTTAGTTGAACAACTTAATTTTATTTCGAGCGCCATCTTTTGAATGTGGTACCTACGTGATCCCGGGCTCTAACACAATCGAGATGGGCGATCGTGGTTCTCGTTATGCCATTGTGGAGACTTGTTCTTTTTTTGTTCAAAATGATTTCCGAACGACAATTTTTTCAACATAAATTCGATCATAACACTTCGTTATTTTTCTCATACATTACATAGTAAAATACATTGAGGTGCTCGATGGCGCAGGTGGTTAGCGCGTTCGTCTGCAATCGCTGAAGTTAAGCAACTTTCGCAGTGGTCGGTCATTGGATGGGTGACCAAACATTTACTGTCTCGAGCTCCTCCGTGCTTCGGAAGGCACGTTAAGCCGTTGGTCCCGGCTGCATCTGCAGTCGTTAGCACCCACCAATCCGCACTGGGCCCAAACAAAGACGCGCTATAACTTTGTCATTTTTTGGTTGATTGCCCAAAGAAAAAAATACGTGTCCATTATTTTTTGATCATCTAACTGACGGACTAAATAGAATTTCGTTTACTGTACCCCGTCATCACCCCTATTTGCCATAAATATATTCAATTCATGTCAAAGGTATCCGTGACTTCCTGAGCATAAAGTAGTAATCGATTTTATTGTACCTATTAATAGATTTTATAACAAACTTTAAATGCCATAAAAAGTGACTCAAATCGTCCTTTAATTCTTTAACAAAATTGATTTAGCAGCTGATGCGTGCAAACAAACAGGCAGAGTTACTGACAAAATTTATTTATTGGAAGCAAGTGTTATTATGAACGTATTTTTCCACCAGCAGAGAAAAGATATTTCTCTAACAAAATTAAGTTCAGTAACTAGTACTGTCTTTCTTCCAGAGACTGTTTATCTTTTATCAGTATTATAGCCAATCTATGTCTGTGGCAATAGCTAAATTCAAGTGCCTTTTTCATTACTTTTTCTGTTGATGTTATCCATTTAATTACTGCCATCAATAGTCAAAAGGATATAAGGTGTTTAATACAATTATTATATTAAAGTGTACATTGTGTTTGTTCATTGCGACAGGAACTATAAATGGTGACTCAGAACTTATGCCGACTCGGATGTTGATGGTATTAGTACGATTGATCGTTTACAAGAATAAGTTCAAATCTAGATGTCTCTTTGCTAGTTTCACCGCCTAAAGATAAGCCAAAAAAATTTGCAAGGTTATCTGTAAAATCGGTTTTAGGACGAAAGTTTTACGTGATAACGTCATAAAGAAACATTGATGAAAATTTATCGTGCCTCTCTATCGCTTGTTCCGCGCTCTCGCTTGCACGCTCGGGCTCAGGCGGAACGTGACATTTTTTCGTGCGTGCAGCCAGTGTTCATCGATTTATAAGACGTTGTCACGTCAAATAAATATGGGTTTATCCTAAAACATTATTAATTGTTCTTCTGCTTTGTCAGGCAACAAAATAAATGTTTTGAAGTGTCCGGAGTTTACAGGAACAGAAATATTGAAGGAAACATCAATGGATATGTGAAAATCTTTGCTGACTACAACGGTCTATAGATCATTATGATTGATACCATGATATATATGATACCACAGAACACAAAGTAGGTATTTACCGTGAGACGAGTCTTAGGGCCACTTGCACTTATATTTTTAAGTAAAATGGAAGGATTTATTCTGATTAACTCATCATCCCATCTTTGTCAATTGCTATAAGTCACATAGATATAGAATGAGGGCTTTAGACAGTCCCTATTAGTCGACCTTATTGGACGATGGTACCAGTTGATGTGCCTGTGATTGGCTATCGACGGCCAACTCGAAGCAAACGAGTAGTATCTATTTTCTTGTATACCTACTTTTATCTTTACTATCCTTCTATGCTTCCTCTTTCAGACTTCTGCCCGCGCCCCTGACTGTATCAAATAGCAGCCTCGAGCACGGACAGTATATTATTAAACATGTTGAAATTTGATTAAAAATATCATAATTCAAAGGACATATTGTAAATAATCGAATAAAAAAAAAAGAAAAAAAAGATATAGAATGAGGCTTAAACATGATTAGCTTTTGAATTAATTTAAAAAAAATAGGTGAAAATGGTCCTCAATCTTTTTATAAAAAAAACACCGTGACATTTCTTGTTTAAATTAAGATCTGTACGTCTGGGGAGTCCTCGGACCTTATCCATGGGTCACCAGTTCCTGCGGCAGCGTATTTCCTCGGGTTAGCGGAAACCGATGCAAATGCCCAAGCGAGGCCGCGTCATGTCCCGCCTGCGCGTGCGCCGCCTCACAACGACTGCGCTTACCGATTCATTTATCATCAACAGCCTATTAATGTCCCCGCTGCTTGGGCATAGGCCATCCTTATGGATGGGATTGGGCCATCAGCCATCACGTCCATTTTTGGTCGTCCGACCGTTCTATAGCGAAAGTTGGTGATTATTGTTAATGATTCTGATTGATAATTTAACAACATTTGTTTTTTTTTTAAATTAAACAGACACGTAACACGTGAGGACCACGCACGCAGGCCTGCGTTATCACCGTCTTACTGTGGACACAATTCCAACGCGTACAAAGAAATTTGGTGGCTCATTTCTTTGTCGCACTATCCGTAAATGGAACGCTCTGCCCGCTCACGTGTTCCCTCCCTCTTACAACCTGGGATCCTTTAAAAGAGGCGTGAAGAAGCAACATGCAGGCCGGCAGGGTGAGGATGGCTGATGTGGCAGGTAGAAATGCTGTATCAGCTATCTTCGCGTCTGGACTTCACCTTCACTTAACATCAGGTGGGGTGGAGTCATTTGTCGGACCTATCTATAAAAAACCAAAAAAAATATGGATTTTCACGCATCATTTGGTTTAGTATTGTACTGCTTTCTCAACATAGAAGTACGTAGATTTGGAATGGGGATTCAATCAATTTGATTATTTCTTCTACGTATAGTTGTTATCTTTATACTGCATTAAAAATGACCCATTAATATTAAGTTGATATTTTGATTTTCACATTTACAATACGCATCTTTGTGTGTTTTGGTTACAAATGTATATTTTCTTCGTCCGTTGTGTTATATTCAATTGGCGTTTGATTTATGCGTTGCATTGTGCGTTTGATGAATAGATTACTTATCGTTTGTGAATGAATCGGGTTATATTTTACAAGTTTGTAGCGACTTCGTGTATTGTTTTGTACATTCTTCGTGTCATTTCGTGGTGCTGTTGTTTCTTATTGTACATTCACATCATATAATAATTTTAAAACTTAAGATAAGACTCCGAAAACATAAAGTATGAATTACGTTCGATTTGAATTTTGGAAGAGAAGTTTTAACGACAGCAATAGTTTGCTAGCTCATCGTCTAACTATACTTTCTGAAAGTTTTAGAAGAAATTAGTATAAATATGATTCTAAACAGTGTGTAACTTTTGCGTGGTAAAGAAAGCCTCGAGCATTTTGCCGGGTTTTCTTTATAGTAGAGGAGCCCAAGCAAGATTTTTGGAATTACTCAAGCGCTCCATATTATCATAAGGTGCCCCCCTTATGATGATATGAAGCGCCTTGCACCTTGAGAAGCACTACCACTATACCTGTATGAGCTATGTAGGGCTAAACATTAGGGCTGCAACGAAATATTAAACAAACGGCCCTAGTTTTTGGTCGCGTCCAATATGTCAGTCTTTTAAATATAAGCTACTGGAGGGTTCACGTAACGGTTTTGAAGACAGAAAATATATTTATCTGCGGTTTTGCATGGTGTGGGGGTAACCGTACTAAAAGGAAGAATATAAAAAAAAATCGAGCGTCTCAGACATTGAGAAGGGATGCTACGTGAACTCTCCTGTAGCTCCTATTCAAAAGACTGACGATTTGGACGCGACCGAAACCAATAGCCGTTTGTTGAAAATTTTCTTTGTTGTCGTTCGGCCCTTTAAAGAAAGCTGGTATGGTATGGTGGGAGTAGTTCTCAAGGTGCAGGTTGCCCCCTAATATTCCCCTGCCGCGCTCGAGTAAATCCAAAACCACCTTCGTGGGCTCCCATACTATTAGTAAGATTCTAAGGCCTGTATCACAGAATGACAATTAAGTGTTGATCTTTACTTGAGTACAGTTAGAAAGGGATGTCGCTATGTGCTATATATAAAGCGACATCTCTTTCAGATTATGCTCAAGACTAGATTAATTACTGAGAATCTTTCTATAATACTTGCCTTAGTCTAATAAAGCTAAAAAGGTATCTTGTTATATAAGTAGTATAATTAATTCACAGTCAAAGGTTTCTCACTCGATTATACGAAGCACATACATCACAAGTTCCAATTAACATTTAACCCGAATCTTATACTTATGTGTAGTTTGGTTAACGAAACGTCTAATGACAACAGAGCTAAACTATGTTAAAAGGATATATTCGGGCCGCTCCTGCCGAGTACTAAATGCGTAAAGAAGGGAAAAAGCTCCATGCAATTGCGCGTGGGTGAGTGAGCACTGACGCCTGTCTGGTGGGCGCTGATTCTCTGTAGATCCATTGGCTAGATCCATTTATTATCTATTTATTTATTTATTCATTTGTTCAGCAACATAATAAACATTGAGAAGCAGGTAATGATAAAGTGCTTATGCATAATGTTATTATAATTATAGGTGAAGACCACATGTGTTATAGAATAGAAGCAACAGATGATGCTGGTAAACTGTCAATGAAAAAGCCTTTAAAAGCTTTCTAAGAAAAAAAAACTACATTCAATTAACAACGTACCGGTTTAAATTAATGCATTATACGAAGAGTTATAATTGAATGAAGTCAACATTATATAAAAAACTATATATCGAAATAATTTAATCAGATAAAATTAATTTATATGTATTATATTTATGCTGCCAGTGTTCTGGGTACCATGCCCAAAATTGTACGGTGGTTGTAGACGCTTACGACAAATATAATATCCCTCGCGCCATTGCCTACCCTGAACCAATCTCCTACCCTGTGGAGTCATAGCCATAGATCCTACATGCCAGATACCTGAAATGTATCAAACTTTGTTCTAGTTTGTGATAAAATGTTTTATGTTATCTATACTTATAATAAATCTGTAGAGATGTCAATTCTGTACATGAAATATATTTTTAAAATAACTATCAGGGGGTGATTAGTGATCGATACTGATGCCAAAAATGCAATCAGTAAAATTTTTGTCTGTCTGTCTGTCTGTATGTATGTTCCTTATAGAAACAAAAACTACTCAACGGATTTTAACGAAACTTGGTACAATTATTTTTCATACTCCTGGGCAGGTTATAGTATACTTTTCATCACGCTACAATCAATAGCAGCAGAGTAGTGAAGGAAAATGTTGGGAAAACGGGAGAAGTTACTCCATTTTTTAAGCTTCCGTCGCGGGTGCAGCCTTAATGGTTAAAGTTACATAGAAATCATGTATGACGGAAATATTCTACATAAAATTGTCTAAAAAATATCCCGCAACAGCATATGTCTATCTTTTATGGTTGACTCACAATAACACGTGTAATTATATAAATAAAGTCATTCTTTATAGCACAAGCCTGAGAACAAAAACTATAGTTTACACTACAGCTCTACACCGAAGCGAAGCGAGGGCGGGCCACTAGTATAGAATAAATGTGATATCACCATTTTTCTATATCTATTTATTTTTATTTATAGGTTCTATTATTATGTTATTTTATTTACATTTACAGAACCTTATCGTCATGCACGGTCTCCCGGTAAATACTTTTTCCGGAATAATGATTTTATAAATGGAACAGTGTTGTCATCAGCTTTGAAAGAGTTGCCGTATTCGATACATCAGATTGCCGTATTTTTAAATAAAAATCATGATTATGCCGTATTACCTAATTTTATTTATTAAAATTTATAGGTAGTTAGTATTATTATACGGCAATGACAAACCTTCCGTATGCCGTATAATCTGAAATTATGAGCTCAAATTGCCGTATATTACGGCAACGCTGAAATGGAATGTTAGTAACGAATGTGCGAATGGATCTCCACTACCCAGATCTAGTATGATTTAATATATTGTAAATAAATTATACTGATAAACAAAAGTTCTCGTTAGATCCATTACATGTATTTGTTTATAAAAATAGATGTAATAAGAAAATATTTTTTCTCAATAATGATCAAGATCCATCATGGATCTAGCTAATGGATCTATTAAGAATGATCCAGTGACGGAGTTAGACCGCCAGTGCTTACTCACACGCTCTGCATGAAGCTTTTGGCTTCTACGCCTGCTTTACTCTTGCGCCAGTACCGAGTATCGAGTCGAGTATTAATCGATATCGCGTGTAGATCGAGCGATGGCGATCGAGTGTTGGTGGTCGGAGGTGGCGAGAAGCGACGGCGGTGAGTTGTGCCCTGATAAGGCTCATTGGCGCCCTGACACATTCCTACGGAGATATACCGACGGATGGAAGTGACATTTAATGTTACGCGATGCTGGAGACTTCACCTGCGTGTTAAAAAGGTTTCTTATACAAACTTTCTTTGTATGTATTCTACCTTTTGATATTAATCTGTTTATGCTTTTTTTTTTAACAATCATACTTTAATAACTGTAAGCATATAGTTATTACTACCAGAATCTATTCAAATTTTGTTGAATACAATAAATGTTACAAACAGTTATTTAAAGTAACACACATATTATTTAGTTTTGTTTCAAGTTTAGATTTTTAATAAATCATTAAAATGTTTCTTACTTAAAACTAGTTTTTACGGGTTAATGCACGAAACTTTATTTATTTATTGACGTTTCGCAGCCTTTTCAGGTCTGCATCGTCAGAATACGATACGATACGAATATTCTGACGATGCAGACCTGAAAAGGCTGCGAAACGTCAATAAATAAATAAAGTTTCGTGCATTAACCCGTAAAAACTAGTTTTATTTAATGACTGATGTGCGTGAAAACCTAAGAAACAAATATGTTTCTTACTGTTATAGTCTGGCTCCAAAGTAGCCTTGTACTGTAAGATACTTATGTGAATAAATTCATTTATTTGTATTTGTACCATACAATTAGTGGCACAAAGATATGTATCTATTTCTGAAGAATAACATTAAAACATCTACGACTCATCTACAAATGCTTCTATCACTCACACAAACACTTGTTCTCACATGGGATTCCAACCTAGTTTTAAAGTAGGCGACGGTGATACCTTGAAAACCGTCAGGTATACATACAAATCTACCAAGACAGCAGCCTTTTACGTTGGATATGGGCCTCCTCTTCAGCTTTCCATTTATGTCTTAATAACCACTGCGTTTTTGTCGAGAGCTTATTTAGAAGGAGGTTAATTAATATGTATGAGTACATTTTGAATAGGGGTGATGACGGGGTACAGTAAACGAAATTCTATTTAGTCCGTCAGTTAAATGATCAAAAAATAATGGACACGTATTTTTTCTTTGGGCAATCAACCAAAAAATGACAAAGTTATAGCGCGTCAAAGTTTGGGAGTAGGGGCTCGTGACGTCACTTTTGAGTGAATTTTCACTTATAAGCGTACTCAAACGTGACGTCATGCTACTTTTCTAATCAATATATCTCTGCAATGTTTATATTATGTGAAAAAAGAAAAAATACGTGTCCAATACTTTTTGATAATCTACCTGATAAACGAAGAAAGATAAATTAGTCATCATCCCTATTGTCGCATCTAGCGCTTGTAAGGTGGTGGCTCGGCGCCCGCGCAGGCTGTGGCGGCGTTAAGTTTTTATTGTTTTGGCTCGTCGCTGCTGGCCGACCTGCGCCTGCGCCGCCGCGCCGCGGTCGGGTCCAGCCAGCAGGACCCGTGCTAAGCGACTATCAGTGTATTGTCTTCTCGGAACAGGTTGGGCCACGGATGCAAGAGAACCTATCTGGATATGATACTTTCAAGTGTGCAGATTTTGTAATTAATTAGGTAGGTTGTCATATAAATTTAAACATGAGAAAAGGGTTAAAATAAAATTAGATATATGAAGAGTTTGAGTGAATATCTTATTATGATGTTTGATTCAAAAAGTAAAAGTTTTTTGTTTGAAATTTTAATTGAAGAAAAATTAAAAATTTCTATGCTATGTATTAAGAATTTTTTTTTTATCTCTTTTAAAAAAAAACCACGCGGACCAGGCAGCAAACGGGACTCGAACCCGCACCCTTCGCAATACGAGCGAATGCACTGACCAATTATGCTACCGCGGCCCTGATGGCAGCGCCATCTCTTCGCATTATAGGTAACCCACAATGTCAAATGAATACTTTTACAAGTATTAAACATTTGAAAGAAGAGATAGCAATTATAGTTATATTGTTTTTTACATAAAACATTTTTAAATACTTTACTTAAGTTGTAATAAACTTACAAAAAATGTCCGTTAAATTCTTAAAAGCTTCACATTGTTTCTTTTGGGACTCCTTTGAGTACATCTAGAATGTATGGAATAACTTGTTAATAACTTGTTATACTCTCGTTCTGTACGTAAAGTTGTAGCGCACATTGAAATTTATAGATGAAAAAGCATAAATTACCAAAATCACTATAGAAATGATGACTAACTTTTTGCTTCGCCTAACAGGTACATTATCAAAAAGTATTGGACACGTATACTTTTTACATAATCAAAACATTACAAAGATAATACCTTAGATTTTTTTTTTTTTAATCTAAGAATAATACTGATTGAAATTGAAATGTCGCACGATACGTCACGTCTTGCTACAATTTTTCCTTAGAAGTTAGGCCACGAGCCCCACTCCAAAAATTTTACGTGTTTTACCTTTGTAATTTTTTTTTATCGATTGGCAAAAGAAGATATAAGTGTCCATTATTTTTTGATAATCTTATGATAGACTAAATAGAAATTTATTGATCCGTTATCGTCCCTATATGGAATATCCATTACTTAGCGTTCCGCGGTCCACACAAAACTGATCGGAATGTATCTCCGACGAAAATAAAAAGAAAAAAAATATAAATTTGAACAAAATAAAAAAAAGCAACATATATATAACGATCGCTTATCAGATGGGCCAGATAATGGATCGACCCATTTGCCGTGTGAATCATTATGGATAACAAGTTTATCTCGTGCGATCCTAAAATTTAAGATGCATTTCGAAGGATCTTTTCGTATAAAGGTCGGTCGGTTTGACGGCGTCCTAACCACGCAGATGTTTGTTTCGGTTACATATAAATTGTACCTATACATACAATATTTGTTACGCATTCTGTATTGTACTAATAGGGATGATGACTATTTTTTTTTCTTCGTTTATCAGGTAGATTATCTAAAAGTATTGAACACGTATTTTTTCTTGTTTCACATAATTTAAACATTGCAAAGATATATTGATTTAAAAAGTCGCATGACGTCACGTTTGAGTACACTTATAAGTGAAAATTCACTCAAAAGTGACGTCACGAGCCCCTGCTCCCAAACTTTGACGCGCTATAACTTTGTCATTTTTTGGTTGATTGCCCAAAGAAAAAATACGTGTCCATTATTTTTTGATCATTTAACTGACGGACTAAATAGAATTTCGTTTACTGTACCCCGTCATCACCCCTATTTAAATAGTTCAATGTATACATTACATGAGCTCGATGGCGCCAGTGGTCAACCAAAAATCTTCTATCTCGAGCTCCTCCGTGCTTCGGAAGGCACGTTAAGCCGTTGGTCCCGGCTGCATCTGCAGTCGTTAGCACCCGCCAATCCGCACTGGGCCCGCGTGGTGGGTCATGGCCCAATCTCCCTATTCCATCCATAGGCAAGACCTGTGTCCCAGCAGTGGGGACATTAATAGGCTGATAATGAAAAAATACATTAACATGCCTAACACAAGGTCATTGTATTACTCCTCTATAAGATGTCTAGTTTCAAACAATAGTATCTAATATATAAAATTCTCGTGTGTTTGTGGTTAAACTCCTCCGAAACGGCTTTCCCGATTCTCATGAAATTTTGTGTGCATATTGGGTAGGTTTGAGAATCCGACAACATCTATTTTTCTTCCCCCTAAATGTTAAGGGTAATCCACCCATAATTTTTTTTTCAATTTTAGATATTTTATTTTTTTTTATGATACAGCAACCCTTTACAATCAACCCCTATTTTTTATGGCGGTACGAAGTTCGCTGGGACAGCTAGTTTTTCTATAAACATTTGTTTTTTGATAATCCCACAGTAACCAGACTTATAAAAAGTATCATATGTCTCAATCCAGTTTATAAAGGGTATGCGTAATAAATTTTAATCAAAATGCGTTCAGTACTTTTTGCGTGATATAATAACAAACGTACAAACTTTAATCATAAACTGCCGTTCTTGTATAAGCTGCGTAATAATTTCACGAGCATCGTAAATCATTACTTTAATATTTTTTCTATCGCTATATTCGTTGACGGAGAGCCAAATAAGTATGTAAATAAAAAGGAAAATTATGAACCTGCTATGAACATTATGAAGTCTTAACAACGCGGCTTATGTAAATAGTCAACAAATTTATTAACACTAAATCTGTTTTGACGACTCACAGAATGGCGTAATTAACTATATCGAGGCTCACAATCACACAATTAGACGCCGAATTGACGATGGATCGTAAAACAAACTAAACATTATCTTTGACAATAAAACTATAAAGCGGCTTGTATTATGTAGGTGGTACCTTTTACCGTCTAAATTGTGTAAAAGTACTATACTTTTAACTTTTAACTATTTAACTTATTTTTCAAAAATATTTCATTTATCGAATTAACAGATTTCAGAATCACAGCGTTGCGTGTTAACAAGCCCCAGGGATTTTTGGAAACCGCGCAAATCGTTGCATAATCTCATTTCCTACGATTACAGAATGAGGTAAACAAATCAATCAAGAAGCACATTCGCCAAGGCAAGGGTAAGAGATCACGAAGGTGCCAGCTAATAATCTTCAAATATCAGCCTTAGGCGTTCAGGTGATGGATCAAAGCACGCAATTTCGATAAGGTGCAGTAGCTTTTTTGCTATTAGTAAAGAAAATTATAATACACTAGCGGCCCGCCCTCGCTTCGCTTCGGTGTAGAGATGAAGTGTAGACTACAGTTTTTGTTCTCAGACTTGTATTATAGACAATGACATTCATCTATGATTCTTCTTATACCTACAATCAAAGTCACAGCCCGATCGGTTTAAAATTGACAAAGTTTCATACAAACTTTCATTGCCTATTTTATCCCCTTGGGGGTAGAATTGATCAAAATCCTTTCTTAGCGGATGCCTACGTCATAACATCTACCTGCATGCCAAATTTCAGGCCGATCCGTCCAATGGTTTGGGCTGTGCGTTGATAGATCACTATGTCACACAGTCACCTTTGAGTTTTATATATATATTTATATATATTATTTTAATACGTATAAAAACAAAACTCGTGTCCACCTACCTATAAGTCGCGGCATGCAACTCTACCGCTGACCGTTATTGCGCAGAAGTAAAAATTAAGATGTCTTGGGGGAAACGGAGGCGCGCGGGCGGGCGTGCGTTGCGCCGATTGGCTCTCCAGTCGTACGCATGCGCAGCTATAGGGATGTCGAAAGTTGAAAAAAATATCGATATATCGATACATTGATCTTTTAAAAAATATAAAAACATCGATATATCGGACCAATTTTCCCAAAAATATCGTGCAGTATCTCACGAAATATGACACGCGGAATAATAATTGAACGAAAATTATCTCCCTAAAAATAGACCCTATTTTCGAATGATGAAAATGATTGCAGGGCCTCTCAGGTAAATGATTGCAGGGTGTCTTTCGTAAACAAGACTAGACAGTAACACAGATATCGATATATCGATACATCGATATATTTTCAACAAGCCTACGCAGCTATCCCTGACGCGTTTTGTTCAGCACTAGAGTTACGTGCTACAACCTGTACTGTCCTACCAACCAGACGGTTATATATTTTGAAACCATCTAACTGACGTACTAACCTGTGTCTTATAAAGGACTTAAGAACATTGAAACAATGCACTAGGCTCATTCGATTTAGTCATTAAGTCTATTTTTCAAGCAGTTTAAACACCTGTTGGTTGCAGATGACCTTTTACAGCGTCACCGGGTATGGGGACGGCGAGATCCTAAGGGGACCTCAAGCCGAGAATTGGCGAGTGCCTATAGAGCCTGGGTTCCGAACCTGGGGGTAATTACCCCTCCGGGGGTAAATCAGCCATACTTCGGGGGTAACAAAGAACCTAATTATATGGTCAAATCTAAATAACAAGAAAATACTATATGATAATATTACTAAATAGAGCATGCTGTCCTTCTTGCTAGCGAGCCCGCGGGGTGCCGAGTGTGGGAAGCGGGGCGAGATTTTCTCCTGATGATGACATTATTAGAGACGAAGATGTAGCGGCCAAATTGGAATTTCTTGAACTGATGATAACAGTTTAAAGTCGGGGTAAAATTGGTTTTCCTAATAGGTTACAGGGGTAGCAGTATTGGAAAGGTTAGGAAACACTGCTATAGAGGTATGCCTTAGAGGTGTTATTAGGCGGATGGCATCTCCCCACGGGGGGAGTCTCCTCTCCGTCTGGAGCCTCTAGACCACTCGAACCTGAGGGGGTCGGCTCAACTAAAAGGCGTGTTTGAGACTCGAACCTCGACTCTAGTTAGCGTGTCGTGGGGATTATTGACGGTTAATTGTCATCTGTACCCTCAGCACAAACCAATATCGAATTCGAACAGTTTGCGAGAGCAAAATATCATCGTCAAATATATACTTATTTTTTTTGACGATCTCCGTGGCCGAGTGGTTTTCATGGCGTCGCCGACTCGAGAGGTCCCGGGTTCGAATCCCGGTGGGGGCAGATATTTGTGTGATGAACACGAGATTTGTACTCCAGTCATGGATGTTTAAATATGTATTTCTATATAAATATACTTATATATGTAAAGTATGTGTATTCTATCCGTTACCCTAGTATCCCATTACACAAGCCTTATAGTGCTTACTTTGAGGCTAGGCTAATTGGTGTGAGTGTTGGAAATATTTATTTATTTATTTTAGTGCTCGTTACGTCCGTCCGTTATAGCGCTGCTGTTCAAATTTCCATACAAAATTAGTCAATGACATTTCGTACTCGTAAACGATACGAATTCGATATTGGTTTGTGCTAGGGGTTAGGTGTTTATCGGTAAGTCTTAAAGAGTACATCCGAGCATCCGAAATCAAGCGACAACGAAGCCTCGACGACATATAGAAGCCTAATAGTATTAAATTCAGCTTTCTCGCAAAGTTATGGCCAGTTAATTAGCGGGTGAAACAGTTAATTCGTACGCCAGACGGGTACAATGGTCAACACGCGAATGACGCATAAATTAGATCTGCACACCATTGTGCTTGTGCCTAAAGGCCTATTAAAATGACATTATAAAAATTCCCCAATTTGAGCACGCCTCGCCGGCTAAAGCCACGGGAGTTATGAACTGAAACACTGTTGGGCCCCATAAAATAGCGCCTCTTTGGGTACGTTGTCCACCGGGATGACACTCTTGAGATAAAAATGTTACGACATCACTCAAACAAGATTTATGAGATAGGAATATTTGACATAATAGTGAATACATTTATTTTCTTGTTTTTTTCTCGTTTTACTAAAACACAACTTTGACAAGAAACTTTTTTTTTCTGTATTACTACTGTCTGGTTAACTGATATTAGCCCGCGATATCAGCTGCACGGTTCAAGTGGATTCCCGTACAAACTTCCAGCCCTCTTTTCACCTCTAAAAGGATGCTTTTTCGAACAAAAACTATCATGATGTCCTTTCCCGGATCTCAAACTATATATATATCAAATTTCATTTAAATCGATTAAGCGGTTTAAGCGTGAAGCGGTAGCAGATAGACAAACAGGCACACTTTTATTTCACACTAGCAGCCGCCCGCGACTGTCCGCGTTATCTTTAATTTTTTGAGAATCCTACAGGAAGCTCAACCCAGGTCATAAACTATATGCGTACCACATTTCTTCCCCATCGATTTAGTGGTTTTTGCGTGATTGAGTAACAAACATAAAAACTAAATTTCACATTCTATATATATAAAACTCAAAGGTGACTGACTGACATAGTGATCTATCAACGCACAGCCTAAACCACTGGATGGATCGGGCTGAAATTTGGCATGCAGGTAGATGTTATGACGTAGGCATCCGCTAAGAAAGGATTTTGATCAATTCTACCTCCAAGGGGATAAAATAGGGAATGAAAGTTTGCATAAAACTTTGTCAATTTTAAACCGATCGGGCTGAGACTTTGCATGCAGGTATAAGAAGAATCATAGAATGTCAATGTGTATAATACAAGCCTGAGAACAAAAACTGAAGTATACACGTCAGCTCTACACCGAAGCGAAGCGAGGGCGGGCCGTTAGTTTATAATATTAGCAGGATTCATAATTCTAGTACATATTTATACTTTCGCTTCTTTACTAGCTCAGTGGACTCTAGCCTTTACTATGTCTGAAGCGAGAGGGCTTGGCTAGCGTGCCTAGGCTGTGTAGTAATTACTAAATAGCCTTACCTCGGGTGTGACCTTCGCGTTTCACTCTTAAACATTAACAATTTATAGGTACTTATATTTTGTTTCTTGATTGGGTAGGTACGGCAGACGGAACCCTTCAGTCAAGATTATCCGCAGAAAAAGGTATGAGTATATTGCGTGTACCATTTTTATGTTCCTTTATTAGTGTTAAAAGCACAGTTTAACAAACAATGGATTATACTTTTATTGTTTTAAGCATTTAATTGCTAGATAATCAAATGAAAATTTTACTAATCCATGCGGACTAGGCAGCAGACGGGACTACTTGTTGGTTACCTACAATGCGAAGAGATGGCGCTGCCTAGCTTTTTTTCTAGGTATACACTTCTTATTACCTTAGTGTACTTCTACTGTTGCTATATAAAAGACATTTTTTCTCGTCTTCCTTTGCTCAATCCGCGAATATCAAGTAAAAACCATATAAGTACTAAAAGTTTTATACGATTTCAATATTGCTTCATATGGGGTCTCCCAATCGGGGCCTATGTAGGGACACGAGGCAACACTGGCCCCCCCTCACTGTTGCAAACATTTTATGAGTCACTTAGCCAAATTGCGATCCGAATACCTAACGAACCTGAATAACGAGCAACTCTGAAAGGTTTCACATATTAAAATGCAGGTTTACGACAATAACAATAACAAAGCAATAACAATAAAAGAACAAGCGTTCCACAGAGTTGAACACTGGAAAATATATTAGGGCTCCTTATTTAGGGTTCTTTCTGTTAATGAAAAAGACGTTTACCTTACTATATCGCTATCCTTAGACCACAGTCCTTAGACCAGTCTGTAGGGGTACTGCTAGCAATTCCAAAATCCTTTGCGTTCAAAGAGCCCAAAATATGATCCTTCAAACTATTAGCGATGCGCCATGGTATATCACTAATAATGAAATTCACGAACACCTGGAAATGTCAAGTCAAGGAAGAAATAACCATTGCGACTCAGAAATACCGGGCTAGGCTGGAGACTCACCCGAACATACTAGCAACACAACTCATGACTCGGGAGTTATAACAAACGACTCAAAAGGAAAGACGTCCTATAAAGAGAATTAAGGAGGAGATGTCCTTACTGAAGGACACACTCTGACACCCTAATGTTTATCCAACACATTTGCTTATAGTGGCACGCACTGATCGCAAATTACAATTAAAAAACCTTACAGTACAGAAGATCATAGTAAATTAACACAACCTATTGGTGGTGTTGTCTTTCTGCCGGTGAGTAAGGTTTCAGGGCTTTACGAGGTAGGGGTTTGGCAACGGTGCGAGTAATATTTTTGGTGTCGCAAGCGTCTATAGGCTATGGAGACCGCTTACCATCAGGCGGGGCATACGCTTGTTTGATTTGACCTTTTACTTAAAAATAACATAACTAACTCTCCTTTGACTGTCCGCCTGTCAGCCTGTCAGCTTGTTAGCGGATTCTTTATCACAAGCGCCTCAAACAGGAGGCGCCCTTCTAAATATTTCGTTCAATTTTTCTATTCCGATTTTAACGGGAACAGTAATAAAACTGAAAGGGTATTGAAAGTACGTGATTTTTGTTTGATCTTATATTAAATCATGGCATTGAATATTGATTATCGAAAACATATCGATACAACGCATTAATACTATGTAAGCTTTAAGTAAGAATGTACGGTTATTGTGACTACGATATATTGACCACGATATATTGAAATTCTACTTCAAGAGTGTTAACTACGTGTTTAATTATTCATAGCTTTATAATTTCTCCAACTGACTTAATTTAAGCTTTACTTGCGTATTATAATAATTTCCAATTTTTTGTAAAAAGGTCATTCTTTTGTGCAACCTAATCTGTGGTCGCTATAGTACTGAACCCTTAGAACATGCCCCACTCACATTTGGCCGTTTTTTTGACCCGCTCCCGTCTTTTCGTCTCTCACTAAGTACCTAGTCATTCCAAAGATTTTGTTACTGACTTTTGTAGCATATCACGCGAAATAATAAACTTGAGCAGTTTTTAGTGCGGCCTTTGATACGGTCATCTTCATTACGCAGGCATCCGGTGTCAGTTGAGAATGTCGTGCATTTCTCGGATAGTGGATAGTTGGATAGTTTTAAAGGTATTGTCGAGAAAGGTTGGAAGCCAAAGGAATCTGTAGAATGCGCCAGATGCAGAATTGGAAAAGTGTATCAACGTACGAAAGTAAATTTGAAAACAATTTTTAGGGGTTAGTAAAGGCTGAACTCTGATGCAAAATTCCAAGCGCACAATGGTTTGTGGCCAAGCGAGCAATGCTGAACGAGTATTATTTTTGATAGATCTTGTCGCTCAGCGACAAACTAGTGGACGAGTTTTCGTCGGTAGTGTGAATATATATGCAGCTCTTTTATTACACGGTTTTTTTTATTTATTTACTTTGAAATGCATTTCTGTTCCTTGAGCGAGAAAATAGCCGATACTTAATCGTTTCCTCGCCGGCGGTGGGACAACTGCTTTGTACCCAGTCAAATGTGGAATCTTTCCTATGTATACTTTGAATGGTATGTAAACAAGAATAACAAACAAAATGTTTGTCGCCATACAAAATAACGGAACCTGGTTTTGAATTTTATTAGTGTTCGACAAAATGGTTAATATCTAAGTAATTTGGGACAGATTATCTGCTTGGAGACCACACAGTAGACGCATAGAAACTTCGACATCAGCCAACACGCTACTGTTGTATTCCGTGAACTCTATTGTGCATTCGTTTGCAAAAGAATTTGCGGTAAGTTGCATGACAATGACTAGGTATTTAAAATGGGAAACTTTACAATCAATGATAAGAGTTTTTTACTACTACTGTCCTTATTACCACAAATAGATAAAGAGGCTTAAGAAAAAAAGGCATACAAATATTGCAAGCATGGTTTAAAACAGTGTCTTGTAGTAAAACCGTAAGCAGTTAAATAAAATTTTACTTTCGTTTGTCATGAGTCACAAATAAGATAGTTTGTAATGTTCCATAAGATTTTCCCTTTTTATTAATAAAGGTTTTAAAACGTTGTAGATGGAAATGATAGGTCTTATATGTCTTTTACACTCTGTTACATCACCCCATTGATTCTATTGCAAGTATTTTTTCTCATAAAATATGAAGTCTAACTTCTTTCTCAGCAATAAACGTTGTAATTTAACGATAGAACTACATTGTTTAGCAGCTGGGGTGGTTACTAAACATTGTTGTTTATAATTCTTTTCCGTGCTACCAAAAGGTCAAAGAAAGTCTTCAGCCCTTCGATTTCACAGTCGATTTGCTCCGAGTCTGTGATTGAAGTAACATTTGCACCTGTCCGCCTGTACGTCACGGGCAGCGAGCGCGCACTTGCGTAATAAATGCCCTCAACGTCGACGATTTCAACGCTGTTGTTTTGTTTTTATATCTTCTAACGAATAGGTACCGAAAACGTAGCTTCTTGCAATCAAGTGTTGAAAGAAGGCAGTATGTTTCAAAGTTTTATTGCCTTTAGTTCTGGTATAAATAACAGATAGTTCATTTGCACTTAATATACATTAGAATATTTATATGTCATGAAAAAATCAAGACCTTAAAGTCTTAATGTCTTAAGTGTAGAGAAGATCGGAGATAAAAAATATTAATTGCAAAATTCAACAGTATCTTTATATCTTCCATAAATCTATATCAATAAAATGTGGATGTTATTGCATTGCTGACTGTATCTCCGCGGGCGATCGGTAGAAAAAACTTCAATTGGATTCCATGATCAAAATTATACTCACGTTCCTCACCAGTTGCAGTTCCGAAAAACCTTGCGAACTTACCTGAAATAGAAAAAAAACGCTATTAGACGTCAGCACAATAGAAGCTTTAAAAAAGGTCACGCCGACACCAGATGGTGAAGCAACAAAATCGATCTATAAATGACATGAAAGGTGCATAAATCGATCGAAAGGGAATCCGCAACTGTTTACTATAAGAGACACAGTTTGCTGTTTAGTTACAGTAAAGGCACGCTAATGTAGACGGTAAAGCTGTAGATATAAGGAGCTTTGCCGTTTGTCTCTTAGTTTTAGTGCTTTATGCATCAGGTTTGCTAATAGGCACGTGCATAACGGTGGTATTAGTGAACAAGATGTTACCGTAACTCAACAATATGCCATCATTATAAGCTCTAATGACATTGATACTGTTTCGAAATACACACATCAAAAGTGTCTAGGGATCAAGCATTTTTATGCGGATTTCTTGAGATTGAGATGTGGCTTTGTAATAAATTTATGATTTTATAAATTTATATGGATCCTTTTTGGTGCATTTCATAATTTGAATCAGGAACTGTGAATCAAATTCGAGTAAAAGATGAAAATCAGCTGTCAATATTTTCCCTATAAAAACATACAACGCATTGAAGACATTATTAGTGCTACTGTTTCCCTACTACTGATTAAAACCAACGTTATTATGGAGCGGCGACGTCATTTAAGCAGGGAAGAAATGCTCAGAGCCGTGGGAATGATAGAAGCTGGTTCCCGGCAACGTACTGTGGCTTTAGCTCTGAATACAAGTCAGAGTGTTATCAGTCGACTTTGGACACGATACCGAAGCACTGGTACCGTGACTGAGCGCCATGGAGGACGGTATCGCTGCACCACACGGAGACAAGACCGATACATTCAAATCTTAACTCGAAGAGCTCCAACAATAACCGCCATGATGTTAGCCGTGAGGCTTCATCACTCTTCAGGGAACTTAATTAGCGACCAAACAGTCAGAAACCGCTTGCATGAAGTGAACCTTCATTCCCGAAGACCGCTACGGGTACCACCTATAGCAATGCACAATCGTAGGATTCGATATCAATGGGCTCTTGAACACAGAAATTGGGCAGAAGAACAATGGCGTTTCGTGTGCTTTTCTGATGAGTCTCGTTTTGGTATGAGACCGGATACAAGACGTATACGACACTGGAGAACCCCTGGACGCCAACAGCGATTAAAATCCTGCCAGGAAGTCCATCCTTATAGTGGTGGAACCATCATGGTATGGGCGGGTATTTGGATCGGCGGAAGAACTGAGTTGATTTGGATCAGAGGCAACCTCAACGCTCAAATTTATGCTGAGACGATTGTATCAGACGTCATCGTTCCTCTACAAGTGGAAATCGGTCCCTTATTTCAGTTAATGCATGATAATGCACGACCGCACACCGCAAGAGTTGTAAGACAGACTCTCGCCGCAGCTAACATCAATGTCCTGCCCTGGCCTGCTCAGTCGCCAGACTTGAACCCGATTGAGCATGCATGGGATATGCTACAGAGAAGAGCTCTGCCGAATATGGAGGGTATCCAGTCGCAAGAAGACCTTTTTTTGTTGTTGCAACGAACATGGGCGGCCATTCCACAGCGTGATTTGGATGAACTCATTTTGAGTATGCCAAACCGATGTTCTTGTGTTGTTAGTGTTCGCGGTAGAAATACGGATTATTAATTGTTTAAGTTACCCAATAAAATTTTAGAGAAAACTGTTATTTCAGTCTTTTTTTCGAACTTTTGTGTAAGTGGTTCAAATGTCAAAAATCCCTTTATTAGGAAAATGGCAAATTTCTTTATTAATGCAAAGGTGACTTGGTTTATCGTTACTGTGACAAACGAAAACACTTTATTTGATGAATCCTTAAAGAAAATTTTAATTAATATCAATCAGGAGAAAAGTTATTGCAAAAATATATGTTGATCCCTAGACACTTTTGATGTGTGTATTTGGTGGTGTAATTGACCACATAATCTAGATAAGTCATACCATATAAATATTCATAAAAGTGATTTATTTGAAATTGACTTAGACATAGTAATATTTCAAGAGTTTAGGTTACTTGACCTTACTTACAATCAAATAATTTGATTAAATTAAAAAAGCTTCTATATACATACATATCTGTTTTAATTATATAGAGGAGTCAGACGAAACTTAATTTGTTTAATTATTAATGGTACATCCTAGTAGGATGTACCAAATACTTGTTTTAATCTAAGACCAAATAGTTTAAAATGAAATATGTTCATATAATAGGATGTTATCATTGTATAACATTAGTTAAAATCTGAATTTAATATAATCTGTAGAGCAGTCAAGAAACTCATCACCCCTGTTTTTAAGGTAAAAAATAAGTATTTTTTTATGTTGTTAGTCAGTGTGACTGAAGATAGATCCGAATATGAAGTGAGGATCTCCATATCTTGGATTTATCTATTTTATTTACTAGTCAAATTATAAAACCCCTATTTATTTATTTTATTCTTGCAATTTTGTCAAAAGTATATCTCAATGAGGTATTATTAAATAGATCCTACTGCACCCGAATTTCGGGAGCATGTCCCGACTTGAACACCTTGCCGCATATCGTTTGTTGAATCATAACCGCCTTTAAGGGAGCTTACGACTAAATATAATTCAATATACACCCTCTTCCTGACAAATATATGCTCTCAACTTACAAAGAAACCGTACTCTTCAACTGAGCCTTATCACAGGAAAGTAAAGATGGTTTTCGAATGAACAGTTGAACGATTGGTCGTCTGCCGGCGCAGGTGTTCCATAGGGGTCTCCTCTTGGGCCACGTTTATTTTAGATTCACATTCTCGACACGTGGCTTCGGATCGCTCTTGCAGAAAAACTATCGCAGCTTTCGACTTCCGTACAGCCAAATATAAACAGCATTAGATCGCTATAATGTTTTTCCGGTTTCTCGGGTTTGTATTGCTGATTTAGCTCTCATGTGGATTGTGCCAATTATACTTGAGGTCAAGCGGTTTGCGAAGGGCGTGGGCAAGCTCGATTTCATACAAAGTCTATTGTCGTATAGCAACAGTTTGAGTTTTGGTATTATGTTTTAGTAATACAAGTAATTCTCGTATTTTTTTTAAAAGCGTCTTGAGTGTTTTAAGGTTAAAACACTTACTGTACACAATTGGAAGTGGAACGACAATATTAGTGTTGATTATTAATAAAGTTCCTTTACCTTATTATAGATTATAATCTCCGAATTCACGTTTTAATGGAGTACAGAAAAATGCTCGCGTGTGGTGAGTTTTTACCGTAAATCGATGGAATTATTCAAGGGGTGGTAGGGGTTGTCAAATCAGCTTACTTGCTGCATAGCGATTTATATTGAGCTGGATTAACGATTCACATAGGTAGTCTTTTTATGGGGTTGCTTTGTAGGATTGATGAGTTTTGGTCGTTTCCTGTGGTTTTATTTCTAAACCATTGAAACTTTATTCAAAATCGGTTTACAAAAAACATAATCTATAGAAAAGTTTACTGGAAAAAAATCCACGCGGACCAGGCAGCGAACGCGAGCCTGGTCCGCGTGGATTTTTTTCTAGTAAACTTTTCTTTAGATTTAAACATCTAGCAGTTAAATGCTTAAAAAATAAATAAAATCATAAACATAATCTATCTCAAAAAACTTTTGACTGAAGGTATTGTTGTTTCGGCTAAGAGTTGAATTCCCAGTAAGATTAATATTGAAAAACTTTATTTATATGCTTAACCTAGGTTTTAATGGACTAAAGGTATTTTACTATTTTTTATTATTAGCGAATGTTTCAGAACTAACTGCATTTCATGAATCATTGAAATTTCACAATCTATCCAATGGTAAAGTAATCAGAATGTTTGAGTGATGTTCCTTGAGTTAAAGATGGAAATAATACGCAAGTCTCCATAGGATTGTAGTTTGCAGGGAGTATAAAACCCCCGGCGGTCGCGACAGGGTAAAATTATTTATTTTTATTCAAAAAGTTGGGTGTTCCACTTCTTGTTCGACCTTTGGTGTGTCGAGAATCGGGCCAATTCTGATCGCGGTCACCGGCCGGCGGTGGCGCGACGGGTTGCGATTAGATCGAGGCTGGTTGACAAATAATGGCGGCGGTGGCGGCACGCTACGTGACGTGACGTGATGCGACAGGACAGAGAGCTTCAGATACGGTATAACCCGTCCAAATCGAACTGTTATAACCCGATTTAGCAACCATAGAATGCTAATTCAACAATAACTGTAATCTATTTAAATAAAACTCAAAGGTGACTGACTGTCATAGTGATCTATCAACGCACAGCCCAAACCACTAGACGGATCGGGCTGAAATTTGGCATGCAGGTAGATGTTATGACGTAGGCATCCGCTAAGAAAGGATTTTGATCAATTCTACCTCCAAGGGGATAATATAGGGAATGAAAGTTTGTATGAAACTTTTTTAAACCGATCGGGCTGAGACTTTGCATGCAGGTATAAGAAGAATCATAGATGAATGTCATTGTGTATAATACAAGCCTGAGAACAAAAACTGTAGTCTACACTTGAGCTCTACACCGAAGCGAAGCGAGGGCGAGCCGCTAGTTTTCCATAGAATTAAAACTGCAGAGTTGCATTAACGCAGACCTCACATTATTCTATCAATTCCCATAGTTCCGTTCTTTCTTGCTGCAGAAGTCTAACTAGACTTCTGCAACGAGAAAGAACAGCCCACCCGGGTAGCTCAGGACTGGGTACTCGCGTGTGTAATGGTGTAATTAAATTCCATTAAATTCGTATCCGGGAATTTTGGGACTTAAAAGACGAACAGCGCCGGTCTAACAGAATGCATAGATGTGGACTATATAATGATATAGACTCACATGATATTGACAACTCTTTAGAAAGAGCGAACGCGATGATGGAGCTCATAAATATACGGATCCTTTGGCCTCACTATTGGTTCGCCTATCTCACACCTATAGGCCCTATATAGACTTCTCCAGTCACCAGAATCGTTTCCGGAAGCTTGCAGCAGTCTATCAAGGCTGCTTTCCTTCTGGACCGATATAGGCTGGCTGGAGTAAGCGGGAATGTTTATGAGATACGCACAATGGTCCAATAATTAGGACTAAGTGCGGAAACCGCCCTGAAAAACTAACTAACTAACTAACTAACCTATAGGCCCATTTTTTTTTAGTCAGACAGGAACTTTTAATCCATTTTGTATGTCCTTATTTACCTTTTGGTGGTGTGTCCTCCACGGGGTTTGTGATTGGGTCAGGGCATGCGCAAGCGTCTATAGGCCATGGTGGCCATTTACTATCAGGCGACCCATACGCTTGCTTCATCATCAAGTCCCCACTGCTGGGGCACAGGCCTTCCCTATGGATGTAATAGGGAGATAGGGCCATAACCCGCCACGCGGGCCCAATGCGGATTGGCGGGTGCTAACGACTGCAGATGCAGCCGGGACCACAGCTCAACGTGCCTTCCGAAGCACGGAGGAATTCGAGATAGAAGATTTTCGGTCACTTGCTTAACTTCAACGATCGCCATCGAACTCCTCAAGACTCGCTCGCTAAGGCTCGACAAGGTTTGTATAAGTGTAATATATAAAAAGCGATTAAAATAAATAGAAGAAGAACTTTGGTGGGCCAGCTAGTAAGTAATAATGGCGGTCATCAAATTGAGCCCGCCATCGCCATTTTTGTTACAGCTTTTCCGAAGTTGGCCCAGTTACAGCCCGATTAGATTATGGGTGAGGAATGACCCGAGTGGCACGCCATCTCGTGACTGACCCCACAAATATTAGATTTATTTGCTTTTACACATACAGTATGAATGTTTTTACACACATAGCTTTATGGTTATATACAGGGTGATTGTAATATCGAAGCTATTTATATTTTAGATAAGTAAAATGTTTTAAATTAGAAAAAAGATATAGCAGCAACTAGAAAGTGTGAGAATAAATTAATTTTAACTATGAGCTTAAAAATATTTGGTGGTTTTTAGGGATCCGTACATCAAACGGAAAAACGGAGCCCTTATAGGATCATATTCATGACGACCTCCGTGGCCGAGTGGTTTGTACGCCGGGTTTCATGGTGCCGCCGACTCGAGAGGTCCCGGGTTCGAATCCCGGTGGGGGCAGATGTTTGTGTGATGAATACGAACATTTGTACTCCAGTCATGGATGTTTAATATGTATTTCTATATAAATATACTTATATATGTATTCTATCCTCTTCTCTATCCCTATCCTCCTATCTTACTTTGGGGCTAGGCTAATTGGTGTGAGTGTCGGAAATATTTATTATTATTATTTATTATTCTTGTCCGTCTGTCTGTCAAGGCCCTTTATCTCAGGAACGCGTGAAGGTATCGAGCTTAAATTTAAATCAGATAGATATTTAGGCAAAAAATATAAGGCCTTTTATGTTGCGTACTTACAAATTTGCACGAAACCCTCGGTGGGTGGGTCCGACTTGCTCTTGTGCGGTTTTCTTTATATTTATAGCTATAGTTTATTCACTTTGGCCTGAGACAAAATGTAAACAAAGAATCTGAGGTTCTTAAACTTTTTTAGAAAATGCACGCTCGCGTCAACAATTTGATCGGTAGAGCAAAGATGGCTGACGTAAAAAACCAACCGATTATAAAATACAACATTTCAACGTAAAATACTTATATCATGTCTACTCTTAAATTTTGTCGTATTATAATACTTCTTAGTTTGGGAATGATTGTGTTTTTAGATCTTTTTCCATGTCAACAATGTTGTTAAAATATTTCATCAGCAATATAAAAATATACTAATTTATGATGTGTATGTATAATAAATATATGTATGTAAAATATTTTATTTTCTCATTCAAATGTATGTACCAGCTTTTAAAAAAATTAACCAAATGTTTCACTGTATTTCCTATGTAAATAGTATTTAATCTTTACTTTTGTCAAAAGTGGCCTTAAAAAGTATCCTTTTTATGGTTTGTTTACATTTTGTATCACGTCAATGTGAATAGACTATAGTAACGTTTTGCTCCGAAGAATTCAATCCCAGTTTGGCTAATTTGAACTTAAACAGCTGACGAAACTCATTTACTTAACTTCAAATAATAATGAAATGAGGTGATAAAAATAATACGTTGCCTTGCAGCTTAAGAATGGCTAGAAGAATTTCGACGCGGCCGTCAGGGCCGCGGTAGCATAATTGGTCAGTGCATTTGCCGGGATTGCGAAAGGTGCGGGTTCGAGTCCCGTCTGCTGCCTGGTCCGCGTGGAATTTTTTCTAGTTATATTTTCTTTAGATTTAAACATCAAGCAGTTACGTGCTTAAAATATATATATATATAATACGTTAGTCTTATGTCTGTCATTTTTATTATCATATCAATACCATCTAATATTCAATTTGGTACAATGAAAATAATAAAAATCTTGTTAGATTCAATATGGCTGGCACGCTTACAATGAGCGTTATTAGTTAGCTGTACTTATCTAAATTTAATCTTAAAACATTATGAATTTCATTTGCGATTTAGTTAGCATAATTACGACCTTATTCCCAAGTAATATGGTTTTCTTAAGTGACTACAATTCAAGTTTGTAAGAACTACCCCCAAACATTTTAATGAAATTTTCATGAAAAACTGGGACGTGCGTTTCAGAACCGTAACACGTTGCAATAAAGGTTATATTACCAAAACTTTTTCCTTTAACAACCGCACTTTGGAGTTTGTGATCTGTTGCCACGGGGTGTATTAACAAAAAAGGTTTTTTTTCTTCATGTTGGCGGATAAATAGGCGCAAGCGCACGCCAGATGGCGGAGGGGGCATTGACTCCTTAAACTTATTTTTTTGTCCGTTTCAAAAATCCGCGACCCCTAAATGCGGTTAGGGCATTACACGAGTGGCGGGTTTTAATTTGGTTTAAGTAGCTCCATTGTGGTCTGGAGCGGTTTTATTTGTTGGACCCGCGAACCGCCATTTTGTTTTTAATCTTCATTTTTTTTCTTTTTGAAAGCATACTGTATTATCTTTTTGAGGGTATGTTTTATTATGTAGCTGTACTTGGTTTAATAAAGAATAAGAGTTAAGTATGACAAACACATGTTTTTTTTTTCATTAAAAAAATAATTGCAATGGTATGTGTACGCAAAACATCTGAAGCCGCAGATAATAAAAAAAAAAAACTATTATTATCGAACGAAGGCAAAAGTTTTTAAAATTCAAAAATAGAAGCGGCTCGCGCGCGTCTGTCCGATACAGCCTCCGTAATTGTACGGTCCGAATCACCTGCGTAGAATAACAGGCACGCGAAGTGCATTCTTTTTGTTCAGCCAAACTTGTTATAATTACTTACAAAAGTGGCGTATGCCCTGAGTTTAGCACAAAATTATACACTTTGCATTCATTTTATTATGCTGATAAGCGGTTTACGAGTGTTTACAATGTAACCTAGATAAAGTTATAACTTAACCTTTTGCTATTATATTGGCGCGCTGTCTTTGTCAAAGCCAATAAAATAAAGCGCGCCAATAAAATAGCAGACTCTTTGACATTTTGTAGGATCTTATATTCTTATCTTGTTTTCAATGACAGTGAGTAAAAATGATTTCATTAATCAATTTACTATAAAAAGTGTTGCTAAATAAATTTTTTCATATAATAAATATAAAGTTTGGATCCCGCCCTATATCCACCGAGCCTGAAGTGGGTTTGAAAATGTTATAAGTCTAAAATATGCACTTCATGACTAATTAAGTGTTTAACAAAAGTTAGGTGTGCGTGGAATTACAAAAAGTCAGCAAAATTTTGGAGCTTAGAAATTTTAACCGAACTCCAATTAAAGCTAATAGCGAACAGAAATATTTAGGATGCCCAAACAATTTCTTGTTGAGGCCTCAATTTTAGATAAAGTAGCTCGGGATCAAAACATCGGTACCGTGATTCGGACCAATCATCTTATTAGTGGAATTACGCGCGGCCCCAGGCTGGTCCGAATCGCTTTTCTTTGCTGAATTTCCAGAATCGCTAACCATTATATTGCGATGCTTGCGTAACGCATGCGTGTGCACACGCGATGCATTTACGCGGGATCAAAACAACGTTAATTTTTTAAATGAGGTTTTATCTGAATGCAATTTATTTATTTTCCTTTTTATGCAATACTCAATGGTTGTTTTTTCTTTGCTTTGGTAGCATTACGCTCGCTTTTGGTCCGTTTCATTTCACTAATGCTAAAGTTGTTTTACCAACATGATTTTATATTATTCTATAAATTATTTAAGTACATAAAACTTGTTTTAACGGATTAATACACGAACTTTATTTATTAATTGAAGTTTCGCAGCCTTTTCAGGTCAGAATAATGATTTTTTATTTACTTTGTTTCGCCGGTTCTTCTCAGAAAGGTCTCCCAATTTTGGAACTGGTGGTCAAAATTACAAAAAATAAATTTAAATTAAGTACTTTATTAACGAAATTAACTAATAAATTCATACATAGACAATAAAGTTTTAAAAATCTTCCAATGAAATATCCGAACCGAACGCTCAATAAAAGTCTTTCGAAGGTAGCTCGACAGAGTAAATAAAAAATCATTATTCTGACGATGCAGACCTGAGAAGGCTGCGAAACGTCAATAAATAAATAAAGTTCTTGCATTAACCCGTTAAAACTAGTTTTATTTAATGAGTGATATGCGTGAAAACCTAAGAAACAAATATTATTTAAGTACTTTATTACCAACCACAACCAATAAATCTTAACCAATAGATATCCGCAAACATTTTTTTTCTAAAGCTATGGCCCGGTACGGGAGCCCTTTAGTGCGGGGGAGATGGTTTAAAAATACTCTAATGGCTTTGGTGACATGTGCGTGCTCCTTTAATTTTACCTAAACATTACGAAAACATGAAATATTAAAGGATGAGAAAAGCAAAGACAAGCATATCTTTGTGGTGGAATTTTTGGTGGTTGTGTCAAACTGCGAAACTAAAGCTATATCTATAATAAAACATATAAAAAAATATTTGCTCAATACCTATGTGTAATTTTATCCAACTGCAAAAGATGGTAATAGATTTGCTCTTATTAATAAGTTTAATATTGTTCTTTTTGTTCAATTTATAATTTAATGAAATTAATTATTATTTGTAAGATCCATAAGTTTCTCTTCTATATTTTTTTTTTATTTTAAGTAGCGGCATGAAAATACATATGCCACTGTATACTTATTACATTTTTTTTCTTTAACGGTAACCACCAGTTTAGCTCGCAAAGATATATGCCAGTGCATACTTATTTTTTTTTCTCAAGCAGTCACCACCAGTCTAGCACGCAAATAGTGTCAAGTATACGCGTGCGGGACCTGCGCACGCGACGAGACTCGCTCAGCTGCCGCGCATCTGCCGCTAACTGTACCACCAGGTGGCTGGGTGATTCCTGTGGCTTACACCGATGCCGATGCTGCGAGACGCTCAATCTTTGCTAATGTTATTGAAATAAAATGAAATGTCATTTATTCAGTCTAGGCTGTTACAAGCACTTGTGAAGGTCAAGAAGCTACGCTATCGGTTCGCAAAACTACGGCGAGAGACCTTGTACTGAGAAAACCGGCAAGAAACTCAGCAAGGGCTGTTTTTTTCTCCCTGTATTGATATATACAGAGTCGTCAAGTTGAAAAATGACTTCAGAGATACTTCTTTAGATGTTTTGATTTTCTTCTATGACGACCTCCCTGGCCGAGTGGTTTGTACGCCGGGTTTCATGGTGTCGCCATCTTGAGAGGTTCCCGGGTTCGAATCCCGGTGGGGGCAGATGTTTGTGTGATGAATACGAGCATTTGTACTTCAGTCATGGATGTTTAATATGTAATTCTATATAAATATACTTATATATGTACTGTATATGTATTCTATCCGTTACCGTAGCATCCCATAACACAAGCCTTACTGTGCTTACTTTGGGGCTAGGCTAATTGGTGTGAGTGTTGAAAATATTTATTTATTTAAACATCTAGCAGTTTATTGCTTATTAAATCCAAAAATATAACTTCCAATGGTGTTTATTTTTTAATCTTAAGTGGCTAGGAATGCTTTGAGTAATCTCTGTGACTTACAGCAAAGCTGCGAGAACCTCAAACTTTGTAAACATGAATTTGATGTGAATTAGGCATCGATGAATAACAGGAGTTAGCCGCAAGAAGTTTTGCTAGTAGATCGACTTTCCCCTGCGGCTTATCTTTATATATATAATTCTTCTGTGAGTGTGTATGTCACTGAACTTCTCTTAAACGACTGGACCGATTTTGATGAAATTTTTTGTGTGTGTTCAAGGGGATCTGAGAATGGTTTAGATTCACAATTTTGTCCGCTGGACAACCCCTATTTTTTTAGGGCGGTACGAAGTTCGCTGGGTCAGCTAGTGTGCTATAAAAAATTTGATCTTTAATAACCCATGTAATGTGAGTGATCTATAGAATGTAGGTTCTAGGTTCAAGTAATAAAGAATAAAAGTTTTTATTTTATTTTCTAGAATGACTCAATAGTACTGTGGATTTGGTACTTCTAAGTGATTCTATGGCTTACACATCGATGCATGCTTCCAGAGGCTCACGTTGGTGTTATCATTGAATTTTTAGTAACTTACTCGTACAATAAAAGATGTAACGCAATGCGATGTATGAAAACTATTGTGGCGTTTAGTAAAAGATTCTCTTTAATAAAACTTTTCTGTTATTTTTCTCGAGTCTGAGTGATAATGTGCTTTTACATAACATATTTATTATGTTATTCGATGTCCGTAATTATATCAGGTTTATAGAAATCTTTTCGGGTGATGATGATGACACACGATGATTTTGTTTCACTCCATCTCTGATGAAGATCTACATAAATGTGTTTCTAAGGAAGATTTCTTAAAAAAACGATTATATGATATATGTTGTAATCTCTTATCTATTAGACAAGTCCGTCCGTCCGTCTGTCTGTGGTGCTGTTTCAGCGGCCAAACCGTAAGAGATAGATAAAGAGAATATTTAAGTTATAAGTTAAGAATAGTCTGATAAGACTACAAACCGGATTTGAGTAACGTAGCACTTCCGGTTTTCTAGAAATCACGTGATTTCTATTTTGTAATTATCACAATTTTAATTAACTATTTAAAGGTTAATTTTTTTTTTAACTAAATGATTTCAAACGTAACCACACAAAATCTCAGAAGTTCTCAATTAATTAAATACATTTTTTAAATCAGGTTTTGGTGAACATTTGGTTCACTGGTTTGCTAGTATACTTTAATTTACAATTGATAAATAAATATGTACCAAGAAATACACTTAATGTCGAGCTTTAACAAAGACAAAGAAACAAAAACTAGATGAGAATACATTATCTGCAAAATTAACTGGAGTTTGAAATTTGTCGTCATCGAGATGTGACGCGTGCGCACCGCGCAGCCCTCCCGCATCTGCCGCGAAACCTGACACGCTCCTTACCATATGAATTATACCACTTCCGAAAAAAGTTAACGTATTCGTGCCATAAACACCCTTACAACCCTCCCCTGAAAGCCAAGATTCCCTTGTAGATGTGAAAATTTTCGAACTTCAAACTTGCTCGGGTAATATGGACTTTCTTATGATCGGAATTGAGGTAAGTTTTGTTGGTTCTCGGGTTGTCAGTGTTGCAAGTCATCTGGATTATGAGACATGTGTATATTTCGCCAAGGCACACACACCAGATGTTGTGTCTAGCATTTGAGATGTCCACGAACTATGTTTTGCTATTAACCCATCACAATGCATAGCGGTTCATCTGATATCCCCAAGCCAGTAGCATTGTTGTGTTTTTGTAAATAATATTTTAGGACGTTTCCTCGAAAGTGGTTTTCTTGAACTAATTCCATGAAAATACTTACACGGATATGTTTATTTTTGTTTGGAACTTGAAAAGTTATTACAGTGACTACTTAGGGCGTTTTTGAATTCTTTCTGTCATTCATCATCGCTAACATTGAATTTATAGAAATAATCTTGAAGAAAGGTTTCTAAATTAATTCAATGTTTAGAAAATTTACGGGATTGTTAGGATACCTTGTTTTTGAAGTTATACTTCTTTAGGCGCATTATGAAAAAATGATGAGAGTGAAATTTTAAGATGCGCGCGCATCACTGTAACACAAAATTTTAACAACATGAAGTTGGTCGCTAAAGCGATGCGTTACTTTTGTGTTTACCGCACATTAAGAAAATCTACCAACAAAATAGAAATAGAATCTCTATTTAGTGGGTGCTAACGACTGCATTGTGAAGGCCTATCAAAAGTATTTATTAATCTGGAACAACGGAACCAAAGCGCGATTCAGGAGACTACAGCGCCATCTCTTGACCATTGGTGTAGTAGAACCAAAAACCACATCTTTATTTTTTGTAATAAAGTAACAGTTATAGGTATTCATATTTATAATATTTATCCACATGTTTCTAGTTTGTATATTCGGAATACGTGTTTGAGTTTCATACAAGTGCAAATCACATATGTTCTAATAAATTATGCGATTTTAATTGAATATTTTGATTATTTATTTATTTTTTCAAATTAAAACTGAACTTTATTGACTGTGTCTTTTTCCAGACTTTTTATTAATTTATTGTAATTAATTATTTGCATGCAATTTAAAACTAATTTTAAACGATGCCAAAGAAGGATAACTTCTCACGCGCCTACATAAGTACACGCACCCATTTTTTTTATGAGTCTCCGTGAGTGGGCCTCTGGACTTACGACTGGATTACTTAGATATATGAAATTTTATATGCATATTCAGTAGGTCTGAGAATCGGCTACTATTTATTTTTCATAACCCTAACCTATGGGTTGTCAACCCCAAAATTTTTTATTTTTATTTTTTGGACAAATAATTTATTTTTTTTATAATGTGGCATACAACCTTAACCCTATTTTTATGGCGGTACGAACTTTGTTGGGTCAGCTAGTTACAATTAAATTTTTCATTTTGGAATTGCTCGAGAAGTTGAAAACATCATATGTTCAAAATTTCCGATGTTGATGTTGTCAGATGTTTAAAACATAAACTAAAATAATTATTCGCTATTACGAAGAAATATAAGATCTTGTAGTGTGTACCTACGCTAGGTGGTAGGTACACACTTGCATGAAGTGGGTGTGGACTGAGAGATCTTTTCAAAAAACTCATCCAATCACAACCAAATTATAAGAGGATTTAGGAAATAATTGTGAAAACTTAATGGTAAGGTATAAAATTTGTGAAACCTAAACAAAGAAAGTTAGAACTAATTAACTGGATCACTCAATCTGGACACCTGAAGAATAAGCCATAACGCGTATCCAAGAAAATACTACCGATGTATTTATAATTTGTATTTGAAATAATTTGAATGAATAATAATAATATGTAGAAGTAAATAAGACAGATTATATAGAACCTTTGGAAACAAATGTCAACGCACTTCTTAATGAATGAATGGCAAATTTCGACAAGTAATTATCTGCCCACATCTATTTCTGGGCGGCGCAATTTCCTTAAAGAAAACGCGATGTAACCTTTCTTTGTGTCTGCACTAAAATAGCTGTCATCTGTGGTCCAAGTGATGAGCTGACTGAGGCTTAAAGGCCCCATACACGGAACGATTCGTCGTTGCGATCGATCTGAAGGAAATCGTCAACGATCGATCGATCAGAAATGCCACTACATACACGAAACACTGTCGATCGATCGTTTACGATATTCATGATTGCATGGGATTTGGTTGCGATTTGCGATATCGTCTTCGATTAAGTAAATCGTTAGCGATCTTGACATACACTGTCCATCCATCGTTTCGATCGGTCTTAAACGACGGATCGTACAGATCAATCGTACCGTATATGGGACACTGTCGATCGATCGTTTACGATATTCATGATTGCATGGGATTTGGTTGCGATTTGCGATATCGTCTTCGATTAAGTAAATCGTTAGCGATTTTGACATACACTGTCGATCCATCGTTTCAATCGGTCTGAAACGACGGATCGTACAGATCAATCGTTCCGTATATGGGCCCCTTTATGTTAAAAATACAACAAAAGACATTATGGCTATTAACGGGATTGTTACCATGTACCTTGTTTTTATGAGTCTCCGATATTTTGGCACTGTTGCAAGCGCCATGATCACGGAGTAACTGAAGTAATTGCGGGTAGATGTTATTGGCAGACATATCGGTCTACCCGCCCGGTAACAATCCCGTTAATAGCTATAATGTTAGTTACCATGAAAGTTTAAAACAATATAAAAAACATTAACTTAAAATCATAATATTGATATTTTGAATGGAAGATAAATATATTTAATACGGTAATATCACCAAAAAAATAAGCTTAATCTGAAACAGTGCAGGTCTAAAATTTGCCCAATATCATTTTTAAGATAGTAACAAATAAATGTTTCACCACGACTTCCAAACAACCTATAAATGCGCAAGTTCACTTATATAAATGTTTGTTACTCTTTCACGCTAAAACAGCTGCATGGATATATCGTTTGTCGTCTAAACTGGCACAAAGGATACTTTAAATACCGAAAAAAAACCCGAGTCATTTACTAGCTATAAAGAAAGAGAGAAAGAAAATGTGCGCGCGCGCTGCTTTCTCTTTCTTATATCATCTCCCACTCAACTCCTGTTCGCCTCGCCCGATCACACTTTTCGTAACGCGTAACGCATTTGCCAGCTTACTTCCAAAGTCAAGCTTGCGTAAAGAAGTTTCACTTCAAAAGTGTTAAGTTCCTGGAACTTTAATAAAACTAATTATGGTGGATGAAGTCCCGAGTGCAAGCTAGTCGAGAAATAAGTGTAGATATGCTTTTGTTATAACTCCACTAAAGCCTCTTGTTGAAAATATAATTCATCTATTAAAAAGTGAATCAGAAAATGATTGGTGTACGCTGTTTAAAGATTTTTTCTTCATGCAAAGTGCAAGTTTTATTGTTGATATTTTATATTCGTTATGAAATTTATAATTTTTTCAAGTTTCTTTTTGTTTTAATCAAACAATTCAACAAATTGGTATTATAACAGAAGAATATTAGTAATTAATGTATTAAAAACCGATTAAAAGTAGTTCATGTTGTTGTTTAGGATTTGACAAGTATATACAGAGAGCAGAGGAGCTCGATGGCGTAATTGGTTAGCGCGTTTGGCTGCGATCGTTGAAGTTAAGCAACTTTAGCAGTGGTCGGTCATTGGATGGGTGACCAAACATTTACTATTTCGAGCCCCTACGTGCTTCGGAAGGCACGTTAAGCCGTTGGTCCCGGCTGCATCTGCAGTCGTTAATACCCACCAATCCGCACTGGGCCCGCGTGGTGGGTCATGGGCCCAATCTCCCTATTCCATCTATAGGGAAGGACAGTGCCCCAGCAGTGGGGACATTAATAGGCTGATGATGATACAGAGCTCATAACCGCTATCGCCTGTTCTTTAAACCGCTTGCTTTACAAATATTCTAAGCCTGACGCGAGAATGTGTGTATTTCAGCGTCTTTTGTCGAGTTTTTTGAACTGTAGCTGAATAAACGAAGTTAATAATAGAGTTAAATGTCGTAGGTCAAGAATTTGCACTGAAAAGCTAAATATAATTGTCAAAGGAGCGTCGAATAAATGGCAAGCACATGTCTAATGAATCACCAATGATTTGATAAATTTATCAAGAAGACTTTTTAGCTGGTATTCTTGCTTGCTTTCGTAGTATAATGTTAATTAAAAATGGCTTAACAAATATTAAATACAGATTTTCGTACTCAAAAAGTAACAGATTTAGAATATGATTACGATCTATAGATATGAAAATGGAATGTATAGATGCAAACATACTTAAAGTTTGATATTGTCTCCGGCTTTAAGATAATTTCGATTATTATTTTATTTATTTATTAATTTATTGTACAAAACAGAGTTACGGGAAGCAAAATGGTAGAAGACACTAAGAAAAACAATTGATAAAAAAATACTGAACGCCACTAGCATGTGCAAACAGCATGCTTATACAAGTACACAGTAACCATACATTAAAAATTCAAAATTTTAATAATTACATTAACATTAAATTCATTAATAACAATTTAAATGAGATTAAGGGTGAGGCCAAACGAGCGTAATTTTGTGAGTGGTGAGTCGCAGAATTTCGGTCGCAGAAATTCTGCTGCATTCGGTTTCATACAAAAAGGCAGTTGGTGCCACACGACAACGCAAAATGAGTTGTCTGCCGACTCAATGCGCATAAGCTCGTCCGAATTTCGGTCGGGGTGAGGGTAGGGCAAGGAAGGGGAGGGTCTCATGTTTGTGTCTGATTTAATGATAAAAGGTTTTACGTGGTGTAATAATTCTTGAAAAACACGTAATGGCATATGATAGTGCTTTTCAAACATATCTGGATTTGCACATAAACGTTCATATAAAGTATGGAACTGTCCACATATCAGCCTCTGACTATTCAGTGGGTTTACCCAGTTTCTTTTTCTGGCCTCATCTTCTGAATATGCTTCGTAAATACACAATATTTTTAATGGATCCATTGCACTCGACGACACGAACACCCCGTACTAACGCTCAATAGTAACTGAATAAATTACGTTCGTATGGCAGCTCAACAGAAATTCAGTTGAACGTAAAATAAGTGACCGAAAATAAGCGACTCACACCTCACAAAATTACGCTCGTTTGGCTTCACCCTAAGACATGCTCAATACATTAATCAAATTAGAAATAGAAAATTAAATGAATTATAAATAAAGACATTATTAAATTAAAGTGTCAGCTAACTCCATAGCAAATTTTATTAAAATCGCTCCAGCCGGTCAGATGTGCAGAAGTAACAAACATACACACTGACAAACTTTCGCCTTCATAATATTAGTGTGATTTTTAATTAACATAAATTATGGCCAGTAATAATAGTGAAATCAGGATAATATATAATTCTTTTTCCAATGTCATTACCTAAATAATCTATACTTATAATAAACTGTAGAGAGGTCAATTCTGTACATGAAATATATTTTCTAAATAACTATCAGGGGATGATTAGTGATCGATACTGATGTCAAAAATGCAATCAGTAAAATTTTTGTCTGTCTGTCTGTCTGTTTGTCTGTGTGTATGTTCCTTATAGAAACAAAAACTACTCGACGGATTTTAACGAAACTTGGTACAATTATTCTTCATACTCCTGGGCAGGTTATAGTATACTCTTCATCACGCTACAATCAATAGGAGCAGAGCAGTGAAGGGAAAAGTTGGAAAAACGGGAGAAGTTACTCCATTTTTTAAGCTTCCGTCGCGTGTGCAGCTTTAATGGTTAAAGTTACATAGAAATCATGTATGACGGAAATATTCTACATAAAATTGTCTAAAAAATATCCCGCAACAGCATATGTCTATCTTTTATGGTTGACTCACAATAACACGTGCAATTATATAAATAAAGTCATTGTTTATAACACAAGCCTGAGAACAAAAACTATAGTTTACACTACAGCTCTACACCGACGCGAAGCGAGGGCGGGCCACTAGTAATATAATAAAACATTTAATGGAAATAGTGAACTTTCAGTTTATTAAGAAATTTAATACTTGTTCTAAATGTCAAGGAGCACCGTATCATGTTTTCTATAGAACAGACATCCTACTGCAGTATGACAGCTTAGAATGAGCCTTTTGTGGCAAATGGATACTAAAATAAGTTGAATGGAAAATGGAAAATCACAATGGGGACCTTTGACATTATCAACGGAAATGCTTGAAAGAATAGCCTATTTTATAGTTGAAGAAATAACGTTATTTGTAGATGAAAAGCCCCGTGAGTAACACTGCGGGTTGAAACCCGATAAGTAATTAAGTTAGATACAGTTTAAAGAGATTTCATTATGGACCTACTTAATAAGACCATGCCCACAATCAAGAAGGATTCTTCACATTTCTAAAAGATTTACTGAACACATTGCTACTTAAAAGAATAGGGTATTTTGCCAAGTTTTAAAAAACGATCTCACGTTATTGACGAATGTTTATGGAGTCCGTAAAAAGTGGATATTCATCATTCTGTTGTGTATTTCAGTAAAAATAACAAAATTAAAAACTCCATTTTCAAGTTGCCGCGAAAACATTTTTCTGGACAATATGGCGTCCTACTTGTGTGTGACGTCACACGACTGTTATTAAAACGTCAAACGATACAATGTAATGTCACTTTAACCGGAAGTTTACTTGCGTGTGACGTCATTTTAGGCTCCGTCAATCCAAAGCGTTATGGGTCACGTGACAATGGATAAGAAAACTATTATCTTTTTCGTGGGTTTTTAGTAAAATTATGAATGTTTTTTTGTAAAAATAGTAAAAACCTCTGCCAATATTCATTCTAAACACAGATGCTAACAATTGGCACTTTATTTTTAATACTGTCAAATACCCTATTAAGTTTAGTATCACAAACTGTCATATCTGCTTTTAGCATCAGTAATTTAAATTCGTGATAATTAAAAATAGTTAAAAACAAATGTATTGTCATTTGTTTTATTATGTTATTGTCTTAACATCTAAGATGGCATAGCAAAAAAATATTTTATTTTCTCAATTTATAACAGAAGTAATACAATTCTTTTATGAGTTAATATGGTAGAGAATTACGAATAATGATTTTAGCATTTCCTGTTTTGGAAAAAAAAAACTACCGTACAAACTAAAAACATTCCACCGACGCACAGGTACATCATCAATCTATCACACTAGCAGATCATTCATGTGCGCGAGTGAATTAATTGGATTATGCGCGTATGCAGAAATTAACAGGCGCCAGTATCGCCGGCTTAGGTGGAGGAGAGACGGGGGGGGGGGGGGGGGGGGGGGCGTCGAGACGTCGTCTGCGCACGCGCCGGTCGCCCGAACGCTTTGATCTGAACGCAAGGGAGCCTGGAACATGTAGACAGGACACATCATCAGCCAGTCATTATATTTCCACTGCTGGAACACAGGTCTTCCGTGTGGGACAAGAGCATAGATCATAGAAGATTACCAGCATAAAAATATTACTGAAAATTTGTGGACTGTCCATGAGGTCCATTCCTGCAGGCCGGCAAGGTGAGAATGGCTGGCGTGGCAGTTTATAACTGCTGCACTAGCTATCTTCGCGTCTGGACTTTACCACTTCTTAACATGGAGTAGAGTAATTTGCCTACGTAAGTAGATATGAATAATAAATTTTACTGGGAATCTGTGGACCACATACGAGTATGGATAGCGGGCGATAGCCCATAAAGTGCTACAGGATTTACCAGCAAAGAAAGTTTACAGGCAAATCATTTTATGTGATATTAAGTTTGAGAGAAGATCTGATGGGAATATTTGGACGCCTCCTTTAATTAAGGCAGCATAAACTCAATTCGCCTTTTTTTCTAAGGTAAATTCTCACGCTGACTTTTTGATGTCCTTCGAAGAGATGTACTGTACTGTGTGACTTCGAAACGGGATATGATAAAGCGATAAATCGGCATTAACGACGACTACAGCTGTAGTCTGACAGTTAATGCCGATTTATCGCTTTATCATATCCCGTTTCGGTGGTCATGCTAGAGGGGCTGATGTGTATGTATGATATCGTTGATTCATCAATGTTCATGGGTGCTGTAGTAGACACTTGGCTCTATGGGCCGGCAGTCTATAGGGGGCCGCTGAGTGGTTTATTTGCAAACGCCGCCAGAACTGGCGTTTAACAAAACATACCGGGAGACTCGCTCAAGGGCGGTTGACAAGAAGAATGTCCTTTTAGAGGTTTTCGAAAGAAATTGGCTCAAGGTTGAATTATGGCTTTACTGAGCAATTTCAGAAAGTAGTTTTCGGGAGACTTTCTATTTCAAATATCGTCATAGATTTACAGGCATAATAGTATGTACATTTTTTCTGGTGACAGTTTCTAAATCTGAGTGAGTAAGAGTCCAGGGCTCTACGGGGTGACGCGGAAGAATTCCTAAACGGGGATCCCACGGCTTCGCGCTAAGCAGCTTAGAGGGTATTCCCAGGGTTTCCTAGCGTATATTATGCCGTAAAGCGCCCGTAAGAGTTACGGGGTCCTCAGTGGGTAGCCACCGCTGGGGCTTGTAAGGCTTGCGGGAGACAGGTGTGAGGTCCGTTCGGTGGTGTGCCTCTTAAAGGCGTCGTCGTCTGTAAACAGTATTTTTTGTCTGCGTATAAAAAAAAGGGCTCTACGGGGTAGGAGCTTGGCTGCAGGCCGAGAAGGTGAAGTGATATACTTTTCTGCTGCATGAGTTATCTCCGTACTTCCTTCACGTTACGTTACGTTCGATTGGATAACTACGTTTTGTCAATAAAAGTACTATATCGTTTTATGCTTTTGCGACAAAACAAAGATATTTCGCTTGTATTCCTCGTACGACCAGCCCCAAATTAATCAGGAATACGAAGAGGGTAGAAGCAAGAAGACTCTCAGTGGTTGCTAATTTTAATAAGCGCATGTAGGAAGCAGCGCCCAGCACCCATATGATGATGGGCGGCATCAATATGCCGTGACACTGGGCCTGTCTGGAGCTAATTCCGTCTGGAATTGGAGCTGTCTGAAAACGGTGCTTTCGGCCTAAACGCGGCGCTAAATAAGGCATCGGGAGCGTACAGACAGTACGACCGGCTGACTTAACACAACATCGGAATAAATAAATGAATTAACGCCATCGCCCGCCCGTCTAGACTGACTTATCGCCGGGTATAAATGGCCTGTCCGTTGATTGTCACAACGTTTTTATTTGGCGGCTTTGATTTAAAATGTTCGGATTTGGAGTGTTAAATGCATTAGTAAATGGATAATCTTGGTACCTTAGGTCGGGTTTAATAATAATTTGGGTGTATTTTGAGAAGCTCGATGGAGCAAGAGGTTAGCGCGTTCGTGTGCGGTCGTTGAAGTTAAGCAACTTTCGCAGTGGTCGGTTTTCATCGGTCATTGAATGCGTAACCAAAAAATTACTATATTGAACTCCTCCGCGCTGCGGAAGGTTAAGCCGTTGGCGCCTTCTGCCCGGTGGGTCATGGCTCAATCTCCCTATTCCATCCATAGGGAAGGCCTGTGCCCCAGCAGTGAGGACATTAATAGTCTGATGATTATTTGGACTAAGTCGCAATATTGTAGTAGTTTGAGTATAATGGAGCATTCACATAGTCGTTTTTATTCGTATGTAAAATCGCCTCTTTGGTTGAGTACTAGGTAATTTCCGTGATTCGTTTAGTTACTTGTCACGTAGTCGCTTATTAGTCATGTATATACTTAGGCCGATATTATAGAAAGATTCTCAGTGATTGATCTAGTCTTGAGCATAGTTAGAAAGGGATGTCGCTATATATAGCACATAGCGATATCCCTTTCTAACTGTACTCAAGAAAGATCAACACTTAGTTGTCATTCTGTAATACAGGCCTTAATCTATTTTGACTGAAAACTTGAAACTAGCCGGGATTGCGGTGATAATAAACTCTAGGGTGAAATTTACCCTGTTTACCCGCTAAATATTCCATACGACGTTGTAATTTTACGCGAAACCGTATTATCTATCGGTAACCCGAAAGAAAAAACTGAAATCAATTGGAGTATAACTAAACATCATATGAATGTAGAAGGAGTAGGCTAAATGCAGTTTATTGAACGTGGGTATTTATGGAATTTATTTTTCATCCCACCACCTCGGAAAGTGTAATTTTGCGCTTCGAAATCTGGCTGGAAAATTCTATTTTATTCGCTTGAGCGGCAAAGTAGATTTGAATTTAGAACATCACATATAATGAGTACTCAATATAATTGTAAATTCAAAACGTCATTAAACCTATTTAATGTAACCTCTATGGTGCCAAATTTATGATTAGAACTTTTTAAATTGTGAAAAAATTTAAATTTGGAACCTTCTTGGTTTCTTTGTTTTATTTGCGTGCTTCGCGCCATTCTAGTTTTTCACGTTTTATTGCTTAATATAATTAACATAACCTAAAAACTGTACAAAAAAATCAACTAAAATGAGTGACATTAGCGACGATGAAGTTTATCTAACGCCAACTGAGTTAACTGAAACAGTTAATAATGCGCAAATGAGCCTTCTCCCTCAGCAATCACGAGAGAAGTATTTGAAACAGTACGATATATTTAACATGTGGCGACTAGCTAAAGGAGCAAAAACTTTCTCCGAAAACGTTTTGCTGGCATATTTTATAGAATTATCTGAGACCAAGAAAGCAAGCACGCTATGGAGTACGTATTCAATGCTAAAATTAACAATTAAGATGAAGAAAGACGTTCATATCGACACCTATCATAAATTAGTGGCATTTTTAAAAAGAGCCTCATCTGGTTATAAACCAAAAAAATCGAAGGTTTTCACAGCATCTGAAATTGCAAAGTTTATTAATGAAGCACCTGATTCAAAAATTCAAAAATTTGTAATAGTATCGTGGAGGCCATAACGCTGAAAGAACCTCTGTCAGATTCTTGGTCTCGCCCTTCTACATCTAAAATGAGCCCCCATAAGATTGGAAACAATAGCCCTCTCTCGCCAACATTTACGCCAATAGAATCCAATGAATCGGCACAACTATTTAAAATTACTGATACGAGTAGTTTACCACAAAACAGCGCACAATTCACAAACACCAACATAACATTACCTAACAAAAATATTAAACTTAACATAAGTAACTGTAGCAACGTTACATTTAATATTTCTTAATTATTTTCTACTTCTTATTATTTTCTTCAATTTATAGATTATCTTAATGTGTTTTAATTGAAATAAAAATATTTTGTCATTATAAATTGTTTTCTTTTTCATTTTGTCATTTCCTCGCTGAGGTGGGATGAAAAGTTACGTATTGCACTAGAGTGGAAAGATTTTTCACCTTGTGCTCGTTTGTTTCCCTCGCTGACGCTCAGGATTCTAATTTAGAATCACTCGCTGCGCTCGTGATTCAACTTTAGAATCCTTCGCTTGCTCGGTCATCCAAATCGAGCACGCGGTTAAAAAGGAACTTTCCACTCTTGTATAATAAATAACTATAGATCAATTACAAATCATAATTTTCAATTATTACTATTGTCAACATTAATCTATCTAAAATAGTAACTAGATTTAGTGACACATGCCTAGTTATGTAGCTAAATGCCAAAACCTTACTAAAGTACCTTTACTAGAGTCTGTGCGGAAAGAGAATGGGATTTAGATTGGAGGGCGCTGTAGTGCTTTTCTACCGTATTTGTAAGGTTTTACCCCTTTTAGACATGATTAAATACAAAAAACCGCAAGAAATCACAACAACAAACAAATCCGTATCAATACAAAACTTTGACGTTTTACAGATTGCTGGGTTTGATTGCCAAATAAAAATCTTAATGTTAGACCCTTTTTTCGCCATGCCCATTCCCTTTCCGCACAGACTCTACTCTTTTGTTTATTACTGTGCTTCCATTACGCAAAGCAAAAGAACCGACACTTTATAAAGCCACATATTTTATAAAGCCACATATTTTCGTGCCAAGCTTGCATTCCTTCACACAGCATAACGTCCGCGAGACAAAAATAATTAGAACAGCATCCATGTAAGAAAGTTTATTTTACATTTATTATAAAACAACAGCTGAGACAGCCGGCGATAGCCATCTCGTTCACACGATTACGTCGAAATTAATTTCGTTGTTAGCTCTGTGTGCCGGGTACGCGTTCCATGTTAAATTGTCACTACATTTGGGTCGATTCTGGCGTGATTCTCTAAACTTAAAACTAAATTTAACATCAGTCTCTCCTTGTCATTCTGCAAAGAGAATGACAGGGATGCACTGTTGTCAAATTTAAGTTTAGCTTTAGAGAATCATGCCAGAATCGACATCATTTTATGTACGTTAAGCATACGGATTAATTAACGAATTTTCAAACTAATAAATAAATTCTACAGAGGACGGCGCGGAAGTATTAACCCCAAATAAGATGCAATGTATTCTAATGCCTGTAGATATTTATAAAAGCAGGTTATTACAATCAAAGAGTGTTTTCGATGAAAGCAAAACATTAAGGGAATGTTAAAGGCATTTATGGAAATATGCATTCTCGATAAAACAGCAATCGCTACGTCATTGGAGGCCCATTGCTTAGTCGGTCGGAGGGGCATTATGATTGATGTAGTTTGTCATTGTGTTTGAAAACGCATTTGTTAAGGGCAGCCTGGTATGTGGACGCATTTATTCTGGTATGAGGTGAACGCACATAAACCCGACCTGGATCGCCACTAGTGCTTTGGGTTTTTTATTTTCAACACTCTTTCAACTTTAAATTTATATTAATGTATAGTCTTGAGGAGCTCGATGGCGCAAGTGGTTAGCGCATTCGGCTGCGATCGTTGAAGTTAAGCAACTTTCGCAGTGGTCGGTCATTGGATGGGTGACCAAAAATTTACTATCTCGAGCTCCTCCGTGCTTCGGAAGGCACGTTAAGCCGTTGGTCCCGGCTGCATCTGCAATCCGCACTGGGCCCGCTTGGAGGGTCATGGACCAATCTCCCTATTCCATCCATAGGGAAGTCCTGTGCCCCAGCAGTAGGGACATTAATAGGCTGATGATGATGATGTATAGTCTTTTAAAAGCATATATGAAAGCAGAAAACTAGGGCGTCGGTTTGTAAATGTAATGACACGAAAGATGATTTATCGTAACCAATATTTTATGAAATACTTTTCAAAAGATAGTAATCTAGGGATTCTGTTTTTGAATACGGTACGTTTCAAGGTGTAGATGGATTTTCAGATTCCAGGAAGGTGCGGATGGCTGGAGCATTTGTCTTATTACATATTTTTTTATTTATCTTTGCTGACTGCACTCAGGTTTAACTTAAGGTGTGGTGGTGTATTTTACTCCACTTTGCATAAGAAAATAAAATAAAAGAAGCGAGTAGTAGGTAACTCCATGCAAACAACAGCTTATTAAAAATAATTATTTCCAATTCGTTTGCAAACAATAACTGAACGGCTCAAATTAAAGCAGTGATAAATGTGCGATAACCTTTCTTGTGATTTTCAGGGAGTAATAAGTTGGAAAATATGTTGGGTCCAAGAATCTGTTACAGAACTTTTCCTCGCAGATTGAGCGAGTCTATCAATAAACGGCCCAAGCTATTTTGCAAACTTTTGTAGATGTTATTTATTCATAGGCTATGTGTTTGATATAGTGATGGGACTCGAGTGATTTTTTTTTCACTGGAGTCACTCGGTACTGGTAACTTTATCACTCGAATGCTACTCGAGTGAATTGTAACTTTTTTTGCAAAACTTACAAATAACGGTTTTTTGTTCTAAATTTTTGTCAAAAAATTACCACACAATTGCATTTTTGCACTTTTAATTATTTTTTGCCACTTACCCTATATACACAGTCATAATTTGGCTATTTATGACATTAACAACTCACACAAACATATTTCTACGTAATTTCAAAGAGAACCTACAGAGGGTATACTTGTCACAACTTGAATTTCTCACTCGGCTCGGTATAATCCACTCGAGTGGTACGGGTCAACTCGAGTCACTCGAAACTCGAATTGTCAAGAATTTAACTCGAGTGCGAGTAATATAAAAACTACTCGAGTCACACGAGTGAAAATCAACTCGAATCACTAGTTTAATATCTTGTCCACTACTGTGTTCGAACTAAATGAACAATATAACTTTGCTTTTCGCTTTGAGCTTGTGGTCTTTTTATTACTGTATTTTGAGATTGTATGTGTTAATGTTAATAAATATTAACCATTCACATTAGGAGTTCTACCAAAAGATTCTACGTAACACAGAAATGATTCATTATAACATTTTCCGCGGGTACAAAAGTTGTAATACCTACATAATATCTGTTATAATTTTATGATTACTGCCGACATTACAGATTGGCAATTGATTATATAATCATACTTTTTTAACGATTTTGTTTGTCAATTGAGCGGATATTTATTTTTCTACAGATTCTTAACAATGTTATAATATCACATAATTTGCTTAATCAATTTTATGATTTATAAAAAAATATGTAGGCATAGGAATTCGACTGTTCATGGATAAAGTTGGCAGACGGGATGTCAAGGGTGATGTGTCGGTTGTCATGGAGACGGTCTGTGACCTCTAGTCTGGGTCGGCTCCAAACTTCTCAGTGTTGGGATACTGTCGATACAATTAAACATATCGACATCGATAGATGTGGGAGTGAAAGAAAGATATAATTATGATACGTCAGTTGCTACGCTAGCGGACCGCTAGATGGACTGGCAATTAAAGACTTCTTTTGTGGAAAATAACTAGGCCAAACTAGTGCCAATGTAGTGTTGTGGTGTATATAAAAATGGTATATGTGAGTAAAATTTTCGCCTCATGAGAGCATGAGGTATACATTTTACTATAATTTATGCCTCATCTATACTAATATTATAAACAGGTAAGATTCGATTGTTTGTTTGTTTGTATTGAATAGGCTCCGAAACTACTGGACCGATTTGAAAAATTCTTACATATTTAGAATCTTACATTATTACTGATGAACATAGGCTATAGAGTATTTACAAAAAAGTTAGAATTCGTAACAAAAAATCGATAATGTAACAAATGTGTGAAAAAAATACCAAAATATAACCTGATATCGCTTACGCTGCGGAAGTCATTGACAATAGAGCAAAGTGAGGTAGTAAAATGTCCGTGATATTATATATGTAACTTTTACAGTTATGGCACAACTAAAGGTCCCACTGCGGTTTCACCCACGTTAATTTGAGAAAAAAGGTTATAGTGAGTAAAGTTTAAAAGATCTATATAGGAATGTTTTTACCCGTTTTTGCATCATTTTACATCGATACTCCGCTCCTATTGATTGTAGCGTAATAGCATATATATAATAATATAGCCTTAAGTCATATATAATATAGCCTTAAGTCTTCCTCAATACATGCTCTATCAAACACAAAAATACTTTTTCAAATCGGACCATTAATTCCTGAGATTTGCGAGTTAACCCACAAAATGTTGCATTCGGTACAACGGGTCTAAAGTACGCAACAAAATTTTCACTATCTCTAATTTTTATTTTTTAAGGAAAGTTTATAATTATATAAAGAAATTCATTGTTTATAATACAGCCATGTTAAATACTATAGTCTACACTACACCGAAGCGAAGCAGGGCGGGCCACTTTTACTATAATTTTAATTTTACATTACTTACTTTACCTAACTTCAACGTGAATCTATGTATATACTTTAGTAATATATTATAATTTCTACTTCTTTTAGTAGAGTTCTTAGTATTTAAGTAATTGTTCTTTAATATATCAAATATTCGTTGCTGATTACGAAGTGTGTTTAATTATTAATAAGTAATTTATAATACAAAATTATTTCAAAAAGAGACAAAGCTTCGAAAATATTTACCATGTCATTAGAAGACAATATTTGAAATGAAGACTATCGATATTTAAGAAACGACTGAAACTAGGACATCTCTACAACAAAAAAACTACTCAGTTCTAAGTTATAGTGTCCTACAGAGAAAATTATGCGCAACTACGCTAGAAAAGTGTTCCGTTTGCCAAAATTTCATACTTGTTTGTAATGTAGCCGAATTCAGGTCGTTCACCCTCAACAGACACTACCCTCAGTATTGCTCTGTTATTATAGCAAGAAAAAAGTTCTGAATAAAAATATAATCATTATAAGCGCTAGAATAGAGCGAGAGAGATGGAGCATCACTTTATGGAGCATCATAAACATGTCAAAAGGACACCCGGCATTTTGTGCCAAAGTTGTATACTTTTTTAATTTTTTTATCTGTGTTTCATAATTGGGTAACGTAGTCTGGCAATATTTGTCATCAGCAGCTAGCTGTCAATGTCAAATACGTAGGTTTGTCATCAAAAGGGTTTCTATATCAAAAAACATTAATCATTAAATAACTTCTTTCCACGATTCACTAAAAATAAGGCAAAAGTAGTTTTATGTAGCAAATAACTTTGGCTTTATTTTGAGACCAAATTCAACTGTATACAAGTTTAGCATTTTTTCTATGAAAAGTGCCGGGTCTCCTTTCGCGACTTTCCCCGACGAGTTATAACACTTCTCCAGTGTTTCTTTCAAAGATAATAATTTTAGATAACTCTATCTGCGAACGCGGTCTTGAAGAACCACAGACCACATTTTCTTTAACTGTCAGAAACACCCGTCTCTATATCCTCTACTTCTGCACAAAACTCAGCGTCCCGTTAACTTTAACACTATTTTAACAGTTTCTGACAAGCCCAGCTTTTATTGTTTATGTAAATATATTAAAAAATATAATATAAAACTAAAACGTTATTATCCCCTCTAAATATAACTAAACTTTTTTTCTCTCTACCGGTTAAATTACCTACACTTTATATATTAGTTTAAATCTGTGTTGTCTTTGCGTGTGTTATGCTTTCAGAAGAACAATGATAAAAGCTCAAGGGTTATTCGGATAAAATATAAAATTGTTATTTGTATAAATACCGAGCAATCTCTCTCATATCGTGTCTCTCTCACTACGGGATATTAGCGAAATTTCTGTGTCAAACGCAAACAGCCACAGAACAAAAAAAAAACATGTCAAAGACAATGGTTAGGATTACTATCTTTACTGTTTCCTTTGATAGAGACATACATAAGTTAAGTTATACATAATTACCTACAAATGACTAGTTGTCGGAAAGTAGGCTTGCCGCCCACGAGTGGTGCGTTCACCTTACGCACGTACAGTCTTTCACCACATGAGTAAATGAGGTGAAGATACAAAGCTTCATACAATTGCGCGTGTGTCTGTGAGCACTGGTGCGCCTCGCGTACGCAGAGAAACATTTCTGTAGGATATTTAACAACTTTTTGAAAACAATCTTCCGTTATTTATTAGTGTTTATGGACACCATGGTCCCATAAATATGGTTAATTATCATCCTGTTGTGTGTTTCAGTAAAAAACCGGCCAAGTGCCAGTCTAGTAGTAGTCAAGAGTATATTTTAATAATTAAAAAAAAAATGTTTAATTAAATGATGTAACTGAAAATTTACGGTTTTCGCAATTTTTTCTTTATCTGTACTATAAGACGTTACTTCGTACCAAATTTCAAAATTCTAAGTTCGCGGGAAGTACCCTGTAGGTTTTGATTCCCGTGCGAGTTTCGAAAATTTGCGGAAACTTGCGGCATAAACGGCTGTATCTTTTGATTGCTTTGGCTTACAAGTTTGATTATTTCACAGCTCCAAGGGGCTGTAGACCTGAGTATTAGATATGAATTTAAGTTTGATACCGTGGAGGTACCGCGTTCCTGAGAAAAACGGTCTTGACATATGGACGGATGGACAACAAAGTGATCCTATAAGGGTTCCGTTTTTTCCTTTTGAGGTACGGAACCCTAAAACCGAAATCGAAAATTCTGCTTTCAGATATGCCGCTGACACGTGCTTACCTATGTGTGACGTCACACGGCTGTCATTTAAACGTGAAACGGTACAATTAATGTCATTTTGGCAGGAAGTTTGATTGTGTGTGATGTTAATAGAGGCTTCGCTAATCCCAGACTCGCTAATCAATCGCTCGGTTTCGTGACAATATATAAAAAAAACTAATACCTTTTTCGTGGTTTATGGTAAAATTATATTTTTTTTGTAAAAATAGTAAAAACCCTAGCTGATATTCGTTCTAAATACAGATGCCAACAGTTGACACTTTATTTTTGAGACTGTCAAATACCCTTTCGACTGCGACTTGGGTTACCACTTTTTTTCTATCAAATACAGTATTCGAAGCTGTCACCTCTAAAAATATAGAAAACGGTAAAAAAAAACAAAAAAAACTATAGTAGGTTTGTGTTAAAAATATTTACTTTATTTTTGAAATGAAACTAGTTTTGCTGCTCTATGCCTTAATTTTTATTTTTTATTTTTAACAAAGTTTTTATTGGCCAAAAAAGTCTGCTTTAAGCAAAATATAGTTGTTTCGCCTACCATATTTTTTTTTTAGAAATATAGTATTTGATCTACTTATATTATTATAGTAGGATACTTTATTATATAGAAGGGTTATATATATTTAAATAATACTTCAAACTAAATTACATAATAATAGATAATAGTAGACATATTGGGGACATAGATACCTCTTTCCTTGTGGGTTACAGGACGGTGTATTTATTAAAACCAACAAAATATCGAGATGGTAAACTCAACCAATCATTAATAGTAGGGTTGGCAACCCCCACCGGCGGATGCGTGGCCAATTGGAAATCAGGTGCCACGACTACATCCGCACTCTCGACACGCATTGGGAGGACTAAGGTCCTCTGAATGCGTGTCGGGTGACCGGTGCAGGGGTATTGTCTGGTTTTTAGTGGCCCTGTTCAGGGCGTAGGTAGTGCCCTGCACATTTCATCGAGGCCGAGGGCTGGATGAAATGAGCAGGGAGGAGTCCCACATACCTTCCTCTCGCTCCCCCGGTGGTTGAAGGATGCATAAAGCATTTTCCAGACAAAAAAAAAAAGGGTTGGCAACCCTAACTGCGACAGGCCACCAGTGCTCAGACACGCGCGCACTGCATGAAGTATTGCCTTAGCTTTCTTTACTTATGTGCTTTCACTCATTAATGAGGATCGGCAGACGCCAGACAAAACAAACCTACTGATGACGTCACCGCAAATACATTACCTAATTACCTACTTCAACAATTGAGAGAGTTGGGGCAAATGGACTATTTGCTCGAATTGGTTCGCTCCCATGGAAACTTACAGAACATTGCAGTCAAATAGCATAGTTATGATCCTAGGGTGGCTAAGGTAGCCAGATGGTGACACGCGAGTATTTTTTTTCTAAATGACTTGGCATGGTTTGTGCATTTAGCCAATGGCAAGTGTTAAAATGTTTACAAATACTATAGCACTCGTGGTCAAAGTAATAAATCAAGTCAAAGTAAGTGGCAGTCAAGTCAATCCCCCTTTCCCTATGTTTCAGTAAAAGTGTGGGGATTTACTGGAACCTCCCCGTGGACTTCTTGAGGGAACGTCGAAAGACACTTTCCGCTATTTTGTTTCACTTGCCAACACTTGTGCATGTGCCCGAACGCTTAGTGGTTAATAATCCACCATTATTAGACACTAACATCCGCCACAACACAATTTTTAACAAGAAAAACAAAACTGCTAAAGTGACGTTTCCCGATCCCGCCAAAAAGTCTCTGACACGCGAGTGAAACTCTGGTATTGCAAGACTATAGAGTCACTCTACCATAGTTTATAGTACAGGCAATGGTAGCCGCTTACCATCGGCCGAGAAATTTACCCTCATTTTAACTAACGAAGAATAAATAATGTTACAAATTGCATTTGAGTGTTATGAACAAAACACGACGTAGGTAACTAGTCTATGCTTATTCCTAGATTTTTATTAAGAGGCCATATGTTTCGAATTGAGGAGCTCGATGGCGCAAGTGGTTAGCGCGTTCGGCTGCGATCGTCAAGTTAAGCAACTTTCGCAGTGGCCGGTCATTGGATGGGTGACCAACAATTTTTATTATCTCGAGCTCCTTCGTGCTTCGGAAAGCACGTTAAGCCGTTGGTCCCGGCTGCATCTACAGTCTTTAGCACCCACCAATCTCCCTGTTCCATCCATAGGGAAGGCCTGTGCCGCAGCAGTGGTGGGCCATTAATAGGCTGACGATGATGATGTTTCAAATTGGTGCAAAGTTTTAATGCTCGAATTTCGCGATAGGCGACGCTAAGTCTAGTTAATATAAAGCAACCCCTTTAGGAAAAATCAAGTAACTTTTATGTGATGTCGTCCCATAATCAGTGGCGGTCTTAGGGGGTGGCGAACAGGGCAATCGCCCGGGGCCTCGCTCCTACAGGGGCCTTGCGCAACATCCCAAGCAAATTTTAAAAATATAAAAAAAAATACTATTTTTTCAATGACACAAGATAGCCCTCGCTATTCTTTCAATCGAAAATGACGTAGCTTATTCGTTAGATTATTGTGCTTTAATTAAAGATTTTAGTTTTAGGAAAAGCCGCAAACATCAATTTTAAAATTTATCATCTTGTTAATTTTGTGAATCTTTCAATGTAAAATATTTTAAAATTCAAATTTGATTTATTTGTATAATTTAAGCATTTTTCCTTAAACATGACAAATACCTAAACCAAACAACCAGACCTACTTTCGCATCACATACTTTTCACGAAGGACAAAGGGCCTCGCAAAGACCTGCCGCCCGGAGCCTCGCAATCGGTAAGGCCGCCTCTGCCCATAATGATATGAAAACTTATAGAACTAAGATTACCATAATTTACCATCCCCATTCATGGGTAAAGCCGCTGTTATACCATAAAAGCTCATGAATAATTTAAATGTGTAATCGATAATGTGACAAAAACTTGCCTATAGTTTTTTCAGAGGCGGAAATGAAACAATACACTTAAGTACTTTGAATCAATTATAACAGCATGGTCAAACACACTACTCATATGATTTAAGATGCTTTTCAGTGAACTTTTTATCGAATAAATTTATCAGTACCTTTAGCACGAACTATTATCGAATTCGAATAGTTTGCGAGTCCGAAATGTCACGGTCAAGTTTGGAATTTGAAACTGGAACTGGAACAGCAGCGTTGAAACGGACGTAACGAGAACTAAAAATCAGTACACATTTGACAATTACATTTTTGGACTCGCAAACTATTCGAATTCGATATTTGTTCGTGCTAAAGGTACAGATGCCTTTTCCGTAGCGACGTTACCACCCACACCCCCCCGCTCACTCGCCCCGACGGCACCGTCGCCTTCGAAGACGACGAAAAATCTGAGTGTTTTGCAGACAGCATAGCGGCGCAATGCACGCCTAGTACGCAGGAAACTAACCCGCAACATATTCGCGGAGTGGAGGAGGAGGTCCGCCGGCGGGCCGCCCTTCCACTCACTGACAACCCCCTAGACCCCGTCACGACAGACGAACTCAGACAGACCATTAGAAACTTTAAGCAACGCAAGGCCCCGGGCGCCGACGGCATCTCTAACAAGGCGCTCAAGCACTTTCCCATCCAAATGCTAACCTTGCTTGCAATTCTCTTTAACGCATGTTTTGATCTGTGCTACTTCCCAGCCGCCTGGAAAGAAGCAATAGTGATAGGCATCCCCAAACCCGGAAAACCCGCGCACCTCCCCAGTAGCCATCGCCCTATTAGCCTCCTCAAGGCAATGGCGAAACTTTTCGAAAAAACCATACTGACCAGACTAAGAGAGCACCTCCTATCACCATCCGATCCAATTATCATTGACCACCAATTCGGCTTCAGAGCCAAACACTCCTGCCCCCAACAGATCCATCGCATAGTGGAGCACGCCCTAAGCGGCTTCCAACTTAATAAATATAAAACTATTGCAGTCTTCTTCGACGTCGCCAAAGCCTTCGACAAGGTTTGGCACGACGGATTAATCTTTAAATTATATCAATTAAAATTACCTGACCGCCTAGTTAGGTTAGTAGCCTCTTTTCTATCAAACCGCACCTTCCGCTATAGATACGAAGGTTCACTATCAACGCCCCGCCCACTACGAGCCGGTGTACCGCAGGGGTCCGCTCTCTCCCCCCTGCTATACACAGCGTACACCAATGACATCCCTCAGACCAAGGGTGTCGAGCTCGCTCTCTTCGCGGACGACACGGCCCTCTACTCTAGGGGAGCCAGTACCAATCAAATCATAGCCAAGCTCCAACCGGCAATCACAACACTTGGGAATTGGTTCCGCGATTGGAGAATCGACGTAAATCCGGACAAAAGTTCGGCCATTTGCTTCGATCCCAAGCGCCGCACCAAAACCATACAACACGGTGCGCGGTCTCTGCGAATGCAAGGCATAGCAATACCGTGGCACCGCACAGTCAAATACCTAGGGATCACACTAGACAAAAAACTCACCTTCCGTGCACACATCACACGCGTAGTCGCGAACGCGCGCTTTTATATGAGCCGCCTCCACCCGATTCTCGGTAAATACAGCAAAATGTCACTTCGTAACAAGCGAACGCTTTACAAAGTTTGCATACGCCCGGTCCTCACTTACGCGTCACCAGTGTTCGCACACGCGGACCAAGCGATTTTGAACAAACTTCAAGTGCTTCAAAATCGCTTCTGCCGCATAGCCACAGGGGCCCCGTGGTACGTCCGCAACGCGGACCTCCACAGGGACCTACAACTCGACACAATTCAAACACACCTCACAGAGTGCTCGGAACGGTTCTTCAAAGCTGCAGAAGAGCACTCTAACACACTCATTAGATCGGCGTCGGGATACGCTCCACACACTCCATCTCGATTCAGGCCCCGCAGGCCCAAACACGCACTCACAGCCACACACAATAAACTCACGTGCGATCTCGCGGCCCTCTTGGCCGCTGAGGATCCAACACCCGCGGTGAGTCCCCCCCGCCCCCCCCGACACAGAGAGGTTCGATTCCTCTCAGTCCCCTCCCGTTTCAAGTGCACATCTGAGTGCACTTGTCCTCTAAGCGCAATTTGCGTTATTTTAAACTATGCACTAGTTTAAACTAACGCAGCGCCGCATCATCCCCCTCTCGGGGGGTGATCGCTTCAGATGAAGCTTGTAAGGCCCTTCTGGCCATAAGCATGAATAAAGGGTGTTTTTTAGTCAGTAGGAGTCTGACATAACCTTACAGCCGGCTGTAGGGTATCCATGAGGATTTCTCACCCTCTCCCCTGCCTGGGAGGAAACAAAAAAAAAAAAAAAAAAAAAAAAAACAGATGCCTTTATTTACGCAAAGAACAACAATGAAACAGGTTTTCCTAAAATGCTTTTACGATTTCAGTAATTTAGTACCTAAATACCATTTTACTGTGCCTGCTTAGTGATTTAAGAATCACAAAGAAAACTTTTTTTTATCTTATTCATCTCATCTAATACACTTTAGGTATATAAAACAAATTTATACGTAGGTTATAATTAGGTGATATTATGGTTATACGAGGAGCTTGATGGCGCAAGTGGCAAGCGCGTTCGGCTGCGATCGTTGAAGCTAAGCAACTTTCGCAGTGGTCGGTCATTGGATGGGTGACCAAAAATTTTCTATCTCGAGTTCCTCCGTGCTTCGGAAGGCACGTTAAGCCGTTGGTCCCGGTTGCATCGTTAGCACCCGCCAATCCGCACTGGGCCCGCGTGGTGGGTCATGGCCCAATCTCCCTATTCCATCCATAGGGAAGGGCTGTGCCCCAGCAGTGAGGACATTAATAGGCTGATGATGATTATGGGTATCACACACACGTGAGTTAGTATCAGTGACCATCAGGCCATATGCTTGTTGGTTGCTACCTTTAATATTAAAAAAAATAACAAAAACACGGTAATTTTCTTTTCAGTTTATGGACAGTACCCTTAGCACGAACCATTATCGAATTCAAATAGCTGAATTCGATCTATTTAATACTTTAAATGTGTACTGGTTTTAGTTCTCGTTACGTCCGTTGTGGCGCTGCAGTTCAAGTTTCCATACAAAATTTGACAATGACATTTCGCACTATTCGAATCCGATATTGGTTCGTGCTAAGGGTTACAGTTCAAATGCAAAAATGTTTGTCAATTAGTATGTTAGCCTTGAACAACTGTACAAATACTAGCATTTTGTTTGTCAGGAACTACAATTTCCTACATAGAGAAAGTGGAGGTATTTTTTTTGTATTAAGGTAGGCAAATGACTCTACCCCACCTGATGTTAAGTGGTAATAAAGTCCAAACGCGAAGATATCTGGTACAGCAGTTATAAACTGCTACACCAATCATCCTCACCTTGCCGGCCTGCAAAAATGCTTCTTCTCGTTCGCGCCTCAACGTTTCTTCAAGTCATGAGCAATTCAGAAAAAGATATGTGTTTTTTTCAAAATTTCGGTATTATATGATCACCTAAACTGGCAACACCTGTTTATGACAGAATAACTTCCGAAATCTAATGGTCACCCGTCTCATGTTTTACCTTAACAAATGCCGACTTCCCTTGTGCTCATAAATTAAAGAGTATTATCGAAAAAATGCTCAGTGACATTAAACTTACTCTTATCTACGAGTAATTATGTTTTCACACTACTCTCTCTAAATCCACAATCGATCATCCTTTCCACACACAGAACGCCGTTAAATTAATATCAACACCTCAAAAAGGGTTACAAGTCAACGTAAAAAACGAAGACAAATTAGAAAGTGCTAATCCTGCGGTGCCATTAATTAAAAACTCTAAAAGGAACTTTAAAATTACCCCTGAGAGTCACCCTCGTTTGCGGCTGTAAAATATGCCCGTGACTGTACCGAGAGAAAAACCAAAAAAATAAACAAAAAATATAGGTAGGTAGTCTCCTAATGAATAGCCACCCTTATGTTGGATTTTTTGAGCGGCGTGAAATTAATGTGTGTGTTGCCAGAGTTTCCCGATAAAATTGATTGTTTTCGTTGTTGGTAAGAGTATTACGAGGCTTTTGTTATTTGATTACGTAAAATTAATTTCATGGAATTAGATTTGAATAGATAAGTTATGAGATAAAGGTATTTTTTTATTTCATAATAATACAAGGTTGTTACTCTAACAACCTTGTATACTCTATTTAAGATTAATACGGCACCATACATCATCATAATGATGATGATTTTATAAAAACGTAAACAAACTTATTAAAACAATATACTAATTGTGTTTCTTTGGAAAATTACCCAAAACTTTACTTTATGATTACATAAAAGTCGTTCAATTGTCATAGAACAAAGGCCTCCTTTCGGAGCCGGCAATAAAAAAAAATAAACAAAAACGCGCGTAATGTGCGCGGCACACATGCGCCGTATTTGAATTTCGAAATCGGATGCGAAAAAAACCCGCGCAATGTGCTCGTAGCACGCGCCGACTGCCATATGCGCGCTCTTAAGGAGAAAAAAAAGGTTTTTTATTCATCAAACACCCAGATAAGTAAAAAAAAAAGAAACATAAGCATAATATTAGTAGACGGTAAGTTAAATAAAAACCATGAGCAAAAACGCGAGCGCCGTTTGAGGTTAAATAGAGGATGTTACGGGAGGCGCTTGCTTAACAGGGTTGCCTGTGTAGATGCAAAATTACGGATATTTTATAATAACTTTACTATATAACATCTTAGTATTTATGATGACAAATGCACCGAAAAGTAAATTGTCTGTCATGTAAAATTAAATATAAAATTAATTATGATAATTAAAACAAAAAATGTTTTTTTTAATATATAATATATTGTATCTAATATAATAAAATTGTTAATAACATATATGAGACCATGTCTTGATATAAAAGCATTTAAAATGAGATAACTCATGAAGTCACTTTCCATTACAAATGTAAATGATAAAACAATTATGACTATAAAATAAAAAGTATAAAGCATTTTATTTTTTTATTTTTATTTTATTTATTTAATGCTAAACGTATGCAGAAAGCATAAGAAACGTATTAGTTTATTGGTATATATATCAGATTGAATTTATAATGACATTTCGTCAAAAAATTATATATTTTACTACGTAATCACCTCACGGAACACTTACATTAACATCACTGTCCTGGCTAAAATCTTCAGAGTTTAATTTTTTATAGTAAAAAAATTCTTTAGATTAACAAATCAAGCAGATCAATGTTTAAAATAAAAAACGAGCGAGCCTTACAGTAGTCGCGTATGAATATTTGAAACCTCACCTTATATTAGTAAAAACAGAAATAAAACCTACTACAAAAGGAATAAGCCATTTGAACATTATGTTCTAAAATCAAATCAGCGTGCGCTTTCGCGACTTCCTGTTACACACTTCCGTCCCATTTCACGAAATCACTCTTACAAATTGCAGGAAAGCGAGAGGAAAGATCAATAAAAAAAAAACAATAAAAAAGTATAAACAGTTACACATAAACGCGCCTAAAAAAATTTGAATCTGAGATTTATTGTGAAGATTGCGATAAAATTTAACTAAAGAAAACTGACACTCTCAATTTTATTTCTAGATCCTAAGCGATTCTGTTAAAATTAAATAGCAAATATAAACGTTTCAAAGCAATAAACAGAACAATAATTTAATTAAAATATTGGATAATTTTATTTCATTAAGAATATGTTTTTAGAAGTTATACAGAAAATAAGAATTAAAAAATTCCTCCGATTTTAGCGGATGGTTTAGTAGACTGTCTGATATCTGGCCGAATGGATTTTTTTCTAGAAAAAAATATTTTTGTTCTATAAAAAGCAGTTTAATCTTCGATTACAATGCTTACAATAACAATGTAATTTATTTATTTTTATTAGACACACCAATAACAATATCACAATTATTACATAAAAAAGAAAAACAAATGGGTATTACAAGTCTATGTGAATTATTTTTAAGGTGCATACAGCAATTTCCATACATTTTTAAATATCTACATGAAGTAAGTTAATTGTTACTCATAGAGGTATTTGTTACTCAATCGAAAATATTTTCTTTTTCAATGCCGAGAAAGATAGGTGACAGATATCAATGTCATCGGATTTTCATCGTTTTTTTTTTAATATTTCCAACACACACCAATTAGCCTAGCCCCAAAGTAAGCTTGTGTTATGGGATGCTAGGGTAACGGATAGAATACATAATATACTGTATATATATAAGTATATTTATATAGAAAATACATATCAAACATCCATGACTGGAGTGCAAATGCTCGTATTCATCACACAAACATCTGCCTCCACCGGGATTTGAACCCGGGACCTCTCGAGTCGGTGACACCATGAAACCCGGCGTACAAACCACTCGGCCCCGGAAGTCGTCGAATTCAAATTATCTTGGACCAGCCCTGGGAATAGACAGTGCGCAGACGCAGGACATCTGTCGCGGCGAAATTTGTTCGCCACCGACTGTACTAGTACAATCAGCAACAATTCAATTTACAACAAAATATTACATTTTCTCAATTCGATTGTATGAACCCTAAATCTGTAGAAATAAAGCTCAAAATCAGTTGCGGAAATTTGACAGATTCCGAGTAACTTGTGAGTCGAGTGCCGACTGAAAACATCGTAAACAGCGCAATAATAGTTTCAATTTAACGCTCAACCGCTTACCGGAATCGAGATATTGGTTTCGTAATGCAATAATAATTTTATTGCAATTTTCACACATCGACGTTTCGATTGATTGAGACGCTAAATGCTTTTTGTGAAATCCATTTCGTCTAAAGAAGCATATTGTGTAATTTAATGCATCATTGTAAAAGTTAGTTAAGTATAAAAAAAACGACGGGTTGCACTCCGGGAGTGCCGGCAGAAGTGAAAACTTGAATATTAACGTTGTGCATTTTTGATATTTTGGAATGGTTAGGGAATAATTTTGCACGAATTGATTTAATTATCAGTATAAAAGTACTTTCATGTATGTGGTAGAAAACAATATTTATTTATCGCGCTATCGTATACAAACATGACAATTTATATTATATTAAAAAGTTTGCCTCAGAAAAATCAACTTACATGAATCACGTTTAAGCGCACTTAGCGACATCTATTGTAAAGAAATCAACTTACATGAATCACATTTAAGCACACCTAGCAACATCTATTGTAAAAATAATGCATTTTCTTTGCAATGAAGCTACCACGTGGACGTCCTAGATAGAGACTTATTATTATAATACGGTAAAATAAAATATTACTATGTTTCGTCCAATATATTGAAAGTCAACAACCTTTCCAATTTTATTGTGTGTCATGGTGCGATCAGCCCACGTGTTTAACCTGAGCAGAGTTTAACTTTTTTTACCCATACAAAAAAAAGTGCACAACGCCGCTAAAGAAGTTTTCACTTCAAAAAACACCAAAAAAACAAAAATGACTTAAAGAAAGATGTCGTTAGTGAAACTATTTTCCTATGTTTTACCCACAAAGAAATGCTTTTGGAAACCGCAGATTAATAATGAGTACCGAAATAAATAAACACTTATTAATGATACACTCCAACACGTCAATAAAATAAAATTATAAGTTGAAAGTTGATACAATAACTTTGTTTTTAGTAGCAAAAAAATTACAAAGATTAATGATTGGTTGTAGAAAAGTTTGTGCATAGTTTTTCTACATGTAAATTCTTCGCCGTAAATCAGTTTTAATATTATTTTAAAAGGATTTTCCCAGATAACAGATCAAATCCGAATGAATCTATTTGGTATTATCAATCTTTTTGCTCACGAAACTATAGACTACTTTAAAGTAACAAGCTAATACAAAATTATGGCAAAATCTAAATTGATTTTTTGAACAATGTATGTTCAAATCAAAGTTTTCTAAAAAACAAAATGGGGCACTACCCTTTTTAAAGGTTTCTTGAGCAAAAACCTTGCTCTACTTACATGAAATGATCCCTAATTTGTGCCGACAACTCGGGCGGCTGCTTTGTGCCAGTATAAAGAGCATTTCTTTTTTTATATATGAATGGTTTATTATTTTGCTAAATTTTGTGAAATAAGCTTTATTACGTTATTAAAAAAGAGTTGTTTATAAATAAACCTTTTCGGTTATATTAGTGAAGTAAAATCGGTCTCATAAATATGAAATGTAATAAATAGTTGATGGGATAGAAGAATGTAGCGTTCCAGCCATCCTCACTTTACCGACCGGAACCCTATCTATGAGATTGGCTTAGCCTCCGTGGAACCCTAGAATTTAGTCGCCAAGAAACAGCAGTACTAAAGCTGAACTAAAAGCCACTAAACATTATCCAGCTGAAAGAGCATTTGTGTATAGACTTAATTATGTCTATATATGAGATAGCTTGAGAAATCCTAGCTATCTTCCTAGTTATATATTCAAGACAGACATCTCTTTATTTAAGATCCTAGCTATCTATATATACCTACCTATCTCTTTAAATGAGAGAGCTAACTTCCTAGCTATCTTTTTATTTGAGATAGCGCGAGAAATAATCCTAGCTTTCTCTTCATATGAGATAGCTAACTTCCTAGCTATATCATCATCATCATCATCAGCCTATTAATGTCTCCACTGCTGGGGCACAGGCCTTCTCTATGGATGGAATAAGGGGATTGGGCCATGACCCACCACGCGGGTCCAGTGCGGATTGGTGGGTGCTAACGACTGCAGATTCAGCCGAGACCAACGGCTTAACGTGCCTTCCGAAGCACGGAGGAGCTCGAGATAGTAAATTTTTGGTCACCCATCCAATGACCGACCACTGCGAAAGTTGCTTAACTTCAACGACCGCAGCTGAACGCGTTAACCACTTGCGCCATCGAGCTCCTCAATATATTCCTAGCTATATATTCCTAGCTATCTCTTTATATGAGATAGCGCGAGAAATCCTAGCTATCTTTATATTCCTACCTATCTCTTTAAATGAGAGAGCTAACTTCCTAGCTATCTTTTTATTTGAGATAGAGCGAGAAATAATCCTAGCTTTCTCTTCATATGAGATAGCTAACTTCCTAGCTATATCATCATCATCATCATCAGCCTATTAATGTCCCCACTGCTGTCTCTTTATATGAGATAGCTCGGGAAATCGCAAACACAACGCAATACGCCAGCGCGTGTCCCAAGAAATCCGCAGATTGCGTATCGTTTTCAAAAAGTTCTTACATAATATATACTACATAAGTATTATGTATATAAAGATCCAGTTTTTTCGTTTGTCAGTGTCGCGGGCGGCGTGCGGCAGGTGCGTTTAGCTCCCTCACAATTTGAATAAGATTTTTTTTTACCGGTTAAAAACCCTCCGTGGACGATGGTTTTTTTGAAGCCATTGTGAGGGCTTATACAAATTTCATTGCGTCAATAATACCAGATAGGCGAGAGATAAAAGTTAATCATTTTTGTGACAAAAACAGCTGAACGACAGTTGTGGATGCGCGCGCGACGCGTGGTGGACACACATGATGTAGAAGATTTGAAATGCGCATGTATTGAACTAAAGTAATAAAGAATTTTAAATACATAATTATTATAACCTACGTCTTCTATGCTGGACTGGGAGCGAATGAAAACATAATGTAACTTCAGTATAGTAAAATATTAATACGATAAATAGATTGCGTAAATGTTACATTAGATTAAGAAAAAATATGCAGATAAAATAAACTTGTCTGTCATATTATATCAAGTAAGGTAGCCATTTTTTTTTTCCTATATACTATGTGTATATAGGATAGTTTAATATCGCAAATCGCAACTGACATGACGAAAATAATAGTAGACTACTTAGCATTTCAGATACTTTTCTAGGGTTCAAAGCGATCTTCACTATAATTTTTTGAGGCACAAATTATTCTCTGATTTGTTACCAGTTGTTCATCAAGCAGTTAACAAATTCTTGAATAATGCGTATATTGCGAAAATCGCGAGAGAAAGTTGAGCTTACAAAAATTTTAATTGCGTAGAGACTAACAAGTGTTAGAGGGGTTTTTTTGATCACGTGGGTCAAAGCTGCTTGTACAGGAAATGGAGTGACGTTTCGGTGCAGGCAGAACTTTTTAAACATGCGTTAGGAGCCCTTTTCCAAAATTGCGCCGCTGCCGTACTGATCGGCGCGTAGGTAGATTTGTACTAGTACCTATTGCATTTTACGGGTGATGTTTCGAGTCTTATAAAATAATTATTAATGAACTAATTATAAAAATATATACACATTTCAGTAGTTTAATGATGGCAGATTAGTGTAATGAAAGTTTTTGATAGTAATTCTATTTAATTCAATATCAAAATACGAGGTAAACCTGCATTATTTTTTGGGAAATCTCACGGAGGTTAGATGTTTTTTTTTGATAATTAATAAGATGGAAAATCAAAATTCTTATACATTATATTACAACAAAAAGATATTTCTGATGTCGTAGTAATTAATTTGATCTAATTTGTTGAACATTATTGAGAGATGGAGGCGTTTGAAATTGCGCATATTATCGTTTTTTCCGTAAACTAGCTGCAGTAGAACGATCTGTACAAAAAAAAGAAAATAGTATTTGCAAATATTCTACATTAACTTACAATAAGAAGAATGAATCTACTGTTTACTTCTATTGGAAATACTCAAAATCTTTTCAAAGTGGCTAAACGAGGGGCTCAAAAATTACGTTTTTTTGCAAAAAATGTGAAAGGGCTCTTAACACAACTTATGTTATGTCAATCTGGCATAGCGTGTCGTGTGTAGACGGGTCTTCGCATTCTTATCCTACGGGTGCGGTGTCTGCCTAATGCTAAGCTAGTGTGCAAGTATGCTAGCTGTGTAGTGTTGGTGTTTGTGGCCTGTGTGGGAGGAATTGGAGGCCTTGCATATCCATCGATGCTTTTCAGAACAAGTATCTTAGCGGCGCTTAAATAAAGAAAGTAGCGGATCATTAAATAGCTCATTAGTTTTCACTTCCGTCTGTCAAACGCAGTTAGTCTGTGCGGAAAGAGAATGGGCGTGGCGAAAAACGGAACTAACATTAAGATTTTTATTTGGCAATCAAACCCAGCAAGCAATCTGTAAAACGTCAAAGTTTTGTATTGATACGGATTTGTTTGTTGTTGGGATTTTTTGCGGTTTTTTGTATTTAATCGTGTCTAAAAGGTGTAAATAAAACCTTACAAATACGGTAGAATAGCACTACAGCGGCCTCCAATCTAAATCCCATTCTCTTTCCGCACAGACTCTAGCTTATAGGAGGGCTGATCGTCTTTAGATTTAAACATCTAGCAGTTAAATGCTTAAAAAATAAATAAAATCATAACTATAATTGCTATTTCTTCTTTCAAAATGTTTAATACTTGAAAAAGTATTCATTTGACATTGTGGGTTACCTACAATGCGAAGAGATGGCGCTGCCTTGTAGCTTAAGGCTAGAAAAATTTCGACGCGGCGAATAGGGCCGTGGTAGCATAATGGTCAGTGCATCCGCCCGGATTGCGAAGGGTGCGGGTTCCAGTCCCGTCCGCTGCCTGGACCGCGTGGATTTTTTTCTAGTAAATTTTTCTTTAGATTTAAACATCTAGCAGTTAAATGCTTAAAATTAATAAAAACATGTTAATTTATTTCAGGAAACTCTTTCAAGTTAGTACTGACTCCCGTCCATTGATCGCGCGAGCTTCACGATGTTTTATGAATGAACTGTCTATATTTAGACAGCGGAATGCAGTAAACGCTAGAATATGACACATTGTGCCAGCCAGCGTACGCTGTACTGTATGTAGTTGAGGAGACCGCGGGAGATTGACCTTCACCGATCTGATATATTTTTTATCAAATATAATTTAGAAAACAAATATACCTATTATAACTTGCCTATCTAAAAGTGTTCACAGCTATTTTTAATTTAATTAATTTTAATCAATTTTCTTTCATCGCCTTCATTGTCTCATTCTCATGTGATAACCGAATGACTTTTATCTCAATTGATAATCATAATCATAATCAAAATCATTTATTCAGTTTAGGCTGTTACAAGCTCATATGAATGTCTAGAAGCTACGCCATCGGTTCGTAAATCTACGGCGGCGACCTTGTACTGAGAAGAACCGGCAAGAAACTCAGCAAGGGCTGTTTTTTTCTCCCTGTTTTATCGTTTACAGAGTCGTCAAGTTGAAAAATGACTTCAGAGATGATTCATGAAGTCACCTTTCATTACATAATGTGAAATTATACATTAATTGTTCACCTTCATTGTGATTAAGTAAGTACAAATACAAATAGAGTTATTTATAACAGGTGTAATTAAACATTTACATCTTAAATATAAAAGTAGTTAGGGCAGACTCATCTCCGCTGGCAGCACCCGATAGAAATCTAACACACAGAATATGCCTAGTTAGGCTTGCCTACTTATTTCTGTGCATGCTACCTGGCACGTAGATGTGAACAGTTAAGTCAATATAGGTAACTACATCGATCTGTTAACCAATCGAAATTGATACCATAAGTAAGATTTTTTAATTACAAAACTAATTACATAGGCTTGTCTGCAAAAAATCGTACATTAAATATTATTGCCAAGCTATAAAGTTTTCGAATTTTAGCTATTTGATAGGTGCGAGAGAGAAATTAGAGCGTAGGAGGTCCGTGTGATAGAACAGGACACAATATAGCAGCTGCACGCTACCTGAGAATGTATGTGAGCATACGCAACGAAATTTTCATTCGGTGATGAAAGAAAATTGATTAAAATTAATTAAATTAAACATAGCTTTGAACGCTTTTCAATCAAATTTTCTCATGGGCAAGTTATCGTAGGCATATCTGCTTATATCCAAATTTCAATAGGGAAGATGGTTGGTATATACCACCAGCTTGGGAACCTATTATACAGGAGATAAAATCCCAACCCCGAGCACACACTGCAAGACCATCAGATACTATTAGTTCTTTTTGTTTGCATAATTTAACATAAGAAGGAGATAGAAAACCTCTCTTGAGTTTGTTTCGCCGGTTCTTCTCAGGAAGGTCTCCCAATTTTGGAACCGGTGGTAGTTTACGGTAGTTAGGGTCAAATAAATAAATAAACTCAAAATTACAAACAAGAATTTTAAATAAAATACTTTATTAAGTAAATTAAATAATAAATTCATACATAGACAATAAAAATTTTAAAAATCTTCCAATGAAATAACCGAACGCTCAATATAAGTCTTTCGAAGGTAGCTCGACAATTTTAAATAAAAAATCATTATTCTGACGATGCAGACCTGAAAAGGCTGCGAAACGTCAATAAATAAATAAAGTTTCGTGCATTAACCCGTAAAAACTAGTTTTATATCTGCTTATAAATTATATTTGATAATAAATATGTCTCATCGAGTTATCAGATCGGTGTATGTCGATCTTCCACCACCGGCTCTTAGACTAGGTACTGTATTTAAGCGCATTTGTCAGTGGGATTCCACATCTAAGTGCCTACTTGCAGGGCGAGGAACTGTTCATTAATTTTAGTCCAGTTAAAGTGCTAGGATAGTGCGAATATGGTGTCAATTCTGACACGATTCTCTTAATTTATAAAGAACTTAAATTCGACAACAGTGTATCCTTGTCATTCTTTTTACGGTATGAAAACGAGAGATTGATGTTTTTAGTTTTAAGCTTAGAGAATCACGCCAGAATCGACTTCAGTGCCTACTTAAACTTTTAGCCGGGGTAAATGCTCAGATTATTCTGTGAATGTATAAACTCAAAAAAGTGCCCTATTTTGCGTTGTAAAAGGATGGTAACCTAGAGAAGGCGATGTCTTTCTGCCTCTATGAAGTAGATTTACACACTATTATATTATGTATGTATGATAATTATTACTATTTATAATTATTATGTCATTAGCATGCTTTTTTTATGTTATAGGGGGCATATGAGCAGACGGCTCACCTGATGGTAAGTGATCACCGTCGCCTATGGACACTTGCAACACCAGGAGGATCACAAATGCAATGCCGGCCTTACAGGAAGGAGTACGATCTTTTTTTGAAGGTTATTGGGTCGTATTGGTCCGGTCCACTGCTGGCGACAATATATTCCACAGTTTTGTCGTACGTGGTAAAAAATATGCTATACATATATATGCTATGATCTTTGTGGTTGAAATAAATGAATTAGGTATTATTATTATATCCCGCGATTACGATTTCAAAGAAACATGTTTTCCTTATAAAAAAATAGAATCTAAAAAATATATAACTAGGTATAACTTTCATTGATTTAAAAAATAAGGAACAACAATAACTTTTCCGATACAAGTATATATTTAGATTATAAAAACTATCACGAAACAAACTTTAAAACAAGTAAAAGATATGTCTTTATGCCACCCAAACGCAATGCAAACCACAATAGTCCATAGGACTACCTACAAATACACCCGTTTTACGACTATAATCTATGATGAATAAACCGTTCCCACGCCCAGCGCAACACAATAAAAAATCTTCTAAGAACAAAAATCATTTTCACACCTTCGCGGAAAGGTTAAAAGAGGCTTTTATTACGAATGTAAAATAATAATGGACGCTTTCTTCGGGTGGTTTGCTTACAAACGCGACTGCCAGTGACATCTAGCGGAGAATACAGTAATGATTTCGTGTAGCGCCATCTCTCCGTTGGTGTTGGTATTGTGTTCCAAAAACTCCAAACGTGCTTTTTAGCTTTCGAAGAGAGCTTTTGTTCTTTTCCTGGTTTCGAATAGAGGGCGCTATCAAGAACTTGGCGGAAAAAAGGCTTGTGGTTACGTTTATGTTTTGTAGGTTTTTATTACTACAAGTAGTAACGTTTACTGCTGTAACTGAAAAAAATGCTATTATTGACCAAGACCTCGTTTAAAGAACAAATTAACAAATTGATTTACCAATTTGAGTGAATTTAGTGAGATTTGTACAATGCCCAATTGCCCATACTAATACACAACCGAATTTTCACTCATTTCGTGATTATGTCACAGATTAATGAACTCTAGTTTATTTATGATTATTCCAAAATTCAACAACAATGGTTCAACGGTGCGGTGTAGGACTGTATGCTAACAGAGAATCAGGTACTTACTTTTGAATTCATATTAATTTAAACAAACATAGATAAAAATTCTTATCGTAAATAGCAAATAAGACTTATTAAACTACTTGACCGTCACTGAAAGCTTTATATTGAGATAGCACTTCCGTTTCCCGTCGAATTACCATCAGTTTCCGTACTTTTAATCACCTTATATCCGGTCCAGTGGCGACACCTGGCAGAAGCGCGGCCATTTTTGTTTTCCTAAGTTTTGACAGCGCCATATTAACTCATTGGCGTTCTGACTCCCGTCGAAGCAACACGCGCTCATCTGAGCGATCGTTGTGAGATTTTAAAGGTTTTATTATTATTAAGTGATAAAACTGTAAGTAAATAGTTATTTATTATACAAGAGTGGAAAGTTCCTTTTTAACCGCGTGCTCGATTTGGATGACCGAGCAAGCGAAGGATTCTAAAGTTGAATCACGAGCGCAGCGAGTGATTCTAAATTAGAATCCTGAGCGTCAGCGAGGGAAACAAACGAGCACAAGGTGAAAAATCTTTCCACTCGAGTGCAATACGTAACTTTTCATCCCACCTCAGCGAGGAAATGACAAAATGAAAAAGAAAACAATTTATAATGACAAAATATTTAAGCAATAAAACGTGAAAAACTAGAATGGCGCGAAGCACGCAAATAAAACAAAGAAACCAAGAAGGTTCCAAATTTAAATTTTTTCACAATTTAAAAAGTTCTAATCATAAATTTGGCACCATAGAGGTTACATTAAATAGGTTTAATGACGTTTTGAATTTACAATTATATTGAGTACTCATTATATGTGATGTTCTAAATTCAAATCTACTTTGCCGCTCAAGCGAATAAAATAGAATTTTCCAGCCAGATTTCGAAGCGCAAAATTACACTTTCCGAGGTGGTGGGATGAAAACTATTTTATTTAACGGTTTTTGCCGTTCGTGTTATTCCAAATAGGTACTTTACGTATCAAAAGTGAAGGAACCGTAAGTAAAATTATTATCCTTTTTGATAGTTTTTGCAGCCCTTGTGATAAGGGATATTTCAAACAAATATGTTAAATTGTGCAACACCTTTGTTTTAAAAATAATAATAAGCCGTGAGTAAAACTGGACGGTGTTTCAAGGTGCGGTTTTGTTTAAAAAATTAAAGTACCTACATTAAAGTAAATTTTGCAATACTTTACGGCCGTCTTGGTCGTTTGTAATTAAAACTATTTTAAGTGTGTTTTCTCTTGGTACTCAATTAATGTTTCCGTATAAGTAAGTGTAAAAGTAAATTGGTAAATGTTTTACAAAATACTTAATTAAATTATTTTACAGTTTAGAGTGAAGGACATCGGTCAATATTGACATTTCAGCCGCCGACTGACTAGCATTAATGGCAAAAGCAGCAATATGTGTGGATCTAGTCATAATTGTTCTTCGAGCAGCTGCAGTAATAATTGTTTGAATTTGTCGTCTTCTGGTATAACGAAAGCGGCATCGCTGCCTTAAGAAAAGTAGCCCTTTTATTAAAAGATTGTTCGAGGGGTAAGTGAACTATGTACAATCTTAATAAGGTATTTGTAATGTCGATGTGCCGTTTTCTGAACATGGCCAGCTATCAATATCAAAAGGCTTATGAATAAAAAGTTCTAACATTTTACTGACCAATACACGTTATAAATATACTCATGTGAGTCGTGTGACTAAACTAGGATAAAGGAAGGCTCTGTTCGAAAGACATTTAACGTTTATTTTAAATGATATGCTGATGTAAATTGAAAATAATAATCATAGTCCAGGCTTTATCAACCTGGAAACAAACAATGAGGTAAAGAAGTATGATGATAATTTATGATATATCACGTTCCTGACAATAATTTTCTTTCAGCAAACGCATATTTTAAAATAAAAATTAATAATTGCGGGAAGGCACCTGCTCAGTTAATTTTACTAACGAAAGTGATAAGATAACAGAATCGTTTCTGAGGTATTTTACAGCTAGTGAGGGCACAAAGCTAAAAAGAAAAAATTAAAGCACTGCTTAAGAAGTTAGTGATCTCTGTGATGAAGCACCACCATCCAATCACCACATAATGATTCAGAGTTTTTGAGGTTGTTTTTCTCGTATAAAGTTATACTTATAATTATATTTTGTCATGGATTTAAGTGATTGACATTTCATCAACCTAATGAGCAACTCACGCAGAAGCAAGTGATAGCTTAGCTCATAATAAGCTTCATCTCATGAAGCCCAAGTCGTGTCAGGACATGCCCTCCCATGGCGTACCTACACACGTACCGGTGGCAAATCACCCTCGCGGGGTGCATATTATATATAATTAGTTTCCACTACGTGAAATCTTATGAAATGCCTCTAATGCCTTGCCTACATATACAAGTACCGGTAACAAATCACCCTCGTGGGGTGCGTATTATATACAATTTGTTTCCACTAGGTGGAACCTTATGAAATGCCTCTAATGCCTTGCCTACATATACGAGTACCGGTAGCAAACCACCCTCCCGGGGTACATATTACCAAAACTCTAATGACCGCCCCTCGCGGGGGTATATTATGTATAATTTGCTTCCACCGCATGGAACTCTTTATGAATAAGGACATGCTTTCCATGGCTGGCCTACACATACAAGTATCGGTTACAAATCGTTGATGGAAGAATATCCTCATCAATCTTATAATCGCCCTTGTGGGGTCATATCACACATAATATATTATTTCCATTACGTGAAGCTCAATATATATTTTCCTTAGGACATGTTCGCTTATGGAGTTCGTACTATTATGTAAGCACCGGTAACATACGACACTCGAGTGGAGCAAATTATGCATAATTTAACATATTGTCTATTCGTTATTCATAATTTATTTTTATGACCATGGGGTCTCTAAAAGTGCAAACGATTCGAAACATTAAAAATAAGTAATTTGAAAATATAATAAATGTCGCTTGACATAATTCATTACTTCCATCGTGTGGAAATCTATACATCAACGCAACGCAACATACCCGCTCATGGCTTGCGTACACACATAAGTATCGGTTATAAACTACCCTCTTAATAGACTAGAAAGATCGAAGATCGAATGTTGATGTACCCCGTTGTGAAGTGCAATGTACACTGGTTTTTAAGGTGTCGCATACTCCGAAGTCCGGTGGGGCAAATCATTGTATGATAAAAACGAGCATCGGTGCCTAAGTCTTGGTTGTTAACACATATTTATTCAAAATCATACTAATCTATGCATCATCATTATGCATTTCTATGCGTTAGCCCATAACACAAGCCTTTCAATGCCTATTAAGAGGCTAGGCTAATTGGTGTGAAGTGTAGACTCGATCACTACGGTTGTTCTACCGTAATATAGTTATCAAGGACGTGCTGTAATAATTTCAAAAGGAAAAGGAATGTCGAAACAATTAATGTTTGAAATATAGTGCAGGAGAATTGGTAAATTGGGAGCACCACAAATAATTCTTAAATAAATTTGGTGGTATAGCATGCCATTCAAAAGCTTGTTTATCTAAATCCAATATATATCAAACTCCAATCTCAAGTGCAGTACACTATAAAAATGTAAATAATTCTAACTTTTCTGCAATTTAAGGACTATCTGCCAGATAGATAGATGATAACATATTTTCCCTTGAAAATAACAAAAGCAAACCAAATGCAAAAGCAAACATGCAATATTGGAAATGTCGTGTATGAGGTGTCTGAGATGGTCAACATGATCATTTTGATATATAAGTGGTGCTATGTACTGAAGAAAGATTGCACGATCTACCAAATTCTTGAAAGGTTTTGAAGATCATTGTATGCAATTATCCATTTTATGTTATTTTTAGTAAAAAATACTGAAAACTGTTCTTAATATTAAACTTACGCTTTCTCACCTTGCCACGACTGTCTGGAATAAATATACTTTAAACCCTACGCATACTACATGCACACCTCAAGTAAGCTGTGTAAATCTTATAGATAACTTAATCTTTATTAAGTATTAACTAATACATATAAATGACCTTGATCTAAGAAATGAAAAAACAAAAGGAAAAATTATAATCAATTATAGATTCCAGGATGGCAAATGAATTTCATAAAATCTGGTCTAAACTTCGTAATAGCATAATTTATCACGGCAACCCTGCAACAATATAAAAACTATACCTGAGAATTTCGTTGTAAAAGAGTAAACTTCAGAAGTTGATCGGTTTCAACATTTTTGTCATTGCGTGGGGTTGTATCAACCACTCCCTACTTCTAACAATAATTATGTATTCACTGCAATCGACCTTGCAATCACTTCCCGCCAATCTAATCTAATATGAAAGCTTGGGAAGTATAATTAAAAAACACGGCTCTACCACTTCACTTCAATCTCCACTCCAATCATATAGATATGCTAGCACTACGCTTTTCATCATATTCTACAAAGAGCGACAGCTCTGTCTGTCTGTATCAGATGGCTCGAAAACGCTGGCTTGCGTGGTTGCATTGGTCTAGGAACAAGAATGTTTATCGGAATAATCCAGCAGGTTGTGGACTCGGATCTGAGCTAACACGATTTTTGAGACTTATTTTTAACACGTGACTTATCTCAAAATAAGAACTATTATTTTAAATAAGTCAGTAGTTTTTACATGATATACCAATGGATGATAAGTCTAATTACCTAAGCTTACCTGTCTTGGCAAACACATATATTGAAGTCGATTGTTTTTAAAGAATCTGTCCGTAACCCACCATTCTGGAGAATCTATAAGTTAACTTATTTCCTTTTCTTCAATAATGTACTCGTTACATCATAATGATCTGTTTCAAATACCTCGTCATACTAGTTGTTGTTCTGAACATCATACAGTAATTATGCTGCGTATTATTTGGTTCAGCATGTGGTACACATGACTTGTTCCTCGTTCAAATTAACCCGAATCATTGTATTGGTACCGACGAAGATTAGTTTTAGCCTTGTTTTGGTTCAAAACAGGTGAAAGTAGTTAGAGACAATCCGATTGGTGACATGTACTGAATACTGGTAATCGTAAATGGGACCCTGAATTTTGGTACTTAAGAAAAAAGTGCAGTCTTGTAAAATGTAAGGCTCAGTATCGAACAACTTTACTTCTTTTTCTCGCATTCCTACTTTTGTGATAAACAAAGATACAAATAAATGCTACACAAGGAAGCGTCCGGTCATTAAGAAAGCAAATATATATATATAATTAAGTAAGCAAGTTTAAGTAAAGAAATATAGCAATCAGCTAATACATATGTTAAAGCAGCTTCGTAAGCGTGAAGAAATTAAAGGCGGGATTCAAATAATGTTATTTGATCCATTTTTAAGCTTTTTCGTTTCTATAAACAGTTTCATATAATCTGATAAATGTTAATATTTAAATTTATCATAAATTGTCACATTGGCGTATATATCTATGTACGTGGCGATCACCAGGCGATAACAAACAGGTCTCAATATAAAGCTTTCAGTGACGGTCAAGTAGTTTAATAGCAGCATTTTACCTGAAATAAAATGCATATTAAAATACTTACCTCACTGAAAGCTTTCACTTTAAATTCTGCCTGGTGAATTAATTGAGCCAATGAGTTAATATGGCGCTGTCAAAACTTAGGAAAACAAAAATGGCCGCGCTTCTGCCAGGTGTCGCCACTGGACCGGATATAAGGTGATTAAAAGTACGGAAACTGATGGTAATTCGACGGGAAACGGAAGTGCTATCTCAATATAAAGCTTTCAGTGAGGTAAGTATTTTAATATGCATTTTATTTCAGGTAAAATGCTGCTATTTAGTTTAAAGGAAGTATTAATTTATTTTATAATAATAATAATAATTCATTTATTTCAATCATAAAGATCATAGCATGCCAGTGACAAAATAATAATAAATAGTAATAATTATGATACATAAAAATAAATTAAATTACATCTCCACATACAATTACATAATTTTAGCGTTCCGTAGTCCTGACAAGGAACTTTTATAGTTTCGTCACGTTCGTCTGTCCGTCCCCGGTTTTGCTTCGAGACTATTAGCACTAGAGAGCTTTAATTTGTGGAGATATGTATATTAATCACGGTAGAATAAATTTTTGAAAACAATGTTTTAGGTTAGCTCCCCTATATGTAACCTGGGAATGTATTTTTATTTATCCTTCCTGGCCACCTTCCAGCACCATCATCAGATCGATATTATTATTTTTATAACGGAAACCTACACTGCGCGTGGCACGACACGCACTTGACCGTTTTTTTTTACACCTTTAACAGGAATTCTATTTGTTTAGACTATTTTATTTAATTTAATTTCACATGTCGATTGCGTTAGTGTAATGAAATCTTGCAAGTTATTTTGACATCCATTCTTGGGTTTTCCCCCGATTCATTCATATCAGTAATATTTTACCTATCTAATGCCGCTTCCTATATACTAAATATAATGTTTACTATAAAATTAATTGTAACTATATATTTATATTCTAAATGATGTAATGGAAAGTGACTTCAGACGTATTTCTGAAGTCATTTTTCAACTTGACGACAATAACATATAACAATACAGGGAGAAAAAAACAACCCTTGCTGAGTTTCTTGCCGGTTCTTCTCAGTACAAGGTCTCCCGCCGTAGTTTTGCGAACCGATGGCATAGCTTCTTGACCTTCACAAGTGCTTGTAACAGCCTAGACTGAATAAATGACTTTTCATTTCTTTACATTGGGCTGAAATATTGCTCGAATATAAAGTGACAATGCAATATTATGATGACATGGAGCTGATCTGATGATGGAGCGAAAGGGTGGCCATAGGAACTCTGTAATTTAACAAATGCAACCCCGTAGAGTTCATTCTCTTTTGATTTGTTTTGACAAGTATTCTGTCTCTAGGTGGTGGTGGTCCAGTGTCTGGTGATGTAGCTAGAAGGTGGCCATGTAATCTCCATAATAAAATGACTGAATTTTTAGTTCTTCCTTAAGAAGCAAAACCTTGATTTTAAAAAATATTTTCTTTATCTTTTTAAGCTTGATTTAGTTAAATAATATCTGAAATTTAGTGAGTTGTAAAAATTAAAAAAAACCTGAATTTATATTTCAAATAAACGCCTATTCATAACACTTATTTGAGGTGGTGAAGTTCAGAACCGAAGACGCGCCAATTTCTGCTTAAACTTTAGAATTGTGAAAACTTTGATGCGTGGTTTTTTATGGAATTAAAGATAATTTTACGGCAATATCGAACACAACATTTTACAAAAGATAAAAAACAAACAAACAATATATTGTAATTATTTGCTTAGTTACACGCTTAGTTACTTATAAAAATTATTATATACGATTGCCGATAGAAAAGAAGAACGGCCATTCATCAAAACATTCTCGACGTTATATATCTTAATATATATAAATCTCGTGTCACAATGTTTGTCCTCAATGGACTCCTAAACCGCTGAACCGATTATAATAAAATTCGCACACCATGTGCAGTTCGATCCAACTTGAGAGATAGGATAGTTTAAATCTCAAATTATAGTCGCAATTTTAATTTATTGCAAATTATTACTTTTGGGCGGTACGAAGTTCGCCGAGTCAGCTAGTATAGGTATATATTTTAATAGTAAACTACAACTTACCTCAAAACTTTCCACTATATGTAATACATTAAACATTATAAACTCTTCAGGAGACTATAAACAGTTTGGTTCAACAGTAAAGTTGAAGTGTGTCTTTGGTAAATGCTTAAATCAAAGTGAAATGAGAATTGAAGAAGTCTCGCTTTCAATAAACCACAAGTAATCATTTGTTTGGGGAATGAGTAGGTTCGAAAGAAAGTGTTGAGAACTATGATTTGTGGTGAAATATTATTCATAGTGATATCACGGCAATTTAAAAATATAAAGTACTTGCATTGGTATCGATTCTGGCACGATTCTCTACATCTAAACTTAAATTTGACAACAGTGTATCCTTGTCATTCTCTATACAAAATGAAAAGGAGAGACTGATGTTAAATTTAGTTTTAAGTTTAGAAAATCACGCTAGAATCGACGACACTATATAGGTACTTCACACAAATTTCGTTCGTTTGTCGATTTAAGTCTGGGTAATAGGTACTTAACTTATTTTGACTGACTTCTGTGAAATACAATATTGTAAACATTTTTCTGAAATGTTATGCTAGCAAAAAAAAGGTAATATAACAGTTCATCTTACCATGTTTTCCCAATAAAGATTAATTTAATAAATTTCTTGATTAGGAGTTTAATATATTTGTTTCTTAGGTTTTCACGCACATCACTCATTAAATAAAACTAGTTTTTACGGGTTAATGCACGAAACTTTATTTATTTATTGACGTTTCGCAGCCTTTTCAGGTCTGCATCGTCAGGATAATGATTTTTTGAAGTTATACTTCTTTAGGCGCGTTATGAAAAAATGATGAGAGTGAAATTTTAAGATGCGCGCGCATCACTGTAACACAAAAATTAACAGCATGAAGTTGGTCGCTGAAGTTGGTCTAGGCATGCGTCCGATATATCAAAACGAATCCAAAATCCGATTTCAAACACAAATCGATACCGAACGATTTCTCAACAAGAAAATCCGATTTCAGAAATCTAACCGAACCAAAACGCTAGCGATCTAATACCATAAGTATCCAAATGTAAATCGGATTCGAAATTCGTGCTTTCGTTTTCGGAAGTCAGATTTCGTGCTCGGAAGTCCGATTTCGATTTGCTGTTTACGGAAATCTATTGCTCTTCTCTGAGGCGGGATTATTTATCACTGAAAAGATATGTCGTCTAAAAACATCAAAAGTCGAGCAACTTACATTTTTGGACGCTAACCTGAAGTAATTAGGTTTGATTTTGTAAATGGTTTGAAAAATAATAAAAACAAACAGAAAAACAAAAAAAAATACTAAAAAAATATGTAAAAAGAAATCATTGTATATAAGTCGATTTTTAAATGCGCCGCAAAAGTTTTACTCTTAACCGTAAACATAACTTTTCTGCTAGTCCTAAGCGAAAATCTACGAGTATTCTTGCTTCCTACAATTAATTGTTTGTGATTGTCGTTAGCTAATAAAACCAAATCATAACACAAACTAGTGAATTGGCTAAGTTTGGCACATCTGAAATCGGATATTTAAAAACGGATTTTAAAATCGATTTTGAAATCTGAAATCCGATAAATATCCGTTTGCGTTCAAAACCAAAAACGCCCATGTCTAAGTTGGTCGCTTTAGCGACCAACTTCATGCTGTTACTTTTGTGTTTACCGCACATTAAGAAAATCTACCAACAAAATAGAAATAGAATCTCTATTTAGTGGGTGCTAACGACTGCATTGTGAAGGTCTATCAAAAGTATTTATTAATCTGGAACAACGGAACCAAAGCGCGATTCAGGAGACTACAGCGCCATCTCTTGACCATTGGTGTAGTAGAACCAAAAACCACATCTTTATTTTTTGTAATAAAGTAACAGTTATAGGTATTCATATTTATAATATTTATCCACATGTTTCTAGTTTGTATATTCGGAATACGTGTTTGAGTTTCATACAAGTGCAAATCACTTTATATGTTCTAATAAATTATATTCAGTAGCGATTTTAATTGAATATTTTGATTATTTATTTATTTTTTCAAATTAAAACTGAACTTTTTGACTGTGTCCTTTTCCAGACTTTTTATTAATTTATTGTAATTAATTATTTGCATGCAATTAAAAATTAATTTTAAACAATGCCAAAGAAGGATAACTTCTCACGCGCCTACATAAGTACACGCACCCATTTTTATTAAAATAAAAAAAATCATTATTCTGACGATGCAGACCTGAAAAGGCTGTGTAAAAACTAGTTTTATTTAGGAGTTTAATATTTAAAAACTCCATTGACTCGCCCATCGAAGGTGCCGTACAAATTTGTAGGTACACAACTTAAAAGGCCGTTTCTTTTTTTACAGCGTAAGTGTAATTTTTTCACAGCGTGCATGGTTTAAAATTTAAGTAGATACCTTTACGCATAGACAACAAAATGATCTTAATCAGGGTTCCGTTTATTTTGATGCAGGAACCCTAAAAATGCTGTCATCATTCATCTCTTGGTATTAAAACAAGGTAATGATAGTTTTCACATTAATCACATTTAATTGAGTAAATACTAGCATAAACCGCTACATTAGCAAAACATTTCGACACAGCTTCTGTTCTATTCAGAAAAAAACAATAAACAGTTCGTTTATTAAGCATTTACTCATGTTCGAGCCCCGGCCATAAATCTGCTGATGGTAATAAACAACTCCGTGGCGCCATCTGTCGCCACACGCGCTCATTACTCCACGCCATAAATCACAAGTTGCCCAACTCTCATAACAGAGGGCGCCAGGAGTTGTCCCATTTATCTGGCAGAGTCGCAAAAAGATTGTATTTACGGTGGCAGTTTCTCGAATGGCTGCAGGTGTTTCGGAAAGGGTGGTAAGAACAATGATACTTATGATATAAGGTGAGAACTTGCTCCCCCTGTGATTCTTACCGAGACTGGTGTTAAAACAATTTTCTTAAACAAATGTGGATAGTAATTTTCCGATGTTTTAAGTTTAGCTACTTGTTTCTTGTTCTGAGCACTCTTTAATTAAAATACTTATGTTGGTTTTTTTCATTATTTTTTTAATGTAATAATATATGAAAATCATGTTATTATAAAAGAAAAAAATGGGTGCGTGTACTTATGTAGGCGCGTGAGAAGTTATCCTTCTTTGGCATCGTTTAAAATTAGTTTTTGATTGCATGCAAATAATTAATTACAATAAATTAATAAAAAGTCTGGAAAAGGACACAGTCAATAAAGTTCAGTTTTAATTTGAAAAAATAAATAAATAATCAAAATATTCAATTAAAATCGCTACTGAATATAATTTATTAGAACATATGTGATTTGCACTTGTATGAAACTCAAACACGTATTCCGAATATACAAACTAGAAACATGTGGATAAATATTATAAATATGAATACCTATAACTGTTACTTTATTACAAAAAATAAAGATGTGGTTTTTGGTTCTACTACACCAATGGTCAAGAGATGGCGCTGTAGTCTCCTGAATCGCGCTTTGGTTCCGTTGTTCCAGATTAATAAATACTTTTGATAGGCCTTCACAATGCAGTCGTTAGCACCCACTAAATAGAGATTCTGTTTATTTTGTTGGTAGATTTTCTTAATGTGCGGCTGTGCGGTAAACACAAAAAGCGACCAACTTCATGCTGTTAAAATTTTGTGTTACAGTGATGCGCGCGCATCTTAAAATTTCACTCTCATCATTTTTTCATAACGCGCCTAAAGAAGTATAACTTCAAAAACAGGCAAATTAATGGCAAGGAATATGCCGACTACCCACATCTGCTCGGTAATAATCTTTCACATAGGTATTCATTCAAGTACAAAGCCACATAATATTCTTACAATTTAATTAAATATTTCAGTGCGAAACTATCGTAAATCTTCATGATAAAATCTAGTTCGCTTACACTCACTATATGTGGTCGGCAAATGGCCGATTAATATGCAATCCTGCTGAGTTGTCGGTTAGAAAATGCCGTCAAGCTTTATAATGAACACGTCTGTAATCTGGCAATTTAGATTCCAAAACGGGGAAAATGTAAACAATCATGGGTGGTTTAACTAAGTTTTAAGAATATAATGCTTCTTTAAATCCTACCTAAATCATTATCAGCCTCTTAAAGTCCCCACTGCTGGGGCAAAGGTTTTCCCTATGGTTTTAATACGGAGATTGGGCTATGACCAGAAATCAGAAATCAATTTATCTTCATTCAAATTGGATGTATAGTACAACACTTTTGAATCGTCCAAATATTTTTTTCCCTACCGATCGTTATTGGGCATATTTTTTAGCTGCGGAGAAAAACGAGCGAAAAAAACTCCACAACATTAACAGTGTAATGTAACAACATTTACAAATCATTATGTTGTTACAACGTCAATACAATCATGATTTATTTAATAAAGAAAACCTGTTGGAATGATTGGAACAGTTCAAACCCAAGCAGTTTTGTCTGTAATATAATCAGACACTTTGTGATAAGCTTTTTTAATAAGTGCTTTTTTATACTATCTTTGAACTTATTTATGGTTAACTCTTGGATGCCTATTGCTTGGGACTTTATTGTTTAAGCGAACACAAAGACTTTTAAAGGAATTCCTTCCTTTAGTCCTACAAAATCAATAATTATTGATTTTGTGAAGCCCAGTAGCAGGTAAAGTTAGTTTATTTTTGTTTCTTTTAAGTATTAAGTGTGTGAACATTACTGTTTTTAGAAACAAATTAATATTTTTTCTTACAAGTAATAAATTTTCGTCGACCTATCACGCGGGCCCACTGCGGATTTGTGGGTGTTAACGATAGCTGATGCAGCCGGACCAACGGTCTAACGTGCCCATCGAAACACGGAGAAGCTTGTTACTTTTCTGATAGTATGACTTCTATCAAGGAAAGGCGTTGTAATCTAAGACAGAAGAATGAGCGTACGTCTGTGAATTGTAACAACATAAAGAAGAATGACGGTATGGTAATATATGTCTTTGGAAGAGTAAACACTATCCCACCAAAAACATTCTGTAAAAAACTAGCCAAGTCTCGATTTATCTCTAAAAAGTAATGAAATCTAGACAAAGTCGTGCCAAGTCTAAGGTTCCTTACTGCGATTTCTTTATTATTATAGTTCGTGACTTGGCCGTTGAACGGTACACAAGGGTACAAAACCAGGTGTTACATGACACCATCGAGGATGACGAAAATTTCTGCGTTCTGGTCTTATCCAGAGGTTTTCAAATAGGTGCCTAAAAATGCGGCGAAATGGTTCCAGTAAAGGATGGTACGGCAGTGTTTGCTTCGCGCTCGACTTGGCGGGGGCACTGCCGTGCCCCCTGATTCTGTAGTTTTAGTTGTGCTCACGTCGAAAGTATTGCAGAGCTGCACGGCCTAGGGTATGTTGCAAGCTTAGATTAAAACAAAAAGGGAAGATTCGGCACTCGCGGCTAAAAAGTAATCCGCTTAAATTGTGGTGCATGACCACAATTCGCTTGAATCACAATTGGACATTCAAACACGCTGCATGTGCGCTCAATATAACAATTTTGCGTATATTCTGTGTTTTATAAAGATAAAACAATTCCCTTATAGTTCAAAATCAAATAATAAACGACGATGAAGACTTCTGCTCAAATGTATTGTGGTAACTACCAAAGATTAAAATCTTTGGTAACTACAGACCACTACATTGACATTTCGGACTCGCAAGCTATTCGAATTCGTTATTCAATAAAAAAAATACAATACCTCATCTGTGACAAGTTTTTAGTCACAGATATAATTATACACACATCAAAAGTGTCTAGGGATCAAGCATTTTTATGCGGATTTCTTGAGATTGAGATGTGGCTTTGTAATAAATTTATGATTTTATAAATTTATATGGATCCTTTTTGGTGCATTTCATTATTTGAATCAGGAACTGTGAATCAAATTCGAGTAAAAGATGAAAATCAGCTGTCAATATTTTCCCTATAAAAACATACAACGCATTGAAGACATTATTAGTGCTACTGTTTCCCTACTACTGATTAAAACCAACGTTATTATGGAGCGGCGACGTCATTTAAGCAGGGAAGAAATGCTCAGAGCCGTGGGAATGATAGAAGCTGGTTCCCGGCAACGTACTGTGGCTTTAGCTCTGAATACAAGTCAGAGTGTTATCAGTCGACTTTGGACACGATACCGAAGCACTGGTACCGTGGCTGAGCGCCATGGAGGACGGTATAATAATAAATGACAATAGTAACACAAAGTGTATACCACTCAAGGCCGTACCGCAAGCATCTTTGCTCCGAAAATAGATATAATAAAAAAAATTATAATGTTACCAGTTATACCGAGAAAAACATAATGGTAGAAAATTAACCAAAGAGATGTTATTGGTCAAAGGCGATTTGCTCACAAAATTACATGTTGTGCGTTCGTCCATCGTGTGTCTCATTTACTGTCTCCCGAGAGAAATAAAAAAAATATCATAAATATTCTATGCTCATCATAGGATATTATGATAAAAGTTGTTGTTAATACGTTTTCATTTGTATTAGCAACTTCAATAAAATGCCTTGGTAGGTAAAAAACTAACAAGCACATTAACAAAACCTTCTCCTGGAAAAGTTAAGAGACAATTAAGGGTTTAAGCATTAATTAGGTGGCAAACAAAGAGATCACACTATCGGGGACGAACACACACATGGGTATCTAAGATGCAGTGTGATACCAAGACCCATTGACGATTTCTACGTCACGCCGGGCAGAAGGCGGAATGGGTATTCGTCGGCCGCCACATCCACGGCGATAAGTCCCTACCTAAATATCTATTCGGGGTCAGCGCTTTTGAAATCTTTTATATGCCATTTGCCTACATACTTCCCGTTTTCGTCTTCGAGCTCGTAAACGAGTGGGGAGAGTTTACGGATTATTTTGCAACGTTCATATTTCGGTGCAAGTTTGACTGAAAAGTATTTATGAGCCGCGCTTTGTTTATACGTCCGTTTCCAAATGTAATCGCCTACGTTAAAGGAAATATCCCTACGACGCCTGTTATAATATTTAACGTTCCTATCGTGGGCTTTCCGCAGTGAGTCCTTGACCTTTTTAAAGATTTCACCTAAATGACCCAGATTAGACGCATGAGTATCCCGGGGTACTATCACTAACTCGTCAAGATCGTTGAAACCGGCATAAATACTACCATCGGTAACAGCCTCCCTGCCATGAACTAACATAAACGGAGTATATGACGTGGATTCGTTCACAGAGGTGTTCATAGCGAACTGGATCTTATGAATATTCACGTCCCAAGATCTATGGTCATTTTCAACGAACGAGGCCACCGCAGTGATGACAGTACGGTTATAACGTTCGACAGTGTTAACCTGAGGGCAATACACAGGACCCAAATGGACTTGTGGTATACTATATTTGGCATACAAAGATTGAAGTTCATGGCTTACAAATTGCGATCCGTTATCGGAGATCACGGTTTGAGGTATACCATGAATCAAAAAGACATGATCCTCCAGTCGTTGAGCAATCACCCTACCCGTAGCTCGACGTAAAGGAAATAATAAACAATATTTTGTAAAGCAACACACTACTACCAGCAAATAGTTGTTTTGCTGTCTGGACATCGGCAGTGGGCCAACTAAATCGATGCTGATGCACTGGAATGGCCGACAGCAAACTTTAGGTTCTCCCATGAACCCAGGAGTTGCCAGTGAACTGTGTTTGTATGCGTTGCAAACCGAGCAACTCTTAATAAAATCCACGGTATCCTTATACATACCGGGCCAAAAATATCTTAATTTTAAACGTTTATAAGTTTTTGCCACACCAAGATGAGCCGCGATTGGTTCAGAGTGGTTCTGTTTAATTATAGATTCCCTACTCTCAATCGGGATAACCTGTTTCCACTGGTAATCACCACTGAGCTTATTACTACTTTTTGTGAAACGGTATAACCTACCATCAACTATCTGAAAATTTGGACAAGCTCTAGGTTTGTCCGTACAACGTTTAATTATATTATTATACCACGAGTCGGCTGTGGCATCAGTGATACCTATAGATGCCACGGGAACAGAGCGGGATAACGCGTCAGGTACCACATTTTGTGAGCCACTGCGATGTTCTATTACAAAATTATAGGGTGATAATCTACAACCCCAACGCGCCAAGCGACCGGTCGGATTTTTAAGCTTCAGAAACCATTTTAGACTAGCATGATCGGTAATAACACGAAATGGCCTACTACCCTCCAGATAGGGACGGAAATGCTCGACTACATGTACCACAGCTAAAGCTTCCCGCTCGGTAGCCGAGTAATTTCGCTCGGCGTGGGTAAGTGAGCGACTACAATACGCGACCGGATGCTCCTGGCCGTCTACGGTTTGGGTGAGGGTACCTCCAATGCCAAAATTGGACGCATCGCAATGAACTGCAAATTCCTTCGTGAAGTCCGGACATGCCAAAACTGGAGCACTTGTAAGAGCCGACTTCAAGTCCAGAAATGCTTGCTCTGCCTCATCCGACCATTTAAAGGGAGGAGCACCCTTACGCGTAGAAGTGAGAGCATTTAATGGCCCGGCCATATGGCTAAAGTTTTTAATAAATCGCCTATAATATGATGCAGTTCCCAGAAAACGTTTCACCTCCTTTCTATTAGCGGGTATGGGAAAATCCACAATAGCTCTTATTTTATCGGGATCGGTACGCAAACCATATTCATCAACCACGTGACCCAAATACTTCAACTGTCTTCTAAAGAATTGACACTTCCCCATATTAATAGTTAAATTAGCCTCCAACAATCTATCTCTGACTTTACGTAGAATATCAAGATGTTCGGACATAGCAGGCGAGGAAGTTAAAATTATTAAATCATCCAAATAAATGAATATTTTATGGTTATCCGGGTTAAAATCTGGTGACCCGGATCCCAACAGCTTATTAAACTCCGGCCCAAACAAACTATCCATCAAGCGCTGCTGAGTGGCAGGCGCTGAGGTCAAACCGAAACACATGACCTTAAATTGAAATAGCCCGCGGGAGGGAATAGTGAATGCGGTCTTTTCCCGGGAATCCGGTGATAATAATACTTGATGGTATGCCGATTTAAGATCGATTGAAGACAGGAATTTCGCGTCACGGAGCCGGTCCAGGATGCTACTGATATACGGCAAAGGATAGGCGTCATGCTTTGAAATCGCGTTGAGTTTCCTACTGTCCAAACAAAAACGATAAGATCCATCCGACTTTTGCGCCAGAGTGACGGGATTGTTCCACGCACTATTGCTCGGCTCCACCACATCATCTTTGAGCATTTGGTCTAGTTGCTTGTTCATTTCGGCCAACTTTTCCGGAGACATGATATAGTAACGCTGCTTGATCGGTGGATGATCGCCCGTGTCTATTTTGTGCGTGACCAAGTGAGTCCTACCTAATCCTCTCTTCTCCGCTGATATATCCTCAAACAATCGTATTACTTCCTGAGCCTGCCTACGCTCGGACTCAGAGAGCGACTCAAAATCTTGTAAAAATCTATCGTTACAAGTGATCGAACCAATATGATTACCCCCCGGCAAATACTCACCACCCTCCAATAAGGATAGAACGTCGGGTGCTATCTTAAATTCTTTCCAGAAATTCATCCCAAAAAGTAGCTCAGTGGCGACCCCAGGTACTAAGTAGAATTTAATAGTGGCGGTTCTTCCTCCGACAGTGACTGGCAAAAATATGTAGCCCGTCACTGGAGACGACGAACCGTTTGCAGTAGTAATGTGTGTTAAGTCCCATGACTTATGTACAGTACCAAGGCCAGAAAAATGTTTTATTGCATTGTTACCTACAATAGATATTTCAGAACCAGAGTCTAGCAAGCCTATATATTTTAATTCATAAATAGTAATTTTTAAAAATGGACGGGCATCCCCTCTTGTGTTGTGAATCGGCGCTGTCAGATGTTGACATTCATTTTGACACTTTTTAATAATGTTTTGTTTATTACTATCGAAAAACCGTCGAATTACTTCCAACCACGAATCCCATTCGTGTTTAGACAAAAATGTATAACAGCGCCGATTCACACCTTCCCGTTTTTTGGAAGAGAAGTATTCTTAGCTTTCCCCTGGGAGCACTCGGGACACGATCTTGCCGTCTCCCCTTTCCGGCCGCAACGATAACAAACCAAAACATGAGCTTCCCGGCATGTTCCCAGCGTATGCCCTTCAACACGGCAACGCACACAGAACTTATCATTTCCCACCAGTTGCACGGCTGAGACCTTAGGCAGTTGTCTATTATTGCTATTCTTATAACTCAGATCTGGAGCTAAGCAAGCCTGGGTTATTTTAGGTGGTTCACTAAAATGTTGGGAACGCTCCTTGGCACCTTCCAGAAGTCTACATTTGCGTTTCAAATCTGTCCAGGACTCTATGGGATTCAAAGCTAATTGGGTAGTGTAAAAAGGTCTAATATTAAAAAGAACAATACTCAATTTCTCTTCCTCTGAGAGCGACTTTGACAACCGAGTAAAATAGTTCTGCATAATGCTAAGATAATTCACTATGCTTTCATCGGAACCCTGAGTGCGAGACCGGATCTCTTGTAATAAACGATGATCATAATCTGATGGTAAATATTCATCAAGAAGCAAGGTTTTCAACCCTAACCAGCTATGTACTTCGGATTGCACCCCACGATACCAACAAAGAGCCTCATCTGTAAACAATTCAGCTGCAGAATTGAACAATTTACCATCTGTTACACCACGAGACAAACATAACTCCTCTAAACGCTGCAAGAATGCCTTTACACAGGTTTTCCCATTAAACCGTATGTTTAGTTTATGTACGGCAGCACCAGAGTCAGGGGAAGCATTCCCAGTGCGTTCAGAAGCAGCATGGACTCTGCTATTCTCTTCCGGAGGCACCTGAGTTAAACTACTCTTAAAATGGTGCATAATGTTATCTAACTTAACCAGAAACTTGTCCAGACGTTCTTGCAGCGCCTCCAATTGAGAGGCGATGCTGTCATCATTATCAGAATCTAAGCGACTAAGTCTATGAAACAAGTGATGTGCTAATGATTGTATTCTGTTCAGTGCTTTAAGGGAACTAGCTCTAGAAGAAGTTTGAGAAGTAAGATCATCTAAACTGTCTAATTTCTCCCTAATAATATCCAACTCTGATTCTATCTCTACTTCACAAGTTAATATTTCATCAGAAGGTAAATCTTTATTTAAAGCACGTACTTGTGCCTTTAAAGCAGGCACCCCGTCCACAGGCTTCGCACCCCTAATTCTGACTTCATATTCCAACTCATCTTTGTGTAACAAGTTAAAAGTGATTGGCCTCTGTTCCATTTTGTAAGTTAAAATTACTCCTAGTGTGGCAAAATAAAGAAATGTTCAATAACAAAGTGTAATTAATATGATAATAAAATCACCTACCTGTTAAGATATATCAGTTAAAATAGTAGTGTTGTAACAAGTGTGGTTTCACACCTGAGGGTTGAAAATTGTTAGGTTCTAAAGGATTAGGTTTCTCAATGTTAGGTTTCTTCTTGTTAGGTTCAAAAAAGTGAGGTTGGTGAACTAACCTACCAAAAATCAGTACACAAGAGGGTTTTTTTTTTTTTCCTTTAAATAAGGGTATAAAAAAGTAAATATGACTTTTTTGATTGTAAATTTTGAGCCAATATCGATCATCCGATGTTACAAATTATTATGTTTACAACACAGTATAACCAGATAAACAAATCTTTGGATATAAGCCAAATAATTCAGAGAAAAAAGAAAATTTAAAAAAAAAAAGAAAAATCACCAATATCGATCAACCTTTTTTTGAGCAATTAATGACTAAAAAAAAGAGCAAAGTAAATGCTACAAAGCCTTGTTTCCACTTGTTCGGGCGCCACATGTGATGTTAAATTCCCCTCTACTGCCCTCTCTTCGCTCACTCAGAGCACCGGGGGAACAATAAAAGAAAACCAAAAAAATTAAGATAATGTTATAAGTATATTTTATCCACTTTAGATACCAAAGCATAGGAATTCAGTAGTTTTAAGTTATTGCTTATATAAATCAACAAGTCTAACTATGTTTAATATTTATATGATAACTATGTTTCACTAATTATAAATATCTAAGCTGAATACAGTAGTTCAAAGTTAATGTGTATATAAACCAACAAGTTGTCATGAAAGGTTATAATTATATGAATATCAGACATTCATAACACTTTACCATGTACTTACAATATAATCCTTACTAATATATTTTATCCACAAATACCACATAGACTAGACTGAATAAGCTATTGAGTGGATTTCAGAGGTTCTACGGCTCGTTTGATCGATATTGGTGACAAACTTAGTTAATTCTAGTTCTCAGGGAGATAACCAGTTATATAGGTATATGTAAATATATGGAAATGGGCAAGTCGGGGTCCAACCTCGCCTGTTGTTTCCTCTCCACGTTCACCCGGGGTTAGTAGAGAAATACCTTGATTATGATAGGTTTAGCTGTGTATAATCTGTCTGCGGTTACGGCCGGGTTACACAAAACCGGAGAGCGGCTGGCAAATAAACTCCCGCGTCCCTTCTGGTCCGTGTACAGAAAAAAGTCTCCTTTTTAGTCCTCCAGTATTTCTTGAGGGGAACGTACAAGCCGTTCGAAATATGAAACTATCCGTAAGTATTTTGTTTCCTATCACAAGTTACCGCCTTATTATTGCAATCGCCTTGCGAAGGTTCGTGTTCGTCCACGAAACTCAGTTCGGTTAGCGACTCCGCGCTTCTTCCGCCAATATCCTTCGGGACACAAACTTTTCGGATCTATCTCACGACTTCGACGACAATAATATGCCGTTTATTATACTTTGGGCAGAAGAAAAGATGAAAAGTTAACTGTACCACAAACAGATTGTGAAATTTTAAAAGTTGTTTTGACAATTGCTCATAGATGATAGACGGATCGTCTACTCCCAAACATGTGTCTATGATTTGTTTCCCACTTCAACTGAAGGCAAAGGCCACAGCCAAACAGACAGCCGCCGCATTCGAGACGAACCGAAGAATAAACTCAAAACTATATACCTACGCTCGCCGTAAGCTGAGGAAAAGGGAATACCTACCCAAATCAGCGAGGAAATTCAATTTCGAGTAAAATTCAAAATCGATTAAAAACAGCACCCGATAATGAGGACTCAAATCGATCTGGGAAAGACTATTCAAAATTCAACAACTGTCAAACTCCATCCATTCATCCACGCGCCCCCACAGAGATTCCCCGCCTGATTACTTTTTTTTTTTTTTTTTTTTTTTTTTAAGTCTCAAGGCGAATATTTTAGTCGAATAGGAAAATCGACTCTTCCCTCAAGGCTACCAACCCAATCAATGAAGTTTGACAGCTACGCTGACGTAAGCGGTTCGCTATCATAGACAAAACAGCTGTCCTACGTGTGTCAGTGTCACGCTCTGTTTAAAAACAAACACTACATCACAGATATAATTATACACACATCAAAAGTGTCTAGGGATCAAGCATTTTTATGCGGATTTCTTGAGATTGAGATGTGGCTTTGTAATAAATTTATGATTTTATAAATTTATATGGATCCTTTTTGGTGCATTTCATAATTTGAATCAGGAACTGTGAATCAAATTCGAGTAAAAGATGAAAATCAGCTGTCAATATTTTCCCTATAAAAACATACAACGCATTGAAGACATTATTAGTGCTACTGTTTCCCTACTACTGATTAAAACCAACGTTATTATGGAGCGGCGACGTCATTTAAGCAGGGAAGAAATGCTCAGAGCCGTGGGAATGATAGAAGCTGGTTCCCGGCAACGTACTGTGGCTTTAGCTCTGAATACAAGTCAGAGTGTTATCAGTCGACTTTGGACACGATACCGAAGCACTGGTACCGTGGCTGAGCGCCATGGAGGACGGTATCGCTGCACCACACGGAGACAAGACCGATACATTCAAATCTTAACTCGAAGAGCTCCAACAATAACCGCCATGATGTTAGCCGTGAGGCTTCATCACTCTTCAGGGAACTTAATTAGCGACCAAACAGTCAGAAACCGCTTGCATGAAGTGAACCTTCATTCCCGAAGACCGCTACGGGTACCACCTATAGCAATGCACAATCGTAGGATTCGATATCAATGGGCTCTTGAACACAGAAATTGGGCAGAAGAACAATGGCGTTTCGTGTGCTTTTCTGATGAGTCTCGTTTTGGTATGAGACCGGATACAAGACGTATACGACACTGGAGAACTCCTGGACGCCAACAGCGATTAAAATCCTGCCAGGAAGTCCATCCTTATAGTGGTGGAACCATCATGGTATGGGCGGGTATTTAGATCGGCGGAAGAACTGAGTTGATTTGGATCAGAGGCAACCTCAACGCTCAAATTTATGCTGAGACGATTGTATCAGACGTCATCGTTCCTCTACAAGTGCAAATCGGTCCCTTATTTCAGTTAATGCATGATAATGCACGACCGCACACCGCAAGAGTTGTAAGACAGACTCTCGCCGCAGCTAACATCAATGTCCTGCCCTGGCCTGCTCAGTCGCCAGACTTGAACCCGATTGAGCATGCATGGGATATGCTACAGAGAAGAGCTCTGCCGAATATGGAGGGTATCCAGTCGCAAGAAGACCTTTTTTTGTTGTTGCAACGAACATGGGCGGCCATTCCACAGCGTGATTTGGATGAACTCATTTTGAGTATGCCAAACCGATGTTCTTGTGTTGTTAGTGTTCGCGGTAGAAATACGGATTATTAATTGTTTAAGTTACCCAATAAAATTTTAGAGAAAACTGTTATTTCAGTCTTTTTTTCGAACTTTTGTGTTAGTGGTTCAAATGTCAAAAATCCCTTTATTAGGAAAATGGCAAATTTCTTTATTAATGCAAAGGTGACTTGGTTTATCGTTACTGTGACAAACGAAAACACTTTATTTGATGAATCCTTAAAGAAAATTTTAATTAATATCAATAAGGAGAAAAGTTATTGCAAAAATATATGTTGATCCCTAGACACTTTTGATGTGTGTATTTTTGTATTTTTCTGTCGCTATCGCAAAGACAATAGAGTCTGTGCGGAAAGAGAAAGGGCGTGGCGAAAAACGGAACTAACATTAAGATTTTTATTTGGCAATCAAACCCAGCAATCTGTAAACCGTCAAAGTTTTGTATTGATACGGATTTGTTTGTTGTTGTGATTTCTTGCGGTTTTTTGTATTTAATCATGTCTAAAAGGGGTAAAACCTTACAAATACGGTAGAAAAGCACTACAGCGCCCTCCAATCTAAATCCCATTCTCTTTCCGCACAGACTCTAGCTGCATCGACTATATTATTATGCTACTCAGAGCAGCCGTAAAGCTATAATTTTAATTGTTTTCTAGGAGCGGCGGTTATACTTAAAACAGAGGTAATCGTAATGAAGAAGATTTCAAATCAAAGAGAGCATGCAATCGCCAAGTGCTTTCCGCTACATTAATCGCTAATTGACGCGAGTGCTGGGGTGGGGTGGCAGAGTGGAGGGGGTATAAGTCTTTCGTTTTGACGGCTTTCATTTTAATAACGTCCCATTTCGCGGTGCGATGAGCACGACACGAGAGGCGCCGGTGGTAGCTTGTATTATAAAGTTTCTGCGAATAAACTTTAGAGAATTGATGCGGTGAGAGAAAATCAGCGATCATAACAGGCGGAGCATGGAATTAATATTAGTTCGTGTGCTCTTTTGGGTTACGGAAGAACGGAGATGCTAGAAAACGGTTTTTTTTGTTGAAGTTCTTGCGTTTTAGGGAAGGCAAAGGGAACAATGCCCATACTGCCTGGTCTTTAATTAAATTAATCTTCTTTTTGTTTTTACATTAGAATGTCGGTGTGACGCATTCTAATGTTTCTTGGAGTGTTTGGCACGAAATGTATCGAGTTGGCTTTTTCTATAAGCTTCTGTGAGGTAGTCAACACTACAATAAAATTCTCACGTCCACTTGACCGGAATAGCGTATATTTTAACGATTCCACTAATTCTTCAGTTACGCAGACAGTTGTTACACAAAACCACACCAATTTTATTTCACAATATCCACTATGAACGAATTTAAGAATAATTAAAATAAGACGCCAACTGCACTCGATGAAATCCCGCCAAAAACCCCTATTTTTTTTAATTTAAAAAAGCTTTGGTTGATTATATACAATACTAGCTGTGCCTCGCGATGTTATCTGCGGTTTATTGACGACCTCCGTGGTCGAGTGGTTTGTACGCCGGGTTTCATGGTGTCGCCAACTCGAGAGGTCCCTCCCGGGTTCGAATCCCGGGGGGGGTAGATGTTTGTGTGATGAATACGAGCATTTGTACTCCAGTCATGGATGTTTAATATGTATTTCTATATAATATACTGTATATGTATTCTATCCGTTGCCCTAGTATCCCATAACACAAGCCTTACAGTGCTTACTTTGGGGCTAGGCTAATTGTTGTGAGTGTTGGAAATATTTTTTAATTTATTATTAGGGATATTTTCCCGCAGTAAAACGTAGCCTAATGTTAATCCAGGTTGTTAGCTAACTCCATGCCAAATTTTATTAAAATCGCTCCAGTCGTTCAGACGTGAAGAAGTAACAAACATACGCACTCACAAATTTTCGCCTTAAAATATTAGTGTAAAAGACACAGTCACTATTTGCAACTTCACTTTTATAATGGTTACTTTGCTTAGTTATAAGGACTAAATGACTAAAACACCAGAATATTAGCAATCCACGAGAAAGATTTAATTTAAAACTACTCACAATATGTTATTATTATTTAAACTAGCGGTTACCCACGACTTTGTGCGCGTTAACTATATTTTTTAAACACTTTTCGGGGATAAAAGTATCCAATGTCTCATTCCACGATAAAAGCTTTCTGTGTGTAAAATTTCATCCAAATTAGTTCAGCCAACTAGCGGTTTCCCACGACTTCGTGCGCGTTAAATAATCTTTTAATCCCTCAGCAACTAACACTTTTCGGGGATAAAAGTATCCAATGTCTCTTTCCACGATATAAGCTATCTGTATGTAAAATTTTATCCAAATTAGTTCAGCCGTTTCTGCATGGGTGATAATTCGTTTTTGCGTCATTGCGTGACAAACATACAAACTTTCACATTTAGATATAATGTTATTAGAATTAATATGAAACGGAACTTTTTTGGTTTAACTTTTGTCTAAGTTAATTCTGTCTTTTCACCCCTGAAACTCATCTAAGAAAAAGTTCCCAAAACTTAATTCAACACAAAGAGCTTCTCTCTAAAAGCATACCAACGATTCTAGACTGCTAAATACCCCAGTAGGTAAAAGCTCCAGTACAAACTTTAGTCTCCCTAGTGGCAAAATTCACAGCACTTATTTAGTCTGAGCAGTACCGACAAGTTTTTAAATTCAATTCGAAGTAATATAATGTAGTTAAAACTTAAGACAATTTCTACATCAGCAGCATTTTTTTGTCTCAAAAAGACTGCAAATAACAAATATTAATGTATCTATATATATAAAACTCAAAGGTGACGGACTGACATAGTGATCTATCAACGCACAGCCCAAACCACTGGACGGATCGAGCTAAAATTTGGCATGCAGGTAGATATTATGACGTAGGCATCCGCTAAGAAAGGATTTTGATCAATTCTATCCCCAAGGGGATAAAATAGGGAATGAAAGTTTGTATGAAACTTTGTCAATTTTAAACCGATCGGGCTGAGACTTTGCATGCAGGTATAAGAAGAATCATAGATGAATGTCATTGTGTATAATACAAGCCTGAGAACAAAAACTGTAGTCTACACTTCAGCTCTACACGGAGGCGAAGCGAGGGCGGGCCGCTAGTATATATATAATATATTAATGCTGGTGTGATGTTTTGTCAATGAGTAGGGGTTTTTTAGAAATTAAAATTAAATAAATTTGAATTTTTATAAAATCTCTCCAAGAATTGAACAATATGTAAAAGTTTGTCGGAATATTTAATAATGTTTACAAATATAAGAGAAAAACCGGACAAGTTCGAGTCGATCTCTAGACCAAGGGCTCCTTATAAATCTGTATACAGATCCGCAGCATAAATGGTCGTATCTTTTTTTATGTCACAACTTTAAGAAACCGTAGATTTGAGTAAATGGCTTAGATTTCAACCCGATACCTCCACGCGTTCATAAGATAAAGGGTCTTGACATACAGACAGACAGGTAAACGGCTGTAACTTTATTAACCTAGAAGTTTGATTTTATCACAGCTTAAAGGGATTTCAGACCTGAGTATATAGTTTAAATTTCAAGTCGGATACCTCTACGCGTTCCCGAGGTTATGGGTCTTGACAGACAAATAAACGGACAAGAAAGTGATCCTATAAGGGTTTCGCGTTTTTCTTTTTGAAGTACGGATCGCAAAAAAGTAACTAAGGATAAAGGACACCCGGCATTTTGTGCCAAAGTTGTAATTTTTTTTATTTTTTTTATCTGTGTTTCATAATTGGATAACGTAGTCTGGCAATATTTGTCATCAGCAGCTAGCTGTCAATGTCAAATACGTAGGTTTGTCAATATAACCTCTATATGTAGCCGGGTCGTCAAGAGACAGCAGAGAACATTCACAATCACTTTACGCGGGAGCGGATGCAAAATGCGAATGATTTTTTTGTTTGTATTTTAGGATTGTCAAATTGACATTTGGTTTTTTATTTAGAAAAAGTTTCTGTCCCGTGAAGATTTAGGGTTTCCATATCAAAAAATATTAATTATTATATAACTTCTTTCCACGATTCACTAAAAATAAGACAAAAGTAGTTTTATGTAGCACATAATTTTGGCTTTATTTTGAGACCAAATTCAATTGTATACAAGTTTAGCATTTTTTCTATGAAAAGTGCCGGGTCTCCTTTAAAAGTCAAATGCTTAAGTCAATATCCCGCGATTCCCTAAGACTGCACCCCCAACCAGGATGCAGTTTAATTACTGCACTCGTTTGAGGGAGGCAATCAAATTAAATGTACCCATTGCGATCTTAACTAATTTCAAGAGAGGCCGAAGTTTCACTATAAGTACTGCAAGAAATTAACGAAAAGTTCAATTCGGCGTTTTTTTAATTCCAAAGGTTATTACTGTTATTTCTTGAATGAAATTAGAGAGAAATTGCTTTAATAAGGCTGCCCTAGAAGATGTCTGTCAAAATGAAACCCTATTGCTGTCACTCTGTCTGTCTGTTCGTATATTACGGGTCTCGTGATAGTAAAAGGAATGAGTTACAGAACTAAAAATTTTGTATTATTATGGGCGGATTTTATATTATGTAGAATGCTGGCGCAAGTGGTTAGCGCGTTCGGCTGCGATCGTTGAAGGTAAGTAACGCTCGCAGTGGTCGGTCATTGGATGGGTGACCAAAAATTTACTATTTCGAGCTCCTCCGTGCTTCGGAAGGCACGTTAAGCCGTTGGTCCCGGCTGCATCTGCAGTCGTTAGCACCCGCCAATTTGCACTGGGCCCGCGTGGTGGGTCATGACCCAATCTCCCTATTTCATCCATAGGGAAGGCCTGTGCCCCAGCAGTGGGGACATTAATAGGCTGATGATGATGATAGACTATGTTGGCCGCTTACTAAAACAAAGACCATATGCTTTCTTGTTTTTTCTATAACAAAATATTATTATATATATGTTCAACTCAAAAAAAATATCAGCTTAAGTTCATCCTTCAATGCTTAATTGAGGACCTCCGTGGCCGAGTGGTATGTACGCCAGGTTTTATGGTATCGCCAACTCGAGAGGTCCCGGGTTCGAATCCCGGGGGCAAGTGTTTGTGTGGCGAATACGAGCATTTGTACTCCAGTCAAGGATGTTTAATATGTATTTTCTATATAAATATATTTATATATGTATCAGTATATGTATTCTATCCGTTACCCTAGTATCCCATAACACAAGCCTACAGTGCTCACTTTGGGGCTACGCTAATTGGTGTGTGTTTAAAGAAATATAATTATTACTATATTTAGAGTTCCGAGATAACAAAGAACACGTAAACGTCAGCAGCTTAATCCAAATCTCAACTTAAAACCGACGACAATTTATAAGTCATGGGTAATTTTATAAAATTTTTGGTTGGATTACTGCAGCTATCAAATTTACCCACAAAATTTTTAAATCTCAAAACCGAATAGTTTTCTTTATGTTCTTGCTAAACGAAAATAAAACAAACAAAATATTATACAAAGCGTACATTTGAAACATTATAAAGTAAAATTGCAATAAATCACAAACATGCCAGTTCAGCCAGCATGAGTTTTCCCTTAAAAGATTTCTCATAACGTCGACTAGACAAATACCAATGCAGAAAACAAAAAAGAAAACACAAGGTTGAAATATACGCACAGAAAAAAATTGGCGGTATCAATTGCAGTAGACTCGAGGGGGCTTTGATTTATGGGACCCGGGATTAAAATGTTAAAACCGAGACTAGTAGGGTGAGCGTATAGTCACAGGAGGAGCGGGAGATAGCACCGACAACTTGTTCTGTTGACAGTAGTAGCGTAAATTACTAATTATGTGCCTACCTAATATTATGTCAATAACTTTTTTTTTTTTTTTTTTACACTCACACCAATTAGCTTAGCCCCAAAGTAAGCACTATAAGGCTTGTGTTATGGGATGCTAGGGTAACGGACAGAATACATATACTGTACATATATAAGTATATTTATATAAATACATATTAAACATCCATGACTGGAGTACAAATGCACGTATTCATCACACAAACATCTGCCCCCACCGGGATTCGAACCCGGGACCTCTCGAGTCGGCGATAGCCATGAAACCCGGCGTACAAACCACTCGGCCACGGAGGTCGTCAAACTCCTTTTCTACTTTTGTTTATTTATTGAGATTGTAAGTGATGTTAAACGCTTTTTACTCTTAAGCTGCACGTCTTTGATGTTCTACAGAATGTAGAATTATGAAATTGAAATGACTGAATATACAGATTTATTTGCTTAATTTTAATAATTAATTTCATTACTTGCGTGTGACTTCATTTTAGGCTCCGCCAATACCAAGCGTTTTGGGTCACGTGACAATAGATAAGAAAACTATTATCTTTTTCGTAGGTTTTTAGTAAAATTATGAATATTTTTGTGTAAAAATAGTAAAAACCCCTGCCAATATTCATTCTAAACACAGATGCTAACAATTGGCACTTTATTTTTAATACTGTCAAATACCCTATTTGATAAGTATAATTCTGAATTGGCAATGTAAGTATAAAAACGCTTTCTTTTAGTTCGCACAGTGACATCACCCTAAAGTTAACAGAGAGAGGCGTTAATACAGGGTGCGCTTAAATAGATCACCGGCTTTACATCCGGACACGCCGGTTCAACTCTGTTTATTAAGTAAATTGCGTGTTACAATATTGAGTGGGCATCGCACCTTATTCTCTTTAGTTATAATGAAGTTCATTTCGAATACCTTTCACAGTTATTGGAAGGTTTTTCTTTGTGATCTATCTGTTCAATAATATGGCGTTTTTGCGTTTAACAAATTAATGTTTTTTTTTTCGATGATTGATGATTTCGATAACTGCGCTAAAACTAATTACATCACAAGTGCACTACAATCTAAATTATAATACAAACACGACATATACAAAACAGCAGCAATACGACAGTGAACCAGACATTATATATATCACACCATTCCACATCACCGCAACAATATTTTATATAGTTTTTAGAAACATATTTTTTATATTAGATATTAAAGATTTTTTTGTAAACTTAGGTTCTTTTCTAAGCCACACCATTTCATTGTATATAATCGGCACCAAGTATCTATTTAATCTCTTACCATAGCAGTTTTTATATCTTTGTGTATGTATAATATGTGTCATATATATATATATATATATTCCTCTTTAATAACTTATCAATGAACTAGAAGACATTTTTTGATATATGTAGTATAATGCGATTCAACTAAGAATAGGATCGAATGGGCGCCATTTTGTGATGTCAAAGCTGTCAATTGAAACAAAATAGGTAGAGTGAGTAATAAAAGCTTTTCTTCGATAAAACTTATTTACTAAGATTAAGTGAGAAAAAACATCAGGTTCTTTTTAAATAAAACTTATTTACTAAGATTAAATGAGAAAAAACATCAGATTATAATTAATAAAATTTATTTACTAAGATTGAGAAAAAAAACCACCGATTTTTAACAACATTTATGACTGTGAGTAAAAATATTAATCGGAATCTAGCTCTTCAATTCCGCTCAGCTCTGAATAACTACCGGAGTTGGCATCATCGTAATGTTTGTTTACAAATGTTTGGATTTTTTATTCTAGAATTAGCTGAGTGCTAAAAAAGAGTTCCAAGATTTTTTGCAAACCGTACTTTTCAAGCGTCATTTTGACAGATGGAGGTCATTGGCTTTCCTATTCATAATTGAATCGCATTATATGTAATGCATGTTGGTGATGTGTATCAGCTGACTCTTGTGTTTGTTCTAAAACTGCTAGTTAAATAAACTTCTGCTTTTGGCGTTGCCATAGTAGGGTAAAAGTACAAACACTTTTAATCCTAATAAAGACGATACGATTTATGGATGCTTAAGAAGCCAAATTCTATTCTAACTACTACGCAATAAGAATTATATTCGGTCGACTCCCATCTCATCGTAGTAATGTCCACCCAGAGTTTGCTAAATTAATATCGAATCCTTGGAGACTATAATATTGTATCTAATTAAATGAGGCCATGAGCAAAGCCAGGAAGCTGATATTTTCATTACCGCTACATTAAGTATGCGGCCCGCGTGGCCAGCATTAGTATGTCACCTCCCCCCGCAAGGGGGAGCCAATCAAGGGATGCGGTTGAGATGCTGAGTACTTCAGCGTTTTATATTCAGTGCGCGATCGTAATGTAATATTGCTTTCTTGGTTTTGTATGTCCACGGCGTAGTTGTCAGCGAGTTACGTCAGGAGGTTAAGCTACTCTCAGACAACTTATTCTTAATTAAGTAATACCTATTTTTGGATTCTTGGAAGCTACCCATAGCAACACCGCTGACACGCCCAGGAGGGGAGTAGGCATACATAGCTTCTCTGTCGCACTGGACATAAAAATTGGGCATATTCACGATATATGTGTGCACGATTTGGCGGTGTATTGTGTCATTGTTTATGTTTGAGTGTTATAGCTACAGCTTTGTTTCTTAAGCATGTACATGAGGAGCTCGATGGCGCAAGTGTTTAGCGCGTTCGGCTGCGATCGTTGAAGTTAAGCAACTTTCGCAGTGGTCGATCATTGGATGGGTGACCAAAAAATTTACTATTTCGAGCCCTCCGTGCTTCGGAAGGCACGTTAAGCCGTTGGTCCCGGCTGCATCTGCAGTCGTTAGCACCCGCCAATCTGCACTGGGCCCGCGTGGTGGGTCATGGCCTAATCTCCCTATTCCATCCATAGGGAAGGCCTGTGCCCCAGCAGTGGGGACATTAAATCCCCTCTCCACGCCGCAACTGAATGATTTAGATAGTACTATGTCACTATAGCTTCCGTGCTGCTCTATGAAGCTACCAGAATAAGGGAGAGGAGTGGTATCAAACTGCATTCATATTTGATGACGCATCTGTGAAATTGCGGTACCAATAGTTCGTTTCTGAACGAACGCCGGTCTCTAGAGAGGTGGCCGTCTTGTCACGGATGACAGTTTATGGTTTTATCATTATATTTTATTTTATTCAGGCCAAAAAACTGGGGTACAATTCTCATTAAACAAATAGTATTGTAACTAGCAAACCAGTGAACCAAATGTTCACCAAAGAAAAAATAATAATTGAGAACTTCGGAGATTTTGTGTGGTTTCGTTTGAAATAGATATCACGTGATTTCTCGAAAACCGGAAGTGCTACGTTACTCAAATCCGGATTGTAGTCTTATCAGACTATTCTTAACTTATAACTTAAACATTCTCTATATCTATCTATTACGGTTTGGCCGCTGAAACAGCACCACGGACGGACGGACGGACTTGTCTAATAGATAAGAGATACAGGGGTGACACCTTCAATTATTGTACGACCAACTTCATTATCCACTAATTAGAACAAAATACAAATTTTTGCGCTTAAGATGTTCTATTAATACAGTAGGTACCAAGAAATTAACAGAATATAAAGTTAGTAACTGAAAATAATAACATGACCTATCAATCAAACCACTGCACGGTTCCCAACTTAGGGGTTTTGTCGCCAGATTTAGGGGCTAGAAGGGTTCAAACGGACTTTTTTAGGGGCTGGAATTTTTGGGGGTTCTTTTAGGGGCTTTTAACAAAACTTGCAATTAAATCGAAAAACAAAGCGTGTGTTTTCTTTCAGTTTTTGCGTAGAATGGAACGCACCACGATATGAAACGACTGAACTGACAGTGTGGCAGATTGTTTCCTAAGGCTGTATGGACTAAAGTTCTTTGCCTTCCACCAATCAAAACAGCTAAATATGATTTAACAGCCTGTCAGCTCATTTTCGTTTGATTTTCCATTCGGAAAATGTATGTATTCAATAAAATAATTTACTGTAACTAAATATACGTAACGTTTTAATTTATCAGCAACGAAAGAATTTAGGTAATAAGATAAGTAGGTACATATAAATTTCTATATTTAGGGGATTTTAGGGGAATTTAAAAAATACTTAGGGTAAAATTTTGGTAAGGGTTGGTAACACTGAACCACTGTGCTAAAGTAGTTAAATGGTTGACGTGTGACAGAAGGCGCGCTCATGACTCCTTGCTCGGTGAACGTTATTTTAAATCGAGTATCATCTTGTGATTGTGAACTATATTGTGCAGCAGCAATTACTTAAAACCATCAAGGATTCATATTCAAACCACTGTTCTGTTTATTTCGTTGAATGACCATTTCCTCGCTCGCCAATCCACGCCATTGATAAACGTGAACAAACTACTGATTTCGGCCATGTTCCTACACATTTATTTCATTCAACATTTCAAAGATAAACATTCTTGTAATCATAAATGAGAGGAAATGTGTTACATAAATACTTATCATCATCTGAGCTCCTCCGTATTTCTAAAAGGACGTTAAGCCGTTGTTTCTGAGTGTATCTACAGTCGTTAGCACCCACCAGAGCAACCAGAACCCCAAGATCCTTAATCCTTATGTACATCATGGAAGGAGCTACTTAGTTTTCATAGAAATTTTGACGATGCAATAGAATAGGGATGATGAGTAATTTTTTGACGTGACAACGTCTTAAATTAGGTTGCGGCTGGGAGTCACTTATGAAAAAGTGTAACGCTCGGTAACGTTACGATGAGTCTCTCGTGTTAAGTTTAAGTTTACATGTACAATGTTTTAGTAAACAAAATATATTTCTATAGTTAAAATTTGTGCAATTCTTATTTTCATTCAATTCCTTGTTCCTATTGTGCAATTTAATTATATTCATATCAATAAATATTCTACCGAGAAAAAGACGTTGTCACGTAAAATCTTCGCCCGTAAAACCGACTTTACAGGCAACCATTTTTTTTTCTTCGTCTATCAGGTAGATTATCAAAAAGTATTGGACACGTATTTTTTCTTTTTTCACATAATATCAACATTGCAGAGATATATTGATTTGAAAAGTCGCATGACGTCACGTTTGAGTACACTTTTAAGTGAAAATTCACTCAAAAGTGACGTCACCAGCCCCTACTCCCAAACTTTGACGCGCTATAACTTTGTCATTTTTTGGTTGATTGCCCAAAGAAAAACTACGTGTCCATTATTTTTTGATCATCTAACTGACGGACTAAATAGTGTTTCGTTTACTGTACCCCGTCATCACCCCTATTACGTGCTTGGGCTTCCGTGCGCATACGCAGCGAGCGTGGTGGATCATAAGTCATGACCCAATCTGACCATCCATAGTAAAGGCACCTGCCCCTTCAGTGGGGCAGTGCTACATTAATAGGCTGATGAGTATTCTTGGAATCAATCTTCTCACCATGCTGACCTGCAAGTTGCTTCTCCACGCCTCTTCCAAAGTATCTCGGGTTGCAGGAGGGAGGGAATACGTGTGTGGGCAAAGCATTCCATTTGCGGATAGTATGAGCGGTAGACCTATCTATATATTTATTTAAATTGTTTTTTTATTTGTTCCTTAGGTTTTCACGCACATCACTCATTAAATAAAACTAGTTTTTACGGGTTAATGCACGAAACTTTATTTAGATAGAAAGCCTCTCTTGAGTTTGTTTCGCCGGTTCTTCTCAGGAAGGTCTCCCAATTTTGGAACCGGTGGTAGTTTACGGTAGTTAGGGTCAAATAAATAAATAAACTCAAAATTACAAACAAGAATTTTAAATAAAATACTTTATTAAGTAAATTAAATAATAAATTCATACATAGACAATAAAATTTTAAAAATCTTGCAATGAAATAACCGAACGCTCAATATAAGTCTTTCGAAGGTAGCTCGACAATTTTAAATAAAAAATCATTATTCTGACGATGCAGACCTGAAAAGGCTGCGAAACGTCAATAAATAAATAAAGTTTCATGCATTAACCCGTAAAAACTAGTTTTATTTGTTTTTTTAGTGCTTTCTAAAGCAGACGAGCAGAGAGGCCACGTGTGAAGTTAAGTGGTTACCGTCGATTATCAGCAATGTCAGTGACACAGCAATGCCTTTCATAGAACACTCTTTTAAGCCTCGTTTGGTGAGGATCACGCTATAGCAGTGAGGCGATTTTCACATTGTTCCGCACTACGCGTGTGGTTGTAGCAGAGCAGATTTGCATCATCATGCAGATTTCGTCGTACTACCGCGTATTTCTCTGCATGTAAGCGCGCGATCTGCAACACTGCTCGTGCAACAATACGCACTCCCGCGCTACATTGCATGAGTGGTACACGTGGTGGGGAGCTTATTCAATAACGTTATTGTCTATGGAAGAAAAGAACTCTGGAAACGAACAGTGCTATGTGTCCAGGCCAGCTATGAGCCTTAGTAGTTTATGCAAATATCGAACGCAGCTAAAGCGCGCGCCATGATGATATTTTAATAAACCGCCTTTTGTACCACTCACATTTTCCTAACCTGAGAAAGCTGTGTCAATCATTATATCTGACTTGATAAGGTATTTGACAAGTTGTAGAAAACGATCTCAGGTTATTGACTAATGTTTATGGAGTCCGTGAAAAGTGGATATTCATCATTCTGTTGTGTATTTCAGTAAAAGTAACCAAATCAAAAACTCCATTTTCAAGTTGCCATGTAAACGTTTCTCTCGACAATATGGCGTCTTACTAGGGTGTGACGTCACACGACTGTTTAAAAACATCAAACGATACAATGTAATGCCATTTTAACCGGAATTTTACTTGCGTGAGACGTCATTTTAGGCTCCGCCAATTCCAAGCGTTTTGGGTCACGTGGCAATAGATAAGAAAACTATTATCTTTTTCATGGTTTTTAGTAAAATTATGGAAATTTTATTTTGTAAAAATATTGAAAACCCCTGTCAATATTCATTTTAAACACAGATGCTAACAATTGGCACTTTATTTTTAATACTGTCAAATACCCTATTATAAATTTAAGTTAAAGAACAGTATTGAGTTTCATTTTGACGCTCCTGTGTGTCCACTACGAGACATATTATGGTGGCCCATGAGGAGAACTAAAATTCACGAAGCAATTAACAGACGAAAATCACACAGTATGTCGTACGTACCCTCTCGCAGGCGATTGGCGCGTGCAGCTGCCGCGCCTGGCCGCGTCCCAGCGCCTCCCTCTTCCGCTGCGCGCTGAACAGCCGTAGCTCCTTGCGTTCCTCGTCTGACAGCGCGTGACAGTATCGCACCTGAAGATCATGGTCCAGTATTGCGTGAGACACACACAAACACACTCATTAGGCGAGATAAATACTTAGGCGGGGACACCAGGAGAGGCGCGGCGAAGATTCTTCGCAGCACTGTGCGCCGCTTCTATCATGATTGCCATGTTTTTGGAGTTTACTCCTTAAGAATCGATTTGCATATATAAGGGGCCCGGTATGAGAAAAATGTGAGGAGTAAAATCTACTGAATAAATGACCTCGTTACGTTTTTGTGCGCAACCTCATCTGCGCACCTTTCACTTTTAGCCATGGCAACGGATAAAAAACATTAAGTTTTCACAAATGTCAATAAAATAAATAAACTAAAAATAGATAAAATCGATGTAAAATTAATAATGAAAACAAATAAATAACAGAATATAGAGAAATGCCGGTAAGTGTCCAGCACTCTGGAATAGTGATTTTCAGTACAGATGGAATTATAATACATATTTACAAAGTGATGACTAGTGTGTGATATTTTTGAAATTGTGTGTTTCTAGAAATACATAATAAAATTTAAGATGAATATCGATGATGTTAGATGATAAAATGTGTGACATGGAACCTATGATAGTCGAAACCATGGGACGATTCCTGAGGTATCTCTACTTGTAACCGGCTTCTTCGGACTTGATTTTGTTTTGTGTCTGTTCAAAGACAATCGTTTTTAGAGTGTAAACTCCGGTCGTGCGTCGGAGCTGATACACACATTTTTTTTTTATAATAAAGGAATAAGGGTTTAACTGAAGTTGTTATCTTCTCAGTATCTATATTCGCTGCGTCTCTCCTGGTGTATGCTGCTCAATTGGGAACAGTAGAGAGAATGAGATGGTGGAGCCAATTCCTATACGAACTATTGGAAACATGATTGGTTGGTCTGCCCAGTTTTACTTTATGTATTTATACTTTATTGCAAAAACAGCAAATGGCGGCAAGGGCGGATCCAGAGGGGGGGTCATGGGGGTCATAAAAGAAAAATATGAGAACGCTGATTAATTATATTAAGATAGTGCTCACGAACCAATCACAGCTTTTCAGTTCATTATCTATCTATGTCCTAACCTAAAATTAGATCGCCCTTCTGGGAAAGTAAAGGTTGGGGGGGATGAACTAAGTTTTGGTCAAGTTATGAGCATTTGCTCACACATAACTGTGGCGCGCCTGCCCCGGCCACAAGGCCCTTCTAATCACTTTCAGTGTTCTGTGGTTATCAGCACCCAACAATTCGTTCTAAATGCTGATGATACTAAACAAAAATATCAGGTTAAATCAACTCGCCAATTATTACCACGTACGTTGGAGATCTCACCAGGAAAAGTATCTACTTTCCATAATTCAGAATACGGCAATCAATTCACACTGTTGTATAGTGTTGTGTTCCTACAATGGGAAAAGGTTCCAAATATCCACGGGGTAGGAGAGAAAATCAATATAGAAATATAGGCAATGCCCTAGCAGGAGTGATACCCTAGCAGTCAGACCCGTCTTTCCCAGTGGGCACTTTGGGTAAGTGCCCAGGGCCCTGAGATCGATAGGTGGGCACCTCAGATCACAAATATAAAGTCCCTAGTACTTGTTAGATCACCAAACGGGGGTCATAGGGGTCCCATTATCCTAATATGCCCAGGGCCTCCAATAGGTCAAAGACGGCACTGCTAGCATTTATTAAGTTTTGGTCCCTCATCACTAAGCGCAAAACAGCTCAGCTCCGTGCTTCGGAAGGCACGTTAAGCCGTTGGTCCCGGTTGCATCTGAAGTCGTTAGCACCCACCAATCCGCACTGGGCCCGCGTGGTGGGTCTGAGCCCAATCTCTCTATTCCATCCGTAGGGAAGGCCTGTGCCCCAGCAGTGGGGACATTAATAGGCTGATGATGATCACTAAGCGCCAGATTCTTGTACCTCACTTTTTCACACAGTAACGTACCTCATTGTCCTGAGGGGGTAGCTGCTGAAGAAGCTGCTTGAGCCGGTACCTCTCGCCCACGCTGTTCACGTACGGAACCTTGTCCTCAGGCAGCGCAGAGAAGTACAGGTGCACCTGGAATATTATGAAAAGTAATGCTTTTTATACAGCTCAACGCATACAGAAAATATAACTAAAAAAAATCCACTCGGACCAGGCGGCAGACGGGACTCGAACCCGCACCCTTCGCAATCCGGGCGAATGCACTGACCATTTATGCTACCGCGGCCCTCACGGACCGCGTCGAAATTCCTCTAGCCATTCTTAAGCTGCAAGGCAGCGCCATCTCTTCGCATTGTAGGTAACCCACAATGTCAAATGAATACTTTTACAAGTATTAAACATTTGAAAGAAGAAATAGCAATTATAATTATAATTTTATTTTTTTTAAAGCATGTAATTGCTTGATGTTTACATTCATTTGACATTATGGGTTACCTATAATGCGAAGAGATGGCGCTGCCTTGCAGCTTAAGAATGGCTATAGCATAATTGGTCTGTGCATTCGCCCGGATTGCGAAGGGTTCGAGTCCCGTCTGCTCCCTGGTCCGTGTGGAATATTTTCTAGTTATATTATCTTTAGAATTAAACATCAAGCCGTTACATGCTTTAAAAAAATAAAAATTATAACTCAACGCATTTTTGAAGGTGTCGTGTGTGTCGTCGGACGTAAATGGAAAAATCCTATGGAAAGCATGAAACGGATATGTGTCACGGACGTCACACGGCTATATACATATACTAACTGACCCAGCGAACTTCGTACCGCCCTAAAAAATAGGGGTTGTCCAGCGGACAAAATTGTGAATCTAAACCATTCTCAGATCCCCTTGAACACACACAAAAAATTTCATCAAAATCGGTCCAGTCGTTTAAGAGAAGTTCAGTGACATACACACTCACAGAAGAATTATATATATAAAGATATACATGTCTGTGTGTCTGGGATGCGTGCACAGCTCTTCCCCCCGACGAGTATAATGGACAGCTCAGCACAGCAAAGTAGATAGTGAATCGTTGGAGTCTTGTGTAACACAATAATCTACAGAATTATGTCCCGTCTGCCTCTAACTAACCAATATATAGACATGGGGCGAACGGGAATAGGGGTTAAAGGGAATGGGGGCGAACGATACGGGACTTAGCCGGACTTCAGTATAACCTCTAATTAGTGACCGGTCATAATGTTTTGATATATGGTCATATGTGACGATCATTGTGATTTATGACACAGGAACCAGTTTTTGGGATTATGTTCCTTATAAATTAAATTGATGAGGATGATAAGTATACGTATAGATGATATATAAACAGATATAGATTTAATGAATCATTAATGTACAATCTTTGTGATTTATAACATAGCAGAGTTTTTGGGAATTGTGTGACTTATAAATTAATTTGATGAGGATATTAAACGAAAAGATGTCGTATAACAAGGTATAGATTTAATGAAGCATTAATGGAGCACATTAGTGGAATTTTTTTCATTGGTTGATTAATTGTCATTTAACTTTTAATTTCTATATTAATCAAGTTAAGGTAGGAACAGAGGAGAATTCTCAGGCTTAATAAAATATAAGATTATTAGTAGCTTTGTGTTTTTGGGGAGTGTTCAGCGCATAAGAAATTCGGCGATGAATCGTAAAATATTCAAACAGAATTATAACAATACTAGCAAACCAGTGAACCAAATGTTCACCATAAAAAAAAATGTATTTAATTAATTGAGAACTTCGGAGATTTTGTGTGGTTTCGTTTGAAATAGAAATCACGTGATTTCTCGAAAACCGGAAGTGCTACGTTAATCACATCCGGTTTGTAGTCTTATCAGACTATTCTTAACTTATAACTTAAACATTCTCTATATCTATCTCTTACGGTTTGGCCGCTGAAACAGCACCACGGATGGACGGACGGACGGACTTGTCTAATAGATAAGAGATTCTCAGGATTCACTAGTTGCACTTATAATATTAAATTAACTTATTCTCAGTTCAAGACAGTGACATATATTATATGCTAACCGATGTTTTAGTTTCTCTACTTTCAAAGTACTTGAACAGCCTAAACTGTTATTTTCTTGAGTTTATTAATTTATTTTATCCAAATTAATAAGTATTACTTAATCCCACCATTCAAAAATATGTTCTCCTAATCACAGATTTTATTAGTAAATAAATTAAGTTATCTGTACCCGTAATTAACTCAAACTTTTTCAGCTTCATTTATTTGAGAACTTTCGTTTTTATTAATGATAACATTAAATTTAGTCAGTCAAAAAGAAAAAAAAATCCTTTTAATTACCCATTTACTTTTTAACGAAGCATTCGTTAATATATTACAACATTGATTCTCACAAACTCCACCTATGGCATTTTAACACTAATAAAATATTCCATCTCCCAGCTATAAAAGTGAACGTTGCTCCATAAATTAAACGACTGCAATAAACAGGCAGTCCCTATAGTGCGTATTTATTAAATATAATAAAGGGAGACTTAATGAAAGAGAAACGTGATAGTAATATCTTATGAATGACGCGATGACTACAACTATGGATTTAGAAAACATCCTTGTGGCATACTTTGTATAATTACTATATATGGTATCTTGAAGTAGGCAGCCATGTTACGAATGTTTCAACTTCTTCATTTTAATTAAAGTGTCGCGAAACAAACTTCATAGCAGAGCTAATTTTCGTTAATTATACAAAGAACTTTTTCTGTAAAAAACCTCGAAGAAACTTGGACGTGATTCGAAGAATTATTGCTTCAAAAATTTATTTAAAGTTAAACGCTCCGAGCTGAAACGTAATATTAAACAGGATTTCATAAACTTTTTTCATTTTTACAGAGTCACATTTCTTCCTCGGCGACGGCCATTAAAACGGCATTGAAGCACCGAAAATCCGCTAAAAGGCACCCCGACTCTTTAATGCCACTCACAAAATACTCACAAAAGATATCATACTCCTGGGGTGCCTCGTGCCCTGGAGGGCCGTTTTAATTTTTTGCTCGGATGCCTCCAAGAACTTTAATACTTTATTTCCGAGTGTAATTATAAATGCCATCTTCTATTTGGTATTCAAAGTGGTCGAGCATTGTTGGTTCATTCCTTAAAAGTAAATAAATCGCGGAATTCCGTCGCGCGGGGCGATGCAACGATGCTGCGCGAGTGTTTCGAATTCTATGTTTAATGTTTATGTAATTTCAAGAACGACTTCCTTTAATTAATTTGGTTTCATAGTATATTTGTCTTTGTTTAACATCGTGGTCTATCAAGGTAACCACGCAATTTATTTTTTTGCAAATTCAATTCCTTTTTTATTACACGTTATTCATTAACAATTTTTGGTAATTATTACATACAACATTAGCGCGTTGCAAGTCTACTTACAAAGTTTCCAAAATAGATTTTTGTTTGATATACTCTCATTATTTGTACGGAAGATTCGTAGAGATTCGGAGAGTGTATGGAAGAGAAATTAAATCGGTTTATATAAGTAACATTAAAAGTTGCTAAAAAATAAAAATTATATTTGTACAGGATAAATTCAGGATGAAAGGAGCATAATTCATAAATGAAAAAGTGATGAGCAATTAAATCAGGTAGCAATAAAAACAACGTAAAATGGAGGATAGTACTAGCAATTTCGAAGGTAATAAACGACACAATATTACATTATTACCTATTAAAGTGCACAGGTACGTCAAAAAGTTCAGTATCTCATGAATTCAAAATCTAACAGTGATAAATGTTCTGTGCTCCCACAAAAAAAAAAACCTTTTGAGTAATGGCCACCGCAACGAAACCCGAAAACGTCGGTAATGCACAAATAATTATGGACAGACCGACAAATGATACGCACAACTGAGATTAAGACGAAATAAGTTCAAAACTGTAATTTCCTCACCGGTTATTATGAAATATGACGACGTTTATGGGGTTCGAAGATAATTCGCCTATTCTTAGACAATTTCGTAATTTATGTTTTGTGTCACATGGTCTATTACAGTAACTTTGTTATTACCATTCCATGGGATGAAACACACGCACTGCAATTTATTTAATAAAGTTTCTTAAAAATCCTATCACCAAGTCAAGCGTGAGGGCAATCAAAATTTTTTTTATGATGAGGAATAACATGGGTTTGGATTTTTAAGAAATCCTTATAATATATGAGTATAATAAATATGAGAGCAATCCTGATTGTCTGTAAGGTATTCAAATTTACATCACCTTTTGAAAAATTGGTATGGAATTATAAAAGATCTTGAAGGGTTATATTATCAATGGTGTCGATTCTGCCATGATTCTGTAAATCTAAACCTAAATTTGACAACAGTGCATCTTTGTCATTCTTTATACAGAATGAAAAGGAAAGGGTGATGTTAAATTTAGTTTTAAGTTTAGAGAATCATGCTAGAATCATCACCTATAAGTCGCTAAAACAAAACTTCTTGAAAACCAATTTATTCTATGCACGAGAAGTTCGGAACGTTCGGGTGAATAATTTCATATTGTGCATTCAGTCACCGGTGGTGGACTACCTCAAAGTTACGAGATTACGTAAGGTTTTGGGTTGAAGGGTTAAAATTTTATATGCATTCTCTATAAAAGACACGTTATATCGATTAAGCCCTGAAACGGCAGAATGTATGAAACTTTGGTATGTACTTGCGACATTAGTAAGATTGAACATGGTAGAGAACCTCAGAACCTTTATCTGAATGTTGGCGACAATTTGTCTTTGTTTTCCATTCATCCACATAAGTACCCACTGAAGGGAGTAACAAAACGGCTTTCAGCAAAATCGAAAAGCCTTCAATCTTACAAATGTCTGAAAAAAGGTGCGTCGCGTCCAAAAGGACGAAAATGTGCCGGACAAAAGCCAATTTCAAGATGGCAAACAATGCCCTCCCTGGCGGTCACAATGGCTCACTCGGAGGCCTTGCATTCTGCGGTTTTAGATGTACTACGCGTTCGACGATTGCAATACGAAAATAAAGCTTTTGCATTGGTGTACTTGGCTACTTATAATATTTTAGTATATACACTATTTTTGTTCCTAACACAACCTAGGAAAGCAATTTTTAACAATTTCCAGATTGGGTAGGCATCAGAAAAAACTATAATATTTACAGTGCAGCAATGCATTTAAGTAAAGAATATTATTTAACGACAAATCTTTTTAGGCATTCTTAACTTTAACAAAGAAGCGAAATAATTAAAGCCCACAATAACAATTTCATGAGTCTTAGAGACAATGGTGTCTTGTGTCTTATATTTTATCAATTGTCAGTGGCATTTCTTCTTCATGAATTGACTTAACATGGCCTTTTGATGTGAGGAGTCTGAAGGTAAAATGGTTAACGCGATTTGCGATTGTGGGTGTGATACTGCTTTTACAATGGTCAGTCATTATATGGGTGACCAAAACGAATCACGCGCCAATCTACACTAGTATTCTACGTGTGGCTGTTCAAGGTTCTGTCCATTCCATCCATAGGGAAGACCTATGCCCGAGCTGTCAGGATATTAATGGACTGATGATGATGATCTTACCTGTTCTGGTCTTAGTCCAGGCGGCACCCACGTGTACTCTTCCAGTGCGCATCCTGAATCATCGTCGCTCTGAGAATGCCGATGAGGGTCTCCTGGTTTCATCAATCTCTCCGCATGCTCCAGTAGTCCTCTAAACTTCCCTTGAGGAATGGGATGAGGGGACAGCGACATGGCTGACTGGGGAGACTGAGGAGACTGGTAGCTTTGTCCAGGCTGGTTCAATTGAGATACACTATGACTATGAAGGAGGTTGTATTCCGAGTAGTTTTGACTTTGAACCGGCTGACTTCTTCTGAAGTTTGGGTAGGAGTAAGGGTGCGGTGAATTCGATTGGCTGGCTGATGAGCTGTGGCTTGGCTGGGGAGAAGGGAGAGGGGGTAGGAGACGAGGTGATGTGATCGGTGATGATGGGGCCGGCGGCGGTGGTGATGATGCGTTCTCGTGCAGCGGTGGTGGTGACGAACCAGTCGGGGACACTACGCAGTTGCGGCAGACGGGCCTGGAAGAAAGGAAAAGATAAATGTTAGATTATTAAGACAGATGAGTGATGTAAAAAATAAACAGATAAATACGTGTCAGACTTGCATACAAGATTCCGTATCATTGGTACAAAATTAAAAATAAAATCAATCAAACAATTCCAAATAACAATTGATATTCAAATTGAAATCATTTATTATTCGGACAACATAGATCCATGTGTTAGTATACAATACTTAATACTATGTTAGTAAATTATATTAAAAACAGATATAACCCTATTTACAAAAATATTTATCAGTGGACAGTCCCCACGAGCCACTAAATCCCTCACAACACTACTGCGGCTACCACGAACCCGCCGTAGCAATGAACCTGCTTTTTTGCGCAAAATAGCCGGGAAACTGTCGACCTGCGCATCTACGAACATTCCCGAAGCACTACAATATCGCGGCAGCCGCAGCAGTGCCCTGAAGGCATTATTGTATTGGACACGGAGGACATCATATGATTTTCGGGTAAAATTAACCCATAGGCTGCTCGAGTAGAAAGATGTACAAAAAGCCTTAAAAAGAGTTATTTTTACAGTGTCAGAACATCGAGCAAACCTACGGGCCAACATATTTGCCCTCTTAGACAATGCCCTTCGCTCCCTTTCAAGGTCAGCGTCATCCTTTAAAGTATCTGTTACAATATGACCTAGATATTGAGCAATGATAGGTACATTTGATTTTTACTTTTTGTCGTCATTAAGGCAAATACATATTCATTGAAAGTTTCAAATCTCTAATGTGGGAGCTACTTCCATAGACAGAAAGTTCAATTCAAACCGAAAACATTTTATACCTTGACGCTTTTGAATTTAATTTCAAAGAACAAGATACTTTTGAAGCAGTTACTGTGCCAAATAGTAATACTAATCTGTAGCTTTTTAAGCGTCGACAAATTTTCTCAAGACAGTGCAATTGAAATTTTAAATCAATTAATAAAATGTAATTGATATTGACTTCCTCAAGTCATATTTCATTAATATCGAAGCACCGATCATCGACTCGTGACCCGCCGTATCGATCCATGATCTATAGACGTGATCTATTCTTGCAAGTTAATTCGTGTGATTAATAGTACATTTTGTGACCGCTAGAGGTCGATACTTTGTATCTGGGATAATGTGTGGTAGTTAAACCATTATTCATTTCACGATGGGCAGTTAATGTTCTAAGTACAATAGTGTAACTGTGTTTCGATCTTGATTACTATGATTTCACAATCGTACTCCTACGTTATCCTACTAATATTAAAAATGTGAAAGTTTGTATGTTTGTTAATCAATCACGCAAAAAATACTGAACGCATTTAGATGAGATTTAGTACGCATATAGTTTTATGACCTGGATCGAGACGTAGGATACTTTTATTGAGGAGCTCGATGGTCGGCTGCGATCGTAGAAGTTAAGCAACTTTGGCAGTGGTCGGTCATTGGATGGGTGACCAAAAATCTTCTCTCGCTCTCCGAGCGATCTCGAGTTCCACCGTGCTTCGGAAGGCACGTTAAGCCGTTGGCCCCGGCCGCATCTGCAGTCGTTAGCACCCGCCAATCCTTTCTGGGCCCGCACGGTGGGTCATGGCCCAATCTCCCTATTCCATTCATAGGGAACACCTGTGCCCCAGCAGTGCGGACATTAATAGGTTGATGATGACACTTTTGACCTAGGGGCCATTCGCCTACCGTAATGCTTTGGTAAACGCAAACGCTTTCGATTTTATTTTGTTATTTCTGACCGCCGAATGTTTTCAAATACTTCAAGCTCATTTTTTTTAATATTGTTATTACCAATGCAAAAGAAAAAAAAAGAGCGCGAGGCATTTGAAAACCTCAGGCGGCTAGAAATAACGTATAAAGCATTTCCTTTAGGCGAATGGTTCCCTGGTCAAATGACAGGTTACTGTGGGATTCTGAAAAAAACTGAAATAAACATAGACGATGTCGCGGGAGACCGTTAGTTAAATAATATGGACGAAAAAATATGTTATCGGGTCGTTATGTTAGTCACCTTTGAAGTGATAAATGTGGATTTTTATAATAAAATCCTCTCTTTTATGATTATAATTTATTTATGTTCATTGATACGTTCGGAAGCGATAAGATTTTCCAATACAAATCGAGGTTTATGGTTATGAGTCATATTCAAATGAGAAGATATAAAATATGTTGGCTCTCATAGTAAATTCGTTTCTCTGTGTTATAAAATTCTCGTGAAATTTGAATTGATTGACCGACTAAAATTTTCATATTTTAATTATTACATATTAATTTATATATTTCGATTCATTTTCGTTTTTATGATCAGTGAATCTGGCAGTTTATCATCTAAAATCAAGTTATAAACGCTTAGCAGTAACTTTCAAAATATATTTTACTACGAGTAGATATAGACGTACAGTACGTAGGAGCATAGATATTTTTAGACCATGGTGGTGTCATAAGTACCTCTAATATAAGTGTAAACATAAGCAATAAACTTGAAAAAACATGTATCACAAGTTTTGTAATTCCATTAAATCTTCTCAGTACATGCCGTTCGTCTGCGGATTTCGCTGCCAGCAGAAATAAGAGGCTCTAGTTCTGTCTCAGTGTTCAAAAAACATCTGAAGGAACACTATTTATCGTCTTGCCCTTAATTTTGCCCCATGTTCTTGTCATTGTTTCTCTTCTCGTCGTCCATATTATATGTACATATGTATTTTTTTGTGTATTGTCATCAATATCATATTCGTTTGTGTATGTATTTATTCATTATAATATATATACTTGTATATATAAACCTTAATATGTAGTTCTCATATATCTTAGTATTTATGTCTAATTACGTTCCCTAAAATGTGGTTGAGCGAAGCGATGGCTGGTTCATGCGTCATGTTCGTGAACGGGTGCTGTCAGCGGAGATGAATCTGCCCTAACTACTTTGATAATTTAGATGTAAATGTTTAATTACATCTATTATAAATAACTCTATTTGTATTTATACTGTGTGACACAGCTATCAAAATGCAGGTGAACAATTAATGTATAATTTCACATTATGTAATGAAAGGTGACTTCATGAATCATCTCTGAAGTCATTTTTCAACTTGACGACTCTGTAAATGATAAAACAGGGAGAAAAAAACAGCCCTTGCTGAGTTTCTTGCCGGTTCTTCTCAGTACAAGGTCTCCCGCCGTAGATTTAGGAACCGATGGCGTAGCTTCTAGACATTCATATGTGCTTGTAACAGCCTATACTGAATAAATGATTTTGATTATTGATTATTATTTAAACATGTGTTTATATTCAGGTGAACACGCTGGCTACCTTTTCTTATTTTCTTTCCTACTACGGGCCTATTAAAAGAAATTTCAGATTGAAATAAGTTGTGCCCTTGTACATGTAATCTTTAGTTAAGTTGCTCCTATAACTATATTTATGTGCACATAATATATAAATAAATGAATATACATTATTTGTTTCTTAGGTTTTCACGCACATCACTCATTAAATAAAACTAGTTTTTACGGATTAATGCACGAAACTTTATTTATTTATTGACGTTTCGTAAGGCCTTTACAGGCTTCGTCCTCAGAATAAAACTTTTATATAAAAGTTTCCTTTACAGGCTACGAAACGTCAATAAATAAATAAAGTTTCGTGCATTAACCCGTAAAAACTAGTTTTATTAAATATACATTACAAAATCAATGAGAATTCTAGTTGTCTATCTGTTTATCGTTCATGATATAGGGCTCGCTGCTGGCAGACTGACAAACGGACGGACAGCAAAAGGCTTAGTCAAGGGTACCGTTGTCACCGTTTCTGTAGAGAACCCCAAAGGCAGTCACGATGAATCCGTTAATGATGACATTGACACGTGACTTCCAACGATAAGTTTTTTAGTTTTTTATCAGACTGATTAGTGGCATATCATTAATGCTCGTAGATTAAATCAATTTAATCAAGTAACTGCTTAGAGAAGTGACAAAATGTAAGAATGTGATCTTATCGAATCAATAAACAGGTTCACGTATGTTCGTAGATTAAACTCTCTTGAAAGAGAATAATGGACTTTTCAAAGAGAGCGGAGTTAAAATATTCAATGAAAAAGGAGACCCGGCACTTTTCATAGAAAAAATGCTAAACTTGTATACAGTTGAATTTGGTCTCAAAATAAAGCCAAAATTATTTGCTACATAAAACTACTTTTGCCTTATTTTTAGTGAATCGTGGAAAGAAGTTATATAATGATTAATATTTTTTTGATATGGAAACCCTAAATCTTCAAGGGACAGAATTTTACTTCAAAATATTACTCAAGTGACTGTAAAAACTTCCTTCCTTTGCTTTTTCTAAATAAAAAAACCAAATGTCAATTTGACAATCCTAAAATACAAACAAAAAAATCATTCGTATTTCGCATCCGCTCCCGCGTACTGTGATTGTGAATGTTCTCTGCTGTGATTGCCTTTTTATCCGTTATATCTCTTGACGACCCGGCTACATATAGAGGTTATATTGACAAACCTACGTATTTGACATTGACAGCTAGCTGCTGATGACAAATATTGCCAGACTACGTTACCCAATTATGAAACACAGATAAAAAAATTAAAAAATTATACAACTTTGGCACAAAATGCCGGGTGTCCTTTATATATATTGCCACGATATGCCTACTTGAGTTCTGGAATGAATATCTTGATGTAACGGAATCACAATCGTGGTGTTTCGAATAAGCAGATTAATGTAAATATTTCACGTTTGATAATGCTCATTACGTTAGATATTCAATACACACGCACAGATCACGGAGCACAGATTAATAGAAAGTGTATTCTTTCACACCTTATGCCGGCACGTCATGTGGCTAATTGTGTTTGCTATTTGGTAGATGTGTATACACTACGGGCAGTGAGAGGAAGGGACTGCTATCGAGGCGGATGTGATGCTACTACTTATCATCATCATCATCATCATATCAGCCGTACGACGCCCACTGTTGGACATAGGCCTCCCCCAAGGATGTCCACAACGATCGGTCCTGCGCTGCCCGCATCCAGCGTTTTCCCGCGGCTTTCACCAGATCGTCGGCACGGTAATATTATCTATATAGTATTGTGACTCCGCCCTGTCCTTGAAATAAATGCCTACGGCCGAGCGCTGCGTTAGCACGCGGTAGGGCCGCCCGCCCACAGTATTTTATGTAGTTTTGTTTTTAACGCGAGTGTAGGTAGATTACTCGTTTGTCTCTTTTTTCTTCCTAACCACTTATTTATATATTATTCTAGATATTTTGCCCGATGGAAAAATTGAAATAAATATTAGAAACAAATTACGTACTAGTAGATAGGTATATAAAAAATATTCTATAAAGGTGATATCTCTGGGTGTTGAAGAGAATTGAAGAGTTCAAGCAACCAAAAACAGCAATTGTGCTGTAGTACGATATTGATCGTCGTTTGTTCTTTTCCATACTAAATTATGTAGGTATCTACTTAATTCAATCAAATATTTACAATACAAAACGCACGTTTAAGCACGGCTAACTGCATAAAAAACAATTCAGACAGTTCGGTCATCGTTGCGGCGCGGCGGCGCATTCGCGACTGGGTGCCCGCCGAGAGCCCATCGAACTCGAGTGGCGTAGGTATGACTCGCTTTCCGACCGTTTGTATGAAGATAGAATACTGTATGATATTATAACCGTGTCGTCGGTCCACCTTGTAGCGGGTCTTCCCACTGAGCGTCGCCGGCACGCGGTCGCCATTCGAGAACCTTCCCGCCCCAACGGCCATCGGTTCTCCTCGCTATGTGTCCCGCCCACTGCCACTTCAGCTGTGCTATTCTTCGAGCTATGTCGGTGACTTTAGTTCTCCTACGGATCTCGTCATTTCTGACTCGATCACGCAGGGAAACACCAAGCATAGTTCTCTCCATTGCCCGCTGGGCGACCTTGAGCCGTCCTATGAGACTCATAGTAAACGACCACGCCTCACTGCCATAGGTCATCACTGGCAACACACACTGGTTAAAGACTTTCGTCTTAAGGCACTAGGCAGGTATTTTGAACGCGAAGATGTTCCGCAGCTGCTATACATAACAGCTGCATATTAGGCAAATATATAATATGGAAAACCTACTTCACGCTGACGAACTTTCCAAGCTAAGTTTAAACAATGGCATCTAGAATTCGTTCTACTGTTGCTAGCCAGATAGATGCCTGTAAAAAACGCATGTGTCCTGTTTTCTTAAACACTGAAATAAAATGAAAGGCTTTGTCAATATTAGTTATATTTTAAAAAGTCATGTTAAAAAGAATGTGTTCCCTTCTGAAAGCAGTTAGAAAGGGCATAGCAATTACTACGCTTTCAATATCTTCTCTCGGCACACTAACCAATAGACGCTGGGACTAGTGTTGCCGATCGATAGTCGACTATCGATGATTAATCGATAGTCTATCGATAGTCAACCAATCGTATGACAATCGATCGGCTTATCGATAGTATCGATACTATCAATAGTATCGATACTTTCGATAGCACAGAAAAAACTAATACTATCGGATGAGTTAAATACTATCGATAGCATTGTAGTTCGTTAACAACAAACTATCGTTAGTATCGATACTGTCGATTTTATTTGCAAACATACTATCGATAGTTTAACAATTTGCAAAAGTATTGTTTACAATTTTCAGGTATTATAGTCAATCACAAACTTTAGTCTGAAACAATCGCTAGTATCGATACTTTCGATAGTATTGTTGCAAATAAAAGCAACAGTGTCGATAGTATCGATACTATCAACAGGTTGTTATTAACGAACTACAATAGTATCGATAGTACCTATAGTATTGCACTCATTCGATAGTATTGCCTTGTACTGAGCTATCGATAGTTTCAATACTATCGGTTGTATCGATTCTATCGATAGGCCTATCGATAGGGTACATGATTTTCGATGAAAACTGTCGATAGTTTTCATATCGATAGTTCGTCAACACTAGCTGGGCCAAACGATTTAACAACATTGTAAACAGTTTTAAACGAAAGCTACCCATCTGGTTTTACTCGCAAATTGGACGGCATTACGCATGCATAGTGCTGTCGTGGTTATATTAGCTTTATTGGTCAACCGAGAGCTAGGTAGATGCCAGTTCGATTTTACGATCCTTATTTCAATTTGCATATAAACTATTTTTGTGTAAAACTGTATTAAACTGGTTACCCGCTTCTAGTTGCCGTGTGAACTAGAGGCGTGTCTACAAAATGATTTTAAGAAAAACTTTTGTCATCCCAACAATGAATTTACAGCAACCATACTAACTAGGTTATTGTATACTGTGGAGGCCATGCTCCGCAGCGACAGGGCGTGGGAGGCAGCCGCCTCCTTCTGCGAGAACGTCATCTCGCAGAAGGAGGCGGCTGAGAGGGAGCGGGAGGATGATCCTCTGGCCGCTCCCTCCCGCCAAAGGAGGACGGGTAGGAGAGGACGGCGGCGCGCCCTGGCTGCGCCCGTCCCATGACCCTACCCGAGGGGTCCCTCGCTGACCGGCATGGCGATGGCCGTGCCGGCCACCGACGGACCCCGTGACGGCAGCCCCCCCTTGTAGTTCTGTCCTGCAAAGAGGGGGGCGGCGGAGGGAGCTACACGGGCACGCCCAAGTAGCCCTCCGCAGCGGACGGGGGGGCGGTACGGTGGGCACTAGGCCGCGTACTCAGCCCCCGCGCGCGGGCCTACCCGCGCACGTCTGCGGGGTCCCCGCGATACCCCGGGAGACCCCTGCCGTGGAGCCCCGGCTTGGCCGGGAGCCTGCTAGGTGCGGAGACGCGGAGAATCCCTAAACGGGGATCCCGCGGCTTCGCGCTAAGCAGCTTAGAGGGTATTCGCAGGACTTTTTTAGCGGATATTATACCGTAAAGCGCCCGTAAGAGTTGCGGGGTCCTCGGTGGGCAGCCACTGGGGGGTTCGTAAGACTTGCGGGAGCCAGGTGTGAGGTCCGTTCGGCGGTGTGCCTCTTAAAGGCGCCGTCGTCTGTAAATAGATTTTTTACCTGCGTATTAAAAAAAAAAAAGGTTATTGTATACTGACATTAACAAACTTTAAACTTTAACAAACTTTATTAATTTTTTTTTTTATATATGTAATTTGCTTTTTTTTGTTATCGTGCATGCATATGGTGAAAATTTTAACTATCAATGTAAATATTTCAGTTTCTGAAAACTAGTCAGCTGACAGACAGACAGAAAAACAGTGAAGGCTATTTCGTATGGTTTCTAATGATTGTAGGTAGGAAAGCCTAAATTATACTATATTGGAATTTTTTTTTTTTTAAATATAACAAATTTCATTGATATAGATGCATTGATTTATTCGTCGTCTGGAAAATCCTGTAAAGGATGCGGAACGTTAATAAAAAAATGGGTGCGTGTACTTATGTAGGCGCATGAGAAGTTATCCTTCTTTCAAATTAGTTTTTAATTGCATGCAAATAATTAATTACAATAAATTAATAAAAAGTCTGGAAAAGGACACAGTCAATAAAGTTCAGTTTTAATTTGAAAAAAAAAACAAAATATTCAATTAAAATCGCTACTGAATATAATTTATTAGAACATATGTGATTTGCACTTGTATGAAACACAAACACGTATTCCGAATATACAAACTAGAAACATGTGGATAAATATTATAAATATGAATACCTATAACTGTTACTTTATTACAAAAAATAAAGATGTGGTTTTTGGTTCTACTACACCAATGGTCAAGAGATGGCGCTGTAGTCTCCTGAATCGCGCTTTGGTTCCGTTTACTTACATACTTTTGATAGGCCTTCACAATGCAGTCGTTAGCACCCACTAAATAGAGATTCTATTTCTATTTTGTTGGTAGATTTTCTTAATGTACGGTAAACACAAAAGTAACAGCATGCTGTTAAAATTTTGTGTTACAGTGATGCGCGCGTGATCTTAAAATTTCACTCTCATCATTTTTTCATAACGCGCCTAAAGAAGTATAACTTCAATAAATTAATCAGTGCATCTATAACGTTGAAACTTGTTTTATTTAATGTGTTAATGCATGAAAACCTAAGAAACAAATATCATCATTTTATCTTCAGCTTCATAGTATTTCAGCTTAAACCTTTTCTAGGCGAAAAAGACAACAACGGGAGCCCAAAAGGTAAAAAATACCAATCTTAATTATGGTCCATTCAACCCTGACAGCGCGTGTTAACGGGCGGTCGCTACTATCGATCGATCGACACGATCAATCGACCGATCCGATACAGACTGATAGATAAACTTAATTGCTCAACGGATGATGTTTTATTGATAAAGATTAAAGAATGCCACTGTGGGATCCGACGGGCCGATGTTGATCTGTGTCTGTGTTTTTTTTCAATCGTGCTCTTGATACACTTTTGATATTATTCGTGTACTTAGAGATCTTTTATTTGTTTTTGGGTCTTCGTACGGTATGTGAGTACGGATTATGAACCAGCTAACGTTGGTTAACTTTAGTTTGGGGTAACAAATATGAAAGAACTAGCGGCCCGCCCTCGCTTCGCTTCGGTGTAGAGCTGAAGTGTAGACTACAGTTTTTGTTCTCAGGCTTGTATTATACACAATGACATTCATCTATGATTCTTCTTATACCTGCATGCAAAGTCTCAGCCCGATCGGTTTAAAATTGACAAAGTTTCATACAAACTTTCATTCCCTATTTTATCCCCTTGGGGGTAGAATTGATCAAAATCCTTTCTTAGCGGATGCCTACGTCATAACATCTACCTGCACGGCAAATTTCAGCCCGATCCGTCCAGTGGTTTGGGCTGTGCGTTGATAGATCACTATGTCAGTCAGTCACTTTTGAGTTTTATATATATAGATGTAACTCTTTTGAAGTAATCATTAACAGTCTTCTTATAGCACCTCGAATCTCTTAACTTTGATTAAGAACTAAGGAAACTTAGATTAGTTGACGACCTATGGGCCGAGAGTTTTATACGCCGGGTTTCATGGTGTCGCCGACTCGAGAGGTCCCGGGTTCAAATCCCGGTGGGGACAGATGTTTGTGTGATGAATACGAGCACTTGTTCTCCAGTCATGGATGTTTAATATGTATTTCTATATAAATATGCTTATATATGTACAATATATGTATTCTATCTGTTACCCTAGCATCCCATAACACACGCCTTACAGTGCTTACTTTGGGGCTAGGCTAATTGGTGTGAGTGAAATATTTATTATATTTATTTATCTATTCGTTACCCTAATATCCCATAACACAAGCCTTACAATGCTTATTTTGGGGCGAGGCTGATTAGTGTGTGTAGGAATTAAAAAAAATAATTAATTAAAAAAGAACTTCATCCTTCCTGATATTAAGTGTAAGAGAAAGAAGGATAGAAATTTCTTATTGATTACTACTACAGTAGAAATAGATACAAGAACATTATTCTACAAACCAAATTAGAACAAACGAAATATTTTTAATTAATAAATTTAGATTCTTCTAGCTACAGAGAAATACACAGTTCCAGCCAACCTCATTTCGTGAGCCTGAAAAACATTGCTCTGCTTGTATACCGCAAAAGAACACACAACATTACATTTTAGTATAGTTACAAGTTTATTGATCTATATTTGGGTAATTATACTCAGTAGCAGTGGCAGAGGCTTGTTACGGCGACCTTCCATCAGATACCCTCAGCTTCGGTAATTGATTCATTGCTGCGATTCGTTCCACAACAATCATTGACCGTGGGACTGGTCAGGTACTGTTTTAGTGCTGGCAGCTAATTTGATATCGATAAAATCATGAACAATAAAACTCATCATCATCATCATCATCAGCCTCTTAATGTCCCCACTGCCGGGGCACAGGCCTTCCCTATGGATGGAATAGGGAGATTGGGCAATGACCCACCACGCGGGCCCAGTGCGGATTGGCGGGTGCTAACGACTGCAGGTGCAACCGGGACCAACGGCTTAACGTGCCTTCCGAAGCTAGGAGGAACTCGAGATAGAAATTTTTAGTCACCCATCCAATAACCGACTGCGAAAGTTACTTATCTACAACGATCGCAGCCGAACGCGCTAACAACCTGCGCCATCGAGCTCCTCAAAACTCATTTAAAAATAATAATAAGGTTGTCCATACGGGCCTTCTCGTCAGATACCTGCCCCTCTAGCATGACCACCGAAATGGGATATGATAAAGCGATATATCGTCATTAACTGTCAGACTACAGTGGAGTTTGACAGTAGTCTGACAGTTAATTTGGATATATCGCTTTATCATATCCCGTTTCGGTGGTCATGCTAGAGGGGCTGAGGAGCAGAGTGTAATGAAAAATATATCTCTACTGAAATTAAAAGTTTTACATGTGAGGCTTTTAAAATGTTTTTGATATTTGTGTTTATTAATTTGAGCAGCCATTTTATTCCACAGCACTTTTTAGAATTTCACTGAGATAGTCTAGTGCTTCTTCTGCTCTGAGTGCCTCTCCAACCAGTGAAGGCAGTCAGCTTCGCATATTTCACCCGGTCTTTGGCGAGGTTAAAAAGCTCTGCGGCACTCATGTTTCCGGTCCATTCTCGGATATTATTATTCAGCCCAACATGACTTCTTCCTCTGCCCAACAGCTCTTTTCCCGGCCACCTTGCTACTCATTATTAACTGAAGAAACTCGTATCTGGAGTGCTTAACTACGTGACTTAGTTAGGCAACCTATCTTCGTTTGAGCATTTTAAAAGAACTTTTATATGCATTGAGTAAGTTTTTAACTACATATAATCCTTGTTAGAAGAGCTTAGATTATATTCCAGTACAATAGTACTGCACGACGAATTTATGAAATAATAATAATATTAATTTAAATTATTCTGTAGTAGGAGTTTAATATAGAAAAACATACCTACACATAAAATACAGTGTAAAAGTATTTGAAACGCATAAAAAACAGGGTTGAACAAATATTCTTCTCAAGTGGCAGTGTGTAAAATGGAACGTAGCAAACACTGGATAGTTGAAGTGCGTTCGGAAATTGTAACTTACACAATCATACCGTAAACATATTGAAATAATAAAAAACCTTTTTTTCCTGCGTTTATTTTACCAAGTTGATTTTTGAAAAAAAAGTTATAATTAAATTAGCTTTATTTTGATGTATATGTCATCTCTATACATGATCAGGTCAAAAATGGGCATTGTTCTTTGAAAAGTTTGTTTTTCCTTATTAATATTTAATACGTAGCTAGGTACGACTAAAAAACAATCGTACTGCTGATTCAATAAATTGTGTTTTATATGTTGATTTTTCGTAACAAAAATCGTAAGGATAATATCGATTCTGTTACAACACTACGCGGCAGTAAAAGTAATTACCGCTAGTGTTCAGTAAAAGTTGTACCTTTTTTTTTACGCAAAACATATTGCTGTTAAGTAATAACAAAGTTATGTTGTTACCATGTTATAAACAGATGTTGTCAGTAGCGGATTGAATAGCCATTACCCACTAAAGGCGATGCCGCTTTTATGTTTATTATAGGTAGGTACCAGTTTTAAGTATCCACACATACTGGCATAGGCGAAGTTGAAATAAAATATTTTATGTTACATCTTAATTAAGGAAATTATTTTACTTATAAACTAACGTACTCCTTCCTTAAAGGCCGGCATCGCATTTGTGATACTCCTGGTGTTGCAAGTGTCCATGGGCGACGGTGATCACATACCATCGTCTGCTCATATGCAGACGGCTCACCTGAGTATATATATATGTAACATAAAAAAGCATGCTAATGACCTAATAATAATAAATAGTAATAATTATCATACATACATAATATAATAGTGTGTAAATCTACTTCATAGAGGCAGAAAGACATCGCCTTCTCTAGGTTACCATCCTTTTACAACGCAAAATAGGGCACTTTTTTGAGTTTATACATTCACAGAATAATCTGAGCATTTACCCCGGCTAAAAGTTTAAGTAGCTATAACATAAAAAAAAACTTATAACTCTTTGCTATTAGTTTTACTAATAATAAGGTTAGACTCGGTAAACGTAGTGTAGGACGCCCTGAGACAAGATGGGATGATGACATTCGTAGGCTGGCTGGAGTGGGCTGGATGAGAGTGGCAGAAAATCGGGAGCAGTGGCGAAGCATTCGGGGAGACCTATGTCCAGCAGTGGACGAGCATGGGTTGATGATGATGAAGGTTAGGTAACAGTAAAATTAATATGATCATGTTCATGAGGTGCATTTCCATCATAAATCAGTGTATAACTTAAATAATAGGTTACTTAACTATCCATGGAAATCTTCGTATGTACTAGGCTTGTTGAAAATATATCGATGAATCGATATATCGATATTTTTTGCCGATATATCGATACATCGATACAAAATAACCAATATCGAAATTCGTATCAAAAACGATATTTTTTTAATGATTAGCGGCATATCACGATCTAACTAAATTCGTATCTGGAAAAATCGTAACTGGATCTCAGATTAATGATATTCAACATATCTATGATCTGTGCTGTATTTAGTATTGTCTATGTCATCATTCGAAAATAGGGTCTATTTTTAGGGAGATAATTTTCGTTCCATTATTATTCCGCGTGTCATATTTCGTGAGCTACTGTAAAAGGAGCTGTGGAAAATATCGTATATTTTTGGGAAAATTGGTCCGATATATCGATATATCGATGTTTTTTTCGCAATATATCGAAGCCGATATTGATATTTTTTAAAATATCGATGTATCGATATATCGATATTTTTTTCAACTTTCGACATCCCTAGTATGTACTATTATAATATAATATTATTTTTATTAAAGAAATACAGAATGTGTTTATTGAAAAGAGACTCGAAGCAATATCTAAAATGAAATACGGGTGTAAAAAACGTCTTGGGTGTCGACTGGAATAAATAATAGGCAAATAGCCGGAAAACTAAAAAAAAGCTGTATGAAAGATTGGTAATCATCTTCTAATGAGGAGGGAGCCAGTCGACAACCATAGGGTTTCTAGTTTATCAGCACTACATCACTACAAAGTATAAAATAAAGTCTTTTTCCGCTGTCTGTCCGTTTGTATGCGTAGATCTTTAAAAATACGCAACGGATTTTGATGCAGTTTTTTTAATAGATAAAGAGATTCAAGAGGAAGGTTTTTATGTATAATACATGCATAATATAATAGAGAAACAATGATAACTTTAGAGGTAAATGTGATGTCGTAAATAAACACATTTTTTGCGCTTACATTGTAAACGTTGGCTGAACCCAACGAGATAGATCAAAATAGTGTGCTACAGTATTGAACACCTTAAAAAAGTCTACAAAAAGTCCGCGATGGTATATGTCTAAATCTTAGAGATAACGCACAATAACCATTATTTTTCCTTTACTTTTTACGAGAAATAATGGCTTATTTATGAAGCGATTTTAAGTAATACATCATTAATTCTTATCCAATAAAGTACTTTAATGTTATTGTACATTTAATATGGATCAATATGTCCGTTTATAGAATGTAATTCAAATTATTATTTTCGGAGATATTACAGATTTAAAACGCAGGGACATAGCAGGGGCAGGTGATGCGTGCATTATGTCAATCTTTCAAGAGTAAGGGTGCGGCCAGAGTGCACTCAGATTCAGATTCCGAAAACAAGCGCGAGAAATAAACAGTGTAGTCGAAGGGTACGGCCAGAGTGCACTCCTGATTCAGATTCAGACTCAGAAAACAAAGCGCGAGAAAAAGCAGGCGACCTGCTTAGACTACACTGTTTATTTCTCGCGCTTGTTTTCAGAATCTGAATCTGAATCTAAATCTGAAAACATGTTTGTTTTGTCTACTGACAAAAAAGCTGTAAACGATGTATATTCATTCTGACATTCTGTAGTATATTTTGTATCAGTAATGTACCCGTGCGAAGCTGGCTTTTAATAGCAAGGTAGGCAAATGACTCTACCCCACCTGATGTTAAGTGGTGATAGAGCCCAAATGCGCAGATAGCTGGTACAGCAGTTATAAACTGCTACACCAACCATCCTCACCTTGCCGGCCTGCAAAAATCTTCTTCATTGTTCGTACGGTGTGAAAATAAAAGAAAACCAAAAAAACTTAGATTAAAACATCATCATCATCAGCCTATTAATGTCCCCACTGCTGGGGCACAGGCCTTCCCTATGGATAGGGAAATCGGGCCATGACCCACCATGCAGGCCCAGTGCGGATTGGTGGGTGCTAACGACTGCAGATGCAGCCGGGACCCTTGGCTTAACGTGCCTTCCGAAGCACGGAGGAGCTCGAGATAGTAAATTTTTGATCACCCATCCAATGACCGACCACTGCGAAAGTTGCTTAACTTCAACGATCGCAGCCGAACGCGCTAACCACCTGCGCCATCGAGCTCCTCTTTCTTCAGATTAAAACAAAAAAGAATAATTCAATGTAGTAAACCCGGATTATGTTAAGTAACAGCTTAGGAATAGTTAACACTTGTTTAAGTGAAAAAAAATCATGTATTAAGTCCCCAAGTTTGGTTATCCGTTGGACATCTGTGTTACGCGCGCAAAATGAATAATTTATCAAATGTTGCGCAGTCAAATCACGCGCATACTATTGTAGCTTACATCGAGACAATCCGTTTTTGGTTCTGATTATATAGCTGGTAAACTGTATGACCATCGTAGCCTCGTGCTACAAGGTTACAAGTTTGAATTCTTGTCGGATTTATGTTGAAAACCCAAATTTTAGAGTAAAGATCATATAAATTCAATATTCATTTATTCAGTCTAGGCTGTTACAAGCACATGTGAAAGGCGAAAGCTACGCCATCGGGCCGCAAATCTACGGCGAGAGATTTTTATACTGTGAAGAACCGGCAAGAAACTCAGCAAGGGCTGCTTTTTTCTCCATGTATTATTTCATACTGTCGTCAAACGATTTTCCAATAACATTTGAAATGACCTCAATTTGCTATGAAAAGAAATCATTTCAAGACTGCGATGGTCTCTGTTTGATTGTTTGTTTGTTGTTGTTGTTTGTTGCTGCGATAGAATTCATAACTCGCCAACAATAAAATTGTATAAAACTAGTTTTTACGGGTTAATGCACGAAACTTTATTTATTTATTGACGTTTCGCAGCCTTTTCAAGTCTGCATCGTCAGAATAATGATTTTTTATTTAAAATTGTCGACCTAGGTAGGTCGTGCATTAACCCGTAAAAACTAGTTTTATTTAATGAGTGATGTGCGTGAAAACCTAAGAAACAAATATAATAAAATTGTAAATAAAAATATGCTTGGTTCATTATTGGTAGAAATAAAATCGTAGAATTAAAGTCGTGCTGGATAAATTATCTATACATATAATAAAATGGTACGAAAATCATCAAATTAATTTTAAATACTTGGGGTATGATCTACAATCGATACCGAAGGCAAAAATATAGTTATTAGAATTTTTGGCTGTTTGTCTGAATGTATGTCCGGGATAAACTCAAAAAGTACTGCATGGATTTACTTCAAATTTGGCACGAATATTATTAAGAAGCCGGGTCAACATATAGGAACGAACAGTGAACGGGAAAAGTATGTGCAAATAAGTAACTCAACGCGTACGAAGTCGCGGGCGGCCGCTTCTTCTTCTTCTTCTTCTTCGGGTGCCTCTCCAACTAGTGAAGGTTGGCCATCAGCTCGGAAAATTTCTTCTTATCTCTCGCGAGGCGGAACAGTTCAGCCGCACTCGCGATCCCGGTCCATTCCCTGATGTTACGTAGCCAGGACTTCTTCCAGGAAAAGCCAGGACTTTTCCCATCATTATGAGTTGCAGCAGTTCGTAACGTTCGTGCCTTAGCACATGCCCTAGGTATGCAACTTTTCTCTTTTTGATGCTTTGCAAAAGTTCGCGTTTTCGGTGAGCTCGCCGTAGAACCTCCTCATTGGTAGTAAACCTCCTCCAAGGAGGCCAAGGAGGTCGTCAATATTTAACCTACGTTTGCTACTTATTACACAAATCTGTGTTATTAGATACAACTGTGAGATCACATACCGGATGTAACACACGGTTTCCATCTCCGGTGTCCTGGATACGATTCCCGTTATGATGTTAGTGCTATTTTACTTAACGGTCACATGAATACAACATATCGCAACTTTATATAAATTTTCTGCTTCTATCGGACATATAAAATGTGTCCCTTAGGAGTGCATAAAATGTGTGTGAAATGGTTGGCATATCAAACAAAATATTCCATTAAATAATATATATTCCCAACACTTACACCAATTAGCCTAGCCCCAAAGTAAGCACTGTAAGCCTGGTGTTATGGGATGCTAGGGTAACGGATAGAATACATATACAGTACATATATAAGTATATTTATATAGAAAATACATATTAAACATCCATGACTGGAGTACAAATGCTCGTATTCATAACACAAACATCTGCCCCCAGCGGGATTCGAACCCGGGACCTCTCCAGTTGGCGGCACAATGACACCCGGCGTACAAACAACTCGGCCACGGAGGTCATCAAAATACGAGCATTTGTACTCCACTCATGGATGTTTAATATCTATTTTCAATAAAAATATACTTTTATATGTGCAGTATATGTATTCTATCCGTTACCTTAGTTATACTTACTTACTTACACAAGCCTTATAGTGCTTACTTTGGGGCTAGGCTAATAGGGATGATGACTAATTTTTTTTTCTTCGTTTATCAGGTAGATTATCAAAAAGTATTGGACACGTATTTTTTTCTTTTTTCACATAATATAAACATTGCAGAGATATATTGATTTGAAAAGTCGCATGACGTCACGTTAGTACACTTATAAGTGAAAATTCACTCAAAAGTGACGTCACGAGCCCCTACTCCCAAACTTTGACGCGCTATAACTTTGTCATTTTTTGGTTGATTGCCCAAAGAAAAAATACGTGTCCATTATTTTTTGATCATCTAACTGACGGACTAAATAGAATTTCGTTTACTGTACCCCGTCATCACCCCTATTGGTGTGAGTGTTAGAAATATATATTTATTCGTTCATTCTAACAACTGAAATTTCCTAAGCCCGTAAACCAACACAGAAAGTGCAAACTAGTATTGCAATAGATACACAGTACACACCTCCTGGAGTGGTAAGTATTCATCAGATCATAAAAGTGGTCAGTCAGCCGGAATGTAAGTGAACGGCCGAGTGTGGAACATAACAATAAAGTTATTGCCTCGTTTAGTATGCGGTGCGCGGGCGCAAGCTTGGGAATATCTTCAGGTTTTAGAGCCCAGTACGCAAACGAAATTGTAAAAATAAGTTACAGTACGTATGATAACTAGTAGAGATGTGGTTTCTAATTTTATATTAGTGTCGCCGCACACGGGCCACACGCCTCAGCCACAAACGCCGCCACGAGAAGCTAGAAGCGGCTACTAAAGTGGCTGAAGCGCGCGACAGCGGCCGATTAATGTAAGGGAGAGAGGGGTGGGGAATCGCGCGAGTGACGTGTGGCGGCGTTTTGTATCGGCGCATTAAGTGCTCGGTGCGGGCCACAAGAAGCGAGCAACGACGATTTGTAGCGTGTAACGGCCACCGGCGTATCGTGTGTGGCGAGTCCATATAAAATGTATGAAAACTACAAGAAATGCGCCGGTGGCGGATTATTATTATTGTCAAATTCACAGTAATTTAATCACAAATTAAGCAGCGAGTGCGGCTGAACTGTTCCGCCTCGCGATCCCGGTCCATTCCCTGATGTTACGTAGCCAGGACTTCTTCCAGGAAAAGCCAGGACTTTTCCCATCATTATGAGTTGCAGCAGTTCGTAACGTTCGTGCCTTAGCACATGCCCTAGGTATGCAACTTTTCTCTTTTTGATGCTTTGCAAAAGTTCGCGTTTTCGGTGAGCTCGCCGTAGAACCTCCTCATTGGTAGTAAACCTCCTCGGGCGGCCGCTAGTAAATTAATAACACAAAATAGTTTTTCCTTTCAAGAGGTTTCTGCTGGACTGACAATGAATTACTTTTTAAAAGCCTTGAAGGAATTAAGTTCAAAATAATAAAAACCATTTCTGCAGTATTAATTCTGTAATAATGTAACTTTTCTGCATGTTTAATCAAGATCCAATCATGAAGTTTTTGTAAGCACAAAATGTTCACTAATTTAAATAAAATATCGAAAAACAACAGATAGATTTGCTTCAGGTTTCTATGAAGATAATTTTTAGAAATCCTTCTTGTGACAAAACATGTATGACTATATAATAGCCGCCATTCATTCTGTACAGGCGCTGCTTAATTTGTGATTAAATTACTGTGAATTTGACAATAATAATAATCCGCCACCGGCGCATTTCTTGTAGTTTTCATACATTTTATATGGACTCGCCACACACGATACGCCGGTGGCCGTTACACGCTACAAATCGTCGTTGCTCGCTTCTTGTGGCCCGCACCGAGCACTTAATGCGCCGATACAAAACGCCGCCACACGTCACTCGCGCGATTCCCCACCCCTCTCTCCCTTACATTAATCGGCCGCTGTCGCGCGCTTCAGCCACTTTAGTAGCCGCTTCTAGCTTCTCGTGGCGGCGTTTGTGGCTGAGGCGTGTGGCCCGTGTGCGGCGACACTAATATAAAATTAGAAACCACATCTCTACTAGTTATCATACGTACTGTAACTTATTTTTACAATTTCGTTTGCGTACTGGGCTCTAAAACCTGAAGATATTCCCAAGCTTGCGCCCGCGCACCGCATACTAAACGAGGCAATAACTTTATTGTTATGTTCCACACTCGGCCGTTCACTTACATTCCGGCTGACTGACCACTTTTATGATCTGATGAATACTTACCACTCCAGGAGGTGTGTACTGTGTATCTATTGCAATACTAGTTTGCACTTTCTGTGTTGGTTTACGGGCTTAGGAAATTTCAGTTGTTAGAATGAACGAATAAATATATATTTCTAACACTCACACCAATAGGGGTGATGACGGGGTACAGTAAACGAAATTCTATTTAGTCCGTCAGTTAGATGATCAAAAAATAATGGACACGTATTTTTTCTTTGGGCAATCAACCAAAAAATGACAAAGTTATAGCGCGTCAAAGTTTGGGAGTAGGGGCTCGTGACGTCACTTTTGAGTGAATTTTCACTTATAAGTGTACTAACGTGACGTCATGCGACTTTTCAAATCAATATATCTCTGCAATGTTTATATTATGTGAAAAAAGAAAAAAATACGTGTCCAATACTTTTTGATAATCTACCTGATAAACGAAGAAAAAAAAATTAGTCATCATCCCTATTAGCCTAGCCCCAAAGTAAGCACTATAAGGCTTGTGTAAGTAAGTAAGTATAACTAAGGTAACGGATAGAATACATATACTGCACATATAAAAGTATATTTTTATTGAAAATAGATATTAAACATCCATGAGTGGAGTACAAATGCTCGTATTTTGATGACCTCCGTGGCCGAGTTGTTTGTACGCCGGGTGTCATTGTGCCGCCAACTGGAGAGGTCCCGGGTTCGAATCCCGCTGGGGGCAGATGTTTGTGTTATGAATACGAGCATTTGTACTCCAGTCATGGATGTTTAATATGTATTTTCTATATAAATATACTTATATATGTACTGTATATGTATTCTATCCGTTACCCTAGCATCCCATAACACCAGGCTTACAGTGCTTACTTTGGGGCTAGGCTAATTGGTGTAAGTGTTGGGAATATATATTATTTAATGGAATATTTTGTTTGATATGCCAACCATTTCACACACATTTTATGCACTCCTAAGGGACACATTTTATATGTCCGATAGAAGCAGAAAATTTATATAAAGTTGCGATATGTTGTATTCATGTGACCGTTAAGTAAAATAGCACTAACATCATAACGGGAATCGTATCCAGGACACCGGAGATGGAAACCGTGTGTTACATCCGGTATGTGATCTCACAGTTGTATCTAATAACACAGATTTGTGTAATAAGTAGCAAACGTAGGTTAAATATTGACGACCTCCTTGGCCGAGTGGTTTGTACGCCGGGTTTCATGGTGAAATGAAATGAAATGAAATGTCATTTATTCAGTCTAGGCTGTTACAAGCACTTGTGAAGGTCAAGAAGCTACGCCATCGGTTCGCAAAACTACGGCGGGAGACCTTGTACTGAGAAGAACCGGCAAGAAACTCAGCAAGGGCTGTTTTTTTCTCCCTGTATTGTTATATACAGTGTCGTCAAGTTGAAAAATTACTTCAGAAATACGTCTGAAGTCACTTTTCATTACATAGAATATAAATATATAGTTACAATTAATTTTATAGTTAACATTTTAAGTAGTATATAGGAAGCGGCATTAGGTAGGTACAATATTTAATATCAAATTATAAGAAACACTATGTCCATGCATTACGATCATTTAGATAATCAACAACTTTATAATAGCCCTTATTCATAAGGTGTCACCGACTCGAGAGGTTCCGGGTTCGAATCCCGGTGGGGGCAGATGTTTGTGTGATGAATACGAGCATTTGTACACCAGTCATGAATTTTTAATATGTATATCTCTTCTGGCTTCGTCTCATATTCTGTTACCATCACGGCTGGACGACTCTGGAATGACTTGCCCCCTAGTATTCGTAAAGCTCCTAACAAATTTGTATTTAAGGGATTGGTTCGTGAGCATTATCTTAATATAATTAACCTGCGTTCTCACATTTGACTGGCATAATTATGTGTATGTTTATGTATGTATTGTAGATATAGCATATATATTTTGATGTATAAATAAATATTTCCAACACTCACACCAATTAGCCTAGCCCCAAAGTAAGCACTGTAAGGCTTGTGTTATGGGATACTAGGATAACGGATAGAATACATATACTGTACATATATAAGTATATTTATATAGAAATACATATTAAACATCCATTACTGGAGTACAAATGCTCGTGTTCATCACACAAACATGTGCCCCCACCGGGATTCGAACCCGGGACCTCTCGAGTCGGCGACACCATGAAACCCGGCGTACAAACCACTCGTATATACACACATCAAAAGTGTCTAGGGATCAAGCATTTTTATGCGGATTTCTTGAGATTGAGATGTGGCTTTGTAATAAATTTATGATTTTATAAATTTATATGGATCCTTTTTGGTGCATTTCATAATTTGAATCAGGAACTGTGAATCAAATTCGAGTAAAAGATGAAAATCAGCTGTCAATATTTTCCCTATAAAAACATACAACGCATTGAAGACATTATTAGTGCTACTGTTTCCCTACTACTGATTAAAACCAACGTTATTATGGAGCGGCGACGTCATTTAAGCAGGGAAGAAATGCTCAGAGCCGTGGGAATGATAGAAGCTGGTTCCCGGCAACGTACTGTGGCTTTAGCTCTGAATACAAGTCAGAGTGTTATCAGTCGACTTTGGACACGATACCGAAGCACTGGTACCGTGGCTGAGCGCCATGGAGGACGGTATCGCTGCACCACACGGAGACAAGACCGATACATTCAAATCTTAACTCGAAGAGCTCCAACAATAACCGCCATGATGTTAGCCGTGAGGCTTCATCACTCTTCAGGGAACTTAATTAGCGACCAAACAGTCAGAAACCGCTTGCATGAAGTGAACCTTCATTCCCGAAGACCGCTACGGGTACCACCTATAGCAATGCACAATCGTAGGATTCGATATCAATGGGCTCTTGAACACAGAAATTGGGCAGAAGAACAATGGCGTTTCGTGTGCTTTTCTGATGAGTCTCGTTTTGGTATGAGACCGGATACAAGACGTATACGACACTGGAGAACCCCTGGACGCCAACAGCGATTAAAATCCTGCCAGGAAGTCCATCCTTATAGTGGTGGAACCATCATGGTATGGGCGGGTATTTGGATCGGCGGAAGAACTGAGTTGATTTGGATCAGAGGCAACCTCAACGCTCAAATTTATGCTGAGACGATTGTATCAGACGTCATCGTTCCTCTACAAGTGCAAATCGGTCCCTTATTTCAGTTAATGCATGATAATGCACGACCGCACACCGCAAGAGTTGTAAGACAGACTCTCGCCGCAGCTAACATCAATGTCCTGCCCTGGCCTGCTCAGTCGCCAGACTTGAACCCGATTGAGCATGCATGGGATATGCTACAGAGAAGAGCTCTGCCGAATATGGAGGGTATCCAGTCGCAAGAAGACCTTTTTTTGTTGTTGCAACGAACATGGGCGGCCATTCCACAGCGTGATTTGGATGAACTCATTTTGAGTATGCCAAACCGATGTTCTTGTGTTGTTAGTGTTCGCGGTAGAAATACGGATTATTAATTGTTTAAGTTACCCAATAAAATTTTAGAGAAAACTGTTATTTCAGTCTTTTTTTCGAACTTTTGTGTTAGTGGTTCAAATGTCAAAAATCCCTTTATTAGGAAAATGGCAAATTTCTTTATTAATGCAAAGGTGACTTGGTTTATCGTTACTGTGACAAACGAAAACACTTTATTTGATGAATCCTTAAAGAAAATTTTAATTAATATCAATCAGGAGAAAAGTTATTGCAAAAATATATGTTGATCCCTAGACACTTTTGATGTGTGTATATTTTAATATTTGTGTATTCTATTGATATATATATATATTACCTACCTGGTTTATTTAGCATATATCCTTATTGCACCCTCGTATTTTTATTTCTCACGCCTTTACTGGTCGACTGGTAGAGAATGCCTTATGGCATTATGTCCGCCATTTGTTGTTTGTTTTGCAATAAAGTATAAATAAATAAATATCTATATAAATATACTTATATATGCATTGTATCCGTTACCCTTGTATCCCATAACACAAGCCTTACAGTGCTTACTTTGGGGCTAGGCTAATTGGTGTGAGTGTTGGAAATATTATTATTATATTTATTTATTTTATTTGACACACCAATAACAATACCGCCATTATTACATAAAAAGAAGAACAAATAGGTATTACAAGTCTATGTGAATAATTTTTCAAGGTGCATATCCCAATCTCGTATTTGTACGAGAAATCTCGTACGGTTAGCAACCCTGGTAAAATATTACTAAACTGGTATAATATTAAAGTTTACTAGAAAAAAATCCACGCGGATCAGGCAGCGGACGGGACTCGAACCCGCATCCTTCGCAATCCGGGCGAATGCACTGACCATTATGCTACCACGGCCCTATTCGCCGCGTCGAAATTTTCCTAGCCTTAAGCTGCAAGGCAGCGCCATCTCTTCGCATTGTAGGTAACCCACAATGTCAAATGAATACTTTTTCAAGTATTAAACATTTGAAAGAAGCTTAAGGCTAGGAAAATTTCGACGCGGCGAATAGGGCCGTGGTAGCATAATGGTCAGTGCATTCGCCCGGATTGCGAAGGATGCGGGTTCGAGTCCCGTCCGCTGCCTGATCCGCGTGGATTTTTTTCTAGTAAACTTTTCTTTAGCTTTAAACATCTAGCAGTTAAATGCTTAAAAAATAAATAAAAACATCAGTTATATTAGATGAAATACCGAGGCACATTAGGTGGTCATTTATCTAAGTAACACGTCGTGTATGAGTCCGAGTAAACGGGTAATTTATCGGGCAATTAATGCCGGCCATTTATTGATATCAACTGGAACATTCAGATAAATCGGACAGATTTATTAATTATTTTTTTTGTCTTTGTTTAACTGAACTGTTTTAGTATTAATTATTTTGACAGGTTGTAATTGATGTGAATTTGCTAACTGTTTTAGTATTAATTATTTGGACAGGTTGTAATTATGCTTGTGTAAACGAACGAGGTACGTTTTTGGTTCTTAAATCTGGAATATTAATCATGAATGAGGAGCTCGTTGGCGCAAGTGGTTAGCGTGTTCGGCTGCGATCGTTGAAGTTAAGCAACTTTCGCAGTGGTCGGTCATTGGATGGGTGACCAAACATTTACTATCTCGAGCACCTCCGTGCTTCGGAAGGCACGTTAAGCCGTTGGTCCCGGCTGCATCTGTAGTCGTTAGCACCCACCAATCCGCACTGGGTTCGCGTGGTGGGTCATGGCCCAATCTCCCGATTCCATCCATAGGGAAGGCCTGTGCCCCAGCAGTGGGGACATTAATAGGCTGATGATGATGATGATGGTGAGGAGAATGTCGAATGGATTTGAGTTTTACTCGGATAGCAAAGGGCTAAAGAGAAAAATGATTCAAAAATCAAAATCAGTTCAATAAATTCTGTTTTATACTAATGTTGACTTTTCGGTTGCTAAAATCGTAAGCATAGTATCGATACTGTAACAACACTCCGAGGCAATAAAATGTTCAGTACCCCTAGCACGAACCAATATCGAATTCGTATCGTTTGCGAGTCCGAAATGTCATTGTCAAATGTGTACTGATTTTTAGTTCTCGTTACGTACTTTGTGCCGCTGCTGTTCAAGTTTCCATACAAAATTTGACATTGACATTTCGGTTTGCAAACTATTCGAATTCGATAAAGGTTCTAGTGCTAGAGGTACAAATCATTTTTTTTATTCCCTTCGAGAAAAGAAATCTAGTAAGGTTCTTTGCCAATATTATAGTTTTATTAAAGCTTAAAGCTAATTATTTTTATACATTTGAACAAGATGACTGAGAACGTGTTACATATATGTGTTAATATATATAATATTTGTAATATAACAATATCAGATATTGACGCAAAGAAATTTCTACCCTGTAGAAAAGAAAAAAAATATCTTTCTTATAAATCTTTCTACTTTTTATAAGGAAAACTACCAGAGAAATGGTCATGCTGAATATTAAGTTAACCACCTCCGTGGCCGAGTGGTTTGTACGCCGGGTTTCAAGGTCCACTCGAGAGGGTTCGAATCCCAAATGTTTGTGTGATGAATACGATTTTTACTCCAGTCATGGATATTTAATATGTATTTCTATATAAATATACTTATATATGTATCAGTATATGTATTCTTTCCGTTACCCTAGTATCCTATAACACAAGCCTTAGTGTCGCCGCATACGGGCCACCGACCTCAACCACAAAACGCCGCCACCGGCATATTTCTTGTAGTTTTCATACATTTTATATGGACTCGCCACACACGGTACGCCGGTGGCCGCCACACGCTACAAATCGTCGTTGCTCGCTTCTTGTGGCCCGCACCGGCCACTTAATGCGCCGATACAAAACGCCGCCACACGTCACTCGCGCGATTCCCCACCCCTCTCTCCCTTACCTTAGTCGGCCGCTGTCGCGCGCTTCAGCCACTTTAGTAGCCGCTTCTAGCTTCTCGTAGCGGCGTTTGTAGCTGTGGCGTGTGGCCCGTGTGCGGCGACACTTACAGTGCTTATTTTGGGGCTAGGCTAATTGATGTGAGTGTTGGAAATATTTGTTTATTTATTTATAAATGATATTCACTAGACTTTCATCATCATCATCAGCCTATTAATGTCCCCACTGCTGGGGCACAGGCCTTCCCTATGGATGGAATAGGGAGATTGGGCCATGACTCTCCACGCAGGCCCAGTGCGGATTGGTGGGTGCTAACGACTGCAGATGCAGCCGGGACCAACAGCTTAACGTGCTTTCCGAAGCACGGAGGAGCACGGAGAGAAATTTTTGGCCACCCATCCAATGACCGACCACTGCGAAAGTTGCTTAACTTCAACGATCGCAGCCGAACGCGCTAACCAGTTGCGCCACCGAGCTCCTCACTAGACTTTAATGGCAATCAAAGAGCATTTTAACGGTTAACTGAAATCAGATTAAGTGTATGAGTTTTAAATTCAGGTATAATACAACAACTTAGTTTAAAAACCAACTATAAAAAATTACGATTCATTTGTTTAATGTGTATTTAATATACAAAACGATTGTGCTACTTAAAAAACGTAATAAAAAGAAAGCAAATACTCTAATTAGCGAATACAAAAGTCCGCTATTCCCATTGCCGGATTTAGGGGAGGGCAACCGGGGCGAAAGCCCCGGGGCTTCCACAAACGGGGGACCCCACAATAGAGACTTGGGAAAAAAAATCTTTCAAATTCCATCTAGTAAACATCTTTTTTGCTCTTTTACCTTTACCTACAGCCTACAGTACTTTGTACATCTAACGTATATGATTATTTGATTATATTAATCTTAAATAACAGAAATCGTTGATCTATATTTGTTCACTCCAATCAGGCAATCAGTGAAATATCTAAATCTCAAATGGCCCTGATAAGCACTTCCAATTCACTACCCATCTTGAGGGAGTACCCCAATCGCTTAATGGCTGAGTGGGGTGGTACTTGCCCGCAGGGCCGAATTTAAGGCAGGGCAGGTGGGGCTGTGGCCCAGGGGCCTCCACAACAGCTTAAGAAATAACAACATTTCGATGGGTCAACAAGAATACAAATCCTAAGTGGCCTGGGGCCTCCACAATCCTAAATCCGGCCCTGGCTATTCTATTGTATTATGTCCATGACATATAATAGCTGTTGAACAATAATGTTACATTTAACATTGAAAATAAAGTCTTTTTTGCGTTGAGCTTCCAATGTGAGCGTGCTCAAATTCACAGAATTATTTTGAAACAATAGTATGTGAACTGTAACTATTATAATTTGGGCTTGTAAGCTGTTATTTATGGAATTTGATCGAACGATTACACGTAGGTGAAAGTAGTTATCTGGTTAGATAGAAAGAAAATGTATCTGATAATTTATTTATAGCAAGGTGAGCTTAAAGTGTTAATTTTTAATAAAGTAATTGTTATTGTTTTAAAGTACCTATTAATGAGGGCTACCGTTTTCTGCCTCACCAGATGGCGCCACTGTTGAGTGAGGTCCTAAATTGTAACTTTTGAAGTTTATTAATACGCACATGAAATCAAAGGTTACATTTAGATCGTATTTTAACACAAAAGAACCATATCCTAAACATAATAGGCCATGCCACAGTGACGCGCAGTTCCGTTTTATTCGGAAAAAATGGGATACATAATCATTTTTCTAAGCTCAAATTTTTAATAACTGACATTCATTGCCACATAACTCATATTTGCCATAATTAAGCCGAATTGTTACCAATTATTCACAACATTATTTTAATTAGAAATAAACCCGCGTAGTCAACCAACAAGCAATAACATTTGACATTTCGGAGACCTCACGCTACACTAGCGCCTCTAGCGGCGGATTCATACGCGATAGCCCTCATTGCTAGATGATACAAAAAGATACATTTATCATAATTATTAAAGGATAAGTTAAAACATGTCATTAATTTTTAAGGTTCCGTACCTTAAAAGGAAAAAACGGAACCTTTAAAGGATCACTTTGTTGTCCGTCCGTCCGTTTGTCAAGGCCGTTTTTCTTAGGAACGCGTGGAGGTGTCAATCTGAAATTCATATCTAATACTCAGGTCTACTGTCCCTTGGAGCTGTGAAAAAATCAAACTTCTAAGCCAAAGCAATTAAAAGATACAGCCGCTTATCCCGCAAATTTTCGAAACTCGCACGGGAATCAAAACCTACAGGGTACTTCCCGTGAACTTAGCATTTTGAAATCTGGTACGAAGTAACGTCTTATGGTACAGATAAAGGAAAAATTGCGAAAACCGTAAATTTTTAGTTACAACAATCAGCCTATTAATGTCCCCACTGTTGGGGCACAAGCCCTATGGATGGAATAGGGAGATAGGCCATGACCCACCACGCGGGCCCATTGCGGATTGGCGGGTGCTAACGACTGCAGATGTAGCCGGGACTAACAGCTTAACGTGCCTTCCGAAGCACGGAGGAACTCGAGATAGAAGATTTTTGGCCACCCATCCAATGACCGACCACTGCGAAAGTTGCTTAACTTCAACGTTCTCAGCCGAAAGCGCTAACCAATCCATCGAGCCAGCGCCATCGAGCTCCTCTTAGTTTCATCATATATTAGAAAATATTTTTGAAATTTTTAAAGTTACTACCTCATTTCTCATGAACGCGTAGAGGTGTTAAATTGAATTTCATATCAAATAAGGTGAACTTTTACTTATATACCTACAGGTTTGTACGGAACCCTCAGTGCGCGAGTCCGACTCACACTTGGCCGGTTTTTATTTTATTTGACATGTTGAAGCCTTGTTATAAGCGACTGTGTATAATTTATTGACATAATATTAGGTAACTCATAACTCTTTGACATCCATAATAGGCTAGTTGACTCATGTCGAAATGTATTAAAAAAAATGGGTGCGTGTACTTATGTAGGCGCGTGAGAAGTTATCCTTCTTTGGCATCGTTTAAAATTAGTTTTTAATTGCATGCAAATAATTAATTACAATAAATTAATAAAAAGTCTGGAAAAGGACACAGTCAATAAAGTTCAGTTTTAATTTGAAAAAATAAATAAATAATCAAAATATTCAATTAAAATCGCTACTGAATATAATTTATTAGAACATATGTGATTTGCACTTGTATGAAACTCAAACACGTATTCCGAATATACAAACTAGAAACATGTGGATAAATATTATAAATATGAATACCTATAACTGTTACTTTATTACAAAAAATAAAAATGTGGTTTTTGGTTCTACTACACCAATGGTCAAGAGATGGCGCTGTAGTCTCCTGAATCGCGCTTTGGTTCCGTTGTTCCAGATTAATAAATACTTTTTGTTACTTTATTACAAAAAATAAAGATGTGGTTTTTGGTTCTACTACACCAATGGTCAAGAGATGGCGCTGTAGTCTCCTGAATCGCGCTTTGGTTCCGTTGTTCCAGATTAATAAATACTTTTGATAGGCCTTCACAATGCAGTCGTTAGCACCCACTAAATAGAAATTCTATTTCTATTTTGTTGGTAGATTTTCTTAATGTGCGGTAAACACAAAAGTAACGCATGAAGTTGGTCGCTAAGGCGACCAACTTCATGCTGTTAAAATATTGTGTTACAGTGATGCGCGCGCATCTTAAAATTTCACTCTCATAATTTTTTCATAACGCGCCTAAAGAAGTATAACTTCAATAAATGTTTATTTCTTAAAGTATTTGGTCTAAGGAACCTAAATATATCGATTTCACTTCAAAAAGGAAAAGATTGCTGTAGAAATTTAATTTAAAAAAAAAATTTTTAGTCTATATTTTTTAAACACTAAAAACGTTGTTCGCCACATCTGCCATAATTTTGACGTCTCTTTCAGTAAACAACTAAATGTCATTCGCGTGTTATTGTGGGTGGATTCTTTAGTCTGAATAAATTTATCTTAAAACACTTTTAACTTTAGAAAAGTTTCCATTTACTGTTTTTTTTGACAAAACTAATTATGGATGCCGGCTTTGTGAAAGCAGAAAGCACAAATCTGCCAAGAATTGACGCATTGATGGTTGGTGAATTTTTTGCACTAAACCCCGATTTCTGCTCTGCGGAGCAGAGAAACGACAAGGCATCTAAGTATGTAAGTACAGTGCATTTAGTATTACAATGTAGTAATAAACATAAAACTGATACAATATATGAATAAGTGTAATAAAGTTGCGTAGGTTAATTTCTTTCGGCACTTTAATCCACAACATTCCTGGAGTCTTCAAGGATGTGTTTTTATATTCTCGTACAATACAATAATGATACTTATTTTTCGTGGTATTTATTAGAAATCATGTTCTTTTTATTATAAACTCAGATAAGTTATTTTCTACGTGCTTACGAGTTTTTGTTTACTACATAGCTTGACATCTTAGCATAGACAATCTATAGACTAATATGGCCGACAGCGTTTTTGTATGTCCATGAAAATTCTATTTTAAAATTAAAGATTTGTAGCTTTCTAGGTCTCAAAAAAATACAATACATTTTTTTTCGGTGTAATAGAACATTTATTAACAATTTAAAACCTTTTTCCAAAAAGGGTCAACTAGCCTATTCTGTAGCATAATGTTGTAATTAAATCTTTTATTATACATGTTCCCTGTGTACTTGCATGCTGTTTTTGAAACGGCAAAACACGTGCTCATATCCCTTTATGTAATACCTTTATACCGTGTTGTTAGCAAATTAAGATTATGATTATATTTATCATTCTTGCTTAGTGAAGTTTCGGAGTCCTAAGTCGATGCTTTTCATCATTGGATTCCAAGTTCTCCAAAAAAGGTAACTTGGCTTACTCTATTTATTTTACGTTATGGAGCGAACAGAAAAAGAAACAGATTTGAGTGTTGAAATCCGTGATAATTAGCAACCAAACCACAACCGTTACAAATAAATTAATAGAGAGCCATTGACCTTGAGTGCAAGCGTGCGACAAAGAAATAGATAATACAAGAGGTCGCCCGCGACTTCGTCTGCGTTAACTTAGTTTCTTTGTAAATCCCTCTGGAACCTAACACTTTTTCGGGATAAAAGTAGCCTATGTGTTAATCTAGGGTGTCAGCTAACTCCATACCAAATTTATTAAAATCGCTCCAGCCGTTTAGACGTGAAGAAGTAACAAACATACACACTCACATACTCACAAACTTTCGCCTTTATAATATTAGTGTGATAATGAATTAATTCTTTAATTCTAATTTGAGGATAGTGTAACCAACCCTCACAAAAATTTTACCCTAAGTATTTTTTAAATACCCCTAAAATCCCCTAAATAAAGAAATTTATATGTACCTACTTATCTTATTACCTAAATCCTTTCGTTGCTCATAAATTAAAACGTTACACATTTAGTTACAGTAAATTATTTTATTGAATAAATACATTTTCTGAATGGAAAATCAAACGAAAATGAGCTGACAGGCTGTTAAATCTTATTTAGCTGTTTTGATTGGTGGAAGGCAAACAACTTTAGTCCATACAGCCTTAGGAAACAACCCGCCACACAGTCAGTTCAGTCGTTTCATATCGTGGTGCGTTCCATTCTACGCACAAAACTGAAAGAAAACACACGCTTTGCTTTTCGATTTAATTGCAAGTTTTGATAAAAGCCCCTAAAAGAACCCCCAAAAAATTCTAGCCCCTAAAAAGTCTGTTTTAACACTTCTAGCCCCTAAATCTGGGGGCAAAACCCCTAAGTTGGGAACCGTGAACACAACGATCCTGAGATTTCCGCGGGTGGGTAAAAATTTGTGATGAATAAATTAAATCTTTAAACATTGGCCTGAGAAATCTTTCTTTCTCTTTTTTAGTTAATGGGAATCGTACTCAAGATGGCGAGAACAGATTCGTTGTACGAAGGTACTCAATCAGGTCGTCAATGGTATGTTTAATATTAATAAATGCAATAATGTTGCCAAACTACTCATCCAACTCGAAGAGATACCACGAGAAAAAAAAGTAGCCAAATCTAATAGAGACATCATAATTTATAACGTGAGGACTTAATCTTGACAAATTAAAATGTTGCCGTGGAAATATTGTGCGCGATCGACGAGCGGTAAATACGGTTTCGGTGTCAATAATAGTGAGTTCCAATAACAAATTATCGATAATTCAATGGAATTGAAATTGATTTGTTTTGGTATAGAATACTAGGCCACCAGCGCACCGTAAACAGAAATGATTCAATTAAATAGAATATACCGATGATTTTCTATCTTACTAGTAATACGTTAAAATTTATACGTAATAAGTTTACTATAATTTATTTCTTTAGATAAATGAATAAAAAAAAATGAATAGTTTTTTTTTCACCCAGCAGTTGACTGTTTAAAAATTAAAAATATAATAACAATTATGTTAGGAATTTATAATAAAATTAATAATTTATATATTTTTTTTTAAATTTATAATTTAAAATATAATAATAGTTTTACATTGTCATTCCTTTTACGTTGTTATTAGAAGCGTTATTATTTATGATTTACTTATCTTTAATATAAGTACAAGCATATTTATTTTTCTACCTGGAAATAGAGTTATGTATGCAATAACATCCAAAACTTTGATTCGGTGCTTCTGTTTAACAAGATTCAGCAGTGAATTGAATTTTTCATTTCTAAGTAAAGGAGATTGCTCAGCTTCCATACATGTTTGGCCTAAAGACCAATAATCATGAAAAATTGTATCCTAGATTCGAAATTATATATAAATTACTGTAGAAACGAATATTATTGACGGACACCCCTGAGAACTTCTATAAACCATATACACTGAACATATTAAAATAATAATAAAAAAAATAAGTTATATAGGAAATAACTAGGGAAATCAAGCCAAGTACCGAAACTATGGATTAGATTCAGGTATATGAGCAATGAGCATGTAGATTAACAGATAGTTGCTTGTTTTTAAAGTTAATGCATAAGAGTAACTTTTAAAATCAGGTGTCATTTCCGGTTTAAGGTACTAATCTGTGTGATGATTCTGAATGAGCCACAGATTAGAGAGAATTTTTAAACTCTCGTTAACAAAAGAAAGCTAAGAGATTTAGGTTCTATAGCTTCAGTATATTCAGTAGCTTCATTATTTTTGTTATATTTTTAAGATAACCATATGTTAGATTTTTAGTGTATCGCACCTTATAATTTTATTTATTTATTAATTTATAGTCAGGGAACGTAGGCCCATAGATAGATACCTTAAAGTCTACGATATTGTTTATATGTGTTTGGCGAAAAATGTATGGCAATAGGCTTTATGATGTCGCCTACCATCTATAATAATTGTCTGAGCACATTTGCATCTAGTGAAAATGATAATATAATTGTGGATATTAATACCACAGTTTAATAAAAAAAATGATTTATTTTATCGATCTTTACAAAATAGATTTGTTTTTATGTTATATAAACAATTTTGATCAGTCTTTAGCTGAATGTTACTACACCCATAGCCATTAAAATGATTCGTATGTTTTCCAAACCCGTAAAATTAAAAGTCCTTTTTAAAGTAAATATATTATACAAAGGTGTCCGTTGAAATCTAATAACTGTAAATGAAATTATAAATTACGCCAAGAATTACCGTGTATGTCAATATTTTTTGTGCATTTGGGCCAATTTGAGCAATCTCCTTTACACTATCGACAGCTAATCTTAAATCACTATCGACAAGAAAACTAGAAATATTTTTCGCGTGACCCAAACGTTCATATTTTTTATCTTGGAAGACATAAAACTGTATATTTATTATTTATTTTTATTAATATAATGTAAAGAAATGCATTTAACATAAGTTTATATGATAACATTGTTGTAGGTTAGTAGTACCTGAAGGCTTTGTCCTTTTTAATTCAAGAAAATTGTCCCCAAGGTCTGATTGAGCTGCCTCTGGCCAAATTTAAATCTGAGATTAAGAATATTCTTATGAGTAAGGGCTATTATAAAGTTGATGATTATCTACAGGATCGTAATGTATGGACATAGTATTTCTTGTAATATAGATATTTTTCATAACAATAATGTGGTCTCTGAAGCCGCTTCCTATATACCTACTAACAATGTAAATCTCACTATAAACCTTATTGTATATAGCTATATTCTAAATTATGTAATGGAAGGTGACTTGAGAATTATCTCTGAGGTCATTTTTCAACTTGACTACTCCGTTTAAAATAATACACGGAGAAAAAAAAAGTCTTCTCAGTACAAGGTCTCCCGCCATAGTTTTGCAAACCGATGGAGTAGCTTCTCGACTTTCACAAGTGCTTGTAACAGCCTAGGCTGGAAAGTTTTTTTTTCTATAATATTCACATAAATGCTGATAAGCTAGTTAAGCTAGCCAAGCCATTTACGAAACATAATGACATATAATAATAACCTAAACTATACAATGACTTCAAAAAATTCTGTCTTCATGAAAATTTACTTCTGGTGCTCTTTGATTTTCTTTCACTCCAATGATATTGCGGAGAAACGATATTAAATAAAAAACAAATGGGTGCGTGTACTTATGAAGGAGCGTGAGAAGTTATCCTTCTTTGGCATCGTTTAAAATTAGTTTTTAATTGCATGCAAATAATTAATTACAATAAATTAATAAAAAGTCTTAAAAAGGACACAGTCAATAAAGTTCAGTTTTAATTTGATAAAATAAATAAATAATCAAAATATTCAATTAAAATCGCTACTGAATATAATTTATTAGAACATATGTGATTTGCACTTGTATGAAACTCAAACACGTATTCCGAATATACAAACTAGAAACATGTGGATAAATATTATAAATATGAATACCTATAACTGTTACTTTATTACAAAAAATAAAGATGTGGTTTTTGGTTCTACTACACCAATGGTCAAGAGATGGCGCTGTAGTCTCCTGAATCGCGCCTTGGTTCCGTTGTTCCAGATTAATAAATACTTTTGATAGGCCTTCACAATGCAGTCGTTAGCACCCTCTAAATAGAGATTCTATTTCTATTTTGTTGGTAGATTTTCTTAATGTGCGGTATGCACAAAAAATATTTTTTGTTACAGTGATGCGCACGCATCTTAAAATTTCACTCTCATCATTTTTACATAACGCGCCTAAAGAAGTATAACTTCAATAATTATATTTTATAATTTCCAAACTAATTTAAAGCGATTATAGAACAGCTACACATCCAAATGTAATGTATAAATCACTATTTATGTTTACGGCTATTAGGAACCCGACTTTTACTGTCCTGAGTATAGCGTCGGACTAACGAAGCTAAACGTGTCAGCATTAACCGCCCATCTAAAAAGATCCCTGTGCCATTGAATTTTAGTTAAACACAGGGCTTTAATTAAAACGGTCGTCTTATAATCGCCCAGTAATTGTTGAACCCTGAGCCACAGTGATATAAAACGCATGAAGGATTGCGCTATGCTGGTTTGGGATCTCGTGGCCTCTAATTGCTGTTTACAGATGTTTTCTGTGTGATATCGATTGAATGCCGATATATATGAGTTACGAGCCTGGATTCCGTGAAAGCCTCTGAATTTATTGTACATTCCTTTATGTCATTTAACTGCACTGAAGGATTTTTACTTAAGATTATTTAATTTTATTACTTTGCCAAGTTTTGCCCATAAAATGCCTTCGTCTTATAATTTTTATTATTTTTAAAGCATGTAACTGCTTGATGTTTAAATCTAAAGAAAATTGTGGGTTACCTATAATGCGAAGAGATGGCGCTGCCTTGCAGCTTAAGATGCTAGAAGAATTTCGCCGCGGTAGCATGATTGGTCAGTGCATTCGCCCGGATTGCGAAGGGTGCGGGTTCGAGTCCCGATTTTTTTCTAGTTATATTTTCTTTTGATGCCTTCGTCTTAGTTTAAATACTGATTGATCTTTGAATAATTGTTTAGTAGTTAATCAAGTGGCTTGTCACTAATTACTAAGCAAAGCTCAATGTAGCTTTCACTTATAGGTTAAAAGTCATAAATATAAAAATGGTTTACATTGTTGTTCAAAAAAATATAAGCCAGATACCGTTGGCTCTGTTTTATGACACCGGTATACCTTGTATGTAAATTTTAATGGCGTTCATACAAATTTATATTGCTTCTAATTGCATTCCGGACGCGCGGGATTTAATAGACCCCATCCCAATTAGTAGCATGTGTCTGATTAAGTAATATTATTGTAGGATTTCACCGTCGAACTATGCTTGTAGCTATAATTATAAAGTTCGTAAAGATTCTGGTTGATTAAAAATTTTAATTATCTAAGTTATACTAGAAAAATATCCGCATTGTAGGTAACCCACAATGTCAAATGCGAAGAGATGGCGCTGCCTAGCAGCTTAAGGCTAGGAAAGTTTCGACGCGTCCATCAGGGCCGTGGTAGCATAATTGGTCAGTGCATTCGCCCGGATTGCGAAGGGTGCGGGTTTGAGTCCCGTCCGCTGCCTGGTCCACGTGGATTTTTTTTCTAGTAAAACTTTTCTTTAGATTTAAACATCTAGCAGTTAAATGCAAAAAAAAAAACATATCTAAGTTATATCAAATTTATAATCGACTGATAGAAACTCTTTCCATTCCCTCATTAATATGATGCAGATGAATTTATTGGTAGAAAAGAAATATTTAAGTAGGAGGAATAAAAAATTAGTGCTGTGCGGATTTGATATTTATATCGATAACATCCCTAGTGGCCAGTACAGCAGTAGTACTTCCCTAATTAAGAGCTTAATTTGATTTCTTATAGATAAAATGTGAATATTAGTTGTATTAAAAGTGTTTATAACACATTTGATCGTAAAGCGCCTCTTATTGCACCAAATTCAATATCATAATCTATCACACTACACACGCGTGCGGTAATGTAAATTAAAACACACGGCTTATTATATTATATTATGTTCCGTCTAAAAACGAACGATATTTTTTTAAATCTTAGCAAAGAATTTTTATGTCAGAACGGTAGCCAACATTTTCTTAATAAATTTAACTTTGGGAGATAAAATATAATATATAATAATTTAATTCATTTTGACAATAAATTACAACCATGTTTCGGTAACAAATTCACAAAAATATTAATTTACTTTAATAGAACACTGGCTGTTTTTTGTTCCTTTGCCTAAAAAAAGTTCGGTTCCGTTGATGCGCGCGCATCGCTAATATATGAAAAAGTTATTTCTTTTTCTTTCCGCTGTATTGTTTTTATTTGATAATATTGTCAAGTAGTAACGAATTTATTAATTTGACACCGCCAGAAGTCGAAAAAGGCTACGCTAAGTGTCTTGCCCCAAAAATCCACGGATAGATACTTACAGTCAAGCGTATCAAAATTTCATCTTATGGAAAACAAACAAAGGTGCAAATTTATTTTCAGAAAGTACTAGAGGTAGTATTATTTCCTCGCAAATGTGTTATAAAACGTCGTATGACATACGTGCGGTTTGATAATTACAGCCTCTGCCTTCTTATAGCCCTCACCTACTTCTCGGGCTAAGGCCGTATACAGAAAGAAAGCCGAAAGCCGATCGGCGCCGATCAGCACCGATCGGCGCCGGTCCATAGAAAAAGATAAGCGCCGATAAGCGCCGACACGCGCTGGTCCGAATAATAAATAATTTGTATTTGAATTATTATCCTTAGATTAAATCAATCTAAGTTATAATCTTTTTATAAATCTAATAACTTTATCTTTTATTAACTAAGCGCTAAAATTATTTGTTTCGTACTTACCGAATGGTGACAACAAGTGTTTCTTCTGGAAGGATTGGTTGTTTATGCCAATTGCCCCAATTTTTCATCAAACGGTTTTTCACTAAATCCAAAATGTAATAAAATGTTTCTTGAATCATTCTTGTATATGTATAAAATCTTTGTTCATCAAATTTAATTTTTTTTACAAATTAATGATGGTATTCTCCGAAGCGTTTCCTTTCTCTATTTATAGGATGTATAACTGTTTTTCGCATTTATAAATAAATATTTTCTAACAAAACCAAATCATCGTCCGATGAGTCCGACATTTTGCTTGATCTGCTTTAATCGGCTTCCTTTATGTAGGAAGGATCGGCGCCGATAAGCGCCGATCGGCGCCGATCGGCTTTCGGCTTTCTTTCTGTATACGGCCTAACAATATCACCTCGGCTGTAATTCTCAACTTACCGCATTTGTATCATAATGTACTTTTACTGTTACCTACCAACAATGGCTGTCTGAACAAAATAATCGTGTACAACCCTACTGTTCAAATATGTAACTAAAAGGAGCATTACGAGGCATTTGACAAAGTGCTATCCGATAAACTGGGTTGTAGCTGCGTTAAACCTCTGTCACAATAGCTTCTACACATTAAAGATATGTTTTCGTACCAGCAAAAGACGTCACTAATCAATTGTATTAAAGTTCGTTTTACTTTGCAATAGATCGTTCTGTACACCCACAGAAGACAATGTCGTTTACAATTTATTGCCGATTGAATTAGTTTTGTTTTATATTTTAGATACAGTATCTTTTTTGATGTAGTGAGGGGCATTTGTATCGTTCGTTGAAATACGGTTATCACCTGATAAATTACGGGATTTAAGTTTTATTAGAGAAGCATTTATTTAATTTCGTCAATATTTTTTGATGATGACTTCTTTGTTAGAGTCTGTGCGGAAAGAGAATGGGATTTAGATTGGAGGGCCCTGTAGTGCTTTTTTACCGTATTTGTAAGGTTTTACCCCTTTTAGACATGATTAAATACAAAAAACCGCAAGAAATCACAACAACAAACAAATCCGTATCAATACAAAACTTTGACGTTTACAGATTGCTGGGTTTGATTCCCAAATAAATATCTTAATGTTAGTTCCGTTTTTCGCCACGCCCATTCTCTTTCTGCACAGACTCTATTGAGATTGAGAGCGACGAGGCTTTGAGTTTTTTCATAAATCTAAATAAATACCAACGATATTAATAATATAATTTACTGCTGTCATTTTTTACCATCAGTACCATCAATGAATGATGTTTAATGTTTCTCATTCGTTAAAAGCTACCTTATAAGAGTCATAAGGGACTTAAATCATTTCGTGGCTATTTTAAAGCATAAAGTAAGGTAGAGAGTAAGGGATTTTGATTGGAGGGCGCTGTAGTGCTTTTCTACCGTATCTGTAAGGTTTTACCCCTTTTAGACATGATTAAATACAAAAAACCGCAAGAAATCACAACAACAAACAAATCCGTATCAATACAAAACTTTGACGTTTTACAGATTGCTGGGTTTGATTGCCAAATAAAAATCTTAATGTTAGTTCCGTTTTTCGCCACGCCCATTCTTTTACCGCACAGACTCTAGAATGATTTTAAGCTATCATTATTTTAACAAAAATCAAGTACCTAGTATTTTTTTTATGTAAAGGAATAGAAAATAATAATAAGGTTTGGATGTATGGACTTTGCATTCCATGATAATAATTAGATAAATAACTCCGATACCAAATCCGAAGAACAGTTAGTGATATATAGAAATATGATAAGCGTTTTATGAATGGCAAGTAAGAGGAAGGATATAAGATTGTTGGAATTACAACGCAATATATTAATCCCTTTAAGTCGCGAACTGATTTATCCGCCGCAATAAAATGTCCCCATTAATCATTCTATCGCGACTGAACATCGATTTCCACTAGCTGCTTCCCACTTGTGGGCAATTAAAATAGCTCGGGCCGTGTCTAATTAATTTACCAGCGACAAACGCGCCACCACCGACATCGGCTAGAACTGTTCGCGTTAAATAGTGTTGCGATCAACTATGTAAAGATCGATCAATCGATATTTTCTGCTTGAAAACTAATCGATCAATCGATATTTTCTGCTTGAAAACTAATCGATCAATCGATATTTTCTGCTTGAAAACTAATCTATCAATCGATATTTTCTGCTTGAAAACTATAGTTAGTTTTATCTACATCTAATATTTTACATTTTTAAATTTAATTATTTATGTGTCACTTATCTTTTTTTTAACGCTCACACCAACTAGCCTAGCCTCAAAGTAACCACTGTAAGCTTGTGTTATGGAATACTAGGATAACGGAAAGAATACGTGTAGGTACTGATACATATATAAGTATGTTTATATAGAAATACATATTAAACCTTCAATGACTAGAGTACAAATGCTCGTATTCATCACAGAAACTTCTGCCCTCCCGGGATTCAAACATTCGACATGAACCCGGAACCCTCTCGAGTTGGTGACACCATGAAACCCGGTGTATAAACTCGGCCGCGGAGGTCGTCAAATTATATGCTTTTTACACTGTTTTATTTATCTTCTCTTAATATATATAAATTATGCGTCACGTTGCTTATCCGTGCTCCAAACCCTTTAAAAGTGAAGAAGTAACAAACATACACACTTTCCTCCTTAATAATATTAGTGTGATACCGCAACAAAATTCTTTTACCAAAGGCTTTTAAGTGTTATATTTTGATACATATCTGACATCATTTATTTCTGAATATTAAAATACCTGTCCATATGATGTGGTCTCTAAATGAGTCCATTAAATAAAAACAGCAATAATTACAGACCTCAGCAGCCACTGTAACGATGCACAGTTAATCTAACAATAACCGTTAAATATTAGAGTGTAGGTATCATATTTAAAAAAAATAAGAGAGGTTAATTGGCACATCTCTAGTTTTGATAAATGGCGCCATAAATAATGCGACGCCATTTTTCAAGATGGCGGCGGCAAGATGCGGCTACCACCGTGGGCCGCGGGCGGAGCCACGTGCGGCAGCTAGTGATGGCTCGCCTGTTATTATCGTTTCACATGACGCCATACAAACGGAAAACTTTACAATGTTAATTATATAGATCTGTGTCAGAAACGCGTAGGCTCAACTCAATGAGAAAAAAAATACTTAAACGTAATATAACGTGACTATACTTTCCATAGATTATAGATCAACAGCTATAAAATTAATACATATGTTATAGTTGGTAATTTTGAGAAAAAATACTTGGTTGGGCTTTTAAATAAATTATAATTTCCATGCTAAGTAGAGCTTTAACAACGATGACTGAGTAATGATATAAATTAGAATGTCAACTTGTTATACAAATTGTGAGGAACGAACAAATATGCTCCAGAAACTTTTTTATATCGTTTCGTGACTGGATGGTTATTAATGTTTTAACTTCCTTGAGATGAAATTAAGGCAGGTTAGTAAGTTCACAAGAAATACTTACGGTAATTCTCGTCAACTCCATTACTATATCAACATTCCGTTATCATAAAAGGATATCCGCGAAATCGACCCTATGCCCAAAAGAATGTCCTTCACTATTATTTTTCTATTATTTTTGAAGTTATACTTCTTTAGGCGCGTTATGAAAAAATGATGAGAGTGAAATTTTTAGATGCGCCACTAACTTAATTAACCACTTAACCACTTAGTGGTTAATAATCCACCATTATTAGACATCTGTTCGAAAGGTACTTTGAACGATCCACGGAGCTCCATAAGATGATCGCGTTGTCAAAAACAATGTTGGCACGCTCGTCGCCTCTGATCACTGTTTTCATATTTATAATATTTATCCACATGTTTCTAGTTTCTATATAGACACAACGTGTTTTAGTTACTTACAAGTGCTAATTACATATGGACTAATAACTTAAATTCAGTAGTGATTTTAATTGAATATTTTGAATATTTATTTAATTTTTCAAATTAAAACTGAACTTAATTGACTGTGTTAACGATCCTTTTCCAGTCCTTTTATTATTTTATTGTAATTTTTAATTATAAGCATGCAATTAAAAAATATTTTTAATGATGCTAAAGAAGTATAACTTCTCACGCGCGTACATAAGTTACACGCATCCATTTTTTTTTTAATTTTTTAGCAATTAATCATAGTAAACGGACAATCTGTTTAAAAAAATTAAAGTTATGTTAGGTACTAGATACTACAGTCTGTTCATCCTAACTTGTCTTATTTGGTAAACAATCTTGGCACTCCTTTTTATTGAAAATACAGCTTTCAAAATTAACTGATGACTGGATTCAATAGGTTTCAGCCTATAATAACGATTTATTGGAGTTTACACCTTAAGAATCGATTTGCATATATAAGGGGCCCGGTGTGTGAAAAATGTGAGGAGTAAAATCTATCGATGAATGATCTCGTTACGTTTTTGGTGATTCCGAACACAACTAGAGCTAAGAAACAACCAAAAAATAGGATTATAAAATATTTTTCTTTTTTGTATTTGAGTAAAAATAAAAAATGTAAAATGATATGATGTAAATAATAAATACTTTCACTCAAAGAACAACATTTGTAAGCATATGATATTTTTCGCATTTTTTAGAGATAACAAAACAGTTTTATGTTTACTGTCAACGAATTAGAAATTCAACATACTATAGGTCTGCATATCTTTTGAACATGTTAATCAACAATAAATAACGCCTCCAAAACTAATGATGAATAATTTAATATTTTATTCAAACATTATCGCGTGTTTGAGAACCGTTATTCCCAGATTAATTTACAGATTTCTCTCTCTTGGTGTCGCCGCACACGGGCCACACGCCACAGCCACAAACGCCGCCACGAGAAGCTAGAAGCGGCTACTAAAGTGGCTGAAGCGCGCGACAGCGGCCGACTAAGGTAAGAGCGAGAGGGGTGGGGAATCGCGCGAGTGACGTGTGGCGGCGTTTTGTATCGGCGCATTAAGTGGCCGGTGCGGACCACAAGAAGCGAGCAACGACGATTTGTAGCGTGTGGCGGCCACCGGCGTACCGTGTGTGGCGAGTCCATATAAAATGTATGAAAACTACAAGAAATATGCCGGTGGCGGCGTTTTGTGGTTGTGGACGGTGGCCCGGCTTTTGGACACGTTTCTGCCACGATTTTGTTCGTGTTGTTGTATCTAGGGTATTAAATATCGTTGCCGGAACCCTAAGAAGTACCAAATCATCAAAACAAAACAAAACAAAACCTCTCCACTTTTTTTTTAGTTATAGTAGTGCATCGGCGCGTGAACGTTTAGGTAAATCTCTTCGCTCGCATTGTTCAGTGTCAGCTGTCCATCCCGGGTGAAACGGGGCATGTGTCGGAGGTGCGTTAACACCCAGCCTAGTAACTTTCACGCTTCACGCCTCGCCCGTCTCTGTCCGGCCGGCTCGCCTTACCGCGGTTTACCGGTGTTGCCAGGAGTTAACTCAATAATTCGCCTTGTGAAACCCCGAAAAAATATACTTTACTAGAAAAATTTCTAATTGAATCTAATCGGATTTTTTTCTAATTTTTCAAATTCTTTAGATTTAAACATCAAGCAGTTACATACTTTAAAATAATAAAAATTATAAGTATACTCTTTAATAATAATTACTTATACAATGAGCAAATTATTACAGATTATGAATTAATATACAACTTTTGCTTCTCTTCTGTGTTTCTGTCATTAAGCGGTCACTGAGTAGAAAATAGGGTCAAGGTAGACAACATGCCAGTGATACTCTTTATTGCCAAACAATATTTTTGTTACGCCTTTTTTGGGTTGTAGTTTCGTCATGTCCGCCTGTCTGTCCGTCCCCGGTTTTGCTTGGAGCCCAAATATCAATCACGCCGCCAAATGGTAGAATAAAATTGTGAAAAAAAAATTGTGTGTGTCAGCTCCGACGCACGACTGGAGTTTACATATAATTATTTTTTTATTTAAAATATAATATTATCTTATTAATTAACAAAAATGTTTATAAAAAGATAATTATGTCACTAAATCTTTTACGTACAATAATAAATAGTACATGAAAATTATTTAAACAATATCTAAATTCAGTCAGATTTTAAAAAATTTATTAACATCAATCCGTCATTTTTGTTTGTCAAAGTTGCGCGACATAGGATGCGGACCAAAAACGTAACGAGGTCATTCATCGATAGATTTTACTCCTCACATTTTTCTCATACCGGGCCCCTTATATATGCAAATCGATTCTTAAGGAGTAAACTCCAAAAAAAATTTTTTTTGGCTAGCTCTTCTACATAATTATAACCTGATGATGGTGTTTTTTCATCGTCTACCCTATAGTGTGGGATATCTTTGAATAGGTTCTTTGAAATACCTTAAGGGTTCTTAAGACTATTTTTCGATTTAGGGATCAGTTTGCAAAGTTTTGAACTTTAAACTGCTAATTTTTGTTCGAGTAGGGCGTCCCCCCTATAAAAGTTAAAGAATTGGCTTGAAAAACCTGGAAATTTTCATGATAATAGCATTCATTCTCGCTCCGACTGCGGACCGTGCGCCCCGTCGCACCGCCGCCTCCTTGCTCCGTGCGCCCCGCCGCACAGCTGCCTGCTTCGAGTCGACTCGACGCGCCTGCACTCATTCGTGAGACTCAAGATTGGACCAGTGGATACCTAGCGGTGTTAACGAAACTGGTCGGCGTAGCCCCGGTACGTCTCGAGCTCTCCTGAGCTCGGAAACCGGAAGACCCGATCCCATTTGCACTTGGGCCTTCCCAAGGGTGACGGTTGTTCCCATATTCACTAGGAATATCGGAACACATCTCTTACAGCTTCAACCGACCCCCTGCCGCGGGCAGGGGAGTCCATCGGTGTCGCATAGGGTGTTAGGACCTGTGGCTTCACGCCACAGTCAGGGCACACCTACACACTACAACCACACAACCTACACACAAACACATCACAATGGACATCACACAACAGTACTGTCCCTCTTCTCCGCCCTCGGCCTCACCCTGGATGAGGCCGCCATCAGGGAGCTCGTCGCGAGAGCGCGCCCCATGCGCGACTCTCCCGCCAGCCCCTCCCCCGAACCCCCCCGCCCCGACACCCCCTGCCTCCCCGGGCCCTCGAGCGCGGGCAAGCGCCCCGCCTCTAGCCCGGTCTCGACGTGTGACTCCGACTCGACCATTGTGTCGGCGTCCGACTCCGTGTTCACCACTGTGGTGAGCAAGAAGAAGCGGCGCTCCAAGCGCCGCGCAGACACCGCGTCTCCAACGGCGCCCTCTGTCCCTCTCAGCCCTCTCACCCCTCTCACGGTCGCCCAACCGACCACACAACCCCCACTACACACACCACAAAACCACACACTAGGTGCACCGCCGCACCTATCAAGGCAAAGCCGCCGCCGCCCGTCTTCCTGCGCGATAAGGCGCAATGGGCAAAGGTCGCGGACCTTTGCAAAGCACACAACATTCATTACACACAGGCGTCGAACACTGGTCACGCCATCAAAATCACACACCACCATTGACACGTTCAGGAGCCTCACAAGGCTTCTACCACAAACAATCCCTACCACCACTACGCCCTCCCCGAGAGCGCAAAGTCCGCGCGGTACTCAGAGGAGTCCCCTTCGAGCTCTCCAACGAGCTCATTCTGAACGACTTAACCGATCAAGGCTTCCCAGCCGAGGCAGTGCACAAGTTGCACAGCCGGACTGGGAAGCAATACCCGTTGGCCTTGTCATTTTGACCTCGGTCCCGGCAGCTAGGGATATTTTTAAAGGTCCCATTACAGTCTGTGGCCTCGACAATATCAAAGTCGAGGCCCCACACCGGCGAGGCACCCCTGGGCAATGCCACAGGTGCCAATTATATGGCCACGCAGCAGCCAACTGCTCGGCGGCCCCGAGGTGCGTCAAGTGCCTCGTACCCCACCTCACCAAGGAGTGCACCCGCACTCGTGACGCACCCGGGGCACCCGCATGCGTGCTCTGTGGCCAAGAAGGCCACCCGGCCAATTACAGGGGTTGCCCGCGGGCCCCACGCCCCAGGCCCAACACTCACACTCACACACACACAAAGCCAACCACGGCGACAAAAACACCCACCACCACCTAATAACACCACCACAAACTTCCCGGGGCTACCCAAGGCGGCCGCCCCTCGCAGCCCGGCGCCCCCGACAGCCTGGGGACCAGCCAGGGCCCGCCCAAAACCACACCCACCACAACACACCACACCAACAACACAAGCTAAGCCAGCCCAAGACGTCTCTCTGGCCGAGGACATGGCGCTTATTCGCTCCTCGCTCAAGAGGGTGAATATCGCCGAGATCCACACTCTCGCCGCGAAGCTCCGGCTAGCAAAGACACCCTTGAAAAGGCTATAGCTATAGCCGAACACCCCGAACTCGTTGCCGCGTTCGATTAATTTTTTAATCATTATAACACTGGAAAATAACCAGACTCCGAACACAAACAAAAACACTATACACAAAACACGCGGTGATAACTCAAACAAACACCACTGTTGTTTAAATTATGACCGCGCAAAACACTAACATAACAATCACTCAACTAAACCCCGGGCGTACCAAGCCGAAAGGCGCTTCGCTTGTGTCATTTAATACGCGCAGCTTAAAATCCAACCTTAACGAAATTAAATTATTTTTGCAAGATAGGGAACCCGACTTTCTGCTCCTTCAGGAGACTTGGCTCAAACCAACTCAAATGAAGGGGCTGTCGATCCCTAAGTATAAATTAATCCGGAACGACGGTGCCAACGCGCGCGGCGGCACCGCAATTTACTATAGACGCAACCTACACTGCACACCTATACCCACTCCCGCGCTCACAAACATGGAAGCCACCATCTGTAGGCTGGCGATGACAGGACACCAGTCCTTAATCATCGCCTCAGTCTACATTAGATCAGGTACACACCCTCACCGCGCAGACTTCGAAACACTCACTTCACTAGGTACATCAGTCATAATGTTCGGTGACTTTAACTCCAAACACACCGACTGGACATGCGAGACCACCACCACCTCTGGCCGCAGATTACTACACATAACCGAGGAGCTTGGCTATGATGTCATATGTCCCTACGCGCCCACCCACTACCCAGACAATGTACAAAACCGACCCGACGTCCTGGACTTCGCGATCCTTAAAAACGTGTCGCTTCGCCTCAGCTCGATCGAAACGCTCGACGACCTGGGGTCAGATCACAGACCGGTGTCTCTAGTTCTAGGTCCCCAAGACCCACTAGACGCCCCCGCGCCCCCTAAGAGGCTATTCACCAACTGGGACGGATACCGCTCCGCTCTCGAGACCGCTTTAGACTCCCCCGAGTCCCCGTTCCCTAACTCACCGGACAGTCTCGACAGCACCGACAAGATTGACGAAACTATAGAGTCTTTAACTTTACTGGTGACCGAGAAGGCGAAGGAAACTCGCGGGAGGTTGAGCTGCCAAAGCCCAAGCTCCCGCTGGCCATCCGGAACCTAATCCAAGCCAAAAACGCCGCTCTCCGGAGAGCCAAATTATACCCCACCCCCGAGTATAGGGCTACAGCTAATCGCCTTCAGCGACAAGTTAGGTCCCAATTAGCCGCTCTGAGACACTCCCGTTGGGAGGAACTCATGGCGGACATTACCCCATCCCATCTTGCGTACTATAGAATCGCGAAAGCGCTCCTAGCGACGTTACCACCCACCCCCCCGCTCACTCGCCCCGACGGCACCGTCGCCTTCGAAGACGACGAAAAATCTGAGTGTTTTGCAGACAGCATAGCGGCGCAATGCACGCCTAGTACGCAGGAAACTAACCCGCAACATATTCGCGGAGTGGAGGAGGAGGTCCGCCGGCGGGCCGCCCTTCCACTCATTGACAACCCCCTAGACCCCGTCACGACAGACGAACTCAGACAGACCATTAGAAACTTTAAGCAACGCAAGGCCCCGGGCGCCGACGGCATCTCTAACAAGGCGCTCAAGCACTTTCCCATCCAAATGCTAACCTTGCTTGCAATTCTCTTTAACGCATGTTTTGATCTGTGCTACTTCCCAGCCGCCTGGAAAGAAGCAATAGTGATAGGCATCCCCAAACCCGGAAAACCCGCGCACCTCCCCAGTAGCCATCGCCCTATTAGCCTCCTCAAGGCAATGGCGAAACTTTTCGAAAAAACCATACTGACCAGACTAAGAGAGCACCTCCTATCACCATCCGATCCAATTATCATTGACCACCAATTCGGCTTCAGAGCCAAACACTCCTGCCCCCAACAGATCCATCGCATAGTGGAGCACGCCCTAAGCGGCTTCCAACTTAATAAATATAAAACTATTGCAGTCTTCTTCGACGTCGCCAAAGCCTTCGACAAGGTTTGGCACGACGGATTAATCTTTAAATTATATCAATTAATTACCTGACCGCCTAGTTAGGTTAGTAGCCTCTTTTCTATCAAACCGCACCTTCCGCTATAGATACGAAGGTTCACTATCAACGCCCCGCCCACTACGAGCCGGTGTACCGCAGGGGTCCGCTCTCTCCCCCCTGCTATACACAGCGTACACCAATGACATCCCTCAGACCAAGGGTGTCGAGCTCGCTCTCTTCGCGGACGACACGGCCCTCTACTCTAGGGGAGCCAGTACCAATCAAATCATAGCCAAGCTCCAACCGGCAATCACAACACTTGGGAATTGGTTCCGCGATTGGAGAATCGACGTAAATCCGGACAAAAGTTCGGCCATTTGCTTCGATCCCAAGCGCCGCACCAAAACCATACAACACGGTGCGCGGTCTCTGCGAATGCAAGGCATAGCAATACCGTGGCACCGCACAGTCAAATACCTAGGGATCACACTAGACAAAAAACTCACCTTCCGTGCACACATCACACGCGTAGTCGCGAACGCGCGCTTTTATATGAGCCGCCTCCACCCGATGCTCGGTAAATACAGCAAAATGTCACTTCGTAACAAGCGAACGCTTTACAAAGTTTGCATACGCCCGGTCCTCACTTACGCGTCACCAGTGTTCGCACACGCGGACGAAGCGATTTTGAACAAACTTCAAGTGCTTCAAAATCGCTTCTGCCGCATAGCCACAGGGGCCCCGTGGTACGTCCGCAACGCGGACCTCCACAGGGACCTACAACTCGACACAATTCAAACACACCTCACAGAGTGCTCGGAACGGTTCTTCAAAGCTGCAGAAGAGCACTCTAACACACTCATTAGATCGGCGTCGGGATACGCTCCACACACTCCATCTCGATTCAGGCCCCGCAGGCCCAAACACGCACTCACAGCCACACACAATAAACTCACGCGCGATCTCGCGGCCCTCTTGGCCGCTGAGGATCCAACACCCGCGGTGAGTCCCCCCCGCCCCCCCGACACAGAGAGGTTCGATTCCTCTCAGTCCCCTCCCGTTTCAAGTGCACATCTGAGTGCACTTGTCCTCTAAGCGCATTTTGCGTTATTTTAAACTATGCACTAGTTTAAACTAACGCAGCGCCGCATCATCCCCCTCTCGGGGGGTGATCGCTTCAGATGAAGCTTGTAAGGCCCTTCTGGCCATAAGCATGAATAAAGGGTGTTTTTTAGTCAGTAGGAGTCTGACATAACCTTACAGCCGGCTGTAGGGTATCCATGAGGATTTCTCACCCTCTCCCCCGCCTGGGAGGAAACAAAAAAAAAAAAAAAAAAAAATGATAATAGTACTTTTCATTTACTTTTAAAGAAAATTATAACATTTAGACAGATTTGTTACTTTAAGAGTAATAGTCGTTTAACTTCGGCCATTATTATAGATGGAGTTATTGTAGCGTAAAATCTTTGAAAAACACAATCTAAAAAAACCTATTTAAAAACCACTATAAAATATCATTAGATCATAATAGTTCCACAAAGCTACCGCGAGTACCAACGGTAACGGCTTCTGAATCGCACTATTGTTACGTTTTTATAAAGACTTGAAAAGATGGGCGGTTATTATGCGTAATTAAAAAGAAATTAATATTGAATTGATTTTGTGATTGAGACGCAGTTTGATATTGATTTAGGTATTTGAGTTGAGATAAAATTGATATTAATCGAGTTTTTTGAACCCTACACCGCGCGTGGTACGACACGCACTTGACCGATTTTTAACCAACTGCGCAATGCAAGAGCGCGAAGCGCGACGCGCAGACAGGGTATAGTGTTTAACAGTCTATATATGTAAGTTTGTTCCTTTGTGGCACACTAGAGATCAAACGCCTGGACCGATTTTGATGATTCATACATCAATCGATTCGTCTCAATCATGGGAGTGCTACTAAAGATATGATAGTAATCAAAATTCAATATGGGCAAAATTAGGCGCCATATTGTGACGAAGTAAAAAAAATAAGTTGACAAAATATGTCGAATGGGGTATTCACTGTCTAGGGGGCGTCCATAAATTACGTGAGATGTTTAAGGGGAGGAGGGGGTCGAGTCAAATCTCATCTAATCTTACGTTGGAGAGAGGGGGGGTCTCGGCAAATATCACGCAATTTTTTTCACAGTAGTATCTATTAAGTATTCTATTATTAAATTTTTATTACGCTTATAACTCTCAGCAATATTGATTACTAGTCTTAACTAGTCGTAAATAAAAGCACGAAGCATTTTTTTTATCTTTTTACAATAACAATCCAACGCGTTTACGAAAGAAACCCACATTTTGAAAAATCTCACGTGAGTTTGGGGGATGGGGGAGGGGGTTGAATAAAATCTCACGACATCTCAGTAGGAGGGGAGGGAGGGACAGAAAATCCAAAAAAACACCTCACATAATTTATGGACGCCCCCCTAGATAATCGAAAATCATGTTTAGGTTCCTAACACCATTTTTCATTTTATATGATTGTTTGGGTTTCTACAATGCTTTAAAGTTGTTTGTATAAAGCATTCATAACGAACAAAATGTAAATGACACTGTAGAAAGAAAGAAAATTAACCTATTTATTATCAATAATATGTATGCATAAAAAAACAGTTTTAGAGTAAAATCCTATTACTTGGCAACACTGAGAGCATGTAATTTAGCACAGTTTATTGTTACAGTGTAACATAACGCTTCCTGCTAAGTTTGAGCACGTGTGAACGAAGAGTTTTTGTCATCACTTTCAATATACATATGCAGTCTAACAGATTGACAAACTCTGCGATGGTGTTGATAAAGGTACTACATCAGGATAAAGGTATTATTATTGTATAATCTGCTTATTTGTTCGTAGTATTAATCAACCATGAAGTAAAATAAGGACCACGATGCAAGTACAACTTTTAATATCATTAAAAAAAGTGTTTTTTCGACTTGGAATCGAACCCGGACCGTCCGCGTAGCAGGCGTTCTTTCTACCACTGAGCCATGGATGCTTTTTGATAAGGTCTAAATGTTTTAATATCAATAAAAGATTTAATGCGACACACGCTAAAGATGAACGAAATAATTTGTAGCACACGCCGAAAGTCTCATCAAATTCGTGCATCAAGAATAGTCCCCTCGCAGTGATGTTATAGGGTACTTACATAATCCAACGCGTGTGGCTGCTACCCAGAGATATTTCTGTTCTGTGCCGCTATTTATTTAATGGAAGTCCTACTTTAGATCCTGAAGTTAATTATAATAGGGATGTTGACTATTTTTTTTTCTTTGTTTATCAGGTAGATTATCAAAAAGTATTGGACACGTATTTTTCTTTTTTCACATAATATAAGCATTGCAGAGATACCTATATTGATTTGAAAAGTCGCATGACGTCACGTTTTGGTACAATTTTCACTTAAAAGTGATCTGCGATCGTTGAAATTAAGCAACTTTCGCAGTCGTCGGTCATTGGATGGGTGACGACCCATAATATAGAATTTGAATATATTCGTAGTGACCAAAAATTTACAATCGTGAGCTTCAACGTGCTTCAGAAGGCATGTTAAGCCGTTGGTCCCGGCTGTATCTGCAGTCGTTAGCATCCACCAATCATCATCCGTTACCCTAGTATCCCATAGCACAAGCCTTATAGTGCTTACTTTGGGGCTAGACTAATAGGAATGATGACTAATTTTTTTTCTTCGTTTATCAGGTAAATTATCAAAAAGTATTGGACAAGTATTTTTTCTTTTTTCACATAATATAAACATTGCAGAGATATATTGATTTGAAAAGTCGCATGACGTCACGTTTGAGTACACTTATAAGTGAAAAATCACTCAAAAGTGACGTCACGAGCCCCTACTCCCAAACTTTGACGCGCTATAACTTTGTCATTTTTTGGTTGATTGCCCAAAGAAAAAATACGTGTCCATTATTTTTTGTACATCTAACTGACGGACTAAATAGAATTTCGTTTACTGTACCCCGTCAGCACCCCTATTTATTTTGCGTAAATCACAGCAGTGACGCTGTAACATTGATAGTTTTAATGACAAAATATGTAATCAAGTGATAATAAAGAGGGAATTTCGCTCAGTATTTATTTTTACTACATTCTTTTAAATGTCATTATTTTCTTTAAAAATAATTCACATCTAGAGTTGCTTTGCTATCGAATCCATTTATCATATTTTTAATTTAATCATCAGATGAAAGATTAAAAATCATAAATTATTCTCAACAAACTTACACCTAAAACTTATTTGACATTTTAATATAAAAATCAAACTACATTTTTATTGGTGTGACAAGTTTGAATGGCATTAAAACTGCATTGAATATATTTATTTAACCATTATGAAGATATGAATATTTAATTGACATTAAACATTCTTCTTCTTTGGACTTAATAGCAACGTTCTTGTTAAGCCGTTTGTCCCGGCTGCATCTGCAGACGTTAGCACCCGCCAATCCGCATTGGGGCCGCGTGGTGGATCATGGCCCATTCTCCCTATTCCATCCATAGAGAAGGCCTGTGCCTAGGATTGCCACCCGTACTTTATTATAAAGTATAGTACGTTATTTCGGGTAATTGTACTCTATACTTTATGCCAACAGTAAAGTACGCGAACTCGGGGATTAATTTTGAAGTAAATATACAAAAAGAGATTAATAGCAAATATTTTTGCGAAAAACGGACAGACAGTATTTTTTTTTTATAGATAGGTCCGACAAATGACTCCACCCCACCTGATGTTAAGTGAAGGTGAAGTCCAGACGTGAAGATAGCTGATACAGCAGTTTTACCTGCCACACCAGCCATCCTCACCCTGCCGGCCTGCATGTTGCTTCTTCACGCCTCTTTTAAAGGATCCCAGGTTGTAAGAGGGAAAGAACACGTGAGCGGGCAGAGCATTCCATTTACGGATAGTGCGACAAAGAAATGAGTCACCAAATTTCTTTATACGCGTTGGAATTGTGGCCACAGTTAGACGATGACAACGTAGGCCAGCGCGCGTGGTCCTCTCAAGGAAAGGAGAAGGTGGGATAAGAGAGAATAACTCCTCAGAACTATGTATAAATAATACATATGTCGCTCTTACTTAGCTTAGCATTTTTGCAACATTGTCGTGGCTATATGTATGGTTTGTACCATGACCTTTCCCGTTGCGGAAAAAACTACAGATTTTTACTGCTATAAGCAATGTACAATATATATTTAAGCTTACTAATAAAGTGGAATAAAACGTACTTTATTTTGGACACAATGTACTTTTTTTTCTACTTTTAATATCCAATGTACTTTATTTGGACAAAAAAGCTGATAATGATGTTCTTGTTACTGTATAATATTGCCACACATGTAAAATCTTATGTCATAACGGTCATTGTTAACAAAAGTTAAAATCAAAGGAGCGACTTGACTCGACTGTCGCCAACCATAATTTGTCGTTAAAAAAACTCGTTCTCTTACATTTTCTCACTGGAATGGGATCAGAAGCCTCAATGTGCTTCAATTTAAACTACAAGCACTTGGTGATCGATAAAATAAGTAAAAAAAGCGATATCTGCGCGGGCGCAGCTTTGCATGGTGATTGCGCAATAAACCGCAGTATTTACGGCACGACAAAAAGTTTATTAAAACGCAATTATACAAATAGCCGCACTATAGGCGAGTAAATAGTACACGAGTACATAAATAAATGGTATTCAGTATGCTTAAAGTATTAGAACTCATTTGACTTGGATTATACGGGCTAGTTTAGGTACTAGCTCCTTATTGAGGAATCCATGTTTGCTAATATGTGGTTCAAATATTTTATTTTTACTCGATTTAGTCAGACCTGTGAAAACTTTATGGTATACCTGTTTATCAATTAAATAACCTCTCATATTTGTTTCTTATGTTTTCACGCACATCACTCATTAAATAAAACTAGTTTTTCACGGGTTAATGCACGAAACTTTATTTATTTATTGACGTAACCTCTCATGCTTGCATGCATTGCTCCTATCATTGATATTATATGGCAAATAATGTTAGCAGATTAGCCGTAATAACAAAGAGATTTGCCAAATTTTCTGTGCATTAAACACTGAAAACCTTTCAAACCACAGAATATATTAAAGACTAGCGGCCCGCCCTCGCTTCGCTTCGGTGTAGAGCTGAAGTGTAGACTACAGTTTTTGTTTTCAGGCTTGTATTATACACAATGACATTCATCTATGATTCTTCTTATGTACCTGCAAGCAAAGTCAAGTTTCATACAAACTTTCATTCCCTATTTTATCCCCTTGGGGATAGAATTGACCAAAATCCTTTCTTAGCGGATGCCTACGTCATAACATCTACCTGCATGCCAAATTTCAGCCCGATACGTCCAGTGGTTTGGGCTGTGCGTTGATAGATCACTATGTCAGTCAGTCACCTTTGAGTTTTTTAAATATAGATTATGGGCTGTCAACGTGTCCTATATACAGGATGTCCCAAAATCTGACACCTGCATACCAATACGTATTAATAAATTACCGGTACATACTCGTCCTGAGGCCTAGATTTATTAATGACTCACTTAGAAGACCCTAGATTTATAACCGCATAATAAAGAAGTAGGTGTGTGAATTAGACAACCAACTGCTATTCTGCAAAAAATACCAAAAGAAATAGGAATACTAATAGGCTAATGTACCCTTAATATCGAATTCTTAGTATATTTTGCGAGTACGAAATGCCATTGCAAAATTTTGTATGAAAACTTGAATAGTAGCGGCACAAAGTACGTAACGAGAACTAAAAATCAGTGACATTTCGGGCTCGCAAACTATTCGAATTCGATATTGGTGCGTGCTAAGGGTACTGTTCTCGATCATACTGTGGCACTTAAGCTTTTAACGTGGCGTAATCGAGTGATACGCCTGGCTAACTACGAAACTATGTATAAAAAATAATTATGACGGCCGGCGTGACTTTTAGTCGGACAAAATGAGTTGTCATAACATTCCGTCCGACGACGCGGCGTTATCATAATACTGCCGTGAAACATGCCTGCGTTAAATTACCCGGAAATTATGGAAATGGCAAGTGCTAATTTCATAAATATTCGCAGACGTCGCTGGCCCAGTGACTCCGATAGTATGACGCCGAATTCAGCCCAGCTTCATAAACGGAAAACAGTAAATATTGCAAAATTGGGTTAAAAGAGTTTGTATTAAGCAGGTATATTATAAGAGTATTTCTGTTTCGTTTTCTCTCCTCTTCCTTTCGTCTCTCACTATTGATAAACCGTCCTCTCCTCTCCCGTCTTTCTCTCCCATTCGACCTCACTGGCTGCATCTTGACGCTGCCTCGGATTCTGATGGGCAGGGCCGGATTTAGAGGTCCAGAGGCCACGGGGCAACAGAGGAGCGGAGGTCCCCTCAACCCAAATTATTTTCCGAATAAAGTAAACAATTTTTTTTGTCGAGTTTCAGTCGAGTTTATCAATAAATAATTTATTGTGAACCAAGTACCTTACCTTAGTATTGAACAAACACATATAAATATAAACGGAAACAAGAATTATCTGAAATTAAATCTTAGAGTTAACGAACGGAACCTTTCGAGCTTTTTTCGCCGAAAAATCGTTGATTATCTCGATTTTTTTTTCTGAAGTCTCTATTGAGGCCCCCCGTTTGTGGAGGCCCCGGGGCTTTCGCCTCGGTTGCCCTCCCCTAAATCCGGCAGTGCTAATGGGCCTACTCTACCAACTATCGAATCCTCTACATCACAACGTAACATGATGATGGGTTATCGACTTAAAATGTAATAAATAAATAAAACTAGTTTTAACGGGTTAATGCACGAACTTTTAAAACCTAACCTAACCTACCTTCGAAAGACTTTTGCGAAGGTAGGTTAGGTTAGGTTTTAAAAAGTCTTTCGAAGGTTGCTCGACAAAGTAAATAAAAAATCATTATTCTGACGATGCAGACCTGAAAAGGCTGCGAAACGTCAACAAATAAATAAAGTTCGTGCATTAACCCGTTAAAACAAGTATTATTTAATAAGTGATGTGCGTGAAAACCTATGAAACAAATAAATGTTTAAAAAAAAACAGATTTTATGTTCGTTTTTTTAGATTTAGATAGATTTTATGTTTATATATATACATATATATATATATCTTTTGTTAAATTGGAAACAAGCGAAGATCTGCCTGATGGTAAGCAGTTACGATATTTAGCCTGTAGACGTTTGCAATTGCAAAAAGATCACTCGCATCGCTGCCTACCTTGATCCAATGTCGTACTCTATCTCTCTCTGGAACCTACTTATCAGAAACGCAATACCTCCAAAAGGTAGTGTTATTTCGCTGTCGTCTTCTGTAAGGTGGATGTCTTATACAGGATGTTACAGGGCGTTGAAGTATATCATATAAGGGGAAAATTAGAGATTTTCTTGAAATTTTTGCATGAAGCTTTAACTTTTTATAAGAACAGTTATTTTTAATGATTAACAAAAATATCAATCACTTTAAGACACGTCACTAGTTCGAGGAGCATTAAAATAATTGTTTTTATTAAAAGTTAAGACTTCATGCAAATATTTTAAGAAACTTAGAGAAGACTTCTTATATGATGTACTTCAACGCCCTTCAAGCTTTATTTGTATTTTTGTAACAACCTGTATTTATCGTTCTCTTATGCTCTCGTGAAATTCAGAATAAATAGATCCTCATTTCTCATTTCTTAAAAAGGAAATCAATACATTATTTTAACTTTCATGGTTTTTCACTTTTCACTAACATTATAGAAATATCGGGAACTCACAAATAAATACAAAGTACATGGTGACAATCTCGTAAACTAAAAAACTAGTATAAAGGGAATCAAGTCTAAAAAATAAGTATGAAATGAACGAAAGGCATAAAAATGACTCAAAAATTGCAAATTACGTAAATATTCTAATGTAACCGCTTCATACAAAGGAAAATAATTTTATTAAAAGTATTATTAATATCGAATTCAACATTAAAGTTATTGCTGTTAAAGCTTTCGACAAGCGATTGAAACAACTTGAGTTTGAATTGGTTCGGGTTTTGCCACACCCATTATGCTTGTCAGTAATGTAAGCAAATAAACGAGTAAGAATTAGTATAAGTTGTTTAAGCAAAAGTATAATAAGTTAATGAGAAATCTGCCTTGCATGACTGGGAACTTATGATAAGCAGAATCGCTAACACCTTGCCAACATCCTGCGTTTTTTAATTTGCATACGTTAATGGCCTGCGCAGAAGAAAGACATTTGTAAGAAGAGGACGAAAGTCCCTGAATCGTGAAGAAAATGTAGAAAACCGAGGACAAATCTCTCTCGATCTCTCTCGATGGCGCAAGTGGTTAGCGCGTTCGGCTGCAATCGTTGAAGATAAGCAACTTTCGCAATGGTTGATCGCCGGATGGGTGACCAAAAATTACTATCTCGAGCTACTCCATGCTTCGGAAGGCACGTTAAGCAATACTCTACTTTTCGTAACTAACATTACAATTACAAGTACTCACACTGAAGTACTTGAATGATGTAGTGCCCGGGTTGCGGCATCCGCCATCTCGTTACCAGGCATAGCATTGCAGCTGCATGGACACACACACCACTCACACACACACACACACACACACACACACACACACACACACACACACTCACACACTTCATAAAGTTATCATGTGACAAATTCTTAAATTCTTGAAAACCCTTTTATATGGGTATTCAGTGTTTGTTTTTCTTTTTTTGTCGTTTTGTTATGTTTTGTCCAACCTTAATTTTATTTTATTATTTATGTTAGTAAATTTAATGATTTTTATACAATTTTGAAAATTAAATGTAATAATTACTGACATATAATAACGCCGTTAGTATCTAATGTAAGCAAGATTGTATCTATATTTTATTGTATTAAATTCCACAAAAAACCGCTGTAGAAACTTTGTTAAAGATAAATAAATAAACATTAATATCATGTTCTAAAATGCGCAAAGTATGTATAACTAACAAAGCACACCTTTTTGAGGCGATTACAAACGACATACCCAATCTTCACATTCTTTGTATATTCCGGATATACATTTCTAAATAATAATAGGACTTAATTATAGGAATTATAGTTGGCTAAATAGCCATGTTTCGAATATACAGGTCAATTATTTAATTGACCAAGAGATACATAAAAACGGTAGGCAACCTCACTCAGAGACATCAATTGTAACTGTAAGGGTTGATTAAAGTTATTGCTGCCACTTTCTATACTATAACAGTAACAGTCGAGTAAGTAATATTTACGTGACTTAAGTGACATTAGAGTTTAAATTCTCTGAGTAGCCATTTATTAGGGCCGTCAGTCAGAGAATTTATAATACGTTAATAAATCTTGGCCTCAGGACGAGTATGTATTCGGTAATTTATAAATACGTATTGGTATACAGGTTGTTAGATTTTGGAACAGCCTGTATATAGGACACGTTGACAGCCATAATTTTAAATATATTCTGTGGTTTGAAAGATTTTCAGCGTTTAATGCACAGGAAATTTGGCAAATCTCTTTGTTTTGCTAACAGTAGTTACGTTAAAGGCAAAAATCTTTATTTAATAAAACTAGTTTTTTACGGGTTAATGCACGAAACTTTATTTATTTATTGGCGTTTCGTAGCCTTTACAGGCTACGTCGTCAGAATCAAATTTTATTTAATTTTGTCGAGCTACCTTCTACAAAATTAAATAAAATTTGATTCTGACGACGTAGCCTGTAAAGGCTACGAAACGTCAATAAATAAATAAAGTTTCGTGCATTAACCCGTAAAAAACTAGTTTTATTTAATGAGTGATGTGCGTGAAAACCTAAGAAACAAATATCTTTATTTAAATAGGATGCGCAGTAAAACTGTTTCAAATTGTCATTTCCTTTTCTAATTTTTACGAAGTTTGTTATGTTTGTTATGCATCTTGTTTTTTTTTCAATATTTGAACATTGATACTTTAGAGAAAGGTTAAAAGCTAATGACCTAACAAAAAACCTCAAGAAGAGCTTAAAGAAATAAACACGAGACACGAATGTGCAGTGTGTAAACACCAAAATTATAATCATCTTGTAATTGATTTCTGGTACATTTGTGCAAGTAATAAAAACAAATTTCAAGCGGAAAATTTATGATGTTTGTGCATTCATTTTAAATAAGTCATGATAGATGATTCATGTTACATGTCACGTCGAGACATTGATTGGTTTGTTGGTTGATTCGGCAGCTGGTTAGCGCGTTCGGCTGCGATCGTTGAAGCTAAGCAACTTTCGCAGTGGTCGGTCATTGGATAGTTGACCAATAATTTACTATTTAGAGCCAACTATATTAAATACCCTAGATACACCAACACGAACAAAATCGTGGCCGAAACCTGTCCAAAAGGTATATTGAATGTTCGACGGAACTCCGTAAAATGATTGCGTAGTCAAAAACAATATAAGGCATTTTTTAACACTGAAAGTCACCTTTAATGCATACTGCATCAGGTCTTAATTAAAACGCAAGCGTCAAAGAGTTATGACAGTTCGAAATGCAAGCTCGTAATATTTTACAAGTTATTGCTATATGCGGAAGAATTTAGACCTTATTTCTTATGACTCTACACGCAATTATGAATGCAATGTTACCAACAGTTACAGCAGGTATGGACCGCGAGGAAAAGAGACGGATACATTACCGACCATGCTTTTGAATATCCCAAATATTTTCTACTAGCTGTTGCCCGCGACTTCGTACGCGTGGAATTAGTCATTTTAAGTAGCCTATTGTTTATTCAATCTGATTTTTCTCAGTCTGTTTACGGTTTGTATTTGAGTCAAGTTTAAGTCTCTTAGTTTACCCAAGGAATAAGACTTTTCATACATACACCTTGTGTTACAAAATAGCAATTTTATTACGGATCCCTAATTTTGAAAAAAAAATATAGCTTATAGCCTTCCTCGATAAATGGACTACCCAACACCGAAAGAATCATTCAAATCGGACCAGTAGTTCCAGAGATTAGCGCGTTCAAATAAACAAACAAACTCTGCAGCTTTATAATATTAGTATAGATTAAATCAGTTGATAGTAGGTATTAGAACAAAACTTGCTTCGAATGCGTTAAATTAACAAACATTGTTTAGGTACCTGTCGAAAAGGGACACTTTACGTTCTATAAGTATATTTTTCGCATTTTTTCACGGAGCTCTGCGGCAGCTTGATTTTTCAACGGTCCGCGCGTGACTGTGAATCAAGAAGTGCTTGAACACTTCTCAAGCACTTCTTAATTGGGACACATTTTAAGCGCACGTGGTGTATCTAGGTTACTTAATAACGGTGTCTAAAGCTCCTCCGTGCACGTAAAACCGTTGGTCCCGGCTGCATCAGCAGTCGTTAGCACCCACCAATCCGTATTGGGTCCGCGTAGTGGGTCATTTCTCAATCTCCCTATTAGATCCGATGATAATGATTTTAATTACAAAGAGGTTTTGGCTTTAATACTCAGTGGGCTTTCTGACGAAAGGAACAAAACTTTACTAATTAATTTTAGAGAGGCTATTGCGTTATCCAGGTTGAACTTATCAAAGTTCTTACATTACTTGAAGCACACCACACTCGTATTTAAATCGTATGCGATAAATCAAACAGTCTCTTATGAGATATTAATAATATGCAGATGAGCACAGGCCACCTATGTAGTCCCTTGGTACTGCATAAATGCCGTCATATAAACTAAACGATCCTGCTGTTTCGGTGTCACTGAAAAATGTGTGTTTGTTCTGCTGTCCGTATAATATTTTATACTTCTTTTGAATCCCTGCTTAGATTACTTATCCAATTTCAATATTTTTATTGACTAAAAAAAACACAAGAATCCATTTTGATTTAGTAGAAGAAACACAATTGATCTCCGAAGAACCTCTGGATTTAAAATCTTAATAACTTAAATCCAGAGGTTCTCAAAGTTTGTTTTTCTATCACCCACTATGTGAAGCAAATAATTTCTAGAACCTGTCACAATTAGAGCTTACGTACTATGAAGTTGGAGGGGGTTCCTATGTAGGCGATGGTGGTAGGTTTCTACCACGGATAGAATCAGCCCCCGTAGCATGAGCACTACAATTTACATTATATCACGTTTTTTATCGCGTCTAACTGTCAAACTCCGTAGTAATTTGACAATTGAGCGTGATAAAAACGCGTTATATATCATATCGTGGTGCTCATGCTAGGGGGGCTGGAGTAGTAAAATTAAAAGAGTTTTCGTATTAAATATCGGTGCGCGAGCAGACGAAGAATAGATGCGTGTGCTCTGCATCGTGGTCAGTTTATCACTGCACTGGGATTTGCGATGTCTGTCGATAACCTGCATTCAATAGATCGCACAAAAAATATTTAACAAAAGGATGAGCTAAAGCAAAGCCATACACGCTGGGGTTTACCTGACAGGTTTACCGGTACAGTTAAACTGTATAACTGTATATGTAACCGGAGCGTGTATGTCATTTAACTGCGCAGGTTTCCACGCCTGTACAGGCATATCGAAAACATATTATTATGAATATTGATATTTTCTACCTGTGCAGTTTAACTGTGCAGGTAAAACTTAGCGTGTGTGGCGGTCGTCTGCGCAGCCGTCAGTTGTCCGGTGATTGTTAGAGCGATCGGGGTCATGGTTTCATCTGAAAGTTTGTGCAGGTTTACCACTACGTGTGTTATCTGTACTAAACTCAAGTTTACCTGTGCAGTTGAACTGTACAGGTTGCATTGCTTAAGACTGCTCGTACAGCGAGAAAGCTTTTCTTCCGCTTCGTTGATACCACGCGTTCTATCACACCACACTGAGGCGTAGAAGGATTTCGGGATGATGGCTTATGTATGCAATAGATGATCTGATCAGACAGGCTTGTATTGCCTGTCAGACGGGCAATCCGGGCGAATGCACTCTTTATTTTCTTATTATTAGAGTCGAAGTGAGCAGAAACCGAATTAATTAGTACTTAAGATTCAAAAACAGTAATGTTTCTATGATATATTGTAATGCCTGTAATGTGGCATAAATTTAAATGCACTTAAAGGATTCCAAGACGTAAAAGGCCAACGCCAGTAAAGATAGTGTTTAATGTCAGTTCACATAAAATTATGAGAAGATAAAAAATAATTAACGAGAAAAAATAATAAATACCAAAAGCGAGATTTTATTAGTTTTTACTAAGTGTCGCCGCACACGAGCCACACGCCACAGCCACAAACGCCGCCACGGGAAGCTAGAAGCGGCTACTTAAGTGGCTGAAGCGCGCGACAGCGGCCGACTGAGGTAAGAGAGAGAGAGGGGTGGCGAAGCGCGCGAGTGACGTATGGCGGCGTTTTGTATCGGCGCATTAAGTGGCCGGTGCGGGCCACAAGAAACAAGCAACGACGATTTGTAGCGTGTGGCGGCCACCGGCGTATCGTGTGTGGCGAGTCCATACAAAATGTATGAAAACTACAAGAAATATGCCGGTGGCGACGTTTTGTGGTTGTGGTCGGTGGCCCGTGTGCGGCGACAATATGACCCCCATCCAGTAGGGTCATTAATTAGCTGATGATGAATTTACTGCATGCTTGAAATGAATATTAACAGATGTTTTGCTCAAAGATTTCCTGGATAATTTCATTCACTTTTCTAGGACTACGGACTTTCTTGTAAGGGTAGCAAACAAGCAGGCCAGAGCCTATAGAAGGCTATGGTGGTTGCTTACCATTAGGTGGGTCATATGCTGGTTTGCCGCTCTTTAAACATATAAAATACTACGACTAGAATCGTGGTTTTTAAGAAAATGTTGGACCTCTCTCCGAGGAACGATGTATGCGTTAGTTGCTTAACAACCGGCAACTCGACGAGATATTGTCAGAAGTAATTAATGCAACTCGACGAGATATTGTCAGCAGTAACTAATGCAACTCGACGAGATATTGTTAGAAGTAATTAATGCAACTCGATGAGATATTGTCAGCCGTACTGGTAAAAATCACAACTGTTTCCTGTGCATAATTTTGCATACAAAACTCATAAGATTTTATTGTTCCAAAAACCTTTAATAAAGAAGCCGAAAATAAAAAAAGACGTCTTTTTATATCGCCAAAACCGATCTGCTCGATCAAAGCTACTGTGCACGAGATACAAATTAAACTTTAACGCATAAAAAATAAAGACGATTTTAAGGAATCTCGCTCATGCTAATGAATGCACGTTTTTATACAGTTGTCCTTATCTGTCTCGTTGATTATGTTCTCATTATCTCTTTCGCACTTACACCTGATCCACCGAATTTGATCAACGGTCGGATATCAGGTTTTGCCATTTGCGTTCATAATCGAAATTCCGTCTTGAATTTACAAGAAGAACAACGGCGTGCAAATGAGTGGAAAGAAGGCTTTAAAAATCGGTAATACTGAATTTTACGGCGAGTGTTCTGAGGAGTTACTCTCTCTTATTCCACCTTCCCCTTTCCTTCAGAGGACCACGCGCGCTGGCTTACGTTGTCACCGTCTAACTGTGGCTACAATTCCAACGCGTACAAAGAAATTTGGTGACTCATTTCTTTGTCGCACTATCCGTAAATGGAATGCTCTGCACGCTTACGTGTTCCCTCCCTCTTACAACCTGGGATCCTTTAAAAGAGGCGTGAAGAAGCAACTTGCAGGCCGGCAGGGTGAGGATGGCTGGTGTGGCAGTTAGAACTGCTGTATCAGCTATCTTCGCTTCTGGACTTCACCTTCACTTAACATCAGGTGGGGTGGAGTCATTTGTCGGATCTATCTATAAAAAAAAAAATGGTGTTATCTTGAGAAGATTGTATCTGCTAGGTGTGTCTGGGTGTTTACAAACCGGAGAAACATATGTCTACGTCGCATTTGCTATGAAACGATCATATGAATTTGATCGTAGTAGTGCCCACCGGTTCTCAAATATTAAATTTCAAGGCATATGAAACACATCTGTCATTGAATGGTTTGTTTATAAATAAATATTTTTTACACTCACACCAATTAGCCTAGCCTCAAAATAAGCACTGTAAGGCTTGTGTTATGGGAGGATGCTAGGATAATGGATAGAATACATATATTGGTACATAGATAAGTATATTTTAGTTATGATTTTATTTTTTTCTAGTAAACTTTTCTTTAAGTATATTTTATCTAGAAATGGATATAAACATCCACCACTAAGATACAAATGCTCGTATGCATCATACTAACATTTTTTTTTATTTATAAATAAATGCTTTTTGCTTCAGCTCTTTACCGAATTATTGTTGCCTAAAATAGGATTAAAGATTTGGTGATTTTGATAATATTTACTTTATATTAAAACTACTTGACACTATTCGATGTAAAAATATACAGTCTTTATAATTCATAAATTATATACAAATTTTACTTTACAAAAATATGTAGGCTGTTAACATATTACTCAAACTCGACATACGCTAACTTAATAAATAACTTGGCTATCTAATTATTATGAAAACGCCTTTCTAAATTGTATTAAAGTTAACAGTTTTGGTCATCCTAATATGTAATACGATATAAAATTACGTTTCAGATTAGAGACCGCTTCCCAAACTAATGCCTAAGGGCTATGAAGCCCACGCGTGTGGCTCCACAATAACACCTATTATAAATAGCAAGCTAGTCATAATATTGAATTTAAATGATTTAATGTACACGTACTGTCATGAATTACTACGCAGCGTGTGGACGGCCATGTTTTAGGAACAGTGTTTACGGTAAGACGTGTGACCAGTACATTGTACCTAAAATGCGTCATTGCACTGCGGCCCGTCACAAATTTGCTTTAAGCATTTAGCACTGCGCTGCTGCCCTCTCCCCTCAGGTTCGAGTGGTCTAGAGGCTCCAGACGGTGAGGAGACTCCCCCCATGGGGAGATAAATAAATAAATAAATATTTCCAACACTCACACCAATTAGCCTAGCCCCAAAGTAAGCACTGTAAGCCTTGAGTTATGGGATGCTAGGGTAACGAATAGAATACATATACTGTACATATATAAGTATATTTATATAGAAATAAATATTTTACATCAATGACTAGAGTACAAATGCTAGTATTCATCACACAAACATTTGCCCTAGGGAATGCAATCTCGTTCTCGCGAGATCTCGTTCTCGCGAGATCTCGGCTTATTTTAGCGAGATTAATCTCGGCCGAAAAATGAGCGAGATCTCGCGAGCTTAACGAGATTGCACTTGAACATAAATTCGAAGCGCGACAGCGCGCGAAATGTCACGAATTGACACGAAGCTGCGATCTGTTTCGGCGGCGCGGGTGATGGCGGCCTGAGGTAGCGGTCGCGGGACGAGGTCTCGCTCAGATTTTGTTACGTTACGTGCTGCGATTGGTTGAAATGACAGTTGAGCCGGCGGCGTGTGGCGTGCATTTGTTTACTGATTGCGTCCGAGTATTTTTGTGGTTATTTATGTAAACAAAAGTTTTTTATGTGATTTGTGAGTAGAATAACGAACGATGTCAGCGGATATAGTTTATAAAGACTATGTGAGTGTGTCGGAAGTATGGAAACACTTTTTAAGAGCGGAAAATGGGTTGAGTGCTAAGTGCAAACTTTGTAAAAAGATTCTTAAAACCAAAGATCGATCTCCGCGTGGCTTACATGTGCATTTAAAATCGACTCACAAAATTGACACGAAGAATGTGCATTCTTCGTCCTCTGCTTCTACCGTAGAAGAGAGCGAGGTGCAAATTATATCACCACCGCCGTTGCCGCCACCATCATCAAATACTGGGTCGAATGTTAGTCTAGAATCGTCTGCACTAGAGCTACCAGCAAGAAAGAAGAGGCAAAAAATTACTGATCACTTTCTCCCGGTTGAAGATACTTCTATGGAGAAAAAAGTATCAAGAATGGTAGCTAAAGATGGACTACCTTTCCGTGTTTTCTGTACCTCCAAAGATATGAGAGATCTCTTCAATTCTTCGGGACACAAACTGCCTAAGTCCCCAAACACAATTAAACTTATAGTTATGGATTATGGCATGACATTAAAAATGAAAATAAAGCGTGAACTGGCTCAGCTGAAGGAGGATGATCACAAATTTACGCTTACATTTGATGAGTGGACTTCTTCTATGAACAAGCGATACATGAATGTAAATGTACACACATATTTGAAAGGCAAAGCTGTCTTTTGGAACTTGGGGCTGATTCGCGTCTTTGGAAGTATGCCGGCTGAAAATGGTGTCAGTATTTTGAAAACAAAATTAACCGAATTTGGCCTTATTCTGGAGAAAGATATCATCAATATTACTACAGATGGGGCAAGTGTGATGAAAAAGTTGGGTCGATTAATATCACCTTCACATCAGCTCTGCTATGCTCATGGAGTTCAACTTGGCATAATAGATACAATTTATAAAAAACAAACTGATGTTGAGGAAGAGGAACCTGTGACTGTGACAGAATCTGAAAACGACAATGAGGTTTCTTTTGAAATGGATGAAGTATCTAGCACAGACTCAGACGATGACGTTTTTCATTGTTCTATACCCAGAATGGAAGTAGACCTAGTTGCTGAATATGCGGGTATTATTGAGAAAGTTAGGAAACTGGTTAAACTGTTTAAAAGATCACCTACTAAAACTGATACATTGCAAATATATGTAAAGCAAGAATTTGGAAAAGATATAAAGTTGCAACAGGATTGTAAAACTCGATGGTCAAGCCTAGCAGACATGATTTCTACATTTAATAGAATCAAGCTGTGTGTCAGCAAAGCCTTGATCGACCTGGGCCTGGAAGCTGATCCGAACTACTCCTTGAGTGCGGAAGAACATACGGTTTTAGTGAACTTAGATAAGGCATTTCAACCTGTAAAACTGGCTGTGGAGGTATTGTGTCGTCGAGATACTGACTTGGCTATCGCAGAAACAACACTTAGGTTTATGATTCGTAAACTGGAAGAGCTAAAAACTCCATTGGCAGAAAAACTCGCTGGCTCCTTGAGAAAGCGCATTATTGAGCGACGAACGAATTTGACAGCATGCTTGTTATATATCAGAGATCCGGCTAAATACCAAGCAGATAAAGAAGAGTTTGCGAAAGACGGAACCTTTAAATTACCTGCGAAAAACGTGATTCGAACTGAAATTAAATCACTTATAGAGCGCTTGCATTCGCAACACTGTGTTACTAATTCACAGACACAGATAAATTCAGATCCATCATGGTCGATCGCATCAACATCAGCTGCCGCCGCTAGTGATGTTATTGAATTTGATGATGACTATAACGATAATGAACCGCTTTCATCTCTTTCTGAGGCTCGTAAAAATATTTCCTTGGAAGAAGAACTACAAGAAACATTGACTGCGTTCAAAGAACCAAGAGATAGGGACAGAAAGCTTACTACAAACTCACTGGAATCATTAATAAAAAAGGAGATGAATTTATACGAATCCGGGGGGTCAAAAGGCGAACTTTTACAGTTCGCGGATAACTGCCTGAGATCTGTTGTTCCCACGAGCGTAGAATCCGAAAGGGCTTTTTCTGCGGCTGGTTATCTGGCCAGCAAAATAAGAAGCCGTCTAGCAGACGATTCTCTGGACATTTTATGCTTCTTAAGGAGCTACTTCCAAAATCATTCGATATAATGTGATGTGAACTGATCAACTGATTGTCTGAGCCTTTCATTTGATTGGTATATATTTTTAATTGATCTCTAATTTACAATTGATCTCTGTCTGACTGAGTAGAGTAGGCATAGTTTTCTTTATTTGATATCTTAGAAACTTAGTTTAATATTCAACTCATTATTTGTTATTTGTCATTATTTGTTATAAAAGTATTGTTTAATTATTAAAATACTTTTGTTTCATGTAAGAAGAGAAGATTCTTTTTTATTTCGTTTTTTATTTGATTAGATACGTACGTAGTACGTACGTCAAAGTTAACTACTTAAAAGTTTATTACGAAAAATGATAGATATGTCTAAAAATTTTAAATATGACCTAAGTTTATATTAAAAATGCTTCTAAATAAATGTTTATTTCATGATACCTCTAATTCTTCTTCATTTTTTCCTAATTCATCCAAATATCGTAAATATTTGCAAAAATCTCGCGAGATCTCGAAATTGGCGAGATCTCGCGGTATTGTTATCCATAAACTCGCGAGATCTCGTCTGAGCCCCAATCTCGCGAGATTGCATTCCCTAATTTGCCCCACCGGGATTTGAACCCGGGATTTCTCGAGTCGGCAACACCATGAAACCCGGCGTAGAAACCACTCGGCCACGGAGGTTGTCAAAGATGCCATTCGCCTGGAATACCTCTAGAGGCACTCGCCAATTCTCGGCTTGAGGTCCCCTTAGGATCTCTCCGTCCCCAAACCCGGTGACGCTGTAAAGGTCATCTTCGACCAACAGCATACACACTCAAAAAAAAATGCAGCTCGCTCCGCCCCGTTGCACGGCTTGTGCATTTAGCCAATGTCAAGTGTTAAAATGTTTACAAATTCTATAGCACTCGTGGTCAAAGTAATAAATCAAGTCAAAGTAAGTGGCAGTCAAGTCAATCCCCCTTTCCCTATGTTTCAGTAAATGTGTGGGGATTTACTGGAACCTCCCCGTGGACTTCTTGAGGGAACGTCGAAAGACACTTTTCGTTATTTTGTTTCACTTGCCAACACTTGTGCATGTTCCCGAACACTTTGTGGTTAATAATCCACCATTATTATACACTAACACCCGCCACAACACAATTTTTATCAAGAAAAACAAAACTGCTAAAGTGACGCTTTCCGATCCCGCCAAAAAGTCGACACAGGCTTTATCTATTACAAAATGTACTGTCTGACTGCTATTTGCAGTAGCCCAACAGTTTACGTACCGTAAATCTAACAGTCGGGCGACACAGCGATCCCGTGCCGATGATAGTCGCGGCGCTCGTATACAGGACGCCTACGCAGCGACTGCTGCGCACGACATAACATGGTCGTACGTATTAAAATAATTATAGATTGGGATTTAGATTCTTACAAGCAATCAGACTCAGGTTTAAGTTAAGATTAATATGTGGTAGGTTCGTTTCAAAAACGTATTTTGCGCAAAAGCTATAACTTTTTAGTGTTTCGTGTGTTTTGATTAGTCCGAAATCGAGCAATGAGGGCTATCGTTTTTTGTATCACCAGATGGCGCCACTGTTGAGTGAGGTCCTGAAGTGTAACTTTTAAAGTTAGTAAACACGCTCATGATATCAAAGTTTACATTTTAATACAAAAGAATCGTATCTTAAACATAATCGCCCATGCCACAGTGTTGCGCAGTCCCGTTTTGTTCGGAAAAAAGAAGGACAATATTTTTTCTTAGCTCCGCTTTTAAATAACTGACAATCATTGACGCGTAACTCATATTTGCCATAATAAGTCTGATTTATTACCAAATATTCACAACTATTATTTTAATTAGAAAAAAACCGCGTAGTCAACCCGCAAGCTATAACATTTGACATTTCGGAGACCTCACGCAACACAAGCGCCTCTAGCGGCGGTTTCAGACGCTATAGCCCTCATTGTTGCTAAATGTAATAGTTGTTGTTAAATAATATTATTAAAAAATGTAATAAATGTTTACATTTATGATTTATTTCATCTTTTCCATAGGATATTTCCATTTACACCCCGTTCGAAAAAGTTTCAATTCATATAGCAAGTTCATCTATTCGAGTTTGGAGTCAGTAAATAATAATACTAGTTTCAAAACACATCTATTGCTTGTCAAGCCTACGGCAATTACTACAAATTGATTCGTTTACCGTCACCATTACTCAAGTTTGACAGTACAAAATTGACATCTGTAAAATCGGTAGGCGCGCGTCCAGCGATGCGACATCGGCGCTGACAGCCGTGGAAAGAGATGGGAGATATGCAAATGAGATGGAATTAGTCGCGGCCTGTGTGTCGTCGGCGCGATACAGATGTTATCGCTGCGTTTGTGTAAGATTCGGTTCTTGAAACCAGTGGACTTATGTTACTACATCGAGTGAACAAGTTAATCCGAATGCTACCTTTTTTCATTTTTTGTATTGCGTGTGAAAGAGCGTTTTAAAATAACTCACAGTAAGCTTTGTACCTAGTTTGATAGAGTCTGTGCGTAAAGAGAATGGGATATAGATTGGAGGGCGATGTAGTGCTTTTCTACCGTATTTGTAAGGTTTTACCCCTTTTAGACATGATTAAATCACAACAACAAACAAATCCGTATCAATACAAAACTTTGACGTTTTACAGATTGCTGGGTTTGATTGCCAAATAAAAATCTTAATGTTAGTTCCGTTTTTCGCCACGCCCATTCTCTTTCCGCACAGACTCTACGTTGGCTGTGAATAAAAGTACACTTACTAAGTTTCATGTTATATTTGGAGAAGTCAATCACTGCCTTTTAACCTGTGTATTAAATACCTTTTGGTACGTTCACAAATTTTTAAATATTCTTATATAATCTTCACTAGCGACCGCCCGCGATTTCGTACGCGTGGAGTTACTTATTTGCACATACTTTTTGAACCCAAAAGGGTTTACTGCTCGTTCCCCGTAGGTGATATCGCGATATTATGTAGCTTTTATGTTGACCCGACTTCCTTAATAATATTCGTGCCAAATTTGAAGTCAATCCATGCAGTACTTTTGGAGTTAATCAGACAAAAATTCTAAAAACTATATTTTTGGCTTCGGTATCGACTGTAGATCACATCCCAAGCATTATTTTAAACAAAATATTCAATGTACAGCTTTGACTTTCCTACCATTTTATTATATGTATAGATCAGCCTATCCTACTGTTGTACAGGCCTTTCCTATGGAGGAATAACTTTAGCGCATTGGAGGAACATCCAAGTTGGGCAAGAAGAGCAAGAAGGATATCATGATCCACTGCATTAAAAGCGTTAGAAAAATCGAGTAGTACTAACACAGTCAACCGTGACTCCTCCATGCCATCGCGTATATCGCCAATGATTTTAATAAGAGCCGTAGTGGTACTGTGTCCGGGATGGAACCCCGACTGGAAGGAGATTGGGTCATTTTCTACCACAACTCACCAGTGCGAGTGACTACAGAAACAGTACCCTTAGTACGAGTTTGCGCTCACGAAAACTATCATAGTTTTCGTGATTGTAAATTATGTTTCTATGTCCATTTTCGTGAAAAGTAACCAATATATTTATAATTTAAGAAAACGCAAATGATTTAATGATAGAATTTAAACACTGTTTATTTGTATTGAAACGAAAACAATAAAATCGGTACCTGCGAGCTCACGAAAACTATCATAGTTTTGCGTAATTGTAAAACTCGTACTTAGGGTACTTATGCAGACAGGACCAGCGGATTAACATGGCTTCTGAAGCACGGCGGAGCTCATCCTATAACCGACCAGCCTTACGAAGGCTGCAAACTTTAACCATTATCGGATGCGGTGCGGGTGCGTTCGGACTCATGTGCTGCGTTTCTTTATTTATTTATTTAGGATTATGTCATTATATGTATATATGTTTTATATATATATATATATATATAAATGTTGTGAATATAAATATTTATATCAGCGTGTGTGTGTATGTGTGTGTGTATGCGCAATTAAATAAAATATGATTATAATTTTTATTATTTTTAAAGCATGTAACTGCTTGATGTTTAAATCTAAAGAAAATCTAAAGTGCATTCGCCCGGATTGCGAAGGGTGCGGGTTCGAGTCCCGTCTGCTGCCTGGTCCGCGTGGAATTTTTTCTAGTTATATTTTCTTTAGATTTAAACATCAAGCAGTTACATGCTTTAAAAATAATAAAAATTATAACTATAATTGCTATTTCTTCTTTCAAATGTTTAATACTTGTAAAAGTATTCATTTGACATTGTGGGTTTACCTATAATGCGAAGAGATGGCGCTGCCTTGCAGCTTAAGAATAGCTGGAAGGAATTTCGACGCGGTCCGTGAGGGCCGCGGTAGCATAATTGGTCAGTGCATTCGCCCGGATTGCGAAGGGTGCGGGTTCGAGTCCCGTCTGCTGCCTGGTCCGCGTGAAATTTTTTCTAGTTATATTTTCTTTAAAATATGATTAGTTAAGCATAAATGTATTGTTTTGTTACTTGTTAGCGCCTAATACGTCCTCGCACAGGCCCTGCCAGAATACCAGCGCTGATACAGTGAGAGTATTCTCCCACTGTGTCAGCATAAGCTGAGGCAGGGTCCTGATTGGCCGTCTTAGTTTTATGTTGTTATTTTTTGTTTTTAGGTTAAGTTCTTCTTTAATTTTTTTTGTTTATATTTATAGTATTTTTATTATGTAAGATGGCCAATAAAGGTTTTTCATTTCATTTCAACTTAATACCACAATTACAGTAACACACTTTATGCACACAACACAAAGTACAAATGACGCAACAACAACGAAAAGTCAAAAACCAAAGCGGCCTTTTTACTTATTGAAAAAAGTTTGATTCCCGGCTCACTTTTTAGTTTATTTGTAACAAGGACAACCGTGATGAGATTACTGTGCTATAGGGATGCAAAGACTTTTGAAATATCGATATTTATATCGATAAATTTAATTTTATGTCAATAAAAAAAAAGAAAAAAATATCGATAATATTGAGTTAAAATGGTCGATATATCGGATATCGATATTTTCCTGACTTCGATATAAATATCGAAATATTGGTCTCGATATTATCGATATTCCGATATATATCGTTGCAACCCTACCGTGCTATACTGTGTCTGTTTCCAGTGTTATCGACAAACTTTATCGGTACATTAAGAGATCTGTCCATCCGTCCGTCCTTGCTTTTGAGTGACACACTTAAGTTTTTTTTCTTCAAATTACTTAATTTTTTTAGGGTGCCGCAACTCAAAAAAACGGAACTCTTTACAGGATTGCTTTGTTTGCCTCAGCAGCGATTATCTCAGAAATGCGCGGAGATGTCGAGTTAAAATTTGTCCCATGTCAACAATCCCATGAAACTGTGAAATAATCTAATACCTAAGTTAACGTAAAAGCAAGATACGACCTAAACGACTTTTTACATTGTTACGTACTAACAATTTTGTACGGAACCCTCAGTGGGAGAGTGGGTTTGTATTATTTTTTTACACAGAAAAGAGGGACATCATTGCAATACGATTACTAGTTAAAATTTTATTTCCCTATATCTTTCTTAGGTTTTCACGTACACCACTTGTTCGAGTCAAAATGACTCTTAAATCCGAAAGCTTAGGTGCAAAAGAATTAATTGAAACTACAGTGTATTTTGTTAGACCATAGATTTCTTTATTAGTTACGTGACCTTTTACTTATATGTAGCTCCAAACATATTTACAAGCGTGATGCAAAGAACTACAGCGCCATCTATTTTGACACATATGAATTACTTAATTTAATAATTTTTAAATGCACAAATGGCGTATACACCACTCGTTAAACAAAACAAGTTTCAACAGTATAGATGCACTGTTTTATTTATTTATTGACGTTTCGCATACTTTTCAGTATATGTGAAGTCTGAATTATGCTATATATATTTATAATTATGTCTATAATTCAGACGATTCTTCTCAGGATGCGAAATGTCATTAAATAAATAAATAAGTGCATTTTATTTCCCATTTCACTTTTTTATACTAAGTTCAATGTGTCTTTATAGTTAAAACTCGACAATTTTTTTTTTTATTAAAATTAACATTTAGTCTATGCTGTGAGTAATAACCATTTTATAATATCTTCCTTTACCTCGAGGTAAGTGCTGCTTTAACATGTGCCAATATATTCAAAACTCATTAAATTTCCATTAAATATGCTCACTTTATGATGCAACGAAGCTTCTTTGTAAGCACGAGTACTTACTTAATAAAATAATAATAACACTATTTTTAACAGAAAAGTTTTATCGCAGTTACCATGGCTGTATAAAGTATAATCTGTGGCCAATAAGGCGGCAGAATCGAAACAAAAAAGAAAAGAAAAAAAGTAAATGTAGATACTAATGGCGGGATGTTGTGCTTCTGGTATGATCAGGGTTGTGTATTGTAACACTAAATTCATTTCTTTGTTTAATTTTTATTAAAATAAAACTTTATTAAAACTAATTTTTATTTCTGTACTTTTGCATCGTCCAATTTTTTGATGTGTGACATCTTTCTTCCCGCTTTCCTGCAATTTGTGGGAGTGATTTCGTGAAATGGGACGGAAGTGTGTAACAGGAAGTCGCGAAAGCGCGCGCTATTTGATTTGATTTTAGAACATAATGTTCAAATGACTTATTCCTTTTGTAGTAGATTTTATTTCTTTTTTTACTAATATAAGGTGAGGTTTCAAATGTTATACATCGTACGCGACGGAATATCTTTAAGCTGACAAGAAGAATGGGCACATGCAATTTACTCTTTTATAATATGATAAAGCTAGACTTATAAAAAAAGTTACAGTTTAGCCGACTTGCGTTTAAAGATCGCAGTCACATTAAAATTTTAACTCAGTCCGATGCTGATGAACGACAGGCTGCGGAAACACTACGCACGCGAACATTACAAAAAAGATCGACTTCCTTTCTCACAATCTTCATTTTTATTGTTCTAATATCATCATCTAGAGGAGCTCGATGGCGCAAGTGGTTAGCGCGTTCGGCTGCGATCGTTGAAGTTAAGGAACTTTATCAGTGGTCGGTTATTGGATGGGTGACCAAAAATTTACTATCTCCAGCTCCTCCGTGCTTCGGAAGGCACGTTAAGCCGTTGGTCCCGGCTGCATCTGCAGTCGTTAGCACCCGCCAATCCGCACAGGGTCCGCGTGGTGGGTCATGGCCTAATCTCCCGATTCCATCCATAGGGAAGGCATGTGCCCCAGCAGTGGGGACATTAATAGGCTGATGATCATCATCATCATCTAAATCATAAATAGCCGATAGACGTCCACTGCTGGCCATAGGCCTCCTCTAGGGATCTCTAAACACAACGATCCTGAGCTTTCCGCATCCAGTGGGTCCTCACGACTCGCTTGATGTCGTCAGTCCACATGGTAAGGGTCTACCGACACGTCTCCCGGTGCGAGGTCGCCATTAAAGCACCTTAGAACTCCAACATCCATCGGTTCACTGCACAATGTGCCCCGCCCATTGCCAATTCAGCATGACGATACGTTTAGCTGTTTCGGTTACTCGAGTTCTTCTACGGATTTCCTTACAAGAAATGAGGAAATCCTGTTTCAGTATGGAAGTGCAACAAAAACCGCCACCACAACTGATGTTAAGTTTAACTACAGTCCGATTGTGAAAATAGCTGTCGTGCCTGAAAAATTTACCGTTCCAGTCATCGTCATCATCCAAATTCAGCCGACGCCCACTGCAGAGCTTAGGACTAAAAATTCCGAGCTGCCCGCATCCAGATCGTACTCCAATTACACTTAACGTTAGGAAATTTAAAGCAGATTGCGATACACATCAAAAAAATGGACGATTCAAAAGAACTGTCATAAAAAATAATTTTAATGAAGTTTTATTTGAATAAAAAATAGACAAAGAAATGCATTTAGTGTTACAATACACAACCCTGATCATACCAGAAGCACAACATCCCGCCATTAGTATCTACATTTAATTTTACTTTTTTTCTTTTCTTTTTTGTTTCGATTCTGCCGCCTTATTGGCCACAGATTATACTTTATACAGCCATGGTAACTTGTAGAAGCATTTAGACAGATATTCAGTCTATGTTGTTATTTTTTTTTCTGATGTGTACATTGGTATGGTTGTTTATTTTACTATTGTTTAAAAATAATTATCTGTGTCATCAACCTTAGACCCTGCCAGAATCATCAGAGCTGCAGCAGCCCTGGTGTTGCTGTAGTAAGCTGAGGCAGGGACCTAGTTGGCCAAAAATTTTTTATTGTTTTTATTTATGTTAACAATACTGTTTATGGTCAATAAAATTTATTTCTCTCTAGAAGAAAATTGGAAAGTAATGAGCCAGCCCTATGCCCAGATGCAATCTTCAAAGATTGAGGGCCAGCTGTGAGTTACGTGCGGTGCGTGCGCGCAGACTCGCCACAATTAATGTCGCCGCTACGGCAAGTTCCTTCGCGAAAACTAGTCTATCGCAAGATTTTTGAGATCTTCTTTCGAATTGGCATCCACAATAGATTTATAACAGTTTATTTATCATGCGATTATTACGATCCTCTTTATATACTTGTCTGTCAGTGAGCTGTTCTTCAGAAAATTGTAATAGGTCGTTTACATTTGATGAAGAAAGTTAATTCTCCCAATTGTGAAGTTTGTAACAAAATGGACGATGTTCAACACATTTTGATGGAATGTGTGAAGAACAGAAGAGAGAGAGAGCTTTTCATACACCAATATAAACTTAACTTTAAAAATATAGGTTTGTTTGTGGAAATATTAGCACTACCAATCTCAGATGCAGCAAAGTCGATGTTTGATATGGTGTTCGCTAAAATAGCTCGCCCTCTCCAATGTTTTAAATTAAATTAGTTATGTATGTTTTGGTTAGGGTATGATGAGGCTGGCATATTCATAGAATAAAAGCCTATAAATAAAAAAGAAAAAAAAAGAGAGAATGAATATTGGCTATGATGATTTTTTGGTCACTGTTTAACAAATGTTTAACTTATATGACGATACAAACTTCAAGTTTGTCGAAAACACTAGCTACATAAAAAGCAACATCTTTATAGCCTTAAATATTAAGAAAGCATTGGTCTAACTCATATCTATACATAATTCCATGACATTCAAAGCTGTACCCGAGAACTGATGAGCCGCTAAAAAATCACTCAACACATCGAGTTGGAAACTAATCAATCTAACTTAATGATTTTAATTATAAAGTAATTACGGAACTTCATGGACGTTAATTACTGATGGATTCATTTCGCTCCTGAATAGTCCTAACGGTCATAAGAAATGTAATATCATTTAATAAACCTTCAATTTTCGATGCTCATAAATATACTGTTTCCATTATTTATTATACTTGGTTAAGTCACGATTTTCTTGCTACAATATTTCTTTTATTTCCAACATACTAGAAATATATTACATCAAAAGAAGATAATAGGAGTGACGACGGGGTACAGTAAACGAAATTCTATTTAGTCCGTCAGTTAGATGATCAAAAAATAATGGACACGTATTTTTGAAGTTATACTTCTTTAGGCGCGTTATGAAAAAATGATGAGAGTGAAATTTTAAGATGCGCGCGCAAAATTTTAGCATAATGAAGTTGGTTGCTTTAGCGACCAACTTCATGCGTTACTTTTGTGTTTACCGCACATTAAGAAAATCTACCAACAAAATAGAAATAGAATCTCTATTTAGTGGGTGCTAACGACTGCATTGTGAAGGCCTATCAAAAGTATTTATTAATCTGGAACAACGGAACCAAAGCGCGATTCAGGAGACTACAGCGCCATCTCTTGACCATTGGTGTAGTAGAACCAAAAACCACATCTTTATTTTTTGTAATAAAGTAACAGTTATAGGTATTCATATTTATAATATTTATCCACATGTTTCTAGTTTGTATATTCGGAATACGTGTTTGAGTTTCATACAAGTGCAAATCACATATGTTCTAATAAATTATATTCAGTAGTGATTTTAATTGAATATTTTGATTATTTATTTATTTTTTCAAATTAAAACTGAACTTTATTGACTTCGTCCTTTTCCAGACTTTTTATTAATTTATTGTAATTAATTATTTGCATGCAATTAAAAACTAATTTTAAACGATGCCAAAGAAGGATAACTTCTCACGCGCCTACATAAGTACACGCACCCATTTTTTTCTTTAGGCAATCAACCAAAAAATGACAAAGTTATAGCGCGTCAAAGTTTGGGAGTAGGGGCTCGTGACGTCACTTTTGAGTGAAAATTGTACTTGTTTAATTATAAAACGTGACGTCATGCGACTTTTTAAATGAATATATCTCTACAATGTTTATATTATGTGAAAAAAGAACAAATATGTGTCCAATACTTTTTGATAATCTACCTGATAAATGAAGAAAAAAGAAATTAGTCATCATCCCTATTAGTTTGCAATCATAATTGTGTACATAATAATTATGTGTTTAGGTAGACTTGAATTGTAGAACAAGTATGCCAAATGTAAATAGTGTTTGGGAAGATATGGCTCTGATTCTCTAAACTAAATGAAAACAAGTATTTGTACCTAATTCATGGATGTTTATATGTATTTTTAAATTAAAATATACTTAGATGAGTATATGTATTCTATCTTTTACCCTAGTATCCTATAACACAAGCCTAACAGTGCTTAGGGCTAGGTCAACTGGCGTGTGTGTTAATAAAAGCGTAAAACGAAATCTGGCATTAGTATATTCTTATCATGCATAATGAAGCCAGATTTACCTAGATCCATTACGAGTATAAGAGTACAGGTCCAGACATCTCTCTTACTTTCTAATTCTCTAATCATCTCGTTCGTTTTTTTTTAAATAATAAATGAAATGTTGAGTAATTCTTAACTATTCATGCCGATTATTTGGTGGAATCATGAATATCTTCATTGATATTTGAATACATCATATTGTAATAAGTAAATATTTTTTAGATAAATGCAATTTTTGCTGACAAATTGCGTTGCAGTTTGGCAGATATAATGTAATTTTTGTATGTTAAATTTTTTGCTGAATAAAAAAATAAAAAAAAGATAAATGCAATTTCTGAGTTAAAAATCGTGATACATTGGAAACACGCTTGGAATCCATCCATCAATCAAAATGGAGACGCAGCACATTGCGTAATAATTCATTAACTAATCTCGTATTATATCGACCGAACCGTGTTATTTTATTATGACGTGATTACACTTTATCGTTAGGCCGAATATTAGTGCGAATGGAATTCGGGTAAACGACTAAGTCTAAATGAACGGAGTCGAGAACGCCCGTATTCAGGCTTAGATTAAAACAAAAAAAAGATAAATTTAAAAATTCAAAAAACCCGACTGCTTAGTTATACTTCAAATAAAAACTGAAAAGAAAAAAACAAGTCCAGTAGTCTATAATTCTGTTAATAAGGAACAAAGCTACTTTAACAGTCGGGACCCATTAGATATTCAAGAATACATAATATTTTTCAACAGTGGGTCCCGACTGTTAAAGTAGCTTTGTTCCTTATTAACAGAATTATAGACTACTGGACTTGTTTTTTTCTTTTCAGTTTTTATTTGAAGTATAACTAAGCAGTCGGGTTTTTTGAATTTTTAAATTTATCTTTTTTATTTCACACTTTTTAGTTAGTTAGTATTTTAAGACGGTATATGCCGTAGTCTTGTTACTTCAGTAAGGGAATTAATATCGCGGGAATTATTAAGTACCTTGCGTCGGTCTAAAAGATTGATTTATTAAGACATATAGAGACTTTACCAGCGAGGTCAAGGCTACAATCAATTTTCGCAAAAATGTGTGAAGTTAAATCAAGTCGTTACATAAATATCTCTAATGTATGTAAATTTTATAGTAAACTAGCACTTACTCAAAAAGTCATCTTTTGTTTATGTTTTTTTTAATAGTTTAGCAGTAAATATTTATATGAATTTTAATTCATTTACTTTTATTCGTCGACTATTTAAAATTGGTAGTGGCTGCATTGTCATGTCAATGCCGGACGACTAAGATTGTGATAAATGCAGTGTCAGTCTCTAGTGTCATAATTTGATATACCTACATAATTCACAGAAACCGAATATGTAGATGCCAGAAGTTAACTTCAAATGTTTTTAATCACCCTATATACAATACCAATCAATGACGTTTATGTCGCAGGTTGAAGAAAGCAGTAATTCCCGTTTGTTGTTTTGGACAATGGTGGCAACTGCCTTAGATCAGTAAATTAAATAATTATGCAATCACCAAAGCAAAGTTTATAATATTTGATTTAACTAAAGGCGCATAATAAAATTTTCATAACGTTAGGTAGAGCACCATAGCAATCTCATTTATTATCAATTTATAGTTCTCTTTGTAGTTTTCTTTTAAAGCGTTCACATATAACAGGTCGAAGACTTTGTGATCGACCCTTTTTTATTGGTAGTGTAAAGCTCGAATGAAGAGTACTCCTAGTAGTGCAATCATGGCAATTATTTTCCAATTTCTTTTTTTGTTTAAAAAAATACCGAATATCGTATCACTGTTAAGCACAAATGCTAAGTAACTTTTACAAATATAATCAAATAAACCTATTACTTACTTTATTTTTAAATCTTTTTCATCAATGAAATACTTATCTTATCCTAACTATCTATACTAATATTATAAAGAGGCAAGATTTGTATGTTTGTAACAAATAATCTGTCAAACTACTGAACTGGTTTCAAATATTAATTCATCATAAGGTAGCTACATTATTTATTATTACATTTTTCTTTAAATAAAATTTATTTATCGGGATAAAATATAGCCTATGTCACTCGGACAAAATGTATTTATTTAAATACATTTTGTCCGAGTGACATAGGCTATATTTTATCCCGATAAATAAATTTCGCCCGTACAATGCCCGGTGGATCATTAGTAAGTATAATATAATATTATAGATGCGAAAGTGATTTTGTTTGTTGCGCTTCCGTGCCCTAATAGCTAAATCGAATATAATGAATTCCCATATAGAAATAGATGGGAACTTGGTTCTTAGCTACAACATCTTATGATTGATGGATGATTTACCTATAAAAATCTACATTATTTACTTTGAATTTTGCAGAATTATTACAAAACCAATATTATAGGGAGTTGATTAATAAATACAGGGATTCCAATAAGTATGTACTTACTAGCGAAAAATGCGTTATTTGTCATTATATTAAGTAAACCTTTTTTGTAACATTAAGTAATATCGTTAAAAAAATGAAAAACAGTAAAATTCTGAGTTTTTTATTAAAATTCAATAATCATAAATACCTATTATGATAATGTATTTTTCATCATTTAATAAGAAGGAACTGTATCGCAGTTTTATTGTTAGTGCTTTGTATAGGATTTTTCTTTTACTTAGTACACCGCACGATCACTTTGTCATCGTTGTAACTTTTTAAATATTTGTCAAAATGACATAGTGTAAAAAGCAAAGTTTATCGTCTTTAAATATCAAAAGCGATAAAAGTATTTGTTTTGATAAAAAATGATTTGTTAATACAAAATGTGCATTTTGGAAATATTTATCAAATAATAATAGTTTTGATTCGCTATTTTAGCGGTAATGACTTACACATTAAAAATAGATATATGGTGTCACGGACTTTTTTTTAGAACTATTTAAGAGATACATTTTCACTCTACATTACATCCATGTAACTTTTATTGTTTTTGCAGTGTAGGCCAAAATGGCTCGCAGATGGGAGATTTTTTTCCGTCTTATGTGACACTTATTGTTATATATTGGCCAATTCACTCAATAACTACATAAATTATTATATATATGTAATTATCATATATGAGCTATATTACTGTTAAGTTTCATTAAAATCCATTCAGTATTTTTTAAGGTGAAAGAGTAACAAAGATCCATACAAACGTAAGATTGAAATTAAAAGCGTAAGTGGTTAATATACAACTTTAAAGCATTGTAGATCCTAAACAATCATATAAAATGAAAAATGGTGTTAGGAACCTCAATATGATTTTTGATTATCTAGACAGTGATACCCCACTCGATATATTTTGTCAACTTATTTTTTTTACTTCGTCACAATATGGTGCCCAATTTTGCCCATATTGAATTTTGATTACTATCATATCTTTAGTAGCACTCCCATAATTGAGACGAATCGATTGATGTATGAATCATCAAAATCGATCCAGGCGTTTGGTCTCTAGTGTGCCACAAAGGAACAAACATACATATATAGACTGTTAAACACATAACCCTGTCTGCGCGTCGCGCTTCGCGCTCTTGCATTGCGCAGCCGGGTAAAAAGGGTAGATACGGCACTAGCCTCACAAAAGTGATCCGCATAAATTGTGGTTCACGATCCTAATTGCTTTAGTCACAACTTGACATGCAAACGACGTACATGTGAACGCCAAAAAGAAATATTGCTAATATTTTGTGTTTATATGAATAAACAATGCCTAAGCGTGTTTTTAAAAAGTGCTCAAATTGCGCAAGAACTAAATATAAAACCCACTGCATCACTTTTCATTCGTAAGTACTATAAAATATTTTTTTTTTCATAAAAATTGCTGTGTGTTTTGAATCTTATTCGGTAGTGACGTCGAGTACTGGTCGCGTGATTGGTCGGTAGTGCAGTGACGCGGACCTCGCCGTCTCGTTCGCGCTGCCGTTGAAACTTAACGTGCTGTTTCGCTCGGGTCGGTAATGCAGTGACGCGGATCTCGCTGTCCCGTTCGCGCTGCCGTGGGATCAGTTTTTGTTTTATGAAAATATGAGCGTATCGTATCTACACTTTTTGTTTTAATCTAAGTATTTAGGTAGATTTCCTTTTGTTTACCTGACACCCTCTTTGGGTAAATCTTGTCTTATATATAAAATTCTCGTGTCACAATGTTAGTTACCATACTCCTCAGAAACGGCCCGACCGATTTATATGAAATTATATATGCATATTCCATGGGTCATGGAGAATCAGCTTCTATCTATTTTTCATATCCTTAAGTGATAATGGTTATCCGCCTGTAACGTAGTGTTCTGAAACCTATAATGCGCCTTCGCGCCAAAATTCAACCTATTGGGTAGTGTTCTCTTAAGGGTAAGGAGGAATGTTATCCCAGGATATTGATAGAACACTACGTTACACACCCCTTATATTTTTTTTGGACAATATCATGTAGCCTATAACCTTCCTCGATAAATGGGCTATGTATCACAAAAATACATTTTCAATTTGAATCAGTAGGTCCTGAGATTAGCCACGGTAATATTATCTATACAGTATTGTGACTCCGCCCTGTCCTTGAAAATAAATACCTACACCGAACGCTGCGTTGGCACGCGGTAGGGCCGCCAGCCTACAGTATTTTATGTAGTTTTGTTTTTAACGCGAGTGTAGGTAGATTACTCGTTTGTCTCTTTTTTCATCCTAACCACTTATTTATATATTATTCCAGATATTTTGCCCGATGGAAAAACCGAAATACCTAAATATTAGAAACAAATAACGTACTAGTAGATAGGTATATAAAAAATATTCTATAAAGGTAAGACACCTTTCCAATATTTCAGGTAATTTAAAAAATGATATCTCTGGGTGTGTTATTGAAGAGTTCAAGCAACCAAAAACAGCAATTGTGCTGTTGTACGATACTGATCGTCATTTGTTCTTTTCCATACTAAATCATGTAGGTATCTACTTAATTAAATCAAATATTTACAATACAAAACGCATGTTTAAGCACGGCTAACTGCATAAAAAACAATTCAGACCGTTCGGTCGTCGTTGCGGCGCGGCGGCGCATTCGCGACTGGGTGCCCGCCGAGAGCCCATCGAACTCGAGTGGCGTAGGTATGACTCGCTTTCCGACCGTTTGTATGAAGATAGAATACTGTATGATATTATTACCGTGGATTAGCGCTTTCAACCAAACAAAGAAACTATTTGAATTTACAATATTAGTATACATGGTTGAAAGATTTATTAGTTACTATATTGTAGGCTTTCTCTCCTAGTGATCATATAGAAATTATAATTAAGATAGTGGATGTAGGTTTTTATATACATACGTAGATTGACACACTCGGGACTTCGTGTACTCACCTGAAACAAAAGAAAAATATATAATAAGAAAAGTGACACGTTGGCAGGTATAAGTCGCGGCACGAAACTCTAGCGCTCACCGTTCTTGCGCAGAAGTAAAATTATTATCGGTTGATTATATCAGATTCATCAAATATTTGCGTTTAGTGCATAATGTAGGATGGGAGGGAGGGGGGGGGTGTCATTCATAGACCTTTTGTACGGGAACCGATGCCGCCACCCCCCCTCCCCCCCGATCACACTTGCACCTAATAGATTAAGCTTATTTATTTTTTTAAATTAAGCATTTGCACCTCCTAACTCTGGCGCTTCTGTGCAGCCTACGAGACCCTTCTACCCTCTTTTTGTGGTTGGGGGGGGGGAGGGGGGAAGGCTTCATCAATTTACATCCGCACTCAGAGATGTCACTTTCTTTGCTATAGCAATAACAAGACAACCACAAGCATTACAGTTCATTGAAGACACTGAGAGCGGACTTCAGTGGTGAGACATGAGGGGGTGTACCATAAAAAGCTTTTATACTTGGAGGAGCTGTAGGGCAATTCTGTAAAAAAAATCTCACTTCCGATTTCGTTAACTGAGTAAAATGCCATAAGAAATTACCCTAGAAAACTACCAAAGTGGGAGAAAACTACCATTTAAGAAATAAACATAATGGGAGAAAAGAGCCTTATGTAGAGAGGAAATTACTATCAAAAACAAAATCTCGATAAGACCAAAAGTTTTCGCGAAAATGGCGTATTAATACCCCAAATCTAGCATTTCCGGCGTGACGGAAAAAAAATACATTTTCTTTCGTCTAGCACCCATTTGCCGCGTTGTATTATAATCATTGTCAATCATAATCAATATCATTTATTCAGTCCAGGCGGTTGTGTCTCTACAAGCACTCATGAATGTCTAGAAGCTACGCCATCGGTTCGTAAATCTACGGCGGGAGACCTTGTACTGAGAAGTACCGACAAGAAACTCAGCAAGTGCTGTTATTGTACCGTCCGAAAAAGGACGTCGCTCAATAAATGTCAAGAAAACATCTAGCTAGTACCATAAAAAAATACGATCACAGCCAGGATCCAAAACTGGATCTATCGGTAAATGTTACTCGACTGAATAACGTAGAAAATGGAGGTTGTATAAATTAATACTCGTAAAACAGTCGTAATTATGTAAATTCTCTTTTCACGGTAGCGTTGATTAAGACATTCCGAATAGGATAACAGTTATAATGTTAAATAAACACTAATTCTATGGAGGTGTCAAATAGAATCTATGTGTTAAACTGATGCTATAAAATAATAAATAAATATTTTCAACACTCACACCAATTAGCCTAGCCCCAAAGTAAGCACTGTAAGGCTTGTGTTATGGGATACTAGGGTAACGGATAGAATAAATATACTGTACATATGTAAGTATATTTATATATAAGTACATATTAAACATCCATGACTGGAGTACAAATGCTCGTATTCATCACACAAACATCTGCTCCCACCGGGATTCGAATCTCTCGAGTCGGCGACACCATGAAACCCGGCGTACGAACCATTCGACCACGGAGGTAGTCGAAATTTGAATAAAGATGTTATTTTCAAAAGTTTCAATGTGACGGCGATAAAGTCCGGCATGGGAGACTAACAGAAAATGAAACCGGCGATTAATTACAAAGCAATCTATTGGAATCTGGTCCATGTCAGTTGTACCGACTTGTTACCGTTATCAAAAACTTATCTGCCGTAAATCGGACATTTTGAATAAACTGGTTCACACTAATTTGCTCCGCGATGGTGGTATCGACACCTAATTAAACACAGATTAATAGTTTTGCTAATAGCAAGGTTTACAACTATATCTATAGCGATTTATTTCATGAGAAGAAATATGTAGGTACAACTACACACATCAAAACAGGCTAAGCCACATACAACCTTTACGAAAACTGCAAGTTTTATCTGTACCCTTAGTACGAGTTTGAGCTCACGAAAACTATCATAGTTTTCGAATTGTAAATTATGTTTCTGTCCATTTTGGTGAAAAGTAATCAAATATACTTTAAAATTATGAAGACACAAATGATATAATGATAGAATTTAAACACTGTTTATTTGCTGAGCTCACGAAAACTATCATAGTTTTCGTAATTGTAAAACTCGTATTAAGGGTATTGTAGGGTATGATCTAAAACTTTTTATAGAATACCTCGATATTTTCCATAGCTTTCTCACAAGCTCCGTGGTAATCGGATTAATTAGAAAGTATTTTTACCAAAATACATTATGTACCTTGTTATAGAGCAACTATTACTAAAGAGGCATCAATGCCTCGGACGGATGAACGTGTTCAGTCCATCAATGCCGAGTCGTGGTTAAGGGTTGTATATTCATTTTCTCAAATAATATAATGTGCGAAATATATAGTGGCCACACGCCACAAACGCAGCCACGAGAAGCTAGAAGCGGCTACTAAAGTGGCTGAAGCGCGCGACAGCGGCCGACTAAGGTAAGGGAGAGAGGGGTGGGGAATGCCGCGAGTGACGTGTGGCGGCGTTTTGTATCGGCGCATTAAGGCGCTTTGCATGCGACGGGGCGGGGCGGGCCGGTCAATTTCGCCGCGAATAATAGCACAAAGTGAATCCTATACTACAAACGCACACAGAGGGCAAAAAGACCGCGCCTTGGGTGCCCGCTGGGCACTGGCGGCGCGGCATGTCCGCGGCTGCCCGCCGTGGATCATACAAACCAGTTTATATGCAGTAACGCAGACGGCGGCGCGGGGCGGTCAGCTCAGTCCGCGCCACGCGCTTTTTAGTGATGGACTATTCACTAGAACGTCCTGAACTGACCGCCTCTGCCCGTCGTGTGCTTTGTTTATGCGGCGCGGGCAGCCGCAGACATCGGCGGGCAGACGCGGTCTTTATAGCTTCGCGGACAAAAAGCCCGAACCGCCCCGTCGTCTGCTAAACGCCTAAGTGGCCGGTGTGGGCCACAAGAAGCGAGCAACGACGATTGTAGCGTGTGGTGGCCACCGGCGTACCATGTGTGGCGAGCGAGACCATATAAAATGTATGAAAACTACAAGAAATATGCCGGTGGCGGCGTTTTGTGGTTGTGGTCGGTGGCCCGTATGCGGCGACACAAAGGAGAACCAATACAGAACGTTTTATTTGAAAGTTTTCATTTGTTTATTTTTTCAATAACAGCTTTCTGTTTGCAAGCCATTTTGTAATTTAAATAATTCCTTGGGCAGTGACCCATTTACAGTCTTAGATTAAAACAAAAAGGGTAGATACGGTACGCTCATACTTGCATGAAACAAAAACTGATCCCACGGCAGCGCGAACGGGACGGCGAGATCCGCGTCACTGCATTACCGACCCGAACGAAACAGCACAGCGCGAACGAGACGGCGAGATCCGCGTCACTGCACTACCGACCAATCACGCGACCAGTACTGGACGTTACTACCGAATAAGATTCAAAACAAACAGCAATTTTTATGAAAAAATATATTTTATAGTACTTACGAATGAAAAGTGATGCCGTGCCGTGCTCACTTAGGCATTGTTTTATCATATAAACACAAAATATTAAATATATTTCTTTTTGGCGTTCACATGTACGTCGTTTGCATGTCAAGTTGTGACTAAAGCGATTAGGGTCGTGGACCACAATTCATGCGGATCACTTTTGTGAGGCTAGTGCCATATGCCTATCTACCCTTTTTGTTTTAATCTAAGTTTACAGTCGGAAAAAAGATCGTTCCATTTTTAAATTACACGACAGATAATATGAGTTTACTATGTAATTTGTTTCATTACAACATTTGCCGGCGGCCGCTGGCATGTATGTGGCTACTACAGTAATTTCTATGTCCCTCGAAGAAGGTTGTCGAAATAATGCTCAAATTTCCAAGCATGTTTGAGAAAAATATTTGATTACAGTATCAAATGATGGGCAAGCAAGAAATAGGAAGTACATTTAGGATGTAACAAAGTCATCGGTCACACAGCCACCGCGCGCAGTGACCTTCACGAGCGCCGCGCCGTGACCGACATGCTTCCGTTGCGATGCGACCGCGATCCGATGCGGATACGATATAATGATAAATTACAGCTCGGAACTTTAACGTTATAGATTTAAATAAAACTAGTTTTTACGGGTTAATGCACGAAAACTTTATTTATTTATTGACGTTTCGTAGTCTTTACAGGCTACGTCGTCAGAATAAAACTTTTATTTAATTTGTCGAGCTACCTTCGAAAGACTTTTATTGAGCGTTTGGTTATTTCATTGTTCGATTTTTAAGTTTTATTGTCTATGTATGAATTTATTATTTAATTTACTTAATAAAGTATTTTATTTAAAATTCTTGTTTGTAATTTTATTGTTATAGATTTAATCATAAAACTACCTATACTACTAGTAAATTTATTTTGGAATACCTTTCGCTCGCGACTTTGTCTCCGTTAACTTCAGTTTAGCGAAATCGGTAAAATTGATCTCTTATGGCGTGACTTGACAATGGGAAATGTGAAACCGTATTTTTTAATTCTGTTAAATTTTACATTTACAAAGCAAGAGATAAAACAGTTCTTGTTACTTCTTCGACAGCATGATGACATAGGCATGTAGTGTATTTTTTTCTCACCAAAAACATCATTTTTAATTTGTGACTAAATAATTTATTCTATAAGTTATGTCTTAAATAAATAGTACAGTTGCGAGATGGACTCGGCCTCCGAGGGTTCCGTACAAATGTAGGTACGCAACATATATACAACCATATTTTTTTTACGTCAATTTAGTAAGATTTTTTCGCAGCCTTCAGAGAATCCCATCTGATGCTTATTATGACTAGCAATGTTTGTAGGCTTTATTCGCTTGAATTCTATTGCAAAAATGGGAGTAAACTAGATAAACTGTAAACTTCTGGTAACTAGTAGCCTGCTTCTAACACCTTATTGGGGTTTACAACTCCATTTGCTTAGGAATTTAACACAAACCTTCACTTCCTGTGAACGCTTCAAATATTCAATTATTCTTTGTACTACAAACGACATGATATGAGATTATGTGAAACTCAGAAGGAATCTAAGCGATTTTAAACCTTAAGCTCTTTATTAAAGTTCCAAATAGAGAATGTACCTAAGGTAGTTGTAACTCGACCCGCGATAATTACTAAGCCCGATGACTTGTAATAATTTATGTTCACCGCTTACACGAAGGCACAGATAAAACAGAATAAAAACAAAACGCAAACAGCCATGTGTTGCAATTAAAATAACAGAACATGTTGTTCTTCGAACGGAACGTAGATTGTAAATAGACTTTTAATAGCAACCGAAATATATTTAGATAAAGAATAGTAAGAAAAAGATCTCAGTGGGGTGCCATTGGAGAGGCCTATGTCCAGCAGTGGACTAAGATAGGCTGTTGACGATGATATAAAAAAGGCAGGTTAACGTGTCTTCCGGCACGGGGGAGCTCGAGATAGTATATTTTTAGCACCCACTAATGCACAATATACCCGTGTGGTGGGTCACGGCTCGTTCTTCCTATTCCATCCATAGCAATGGCCTGTAGCCCAGCCACCATTAGGTTCCAGTGGTCTAGAGTCTCCAGACGGAGAGGAGACTCCCCCCGGAGATGCCATCCACCTGGAATACCTCTAGAAGCACTCGCCAATTCTCGGGTTCAGGGCTCCTTAGGATCTCGCCGTCCCCAAGCCCGGTGACGCTGTAAAGGTCATCTGCGACCAACAGCATACACTCAAAAAAAAAGTAGCCCAGTAGTAGGGGACATTAATAAGTCTGATAATGACGTCGATGAATACAATAGGGATGATGACTATTTTTTTTTCTTCGCTAGATTATCAAAAGGTATTGGACACGTATTTTTTCTTTTTTCACATAATATAAACATTGCAGAGATATATTGATTTGAAAAGTCGCATGACGTCACGTTTGAGTACACTTATAAGTGAAAATTCACTCAAAAGTGACGTCACGAGCCCCTACTCCCAAACTTTGACGCGCTATAACTTTGTAATTTTTTGGTTGATTGTCCAAAGAAAAAATACGTGTCCATTATTTTTTCATCATCTAACTGACGGACTAAATGGAATTTCGTTTACTGTACCCCCCGTCATCACCCCTATTTTGAAGATTTGCAATAATGGTTGCGAAACTACACAGTGTCAATAAACAGCCCTCGTCCAATAAGATCCGGTGCCTACCTAATTTCATGTAAATTATTTATTGCCGTGGGAACTTGTCGCAATACGTGCGTGCGCGCAACCAGTTAGCTGATTGCATTCCTATTTTTGCTTAAGGTGCTTAAGTTTTTAATCATTTTACTCATTGATTACATATTTCTATTGTAGACTAGGAGCAGGAAAAAACCGTTGATTGCGCCAGCTTTTTCGCTTGCTTTTGACATTCTAGGACCTCATATAGATTAATTCATATTCCATGCAAGTAAGATATTTATTGTTTATTATTGTGAGAAAGCCTCTTTCGATATTATAGGTACTGATATTTTAAAGACTTAGGTAATGCATATAATCCTACAGTTGTTTTTATTGTTTGTTATAATAGTCATCATCATCAGCCTATTAATGTCCCCACTGCTGGGGCACAGGCCTTCCCTATGGATGGAATAGGGAGATTGGGCCATGACCACGCGGGCCCAGTACTCATGCAGCCGAGACCAACGGTAGTATGCCATATACTATTGTCTGATTATATAAATCCTCAACTTTGTAAAAGGCACACAAGCGAAGTCGCGGGAACACACTACTATGTTACAATTCACATACAAGAGCGACTCCCCTATACACAGACAAACTTTAAAAGGTTCGCGTATGTGTATAATTGTGAACGTAGCCTTTTTCATTGCGTTTAAAACCTGCAGTGTGCACGTCTAATTACAAACTCTAATTAGCCATAATGAGCACAACACCCTCCCGCATTGCATCGCGTCGTGTCGTGTCGTGTCGTGTCGTCTCCGCGAAACACTAACCACTAATTATCTCCACATTCCTTTAAAGCCTTATAGAAGTTTTTTAACTATCTTCCATCCGCGGCTTTGTTTATAGGCCGTATAAGTCTATGCACACAAAGTTCAGACTTTGTAGAGCAGTGTATTGTGAAATTGTATATTTTTCAGTGCACCGTCTAATTTTAGTGTACTTCATCATCATTATTAACATCAGCCTTTTAATGCCCTCACTGCTGGGGCACATGCCTTCCCTATGGATGGAATAGGGATATAGGGCTATGACCTACCACGCGGGCCCAGTGTGGATTGGAGGGTGCTGACGACTGCAGATGCAGGTGGGATCCACGATCCTAGAAAAGCATGCTAAAAAAGTTAGGCGACCAGTTTGTGCAGGAGTGATTCTGCTTAACTACAATACTTTCATTTACGTGGGACACTCAGAAAGTTTTGAGAAACTAAGAAACTAACTTCTATGAAACAAATATTTTTATTAAATATTTTGAAAGAACTCTCCACCCGCCTCTTTACCAAGTTTCATGCGTCTGAACCAATTTTCAAAACATTTTTTCCAGTCCTCCGCAGACACCTCTTCCACGGCCTTCTCAAACGCTGCTAGCGCTTCTTCCGGTGATGAAAACTGCATCTCTTTGAGCTGTTTTATTTTATTTTAGTGAATAAAAACAAGTCACACGGAGCCAAATCAGGACTGTAAGGTGGGTGTCCCAAGACTCTGATTGGTGTGGAGTCCAGCAAGTCGTTTTGATCGCAGAGTGCGCGGGCGCGTTGTCGTGGTGAAGAAGGACTCCGCGGAGCCCGGTGTTATGTCGTTTGTTGCTCATTGCAGAAAAAACTTGGCAGGCATTTTCTGCTAAACCATTAGGCGTTGATGCTGCTTTGGTCTCGAAGTGGAATTGAAATTAGGTACCCCGTCAAAGTGAAGAAACAAGCGATCAAAATTTTCCCTGCGCTCCTCGATCGCTTTGCTTTCGTAGGCGTTGGTTCATATTGAAACAGCCAAACTTTCGACCGACACTTTTTTCTGGATCGCATTGATAAATTCAGGGTTCGTCTCCTGTCGCAATATTATAAACGCGCCGTGACGAGCCTGCATCAAATTTTTGTATCATATCACTGCACCAATCCACACGGGCCTGCTTCTGAGCTTCGGTGAGGTTGTGCGGCACCCAGCGGGAAACTATCCTCCTTACGGAAAGGTGCTCGTGAAAAATCTTGTGAACACTTCCTGAACCAATCTGCGGAGTATGCCGAAATTCTTCATACGTACTTCGTCTGTTTTCTTGAATATTTTTTTTTACTGCCAGCACACTTTCTTCGGTGACAGCCGTCGTAGGACGACCACTCCTTTGTTCATCCCCCAAAGTAAGACGACCGCATTTCAACTCTCTAAACCAGCGGTAGATGGTTGCTTTGAAAGGTCCTTCATCCATAAAAGCAGTTCGAAATCGATCAAATGACTCATCAGGTTTTAAGCCACATTTAAAATCGTAAAAAATCATAGCACGAAAACGTTCTCGATGCAGATCCATTTTTTAATAAGACAAGAAAAAATTAATTGGCTTTCGAAAAAATGCGGAGAAATCTGAATATCGAACAGTGGTATTTTTACTTTTGTTAATCGTAGTTTTCAAAACAATTACAAGTGGCCAGTGTCTTAAAAACTTTTTTTGTAAAACTTTCTGAGTGGCCTGGTATTAGTTGCAAAAGGAGATTGCTCAGCTTCCATACTTGTTTGGCCTAAAGACCAATAATCATGAAAAATTGTTTCCTAGATTCGAAATTATATATAAATTACTGTAGAAACGAATATTATTGACGGACACCCCTGAGAACTTTTATAAACCATATACACTGAACGATTTTGAGGTTATATTTGCAAATAGGTACAGGTATTAAAATAATAAAAAACAAATGAGTTATATAGTAAACTAGGGGAATCAAGCCAAGTACCGAAATTATGTATTAGATTCAGGTATATAGAGCATGTAGATTAACAGATAGTTGCCTGTTTTTAAAGTTAATGTACAAGAGTAAGGAGGTGTTTGGCGAAAAATGTATGGTAATAGACTTGATGATGTCGCCTACTATCTATAATAATTGTCTTAGCACATTTGCATGTAGTGAAAATGATAATATAGTTGTGGATATTATTACCACAGTGTAATAAAAAAATTGATTTATTTTGTCGATCTTTACAAAATAGATTTGTTTTTTATGTTATATAAACAACTTCGATCAGTCTTTGGCTCAATGTTACTTACACCCATAGCTATTAAATATGATTCGTATGTTTTTCAAACCGGTAAAATTAAAAGTCCTTTTTAAAATGAATTTAATAAACAAAGGTGTCCGTTAAAATCTAATGACTGTAAAATAAAGTATAAATTACGCCAAGAATTACCGTATATGTCAATATTTTTTGTGCATTTGGGCCAATTTGAGCAATCTCCTTTCTAACATTAGACCTTAAATCTCGTCTTCCTAGTTTTACAGTTTCATGCGGTCTGCATGCACCTTTGGAAAAGACTGCTTTAGAATCTATACCTTATGGGATACAAACTGACCCGCATTGTGGTTTTGCGATGTGCCCTTACAATTCGATGTGGTTAATACTTAGCACTTTTCAGCTAAATAATATATGCCTTTGTCAGCCCTTCTTGCTGGTTCTTCTCAGTACAAGGTCTCCCGCCGTAGATTTGCGAACCGATGGCGTAGCTTTTCGACATTCACAAGTGCTTGTAATAGCCTAGACTGAATAAACGATATTGATTTTTTTTTTTTTGAATTTTATGTTTTTTTTAAATAAATTATTTATGGAGTTGTCAAGGATTTATGGAGATAATTACACAATTTCATTAATTATTCGCTGAATATTTTGTTATAAGAACTTAAGTTTGCTTTAGAATTGGTTGTATATAAAAGACATCAACGCAGTGCATCTTAAATAAACAAATCTGTACTAATATTATGAAGAGATATAGCTTGTGAGGATCTTGTCTCATCATAAGTGTCTTAGGCTATAACATATAAAATCTATTATTTCTATAGCGAAAAGGCATTTTACCGTGGTTAAGTATAAAAATACCAATACAAACTTTAAGTTTTACTACAAAAAATTAACTCGATCCAGATACCAGGCTGGAATCTTACCTTAGCAGATGCATTGGGTTTTTTCAAGTACTCTTTAAGACTGCAAGGTAGCGCAATTGCTTATAATTGTAGAAATTAAAGTTTGATTCATTCAGTTTTCTTAGTAAATAGACTCTTTCGCGAAATCAATTAATATTTTGACACCCGCCACTAACTAATAAATAAGACCAGTGGATAAGTCTAAGTTATTACAAGCTGAAATTACTTATTTCCTCGAAGATTAATTTAAAATTGTAATAAGGCTATAAATACTGGTTTTATCAGCCTTCGAGCTAACCTCATTATTGTACAAATAACTCAATAGATCGAAGCATCCTTTCCAAAATGTCACAGTGTACTGAAACTTAAGTCTGCTCATTCTCGAATAGAAGCAAATTGAAATAATAAAAAGTTAAAAAAAAAACAATAGGGATGATGACAAATTTTGTTTTTCTTCGTTTATCAGGTAGATTATCAAAAAGTATTGGACACGTATTTTTTCTTTTTTCACATAATATAAACATTGCAGAGATATATTCATTTGAAAAGTCGCATGACGTCACGTTTGAGTACACTTACAAGTGAAAATTCACTCAAAAGTTGACGTCACGAGCCCCTACTCCCAAACTTTGACGCGCAATAACTTTGTCATTTTTTGGTTGATTGCCCAAAGAAAAAATACGTGCCCATTATTTTTTGATCATCTAACTGACGGACTAAATAGAATTTCGTTTACTGTACCCCGTCATCACCCCTAGAGGATAACGTGAGACATTCATCATCATCAGCCTATTAATGTCCCCACTGCTGGGGCACAGGTCTTTCCTATGGATGGAATAGGGAGATTGAGCCATGACCCGCCACCCGGGATCAACGGCTTAACGTGCCTTCCGAAGCACGGAGGAACTCGAGATAGAAGATTTTTGGTCGCTCATCCAATGACCAATACGAAAGTTGCTTAACTTGAACGATCGCAGCCGAATGCGCAAACCACCCGCGCCATCGAGCTTAGAGTTAAAGTTAGACATTTCTATTTAAAAATAAGGTACGTTAAGATTTATTATACACTAGTGGCCCGCCCTCGCTTCGCTTCGGTGTAGAGCTGTAGTGTAAACTACAGTTTTTGTTCTCAGGCTTGTATTATAAGCAATAACTTTATTTATATAATTACACGTGTTATTGTGAGCCAACCATAAAAGATAGATATATGCTGTTGCGGGATATTTTTTAGACAATTTTATGTAGAATATTTCCGTCATACATGATTTCTATGTAACTTTAACCTAAAGCTGCACACGCGACGGAAGCTTAAAAAATGGAGTAACTTCTCCCGTTTTTCCAATATTTCCCTTCACTACTCTGCTCCTATTGATTGTAGCGTGATGAAAAGTATACTATAACCTGCCCAGGAGTATGAAGAATAATTGTACCAAGTTTCGTTAAAATCTGTCGAGTAGTTTTTGTTTCTATAAGGAACATACACACAGACAGACAGACAGACAAAAATTTTACTGATTGCATTTTTGGCATCAGTATCGATCACTAATCACCCCCTGATAGTTATTTTGAAAATATATTTCATGTACAGAATTGACCTCTACAGATTTATTATAAGTAAAAATAACTAAGACCCGAGGTAGTAAAGTTTGATGTCCTTGCCACATCGAAGTGACTAAAAAGTTAGATGTCATTGATGTTTCATTATTTATTTTTCGTGGACTTATGCCATGAACATAGACTATCACTACTGCACATGATGTTAACTGAAAGTAATTTCCAGCTTAAAGAAGACCATGGGGTTCCAAACTCCACCATGGGGTAGGGAGTTGGGCTCAGACTATAGTAAGGAGTACAGTAGGGGCGGCACATTTTTGCCAGGCTTTTGGCTAGGGAGTGGAACTCCTTGCCGTGGTCTGTTTTCCCGGACCAATAAAACCTGGACATCTTCAAGGCCAGAGTGAACAGGCATCTTCTAGATTCATCAGGTGAGATTGTGGTCAAAGGCATTGCCTATTTTGCATAAAAAAAAAACATTTTTGCCAGTTACCTTTTTTGCACAATTTAATATGTAGGATAGATAATTTAGAGGAGCTCGATGGCGCAAGTGGTTAGCGCGTTCGGCTGCGATCGTTGAAGTTAAGCAACTTTCGCAGTGTTCGGTCATTGGATGGGTGACCAAAAAATTTACTATCTCGAGCTCCTCCGTGCTACGGAAGGCACGTTAAGCCGTTGGTCAGGGCTGCACCAGCAGTCGTTAGCACCCGCCAATCCGCACTGAGCCCACGTGATCATGGCCTAATCTCCCAATTCCATCCATAGGGAAGGCCTGTGCCCCAGCAGTTCGGACATCAATAAGCTGATGATGATGATGATGATAATAGATAATTTGGTGGAAGTCTTAGTAAAAATTTGCGTATTCACGTTGGTAGCATAATATTAACTACTACTGCTTTTAAATCGTCCTTCGTTACTTCTCACACTTTCTTAAATTCTTCCTTCACATCTCTTAGTGTCGCCGCACACGGGCCACACGCCACAGCCACAAATGCCGCCACGAGAAGCTAGAAGCGGCTACTAAAGTGGCTGAAGCGCGCGACAGCGGCCGACTAAGGTAAGGGAGAGAGGGTTGGGGAATCGCGCGAGTGACGTGTGGCGGCGTTTTGTATCGGCGCATTAAGTGGCCGGTGCGGGCCACAAGAAGCGAGCAACGACGATTTGTAGCGTGTGGCGGCCATCGGCGTATCGTGTGTGGCGAGTCCATATAAAATGTATGAAAACTACAAGAAATATGCCGGTGGCGGCGTTTTGTGGTTGTGGTCGGTGGCCCGTGTGCGGCGACATTTAAAAAGCGCCCAAATCTCACGACTGGGCGTACTGTTTGCGCTCGTAAGTTTGACTAGTCTGTGGCGGCTTCCGTGTTTACCCGCCATAACTCAAGGTGCGCGCGGCCATGATTAAGCGCGCGTCGCCGCCTCAGCCGGCGCAAGCGCACCGTAAGCACATGAGTAAAGAAGCCACAGAGACAATGCTTCAAACAATAGGGATGATCACGGAGTAAAGTAAATCAAAAACTATTTATTTAGACTACCAAAAATAACAGACTTTTCCTTTTGTCACTGACTTCATTTTTAAGTAATAATTGTAGTAAGACGTGACATATTAATACAATTATTATATTTTGAGGAGGAGCTCGATGGCGCAAGTGGTAAGCGCATTCGGCTACGGTCGTTGAAGTTAAGCAACTTTCGCAGTGGTCGGTCATTGGATGGGTGACCAAAAATTTACTATCTCGAGCTCCTACGTGCTTCGGAAGGCACGTTAAGCCGTTAGTCCCGGCTGCATCTGCAGTCGTTAGCACCCACCAATCTGCATTGGGCCCGCGTGGTGGGTCATGGACCAATCTCCCTATTCCATCCATAGGGAAGGCCTGTGCTCCAGCAGTGGGGACGTTAATAGGCTGATGATGATGATTATATTTTAATTATGTGAAAAAAGAAAAAAGGCACGTGTCCAATCCTTTTTGCAAATCCACCTGATAGACGAAGTAAAAAAAATTGCATCAACTCCATTGCACGTGAGTGAGTACTGGTGGCCTGTCGCGTACACAAAGAAACGTGTCTATTGACGAAGAGAAGAACTGGCGGCCTGTCTTCGCCAATATATACGCCAATATTTCCCACTCATACACGAGCTGCGCCCCCCCGACAACGGCTAACAAGAGCCGTGGTCCGAGTCTCAGAGGAGAGGAGAATTCCCCCGTGGGGAGCTGCCTTCCGCCAGGAATACCTCTAGAGGCACTCACCAATTCTCGGCTTGAGGTCCCCTTAGGATCTCGCCGTCTCCAAACCCGGTGACGCCCGGTGAAAGGTCATCTGCGACGCGAGGTGCATTATTGAAAAATATTATGTATTCTTGAATATCTAATGGGTCCCGACTGTTAAAGTAGCTTTGTTCCTTAGTAACAGAATTATAGACTACCTACTGGACTTGTTTTTTCCTTTTCAGTTTTTATTTCAAGAATAATTAAGCAGTCAGGTTTTTGATTTTTTAAATTTACCTTTTTTACTCGCGTGCTTTGGTCGGCGCGGAAGCGCACCGTACGTACGAGTATATTGGCGAACCACTACGAGATCAATTGATATCGCTCTCATTGGAAATTCGTGCATATGTTAATTGATTCTCAACGGATTTTTGAACACTTTTATTCCTGGTAAGCGGAATGATGTTTTTTTGGGATTAAAGATTGAAGAGAAGGTATTCTTCTCTGGTAGCTGGTAAATTGTTTTCGTTTCACAAGTTAATAGCGATTTTAGAACGTTAGTGCAGCTGAAATGTTTAGCTGAATCGCTTCTACACTCAGGTTGATAATAGAGTAATCTTTATTTTAATATGCATTGGAAAATATCTAAAAAGTCAGTCGTAGTACTGACTGAACTTGATTGACAGTATTTTGGTATAATTAACAGAAATTTTAATTGTTGCCATTTGGACGTGTAAAGGGACAAACAGCCGACACTGTTATGTGATATTAACAATAATGATTCATTACTATAATATTATCGTTTCTATTAGCTTAGTTGTTGTAGCAGTCATCATCAACAGGTCGTGGATTCGAATCACACGAGACAAGTCCATTTTCAACTACTTTCGCTTCAATTTTTGCTAAAAAAACGTTATAATATCTTTCGTCGTTTTTCAAATTTAATAATTATGTCCTGTATTAGTTTATTTGCTACATATTGCTAAAGATTCACGATTCGTCTTCTTCGTTTTGCCGGAGCCTAGCCCACTGTAATCTCCGTCGCTGACGTTCCCGTGAATTCAAAGGTGCTCGCCAAGACCTCCGTGCTCGTAATCCAGCCTTATGTAAGCAATTCCGAATGGTTTGAGTGCTAACTTCAAGTCCGGAGGCGGCCCGTATTTCTGCTTTTAATTTAGTGGCGTTTGTTGTTGGGTCGCGCGCTACCAGCAACCTGATGTAGCGCTTCTGAACAGCTGTCAAAACAGATCAGCTAAATTACCCATGCCGTGGTACCTCTGCAACGTGGTTACTACACAGGATTGGGATATGGCAACTCTGCGTGCTATTTCTCTCGTAGAATAGAGTAGAATTCTTCCCTCAAAGTTACAATTCTGGCTCGTAAAACATCTGATAATCCTCGTTTTTTTTGATGTTATTTTTAATTTTTAAATCACAACTTTTGGTGAAAAAACATTTTAAATTCGATAATATTGACTAAGTCAGTTTTGAATGAGTGTCAGCTTGGATTGCATGTCTTTTTATATGGAAAAACAATTGAATTATTTTATTGTTTTACGTTCTAGTTCTAATTTTAAAATTAAGAATCTCATCAGAAAAAGAAATTACAAAAAGTCTTCTGTAACATAAAAAAAAATGGGTGCGTGTACTTATGTAGGCGCGTGAGAAGTTATTCTTCTTTGGCATCGTTTAAAATTAGTTTTTAATTGCATGCAAATAATTAATTACAATAAATTAATAAAAAGTCTGGAAAAGGACACAGTCAATAAAGTTCAGTTTTAATTTGAAAAAATAAATAAATAATCAAAATATTCAATTAAAATCGCTACTGAATATAATTTATTAGAACATATTATGTGATTTGCACTTGTATGAAACTCAAACACGTATTCCGAATATACAAACTAGAAACATGTGGATAAATATTATAAATATGAATTCCTATAACTATTACTTTATTACAAAAAATAAAGATGCGGTTTTTGGTTCTACTACACCAATGGTCAAGAGATGGCGCTGTAGTCTCCTAAATCGCGCTTTGGTTCCGTTGTTCCAGATTAATAAATACTTTTGATATTATAAATATGAATACCTATAACTGTTACTTTATTACAAAAAATAAAGATGTGGTTTTTGGTTCTACTACACCAATGGTCAAGAGATGGCGCTGTAGTCTCCTGAATCGCGCTTTGGTTCCGTTGTTCCAGATTAATAAATACTTTTGATAGGCCTTCACAATGCAGTCGTTAGCACCCACACAATAGAGATTCTATTTCTATTTTGTTGGTAGATTTTCTTAATGTGCGGTAAACACAAAAGTAACGCATGAAGTTGGTCGCTAAAGCGAAACTCTTTTTAGATGTGTGTATGGAACACCGTACAACTAATAGAATACCTTTTGCATTTATACTGTATGATACAGCTATCAAAATATGAGTGGACGTTTTATTGGTAGCGACATGATTTTTTTATAAATGTTGTTATTTCTGTTAAATGCTAATGAGTTTCTGGTGCCAATCCTACTCATCAGCCAAAAGATATCCTGAATATTGGACCATTCAAAAGAGCTATCAATAAGTCAATTAGAATAAAGTATAACCTCATTTCATTTCTGTGAACCAATAAATTCTGTACTTAATTTTTGAGAATCCACTTGCCTCAATTCTGGTATTTTATAAAAAAATCGACCTGCCAAATTTCATCTATATCCTTTTAACTGTCCGTGATCGAGTTAGAAACACAAGCTTTCACATCACCTCATGAACTCAAGGTTACTACAAATCGCCACCGGATTGAATCTACTCTGACTTGTAGCCATGATATTGTAATCGTTAACAAGCAGAACATCGCACCGCGACTAACCATCTTGCCGTCAATGAGGAAAGCTAACGGCCACTCGAGAGCATGACAAATAATAACATAGCATGCTACCGAGAATTTTTACTTGCATACGTCCTGCTCTCACTCCGAAAAATGCACCAAGTTAGAAAGGGACAGGTGATATTCGAAAGAGGTGTGAATAAACACTCGTGAGGTACCTATTCCGGTGAATTGCTATTGGGACAACTTTATAGAAGCGACTTTTCGTGTGTGATATATTATGATAATAAAGGGAGATTGGTGTGATGGTTACCAAAATATTGGGGTTCCTTAATTCTTTCAATAAACAAGTACAGTGGCTATAAGTAGATACGAGGAAGCTTACCATAAACATTTCAACGCCATTATTATACCTTGCTGGATTTGTAGTAGCGATAGCAAAGTAATCGATTATTTCTACGGTGTCGATTACAATTAATCGATTAATTGCACTTATGATATCGATTAATCGATTAACCGAAGAAAAATTCCAGACTTTGTAAGAAAGTAAATGTTCCGCCGAAATAAAAAAAAAATACATAGACATTAATTACAAGTAAAAGAATTACAATTTTAAAATAAGAATGTTAATTTAATCACTAACATTTCCATTGAGATTCATCTATGGATGACACAAAAATTAACATCGAAAGATGAGAACCAGTCAATCTGTTTCCCATGTCGGTGGCGATTTGCCCAGCTTCTGAAAATAGTCTTTCAGAAGGCACAGACGTGGAAATGATTGATAAATATCCGATTGCCACTCTATAAATATTTGGATATTGGTTTTTAATAGTATCCCAGGCTATGTAAGGGTTTTGTTTTTGGGATTTATTTCTATGTAGGCACTTAACATAATTTCGGACACAATGTAATATTTTATGGAATAAATGACGAATGACTATAATCTTTTGCCACCATGAACATTTTGTTCCAGTTTGACATCTAGAAGAAACATACGTAGCTTCAACTGCATAAACGTTATACATTATTACATATAGACAGAGATGGTTTTAAGACTAAAGTAACAGTGGGTTTTGTATGGACAAAGCTGTCGGCTGTCGAAGCGTGTTATGATGATTTTTGAGACGTGTTTCATGTTTAGGCATTGTTAATGTATGAACTGACAAGACCATCATGAAGGTCATTGCGAATCGACTAATCGATGTAAAATAATCGATTACATCGATTATTTTAATTTATAGATTAATCCATTAATGCGCAAAATTTTACAAACGATTAATTGATTAATCAAATCGATATCGAACATCCATAATTTGTAGCGCAACAAAAGTTACAAATATAAAAAAAAAAATGTGTGTGTAACGTAGTGTTCTATCAATTTCCTGGGATAGAATTCCTCCTAACCCATATGAGAACACTACTTTACAATACCCAATAGTTTGAATTTTGGCGCGAAGGCGCATTGTAGGTTTCAGAACACTACGTTACAGGTGGATAACCATTATCACTTAAGGATATGAAAAATGGCTTACAGATAGTAAGCGATTCTCAGACCCACGGAATATGCATATAAAATTTCATAAAAATAAATTGAATGCGAACAGTAGGATATCATGTTTGTCTAATGTAATGTCATGTACTCATAAAAGTGTTTTATGAGCTATAGTCATCTAAATTAATTTCCGTTTTATAGAAATTGAAGTATTTTTTACAGTTTCATGATTTAGTAAAGCTTCGTTTTTAAAACGTTTTCAAACCCAGAAGGTTTTTTTCTTTTTAAAGCATATAACTGCTTGATGTTTAAATCTAAAGAAAATATAACTAGAAAAAATTCCACGCAGACCAGGCAGCAGACGCGACTCCAACCCTCGAACTAGTTATATTTTCTTTAGATTTAAACATCAAGCAGATACATGCTTTAAAAAAAAATAACTATAATTGCTATTTCTTCTTTCAAATGTTTAATACTTGTAAAAGTATTCATTTGACATTGTGGGTTACCTACAATGCGAAGAGATGGCTCTGCCTTTCAGCTTAAGAATGGCTAGAGGAATTTCGACGCGGCCGTTAGGGCCGCGGTAGCATAATTGGTCAGTGCATTCACCCGGATGGCGAAGGGTGCGGGTTCGAGTCCCGTTTGCTGCCTGGTCCGCGTGGAATTTTTTCTAGTTATATTTTCTTTAGATCCAAGGGTTATTTATAAGACGGCATTGGTACGTGGAGTACTCATTGATGTTGCCATGTGGAATTCAAAGATCGAATTCTGACCTATGGAATAAGGATTGTTTTTTATGTTTTCTATATTGTCAAAAGTGTTGACACCTTTGGTATTAGTTTTTGTATAAGTGTAGGTACACTCAAAAATTGCCACTGTAGGCTCAAAAATAAGTAAAAAATGCATACATTTAAAAAGCATTGTATTTTTTTAACTGTTCGTTATCAGCGCCCTGTGATCACGACTCCTTTGCCCGGCAGCCGCGAAAAAAGCAAAGAATAAAAAAACAACATGGCCGCTCGTCTTTGTCCGGCGACATGCGGGCAAGTTAGTATAACTACTGTTAACATATGCTGATGTCTGTCTGTAAAGCTAGTTTTGATGAATCACTCTTTCTTGCTTTCATTGACTGAGTCTCTTGCAAGTTTCGAAGACACTTTTTAATTACCGTAGAGATATAGAAAAACAGTATTTATTTCTTCCTAACCGGCAGAAGGATAATGTAGTTGTCTTTTCAATTACTGCGCACTTCGTATAGTATAATGCGATTCAACTAAGAATAGGACCGACTGGGCGCCATATTGTGATGTCACAGCTGTCAATTCAAACCAAATAGGTAGAGTGAGCAAAAAAAAAGTTTTTATTTAATAAAACTTATTTACTAAGATTGAGAAAAAAACCACCGATTTTTATTAATATTTATTTATTATGACTGTGAGAAAAAACATTAATCAGAATCTAGCTCTTCTATTCCGCTCATCTCTAAATTACCGTCAGAGTAGTTATGAATAATCATGCACTATTACTAGGTCACATAGGAACATGCATCCTTTATGTAAACGAAAGTTTGAAATCGAGTTTCTGAACGCAACTTAAAGTGACATTTGGTTGACGATTTAGGTTATCAACTTTTCATGACCAAAGCCCAATAAGTGAAAAAAATATATCTACCGATATTAATTAATATATCAATATATCAATATTTGTTATTGTTTGTTTACAAATGTTTGGTTTTTATTCTAGAATTAGCGGAGTGCTAAAAAAGGGTTCCAAGTTTTTTTTTGCAAACCGTACTTTTCAAGCAACATTTGACAGATAGAGGTCATTGGTTTTCCTATTCTTATTTGAATCGCATTAGAGCTGTGATCTTAACTGTTAAATCCAGTGGTTACGTGTTCGAATCCCGGTGGTGCACGTTTGATTATCATATGCATTTTCCTTACTACTGTAAATGATCATCATCAGCCTATTAATGTCCCCACTGCTGGGGCACAGGCCTTCCCTATGGATGGAATAGGGAGATTGGGCCATGCTCCACCACGCGGGCCGAGTGCGGATTGGCGGGTGCTATCGACTGCAGATGCAGCCGGGACCGACGTCTTAACGTGCCTTCCGAAGCACGGAGGAACTCGAGATTGAAGATTTTTGGTCACCCATCCAATGACCGACCACTGCGAAAGTTGCTTAACTTCAACGATCGCAGCAAAACGCGCTTACCACCCGCACCACCGAGCTTCTCAATGTTTATTTGTATATAAGGTATATTGTTACTTTATCTAGTGCCTGTAGTACAAAGGAAATCTTATTTTTTTAAACTTATTAATTATAGAGACCAAGTTATGCTTAATGATTTTCAATATTTGACGACGACCTAATTATTTCAGCTGACTCGATACTTATCTCTTATCTAATAGACAAGTCCGTCCGTCCGTCCGTGGTGCTGTTTCAGCGGCCAAACCGTAAGAGATAGATAAAGAGAATGTTTAAGTTATAAGTTGAGAATAGTCTGATAAGACTACAAACCGGATATGAGTAACGTAGCACTTCCGGTTTTCGAGAAATCACGTGATTTCTATTTCAAACGAAACTACACAAAATCTCTGAAGTTCTCAATTAATTAAATACATTTTTTTTTTGGTGAACATTTGGTTCACTGGTTTGCTAGTAGTACTTTAATGAAATAAGAGCCTTTCTTTGTTTTCGTCTTTCGATACGGAACCCTAATGAAGCACTAATGGACATCAAAGATAACAGGAACTTCCAAATGTTGAGAATTAATTATCTTCCATCATTCCCACGGAAAGGCGAATATAATTTTGTTGTTAATTATTGTAACTCTTAAAACCCTTTCTGTTATTGGGTTAAAATTCATATTTAACGATTATTGTGTAAAAAATTAGAGGAGCTCGATGGCGCAAGTGGTTAGCGCGTAAAATACAAAGAGTATTTGTTAGAAAGCTAAGGAGGTCTTGTGTTAAAATTGACAAAGTCTTCCCTAGACACTTCATAATTATGGTTATTTTATTTTCTGAATGACAAACGCAGCATGCCCGCCGTCGCGTTGTCGCGTTGCCGCCATTCTTGCGTTCCGGTTCACACAACGGAGCGCATTAGAAACTCGTAGGATATTTGAAATATGCGTGAATAGTAATCTTACGGTTTACCACTGCGACCTACGTAAACTGGAATGGTTCGCTCATTATCGCAATATACTCTTAGATTAAAACGAAAAGGGATATACAGCACATTTCATATTAACACACGATTCAGCTATTTTGTAAAATTGAGCTCTTACGAAATATCTATAAAATTTTGTGTTCATCTTTTAGCACTATATAATTATTATACATATAAAGGGATAGTAAAAATAAGTAACATGGCAAATATTAAACTAAAACTACACTAAAAACTATACAAATATTAAAAATTAAGCTGCCCTAGATCGTCCCCGTCGGCAAAGGTTCCCAGGACGCTGGCGGCATTTCCCCGCTGAATGGCGAGGCTTATGCGCTGGGCAAAATATATATCTTTTAGCATGTCGAGTTACATTTATTAAAAACAAACACTAGTGATAGAAACCTCACTTGCTTCTCGGGCGGCGCGGGATTCCATTCTCAGCCGAGGAAGGACTTTTTTAAGTGAAACTCCTATGGATAAAATGAAACAGAAATGCGTCGCAAGCGTCACATGACTATATATGACGACTCCGTGGCCGAGTGGTTTATACGCCGGGTTTCATGGCGTCGCCGACTCGAGAGGTCCCGGGTTCGAATCCCGGTGGGGGCAGATGTTTGTGTGATGAATACGAGCATTTGTACTCCAGTCATGGATGTTTAATATGTATTTCATATAAACATACTTATATATGTACAATATATGTATTCTATCCGTTACCCTAGTATCCCATAACACAAGCCTTTACAGTGCTTACTTTGGGGCTAGGCTAATTGGTGTGAGTGTTGGAAATATTTATTTATTTATTTATATATCTGTGTGTGTTTGTGTGTGTGTGAGTGTGTGTGTGTGTGTGTGGGATGCGTGCGCAGCTCTTTCCGACGAGCATGATAGTTGGAGGGTAACTCGGCGAAGGCCGAAACGCTACGCGCGTCATGGGCGTCACACGCGATGATATATATATATATATATATATACATTTATGTGTGATGCATGCGCTGCTCCCCTATGCCTTATGCACCGCCTAATGTTATGTTATTTTTAAGAAAAGAAGTTTCACTTCATATGTGTGCTCATCATGGATTTATTTTTGAGGTTTTTGTGAAAATAAACTTTTGGGAGCTTTAAGATTTACACAAAGTTCAGCTAGCTTTTCTTCTCTTGTGGGAATATGATGTAGAAATCTAAATAAACGTACATGAAGAAAAATTATCTAAATTCACTGAAGTTTCACAAGCTGGACGTATAATATGTTACATGTAAAAATGGAAGCATGGAAAAGTATCAATATGTAATATTACTTTATAGTGACATTTTAATATTTTTATGAGCCATCGCACTGTCGCTTCGGCCACAAAATATATTTATCACGAAATTATTGGATTTTTCGTAATTTATCTTTTATTAATTCCGAATAAACATTGTTTATAGGCATGTAAATATGAATGGTTCATTCTCGATGGCCAACTTTCACTAACAGCGGGGAGCCGTGTCTATGGTAAGGCACGAAGGCTGGTGCATCGTAATGGCTATGGATGAGGTAAATATTTATATGGCTTTGCTGCGAGTATGTAGTAGGTACCAAATTTAAAAGAATGCGATACCTATATTGAATCAGTACTTAATGTGTTAGGCATTCAGTATAGAAGTGTCACCTTTAAATGTGTCTAGATTTTTAATGTTAATGATGGCAAACTTTTTACATTAACAGAAAATTTACCTAGCACTTAGGTATTTTTGTGTCTAGACAAAGTTTATCTAGGTAAACTTCTTTTTATTATGAAAAAATATCAGTTCGTAAATTCACAAATGCTTATTGATATAATAAGACCATACGTGAAGTCTTTGGCTCGGTCTGCTCAGCTAATAATCTACACTATGATATGGCTTACGAAATGCGCTTTTGCTTAAATTCCATTATGGATAATTACAGTATTTTTTTCATGGAGCAGAAAGAGTGTGGGGGATAGAACGGCGCCCTGAAGAATACCGGCATTCACTGACATGAACTGCGAACTACATCCATCCGTAAGGACGCGAATTCTACGCTCATGCAGGAAGACAGCTATCCAGGCGCAGAGCTGAGCAGGTAGACCGTATGCAGGAAGCTTGGAGAGAAGGCTTTTGTGCCACACCCTGTCAAAAGCTTTGGCGATGTCAGGGCTAATAGCCAGAGACTCTCCCCGCTTGTCTATAGCTGTGACCCATATAACATCATAGAGACAAGGTTGAGACTGAAAACCAGTGCGTTATTTCAAGTTACATGCTTGTAATATTTTATTTTCTATTTGTAAGCTTTAATATTTGTATGCGATCATAGTTTGGTGGCAAAACAAAGGTTTTTTATATTACTGACGTTCAAAATTAAATATATTTTTGAAACTTAGTCTCTCCAATATGGTTCGTTGTGAATTCAGTGATATATTTATAAAGACCTCTTGAAATTGCCAGTAATACTAACAATGAGAGTAAGGCTACCGACACAGCGAACGCGCTTGCGATCAATAAAAATAAATTGAGCATAATGAACATTAAATACAAATAATAACTGCAACATCTTGCACATCGTGTGTTATTGATGTGGTCCAAATAAACAGTCTATTGTTTAGTTTTTGGGTAATTTTTTATGTGTCTTTGCGTCATACTCGCGGCACTCAACGTAAACATCATTATCTGTTATTGTATCAACTGCTGGGGCACAGGAATAAGTGAATGCAAACATACTTGTCATATCTTTCATAAATTGACGCTTGGAATATATTTACCTTATTTAACGTGCAAACTTACTCAAAAACACATCTGAAATCGAGATAATGAATTTACCGCCCATCTTTCCTATGGTTCAGTTTTCAGGAAGTCTTTAGGAAACAATAAGTTTTTTGTATATAACTTCAATCTTGGAATCGGCAAAGTTGTTTTCTAACGAAATTCCATATAAGTAGTAAAAATTTAAACAATGATGAAAGTTCTTTTTGAAATTCTTAAATCGAAAAAACTAAAGACGTACGAAAAAAAAATATGTTTCACTTTAAAAATGATACAACTATAATTCTATGTTTCAGGTCTGATGATGCGACTCAACATTTAGCTAAAACGGATAAAACAGTCAGTAAGTGAGATAAAATCTTGATAAAACCAGCGTTTTTCCAAAATCGCTTGGTCTTTTTGCTTGCACCAACAGCTTGTGGTATTGTGAAATTCCATGTAGCGTGGTATTGCGTCTGCGCCTGTCTGTAACAATGGTCGATTTTACCGCTGTACGCGGGACATGCGCGGTTGGCAAATGTGCCAGGGCACTTTCGAGAATCGCCATACAATAAGTAAACGATTGACTTATGGTTCGAGAGAAAGATGGCGACTCGGTTGAAATGAAATATAAGATAGTAAATATATCAATTGGCAAAACGGATGTCACAAGGAAAGTGCTCATCCTACAAAATGTAGTTTTACCAGCAGTCGTATCTTAGATTTCAGAATAATCATACGTTGATTATTATCTTACTAATGATAATTGTTACCATAAATATAAGTTAAAAGGTATTGTTGATCGAAAATTAAGATAAACTTTAGCGAAGATGACGAAACACACCAAAGTCCTAAAATTACATGAGATAAATGAAGAAAATAAAATACAAAATAAATATAAACTTACTCATTGCAGCACGTGACCGATGTTTGCGACACCGTCACCAGCGTAGTCGTGGTCGTCGTCAGCAGGTCACCGACGCACTTTTTCCTCAAGCACTCATCCAACACTGCATCCTCCTTCAACGGCTGCAAACTTTCCTTCACTTTGTTCGGACCCGTCTTCACAGTCGACCTTTGAAATTTGAAATTAGCCAGAGTCTTCCCATCAGTCGATATCTCCGACTCCTCCGTCACTAAAGCCCCCTTTCTAGTTCTACATACTGTCTTAGATGTCTTACCGAATGTATTACCGTTCCTAAGAATCTCTTCCTTAGAATCTATAAGTTGAGGTTTAGATTTAGATTGGAGAGGTAACCCGTTTTCTAACATACTTTTTATACTATTACCACTTAAACTTGTCCCTAAAATTTGGTCTAGATCAGCCGTGTTTATATATTCGTCGTAGTTTTGTTGTATAGGTTGTCTTCTTTGGTCTCTTTGCCAGGTGGTTTGGGCGTCAAACCCGTATATAGGTTCGGATTCAACACCAAATGTGTAATCTTTTGGACTGTTTGCGGTATTAGCTTCATCTGGGGCCGGTTCTATTTCATGATTTTGGTTATCTTCAAAAAAATCATCAGTGAGCTCGGTAATCTGTGCACCAGGACGTTTTACATCCATATCAAAATTAAGGATGTCTGCGTTGATATTGTTGAGTTTTCTTCTACCGTACAACTGTCTATAATATTTCTCCTGGTCTCCATACATCCAGCACACTTTCCACCATTGCTTGCACATCAGTATGTTTGCTGAGTTTGAAGCTTTCACGTGGCGAGTTGCGGTAGCCGACATTTTGGATTTGATCTACAAAACAAATGCTTCATCAGTATCATGTTTGACGAAACCAAGAATTTTGCTCAATCGCCCATAAGATTGCAATACGATTAACTTTTCTAGCGAAAGCTTATGAACTATTTATAAGTAATGATTATTGAGGACACACTAACATTTTCTAATTTCTACAAACTTACACCTGCGCTAATCGATCTAGGATTGGGTACAGCCTACTCATTTGCTAGTAATTTCCACATCGCGCCGTCCAGATTCCTGTAATGCATAGTTAGCGATGGATCTTTTCCGCGATCCATCGGAGATGATGGACCGATTGTCCGTGGTTCCGTCCGCGGGGTAACGGTCCGGTGTTTGTGCGCCGATTACTCTACAATTGCGAGGTTTAATCTCGCTGCTGCGGTCGTATCTTATTACCAGCAGATTGAATATACGGTGGAGATGCGTTTTCATTAGATTTTTATTGGACACATTTTTTTCTCGCGGTGCCTCGGCTTTCAATAATTTAAAAGGAGTTCAGATTTACTGAGTTTAGATTTAAAATAAGAAAGTGTCGAAATTAATTAAGTCTCAAAAAAACGAGGAAATGTACATAGAGGGTAAAATATAGAAACGAATTTAACTAAAAAAAATACGTGTTCTACAAAGAAAGAAAAATCGATGATGCAATTTAATCAATAATTTACAAATTTAAGTAGATAATATTACCTCTATGATTATACGATACTATGTATACAATATGTTGGTGGCGTGGATATAAAGTACCGATTGTATGATCAGATCAAAGAAATAGGTTCTTGCTATTTGTTTGATCTGATCGCTGTGGCGGCTCGTCGGTTACGCCCGCCCGAGCGATGGTTTTATTTGTCCGTTTGCTCTCCTCATCTAGTACGTGATTTACCGTTTAATTGTGATTTAGGGTTTGCCTTGCCTCAGTTTCAGAACATAACTCCACGTTTTTTATAATAATCTGGAGATCTTAAAAAGGAAAAAAAAAACTTGAAACAGGTGGTACAAATTATAGAGATCCCGAAAAGTGTCTGATAAAATCTATGTCACTACTAACATAGTATCCACCAAGTATCCACGTAATATACATATTTTAGAATAGACAGAGATCTCGGGAATAATCTGAAATAATTAAAAACGTACTGAAAATCCGGTTTAAATGTTTTTTGTAAACAGAGATGAATCAAACCCATCATATTGTGATGCAGAGATATCACTTTCATTTCGGTAGGTTTGAGATCACATCATACAATAATCTCACTCGTATGTCAGAAATGTTCATCATCATCATCAGCCTTTTAATGTCCCCACTGCTGGGGCACAGGCCTTCCCTATGGATGGAATAGGGAGATTGGGCCATGACCCACCACGCGGGCCCAGTGCGGGTTGGTGGGTGCTAACGACTGCAGATGCAGCCGGGTCCAACGGCTTAACGTGCCTTCCGAAGCACGGAGGAGCTCGAGATAGTAAATTTTCGTTCACCCATCCAATGACCGACCACCGCGAAAGTTGCTTAAATTCAACGATCGCAGCGGAACGCGCTAACCACTTGCTCCATCGAGCTCCTCAGAAATCAGAAATTTTATGAAGTTTAAAATCTTAGATCGAATCATCATAGCATTATAAATTCGATTCCAACCGTACCCAGGTCTGGTGTCCACTAGTTTTAATGTGACAATGTTTAATGTCAAACATGACTGAGAAACAAATCTGCAGCATTTTTTATGCATTCACGTTTCAAAGAATATATACAATAGGGACTATTTTTGTTTTCTTCGTTTATCAGGTAGATTATCAAAAAGTGTTGGAAACGTATTTTTTCTTTTTTCACATAATATAAACATTGCAGAGATATATTGATTTGAAAAGTCGCATGACGTCACGTTTGAGTACACTTATAAGTGAAAATTCACTAAAAAGTGACGTCACGAGCCCCTACTCCCAAACTTTGACGCGCTATAACTTTGTCATTTTTTGGTTGATTGCCCAAAGATAAAATACATGTCCATTATTTTTTGATCATCTAACTGACGGACTAAATAGAATTTCGTTTACTGTACCCCGTCATCACCCCTATTATATGCGGAAAGTTTTTCTTATATGTTGATAATCATAATATATTTCATTAATCACATATAAAAGTAATTTTTACTTTATAGTTTTTCTACGTATCGATTAGAGATGCAATAAAACGTCTGATTGCTAAACTAATACAATAAAAATTGAAAAAAGCCCGCAGCGATCCCGGAGCAGTTCAGAAGCTGCAGTGAGATTGCTATCGTGGTTGTGCGCATGCGATCGACGCATTGATTCGATGGCAGCAATTATTGAAGCTCATATATAGACTACTACATCGATGTTATCGACAATTATCGAAGCGTGGTGGCGCATCCCTATAGACTTACTTTGATGTAAGCCGTTGCTGTAAAAGTGAATTTATTTGTTTTAACTATCAGCGAAACAGAGTTTTAGAATTTCAAATAAATGATTGCCAAAATTTGAGGTAATGATGATTGCTAATAGAACTAAATTCATCCTGGGGATAACAAAGAAATGTTTAAAATCTTATCTCTACATTTACTATCCACTGTTCTTTACCGACGACGACCTCAGTGGCCGATTGGTTTGTACGCCGGGTTTCATGGTGTCGCTGACTCGAGAGGTCACGGGTTCGAATCGCGGTGGGGGTAGATGTTTGTGTGATGAATTCGAGTATTTGTACTCCAGTCATGGATGTTTAATATGTATTTCTATATATATATAGTTATATTATATGTGTACTGTATATGTATTCTCTCCGATCTCTCCGTTATCCTAGCATCCCATAACACAAGCCTTACAGTGCTCACTTTGAGGCTAGGCTTATTGGTGTGAGTGTTGGAAATATCTATTTATTTTACCGTTGGATGACAAGTTGCGAACAAAGAGTGTGTACTATCTCAACTTTTTAAATTAGGATATTTCCCAAAGAAAGAGAGAGAAAGAGTATAAAAACAAACTATTCACCTCCACTAGGATGCTGTACAGATTCGTATTACCATAAAACTCCAAGTTTTACTTTGGCGAGAGCAAACAGATACTTAAGACTAGTTTTTACGGGTTAATGTACGAAACTTTATTTATTTATTGACGTTTCGTAGCCTTTACAGGCTTCGTCGTCAGAATAAAACTTTAACAAATTAAATAAAAGTTTTATTCTGACGACGAAGCCTGTAAAGGCTACGAAACGTCAATAAATAAATAAAGTTTCGTGCATTAACCCGTAAAAACTAGTTTTATTTAATGAGTGATGTGCGTGAAAACCTAAGAAACAAATAGATACTTAAGAGTTAAGAGTAATTCGCGATTGTAATGTTTGTACATTGTAGCACTGAGGTGCTTGAAAGTCAATATTTTATTTTTTTATTTTTTCTCATCACTTAATTTCATAGAATGTACTCATCATATCTGACAGCCCTGGGATCCGAAGATTGCCAGTGCTAGTTTAAAAAAGGAATGCAACTAGTCTATTCCAATTTGTATATGCAAAAATAAAAAAACATACTCGTACTTCAACATACAACAAGTTGTATTCCGTTATCGTATTTATAAATCGCCTTATTAAACAACACACGGACTGCTGCTTGCGCATGCGCCGAGCTTGCATGCAAATGAGCTTGTCTTTCTCTCACATGACCACTTACAGTGGGAGCGACAAGGACAGCTGTATTCGCCGCGGCTATTATGGTGATTTGGGGAATTTAATGGACACCGTTGGGAGTTCTTTGTGGTCGTGGTAGTATAATTTGGTAGAAATTAGGTTTCTTCTCCTAAAGCCTCTGGCGAGGGTTTCGGGTAGCAAATTGCTTTCTTGGAATTTCGTTTTCGCTACTTGAAAAGGAGCGATTCTAAAGAAATATCTGCCTTACCTTACCCTTCAATTAATTTACATCTTACTATCTGAATTCTTTCTTAAGAGTAGGCGTCATCGTCTAGATAACTTCGTTTGATATTTTTGAAGTTATACTTCTTTAGGCGCGTTATGAAAAAATGATGAGAGTGAAATTGTAAGATGCGCGCGCATCACTGTAACACAAAATTTTAACAGCATGAAGTTGGTCGCTTTAGCGACTTTTGTGTTTACCGCACATTAAGAAAATCTACCAACAAAATAGAAATAGAATCTCTATTTAGTGGGTGCTAACGACTGCATTGTGAAGGCCTATCAAAAGTATTTATTAATCTGAAACAACGGAACCAAAGCGCGATTCAGGAGGCTACAGCGCCATCTCTTGACCATTGGTATAGTAGAACCAAAAACCACATCTTTATTTTTTGTAATAAAGTAACAGTTATAGGTATTCATATTTATAATATCAAAAGTATTTATTAATCTGGAACAACGGAACCAAAGCGCGATTCAGGAGACTACAGCGCCATCTCTTGACCATTGGTGTAGTAGAACCAAAAACCACATCTTTATTTTTTGTAATAAAGTAACAGTTATAGGTATTCATGTTTATAATATTTATCCACATGTTTCTAGTTTCCTTTTGTCTTCTGTGTCCTTTTCCAGACTTTTTATTAATTTATTGTAATTAATTATTTGCATGCAATTAAAAACTAATTTTAAACGATGCGAAAGAAGGATAACTTCTCACGCGTCTACATAAGTACACGCACCCATTTTTTTTTGTATTCAAAACAATATCGGCCCAGAACTGGTTTTGATTTCAAGGTAGGAGATAGGTACACAATAATAGTAATATTTATTCATTTGATTTGTATCTCAAATAATGCGGAAATATTTACAACATATCAAACAGGAGAACGATACATCTGTACATTTTCAAGACATCACTACCGGTTTATCTCTGAGATAGTATAATACGATTAATTACAATCTATCGAGACATCTTCGAGTTGTCAAGATGGAATACATCGGTCGCGGTGACGGCAGAAAAGCTTTCAACGTCGAGAATCGAGGAAACAGCGTTATCGATTCGAAATTGAGATCGCAGATGAATTTGAGTGATTGAATCCTGTAAAGTTGGAGAATATCAATATTGTCAATCGATCTAGATATACATTCCTATAATTCAATTCAATTTCTTTATGCAATATGAATAAATTCAAAAATAATTAAAACAAAAAATATACTATAACAATGAACCTAAAACTAAAAACCTTAAAAAATAAAATATAATAACTAAAATACATTATTAAAAGGAGTCCCTTTAGGCAAGGTTCCGAAGATACTGGCAGCGTTCCCCCTTTGGATAGCTAGACTAATTCTTTGTCCGAGGTAGCTGCCAGCTCTTCGGTCTCCTGTGATGTCGACTAATCTTTTCGCTATTTCTTTAAAAAGCCTTACATTCCTATTACATTTAGAAAAAAATATGAATTGAATTACAGGCCATTGAAGAGCTGTTTGTTTAAGTCGTAAGTAATACAACCTGCTGTAAAGTATAAGTGGTAAGTGGAATCAAGCTGAGAAGATAAGCTGATGCAGCAGACACGGAACAAGTGCCTGTTTAACCTTTTGTTTAAGCACTTTTCTGCGAAATTAGTCTACGTGACCTACTACGTGAATACTAGATAATGAAAACAGTTATATTTTTATTGATGTGTAACAACTTTCCTCTCGCTTTCCTGCAATTTGAGTGATTTCGTGAAACGGGACGGAAGTATGTAACAGGAAGTCGCGAAAGCGCGCGCTATTTGATTTGATTTTAGAACATAATGTTCAAATGGCTTATTCCTTTTGTAGTAGGTTTTATTTCTTTTTTTACTAATATAAGATGAGGTTTTTAAATGTTACACTTCATACGCGACTAATGTAAGGCTCGCTCGTTTTTTTTAAGCATTTAACTGCTAAATATCTAAATCTAAAGAGGATTTAACTAGAACAAAATCCACAAGGACCAGCCAGCAAACGGGACTTGAAGACGTATAATAGCAGTTGCTTTTAATTGGCTATATTATTTCTGAAGTGAGATGATACTTGCGCAGACTTCGACTTAGGCTCGAATTAGAGTCGAAAAAGCCTATTTTCTTCTCTTAGGTTTACTTACCGTTTCGCCGCTTTATTTTATATACAACAAGATGCATTTTTTAGGCATGTTCTCAGCAAAACAAAACAACTGAATATCGACTACATCTGTTATTTAAATTCAAATATTTTCAAATTCAAAAGACTTTGTGATTTGTGTTCCACTGTAAGTATAGTTTATGTAGAAAATCCTTTAAGCTAAGCTTTTAGTATAAAGATAATCGAATCCACTGTCTTTTAGGAAAATCAGCGATAAGAAAAACTTAAATCATTACCTACCTACTGCAAGTTAATTTATAAACAACTAGCGGCCCGCCCTCGCTTCGCTTCGGTGTAGAGCTGAAGTGTAGACTACAGTTTTTATTCTCAGGCTTGTATTATACGCAATGACATTCATCTATGATTCTTCTTATACCTGCATTCAAAGTCTCAGCCCGATCGGTTTAAAATTGACAAAGTTTCATACAAACTTTCATTCCCTATTTTATCCCCTTGGGGGTAGAATTGATCAAAATCCTTTCTTAGCGGATGCCTACGTCATAACATCTACCTGCATGCCAAATTTCAGCCCGATACGTCCAGTGGTTTGGGCTGTGCGTTGATAGATCACTATGTCAGTCAGTCACCTTTGAGTTTTTTAAATATAGATAGACATACACAAATAAGTAGTTTCTTTTATTGCATATATGAGAAACCTCCACGGTTCCACAAACAGTAATTATATTTCAATCATAATAAAACATATAGTATACCTATATCTACATATAAATGTTAAGTAGGAGCAGCAGCCAGCCGCAGGGTATAAACTATTGGCTGGCAAATCGTAGGCTAATATGACAGACACAGAAGATGATTTTGAACTTTGAAGTGTGGCAATACGAATGTTAGTGACCGCACTGCATTAACAAATAAACAATACGAGCAATTTTGGACTTAACTCCTATGTAATAAGGCAATTAGTTGATCTCCATTCGAACTTTGTCCAGTAACATGGTAATTTGAACAACAACTTTGACAGGCAATTGTAAATTCTATGACGTTGTAAAAAAGCTAAATAGTGGGCACTTTTAAAAGTTGTACTGGTTTGATACCTAATGACACCCTGGGGTTAGGTCCAACAAATTATTGCCTTACACTGTTCACAGGGTTGACTCCACATCTACACTGGATATTATAATTTGAGGAGCTCGATGGCGCAAGTGGTTAGCGCGTTCGGCTGCGATCGTTGAAGTTAAGCAACTTTCGCAGTGGTCGTTCATTGGATGGGTGACCAAAAATTTACTATCTCGAGTTCCTCCGTTCTTCGGAAGGCACGTTAAGCCGTTGGTCCCGGCTGCATCTGCAGTCGTTAGCACCCGCCAATCCGCACTGGGCCCGCGTGGTGGGTCATGGCCCAATCTCCCTATTCCATCCATAGGGAAGGCCTGTGCCCCAGCAGTGGGGATATTAATAGGCTGATGATGATGATGATGATTATAATTTGAAACTCATTTTATATATTATGTTTTAAGTTTATCATTTAACATATTATTATCACAGAGGTTTCTATATAAATAAATCAAATTATTTTGTTATATTAAGCACTATTTTTATGTACCATTTTAATAAAGAGGATATAGAAGTGGATTCATAATCCATTATGCTTGTTGCAGACCTAGAGCTAAGGCTATGATAGTTTTTCTCAGCTCGCATAGCTGACACAGTTTTTCAAACTTTGGTAAGACTACAAACTATACATAAGAAGCTACGTATAGCGTAGCTCTTGTAGCTGCGCATCGGGTTAACCAATTAACTTAACTTTGCATATTTTAGTTTGCGCACATAACTGGGTCTGGCCGCTACGCGCTCATTCCGCGGCGGCCCGGCCGGGGACGTCGCGGAAAGGGTGCGTCCCGGCCGGGGGCGTCGCGGAATGAGTGCGTCCCGGCCGGGTGCGTCACGCAATGTGTGTGTCCCGGCCGGGGGCGTCGCGGAATGGGTGCGTCTCGGCCGGGGGCGTCGCGGAATGAGTGCGTACCGGCCGGGTGCGTCGCGGAATGGGTGCGTCCCAGCCGGGGGCGTCACGAAATGAGTGCGTCCCGGCCGAGTGCGTCACGGAATGTGTATGTCCCGGCCGAGGGCGTCGCGGAATGGGTGCGTCCCGGCCGGGTGCGTCGCGGAATGGGTGCGTCCCAGCCGAGGGAGTCGCGGAATAGGTACGTAACGGTCGGACCCAACAGATCCCGCCTATTCTCGACCCCTTTCGTGTCCTGAGCCTTCGCATAGTTCTTGGTGTTCATGGCACATATTTTAAGTTTATCATAGCTTAGCTAAGCTGTCTTAGATTAGCTTCGATCATCGTGTTGGACTTTTTCGTCCATTTTACTCCAGTTCACACAGTTTCTAAAGCCGTAAGATACGGCATTAAACGACGAAAATTACAATATTTATGGATTATCGATTTTAAGAGTACAACCTTGGTCTTTATTTTATATTTAATGCAAGCCACGCTCGGCCGGCATTAATATTTTAATAAACTGAGTTCACAATCTTGGCAAGATCAATAAAACAATCGACTGTGAGCTCCACGGGGTAGGGGGTTGGGTCATCATCAGCCTATTAATGTCCCCACTGCTGGGGCACAGGCCTTCCCTATGGATGGAATAGGGAGATTGGGCCATGACCCACCACGCGGGCCCAGTGCGGGTTCGCGGGTGCTAACGACTGCAGATGCAGCCGGGACCAACAGCTTAACGTGCCTTCCGAAGCACGGAGGAACTCGAGATAGTAAATTTTTGGTCACCCATCCAATGACCGACCTCTACGAAAGTTGCTTAACTTCAACGATCGCAGCCGAACGCGCTAACCACTTGCGCCATCGAGCTCCTCTAGGGGGTTGGGTCAATGTAGGCAAAGGCAAGTGTTTTTTTTTGTAAACATCTATAGGCTATGGTGATCGCAGGCGGGCAACACGCTTGTTTGCCTGCCTTTTAAAATAAAAATAAACTGTCGACAGCCCTATCCGTTGCCATTGGGCCTGGATGTAACAGGACTACACCAGTTTTGTGGCGGTTAACGTGCATGAGTGGTAGCACAAAATAGCTGAGTACAGAAGGTTATCTCATGTATGTACTTCACTTTGCATGTCTGCGCTCGGTAATCGCTCCAGGTGTGTCAACACTGGCTTATGCAAAAAGACTATTGCAGTAGTGGCATTCGTATCTAGTTGTATGATCTATTGTCGAGGATGAAACAGAAAGAACGGAAATATAAACCAAATGATAAATAAAATAATTAAATTTTAATATTATTGTTATAATACAATTTACCGTTTAATGTTGAATTTTAACAACCTTCAACTGAACAGCTTAAATAACGTATTGAAATTAGTTTACAAATTAAAATAACGTGTTTTTATTTGGTCCAAATTTTGAACAAAAACGTTCACAGACGCGCATCTCGAGCGGATGGAACTCGCGCTCGCAGCACAGCAGTCTCAATTGGTCTGAGACACCGTGTCCGTGAGCGGTGTCTATGTGTGCGTTGCTCCAGCGAACATTGTATATAGATTACCTTCTTCATTCATTTAGCGGTGGTAGTTTGCGGCTACGGACGCCCCGCGAATGTCAGTCAGAAGGCCTATACAAGGCCCCAGGGTGCGCTACTGGTTCGCACAAGGGCATTAACAAAAGACAATCGCGATAGCTCAGGCTCAAAGTCAATTCATAGCAGTGTTTCTACAAAACGAGATTCGTCGGTTCTTTTTCGAATTCCCAACTGTTGAGTAGATTTAGCTTTAGTAAAAAATTGTCTGTCTGATTTGGACAAGAACAAGAGACAATCGCGATTACTCACGGTTTTAATGAAATTTGTAGCAGCTAGTGTTTCTAGAAAATGAGATTTGATGGTTCTTTTGGGTTCCTTGGGTCTAACTTTTGGACAGATTTAGCTTTATTAACTAAAATTATAATAAAATTGGGTCAAGTAGTTTTTACGTCGATCATATTGCCCTTGAAATATTTTATTACAAATTAAATGTTTATTAGGACATCAGCAATTTATCGCCGGATCAGATTGCATTGCTTATATAATTAAATATTACAATTTTTTTTGATAAAATTAAATAAGACCATCTCGAAAGTTATTGTACTCTAGGCGCTTACAAAAAGAATTTAGAAATCCAGCTCGACAGAGAAACCGCTTAACAAATAAACGAAATAAAACCATACAGTCGAATTGAGAACATCCCCCTTTTTTAAAGTCGGTTAAAACATCAATGCTCCTGGTAATTGCTGAAGTTAAAGAACCTTTACAAAGGCAGGCTACAAGATGGGTGGTCAAAAAAATTATTATCTCGTGATCTTTGTGTTCCGAAACCCATTAGAGTTGTCGGTATCGGCCGCTCGGCTTTAGTCTCGGTACTTAATTATTCTACTAATAAAAATACGCCAGTCAATCGAATCGTAACGGTCTCTAAACTCTAATTTTAATCTCTGGTAATCCGTCACGCTTCCAAAAGTTTTCCATTTAAAAAAAAAACAAAACAACTAAACAAAACAAAAACAAAAAAATCCGTAAACTTTACCAGCCAATACCAGATTCCTTCATACCAACTCTATTTTATACGAGATATGGAAAATAGACTTGCAACGAATATTCGGTTACTATTCGGTATTCGGTCTGTTCGGTTGCTTATATTTTATACGGTCGAATACCGAATATCTGCATATTATTCGGCCGAATACCGAATACTTAAATAATATATTTTGTCATAGAGAATTAATTGGTAAAATGAAAAATTAAAATCGATTGATTACGTATATATTCATATTTTCATTTCTGTTATATAATCATTTAAGTAGTCATTGGTACATAACACAGGTACATAATCATCTTCTGAATTGGAAAAATGGAAGATTCCATGTATTTGAATTATTGTGATAATCAAAATTTAGAAGGGTAAGGTTCTCATTTCTTTTATAATCATTTATTAAGTAGTCATTGGTACATAAAACGGCTATTCGGTCAGGGACCTCGCCGAATATTCGGTATTCGGTATACTGCCGAATTTACTATTCGTTGCAAGTCTAATGGAAAACCATTTATTGGTAGCGAATATCTAAAATTTGCATCAGCAATATCGGCATCCAATTAAAAAGGGTGAATTGGTTGGGTCGGCAGTCAATACGAAGCCACAGGTGATGGCAACTGGGGCGACAACCCCCTTAATGTATACAATACACGGTTATTGCAATGGAATAACGCCTTTATTGTGTACCATCTTTGCACCTGCTTTAGCCCGTGCCAACCTGTTGCTGAGACCCCTTACGGCCTGCACTGCGTTAAGCGCACGTTTTTACGTCTGCAGTTTTTATGTCATTTCGTAGAACAGCGCTGCGCGGGAGACTCGCCTCACGCAGCACCGCTCTTTGAAATAACATGAAACAAACACGCGGAGCGGACGTCCGCTCCGTGCTACCGCGTCACGCAGCGCAGGCCCTTATAAATGTAATGGCAGGAAGGAAGGGGTGGCATAGAATGACAAGTTTGTAGAATTCTATAACTGTGGAAGGGGGAATGACCTTAAATACGCCATTTAAAAAAAATATGACGGTCTAATAATTACGTAGAAATGTCGAGAGGCAATAACGATGGACGTGACGTGATATAATTACTGATTGAACCACTAATAAGTTAAATAAAACTAGTTTTTAATGGGTTAAATAAAAAATAAGTAATCTGACGAAGAAGACCTGAAAAGGCTGCGAAACGTCAATAAATAAAAAAAATGGGTGCGTGTACTTATGTAGGCGCGTGAGAAGTTATCCTTCTTTGGCATCGTTTAAAATTAGTTTTTAATTGCATGCAAATAATTAATTACAATAAATTAATAAAAAGTCTGGAAAAGGACACAGTCAATAAAGTTCAGTTTTAATTTGAAAAAATAAATAATTAATCAAAATATTCAATTAAAATCGCTACTGAACATAATTTATTAGAACATAATATGTATGTGATTTGCACTTGTATGAAACTCAAACACGTATTCCGAATATACAAACTAGAAACATGTGGATAAATATTATAAATATGAATACCTATAACTGTTACTTTATTACAAAAAATAAAGATGTGGTTTTTGGTTCTACTACACCAATGGTCAAGAGATGGCGCTGTAGTCTCCTGAATCGCGCTTTGGTTCCGTTGTTCCAGATTAATAAATACTTTTGATATTATAAATGTGAATACCCATAACTGTTACTTTATTACAAAAAATAAAGATGTGGTTTTTGGTTCTACTACACCAATGGTCAAGAGATGGCGCTGTAGTCTCCTGAATCGCGCTTTGGTTCCGTTGTTCCAGATTAATAAATACTTTTGATAGGGCTTCACAATGCAGTCATTAGCACCCACTAAATAGAGATTCTATTTCTATTTTGTTGGTAGATTTTCTTAATGTGCGGTAAACACAAAAGTAACGCATGAAGTTGGTCGCTAAAGCTTCATGCTGTTAAAATTTTGTGTTACAGTGATGCGCGCGCATCTTAAAATTTCACTCTCATCATTTTTTCATAACGCGCCTAAAGTAGTAAACTTCAATAAATAAAGTTTCGTGTATTAACCCGTTAAAAACTAGTTTTATTTAATGATTGATGTGCGTGAAAACCTAAGAAACAAATACACTAATAAGTTAGTTAAAAATAATGCATATTTTATATTTAAAGTTAAATTAACATTTGGAGTCGCTGCCATTACATTTACAACCCAAGCAGTGAAAGGCAACTCAGATCTATCAATATGCACCTCCTCCTCTTTGAAATTGATTAATTAATTTGAATCTTTGTTGGTATTTCTTTTATATTATTGTTAATTTGTAATTTCTACCCTATGTAATCATTTAATTTTTAAATTGAATACAAAGTAAAAAAAAATATATTACATTATATTGTGTAAAACGCTGTTGAAACTTGTTGATGATAAATAAATGAAGAATAAAATAAATAATAATTAGCACACATTATTACTATTCTAAGGCAAAATGGCAAATTTTACGAGTGTCCACAAATCTATATACAACGATTACATTACGAATGGCATCGACTTCAACGTCCTTATGGACCCAAGCAAGTGACGCAACCGTAGCCAAACAGCTGTAGGAATTCGTAACCGAGTTATGTGTGGGATGTGGGCAAACAGATTGCTCTCTCATAACCGAGATATTGGCTCAAAGCAGGCTATCAGCTATTTATCCAGTGCTCTAATAACAGCCATAAAGCAATCGCGATCACCAAACAGATACATAACATATGCCGTTTATAGTAAAACCGCTTTCAACATTTCATTTTATGAGTACTTATCCTAAACTTTAATGCCTGTTTTTAATGCATCTCTAATAAAGATTATTGTTATTTGTTTCTTAGGTTTTCTGGCACATCACTTATTAAATAAAACTAGTTTTTTAACGGGTTAATGCACGAAACTTTAGTTATTTATTGACGTTTCGCAGCCTTTACAGGCTGCTTTGTCGGAATGGAGTCGGAATGAACAAAAAATGAAATATATATTTTTTTCTTTTTTTTTGTTTGCATAATTTAACATAAGAAGGAGATAGAAAGCCTCTCTTGAGTTTGTTTCGCCGGTTCTTCTCAGAAAGGTCTCCAAATTTTGGAACCGGTGGTAGTTTACGGTAGTTAGGGTCAAATAGAAGGAGCTCGATGGCGCAGGTGGTTAGCGCGTCGGGCTGCGATCGTTGAAGTTAAGAAACTTTCGCAGTGGTCGGTCATTAGATGGGTGACCAAAAATTTACCGTTGGTCCCGGCTGCATCTGCAGTCGTTAGCACCCACTAATCTGCACTGGGCCCGCGTGGTGGGTCATGGCCTGATCACCCTATTCCATCCATAGGGAAGGCCTGTGCTCCAGCAGTGGGGACATTAATAGGCTGATGATGAGGGTCAAATAAATAAACTCCAAATTTCAAAAAAGAACTTTAATAAAGTACTTTATTAACTAAATTAAGTAATAAATTCATACATAGACAATAAAACTTTAAAAATCAAACAATGAAATAACAGAACGCTCAATAAAAGTCTTTCGGAGGTAGCTCGTCAAACTTAAATAAAAAATCATTCCGACGAAGCAGCCTGTAAAGGCTGCGAAACGTCAATAAATAAATAAAGTTTCGTGCATTAACCCGTTAAAAAACTAGTATTAATTATTGTTATTGTTAATGCCTCTGACTTTTTGATGTCGTTAATTTATAAAACAAAATCTCGGATGCAGTTCGAATTCTTACATCCCTGCAAACAATAAGGTTTGATTAGGAACTCTATCTTTAATTTATTAGAATTAAATACAAAGTCCTTTTATGCCTAGATGAATATCTGCAGCAAAGATCATTCTTCTGGATCTCAACAGCGCAGAATAATAATAATAATAAACACTTTATTGCTCACATACAAAAGGACATATGTACAAAGAATACATTTAACAATAATATGGGCAAAGGCTCTCTTCCAGACAACCTTCGCGGTAAAGGTAAGCTAAACGGAAAAGAATATGTAGTAAGCCAGCACAGTCGATAAGAAATGTAAATATGTAATTAATATAATATACGTGCATATAAATAATTGTCTATCATACACTTACATATACATACACACATACATACTACATATCTTTATATATATAATTCTTCTGTGAGTGTGTATGTCACTGAACTTCTCTTAAACGACTGGACCGATTTTGATGAAATTTTTTGGGATCTGAGAATGGTTTAGATTCACAATTTTGTCCGCTGGACAACCCCTATTTTTTTAGGGCGGTACGAAGTTCGCTGGGTCAGCTAGTAAATATATATAATTGAACATAAATATACACCTAAACACTAACAACATATCTAATGTTAAAGTAGACTAAATTCGCAGCAGAAGGAAAGTATGTAGTCTACTTTTAAATATGGGAAGTGACTTTGAACTTCGGATTTCAGACGGCAGCTTGTTCCAAAGTTGAGCCACTTTGACTGTAAAGGAATTCCTATAATATTCAGAGCGAGTTAAAAGTATCTCCAACAAATTATCATTTTTGGAGCGCAACATGCGGTTGTGGTTAATACCTAGAAATTTAAAACGTTTCTTAAGGTAAGGGGGGGGGTGCGAGGGTCATACAACACATTATAAATCAACTTTAGCTCCCTCCTAAATTGGGACACATGATCGAACTTGCGTAGGCCATAAATGAAGCGAATGTAAAGATTGCACGCTGAAGCTTGTCTAGAAGTACTTCATTTAAGTCTATGTTAATGTCTTTCGAAGGTAGCTCGACAATTTTAAATAAAAAATCATTATTCTGACGATGCAGACCTGAAAAGGCTGCGAAACGTCAATAAATAAATAAAGTTTCGTGCATTAACCCGTAAAAACTAGTTTTATTTAATGAGTGATGTGCGTGAAAACCTAAGAAACAAATATTAAGTCTATGTTGTTGAATTTATATTGAATTTAAATTGGCAAAAATTAATCTAAACATATTATATCTAAACATATAATCTGTATTCCTTTTGTAATAAAAAGAAAGTAACATGACTAGGTAATGCCAAAGAATACTTGTTCATTCAGTCTTGACTCAAATACTTCATTCTCGCATTCAGTTCACTTATAAACTTGCTTCACTTTGTATTCTGCTGTGCTAGGAGTCAGTCGTATCAGCTTCCTAGTGAAACTATATTTCACAGAATATAAGTTTCATTCGTCACTGTGATTCCGTATTTTATTCAGCTCCTCTGACCTATAAAATCTACATAAGTTACAAACGTCAGCGTAGTCCAAAATAGGCAAATGGGAATAATGAATACAGGCTATAGATATAACAGGCGCACTAGGAAGTATTTGACAACCATGCTCGGCACTATGCTCAGTTACACAAGACCATAATTTATGTGACGGCGCATTATTCAAGCGCAATAACCCATCACATCCTTGAACCATAACATTCTGGACCGTAAAGCCTGTGACAAATCGTCTCAAAGAAACACGTCAACACTACAAAGCGAACTCGATTTTTTCCGAGCATTCAGAAAACGCTTTGAAACGTATTAAATAAAGATCATTACTGTTGATTATGAAACGATGTGCTTTGAATTATATTCAGGCACAATTTTTGACTGGAAATATTTATGCGAAGCGTGAAAAGACGAAGATTTAAATAAAAACACACTTCGGTTACATGTTTTTAGTATAATAAGACACTGATGTCGATTCTGGCATTATTCTCAAAAGCTAAACTTAATAAATATGACAACAGTGCATCACTGTCATTCTCTATACAGAATGAAAAGGAGAGTCTGATGTTAAATTTAGTTTTTAGTTTCGAGAATCTCGCCAGAATCGACACCATTTTTTTGCACTTTACAAATAAATCATGATTTTCGGTAGAACGTGTTAAAAAGTATTTCTATAATAACTTTTGGGTGCACGTTTTTGACTTTGATAAAAGTGGATTTAGAACTTAATGATTTACCTAAAAGTTTATGAAACTTCTGGCAATAAATATATTGTCGGTATGGTTATTTAAGGTCTATATAACTATTCATTTACATATTTGAATTTAATTACATCTTCATTACGGATCTAGCATTTCGCTACACTATTTCAATTGTCATTTTTCGTATTTATACAATAGGGATGATGGCTAATTTTTTTGTCTTCGTTTATCAGGTAGATTATCAAAAAGTATTGGACACGTATTTTTTCTTTTTTCACATAATTTAAACATTGCAGAGATATATTGATTTGAAAAGTCGCATGACGTTACGTTTGAGTACACTTATAAGTGAAAATTCACTCAAAAGTGACATCACGAGCCCCAACTCCCAAACTTTGACGCGCTATAACTTTGTCATTTTTTGGTTGATTGCCCAAAGAAAAAATACGTGTCCATTATTTTTTGATCATCTAACTGACGGACTAAATAGAATTTCATTTACTGTATCCCGTCATCACCCCTACTACTTAAAGTATTTCAATAAATTTCATTTTAAAAATAGTAAATAACTCTATTTGAGTTATTCTTCTACGTCCAAAGACGCAAGTATAATTGGGTTGAGACTGCAACAACCGAACAACTGAAGTGTTCAAAACAATTCTGACATTGACATAGGAGTAACAAGCTACCACATGCCGGTTGCCGTCAAAGTGAGCTCAGGTGCCAATTTAATGCAAGAATGCGAGTGAGCCGCCCAGATTCTGGTCCCGGCAATTTGCTAACGGGTTCCTAGCTGATAGCTCCATAGGCTTAGGGTGACATTGATTTATATGAGCTAAAAGTGAAATGAACTTAATAAGAGATACTTGGCGCCTGGTTAGACGCATAATTTAGTGGGCTAGGCTACTTAATTCAGTACGCGATGAGTTCATCTGCATTAAGAAGTGCTTGTTTAGTCCAATGAATGATGACTTTGTTAATGATCGGGGATTTCCCTGGTATAGCCATTTCTCTTCTTGTATAGTTGATCGTATTGTGTTTGTTCTTTTTTCTGTTGATATTACAGGATTTTTTTTGAATATTGATTTATACAGGAAATGCACACAGCAAACATTCAAATCTATTAACTCTTTCTTTTTTTCTAGTTATATTTTCTTTAGATTTAAACATCTAGCAGTTACATGTTTATAAAAATAAAAATTATAACTGTAGTTGCTATGTCTTCTTTCAAATGTTGAATACTTGTAAAAGTATTCATTTGACATTGTGGGTTACCTATAATGCGAAGCGATGGCGCTGCCTTGCAGCTTAAGAGTGGCTAGAGGAATTTCGACGCGGTCCGTAAGGGCCGCGGTAGCATAATTGGTCAGTGCATTCGCCCGGATTGCGAAGGGTGCGGGTTCGAGTCCCGTCTGCTGCCTGGTTCGCGTGGAATTTTTTCTAGTTATATTTTCTTTAGATTTAAACATCAAGCAGTTACAAGCTTTAAAAAATCTTTCTTGAGTCAGAAATCAGATTTTCCATGAATAGTGATGTGATCACTATAGATATATTTATGTCGATTGATTTGTGCAGATGCTAGGTGGTTTTTTTATTACGTTATTACCTTAATTGTACGATTCACAACTTAAATTCACCATCGGCATCATAACTTAAACCTTTTATAGAATGTCTTCTCCGAAAGGAATCTTCAAAAGAAATCCAACTTTTTGTTTGGACGTTAGTGCAGAAGGTATAATGTTATTTTATTATGAACGTTTCTTGATTCCCTGTTTTAAATATAAATATTTCCAACATTTACAACAATTAGCCCAGCCCCAAAGTAAGCACTGCAGGCTGGTGTTATGGGATACTAGGGTAACGGATAGAATACATATACTGTACATATACATATAAGTAATTTTATACAGAAATACAAATGAAACATCCATGACTGGAGTACAAATGCTCGTATTCATTACACAAACATCTGCCCCCACCGGGATTTGAACCCGGGACCTCTCGAGTCGGCGACACCGTGAAACCCGGCGTACAAACCACTCGGCCACGGAGGTCGTCAAAAATTATGACCGTATCTTGATTCCCTGTTTTATAGTTTGTTATATAGAATCGATGTTTCAATCACGACATGCCTACAATAATTGTATTTTACAACGAAGACAATTTAACATTTCTTTAGGACATGAAAGAAGAGAAACCTCGTGTTTCAAGGTTTTTATTTATTTTCCATGCACGACTATATAGTCGTATATAATACTAGCAGACCCAGCGAACTTCGTATCGCCATAAAAATATGGGTGGTAGACGGGTGAAAATTAAGGGTTTTTTGTGTATTTAATATTACGATACATATTTAACGTAGTTTTTTTATATGTTCTCGCGGACTTTTTTGTAGGTCTTAATGGGATCTACAAACCCGTAGTACATCATTTTGTTCTATTGTCAATAGTTTTTGCAGCGCACGCAAAAATATGTTTTCGATTTTACACCTTGTGTTACAAAATAGCAATTTTATTACGGATCCCTAATTCGGAAAAAAAATAGCCTATAGCCTTCCTCGATAAATGGACTACCCAACACTGAGAGAATCATTCAAATCGGACCAGTAGTTCAAGAGATTAGCGCGTTCAAACAAACAAACTCTGCAGCTTTATAATACATATTAAGTATAGGTATAAGCAGCTTTATCTTTCAACACGCAGTCTTATTCAAGTTATTTCAATCAAAGAGATACGCGGCAAATATTTTTTAAACCACTGATTCTGCGGTTTTTTTGGAGCATTACCAGGTCCCCTGATCTCTACATGACAGCTACACCAGTTCTGCTCATAGGGATGTGGCGAATTAATAATTTAATAAAACTTTAGTAATAACACACATAATACACTGTGCCAACGGGTTTAAAATTGCGTTTTTAATACGTTTATTAACGTTATTTTTTAATATTGTTGACTTTTTTAGATATCTCTACGCTTCAAATCTTTTGCGTGCTCCGTTCCCAAGTGTAACATTTTTACTTTAATATTAATCAGTAATTTCAATATCGACAGATGATTATATAGATCTACTAGCGGCCCGCCCTCGCTTCGCTTCGGTGTAGAGCTGAAGTGTAGACTACAGTTTTTGTTCTCAGGCTTGTATTATACACAATGACATTCATCTATGATTCTTCTTATACCTGCATGCAAAGTCTCAGCCCGATCGGTTTAAAATTGACAAAGTTTTATACAAACTTTCATTCCCTATTTTATCCCCTTGGGGGTAGAATCGATCAAAATCCTTTCTTAGCGGATGCCTACGTCATAACATCTACCTGCATGCCAAATTTCCAGTGTGTGGGCTGTGCGTTGATAGATCACTATGTCAGTCAGTCAGTCACCTTTGAGTTTTATATATATAGATTGAGACTGTTATGTATCATTTTGATTTGTACAGCAGTTAAACTTTTTTTTGTAATTTAGGTTTTATAAAAAGTACGCAGAAAGAATAGAGAATACCGTCGAAATATATTGATATATTTTGGCCTGTAACGAAATCTATATATAAAACTCAAAGGTGATCTATCAACGCACAGCCCAAACCACTGGACGGATCGGGCTGAAATTTGGCATGCAGGCAGATGTTATGGCGTAGGCATCCGCTAAGAAAGGATTTTGATCCATTCTACCCCCAAGGGGATAAAATACGGAATGAAAGTTTGTATGAAACTTTGTCAATTTTAAACCGATCGGGCTGAGACTTTGCATGCAGGTATAAGAAGAATCATAGATGAATGTCATTGTGTATAATACAAGCCTGAGAACAAAAACTGTAGTCTACACCGAAGCGAAGCGAAGGCGGGCCGCTAGTAATGAATATGTATCTTAATTATATAAAAACTTCGAACCATCGAAACTATGTCGAGTTTCTAGTAATTATCGACATCACAGTCGCATCACTATCGAAGATTCGATACGAGTAAACCTGTAACTAGGCAGATGTTATCCGCAAATTGTTTCATTAAAAAACCAACCGATTTAATGACAGACCACAAATTAAGCATAATTATTCTTGATACATGTTGGAGAGTTGCATTGACTTATTTCGCGTCTGTTGCTTCTTCGTCATTACTTTAATAAGATTTGAGGAAATGGGTTTCAATTTTGTAATTTTAGGGGCTCTGTAAATGGTGAATGTTATATAATATAAGAAATAGAGAAAATTTAGTTTGCCAACTGTAGTACATAACTACACCACAAATAAAATACAGCATCAATCAAAAATGATGTCACATTATAACGTTCAGACTCGTTTAAAAAAAACGTTTAAGACTTAAAAGCCCAATGCCAATAAATCATATATATGCATATCGATTTTCTTACAGAACAAATACTTATAAATGATTTTCAATTGAGGAGCTTGATGGCGCAGGTGGTTAGCGCGTTCGGCTGCGATCGTTGAAGTTAAGCAACTTTCGCAGTGGTTGGTCATTGGATGGGTGACCAAAAATCTTCTATCTCGAGTTCCTGCTCTGCCCGCTCACGTGTTCCCTCCCTCTTACAACCTGGGATCCTTTAAGAGGCATGAAGAAGCAACAAGCAGGCCGGCAGGGTGAGGATGGCTGGTGTGGCAGTTAGAACTGCTGTATCAGATATCTTCGCATCTGGACTTCACCGTCACTTAACATAAGGTGGGGCGGAGTCATTTGACGGACCTATCTTAAAAAAAAACGATGGGTTACACTCCTCCGGGAGTGCGGGCAGAAGTGAAAACTTGAATATTAACGTTGTTAATTTTAGATATTTTGGAATGGTTAGGGAATAATTTGCTTTAATTATCAGTATATAAGTACTATCATGTATGTGGTAGAATACAATATTTATTTATTGCGCTATCATACACAAATATTACAATTTATATTACATTAAAAAAGTTTATCTCTCAGAAAAATCAACTTACATGAATCACGTTTAAGCGCACCTAGCGCCATCTATTGTAAAAAAATGCATTTTCTTCGCAACAAAGCTGCCACGTGGACGTCCCAGATAGAGACTTATTATTATAATACGGTAAAATAAAATATCACTATGTTTCGTCCAATATCAGTCAACAACCTTCCCAATTTTATTGTGTGTCATGATGCGATCAGCCCACGTGTTTAACCTGACGCGAGTTTAATATTTTTTACCCATACAAAAAAAAGTGTACAACGGCGCTAAAGAAGTTTTTACTTAAAAAATGTATATTTTAAAAGAGAATTTGTCAATTTCGAGAAGTGTATGAGTGGGTCAATACCACTAGGTATCTCGTACTATTTAGCTCAAACAACTAATTTACTGCTAGCATCATTTTCACAAGTTAATTGGAGAAAACTGTAAGGCATCCGCTGCTTTCACCGTTTTCCGTTTTATAATTAGACACGGCTGTGTTTTATTAAATATGACATACCTACATTAATGAAAAATCAACATAATCTTCTGTTTAATAAACACTCGCCCTAGGCCTAGGGCTGCCATCCGTCCGGGTTTCCCCGGATTTGTCCTAGTTTACGGGGCGTCCGGGGAGCGTCCGGGCGGGGTTTTATTTGTAGTCCGGGTTTAAAAATTTACGGCAACGCATGAGTGGCCCTTGGTGCTGCTAGTGTCCATGGGCAGCAGTGACCACTTATTATGAGGTAGACCGCTAGCTCTTTTGCCTAGATCAACATAAAAAAGTTGAATAGTGGCATTTTTATAACTGTTTTTTATTGGTCTGTCCGGGTTCTGGGCTTCAAAATCCGGGGTTATCAGGCGTCTTATCCTGGTTGCCACATTTTAGAGATGGCAGCCTTACCTAGGCCGGATTTACAGTTGTGGAGACCTTGGGACAATGAATGTGTGCGCGGACTTCAGAAATCAAAATAGTTTTACAATTCAGGAATACTCTTCAACCGCAGCCCTGACGGCCGTGTCGAATTCTTTCTAGCCTTTCTTAAGCTGTAAGGCAGCGCCATCTCTTCGCATTGTAGTTAACCCACAATGTCAAATGGATACCTTTACAAGTATTAAACATTTGAAAGAAGAAATAGCAATTATAATTATTATATCTCTATCCGGGCGAATGCACTGATCATTATGCTACCGCGGCCCTGACGGCCTGGATAGCGAAGGGTGCTGGTTCCCGTCTGCTACCTGGTCCGCGTGGATTTTTTCTAGTAATATTTTCTTTAGATTTAAACATTGAGCAGTTACATGCATGAAAAAAATGATGATGTGGTGTCGTGGGACACCAGGTAGGAACGAAGTTCCTTCGGCTAATGTAGAATCGACACAAATTGCAAACTCGCTTGTGTATGCGACTGTCGCGCCTGCGCACGTCTCATTTAACGGTTTTATTCCACGCACTTTTTTCCACGGATTTTTTCTTACGGTTTTACTATCACATTTTTTTCAGTTCGGTCGCGCAGCAAAATCCCTATCCCCTCCAAGCCTGTCGTAAGGAACTTCGTTCCAAAAATATAAGACTGCAATTCAAGATTCCTTTTCGATAGATTGATGACCTTGATGCTCTATTGAGCCTAAGCAATCGTTGCAGGATCGGGAGCGAAAGAAATATATGGTTTACCCCAGTTGATTACTTTCTTGTACAGGATAGTAGTCTGACATGGCAATTTCAGAAATTGTTGCAAACGACAGAACGGCAACCCATCACTATTGTTTCAGGGCAACAACTTAATCACATCTTAAGTCAAACTAGCTTCAGTTAAGGTGGCTTTGACTTGTCACTTAATTCAGTGAAATGCTAAACTATCGCTTAGGGAAACTGTAAACGATAACTTTGGATTTTTATGTATGCGTTGGGGCAGTGTAGTTAAAAATAAAACTAAATAGAACTCTGTTAATGAATACGTAACCAAGTTCGCCATTTTATAGTTATTTTACTACAAAACGATACTGTAGCAAAGTTGACACTTAATTTTGATTTTTCTACGTAGATACACACACTCTTCGGTGGTCTGAATGAGAATGAAAATGACCTCTATATCTCTGCAAGAAGACATATATTGCATTTAGTTAACTGGGGTAAGTTACGGCCCATACTCATGGACAGTACCCTTAGCACGAATCAATATCAAATTCGTATCGTTTGCGAGTGCGAAATGTCACTGTCAAAATTTGTATGGAAACTTGAACAGTAGCACCACAAAGTCCGTAACTAGAACTAAAAATCAGTACATATTTGACAATGACATTTCGGACTCGCAAACGTTACGAATTCGATTTTGGTTCGTGCTAGGGGTACAGATTTGATTCATCATTATCCTATTAATGTCCCCACTACTGGGGCACAGGCCTTCCCTACGAATTGAATAGGTTTTATAATAAATAAATTAAGTTTTGGGCCATGACCCACCACGCGGGCCCGGTGCGGATTGGCGGGTGCTAACGACTGCAGATGCAGCCGGGACCAACGGCTTAACGTGCCTTCCGAAGCACGGAGGAACTCGAGATAGAAGATTTTTGGTCACCCGTCCAATGACCGACCACTGTGAAAGTTGCTTAACTTCAACGATCGCAGCCGAACGCGCTAACCACCCGCGCCATTGAGCTCCTCTCGCATGGGTCCATCTAAGTACAAATAACATTAGGTCACGATGCCTTTCATGTCAAGGAGACTCTTTTAAACCTTATTTTTAAATTTTATCATCTGTGATAATATTAAGCGGCCGCAGTAACACGCATTCTGTAAAAAAATCAGTTTCCTACATATTCTTGTTCAAGAGATAGAGTCTATGACGAACAGATAAACAGACGGACAGACAGCGTATCTATACAATAGTGTTTTGTTATCCGTTGGTTACGGAAGCCCTAATACGCAGGTAAAAAATCTATTTACAGACGACGGCGCCTTTAAGAGGCACACCGCCGAACGGACCTCACACCTGGCTCCCGCAAGTCTTACGGACCCCCCAGTGGCTGCCCACCGAGGACCCCGCAACTCTTACGGGCGCTTTACGGTATAATATCCGCTTAAAAAGTCCTGCGAATACCCTCTAAGCTGCTTAGCGCGAAGCCGCAGGATCCCCGTTTAGGGATTCTCCGCGTCTCCGCACCTAGCAGCCTCCCGGCCAAGCATCCTCCATCTCCTTTGCCTTCGCCGCGACAAGAGTGTCGTCAGCGAAGCAGACAACCTCCATTCCTGGGAGGAGGCTGCCTCGCAGCACCCAGTTGTACCCCAGGTTCCAGAGCAGTGGACCCAGCACTGAACCCTGGGGTACACCTGTGGCCATGGCCCGCGAGCGGATGCGCCTGTCGGGCCCCTGGTTACGGAAGCCCTAACAAAAGCATCCAAATTAAAGGACATGGTAAAGTTTTGTATGAGCGACTGCCCTAGCATTATTATATATTGTACTTAGTAATATTTATTGCTAAATGGCTGAATATTTATAAATTATATGAAAAAAGACTAAGGAACTTTTGATAAAGTCACAAATTATGGTAACTCCTACTACGTCATTACCCACGTCATTACTTTGCTACATTTGATAAAAGATGTCAATTATTTATAGAGCCATCGATTTTGCATTTTCTTAGAATCTTTCCTCCCATTTCTCTGTTCAATACTTCACAAAAAGTATTTTTAATGCAAAAATAATCACAAATAATTTGTCATCGTCGGCCTGACAGAAAATCTGTGGTTTTATTTTGTTGATTTGCGAAAATCAAAGGATTAATTATCATGCAGCCATGTCTCAAGCCTGATCAGAATAATAAAATATATTATTTTAGGCCTTCAGTGACTTGTAATAATAAAAAAATAGGGCCAAATATATCACAGCGATTAGGATTTTGAAATTAATATTGTTTATTTCGATATACTTACGCAAATATTTATTGTGAACTATATACTTTTATAAAACGGAACATATTCCATTTGAAACAAACATGAAGTCAAGTTTTACACTTTTAAATAATTGATTATTTCACGAAAGTTGTATGAGAATAATAAACACGTAATAATTAATAAGTAAATATTATAATGTTACGGGCTAGTGTGAAATAATTATACACGTTAAGGGCAATTTCTTAGCCATGTCCTTCATAGTTATAAGGGGTGTCCACTCTGAAAAAACATTGATGTATTTTTTGATTCGATACATCGCAACTATACATCGATGTCAATCGATGTCAATCGATGTATCGGATGAAAACATCAATGTATTTCAAACATCGAGTACTTTTTCTTAAATTTTAAAAATTTTTGCTGTCTGTCAATAGAATATTAGAAATATACTTCTATCTTAGTTTGTTTCACAAAACCAAAGGTTATTAAATGTTTTTAAACATAGAAACTCGTAGTTATTTTTTATTGTCACTGCACTGACTCTTGCGCAGTGCTGCCAACATCGGAGCCATATCAGAGAATTCGGAATGCTTTCATAACAGTAAGTAAAATTTTAGTGGTCAAACTTAAGTTTTTTTTTACTGAGGTTAAACCAACAAGAGGATATTATCACTACGTGGTCAAACTGTATTACCAATTCAATGTTTTTTTAAACATCGATGCATCGAATATATTGAAAGCTTTTCAAAACATCGGATCGATTCGATGTTTTTCATTGCAAACATCGATGTTTTCGATGCATCGATGTATACATTCGATATATCGAATATCCCTAGTTATAAGATACTGTTACTGTAGAAAGTATTAGTGCAAATGTTTTAATCGATATTTGTTCCAGATAAGATGTTATTTCTCGGTCTGTCAGCTGGGGCAAGCCAAGACAGATCGCTATGATGTCGTAGATAACGCGGCTACGCCACGGCCACGCCACGACTATGCTACGTCGCCGTCACGTCGCGGTAGCAAAGAGGCCGAACTAAGACAGATTACGATTGATTGAAACTGAATACACTTTGAAACTGGACTGGACTGGACTGGACGGAGAAAACGTATGGCGAGTTAGGAGTTTAGTTTAGTTAAGAGATTCAATTCTAAACTAATATCTGCTGCAGCATGACTTACTTCTTTTAATACTATTGTTTTATTTTGAACTACTTGCGAGGATAATGATGAAATTTTAGATACTGTGACCAAACACATCTATTGTCATCGCCTGCCACTAACTTAGAATACAAAGCCGAAAAATTTGACGACCTCCGTGGCCGACTGGTTTGTACGCCAGGTTTCATGGAGTCGCTGACTCGAGAAGTCCCGAGTTCGAATCCCGGTGGGGGTAGATGTTTGTGTGATGAATACGAGCATTAGTACTCCGGTCATGATCATGGTCATGTTTCATATGTATTTCTATATAAATCTTTATATATATAATTCTTCTGTGAGTGTGTATGTCACTGAACTTCTCTTAAACGACTGGACCGATTTTGATGAAATTTTTTGTGTGTGTTCAAGGGGATCTGAGAATGGTTTAGATTCACAATTTTGTCCGCTGGACAATGTTTTTTTAATTAATTTTTAATTTATTAGTAGTTGTTGATTTTGGAATGTTTTACATTGGATCCGACAGACAGCGCCACCATCGCAGTGTCAAATTTTCAAATTAAAGACGTGTAGACAGGACAACGTCTGTCGGGTCCGCTAGTATACTTATATATGTACAGTACATGTATTCTATCCGTTACCCCAGCATCCCATAACACAAGCCTTACAGTGCTTACTTTGGGGCTAGGCTAATTGGTGTGAGTGTTGAAAATATTTATTTATTTATTTTATTTAAGCGAAAATTATTTATTAATTTTCACATAACTATAAAATCTAACTGAATACACCCAACAAATTAGTCATAAAAATTCTTAAAACTTTATGCCCTACAATATAATGAATAAATAGTTATCTTTTTACTCAATCCCAATCGAACTTTGGATATGCTGCAATAAAACGGAGGCCATAAGTTTAAATAAAAGAGTTTATAAGGATGGATATTAAAACAGTATTGTAAGTTGCAAGTGTAATTAAATTTAACGACGCTTTAACATAAAAGCTTTGATGCAGATATTAATAACGGAAATGTAGAGCGTAGACCATGATATTTTAGTTCTGGTACGAGATGGGTATTAATATATTTAATAATTTGTAACTGATTTGAACATTTTATTATGTTCTTTTGATTGCTTTATTTAGAACTTGAACGGGTGCTGCCAGCGGAGATGAGTCTGCCCTAACTACTTTGATATTTAAGATGTAAATGTTTAATTAGACCTATTATAAATAACTCTATTTGTATTTATACTGTGTGACACAGCAATCAAAATGCAGGTAAACAATTAATGTATAATTTCACATTATGTAATGAAAGGTGACTTCATGAATCATCTCTGTGTCTGTGATACAGGTATTTTTATAACCTAGTACAGGCACAGAGGATATGCTGAGTGTTGTATGATTCTTGTAAAACTGGCTTGTGAAATAAATATTATTATTATTATTATCTCTGAAGCCATTTTTCAACTTCACGACTCTCTAAATGATAAAACAGGGAGAGAAAAACAGCCCTTGCTGAGTTTCTTGCCGGTTCTTCTCAGTACAAGGTCTCCTGCCGTAGATTTACGAACCGATGGCGTAGCTTCTAGACATTCATATGTGCTTGTAACAGCCTAAACTGAATAAATGATTTTGATTATGATTATGATTATGATTATTATTATTAGATATCTACAAGCTTCCAGTCTGGTATGTACCTAGGTATCACTTTAAATACCCGTAAGCGTTTTTTCTATTAAGTCTACTCATTGTTTGTTTATTAGTAATATGTATATATATCAGTAAACGGAAATCGTAATAAATACTTCGTCCCAAGGCGGTTTTTGGATCGAGAATTTATTGAAAGTCATTAAGACTTGACCTTGCTATAAGTCATAACTTCGCTTACTCGATCTTTGCTTGTACCTTATTAGACATAAAAATAGTTTAATGACCAAACGGTAAGACGTTTGCAATTAAATTTGCTACTGAAGCCTTAAATTCTAGACCACTTTAACTGAGCTTAATTGATGATAAACTAAGGATATGAGCAATTACAAAACAGCAATGGAAGCGAACGTTCTTGATAATATAATGTGGGCCCCAAATTACAGCCGCACCTTGCGGTACACCTGTATGACGGAAGGTTCGACACGAATTAAAATGCTAAACAATATGCTAATCGTATTGCAATCTCATCGCTGCGAGAGCTCACAGCTAAAATAATCATCATTTACCGATCGATTTAATGTAGAGATTCTCACGTGTGTATTCCAACAATATCAATCACTGTAATCCCTTGTGATGAAATCACTTTCTACACAAAACAAAAAGTGCACATCACTTTGGCTCATGCGATGCGCGTGCGAACACTTTTAACACAATGTGTGGCACATCTCGTTAAACCATTTCGCGACACGAATGCCGACACGATATGAAAACAGAACACAGCATTGAAAACTTTTGAAAAACAAAATCGCGCGAAATATATTTGAGATTTGAACACACACGCTTCCCGCGGCTGCTTATGCGCAACTGACTGACACGGAGGCGGCGAACCGCGATGAGCGTAGTGGCTCCGAAAGCGGGAAGGCACTATTCTATTACCTCAGTGTGAGACAAGGATAGTTAGTTATACACAAAACCATCCCTTTACTAGAGCTATTCAAATTTTACTTGCTGTTTTCTGTATGCCATTAATTAAAACGGGTTGTACGGCAAATATGTCACGTTATTGGCACGTACCGTCATAAATTTTGCGAGCTTTAATTAGAATCAGATTGAATGCACGGGTATTAATCGATACAGTGAAGTTATGGTGTTTTTGATGAGCAGTCTTTTTACATTTTACGCTATCTTTAGAGTAATCAAGATGCTATTATAGAATTTACTCATAAAACTGATGTACAGTGTCTACTATGACTTTTAAATGAAGCTTTTGGACACATAAAATTAACGTTTATGATAGGCTATTTCGCTGCTACTGATTCTCAATTATGTCATTAATCATCCTTCATAAACATATAAAGCATCTAAATTGGATTAAAGATCTAAATTATTAATGAAGAAAGTGTCTACACTTTTACAGTCTATTCTGAACAATGCAGGAACATTCAAATTCTATTGAAATTTAAAATTATGATCATTATCGTTTTGGATTTACATAACAGAATTAATTCAGCTTTGACCTTGGGATTTGATAATTCTATATGGATTTAGGTATCTATTAATATAACAGTAGCAATACTTGATCACAACGTCTTTATGTGGTAAGAAAAACAAGAGTTCCATAGTTTTTCACATTTACATTTGTAATTATTAAGTAATTGGTTCAGTCAATACCTTGTTAAGAAGCCACAATTTCATACATACAATACCTTATACACGTATCTATAACAAAAGTACTGGTAGTAATACTGTTAATACTGCTTTCGCCCACAAACATTTAATACAGGAGAAAATTTTTTAGTCATAAAATTGAAATAATCATAAAAATCGATAACTTTTCAGAATTCACAAAACCGTTAAACTGTATCTACATGACATCCAGTGTCCTGATTAAAAGCAAGATCATTATAAATGAAATGTGTGTCACTAACACCATAGTGACACTTATCGAACTAACTTTGAAGAGTAAACTCGAACCAATCTGGTTTATATTAATTGGTCTGCTGATAACTCCAGATGCAGAGGAAGTCATATGTCAACGCTAGTCTTCTATGCGCGGACTTTCTAATGCTCCTGCGTTTAATCTAAGAATGATAGTTCTCGTGATAAGAGAATATCAATTTTAATTAAGTGCAGCGAAAGTTGAGAATCGCGATCGTGTACAATGGAGTGCTAATGGTTTGTGTTCTTATGGCACGGTTGGTATTCTAAATATTCTGACATTGATAAAGCGATTTAGTTTTTGTTAGATCTTATTGCGAGCTCAGTTTTTTAAGATAAGTATTTACTCATATTGAACCACTACATGGTATATTTATGATCTAAAAAGTGAATAATTTTAATGTGGCCGTTTCACTTTCAAGCAAGCATTTGATAATCTCGCACGTATTTGCTGCAGCTCCAGTAGTGGTGACTACGAGGTTAATAGCATGTACAAGTTAAAATAGGTAAAAATAAAATAAAACTTTAATGTACTCCTACCTGCAAAGTGATAATTAGTATTATGAAAACAGTCTATAAATACAACTGACAGCATATTAAAAGTAAAAAATATGGGATATTTATAACAAATAGCATCTATCTAAAAAGATCACATTTATTGCAGAACTATGTAAATTATGGACTTTTGTAAGGATTCAAAAGAGCCGTTCAATAATCTAATTTGAATAAAGATAATTTTGACTTTGTCATCTAAAAACACAAAACCGAACATTATTATACCGAAATCAGATTCTTATCCAATTCCAACAGCGAATTATTTCCATATGATATTGAAACCTGATCTGCTGGTGATTCAGATCTATCAGAATTGGAATTTTGTTATTAACGAACTTTCGATAGTAGGATGGATGCCAATGGCAAATCATGTGGTCATTGAGTCTGGCTTTAATTTCAACTGAAATAATTGTCTCTTTATTGATTGTGTCGTTTACAATCTAGAGCCTTATGATTCCTATGATTACAAGTCTCACATAGTATTGAATTATTCTATAACTATAACAAATAGCCTAAATCAGTCCAAACATAACACACGCATCGCTAACAAGTTTTCTTTAAATTTAATACCACATACCATACCATCTCGATGTTAGTGTAAGATTTGAAAGGATCATAATATCTTGCTCTTTTTTATATTGAATAGCATGAAAGAAGTTGTCTTGTTTAAAAGAAAATAATTTTATTAAATGAAACACGCTTAAACTTGGGTTGAAATTTGCGTGAAAACATAAGAAAGAAATAAACTAATTTCTTATTCCACCTAGCTTGTATCTAACTGTTAAGGAATGCAACAACGCAACGCCTAGGTAATAGCGCGTATGCTGCACCAACAACATTAAATATTAAGCTTCCTAGAAATCATTGCACACTGTTTCATGAGACAGACATCTTTACTAACGTTATGACCATGATTTTTGCTACAGTTGTTATATTTCTGGTTTCAGCAACGACTAGAACAGACCCTGAATCACTATCATGTGGATAAACAAGTGATACAAGCTTTCAGATAAGCCTAAGATGATAACAAGACTTTATGTAATCTTTAGTTTACTAACATGTTGTAAAAGTTCCATTCACCGTGAAGTATTTTGCTTACAGGTATGAAGTCGACAGCTTACATTAAGAAGGTAACATAGTATATCAACTGTGTTACTTTCTAATATTGGAGACTATTTGTAAGATTATTGTTAAAATTGATCTGTGTAATGCGCTGTAAACAAAGGTCGTTGTAAATTACTGTATTTAACAGGGAATAAGCTGTTTAAAGATATTTTCTTTAGACTTAAGATGAAGCGCGATAAGACACGACAACACACGACTAAGATGATAATGATCTTATGATTGATGATGCTACACGTAAATAACTGTAGAAACAACACGTTAATACAATAATTTGCAGTAATCATAATAACCAGGTCAATCAAAGAGATTTATTCGTAGTAATACAAGTTGCCTTTTCAGAAAAAAAAGGTGTGTTCCTTGATTATTTATAATCAAAGTATATTAGAACTATACTTTCTTAATAATTTAATATTAACAGAAATTGTATTTCTTGGTTTGGTCTTCTTGTTTTCGTTGATTACCAAATGAATTTTATTTACGTAAACTATAATATTGTGTAGATCTATTGAAAAATAAACAATAAAGGTCAACAATAAACTTAGACTTAAAGAAAAAGAATTCATCTGAATTCATCTGACGAAATATCATCAATCATAAACCATCATCAACAGCCTATCTTAGTCTACTGCTGGACATAAGCCTCTCCAATTGCACGCCACTGAGATCGATCGCTACTTTGGGGCTAGGCTAATTGGTGTGTGTGTTGGAAATATTTATTTATTTTCTATTTAAGAAGTGATGAATGATGAAATTTAATAGTTATGAGTACGATTACTGACTGTACATTAGATGACAACAATGTTTTCAAAGAGACTGTCACTAAGAGAGGTGAAACCAACAAAGGCAGTGGCGACTGTCGAGGAATGCCTGTAGGAGCGAGCAGGTATCATTTGCTACCACGCAATCAACGTAATAACCGAGCTGGCAGCCGATTCGACGGGCGCGCCGCTACTACTGGAACACGATTCATTATCGACAATTCATTTCAACTCGAATGAAAAAATTGTGTTGCTTATCAGATACACCGGTCGTAGTCGGCGGTGGTCGGCGACCCGTGCGTTGCTGTTAACACCGGTCGTGGTCCAAAATGTCGGGATAAATAAGGTAGGAGAACATTAACTATAGTACGCGTTTTTTTTATGTCCTATCTTCGATAGGTCCGACAAATAACTCCGCCCCACCTGATGTTAAGTGACGGCGAAGTCTTGTAGTAGTACTTGCCACACCAGCTATCCTTACTTTGCCGGCCTGCATGTTGCTTCTGTTTTAAAGGATCCCAGTTTTAACCCGTGAAATGTCATATAAACTATTATGTCCTTTCCCGGGACAAACCATTTCTATACCAAATTTCGCTCAAATCAGTTAAGCGATTGAAGCGTGAAGTGATAACAGAGGGACAGACACATTTTCGCATTAACTATTAGTATGAATATAATATTTCAAAGAAAATTTTGAATTTAGTCAATGATGTTACACAGTATAGATTTATTAACAAGTTTAAATTTATGTTCAAAATGATAATATTTCCTGAGTTTGTAAAGGAATTTAGTTTAATTCGCGAGATCGTGGTAATCCCCTGCAAGTGCACGCTTACAATGCCCAGCTGATACCATCACTGCACGAATTTCATCTCTCGACACGTTGATTTAAAGCTTCATTCCGTTTATCGGCGCTTCAATCTCTTCCTATAATTTCGAGGCTGTATCATTTACCATTAATTCATTCATTCGATTAGTGACATTGCGCTGTTCGTAATTAGGTTTAAATTCCATCATTTTTATCTTGAAATTACTTTAATGCGTTGATGGTTAACCGCATTTTTCTATAAATTGAATTATATTTGCTGCCGTTTAAGGTGGGTTTGCTTTAAAATAAGACATGCAATCCAATGGTTTTGATTCTACGCCAATATTTTTATCTATTTTTTTAAGATTGATCGTGCCCCTATTATTCCCTATTGTTTAACACTTATTCCAATAAGACGCAATGAAAAAAAAATAGCCCAACTCCCATAGGAAAATGGCCATTCTTCTTTGTAAACTGGCTGATTTGATTTAATGGATACATTCACAATACCTCAAACTTAAACTCACAAGCTCTTGTGAAAGTCAAACGCTACGCGCCATCGGTTCGTAAATCTACGGCGGGAGACTTAGTACTGAGAAGAAACGGCAAGAAACGCAGCAAGGGCTATTATTTTCTCCCTGTTTTGTTTCATACAGTGTCGTCAATTGAAAGATGACATCAAAAACTGAAAACATGTATTGATGTCCACTTTGGAAAGCTATACATAATGTCTTTTTTATCAAGGATCGTTTAGCTTTTACTAGGTATCTAAATTCTTTATTTTTATTTCATTGCAAATACAGGAGAGAATATTAAATGTAAAAATAAAACAAATTGGATGAATTGACATTTCATTTGATTTTTTGTTTCCTAAATGGCTTCGCACGGCTTCTGCATTTAGCCATTGTCAAGTGTTAAACCGTTTACAAATTCTATAGCACTCGTGGTCAAAGTAATAAATCAAGTCAAAGTAAGTGGCAGTCAAGTCAATCCCCCTTTCCCTATGTTTCAGTAAACGTGTGGGGATTTACTGGAACCTCCCCGTGGACTTCTTGAGGGAACATCGAAAGACACTTTCCGCTATTTTGTTTCACTTGCCAACACTTGTGCATGTTCCCGAACACTAAGTGGTTAATATTCCACTTAGTGTTCGGGATTATTGAAGTTATACTTCTTTAGGCGCGTTATGAAAAAATGATGAGAGTGAAATTTTAAGATGCGCGCGCATCACTGTAACACAAAATTTTAACAGCATGAAGTTGGTCGCTAATTTAGCGACCAACTTCATGCTGTTACTTTTGTGTTTACCGCACATTCAGAAAATCTACCAACAAAATAGAAATAGAATCTCTATTTTGTGGGTGCTAACGACTGCATTGTGAAAAGGCCTATCAAAAGTATTTATTAATCTGGAACAACGGAACCAAAGCGCGATTCAGGAGACTACAGCGCCATCTCTTGACCATTGGTGTAGTAGAACCAAAAACCACATCTTTATTTTTTGTAATAAAGTAATAAAAAGTATTTATTAATCTGGAACAACGGAACCAAAGCGCGATTCCGGAGACTACAGCGCCATCTCTTGACCATTGGTGTAGTAGAACCAAAAACCACATTTTTATTTTTTGTAATAAAGTAACAGTTATAGGTATTCATATTTATAATATTTATCCACATGTTTCTAGTTTGTATATTCGGAATACGTGTTTGAGTTTCATACAAGTGCAAATCACATATGTTCTAATAAATTATATTCAGTAGCGATTTTAATTGAATATTTTGATTATTTATTTATTTTTTCAAATTAAAACTGAACTTTATTGACTGTGTCCTTTTCCAGACTTTTTATTAATTTATTGTAATTAATTATTTGCATGCAATTAAAAACTAATTTTAAACGTTGCCAAAGAAGGATAACTTCTCACGCGCCTACATAAGTACACGCACCCATTTTTTTTATATATCCAGGTCGGCAAATGACTCTACCCCACCTGATGTTAAGTGGTGATAGAGTCCAAACGCGAAGATAGCTCACCTTGCCGACCATCAAAAATGCTTCTTCACGCCTCTTTCGAAGGACCCCAGATTGGAGGAAGGAGGGAACACGTGCGTGGGCAAAGAATTCCACTAACGAATAGTAGTTATTGTATTTTCTCTTCATTTTACTTGTATGTATGCTATTTGGCCAATTAATATGTCTCTCTCTGTCTCTCAGTACAAATTCTGGCTCATGGTAACAGCTTCTGTTTGATTTTCTAAGACAATAGAGTAATTTTACGGGACCACAATTATACTTATGTAACGGTGAGCGATCTCAGACAACCAACCAGTCTAGCGGAAAACAGAGCATCTGGGCTTTGGGGGCACGGCAATGCCCCCCGCCAAGTCTAGTAATCTAAAATATAATACATTAAAGAACATCGCTAAAATCATTCCAAAGTTATGGCGTAACCAAGGGTCAGTGATTTGTGTAGGTTATTTTTTACCCATTCTGCGTTTTCATCAATCTAAAACTTTATAATTAATTCAGATAAGTATTCGTACCACTATTCAAGTCTATTACCTCAAATAATAAGATTTTTCATATTATGAAGATTATGAAGACTTCGGGGGTGAATTTTGCCAAATCCTTCCTTAGCGCACCTCTAGACCTCTTAAGGAACTTACATGGCAAATTTGGATGGAGTCTCTTGACCTAGCGGTTTGGGCTGTGCGTTGATATGTCAGTCAGTCGCTCAGTTCTTCTTTTACATATTAAGATAGATGTGGAAATTTACAAGCTATAGTCTTTGGTGATATCAAACTTAAATTACTGAACTAAGTTTTGAACAAATTTAGTAACTACTCATTTATTTATCCCGAAACAACACAAAGTATACATGTCATACCGGTGAAAGATTACTAAGGGGCAAAATTTAAGACGACACATACGAAGTTACTGATTGGAAACGTCAAAGTTGTCTAATAAAAGAATGTAATTCAAAAAGTGTAGACCGCCGAGATTTTTTTTATGTCCAACTGCTGTTTTATGATTAATTATTATAAAACAAAACCTTTAATGTTTACATTTTCAGTTACAGAAATAGACAGTTCTTGTGAAATTCCTGCTTTTTTTTTGTTAATTTTATTTTGTTTTTATTTGCAAGAGACAAAGAATCAAAGGTTCGTAGGATATTTCGTTACATGACCTTAATATATATGTTGCCGACGCTTCTTATTTAAACCTTTTCATACTTTTTATATGTTATTTTTTACATTTTGTTTTACTTTTAAATTCGATTGTTTTAGTATGATTTATTGAAAAAAATATTATTATAGAGTACCTACATCACTGAATCCGAGTTTTAATTTCTAACCGTTCGGTACAATATACATATACGTAAGAATGTTTCTTTTGGGTACGTTTTGAAAATATTGTCACAAACGCTCTCGAAACGTAACCGCGAAAGTGCTAGAGATCGAATTTTATAGATCACCGCGGGTCGCGATAGCGGTCTAGTAAGGCGGCTCATTCAAAAATGAGCCTTATGCAGTGCGGCGTAAGGGAGAAATTGCAACGACATCTGCACTTGTTTACAAGTTATGCGCGTTACCTGCGTAGGTATAAGTAGGTACTTCGTACTCGCGGGTGCTAGCTAATTCTCAATTTAACAGGTACTTTCTAGAATGCGTCGATCGGCGTATATAAGCGCGATTGGCGCCGCGCAGACAAAGACAGTTGAGTTTCAACAGCGATTTCGGAGCGAATCCAAAGGCGTTCAAAGTGCAACAAAAGTGTTCAAGTCAGATTGTTTAGAGACTTGTATAGTGAAATACAGTGTTTAGTGAGTGTTTCGTAATTAACATTGTGTGTTAATTGTATGAACTGAGTGGTGAATAAAGAACTGTCAAGCGTGAACTGGCATATAATTTCGAACCCCATCCCGACACGTAACAATATGTTAAACATTAATAAGCTTGCAGTATTTGCACCGATAAGCTGAACATCAAAGACATTATTATAAAATAGTACACTTATAACATAGGTATGTAAGAAGCAGCTATAATTATTGTAAATGGATATATAAATTTAAACATTAAGCTGTGTACAAGAGATGTTGTCGCATTACAGCAAGTCACGATGGTCCTTAATTAAAATGTCATCTTTAAGTCATCTCGGAATTAAATTATAAAATCTCGTAAGAGGAACGGCCTTCTTTGCACGCGATCTTACAAATATAAATGTACTGGTTTTCATATGAATCGCGAAATTGTAGGATGTTGCGATTGTTTTTTGAGTATTTATTTTTATGGTTGCTACAAGTACTGTAACATGTTTTTTTGCTGTTAATCCTTTTGTAATCTTTTAAAAGGAGCATTTAACTATACTAGAATAAAGTTTTTTTTTAACAATCACACCAATTAGCCTAGCCCCTAAGTAAGCAGTGTAAGGCTTGTGTTATGGGATACTAGGGTAACGGATAGAATACATATACAGTACATATATAAGTATATTTTTATAGAAATACATATTAAACATCCATGACTGGCGCACAAATGCCCGTATTCAGCACACAAACATCTGCCCCCACCGGGATTCCAACCCGGGACCTCTCGAGTAAGCGACACCATGAAACCCGGCGTACAAACCACTCGGCCATGGAGGTCGTCAAATTGAGAGTAAACTGCTGTAAAGTGATTTAGGATTTAACTATTTACTAATAAGAATATGATGATAATTTTAGTTATAATGTTGTTCATTTAGGAAGCGCATCCCTCTGTCTTCTGATAACCAATTGCATGACCATAATGCTCATGTTTATATAAGTACTTACCACCCACTGTACACATTATCCCTCCGATTCCGTCGGCCTAGGCATGTCTCAGAGTACCCGAACGACGAAATCAATCTCTCACACAGGCGACAAACGCCAACACTACACAGCTAGCTAACTTGCACAGTAGCTTAGCATTAGGCAGACACCGCACCCGTAGGATAAGAGTGCGAAGACTCGGTCTACACACGACACGCTATACCAGGGCGTTTTTCCCCGCCCCCCACGTATCGGCTACCTAGAGCTGAGGTCCGAGTCTCAGAGACGCCCTCTAGTTGAGCCGACCCCGTCAGGTTCAAGTGCTCTAGAGGCTTCAGACGGAGAGGAGACTCCCCCCTGTGGGGAAATGCCATACGCATGGAATTAATACCTCTAGAGGCACTCGCCAATTCTCGGCTTGATCCTAAGGACCCGGTGACGCTGTAAAGGTCATCTTCGACCAACAGCATACACACTCAAACAAAATGAACACATTATGGTTGCAATAAATTGTTTGAGGTTGAAGAAGTGGCCAGGGACACCTTCAAGACCTATTTAAACCTTTTTGGGTAGTGAAAGCTCCATATCGCTCGAAAGTTTTCCTCTGGATTTGGATGTGATGATAATAATTTTAAAGATTACAAGGAAAATATATTGCTGTCAGATGTCTTGTATTTAAGAATTAGGCATTCCCGAAAACTAACATTAGATCGTATTGTAATGAAGGATACGTCATAATGCACATAATCTATATATAATATTTCCCTCAGAGTGGAAAGAGGCCGTCGTTATCGGGATCCGGAAACCCGGTAAGGACGGCGCCTTACCCTCTAGCTACCGCCCTATTAGTCTCCTCAAAACACTGGGGAAACTCTACGAACGAGCCCTCGCTAGCCGCCTTAAAGATTTTCTCTTCACGAACAACCTCATTATGAACGAACAGTTTGGTTTCCGTCCCAAACACTCGTGTGTCCACCAGGTGCACCGCCTAACGGAGCACATCCTCCATTACCGCGATCTATATCGAGCCTCCGCGATTCCCACAGGTGCGCTTTTCTTCGACGTGGCGAAAGCATTCGACAAAGTCTGGCACAATGACTTAATTTATAAGCTATACAAACTCGGTGTGCCGGATAGACTCGTGCTCATCATACGGGACTTTTTGTCGAATCGCTCGTTTCGCTATCGCGTCGAAGGAACGCTCTCCTCGCCTCGTCCAATACGCGCCGGAGTCCCTCAGGGCTCGCCACTCTCGCCTATCCTCTACTCGGTCTTTACGAACGACATGCCCAAGACTCCTAAGGTCGATCTCGCGCTTTTCGCCGACGACACCGCCCTCTATACCTCCGATAGACGTCTCGGAACAGTCTGTAATAGACTTCAATCAGCCGCTACCACCCTTGGCGATTGGTTCCGTAGATGGCGTATCGAGGTTAATCCGGAAAAAAGCGTCGCGATCCTCTTTAGCACGACACCACCTCCCACGCGATCTCTTCCGAGCATCCAACTGTCTGACCGGGTCATCCCCTGGGAGGACCGGGTCAAGTACTTGGGTGTTACGTTAGACAACCGATTAACGTTTGCACCTCATCTCAAGATAATTCGCGATCGCGCAGCATTCATTCGCGGCAGGCTATTCCACCTTATAGGGAAGCGTAGTAAGTTGTCACTTAGACATAAGTTGACAATTTACAAAACTTGCATCCGCCCTATAATGACCTACGCGAGTGTTTGCTTCGCCCACGTACCCCCGTCGCGTCTTAAACCACTCCAAACGCTGCAAAATCGTGTGTTGCGCGGTGTCACGGGTTGCCCGTGGTACGTGCGCAACATCGATTTGCATCGCGACCTCAAATTAGACTCCATCGCGAAGTATATGAAGGACGCCTCGAGGCGTTACTTCGATAAAGCCGCGCATCACCCGAACCCCTTAGTAATAAAAGCGAGTAGTTATCATACGTCCGCCCTCCCGTCCTCCAATCGTAGGTCCCTCCGATTCCGTCGTCCTAGGCACGTCTTAGACTACCTAGACGACGAAATCACACGCGCCAACGCGCCTCCGACTCCTCCCACACAGGCCACAAACACCAACACTACACAGCTAGCAAACGTGCACACTAGCTTAGCATTAGGCAGACACCGCACCCGTAGGATAAGAGTGCGAAGACCCGGTCTACACACGACACGCTATACCAGGTACAGGTACGTACCGGGGCGTTTCTCCCCGCCCCCCACGACAACGGCTAACTAGAGCCGAGGTCCGAGTCTCAGAGACGCCCTCTAGTTGAGCCGACCCCCTCAGGTTCGAGTGGTCTGGAGGCTTCAGACGGAGTGGAGACTCCCCCCGGGGAGACGCCATCCGACTGGAATACCTCCAGAGGCACTCGCCAATTCTCGGCTTGAGGTCCCCTTAGGATCTCGCCGTCCCCAAACCCGGTGACGCTGTAAAGGTCATCTGCGACCAACAGCATACACACTCATCTATATATATATAACTCAAAGGTGGCTGACTGACATAGTGATCTGTCAACGCACAGCCCAAACCACTGGACGGATCGGGCTGAAATTTGGCATGCAGGTAGATGTTCTGACGTAGGCATCCGCTAAGAAAGGATTTTGATCAATTCTACCCCCAAGGGGATAAAATAGGGAATGAAAGTTTGTATGAAACTTTGTCAATTTTAAACCGATCGGGCTGAGACTTTGCATGCAGGTATAAGAAGAATTATAGATGAATGTCATTGTGTATAATACAAGCCTGAGAAAAAAAACTGTAGTCTACACTTCAGCTCTACACCGAAGCGAAGCGAGGGCGGGCCGCTAGTGGTCTATAAAAAGTTTTCTGCCGTTTTGACATAATTCAATAACAGATATATGTGCATAAGTAAGCTTTCATAGAAGAGCTCAATGACACAGGTGGTCAGCACAGTCGGTCAACGATTGTAAAGGAAGGCACGTTGGTCCCCGCTGCATCTGCAGTCGTACCAATACGCACTGGGCACTCGTGGTGGGTCACGGTCGTCTCCCTATTCCTTCTATAGGGAAGATCTGTGCCCCTGCAGTGGGGACATTGGTAAGCTGATGATGATGAAGCTTTCACAATAATTGTAATGTATTAGTAGATTCTATTTACAATCAAATCAATCGGTTTAGGCTAAACTTGGCCACGTTTTTACATTTTTATAAGACTAGCTCGACTAGGCTTTTTTTAAGGTTTTCTAAGTAGAATTGTTCTCACTTAATGGTTCTTGATTCAATGAAAAATGTCTAGTTTGTCTCAAGATTACCTAACACTGATAAGACAGTAGCAGTGTAGATTAGATTAGTGAAGAGTACATATACCTACCCAAGTAAAACAGATGTTCTGTAGAAAGGTTAAGTAAAAAATCCGAGGAACTATAGCAGTTGATTAATGTCTGAGTATACATAGTCTATTCAGCTGTTATTCAAGCCAGCAAAATCCTTTCTTAGCGCACCACTAGACCCCATAAGGAACCTACATTTTTTTTATGTTATAGGGGGCATACTAGCAGACGGTTCACCTGATGGTAAGTGATCATCGTCGCCCATGGACACTTGCAACACCAGGAGTATCACAAATGCGATGCCGGCCTTTAAGGAAGAAGTACGCTCTTTTTTTGAAGGTTTTTGGGTCGTATTGATCCGGAAACACTGCTGGCGACAATATATTCCACAGTTTTGTCGTACGTGGTAAAAAATTTCGAAAATTTCGTGTGGTCAAAAGAACACCCGTTTTTTTAAGTATGCTCGCCTTTAAAACAAGACATAGTTTGTCTCTTCCACATAACAAACTTAAGAGCCAAGCGGTCACCCATCACCTGCTTATTATTATAAAAAACGAAACCTCCTTACAGTTAGTTGTGCCCTCAGGAAACAATTAGTAACACTTTTTACTGTAACTCAACTATCTTCGACCGTACTCCATTTGATTTAGAGTCCTTTTTGTTTATTTCTAGTTCAGATATAGGTTTTTGAGCTTTAAGACTGTTCCCATTAAGTTAACTTTCTATTGTAGCTTTACAATCCTTAAGGCTGCATCCATAGGCCGTTGATTTTCGGTTGGAAAGGCAGGTTTGTTTTATTTTATCTATTTTACAAGGAACTATAATCAAAAACATAACATATAATACAAATGACACTACTAAGCCCAAATTCATTGAATTAAGACCAGTAACAAATAAACGTTTAGAAAATTTTCAAAACAATATTGATGATAAAATGTTTCTAATGCCATGGACACATGAGGATCCTAATATTCTTTACGGCAATATGTTCACTTTGGTTAAGAAAGAATTCGATAAGGCTTTTCCGCTTAAAACTTTGAAATTAACTCAAAAGTTGAACTTCTGTGACTGGGCTACGTCTGGTATTTATAAGAGCAGAAATAAACTTTATGATTTGTACTACTTAAGGAAGTACAATCACTCTCACGGTTTCATTGATTATGTTAAAAGGTACTCAAAAACATTCAAAAGTGTATGTGCAACAGCCAAATCCAATTACATAAAAAATAAAATCATAAAATCTAATAATAAAATTAAAACGACATGGAATGTTATTAATAGAGAAACTGGTAAAGAAAGAACCCTCGATGATGGGATCGCACTTAGAGTAGATAATATTCAAATTAAAACAAAAGAACAGATTGCCAATACTTTTAATGAATATTTTGTTAATATACCATTAATCACTACTTCTAATTTGAATTCGACGCCAGCGGGTGCTAAGAGTTTGCTAGAGACGTGTGTGCCTCGGTGTAATAACCTGTTTACGTTTAAACATGTTGATTTTATGGATATTATAAAATGCTTTAACTCACTTAAAAAGAAAAATACGTGTGATTTGTTTGGAATGTCTATTAAAATTACTAAAAGTATAATAACAGTTATCGCTCCTTATCTTGCAGATATATTCAATAAGTGTATTGATCAAGGTGATTTTCCAGACCTTATGAAATATAGTAAAGTTATCCCTCTCTTCAAAAACGGCATAAGAGATGATCCCGGTAATTACAGACCTATATCAATATTACCGGTATTAAGTAAAATTTTCGAAAAAATTATTTTAGATCAATTATTATCGCATGTCAGTTTGAACAAACTGTTACATAATAATCAATTTGGCTTTACTAGGGGTAGATCAACAACGGATGCGGGTGTTGCACTTATAAGACATATAATGGAAGCCTGGGAGAAGTCGCAGAATGTTCTTGGGGTATTCTGTGACTTATCCAAGGCGTTTGACTGCGTTGAGCACCAGACGCTGATGTTAAAATTAAATCACTATGGAATCAAAGGCGCAGCCCAAAACTTGCTACTATCGTATCTCAGTTCCAGAGTTCAAACTGTAGAGGTAAATGGTGTTAAGTCATCTGGATCTTATGTGAAAATGGGCGTTCCCCAGGGATCGATTTTAGGTCCGTTTCTATTTTTATTGTACATAAACGATTTGCCATTTTTTGTGGAAAAATTGTGTGAGATCGTATTGTTTGCTGATGATACTTCTTTATTATTTAAGGTTGACCGATACAAGAATAACTTTGACGATGTAAATAATGCTCTCTCACAAGTATTGCACTGGTTTAATGTAAATAACTTAAAATTAAATGCAAATAAAACCAAATGCATTAAATTCACTTTACCTAATGTTAGAAGCGAAACCATTAGAATTAAACTAAACAATGAAAACCTAGATTTAGTTGAGTCAACGATATTCTTAGGTATAACCATAGACTCGAAATTGCAATGGTATCCTCATATTTCTCTGCTAGCTGGTAAACTTAGTTCAGCAGCCTATGCCATACGTAAAATAAGACAACTTACTGATGTAGCTACTGCTAGAACTGTATACTTTAGTTACTTTCATAGTATTGTATCCTATGGTATTATTCTCTGGGGATCAGCAGCCGATATTGAAACTATATTTATCTTGCAAAAAAGAGCTATAAGGGCTATTTATCAACTTAGTTCTAGAACATCTCTTAGAGAAAAATTTAAAGAAATCGGGATTTTGACTGTTGCTTCTCAATTCATTTATAATTGCATACTTTTTGTTCGAAGCAATATTAACTATTATCTAAAACACAGTGACATACATTCTTTTAATACAAGGAATAAAAATAAACTCAAGATACCAAATTACAGGTTACAGAAGGTTCATAAATCATTTATGGGTCAAGGTATACATTTCTATAATAAGATTCCTATTGATATCCTTGATTTGCCTCCTCATAAATTTAAAATACACATTAAGAATTGTTTACTTAAGAAAGGATATTATACTGTCAATCAATATTTGAATGATAAAACGGCCTGGTTGTAATTTTACTTGTAGATAATTTTTCAAAAGTTATATTAAAACTAAGGCTCCCAGTTATAGAAAGAGTTTTGAAGAGAACCTTGCACTTACTCCCTTTCATATACTTGTTCATTTTATTTTGAAAATTGTTTCTTGCTATTTTGGGACTTATCTTTGCAGTTATTGTTAGTAAATTCATTGATTGTTACATATTTGACATTATGTGATGGAAGTTGACCTCAACACATGTTTGCAAGTTTGATGTCAACTTTCAATTGGACGACACTGTATGAAATAAAACAGGGAGAAAAAAGCAGCCCTTGCTGAGTTTCTTGCCGGTTCTTCTCAGTACAAGGTCTCCCGCCGTAGTTTTGCGAACCGATGGCGTAGCTTTTCGACATTCACAAGTGCTTGTAACAGCCTAGACTGAATAAACGATATTGAATTTTGAATTTTGAATTTTGAATTTTGAATCATGTGTAATTGTTAAAAATAACTGTAGGTTCAGAAAAGCGGAAAAACTTGTTACGTGTAAGATTAGGTTTAGATATGTAGATGTTTGAGAGTTATTTTTAACTAGCCAAGATTTTACAGTGATGGCAGCAAAATATAACAATTTAACGGTTAAAAGTGATTCAATTAGAATATGGCGGCAAAAATTTGTCTTCCCGAACTTTAGTTTCATCTGGAAATAAATTGCCTTAATTTATTTCATCACATTTATTTCTTAGGTTTTCACGCACATCACTCATTAAATAAAACTGGTTTTTCACTGGTTAATGAACGAAACTTTATTTATTTGTTGACGTTTCGCAGCCTTTACAGGCTGCTTCGTCGGAATCCTGTAAAGGAATCAAATTGATTCCGACGAAGCAGCCTGTAAAGGCTGCGAAACGTCAACAAATAAATAAAGTTACGTGCATTAACCAGTGAAAAACTAGTTTTATTTATTTTATCACAATAAAAATTTGCGATCATTATCGTTATGATCAACCTTATCTTATTCTCATTGATGATCCACATTCTTTCGCCAAGGATAGAATCACGTTATATGGAAATGGGGGATACACACCCAATAACCGGCGTTTCAATCGCAGACCTATCAACCTAACTTATGCACCTACCAGTACAAATTAAACAATTCAAAACTTTATCAAAAAAAAAATTCGGCATGAATATTCAGCTTTTTAAGATATCAATGTAGTTTTACTGGCCTCTAAAATTGTGCCGATCTTGAATGTATAAGTGTCGCCGCACACGGGCCACACGCCACAGCCACAAACGCCGCCACGAGAAGCTAGAAGCGGCTACTAAAGTGGCTGAAGCGCGCGACAGCAGCCGACTAAGGTAAGGGAGAGAGGGGTGGGGAATCCCGCGAGTGACGTGTGGCGGCGTTTTGTATCGGCGCATTAAGTGGCCGGTGCGGGCCACAAGAGGCGAGCATCGACGATTTGTAGCGTGTGGCGGCTACCGGCGTACCGTGTCTGGCAAGTCCATATAAAATGTATGAAAACTACAAGATATATGAGGCGTGTGCGGCGACACTAAGGCGTGTAAGTAGTCCTAATTTTTAAAGTGAAAACTTTAGATAACTATAATTGCTATTTCTTCTTTCAAAGGTTTAATACTTGTAAAGGTATTCATTTGATGTTGTGAGTTACCTACAATGCGAATAGATGGCGCTGCCTTGCAGCCTAAGAAACACTAGAGAAAATTCGACACGGACAATAAGGGCTGCGTTAGCATAATGGTCAGTACATTCTCCCGGATAGCGGAGGGTTCGAGTCCCGTCTGCTGCCTGGACCCTGGATATTTTTATGTAGTAAAATTTTCTTTAGATTTAAACATCTAGCTGTTAAATATATCGTTTTAAACTTTCATGGTCACTAACATTATAGTAATATAAGTTATTTACGGGATTGTTACCATGTCTGGAATCCTGTGGTTCGTATGTGTAAAACCGAAAATAATCAAAAAAGTGTCGTGTCGCGATCCGATACTGTAAGTGTTGTGTGTCGAGAACAGTTTCGAGTGAATAGTGAGAATGTGAACAGTGGTACGGGTATCGAACGCAATAAAAGACTTCGTCAGATACTACCGATATGTCTACTATAACAGCCTACCCGCAATTACTTCAGTTACTCCGTGATCATGGCGCTTGCAACACATCCGAAATATCGGAAACTCGCTAAAAACAAGGTACATGGTAACAATCCCGTGAATAACTCAAACTCAAATCATTTATTGCAACCATAATGTGTACAGTGGGTGGTAGGTACTTATATAAATATGAGCATTATGGACCCCGTCGGGCACGCAATTGGTTATTAGAAGAGAGGATACGCTTCTCAGAAGAACAACACTAATAGTAAAATTTAAATTGGATGTTAGAGATTGTTTCATTTGTTTATTTTTGATTGTTATAATTGGATTGGATCTGATTTAATTATAAATAATAATATTAATAATTTCACAAAATTAAATATAAAATATAATAAATAATTAAATAAATTATTCGTACATGTACATTAATAATTACTGATCTTATCATTAAAATATTCATTTACATTATAATAACATTTGTTAATTCGAAATTCCTTTAATTTATTTTTAAATGTCAAGTAATTATTTTCATTCATTATTGTATTGGGCAATTTGTTATAAATTTTAATTGATGAATTAAATGTGCTTGATGATGATAGTTTTAGCCTAGAATTAGGCAATATTAATTTATTGTTGTATCTAGATGGAATGTCTTGTCGTCTAGTGTAGAATTCGCTATGTTTGCGCACAAACTTGCACACTTCCAAAATATACAAACACGGTAGTGGAAGTATCTGGTACTCTTGAAAGAATGGTCTACAGCTCTCCGTCTGCTCGATGTTGGCTATGATACGGATTAACTTCTTTTGCATGGTAAGCAGCAAATGTGCGTCCGTACTGTTACCCCACAACACCACCCCGTAACACAGCCAAGCATGAGCGTAAGCGTAGTATGTAACTATAGCTGTTTCTCTATCAGTCGCCTTTTTTACCTCGCGTAGCGCATAAGCAAAGCTAGACAGTTTAGATTTTGTTTTTTGTACGTGAGCTTTCCAGTTGAGGTGCCTATCTATCACTATACCCAACAATGTGAACTCTTCCACACAATCCAATCTTATACCGTTGTAGATAAAATTTAAATTTAATTGAGTTTTCTGGTGTGGATGGAAAGTAATTATTTTGGTTTTTGTAAAATTTACTTTTAAATTGTGATCATTTAACCAGTCTAAAGTTTTGTTAAGTAAGCAATTCAAATTTTTGTTAACATCATTATTGTTATTGTTGTGGCATAAGGTAAGTAAGGAGATATCGTCTGCGAACAGAATGCAGCTTATATTACTATAATAGCTGTTATATGCTTAAAAAATAAAAATATAAGTGAAACTTATATTTTCATCGCCAAATTTTATCGTTCATCTTTAGCTTGTAGCAATACACTTTTAATTGTTACTTGTTAAAAATTAAGATCTTTCAACAAGCATCAGTGTTTCAGTGAAATCTCGCCTGTTACGACAGTGGCCCGGATTCGATTCTCATCCGAGGAAGGAATTATCTCTTATCTATTAGACAAGTCCGTCCGTCCGTCTGTCTGTGGTGCTGTTTCAGCGGCCAAACCGTAAGAGATAGATAAAGAGAATATTTAAGTTATAAGTTAAGAATAGTCTGATAAGACTACAAACTGGATTTGAGTAACGTAGAACGTAGCGGTTTTCGAGAAATCACGAATTTCAAACGAAACCACACAAAATCTCCGAAGTTCTCAATTAATTAAATACATTTTTTTTTAAATCAGGTTTTGGTGAACATTTGGTTCACTGGTTTGCTAGTCTTTTACTAATAACATTAAAGTTTTACTCAAATTGTGGTTTCATAAAACCAATCCATTTTGTTATCTACGTAAGTATTTTATGATTTCTCCGACAGCACCATACCGTTCACGTATTTGAAGCCAAATTGCTCTGGTTCCGTTACTACACCAGCACCAGGCTGTAATAAGGCTCATTGTTCTGAAATTATAGCATTAACTTGCAATATAAACATAATGTAAATAATGGCATAGACAGGCTGATTGAATCACGCACAGTTTGTATATCACGTAGGTAACTACTAATTTAGATGTGGTAACTTATAATACGATTCAACCAAGAATAGGATCGACGGAACGCCATATTATGACGTCATAGCTGTCAATTCAAACGAAAAAGGTAGAGTGAGCAAAAAAGTTTTTATTTAATAAAAGTTGTTTACTAAGATTGATTGAGAAAAAACATCCGATTTTTTAATAATAATAAAATTTATTTACTAAAATTGAGAAAAGAAAATAACTGATTTTTAATAATATTTATTTATTAAGACTATGCGAGAAATAACATTAATCAGAATTAAGCTCTTCAATTCCGCTCATCTCTGCATTACCGCCGGAGTAGTTATGAATAATCATGCACTATTACTAGGTCTCATACGAACATGCATCCTAAATGTAAACCAAAGTTTTAAATCGAGTTTCTGAACGCAACTTAAAGTGACATTTGGTTGACGATTTAGGTTAGGGCTGCCATCCGTCCGGGTTTCCCCGGATTTGTCCTAGTTTACGGGGCTTTCGGGGAGCGTCCGGGCGGGGTTTCATTTGTAGTCCGGGTTTAAAAATTTCCTGTTTTGGGTCGCCAATTAATCCGTCAATTTAAATGTCTTTGAAAATAAATAAATCTATTCTAACATTGTAACTATAAATGCTGACTTCCAACAAAGATCAGCTTTGTCGCCCACACTGTCCGCAATAACAGCATTCGTTGCTATAATAATAATAATAATAATCTTTTATTTGCCAAAATATGGTTACAATAGTTGTTAGCTCTTTAGTTTCCAGCATATTTTGTTGAATGTCAACGTGCAAATATTACATAATATAAAAGACAATTAAATTAATGAGGTTTACTGACGTCAAAATAAATAAAATTAATTTAAAGATAATAGATATACGCAATGTCACAAAAAAGTACTTATAATCTATTCATAATTAAAAAAGTCAGGAAAAATTGCATCGATATTGAATTAAAATGTCAGAAAATTACATATATTTATCATTTACATAATTTATACTATTAAATTAAATACACACGAATGTCAACCAAATATATATTAGGGTAAATCTAAAGAAAATATAACTAGAAAAAATTCCACGCGGACCAGGCAGCAGACTGGACTCGAACCCGCACCCTTCGCAATCCGGGCGAATGCACTGACCAATTATGCTACCGCGGCCCTCACGGACCGCGTCGAAATTCCCTCTAGCTATTCTTAAGCTGCAGGGCAGCGCCATCTCTTCGCATTATAGGTAAACCCACAACAAGCAGTTACATGCTTTAAAAATAATAAAAATTATAACTATAATTGCTATTTCTTCTTTCAAATGTTTAATACTTGTAAAAGTATTCATTTGACATTGTGGGTTTACCTATAATGCGAAGAGATGGCGCTGCCCTGCAGCTTAAGAATAGCTAGAGGGAATTTCGACGCGGTCCGTGAGGGCCGCGGTAGCATAATTGGTCAGTGCATTCGCCCGGATTGCGAAGGGTGCGGGTTCGAGTCCCGTCTGCTGCCTGGTCCGCGTGGAATTTTTTCTAGTTATATTTTCTTTAGATTTAAACATCAAGCAGTTACATGCTTTAAAAATAATAAAAATTATAACTATAATTGCTATTTCTTCTTTCAAATGTTTAATACTTGTAAAAGTATTCATTTGACATTGTGGGTTTACCTATAATGCGAAGAGATGGCGCTGCCCTGCAGCTTAAGAATAGCTAGAGGGAATTTCGACGCGGTCCGTGAGGGCCGCGGTAGCATAATTGGTCAGTGCATTCGCCCGGATTGCGAAGGGTGCGGGTTCGAGTCCCGTCTGCTGCCTGGTCCGCGTGGAATTTTTTCTAGTTATATTTTCTTTAGATTTAAACATCAAGCAGTTACATGCTTTAAAAATAATAAAAATTATAACTATAATTGCTATTTCTTCTTTCAAATGTTTAATACTTGTAAAAGTATTCATTTGACATTGTGGGTTTACCTATAATGCGAAGAGATGGCGCTGCCCTGCAGCTTAAGAATAGCTAGAGGGAATTTCGACGCGGTCCGTGAGGGCCGCGGTAGCATAATTGGTCAGTGCATTCGCCCGGATTGCGAAGGGTGCGGGTTCGAGTCCCGTCTGCTGCCTGGTCCGCGTGGAATTTTTTCTAGTTATATTTTCTTTAGATTTAAACATCAAGCAGTTACATGCTTTAAAAATAATAAAAATTATAAATATATTAGGGTATTTTATCATTTAAAAAATCACTAATTGTATAGTACATTTTGTTGATTAAAAATGTAAATAATTCAGTCCTAAATTTGGTTAAATTCAATTTTTTTATATTTGAGGGTAACTTATTAAATATACGAATGGACATACAATATGCATTTTTGGAAAATATCATTAGTCTTTGGATTGGAACACATAAGTCGTTCCCTTTCCTACCTCTATATTCAACATCTTTTTTTTGCTTATATAAGTTGAAATACTTTTTAACAAACACTGCCATTTCAAAAATATATAAACATGGAACTGGCAGTATTCCAAGCAATTTCAATAAGGGCTTACATGAGTCCAAATAACCTGCACCACAAAGTGACCGTACACATTTTTTTTGAATTTTAAAGGCTTTAATTGCATCTACTGAATTTCCCCACAGTATTATACCATAACGCAACACAGATGAAACATAACCATGGTAAGCTATTAGTGCCGATTGTTGCGATGCTATCTCTCTTATCCTATTCAGAGCATATATAAATCTATCAAGCTTATTTGTTACAGTGTCAATATGAGCTTTCCAGTTACAGAATTTGTCTAAGGTTATTCCTAAAAATTTTGTGTCATTTACTTCTTCTATAGGTTGGTTATTCACACTTATATTAATTTTATCATTTTTGCTATTTATTGTTTTAAAATGAATAAATTTTGTTTTATTTACATTTATAATAAGGTTATTATTTTTCAACCACTGTGCTATTTTCTGTAATTCTGTATTTGCTTTATGTTCTATTTTTCCGTCTTTATCACTTATAATTAGGGTAATATCATCGGCGAATAAAATACATTTTTGGTCGGTAACATTTGGCAAGTCGTTAATATAAAGCAGGAAAAGTAGAGGTCCCAGAACGCTCCCTTGTGGCACACCGCATAGATTTTGTCTATATTTTGATGTAACAGATTTCCTATCTTTACCTTTTATGTTAGATATTTCTACACATTGTAAACGACTTTCAAGGTAGCTTTTCAACCAGTCCAAAGCATTACCTCTTATACCATATCTTTCTAATTTATTCAAGAGGAGTCTATGCGATACGAAATCGAATGCTTTGCTCATGTCAAGATATATTGCAAGAGTATTCATTCTCGATTCAAGGCTCTGTGTAATACCTTTAACAAGGTTGAAGCATGCAAGAGTTGTACTACTGTTTTTTCGAAATCCATATTGTTCATCCTTAAGAATCTTATTAAATGTAATAAATGTGTAGATTTTATCATACATGACCTTTTCAAAAATTTTTGATAGTACTGGAATTAGGGTATATAGTTACACATTTCATTGTCAGAACCTTTTTGACGTGACAACGTCTTAAATTAGGTTGCGGCTGGGAGTCACTTATGAAAAAGTGTAACGCTCGGTAACGTTACGATGAGTTTAAGTTTACATGTACAATGTTTTAGTAAACAAAATATATTTCTATAGTTAAAATTTGTGCAATTCTTATTTTCATTCAATTCCTTGTTCCTATTGTGCAATTTAATTATATTCATATCAATAAATATTCTACCGAGAAAAAGACGTTGTCACGTAAAATCTTCGCCCGTAAAACCGACTTTACAGGCAACCATTTTTTATATAGTGGTTTAATTAACGATCGTTTCAGACATTTAGGAAAATGACCCTGAACAAAGGACGCATTAATTATATGAGCAAGTGGCTTAACAATAAATTTTGCACTTTTTTTATTATATTCGTATTTATTTCATCGTAACCAGTAGAATAGGTATTATTTAAATTCATAATTATCTTATAAATATCGTTTTCATTAATGGGTGTCAAATATAAACTATTCGGGTGATAAGGTATATCACGAACAGCGTTAGATAAGTCAGTATTTTGGTCAAAATTATTTTTGTTAGTTTCATTTATAAAATATTCATTAAAATTTTCACTTATTTTCATTGGATCATTAATAAATAAATTGTCACTTAATTTAATTTCATCAATACCATTCCTAATGTCCTTCCTATTTATATTATATTTTATTACCTCCCAAGCTGATTTACAAGTATTTTTTGCTTGAGAAATGTATTTAGTATTAGTATTTCGTTGTGCTTGATATATACACTTCTTCAGTATTTTTGTATAGTTTATATAATCACTTTTATTTCTTTTTTTATTTGATGAGTTAAGTCTGTATTGAAGTGAAGGTAAAGACGTCTCTTGTTAACACAGCATTTCTTTATGCCTTTAGTCAACCAAGTGTTTTTAATAGGTTTGTTAACTTTTTTTATCCTAATTAATGGAAAACATAGGTAATAAAATAATTTGAACAACTCATAAAACTTACTAAATGCTCTTTCAGTGTCGTCCTCTTGTAAAACTTCATTGAAGGACAATGCTGAAACGCAATCCATAAATTTTTTTATATTATTTGGGTTCATATCCCGCCTCTTTTCAAACCATACCTTCGGTTTTATTTTGTATTTTGAAGCAGTCTGGAGTTCAAACGTAATAGTCTGGCATGTCTCGTGATCCGATAAACACATATAATGTACTTTTGGATCAACCTCGGATTTTATATTGCTAACTATGAGATCTAAACAAGCTTTTTTACGAGTAGGTTGCGTGATATGGTTAACCATATTGTGGTTGCTTAAGATACTTGTCAGTTCCTGAGAATTTTTGTTTGACTGAATCATATCGATGTTCCAATCACCACATAATACTATATTTTTATTGCGTTTTCGTGAAAGTCTACTTAACAAAGAATCTAAATTTTGTAAAAATATGTCAATTTTAGATGATGGTGTTCTATATATACAAACTATAATTAAGTTGAATTGCAGTATTTCTACAGCACAGCATTCAAATGCAAATGGTATAGATTCTTTTATATCATAAGTCATGAAGTCCAACGTATTTCTCAACAATATGCAAGTGCCACCTCTTCGCTCTGTTCTACAAAACGTTGAGGCAACATTATAACCATTTAGATGTAAATTACTTTGAGAGCCTTTTTTTATAAATGTTTCAGTTAAACATATTATATCAATATTTCCTAGTTCATTCAATGCTTGTTGAAATAGATCACATTTACTGAGAATACTCGCTATGTTTTGATGAACCAGGGTTAATCGTTTTCTTAATCCGAAAAAACCTACTATCTGTATTCATCACATTTGATTTATCAAGAACTAAATTAGGATCACAACGTTTAAAATAAAATGGGATGGTTTTTTGGGTTAAAGTTTGTTTAGAGCTGTATTTTTTTACATAATTCAGTTGTTTACTATTTAGCAAAATATGTTTGATTTGTTTTGGTGCAAGGTATTTTTTAAAGTAAGTAATAAAGTCCATTTCTAAGCTAATCTTTAAACATAATTCATTTAAATATTGGTCTTTGTTTGTCAAAAAGTATTGAGAATGGAATTCTATGAAATTACAATGAGGGTAGGTTTTAGTCAACAACTTTATATTATAATTTAATAAATCTAAATTTAAGTTTAAAAAAATTCCTGATGCTGTTCTTGAGTTACCCATAAATGAGTTCAAATGTCACATTAAAAGTTGTTTAGTTAAGAAAGGCTATTATACTAAAAAAGAATACTTGAATGACAAAACTGCATGGCTGTAACTGCAAAATTGTTTTGTATTTGTTTGCAGTGTCGTACAGATAAATTACCTTAACTCTAAGTAACCATTTTGCAGATTGGTTTTAGTGGTTTTGGGTAGTCATGCTCTCTTAAAAATCTCTTCGGCGGTGTCGTGTGAGGCGGGTCGTTGCGTTCCCTAAAATATGGTTGAGCGAAGCGGTGGCTGGTTCATGCGTCATACTCGTGAACGGGTGCTGCCAGCGGAGATGAGTCTGCTCTATACTACTTTATTATTGTAATGATAATTATTATTCATTTTTGATTGTATTTTACATTACACAACTTGTATTTATACTGTGTGACACAGCAATCAAAATGTAAGTGAACATATATTATTTCTCTGATAAAGATTTAATGGCGGTGTGGATTCTGGTATGTTTTTCTAGACCTGAACTTGGTTTTGCAGTGGTGTATCCTTGTCATTCTCTATACAGACTGAAAGGGGGGGACTGATGTTTGATTGGTTTTGGGTTGGGAGAGTATTGCCAGGGTCGACAACAGTGTTTAGGTAATCACATGCATGTGTCCTGCCGTTGTGTTTATAGTTTGTTATAATAATGTACACTGGTACCTATATGTATTTTTTTTTCTATTTTAGTAACATAGTATCCATGTGTGGTTATGAGTAGTCATGCTCTCTTAAAAATCTCTTCGGTGGTGTCGTGTGAGGCGGGTCGTTGCGTTCCCTAAAAAATGGTTGAGCGAAGCGATGGCTGGTTCATGCGTCATGCTCGTGAACGGGTGCTGCCAGCGGAGATGAGTCTGCTCTTAATTCACTGGGTACTACTATTAATCGTTGTTCTAAACTTTAATCGTTCATTATTATTATTTTCTTTTTGCCTAAGCGGTAGGACACGTCATTCCTAAACTTTGTTAAACCATTTTTTTTACATATTTTAATTTTTTATTTTATAGTCATAATTTTTATATTATTTGCATTTTTTTTTTGTTTGTAATGAAAAGTGACTTTATGAGTTACCTCATATTGAAGTCATTTTTCAATTTGACGACTCTGTATATAATACAGGGAGAAAAAAACAGCCCTTGCTGAGTTTCTTGCCGGTTCTTCTCAGTACAAGGTCTCCCGCCGTAGATTTGCGAACCGATGGCGTAGCTTTTCGACATTCACAAGTGCTTGTAACAGCCTAGACTGAATAAACGATATTGAATTTTGAATTTTTTTTTTTTGAAGTAAGAATTGTATTGCACATTCATTATGAAAACCTTAAAATGTCTTAATTTGTACAGTGCAGTCCCTAACTCTGAAAACAATAAGTAGGGGTTTTTGTCATTCATACCTAATGCTAAAATAACTATATCATCTTTATTCACTTATTTTCTAAATCATTACAACTAGTCAAAAATTGAGAACATGAAGCTCCCGTTTTCACAATGGTCGTAAAGCAATACGAGTCGCTTATTAAATGTTTCCTATTAACGTGAATTTTTTCTGATAAATTTTGTATTTGTTCATCTCCCAATATTACTACTTTAGATTTTAAAGCGTTACATTGAAGACCAGTAGCTCCATCTTTTGAGTTATCAGGGAGAACATCTTGCGATCTTGTTGATTCAGTCGTGCATCGTGTGTTTTTGTTGTGGTCTAACAAAGTGGTAAAAATATTTTTCGATGGCGGTAAAGTATCTATGCACTGTGAAGATGTGTAATTCTTATTTTTTCTTTGTAACAAATCGTGTGAATTTTCCACATTACTGTGTTTATTGTGATATCTCTGCGGCGTATTAAACAACACAGATTTATACATATTCAGAGGAGATACTCTGGTTGTTAATTGTGTATTTATGTTAGTTATTTTATGTCTAAGTGGCGTCATGGTGTTTATTTTTTTGCCTATATCACAGGTAAGCTTTTTCAATGTGTCAATTTGCTTTTTTTGTCTTTCATTAGTATTTTTAGACAAGTATTTTCTGCATTCAAGTTTTCTATTTCTTGTTCTGCCTGTTCGAGTTTAATTTTGAGGTTATCGATTTCCTGTAAATATTCCTGGCTATTATAACTTGTGTTCTGTTGTATTTCACTGTATGTGCTTAGCATTGTAGAATCCAGAACTGATGAATTTAATGCATCTTGTGTGAGTATAGACAAATCTAAGTCTGATTTTGCTCTGGGCAGTTTATGGCGCAGTGTGATATTTTCCATATTTTATCTTTTTAACTATAAGCCCAATAAATGCAACAGTAACTGTTTTTTTTCAAGTATTTAAAATACACAAATAATAATAATAGAACAGCTGTTCTAGGTACTCACTGGTCAGCTGATGTTTGAACTGGGTAACGGTTGAGTAATTCAGTACATATCTTAAATATTCGTTATTTAGCCCTTTTGATTTAATAAATATGCGTATTTATTCTTTATTAAGATATTATTTCAATGTTTTGATGATTATTTAACACATTTATAATGATATTCACTGGTAAAAGATCACTCTCAATATTTCCTTACTTTCGCAGTTATATTTTGGATAGATTTTATTACAAACACTCACAGACGTGCTATGTATTATAACAAATTATTTTTAATAATTTTAACTCTCAAACTGTAAAGATAACTATTTTTAAGATTTTAAGCTACACGATAAAGGTCAGAACGTATGAGCGGTGGCGCCCTCTATGTGGGCGACAGCACTGAAACTTTTTACATGGGCAGCAGTGACCACTTATTATGAGGTAGATCGCTAGCTCTTTTGCCTACACATAAAAAAAGTTGATTTGTGACATTTTAGCTGTGTTTTTATTGATCTGTCCGGGTTCTGGGCCCCAAAATCCGGGGTTATCACGCCTCTTATCCTGGTTACTACATTTTAGAGATGGCAGCCCTAATTTAGGTTACCAAACATTCATAGCCAAAGCTCAATAAATGAAAATAAATTATCAACCAATATTAATTAACAATATTTGTCATTGTTTATTTACAAATGTTTGGTTTTTATTCCATAATTAGCTGAGTGCTTAAAAAGGGTTCCAAGTTTTTTTTGCAAACCGTACTTTTAAGCGACATTTGACAGATGCATGTTATTGGCTTTCCTATTCTTATTCGAATCGCATTATATGTAGGGTTACAAAAACTATTTATTACTTATGAACGATATTCGTTTCTTAGGCTTTCACGCAAACCACTCATTAAATACACCTCAATCATCATCAGCCTATTAATGTCCCCACTGCTGGGGCACAGGCCTTACCTATGCATGGAATAGGGAGATTGGGCCATGACCCCCCACGCGGGCCCAGTGCGGGTTGGTGGGTGCTAACGACAGCAGATGCAGCCGGGACCAACGGCTTAACGTGCCTTCCGAAGCACGGAGAAGCTCGAGATAGTAAATTTTCGGTCACCCATCCAATGACAGACCACTGCGAAAGTTGCGATCGCGGCGACCACTTGCGCCATCGAGCTCCTCGCCACACCTCAAGCCGAGTGTTATTTAATGAACGTAATTTTTTTGTACAAGTAGAACTTTCAGTAATAGATATATCGGAGTAACTAAAGAATTTCAATCGATAACTGAGTCAAATAAGTTGATTTTACCATTAAATTTCTTTAGTTATAAAGACCTAGCAGTTAAATGCTTAAAAAATAAAAATATCACTCATAATTGTTATTTCTTCTTTCAAATGTTTTAAAACTTGTAAAGGTATTCATTTGACATTGTGGGTTACCAACAATGCGAAAAGATGGCGCTGCATTGCAAACTAAGAAATTCTAGAGAAAATTCGACACGGCCATCAGGGCCACGGCAGCATAATGGTCAATGCATTCGCCCAGATAGCCAACGGTGCGGGTTCGAGTGGTTTTTTCTTGTAATTTTTTTCTTTAGATTTAACATCTAGCTAGCAGTTAAATGCTTAAAAAATAAGATTTGGAATCGACTATTTATAGTCAGGGTAAAATTCGATTGAATTTGATTGATTTTAATATTTTGAAAAATAAACTTGTTCAAACACGATACAGTTCATATATTTTCAATATATATGAGTATCAACAGAACACTGTTTACTTAAATACAACCAGGTTTAACATTCAAATAACTTCAGAAAATAATTAAAAATGTAAGGAAATTTATTTATTTATCATAAACTTCTTTACTAGTTCACATTATTTTTTGAATAGAATACAAATATTTTATTGCTCTCACAGTAATACATAGTTCAATACATAGTACAATGCTGTTATGTATTGTTACTATATATCTATATCCTAAATAATGTAATGGAAGGTGACTTCAGAAGTATCTCTGAAGTCATTTTTCAACTTGACGACTCTGTATATAATACAGTAACAATACAGGGAGAAAAAAGCAGCCCTTGCTGAGTTTCTTGCCGGTTCTTCTCAGCACAAGGTCTCCCGCCGTAGTTTTGCGAATCGATGGCGTAGCTTCTTGACCTTCACAAGTGCTTGTAACAGCCTAGACTGAATAAATGACTTTTCATTTCATTTCATTTCAATGCGATATGACAGCGTGAAGAGCAAATGGATGTGGCTCAGCATAAACTGAATTGTTACAGAATGTCTCGGGCAGCGCCGGTTTTCAGCCACACCCACTTCTTCTTAGATGAAAGCGAGAAATGTAAAAGAAATCCAACAAAACTTTTAGATACAGACATCACACGGTTCCCGCGATAAATAAAACTGCAATATTGTTATATCATTTAAAGAAGAAATGGTCGTAATAAAATTGTTACATACAAACAACGTTGTCCATAATTGCCACGCTTTAGATTCCATTGAAATGGTTCGCACCAAAGCTCTTGACTGCACCGTACCTACCTATCCGAAGATCTCACGTACCTGCAATAAAAGAGAACATCAAATTAGATAAAAGGTTTAAGAAGAGTTAGTACTTTTTAAGCACATCGAAGTTACAGAAGCTGCTGAAAAGCAGTGTTGTGCCACATGTTATGTAAACACAATATAACAACTAGAATACAATGAAGTAGAACAACTTCTAAATATATAACATTGACAGAAAAAAGCGATAAAACAAATGCACATACGCTACACAACACGAACGCAGGTACATATACATACACACTAACACACACACACACTCACACACACACACACACACACACACACAAACACAACACACACACAACACACACACAACACACACACACACACCGGTTAATGCTATACCTAGGTACTTTTTTTTTTTAAGATTATTTTTGTATAATTTTTATTTAGTAGTTTTAAATTATTGTAGCTAGTATTGTAGTAACAATAGTGGGGAGAGCACTGTCTTCTGGTCCTCAGGGTAACCTTTTCCAGAGGACATGTCCTCATTATCATGTACTAAAATGTAAAGTGGTTCCAATAAATTATTATTATTATTATTATTAATATACTGTAAATTAATTTATGGAAAATCTGTAATTAGCCTTACTGTTGGTTTACACTATACTTAAATACTTTTGTAAACGCCGTTGATTTTCAAATAAATAAATAAATATAATACAATAAGTTCCTTTTGTAATTTGTGCCGAATAAACGTTTTAATTGTTATTATTATTACATAGTAACAAATTAACATCTACGTTTTTCAATAAGTAAGAAATTTCCGTTAAGACTGATTCTTGAATTCCCTTTCCAGAAACCGATAGTCGTTATCAGGCCAAAATTATTGTAAAATTGAATAAAGATTTTTAGAAGAAGAATTTTAACATTGTTGTCATAGATTAAATGTTGATAATTGTTGTGATTATGGTGTCGATTCTGGAATGAATCTCTAGAAATAACTTAAATTTGACAATAGTGTATCCTTGTCAGTCTCTATACAGAATGAAAAGGAGACTGATATTAGGTTTGGATTTGAGATTGGAGAATCGTGCAGCCAGTAATGTATATAGCGCACCTTACAGGCCCTGCCAGAATACCAGCGCTGTTGTCACTCGCATAGTAACAGCATCATGCTGAGGCAGGGTCCTGATTAACCATTAATTTACTTTTCATCCCACCACCTCGGAAAGTGTAATTTTGCGCTTCGAAATCTGGCTGGAAAATTCTATTTTATTCGCTTGAGCGGCAAAGTAGATTTGAATTTAGAACATCACATATAATGAGTACTCAATATAATTGTAAATTCAAAACGTCATTAAACCTATTTAATGTAACCTCTATGGTGCCAAATTTATGATTAGAACTTTTTAAATTGTGAAAAAATTTAAATTTGGAACCTTCTTGGTTTCTTTGTTTTATTTGCGTGCTTCGCGCCATTCTAGTTTTTCACGTTTTATTGCTTAAATATTTTGTCATTATAAATTGTTTTCTTTTTCATTTTGTCATTTCCTCGCTGAGGTGGGATGAAAAGTTACGTATTGCACTCGAGTGGAAAGATTTTTCACCTTGTGCTCGTTTGTTTCCCTCGCTGACGCTCAGGATTCAACTTTAGAATCCTTCGCTTGCTCGGTCATCCAAATCGAGCACGCGGTTAAAAAGGAACTTTCCACTCTTGTATAATAAATAACTATTTTCATCCCACCACCTCGGAAAGTGTAATTTTGCGCTTCGAAATCTGGCTGGAAAATTCTATTTTATTCGCTTGAGCGGCAAAGTAGATTTGAATTTAGAACATCACATATAATGAGTACTCAATATAATTGTAAATTCAAAACGTCATTAAACCTATTTAATGTAACCTCTATGGTGCCAAATTTATGATTAGAACTTTTTAAATTGTGAAAAAATTTAAATTTGGAACCTTCTTGGTTTCTTTGTTTTATTTGCGTGCTTCGCGCCATTCTAGTTTTTCACGTTTTATTGCTTAATATAATTAACATAACCTAAAAACTGTACAAAAAAATCAACTCAAATGAGTGACATTAGCGACGATGAAGTTTATCTAACGCCAACTGAGTTAACTGAAACAGTTAATAATGCGCAAATGAGCCTTCTCCCTCAGCAATCACGAGAGAAGTATTTGAAACAGTACGATATATTTAACATGTGGCGACTAGCTAAAGGAGCAAAAACTTTCTCCGAAAACGTTTTGCTGGCATATTTTATAGAATTATCTGAGACCAAGAAAGCAAGCACGCTATGGAGTACGTATTCAATGCTAAAATTAACAATTAAGATGAAGAAAGACGTTCATATCGACACCTATCATAAATTAGTGGCATTTTTAAAAAGAGCCTCATCTGGTTATAAACCAAAAAAATCGAAGGTTTTCACAGCATCTGAAATTGCAAAGTTTATTAATGAAGCACCTGATTCCGTATATTTAGCGGCAAAAGTAAGTCAATACGTGTAATTTTTTGTTGTTGATAAAATTGTACATAGTACTTACAATATTTTTAATTTGATTAATTTATTTACGATTATAAATACTTCTTTTGTTACAGGTTGTTCTTATTATTGGTATAACCGGAGCATGTCGAACAAATGAACTTACACTACTTAATGTCAATAACGTATCAAAATATTCTCATAATTCTGATGAATTGCTATTAATTAATGTACTAAATACCAAGACAAAAAAAGACCGCAACTTCGTTATTCGCAAGGAATATGTAAACATTGTTCAGAAATATCAAGCTTTACGTCCTTCTAACACCCCAATTGAACGATTTTTTCTACAATATCGCAACGGAAAGTGTATCCGACAACCTATGGGTCAGAATAAAATTGGCAGTATTCCACGAGAAATAGCAACTTTTCTCGGACTTTTAGAACCCCCGTTATACACCGGTCACTGTTTTAGAAGAACCTCAGCCACACTTTTGGCCGAATCAGGGGCTGATCTTCTATCGCTTAAGCGCCATGGAGGCTGGAAGTCTAATTCGGTTGTAGAGGGATACATAGAGGATTCAATCCAAAGTAAATCAAAAATTTGTAATAGTATCGTGGAGGCCATAACGCTGAAAGAACCTCTGTCAGATTCTTGGTCTCGCCCTTCTACATCTAAAATGAGCCCCCATAAGATTGGAAACAATAGCCCTCTCTCGCCAACATTTACGCCAATAGAATCCAATGAATCGGCACAACTATTTAAAATTACTGATACGAGTAGTTTACCACAAAACAGCGCACAATTCACAAACACCAACATAACATTACCTAACAAAAATATTAAACTTAACATAAGTAACTGTAGCAACGTTACATTTAATATTTCTTAATTATTTTCTACTTCTTATTATTTTCTTCAATTTATAGATTATCTTAATGTGTTTTAATTGAAATAAAAATATTTTGTCATTATAAATTGTTTTCTTTTTCATTTTGTCATTTCCTCGCTGAGGTGGGATGAAAAGTTACGTATTGCACTCGAGTGGAAAGATTTTTCACCTTGTGCTCGTTTGTTTCCCTCGCTGACGCTCAGGATTCTAATTTAGAATCACTCGCTGCGCTCGTGATTCAACTTTAGAATCCTTCGCTTGCTCGGTCATCCAAATCGAGCACGCGGTTAAAAAGGAACTTTCCACTCTTGTATAATAAATAACTATTATAGTTTCATAGCTTTAAGTTAGTTTTTAATTTTGTTGAAGTTATACTTCTTTAGGCGCGTTATGAAAAAATGATGAGAGTGAAATTTTAAGATGCGCGCGCATCACTGTTACTTTTGTGTTTACCGCACATTAAGAAAATCTACCAACAAAATAGAAATAGAATCTCTATTTAGTGGATGCTAACAACTGCCTTGTGAAGGCCTATTAAAAGTATTTATTAATCTTGAACAACGAAACCAAAGCGCGATTCAGGAGACTACAGCGCCATCTCTTGACCATTGGTGTAGTAGAACCAAAAACCACATCTTTATTTTTTGTAATAAAGTAACAGTTATAGGTATTCATATTTATAATATTTATCCACATGTTTCTAGTTTGTATATTCGGAATACGTGTTTGAGTTTCATACAAGTGCAAATCACATATGTTCTAATAAATTATATTCAGTAGCGATTTTAATTGAATATTTTGATTATTTATTTATTTTTTCAAATTAAAACTGAACTTTATTGACTGTGTCCTTTTCCAGACTTTTTATTAATTTATTGTAATTAATTATTTGCATTCAATTAAAAACTAATTTTAAATGATGCCAAAGAAGGATAACTTCTCACGCGCCTACATAAGTACACACACCCATTTTTTTTTATGTTAATGTTTATGTGTTCTTTCTCTCTCTCTCTCTCTCTCTTTATTTGTTTTTATTGAAGGACGTATTGAGACATAATAAATTATATTAGGAACGCTTTTGCAAATCTTTAGAACTAAAGTTTCACCGTTTTACGTATGAGGATAGATAGATAGATAGATATATAGATAAATTCTTTATTGCTCACACACAAAAGAATACAAAAATAAGGAAACAATAACATAATGTGGGCAAAGGCGGCCTTATCGCTTTAAGCGATCTCTTCCAGACAACCTTTGCGGTAAAGGATAACTAAACGAAGAGGAAGTTGCAGTATGCCAGCAAGACTCCCTTTTATTTTTATATTTCATTTTGTTTGTTTCTTAGGTTTTCACTCACACCACTCATTAAACAAAAAAAATGTGTGCGTGTACTAGTGTACACACGTAAGAAGTGAAACTTCTTTATGGCCTTATTTTTTTCGAAAAATGATCTACATGCAACTTTCCAGAAATATATATATAGGCGTGCGCTAAGATTTTTCAAAAACTCACCCACTAAAGGGGTATAACTACACCTTACCTTACCTTACCTTACCTTACCTTCCTATCAATGCATTCATACCATTGAAACTTGTTTCATTTTGTTGTTACAGCGAAATTAAATATATTAATTGTGTGAAATATTAGTATACTATTTACGTTTCATATGAAGGATAAGGTGACGCTCAGTAAAGGAGCTCTCATACCCCACGACAACGGCTAACTAGAGCCGAGGTCCGAATCTCAGACACCTCTGGTTGAGCCGACCCCCTCAGGTTCCTTTAGGATCTCGCGGACCCCTAACCCAGTAACGCTGTAAAGGTCATCTCATCATCACCATCATCATCAGCCTATTAATGTCCCCACTGCTGGGGCACAACCCTTCCCTATGGATGGAATAGGGAGATTGGGCCATGACCCACCTCAGTGCGGATTGGTGAGTGCTAACGACTGCAGATGCAGCCAGGACCAACGGCTTAACGTGCCTTCCGAAGCACGGAGGAGCTCGAGATAGTAAATTTTTGGTCACCCATCCAATGAGCGACCACTGCGAAAGTTGCTTAACTTCAACAATCGCAGCCGAACGAGCTAACCACTTGCGCCATCGAGCACCTCAAAGGTCATCCTTTACGTACGGAACCCAAGAAAGATAGATATAATATGATACGTCGTTGATTATCGTAAATGGAGTTGCGCCATCATTATGTACTTGTTAAATGGATTGTCTGTGGACTTATTGTGTGCTGGCAACACAAAACAGAATTTATGCAAAATAACGCAGCAACAAAAGCGTAAGAAACTTTTGTGGGGCGGCCTTCGTACTGGCAACCATGACAGGTCTCCGATAGTCATGGTTTAATTAGCTTATTGTAATGGTGAATGATTTCATACGGTACACGCGAATTTCTATCATATTTCCAAGGGCAAACAGTTGTTTCTGCTGATTGCTGGCGCAGATTAGTCGAAGTTAATTCTATGGGAAAGTTCCGGTATTGATTAGGCTTAGAAAAAACAACTCTTTTATTTCGTAAAGGTATATTTGAAAACAAGACGCCGTCAGGTGGAATGTAAATATACTATCTCTTATCTATTAGACAAGTCCGTCCGTCCGTCCGTCTGTCGTGCTGTTTCAGCGGCCAAACCGTAAGAGATAGATAAAGAGAATATTTAAGTTATAAGTTAAGAATAGTCTGATAAGACTACAAACCGGATTTGAGTAACGTAGAACGTAGCGGTTTTCGAGAAATCACGAATTTCAAACGAAACCACACAAAATCTCCGAAGTTCTCAATTAATCAGGTTTTGGTGAACATTTGGTTCACTGGTTTGCTAGTTTTTATATAATAACTAGTGGCCCGCCCTCGCTTTGCTTCGGTGTAGAGCTGTAGTGTAGACTATAGTTTTTGTTCAAAGGTTTGTATTATACACAATGACTTTCTTCACAATAATTATAAAATTTTCATTCCAAGTAAAAAATTGGTTGCGTAGTTTAAAACCCGTTGTACCGAATGCAACATTAGTTCCGATTTAAAAAAAATATTTTTTTGTATCGGACAGTGTATTTATCGGGGAAGGCTATAGGCTATATATTACCAGGCTACGACCAGTAGCAGTGGAGCATCGATAAATAACATTCCATATATTTTTACTCGTTTCTGCAACATTTTTCATCGATTGTGAGATTCCGTTGCGTGCGCTGGGTAAACGGTTAAAGTTACACAAAAATCATGTATGAGGGAATTCTTTCCCTTTAAGGCGTTGAGCAGACGTCGGGGCGGGGCGGGCATTTTGTCCGCGAAGCAATAAAGACCGCGTCTGCCCGTCGATGTCTGCGGCTGCCCTCGCCGCGTACAGAAAGCACACGACGGGTAGAGGCGGTCAGTTCAGGACGTTCGTTCTAGTGAATAGTCCATCACTAATAAGCGCGTGGCGCGGACTGAGCTGACCGCCCCGCGCCGCCGTCTGCGTTACTGCATATAAACTGGTTTGTGTGATCCACGGCGGGCAGCCGCGGACATGCCGCGCCGCCAGTGCCCGCCGGGCACCCAAGGCGCGGTCTTTTTGCCCTCTGTGTGCGTTTGAAGTATAGGATTCACTTTGTGCTATTATTCGCAGCGAAATTGACCGGCCCGCCCCGCCCCGTCGTCTGCAAAGTGCCTAAAAGTTCTGTAAAAAAGCCTACGATAGCCCATGTAGGGTATTTTATGCTGCTGATATTTTAAGTTTGACTCACTATAAACCTTTTTCTTCGAATTAACGCGGGTGAAACCGCAGGGGACCTCCAGTTGTGACATAACTCTAATAATTAGACATATATATCGCGGACTTTTATGTAGATATTGGTATCCTCTATAAAACTTTAGTACATCACTTTGCTCTAACGTCAATGACTTCCGTAGCGTACGCGATATAAGGCTATTTTAGGTATTTTTTACACAGCTTCTCCATTCATCCTTCATTCCATCCTTATGCTATACAAGCGTTACTTTTTCTTGCGCTCCAGCAACATCTGCTGGCCTTTTTGCGAACTTTTTTGACAAGACATACAGTGTGTAACTAAAGTGATATTGCATATACATCGATGCTTTTTAGAACAACTGTCATAGTGGCGTTATAATAAAGGAGTAGTGCATAACCAAATAGCTCGGTGATCATCACTTCCATCTGTCAAAAGTAGTTAACGAATAGGGCTACTGGAATGATCTTCCCTTTCAGCTATGATATGGCAGGCTTCAAAAGGCGCGTGGAGGAAAAGCCTTCACAATCACTCAGAAATCAGAAATCAATATATCTTTATACAAATTGGCTTATCTTATTTGCCGACCTCCGTGGCCGAGTGGTTCGTACGCCGGGTTTCATGGTGTCGCCGACTCGAGAGGTCCCGGGTTCGAATCCCGGTGGGGGGCAGATGTTAGTGTGATGAACATGAGCATTTGTACTATAGTCATGGAAGTTTAATATGTATTTCTATATAAATATACTTATCTATGTAAAGTATATGTATTCTATCCGTTACCCTAGCATCCCATAACACAAGCCTTATAGTGCTTACTTTGGAGCTAGGCCAATTGGTGTGTGTTGGAAATATTTATTATTTTATTATTATTATTAATTGGATGTATAGAACAACACTTTTGAATCGTCCAAACACTTACAAACTTTTTCCCTACCACTTGTTATTGGAATACTATTAGCTGCGGAGAAAAACGAGCGAAAAAAACTCCACAACATTAAAAGTTTAATGTAACAACATTTACAAACCATTCTGTTGTTACAACATCAATACAATCACGATTTATTTAATATAGAAAACCTGTTGGAATGACTGGAACAGTTCAAACCCAAGCATTTTTGTCTGTAATATAATCAGACACTTTGTAATAAGCTTTTTTAATAAGTGCTTTTTTATACTATCTTTGAATTTATTGCTATTGTTATGATTTTAATTATTTTTTAAGCATTTAACTGCTAGATGTTTAAATCTAAAGAAAAGTTTACTAGAAAAAAAAGACACAAAAAACAGACAAGACATTGTGGGTTACCTACAATGCGAAGAGATGGCGCTGCCTTGCAGTTTAAGGCTAGGAAAATTTCGACGCGACTAATAGGGCCGTGGTAGCATAATGGTCAGTGCATTCGCCCGGATAGCGAAGGATGCGGGTTCGAGTCCCGTCCGCTGCCTGGTCCGCGTGGATTTTTTTCTAGTAAACTTTTCTTTATTGCTATTGCTTACTAGTGTTATATATAGGAATACAGATACACACACATCCAGATCCGCACTAACAAAGAAAACTTAGTTTTCACATATTGTCCTTACACCTAGCAAGAGACGTCGCGGCGTCACTACAGTTTAAATATAGTAATTAGTTCACTACCAAAAACTACATAATGATACGTCTTGTTGGAGGAAGGCTCAGAGTTTGTACAGACGGCACCGTTCACACAATTAAATTTGACTAATCAATATTGCCATTGACTTTTCGATGCCAAAAAACTTCAGGTGTCTGCAGTACTATTGTTCTCATGAAAGGTTACGCATGCTTGTTAAATTTATATTTAAACTCGCGGCCCGCCCTCGCTTCGCTTCGGTGTTGAGCTGAAGTGTAGACTACAGTTTTTGTTCTCAGGCTTGTATTATACACAATGACATTCATCTATGATTCTTCTTATACCTGCATGCAAAGTCTCAGCCCGATCGGTTTAAAATTGGCAAAGTTTCATACAAACTTTCATTTCCTATTTTATCCCTTTGGGGGTAGAATTGATCAAAATCCTTTCTTAGCGGATGCTTACGTCATAACATCTACCTGCCTGCCAAATTTCAGCCCGATCCGTCCAGTGGTTTGGGCTGTGCGTTGATAGATCACTATGTCAGTCAGTCACCTTTGAGTTTTATATATATAGATATACGGTCATACAACAATGTCAAATTTGACCAAACATTATTGCATTTTAAAATGGCACAATTAGTCCCCGCCCCAACTTCGTAACTTCGGCGTACTTTTTTCGATTTTTGCCCACATTTGGTAAATCAAATCAAGATAAAGACCACTAACGAATGTGTGTCTTGTAGACAATAACATTTATTTTATATTAATTAAGGTTACCTACATTATTAATGCCGGAAAATACAACTCAACATGCAATTTAAAACAGAAAATCGTATTCTAACAAAAACAGGAGATTCATGTAGAAAAACAGTAGAACAGGAGAAATTTCAGAAAAACAGGAGATCTCCTGTAAAATCTGGAGACCTGGCAACATTGCTTTGGCATCAGTCGCCAATAATTACTCGCATAGTCGCATTAAATACTCTCTTTCACTCTCAAAGTAATAACATCTCGCTCAAAATAAGTAATCACTCAATATTTTTCTATATTTTTACATCAATTTCTTTAAAACTGTACTTACGAATGAAATGACATGTTTTTCTTGTTTCGACTGAATGAAAGCCTGACCTGACTTTCGTATTGTCAAACTAGAAGGGTGTATGACGTATCTTTCATTTTAAAACATCATAGATCGTGTGTTTTCATCGCGATGGTTTAGGTGTTAGATTTTCTCAAAGATCTAAGCGTGTAAAGAATTGAGTATTTGATATTCATTTCAGCTTGATGGACATACGGACAGCAAAGTGATCATATCTTAAAGGGATCCCCTGTTTTTTGAAGTTATACTTCTTTAGGCGCGTTATGAAAAAATGATGAGAGTGAAATTTTAAGATGCGCGCGCATCACTGTAACACAAAAAATTAACAGCATTTTACTTTTGTGTTTACCGCACATTAAGAAAATCTACCAACAAAATAGAAATAGAATCTCTATTTTGTGGGTGCTAACGACTGCATTGTGAAGGCCTATCAAAAGTATTTATTAATCTGGAACAACGGAACCAAAGCGCGATTCAGGAGACAACAGCGCCATCTCTTGACCATTGGTGTAGTAGAACCAAAAACCACTTCTTTATTTTTTGTAATAAAGTAACAAAAAGTATTTATTAATCTGGAACAACGGAACCAAAGCGCGATTCAGGAGACTACAGCGCCATCTCTTGACCATTGGTGTAGTAGAACCAAAAACCACATCTTTATTTTTTGTAATAAAGTAACAGTTATAGGTATTCATATTTATAATATTTATCCACATGTTTCTAGTTTGTATATTCGGAATACGTGTTTGAGTTTCATACAAGTGCAAATCACATATGTTCTAATAAATTATATTCAGTAGCGATTTTAATTGAATATTTTGATTATTTATTTATTTTTTCAAATTAAAACTGAACTTTATTGACTATGTCCTTTTCCAGACTTTTTATTAATTTGTTGTAATTAATTATTTGCATGCAATTAAAAACTAATTTTAAACGATGCCAAAGAAGGATAACTTCTCACGCGCCTACATAAGTACACGCACCCATTTTTTTTTGAGGTACTACGGTACCCTACTATTTAGTGCCGCCTGGGTCCAAAAATTAGACCAATTCTTTATTTACCAACAAGAACTATGTACAACTTCCACCAAAGATGGTAAATCAAATTTAAAAGTAAATCATGTTGAAGCCTCATTCATATTTCTGTTTGACTTTCATCAATTGACAAAGATGGAATAATGTGTTCATCATCATCAATCTATTAATGTCCCCACTGCTGGGTCACAGACCTTCGCTAAGGATCGAATAGGATTGACGGGTGCTAGCGACTACAGATGCAGCCGGGACCAAACCCTTAATTTGCCTACCGAAGCATGGAAGACCTCGCAAGTTTTTGGTCACCCATCCAACAACCGACCATTGTGAAAAAAAGCCTCATTCTTTCTCTATTTGATTTTCAACGGTTGATAAAGATGGAATAATGTGTTAAACAGGACTAAACCTTAATTTGAATTAAAAATTTTGGTGCATGAAGGCAGGAAGACTGTGAATACAAATAAGGGCAGATTGCGTGTTTTAACAAGTTTCATCTACTACTAGGGTTGCCCCCTTTTTTGTCCAAATAAAGTACATTGGATATTAAAGGTAGAAAAAAAATGTACATTGTGTCCAAAATAAAGTACTTCTTATTCCTTTTTATTAGTAAGCTTAAAAATATATTTTACGTTGCTACTAGCAACTTTTAATAAATAATTTGTGGCTACTAAAAATCTGTAATTCTTTTCCGCTATAGGAAGGGTCCTATTACAAAGCCATACATACAGCCACGAAAATGTTGCAGGAATTAGCTAAGGGCGACATATTCATACTATCTATCCGTTTTACGCAAAAATTCTTCCTATCAACCTATTTTTGTATATTTTATGTAAAATTAATCCGTGATTAATCAAATGACATTTAATAAAGTATTTTCACGTACTTTACTGTTGGCATCTCTTATCTATTAGACAAGTCCGTCCGTCCGTCTGTCTGTGGTGCTGTTTCAGCGGCCAAACCGTAAGAGATAGATAAAGAGAATATTTAAGTTATAAGTTAAGAATAGTCTGATAAGACTACAATCCGGATTTGAGTAACGTAGCACTTCCGGTTTTCGAGAAATCACGAATTTCAAACGAAACCACACAAAATCTCCGAAGTTCTCAATTAATTAAATACATTTTTTTTTTAATTCAGGTTTTGGTGAACATTTGGTTCACTGGTTTGCTAGTAAAGTATAAAGTATAATCACCCAAAATAACGTACAATACTTTATAATAAAGTGCGGATGGCAACCCTACCTACTACGCCCGGGGCGAAATCGGCGGCATAAAATCGAGTATTCGAGTCGATTATTTTGTTCCTTTGTTTCTTTAACTCACTTAACTTGTCTCGCGTATAAGTGTAGTTGTCCGACCAATTACACTCCCCGGGTTTAAATCATTCTTATTAGTCATTTCAAATATTCCCACCTGAGTAGGTGATTGACAGCTTGCTTAAGTCAATTCGGAACTACCCTGACACACGGAAGGTATTATCAAAACTTTCGCCTGGCTCCGGCCAGAGATCGACGACAACGGCTAACTAGAATCGAGGTCCTAATCTCAGAGATGCCGACCCCCTCAGGTTCGAGTGGTCTAGAGGCTCCAGATGGAGAGGAGACTCCCCCCGTGGGGAGATGCCATCCGCCTGGAATACCTCTAGAGGCACTCGACAATTCTCGGCTTGAGATCCCTTTAGGATCTCGCCGTCCCCAAACCCGGTGACGCTGTAAAGGTCATCTGTGACCAACAGCATACACACTCGAAAAAAAAACTTGAACAATGACATTTCTAATCCATTATAATTCTAAAATCGACATATAAACAATTACATCGTCTGTGAATGGAGTGACTAGTTTGATCACGAAAAGGAGTTTCTACAAACCAATGGCTAGCCATCTCACCTGCTTGCATGTTCATTGAAATGTGCTTGCATTTCAATGAACATGTAAAAGTTTGAGTTAAGTAAACAAAACACAGCTTATAGTATTAGTTTAATCAAAACTTTGGTAGTTAAAAAGTGCCTTTAAAGTTTATCTTAACAAGATTTACTAATGCAACCGAATGCCCGGACACACAGGGTCCCTGACCTCAGCACGGTAGCTCAGAACGGAGACAGGTCATTTAGCGAAACTGAATAAAGGCGTTCCCCGTCCGATAGATGGCGCTAATTGGGAGCGCGATTCTATCTGCGCACACGCAACCCGTGTGGAGTTGCGCAGGTTGCTTTATTTAGTTGTAAGAAGGCAGATGGACGTGCCCGATACTGTTTTAAATTTATGCTCATTAATGTTTTTAACAAAGATTATATTGTGCATGTTTTCTTAGGGGCCTGTTCAAACGTAAGCACTTTTTTTTAACGACGCAGCACAACATCACATGAAACCGTATTTACAGCGACCTGTAACGGAGATCGGAGACAGTAGCTGGTTGCTACTCCTGGTCACTGGCAACCGTAGTTGCCGTGTCCAGTGGCGGCGATCAGACACAATAGGCTAGTTGACCCTTTTTGGAAAAAGGTTTTAAATGGTTAATTAATGTTCTATTAGACCGAAAAAAAATGTATTGTATTTTTTTTAAACCTAGAAAGCTACAAATCTTTAATTTTAAAATAGACTTTTCATGGACATACAAAAACGCTGTCGGCCATTTTAGTCTATAGATTATCTATGCTATGACGTGAACTGTCGTAAACAAAAACTCGTAAACACGTAGAAAATTACTTTTAACTGAGTTTATAATAAACAAAAACATGATTTCTAATAAATACCACGAAAAATAAAGTAATTATCATTACTGTATTGTACGAGAATATAAAAACACATCCTTGAAGACTCCAGGAAAGTTGTCGATTAAAGTGCCGAAAGAAATTAACCTACGCAACTTTATTACACTTATTCATATGTTGTATCAGTTTTATGTTTATTACTACATTGTAATACTAAATGCACTGTACTTACATAGATGCCTTGTCGTTTCTCTGCTCCGCAGAGCAGAAATCGAGGTTTAGTGCAATAAATTCACCAACCATCAATGCGTCATTTCTTGGCAGATTTGTGCTTTCTGCTTTCACAGAGCCGGCATCCATAATTAGTTTTGTCAAAAAAAAACTAAGTTTACTGTTTTTTCTTTCCTAAAGTTAAAAGTGTTTTATGATAAATTTAGTCAGACGAAAGAATCCACCTACAGTAACACGCGAATGACATTTAGTTGTTTACCAGAAGAGACGTCAAAATCATGGCGGATGTGGCGAACAGCGTTTTTAGTGTTTAAAAAATATAGACTAAAAAATATTTTTTAAAATTAAATTTCTACAGCAATCTTCTGCTTTTATGAAGTGAAATCGATATATTAAGGTTCCTTAGACTAAATACTTTAAGAAATAAACATTTATTTAATACAATTTGACATGAGTAAACTAGCCTATTGCCAGTTGATATTCCTGGTCAATGGCAACCAGAGTTGCTGTGTCCGGTGGCGGCAATCAGACGCAATAGCCGGCTGCTACTGATAGTCACTGGCAACCATAGTTGCCGTGTCCAGTGGCGGCGATCAGACACAATTGCCAGTTGATATTCCTGGTCAATGGCAACCAGAGTTGCTGTGTCCGGTGGCGGCAATAAGACGCAATAGCCGGCTGCTGCTGATAGTCACTGGCAACCGTAGTTGCGTGTCCAGTGGCGGCGATCAGACACAATTGCCGGCTGCTACTGCTAGTCACTGGCAACCGTAGTTACTGTGTCCGGTGGCTGCGATCAGACACAATTGTCAGTTAATATTCCTGGTCAATGGCAGCCGGAGCTGCTGTGTCCGGTGGCGGCGATCAGACACAATTGCCGGCTGCTACTCCTGGTCACTGGCAAACGATCCGTGTCCAGTGGCGGCGATCATACACAATTGCCAGTTGATATTCCTGGTCAATGGCAACCGGAGTTGCTGTGTCCAGTGGCGGCGATCGACGCAGTCAGCGGTCGCTGCCGCTGGTCACGAGTACAATTCGTAGTTTATTTACTGTCAGTTTCACGGGCATCGATGAAGGGACATTATTTATGCAGGTAATGTTAGTTATACGGTACAATTGTAAGGAAATTTGTTAATGTTGCTTGCGTCAATGATTATGTGTAAAGTTGCTTCTGCAACTGGACACAAAAAACGATTACGTCTATGCAGGGAGTGGCTGATTTCATACTGGTTCTATAGAAATCAAATCTTCATTGGTAGGTAAAAAGTGTGCTACGTTTGCACAGGTCCTTAAAATTGGAACTTTATTAGATGCATGTTTTTGTAGACTTTTTTGGCATTGTTTTTGTATGATTATTCTTATTCTGTTGCTGAGATATACTATAGCTATATTATATCATATACCTTAACTTCTGCTTGACCGCTTTCTTAATGATTTTTTTTGTTGAGTGTGTATACATGCTGTTGGTCGCAGATGACCTTTACAGCGTCACCGGGTTTGGGGATGGCGAGATCCTAAGGGGACCTCAAGCCGTGAATTGGCGAGTGCCTCTATCTAGAGGTATTCCAGGCGGATGGTATCTCCTCACGGGGGGAGTCTCCTCTCCGTCTGGAGCCTTTAGACCACTCGAGCAGGAGGGCGTCTCTGAGACTCGGACCTCGGTTCTAGTTAGCCGTTGTCGTGGGGGGCGGGGAAAAATGTTTCTTAATGTATCTCGTTTAATATAATATATGACAGCTTATGATGAATTAAAATATAGTGGTATCATAACAATACGGCATTACTACGACCCATAATAACACATAACTCCGTGCCACAGTATCTATAATAACACCATGATATAGTCTGTCATCAATCATGGATCGTCTACGGCTGTCGAAATTCAGAGCCGGGTCGACAACCATAGACAAAATGTTATTAAATTAATTCTTTATCACTTTAATGTACCTCTCGTATAACTAACGAAAATTAATTACGTTTTTTTATTTAAAGAAAATAATCAGTAAGAATGTTTCCGTTCGAATTGGAATAATCGTTATAATTGTGTCATTAGATTTATAGAAGGCTACAGCCGAACTGTAGTTAGGTATATTGTTTAAAATTTTCATGGTCAGTAACATCAAAGTGAAATATGTTAAAAAAGGTAGGGCATAGCGGATTTTCCGCCCGAATTGGAGCGTCTGGGGAAGTAACCTCCAAGATCACAGGAAAATAAGTACCTTTGATGGTGTTGTGTTTCTGTCGGTGTTAGGTGTGGGCGTTCTAAAGACGAACCGGTTTCAAGGACCGTTTTGTGTTCCGCGACGATAGAACCGTTTTACGTTTCGGATCAAAACAGTCTTCGTCGAACAACTAGTCCTCGGATTGTCTGCACGCCAATATATACTTTATAGTGAAACAAATACAGTCTATAATAGAACGCAATTATATGAGGCCGTTTCGTTCTATGATAATTAAGCTTTGATTTTACAATAATATAATCTTTATTATTAAACATTGAAAGTCGATTATCGTATAACACAACATTTATTTCGATGTTTCGTCGTCTCGTTCGCAGCAACGAAACGAACGTTCACAAGATTTCATTTAGTTCAGTTTCGTGTCGTTTCGTTGCGTCACCGGGCCGCAACCAAAACCAGTTGCGAACGAGAACCGTTTCGAGGACTAGTTTTCGTTTAAGAAAAAACGGTTGCGTTTCGTGGTCAGAAATTTTGAGAACGACTCGCCGGTACTGTCTTCATTACCTTAAAAAAGGTAACGAAGGCCAAAAAATCTTCCGTAATCCGTAACGTAGGTACTGGTAAGTACCATAAATTTGTTCAATATCAATAGTCTATGTTCTGACCAAACGAAACCATATCGCGATTAAGATTTAGCCACCGTAGTATAGTAGCGCCATCTGTTATAAGTGTTGCAAATTAAGAAAATTAAATAAACCGTTTGTTCCCCTTCAAAGTACCTTCAAAGATTTTGCTTTTTTTATGAATGTTCTCTTCCTTTTGCAATGGGTTTCATCCTGTTTTGATTTTTTTCACTTTTCCATTTTCAAAGGCCTAACAGGCGATTTTTGTTTAAGTTACAGTGCGTGGAGACGCATGCATATACTTTCCATAATAACGTATTAACTTTTGACTCCCAGGCTATGAATTTACAACAAGATCAGTGCAGGAATTTAAAAATAAGTAGATAAATAACTTATGTTTTTTGTTTTATTCAATTCAGTTCAATTTATTGCACTCATGGATGGTTACAAGTTACAATTTTTTTTTCTAGTAAACTTTTCTTTATATTTAAACATCTAGCAGTTAAATGCTTAAAAAATAAATAAAATCATAACTATAATTGCTATTTCTTCTTTCAAATGTTTAATACTTGAAAAAGTATTCATTTGACATTGTGGGTTACCTACAATGCGAAGAGATGGCGCTGCCTTGCAGCTCCCGTCCGCTGCCTGGTCCGCGTGGATTTTTTTCTAGTAAACTTTTCTTTAAGTCACAAAATGCTTATAGTACCTAACATGAACCCTGTCAGGGTATCGCAATATAGATAAAAATTACAAAAGAGAATTTAACAAATAAACAATTATCTATATGAAGAACCTAATTTTTATTAAACAACCTTTTTTTCTCTAAGCATGCATAAATGTCATCTGATTTCATTAATTTTATAACTTACTCAATTGATCTTATTTACAGTACTAGTTTAATTTTGTAATTATTATTATGGAAATTCGTTTATATAATTAAATTTGTCAATAATTAAAATTAATAAATATGTCAATAAAAATAAAATAATATGTCAATAAACATGATTATAATAATCTAGGTTTGTATTTTCAATATCGCCTCATTAATATTATTTTGTTGCAAAGTATTCATCTATGGTGTAAAAGCATTTATCTAATAAATATATATTCAATTTTATCCTAAATTGGTTAAAATGTTTTTCGTTTTTTATGTGAGCGGGTAATTTATTATAAATTTTTATACACATATAATATGGACTGCTACTAAGTTATCTCAATCGAGAAAGTGGTAAATATAATCGATTTTTGTGCCGAGTATTTATGTTATGTGTTTCGTCAACTTTTTTAAATACGTGTTAATTTTGATGTACGAATAGTGATATGTCTAGGATATATATGGATGGTAAAGTCAGGATTTTGTATTTTATAAAATATGGTCTGCAGCTTTCTGTATTGTCTATGTGGGCTATGATACATATACATTTCTTTTGCATTATAAAGAGCTATTATAAGTTAGCAGTTGTGCCGTTTCCCCATAGCATTATTCTGTACCTTAGCCATGAATACGCATATGCATAAAACGCAGATAACGCCGTATTTGTATTTGTACATTGTTTTAATTGATAAAGAGCATGTGTATATCCAGTATCCTCCACGAGGTCGCGGATTGCGTCAGGGCGGGAGTGATATAACTTTTATATAATATAAATATAATATGATATATATAATTATAAAGAAAAGTTTACTAGAAAAAAATCCACGCGGACCAGGCAGCGGACGGGACTCGAACCCGCATCCTTCACTATCCGGGCGAATGCACTGACCATTATGCTACCACGGCGCTATTAGCCGCGTCGAAATTTTTGTTAGCCTTAAGCTGCAAGGCAGCGCCATCTCTTCGCATTATAGGTAACCCACAATGTCAAATGAATACTTTTTCAAGTATTAAACATTTGAAAGATTTGCGCCTGCCTTGCAGCTTAAGGCTAGGAAAATTTCGACGCGGCTAATAGGGCCGTGGTAGCATAATGGTCAGTGCATTCGCCCGGATAGCGAAGGATGCGGGTTCGAGTCCCGTCCGCTGCCTGGTCCGCGTGGATTTTTTTCTAGTAAACTTTTCTTTATATTTAAACATCTAGCAGCTAAATGCTTTAAAAAATAAATAAAATCATAACTATATAATTATATATTATTTATATATATATATATATATATATATATATATATATATATATATATATATATATATATATATATATATCGCAAGCGTCTTTAGTCTATGGTGACCGCTTACCACCAGGCGGGCCATAATATGCTTGTTTGCTACCCCATTAACATAATAATAAAACCTTTTGAAGTGAACCTTTTTTACGCACGCTTAACTTGAGGGGTAAGCTGGCGAATGCGTTACGCGTTACGAAAAGTGTGTTCGGGCGAGGCGAACGGGAGTTGAGTGGGAGATATAAGCAAGAGAATGAGAAAGCAGTGCGCGTGCACATTTTCTTTAACTCCTTCTCTAATAGCTAGTAAATGAAATATGCATATGTACATATATGTATATATTTTACACACACATATATACATACAGATGAAGCTAAACAAGTTTCACATCAGTCGTGTGGTCATAAGCATTCTAATTTTTTTTAAATAAGACCAGTATAGCATTTACCGCATTATCTGACTTTCTTTGGTTCTAACTCCAGATTACGTTATCACCATTTATCAGCCAAAAAAAATTACCATAACATCAATTAATAAAACAACGCACACAAATTCTTTGTTTAAAATTTGTGCTAAACACTAAAAATGAATAATATAGTATTTAACTCTGTTATAATAATATAATATTAAGATATTTTAATTTTTTGTTCGATGTTTTTTTTATGCATGTAAATGTTGTGCCCAATTGTAATTGGGCACAGGCATGCCCATACTTTTTCATATCTTTTTGTACTGTATTGTTTTTTTTTGTCTGATGCCTGTTATTGTGCCATTATCTATACTTATAATAAATCTGTAGAGAGGTCAATTCTGTACATGAAATATATTTTCAAAATAACTATCAGGGGGTGATAAGTGGTCGATACTGATGCCAAAAATGTAATCAGTAAAATTTTTGTCTGTCTGTGTGTATGTTCCTTATAGAAACAAAAACTACTCGACGGATGTTAACGAAACTTGGTACAATTATTCTTCATACTCCTGGGCAGGTTATAGTATACTTTTCATCACGCTACAATCAATAGCAGCAGAGTAGTGTAGGGAAATGTTGGGAAAACGGGAGAAGTTACTCCATTTTTTAAGCTTCCGTCGCGTGTGCAGCCTTAATGATTAAAGTTACATAGAAATCATGTATGACGGAAATATTCTACATAAAATTGTCTAAAAATATCCCGCAACAGCATATGTCTATCTTTTATGGTTGACTCACAATAACACGTGTAATTATATAAATAAAGTCATTGTTTATAGCACAAGCCTGAGAACAAAAACTATAGTTTACACTACAGCTCTACACCGAAGCGAAGCGAGGGCGGGCCACTAGTAAATAAATAAATAAATAAACTCCAAAATCAAACACAGCTACAACAATTCAATTTCTCCATCGCGTTACTCAAAAGTGTAATTGTTTCAACACGGAGATCGTATCGACAGCGCCATAGTTGCCGTCATCCGGTTCAACTCATCCCAAAAAAATGCTCCCACAGTTGGGCCATAAATTCGGCTAGTGTGTTTGGCCGTAATAGCTCATAATTTCAGGGTTCGAGACCCGAGGCGCCTAAATTGTAGCCACAGGTAGAACTGGTCCAAGAATTCGACTATTGCCGTTTCATCTCACTTGTAGATTAGTAAGCCTCTATTTCGTTTTAATCTTTAAGTCAATAACTAAGAATAAATATTTAGTGCCAACTGAAAAACAGAGCATATAGGTACCTACCAATATCCTTTTAAAAAAAATAACTTCAACTGTCTATATCTTTATATATATAATTCTTCTGTGAGTGTGTATGTCACTGAACTTCTCTTAAACGACTGGACCGATTTTGATGAAATTTTTTGTGAGTGTTCAAGGGGATCTGAGAATGGTTTAGATTCACAATTTGGTCCACTGGACAATGTTTTTTTAATTATTTTTTTTTATGGCGGTACGAAGTTCGCTGGGTCAGCTAGTATATATATATAATATATAAAATTCTCGTGTCGCGGTGTTTGTGGTTAAACTCCTCCGGAACGGCTTTCCCGATTTTCATGAAATTTTGTGTGCATATTGGGTAGGTCTGAGAATCGGACAAAATCTATTTTTCATCCCCCTAAATGCTAAGAGTAATCCACCCCTAAATATTTTTTTTTCAATTTTAGATAAATTTTTTTTTATTTTTTTATGATACATCATACAAAAATACATACATCCCTAAATTTTCAACTTTCTACCACCAACCCCTATTTTTTTATGGCGGTACGAAGTTCGCTGGGTCAGCTAGTATATATATAAAAATCAATTGCTGTTCGTTAGTCTCGCTAAAACTCGAGAACGGCTGAACGGATTTATCTTATCTTGGTCTTGAAATGTTCCTGGAGGTCTAGGGAAGGTTGAAAAGGTGAGCAAATATGGAAAAATTGCGAGGAAGATAGTAAAAATACAATTTCATTTTTCCATATCAACTGTTCTATCTATATTTCTGTGAACATTTTGAGATTCGTCGGTTATCATTTCTTCCAAATTATTGTAAGCAGTACGAAGTACGCTGGGTCAGCTAGTATAACATAAATGTTAGGAGAAAAAAGTTTAATAAATTAATTGGAGTTTACTCCTTAAGAATCGATTTGCATATATAAGGGGCCCGGTATGAGAAAAATGTGAGGAGTAAAATCTACTGAACAAATGACCTCGTTATGTTTTTGTGCGCACCTTTCACTTTTAGCCATGGCAACGGATAAAAAACATTAAGTTGTCACAAATGTCAATAAAATAAATAAACTAAAAATAGATAAAATCGGAGCAAAATTAATGAAAACAAATAAATAACAGAATATAGAGAAATGCCGGTAAGTGTCCAGCACTCTGGAATAGTGATTTTCAGTACAGATGGAATTATAAATATTTACAAAATGATGACTAGTGTGTGATATTTTTGAAATTGTGCGTTTCCAGAAATACATAATAAAATATATGATGAATATCGTTGATGTTAGATGATAAAATGTGTGACATGGAACCTATGATAGTCGAAACCATGGGACGATTCCTGAGGTATCTCTGCTTGTAACCGACTTGTTCGGACTTGATTTTGTTTTGTGTCTGTTCAAAGACAATCGTTTTTAGAGTGTAAACTCCGGTCGTGCGTCGGAGCTGACACCCAATTTTTTTTTACATATCTTCATTTAGAAAATCCAAGATTAAAGACATTTTAATTTCCTTTCTCAATTTTAGACTTAGCAGTAAAGTTAAGAGCGTTAAAAATAATAAAATTCGCTAAGTATTCCCAAAAACAACTCAACTTGCAATTCTACAAATGGTTTCACTCCGAATGATATAATTTTCGTTCAAGTTTTATCGATTGCTTGCGAAAAAATCTAACTACTACTGCTATTGCTAAACATCAATAGAATTTCATAGAAAGTGGTTGGTATGTCAAAGGCATGCAACGACATAAGTAAGCTTGCTGCAAGCTATTTACCTTATAGGAACCGATGGCACTACCGCATACTATGAGTCCCACTGTTTCTTTATAAAAACCGTGATGTGATCAAAAAAAAGCCTAACAGCCTCGATTTTCTGAAATCAGAGGTCAGAATAATTATAATAATTGCAGTGAAATAGAAAATTGCAATGTTCATTAATAATGGCCGTGTGTAATGTAAGTATAATTTTTTTCACCTTGGGTTTTGTAATGACACCAAATATTTGAGATTCGCTATGGTAATACAAGAAGATTGAATTCAATAGAGCCGAAGCAGTTGCCGCTCAGCAACATACTTTAAATTAAGCTATCATTAATTTTATTAACTTTAAGCATTTTAAAATCTGGCAACTAAATGTTATAGTAGAACCCAAAATTTCTATTAGTGGACCTATATATATAAAACTCAAAGGTGACTGACTGACATAGTGATCTATCAACGCACAGCCCAAACCACTGGACGGATCGGGCTGAAATTTGGCATGCAGGTAGATGTTATGACGTAAGCATCCGCTAAGAAAGGATTTTGATCTATTCTACCCCCAAGGGGATAAAATAGGGAATGAAAGTTTGTATGAAACTTTGTCAATTTTAAACCGATCGGGCTGAGATTTTGCATGCAGGTATAAGAAGAATCATAGATGAATGTCATTGTGTATAATACAAGCCCGAGAACACAAACTGTAGGCTTTACTTCTTAATCAATACAGTTTGTAATAAACAATATTTAGTTAGTATAGTATAAGTAGTTGGTTCATCTTGTGATGTGATCTTGTGATGATCTTGTGTTGTTCACAAGATGAACCAACATATTGTTGAAACAGACGATATCTCGTAATAGCCGCTCCAATTCTAATGGGAAAACCTCACATAAATAACTTAGGCACGTAATCTAAACATCTGTGTGTGAATTGCACTCCGAGAGCATACATACTTTCTGTGTCCGTGCTTATTTATCTTTTAGGACCACCAGAGAAAGTTACATTAAATCTTATTTTTAAACATTATAGTAGTGATACAAACAGAGTGCAAAATTATATTGAAGGTGGTCACATCACCAAGCTGATACGAAAACGTTAAGATAATTTTATGTTAGCAATTTAACCATTCAAATTTTAATAAAGAAACGATGAATTGTCGCAAGTAAGACCAAACATGCGTTGATAGCGATGACTGTGACAAAAGACCACAAGCGGAAAACAAAAGAAAGATTCATCAAATATAGGTAGGTACAGATAATTAAACTTTCTGTCGAATAAAATTTTTATTTTTATTTTATTTTGATGAGAATTTTAAAATTATTCAAATGAGGTAATGAACAATGTGTGCATAGAAAAGAATATTTTCCGAAAGTAAAATAATAATGTTAATTTCATAAGCTTTTGAGTCGGCAAATGTCTAAATTACCGAACCGAAGCATTTTCTTTTACTTAGCCTGTGCTAGTAGTTCTAGCTCACGAGTGTTAATTTACCCGATTAGCACCGGATTAGCTTAAATTGGATAAATCCGCTCGGTTAAGTAATGATAATTGTACGGCGGCCATTTCCTTGACGAAGCAGTAAACGTAGCATTTCAATGCTTTTAAAGGATTTCACGCAGTAACTGACTGATTAGGTACTCTGTTCTTAAAATGAAGAAACACAAAGTCATTGGATACACAAGGAAGCTAATATCTAAATATTTGACTACACTTCAGTCTTCAGCCTCAAATCAAATCAAATCAAATCATCTTTATTGCGAATACAGGTTGCAAAGTTGTTACATAGATACATTTTAATACAGTACAGCCATATTCTGCCTTATCGGCATGCAATATAATATTTCTATAAAACATTAATTATTTCAATGTCACATTAATAAATTTTACATAGTTAATTCAAAACGTCAATAAGCGATAAATATATGATTGAAATTATTTCATGCTTCATTTTCTATATTAGTCTAAAAACTTTTGTCTTCCAAAAATTCTGTCTGTTTTGGTTACATGAGTTTCCAACTATCTCTTGTGGGGTCGTGCCTTTTTAGTATCTACCTAACTTTATATTTACCCAGTTACTTAAAATTAACATTCATAACAATTGTTCGAGAACCGAGAAAATATATCGATGTATCGATATATCGATATTTTTTGTGGATATATTTTGATTCGATACATCGATACAAAATAACCAATATCGAAATTCGTATCAAAAACGATATTTTTTTAATTAATAGCGGCATATCACGATTTAACTAAATTCGTATCTGGAAAAATCGTAACTGGATCTCAGATTAGTGATATTCAACATATCTTTGATCTGTGCTGTATTTAGTATTGTCTATGTTATCATTCGAAAATAGGGTCTATTTTTAGGGCGATAATTTTCGTTCCATTATTATTCCGCGTGTCATATTTCGTGAGGTAATGTACGATATTTTTGGGAAAATTGGTCCGATATATCGATATATCAATGTTTTTTTCGCGATATATCGAAGCCGATATTGATATTTTTTAAAAGATCGATATTTTTTTCAACTTTCGACATCCCTATTCCACCCCCGATCGGTTAATCCCTCCTATAACTATTTACGACCGCAGTGCCCGCGGCCGCCGGTCGTACTAAAACGAACGAAATTCAAACTTCCGACCACAGATGGCGTTATTTCACAATAATACCAGTTGGCTTCGCTTTTATAGGTTCGAATTAAAATTAACGCTCGCAATTGACCCTCGTATCGTCGTTAGGTTTTTATTGGTTGTTAGTGCTTCGGTTATTTCAGCGTCCGTCGGTTGTGTTATAATAATTAAGGTCTATTGTTATTGCACGTTTAATTTGTCTGTTGGAGGAGCGCCTGGGGCCCTGCGGATTATTGTTAATGTCTCAATTATGGTAAACGATCTCGTGCACTGTTATAGCTGGTTACGTGTGCACTTAGACAGCTAAAGTTAACATGCATATTACGAAACAGAACTGCCATAGTAATCATATAAATTACAAATTGGAAAATCTCTTATCTATTAGACAAGTCCGTCCGTCCGTCCGTGGTGCTGTTTCAGCGGCCAAACCGTAAGAGATAGATATAGAGAATGTTTAAGTTATAAGTTAAGAATAGTCTGATAAGACTACAAACCGGATGTGAGTAACGTAGCACTTCCGGTTTTCGAGAAATCACGTGATTTCTATTTCAAACGAAACCACACAAATCTCCGAAGTTCTCAATTAATTAAATACATTTTTTTTTTCTTTTTTCTTTTTTTGGTGAACATTTGGTTCACTGGTTTGCTAGTAATAGATAATAAATAAATATTTTCAACACACACCAATTAGCCTAGAACCAAAGTCAGCACTAAGGCTTGTGTTACGGGATAGGGTAACGGATAGAATACACATACTCTACGTATCGTCTGTCAAAAATTATCTAACAATGGCGTTTGTTTCCTTTAATGTGAACACATCGTTTACGTTTTGGAAACTCCTTGCATAAAGTGGAGATAGCAAATTTACATGTTAAACAGAAGATATGTATATGTATATTTTTATAGAAATACATACTTAACATCCATAACTGGAGTATTAATACTCGTATTCATCACACAAACATCTGCCCGCATAGGGATTCGAACCCGGGACTTTTTGATAATCAAAAATGTGTTTTTAATGGCTACATACAGGTAATACTCGTAATTAATTTGTTTGTTTCTTGAGTTTTCACGCATACTTCTCATTAAATGTAACAGGATGCATCGTCGTTCAGTCGCCAGTGTTACCAACTCTTACCAAAATGTTACCCTAAGTATTTTTTAAATTCCCCTAAAATCCCCGAAATATAGAAATTTATATGTACCTACTTATCTTATTACCTAAATTCTTTCGTTGCTCATAAATAAAAACGTTACATATTTAGTAACAGTGAATTATTTTATTGAATAAATACATTTTCCGAATGGAAAATCAAACGAAAATGAGCTGACAGGCTGTTAAATCTTATTTAGCTGTTTTGATTGGTGGAAGGCAAAGAACTTTAGTCCATACAGCCTTTGGAAACAATCTGCCACACAGTCAGTTCAGTCGTTTCATATCGTAGTGCGTTCCATTCTACGCAAAAACTGAAAGAAAACACACGCTTTGTTTTTCGATTTAATTGCAAGTTTTGTTAAAAGCTTCTCAAAGAACCCCCAAAAAATTCCAGCCCCTAAAAAAGTCCGTTTTAAGCCTTCTAGCCCCTAAATCTGGGGGCAAAACCCCTAAGTTGGGAACCGTATCAGTCGCCTGAAAAGGACGTGAGACGTCAATCTTTGTAAAAAAAAAAAGAAATAAAAAAACGTATTTTAAAACCGTTTAAGAGTGTTTTATTTCATAATTAATATCAATGAACTAAAATGATCATGATAAATTGTGAAAACAGATTGGGGCTTTCCTTTTTTCATTAAATTACGTAAAACGAAATCGTTACAACACATTACAGGATTTACAGTAATTAAAGCGGAACTTAACATCAAAATAAACCAATCTGAAAATGTGTCACGAGAAACTGTTTTTTAATGAGTTGTAATAAGAGTCACGGCTGTCGACATGGGTGGCTCCTGTCCTGGGTTTACTACGGAATTAAGGCGTGCACAGGTTGTTATTATTGGATGGGTAATGTTTAAGGCACTTCGTTCATTAGAGCCACTCGGCGCACACTGGTCCGGATTTTGAAAAAGGTGATCATTGGAAATATACAGATTAAAAAAATACTATTAGATAGTACTGATGAAACAGAACAATAAATGTTATATGCAACTTTTCATAAAAATGGGTCATTGATATTTAAAAAAATATTGAAAAAAAAATTGTATAGGAGATAAACTTTTTTTTTCTCGAGACCCTCATGAGCTGTCAAAGTTTAATCAATACAGTAATTAAGAATTTCATTTTCTTAACACATATCAATTAAAATATTTTGCAGTCACGCGCGGCTTTGCCTTTGAGGGGGTTTCAAAATTAAAAGATTTTATTTATTTTTTTCCTCGTGTTTTTTCACTTTTATCATTAATTTCTATAGACATTTTAATATTTTGACGCAAACATTGAAATAGTAGCATTGTCTATGATTTTCATATCTGTAAACTCATTGTATGAATTTTTGTTTCTTAGGTTTTCACGGATATCACTCATTAAATAAAACTAGTTTTTATTCTAACGATGCAGACCTGAAAAGGCTGCGAAACGTCAATAAATAAATATAGTTCGTGCATTAACCCGTTAAAACCAGTCATTGTGTGAATTTAATAATACAATTCAAATTCATTTATTTCGACCAAACAAGGATCATAATCATTATCATTACATTAAATATTCAACCACATAAATATTACACTAATCATAATCATAATCAAAATCATTTATTCAGTTTAGGCACTCATGAATGTCTAGAAGCTACGCCATCGGTTCGTAAATCTACGGCGGGAGACCTTGTACTGAGAAGAACCGGCAAGAAACTCAGCAAGGGCTGTTTTTTTTCTCCCTGTTTTATTATTTACAGAGTCGTCAAATTGAAAAATGACTTCAGAGGTGATTCATGAAGTCACTTTTCATTACATAATTATTAAATATAAATTAATTGTTTACCTGCATTTTGATTGCTGTGTCATACAGTATAAATACAAATAGTGTTATTTATATTCAGTGTGACTAAACATTAACTTCATAATAAGTATATAATATAAAAAATAATCAAAATAATACCAATGGACACTAATTATTATTTTTTTATTTATAAGAAGTGTGCTTCTGTCAAAGATTAAAAAAGTGCATTAGGGTGATTCTCAGTTAAGAGGTAATCGGTTGTATGGAAACAGTGGCGCAGCAAAAAATGTCGATATTTATATAACTATATCACTACTTTTATCAAGACAGATGATTTTAATATGATTTTAAAATGATCAGTCATTTTTTTAATTTATTCTCGTTTTACGAGACACCAGGGGAGATATTGAGTACCGGGTAGAGACAAGATGAACTTTATTGCAATGCGCTTAGAGCGCATATTAGGATGCACCGTAAAGTACTTATACGTGCAATCAGATTTTAGTGGAATAACGATATAAAGCGAAACAATTATATAAATTAAACTCTATAAATTATCATTACTGTTATTGAGCTATTGCATCGTTTTTATAGTTTTGTTAGTAGCCTGGCACCATAATAGCCAGGGGAAATATGGCAGGGGAGAGACATTTTCGTTAAAAATCTAATTTTGCCGTAAAACTACTAATTTTACAAAGATAACAACAAATAAATAAAAGGTTTGCAGCACTATTTAAAATAAATGTATATAGATATTGTAGTATTTAAACACATAAATACGAAAAAAAAATTACCAGGGTGAATACTTCGATCACTCAACATGGCTGCACTTATCGAGCACCGTTGCGCAAATGGCCAAAAAAATTGCCGCGCAGATGGCTTGTGCAGCGCTTGCTGCTAACTTCACGTGACACTCGGTGTCTTCAAGGTCAAAACTACCACAGACTATGTAAACAAATACGATTTTCAAACTAAACCTAAGGCCAGGGGGCGAGACACGAAACTCGGAGGACACAGTTTGCGATTAATATTTTTTATAAAAAGGGCAAATATAAATGAATTTAATGGTTACATACTGTAACTAAGTTATCAGGGTTCATGTTATTACCGATAGAAAAGTAATAATTCTGATTTACAAAAAAAAACGGTTAAGGGACAACCCAGGGGAGAGATGTTTTTCCTCTTTGTGCTGTTATTGTAAGTAAATTATGCATATTTAGAATATAATTTTGAGTGACAATTTAGAACACATTTAGATAATTGAAATTATTAAGATTTTAGATCATAATTTCCAAATATAATGATTTTTTTGGCTTAGCCGTCGAACATACCTCTTAACTGAGAATCACCCATTAATATCATCTACTTTATGAATTCCATGTTTTATCAACTGAAAACAAGAGGAAAAAAATATTTTAGTTTTGATATCCCCTTTTTTAATTTAAATGCAAAGCCGCGCGTGACCGCAAAATATTTTAATTGATATGTGGTAACAAAACGTAGTTCTAAATCACTATATTAATTAAACTTTGATAGCTCATAACAGACTCGAGAAAATAAATAAAAAGGTTTATCTCCTATACATTTTTTACAATATTTTTTTATATATGAATCAAGCATTTTTATGAAAAGTTGCATAAAACATTTATTGTTCTGTATCATTAGTACTAACTTATAGTATTTTTTAAATTCGTATATTTCCAATGTCCACTTTTTTCAGTGCGCTGGCTGGTCGCGAACCAAGTGGCTCTAATGAGTGATGGCCTTAAAATTGCCGCTGCGTGTTTGCGCCCGCACCTAAATTAGTTTTCCGTCACGCAGTCGTTCTTGGTGAAACTTCCGCTTCCAATTTTCTGCTCACAAATAAAACAATCATTTTGAGGAAATTCACCAATTTGATGTGAGTAGACTAGCTGTTGGTCACTCGTGGATGAGTTTTACTGTGTTAACGTAACAACTGTTGCGTTGTTGTTATCTGTCAGGGACAAGAAAATATTATGACTTAAGCAGATTAAGTGTTACGCTGTAACAAGTACTCATGGATTTCTCTAGAAGCTAAGTTTTATATATTAGAGTAGTTGAGTTGAAAAAAACAGTATGATTGCCTCAGTGGAGACCTCACATCTGCGGCGTTTGGAGTCGAGACTCAGGGACCCTGGGGCTCCGGTGCCCACCATCTTTTCAAAGAAATCGCGAAAAGATTGGTGGAGACGACTGGAGACCGCAGAGCTGTAAATATTATAAAGACGAAACTTTGTGAGTAGTGTGTATGTTTGTTACTTCTTCGCGTCTTAAAACGGCTGGAGCGATTTTAATAAAATTTGGTATGGAGTTAGCTGGCACCCTGGATTAACACATAGGCTACTTTTTACAGCGGGAAAATATCCTTAAAAAACAGCTACAGCTAGCAATTCATGAAGTCACCTTTCATTACATAATGTGAAATAAGTAAGTAAGTATACAATAATTGTGCACCTGCATTTTGATTGCTGTGCCATACCTACAGTTACATCTTTATCTATGTCATATAAGAAGTACCTATGATGAAAATGAAATTAATAACCAAATCAATATACATATTATAAAAGGTCTTCTTTTTCTTTGAAATGATAAAATTTTTTTAGGGGGAATCCAGAGCAAAGTTCAATTTCAACTCCACTTTCTTTTTCAAGGGCGTAGGTACATAATGGAAATAGATACATAATTTAAAATTACGAAAACTATGATAGTTTTCGTGACCTCAAACTCGTACTAAGGGTAGTTTGAGGTCACGAAAACTATTATAGTTTTAGTGTTCTGTGTCCATTAAGGTGAAAGTAACCAAATATACTTCAAATTTAAGAAGATGCAAATGATTTAATGATAGAATGGAAACTGTGTTTATTTGTATTCAAACGAAAACAATAAATTTAGTACCCTTAGTATGACTGTGAGCTCACGGAACTATCATAGTTTTCGTATTGTAAAACTCGTAGGACTAAAGGCATCGCCAGCTTTGGCGATTGCTGCCCATATCAGCCCAATAAATGTTACCTACATCGTGTGAAACCATTTGTTTATCTAATCCTCTAACTTTCTACAGTTTTAATATTATCCATACTAAAGTTCTAACATAAAATAAACATAAATAAACAAAATGGAATTTTCAATACAACCTTGCATGATCGCCTGTTAAGGAGCGGCATGTAATCAGTTAATGGAAGGAAAAAAATATCATGGAAAATTGGCAAAGAAACTAACGCACTGGGGAACAACAATACCGAGCAGGTAGTCGTACTACCTACCTATATTGATTATGGCAAGGACAACATCGAAGTTAAGGTACCTACCTAGTAGATAAAACGCCTTACGTAATATATTAGCAATATCGCTACGTGACATAAGAGCACATCTATCTAAATGTATATATAAAACTCAAAGGTGACTGACTGACATAGTGATCTATCAACGCACAGCCCAAACCACTGGACGGATCGGGCTGAAATTTGGCAGGCAGGTAGATGTTATGACGTAGGCATCCGCTAAGAAAGGATTTTGATCAATTCTACCCCCAAGGGGATAAAATAGGGAATGAAAATTTGTATGAAACTTTGTCAATTTTAAACCGACGGGGTTAAAATTTTGCATGCAGGTATAAGAAGAATCATAGATGAATGACATTGTGTATAATACAAGCCTGAGAACAAAAACTGTAGTCTTCACTTCAGCTCTACACCGAAGCGAAGCGAGAGCGGGCCGCTAGTTGTAGTATAAATGTTGTTTTTGCAGTAAAACTTCTTTACGCACGCTTGACTTGGGGGGAAAGCCGGCGAATGCGTTACGCGTTACGAAAAGTGTGTTCGGGCGAGGCGAACGGGAGTTGAGTGGGGGATATAAGCAAGAGAAAGCATTGCGTGTGCACATTTTCTTTCGCTCTTTCTTTTATAGCTAGTAAATGAAATATGTATATGTACAAACATGTATATTTTGTACACACATAAACGATATTTTTATTAATTTAATTAGAAAATAAAAATGGTCTCAAAGGCGTCAAACTTTCGTAGGTAATTCTATACAAGGAACACAACCAAACCATAAAGTTTCATTTCGGACTTTTGTCACACCCAAGAAATAGTTTTAAATCTAAAGAAAAGTTTACTTCATGTAACATCTAGCAGTTAAATGCTTAAAAAATAATGAAAACTGTTTAATACTTGAAAAAGTATTCATTTGACATTGTGGGTTACCTACAATGCGAAGAGATGGCGCTGCCTTGCAGCTTAAGGCTAGGAAAATTTCGACGCGGCTAATAGGCCCGTGGTAACATAATGGTCAGTGCATTCGCCCGGATTGCGAAGGGTGCGGGTTCGAGTCCCGTCCGCTGCCTGGTCCGCGTGGATTTTTTTCTAGTAAACTTTCCGTTTAATACGATCACGCTTAATACGATTTCTCGCATAATACGCCATTTTGCGTCAGTCCCTGCAACTTGAGACATGTTTTCATACATTTCATAACGCTTAATACGATCCGTCATCCCGTTTAATACGCACAAATCGCCATCTCTTACCACACATATTACCCTCTTGCAGCAGCATAAAATTCAATGACAATGTGAATTACACACAAGAGGAGGCCCTAAGTGATAATGATTAAATAGAAGATATGTCAACTCCGATTTTGTCTTCTTTGAATCCAAGCGAATATGCACTGCAAAAGTTAAATTATGTTAAAAAATCTTTTAATTGCTAATGCCTCAAAATCTTTTTGACAAATAAAAATAATGGCTTAATTTAAATAACGTAATAATAAATATAATAAACTACATCTTCATAACATACATAATTATATATTGTAAATACAAATTCGAAATTTCCATATCCCGCAATCCCGCATAATACGCTTTCCCGCTTAAGACACGTTTTTGGTAGAATCCCTGTGAAATCGTCTTAAACGGGTTTTACTGTATATTAATTAATAGCGCCAAACTTCTTGTGCAAAACCACAGTAAGCAAATCGCGAAGCTACTTTCAAGTCAAGGAAATTATAACCCCATAATAATAGTTCTCCTATAACCATGGTAATGCTCTCTTAAAATGATTCGATTAAGTTCCGATTTCGACCGCCTCGTTGGCGCCATCATCCATCCACCGTGGCGCCTGGTGACGCACGTGTTTAAACGCAAACATATCTGTAGGGTTTGGTCGCTTTACCACTTGTTGCTCGCGCGATGTAATCAGGCGCCACGTTAATGGATTGACCCCCTTCTATCGTAACGTGGTCGACGTAAATTTGCTACGGTGCGTGCGTTAGGCATTCATGTATTTTGGTCAATAGTGAATGAATGAAAACATTTTTTCGGTATTTTTATGATCTCACACCCGCAAATATGTAGGTAAATGAGTACTTTAAAAATACCTTAGAATAACATTTATATTTTTATGTTGTAGAAGGTTGCTCATTTCGTTTACAGCTTTAATAATAAGTTAGGTACGTACCTATTACTTGTAGCTTGTATGTATCGATAGGTATTCGTACTATAAGTTTAAGTACGGCTAGGGTTACCAACCCTAATACCTACCTATATAATATAGTATCCTACTACAGTCTGTCCTATGTCCTATAGGGTCAGTTCGCCTGTTCGCGTCCATTTAGTGCAGTTGGAAAGTTTGATGGCGATAATAAAAATATCCCAGCACTAATTTCCATGAAAAAATTATATAATGTGTTCATTATATAGTCTATTTTAAGATTAACTTTCAGTTTTGTTCGAAACATTTATTGTTTTCTTATTTAAATAGATAAACTCCGGAATAAGGCGTTTTACCCACTTTGCGTCCACAAAATCCAAATTGCGTCCACCCGTGGACCATTTAGCGTCCAACACCTTAGAAAAGGAATATAGGGGTGATATTTTTAAGAATTTTATTAAAAGATTGTACCTATTTTAACAATTTCTTTATTTTAGAATATAAATATTAAAACCAACATTATTATCATTAAAATTATCACTTTAAAAAAGTAAAAAATATTCTTCTCAATATGGATTAAATTTAAAATTATATAAGTAATAGGTAAATAATGATTGCATCTTTAAGAATAAATTCTAAAGTAATAAATTCTGTTAATTTTACTCTAAAATCACAAGGCATGTTTTTCTCATCGTCGTCTTCTACATCTGAAATTAGTATATCGTCACATTTAGAAAAAAATCTGTCTTAAATTCCTGATTTACCATTTCCTGTGTGACTTCTTGAAGAGCATGTATCTTCTTCTTTCGTTTTGGAGCAGTTTTACGAACCGTTTGAGAGTGTTTTAAACTCTGTTCTTGTTTCTCTATTCGTTCTAACTTTCTTTTTCGTATTGCTTCCTGCTTTTCGTTCTTGATCTGCTCTTTATCTTCTAAATGCTTACTCCATGCAGCAGAAGATATGGTTGCTAGAGTTCTTTGATTATCTTTTCGTGCTTTGTTAGAAATTTCGGGTAGCATTAGGTGGTGTCTGGTCCCGGTTTCTTTACTTCATTTGGTCTGCGCCCACTGATTTTGTACAATATGTCTATGTGTCTAACCGATTTATTCTTTTCTCGAATTTCATTTATCGACTTTCTTTAAATCGTCTTCTGTGTATATTCTCTTTTCCTTCTACTTTTTTGTCTCCGAAGAACTCATCTCAAATAGAAAAAAAATAAGAATGAAACAAATAAAGTATTTGATTGATTGATTGAAATTACTCATTTCATTTAAAAATAGCATTCAAAACACGTAGTCTTGATAAAAATGTATAAAAATAATAATCAATACCTATATTTTAAATTATAATTAATTAATTGTATTTAACGAAAATAGTGGACGCAATTTGGTTTACTATTATCCCCTGTAGGTATAGTCCATTGCGGACGCAAATTGGAAGTTTTGTAATTTCGATGTAGTAATTCGCGTCCACCTTATTTTATTCATTAAATTTAAAATTAATATCATTCCTTTCTTCACTATAAAAGTCTAGAAACAGCTATCTATCCTAAAATTAACATAAAAAAATAAAAAACTTACCATCGAACGCGCCGCTGCACACTATTTTTTATCTAAACATCCCGTGTGTACGCACTCCCTTGATGAATAACCGAGACTAATTATTTTATTTAAACGGGATTGTTTGGCGCACCTACCTTTTGACCATGTGTTCGTGCCTCTTATATATTAAGGTATTAGCGGTAATTACTTCTCGTTTGATTGGTGTGTTAGTTTACTTATTTTTGAGGATTTTTTAAGGGTGATCCGTAAAATGGACGCGAATTGGGCGGTGGATGCGAACAGGCGAACTGACCCTATATAGGTATATCAATACAGGGAGAAAAAAGCAGCCCTTGCTGAGTTTCTTGCCGGTTCTTCTCAGTACAAGGTCTCCCGCCGTAGTTTTGCGAACCGATGGCGTAGCTTCTTGACCTTCACAAGTGCTTGTAACAGACTAGACTGAATAAATGACTTTTCATTTCATTTTATTTCATGTGCGGAAAGAGAATGGGCGTGGCGAAAAACGGAACTAACATTAAGATTTTTATTTGGCAATCAAACCCAGCAATCTGTAAAATGGCAAAGTATCGATACGGATTTGTTTGTTGTTGTGATTTCTTGCGGTTTTTTGTATTTAATCATGTCTAAAAGGGGTAAAACCTTACAAATACGGTTGAAAAGCACTACAGCGCCCTCCAATCTAAATTCTATTCTCTTTCCGCACAGACTCTAGATTAGGGGATCAAATACTATATTTCTAAAAAAATATATGTATATAGGTATTAGGCGAAACTACTATACTTAGATTGAAGCAGATTTTTGCCAGTAAAAGCTATCTTAAAAATAAAAAAATAATTATTAAGGCTTAGAGCAGCAAAAATATATTCATTTCAAAAAAAATGGGTGCGTGTACTTATGTAGGCGCGTGAGAAGTTATCCTTCTTTGGCATCGTTTAAAATTAGTTTTTAATTGCATGCAAATAATTAATTACAATAAATTAATAAAAAGTCTGGAAAAGGACACAGTCAATAAAGTTCAGTTTTAATTTGAAAAAATAAATAAATAATCAAAATATTCAATTAAAATCGCTACTGAATAATTATAATTTATTAGAACATATGTGATTTGCACTTGTATGAAACTCAAACACTTAATCCGAATATACAAACTAGAAACATGTGGATAAATATTATAAATATGAATACCTATAACTGTTACTTTATTACAAAAAATAAAGATGTGGTTTTTGGTTCTACTACACCAATGGTCAAGAGATGGCGCTGTAGTCTCCTGAATCGCGCTTTGGTTCCGTTGTTCCAGATTAATAAATACTTTTGATAGGCCTTCACAATGCAGTCGTTAGCACCCACTAAATAGAGATTCTATTTCTTCTGTTTGCTGTTAAAATTTTGTGTTACGGTGATGCGCGCGCATCTTAAAATTTTACTCTCATCATTTTTTCATAACGCGTCTAAAGAAGTATAACTTCAAAAAAGTCAATATTTTAACCACATACCTACTATATTTTTTCCATTTTTCTGCCAGCTACTATACTTTTAGAGGTAACAGCTTCAAAAATACATTTAATAAAAATAAAGTTTGTAACCCTAAGTACGGCTGTCATGGTACAATAAAGTTTGGTAAGGTACCTATATATACCTAAGTGTTTTCTTATTTACAATAACTTAATATGTCAAGAATAAAACTTATACGCCAATAAATTGGTACCTAATTTAATGTACCTACCCGCAGGCCCATCTGTACCATTCAGGAGTACCATTGATGGTACAAATGGCACTCATTTTTTGTCATCAGACATACACGTATGGCACATGGCGTTACTTGCGTAATCCTTTTTCAAATTATAAAATATCAAAGATGCCTTATTGCACTTAAAATATACACCTACCGTTTACAATTAAGAAAATCCAGAACATCTAATGTGTCAGTGGATATGCTAATGGATTTCGTATAAAGTACCACATTTGGATGAAAGAATTAATTAGAACCTACCTACAATGTTAGTTACCTACAATGCGAAGAGATGGCGCTGCCTTGCAGCCTAAGGCTAGAAAATTCGACCGACGGCGACGCGGCCTTCAGGGCTGCGGTAGCATAATGGTCAGTACATTCGCCGGATAGCGAAGGGTGCGGGTTCGCGTCCCGTCTGCTGCCTGGACCGCGTAGAATATTTCTTTAGATTTAAACATCTAGCAGTTAAATACTAAACTCAAAAAACATAAAATTTATTTGTGACTAGCTGTGCCCCGCGGTGTTACCCGCGCTTGATTAGGGATATTTTTCCGCAGTAAAACGTAGCCTATGAGTTAATCCAGGCTGTCAGCAAATTCCATACCAGATTTATATATTTTTGACGACCTCCGTGGTTGAGTGGTTTGTACGCGGGATTTCATGGTGTCGCCGACACGAGAGGTCCCGGGTTCGAATCCCGGTGGGGGCAGATGTTTGTGTGATGAATACGAGCATTTGTACTCCAGTCATGGATGTTTAATATGTATTTCTATAAAATGATACTTAGTACAATATATGTTCTATCCGTTACCCTAGTATCCCATAACACAAGCCTTACAGTGCTTACTTTGTGGCTAGGCTAATTGGTGTGAGTGTTGGTAATATTTATTTTATTTTATTAAAATCGCTCCAGTTTAGACGTGAAGAAGTAACAAACATACACACTCACAAACTTTCGCCTTTATAATATTAGTGTATCATGTAAATGTCGCTTTTCTTAACCCCCTAAACTTAATCTCAAATAAGGTACCTTTCAGATTCGTCTTACACAAAAATATATAAAAGTCTATCTATCTAAAACAAATATAGGGGATGTCTATTTTAACGAACAAACTTGACGTCAAAGCCTTAATGCTGTTATAGTCAAGGACGAGACGTCAGCAGATGTTAAGCCAAGTAAATACTGTGTTATTTATAAACTGACATGGCCTCCGTTACTTACTAAACCCACTGTATGTATGTATATGTATACACAACAGTACCCTTAGCACCAATCAGTATCGAATTCGAATAGTTTGCGAGTGCGAAATGTCATTGTCAAATTTTGTATGGAAACTTGAACAGCAGCGCCAAAACGGGCGTAACGAGACCTAAAAATCAGTACAAATTTGACAATGACATTTCGCACTCGATATTGGTTCGTGCAGAGCTGAAGAGCTCGATGGCGCAGGTGGATAGCGCTTTCCGCTGCGATCGTTGAAGTTAAGCAACTTTCGCAGAGGTCGGTCATTGGATGGGTGACCAAAAATTTACTATCTCGAGTTCCTCCGTGCTTGGGAAGGCACGTTAAGCCGTTGGTCCCGGCTGCATATGCAGTCGTTAGCACCCACCAATCCGCACTGGGCCCGCGTGGTGTGTCATGGACCAATTTCCCTATTCCATCCATAGGGAAGGCCTGTGCCCCAGCAGTGGGGACATTAATAGACTGATGATGATGATGATTGGTTCGTGCTAACGGTACAGTTAACCGTTTTCTGACTAATCGATTTTAATTCACCCATCGACATCGTGGAATTCAAACAATGCTCTTTTCCATAAACAATAAACAAACGGTATAAACAACAAATTCTTAGACGCACACACAAAGAAACCGGGAACTGTAGACATTGGTTCAAGTGCTGCATTCCAATACACTCCTGTAATTACTACCGATCCATCAAAACTAAATAATTTAGAAAGAAAAGAAAGAAAGAAAGAAAGAAAAATTATTAGCCTTCACGGCGTTAATTTAGAAATACAAATTTTTATTAAATAGTGAAACATACATATAAGGATAAAAGATTTTATATAATTTGGATAAAAGATATAATTTGTGGGGTTTTGTTAACACAGTGTTGCTAAGTAAATTTCAAATTCAACATTAGAACATCTACTTACTGCCACGTGATAAAAACAAAAGAAAAAAACAAAACAATCTTCCAAAAGTTTGGAAGAGTAATTCCATTCCATTTAGGAATTGAATTTCCAAATTCGGCACGTGAGTGAAGTTCGCGAACACGGATGTGATCGCTGAAAAGGATGCAATGACATCAGTCAACATCACTGAAGATCTATGCAAGATATGTGACGGCAGAATAGAGTGTGCTCCTACAGCTATCTTGCTCATTTCTCTAGTCCACACCCTTTACGGCCACATCGGTCCGGAACCGGACTACTTTGGGAACAACAAGGATTCCTTGCTGAGGTCACAGGAGAGTCCTACTAACGAAGATTACATTATACCGAAGCCCAGGTAAAATTGGTGATTTTTCTTACAAATCTTAAACACACTAGCACCAAAGTTTTAAATTCAAATTAAGGTTTAATCGTGTCCATTCCCCATCTTTGTCGATTTTTTAAGTCAAATAGAGATAGAATAATAAGAACTTTGCTGCAATTTGGTCTCCTTAAAAAGAGAAATATTGATTCAAAAGTGTGCTGACGAATAGTTTCATTGATTTTACGGAACCAATTTTTTTTTTAAAAGATTTAGGTTTTGCCAAATAGACTTGCCTTAAAAAAATCCCGTTAAAAAAATAAGTTCTAGATATTGATTAGCTGTTTAATTTAACATGATAGTTAATCATCTGGCTTATAACAAACACAATGTTTTTAAACAAGTATTTTATAAACAAGGTGTAGTTTATAACCATCATCAAGAAGTTTTTTAGATTCCAAACGAGAATGTTTACAAACAAAAAGAGTCTGTGCAGATCCACGAAATGTTACGGAATTAGAATAGATAATCGTCTATCGTTTTTTAAGAAAGTGATTCAATGTGGAAATTTGCCACTGATTCCTGGTGCTAACATGCTTCTAAATCTCAGCCCACTGATAACAGTGTCGGGTGGTCGGCGCAAAATTTTAAATTCAGACACTATGAAAATGAAATAAAAGATGAAATCTTAAGAGTGGTGGTGGTCCCATCAATCCGCATTGGACCCGCGTGGCGAGTCATGGCTCGATCTCCGTTTTCCATAAAAAAAGCTATATTTTGATTAAAATCTTTTGATTATTGTTTGATAAAACTTTTCTGTCAAGTTATGGCAGAACGACACTTATCTGTCATGTTGTGTTGTGACGCATCAGAGAGTTATTTGTTTCATCATATTATACATAGTTAGAGTGAGAGTGAGAACGCTGTTGACAGATCGCGACATGGAAATATAGTTCTAACCGTACTAAATGTACGAAAGCGATCGCGACCGATTGCGTCACAACCTTAGAGCATATACCACGTGGTATATGCTCTAAGGTAGCAACACAACACGACAGATATTTATATTTCTGCCTTTAATTTATTAATCAGGGGCCCAGGCACTTATTTTTTGACAAATTTTGGAGAATACTATACGTTACGGAGCTGTGGAAAATTCGTTCTTGGGCCTCAGCGATGTAAAAATCAACCAAACAGTAACTGTTAGAAAGTGTTCAATAAATATTTGGAAAAAGGACCAACATGATGGTTTTATAACCTATCAAGCTAAAAAGGTCAAGTAGGATAAAAAAATATCAAATGTCGTCAAAATTTTGCTTAGAAAGTATTTTCAAAGCCCTCACATGTGGCAATCCAATAAAAAAATACTAAGACATGTGGAATACGGCCTTGTCGGAATTCAGTCAAGCGTTCTAATGTTGTCTCGCAAATTCTGAAAAATTCTTAAAAAGAATTTTTATAATTTCGTCAGAATTTGAATTCGTAATAGAACTTCACAATTTTTTTTACACAGTTACTGATATGGGTTATTGTATTAGTAATAAGGTATTGTTTAGGAAACAATAATTAAAGAAAGTTTTTGTCAGCTTTAGCCTTAGATTAAAACAATAAGCCCGCTTTTTTGTTTTAATCTAAGGCTTTAACTAGGTCTCTAGGTATTCCAAGAATTGACATAATGCTACTGTTCACACAAAGTTCCCTGTTTACCAAATTGCTAATCATACTTAATATTGATTAGTCAAAATTTATTTAGAGATGTTGTTTTTTCTTTTCTCAGGCCTTATGCATACTTTGACAAGGTAAAAGACGACCAGAAATCCTTTCGTGTGGAGGATAATGAAAATCCGGTGGCGGAGTACGATTTCATCGTCGTTGGAGGTGGCACCGCAGGCTGCGTGGTAGCCAGCAGATTGTCAGAGAATAGGAAGTGGAAGGTATAATTTAAACTTATTGAAAGGAAGACCTCTAGCTTCTAAGATAAATTTTATAGGTAACTAGCTGACCCAGCGAACTTCGTACCGCCATAAAAAAATAGGGGTTGGTGGTAGAAAGTTGAAAATTTAGGGATGTATGTATTTTTGTATGATGTATCATAAAAAAGTAAAAACAAATTTTTTTTATCTAAAATTGAAAAAAAAAGATTAAGTGTGGATTACCCTTAACATTTAGGGGGGATTCTCAGACCTACCCAATATGCACACAAAATTTCATGAGAATCGGGAAAGCCGTTTCGGAGGAGTTTAACCACAAACACCGCGACACGAGAATTTTATATATTAGATATACAACTGCAGACATATACTCCAGAGTACTGGTATTTGACTGTTTGTAATATTCATTATGATGGTGTTAGAGCTGCATGGTGATGGTAAAGAGTTTAACAAACTAAAAAAAAAACGCTTTTCATAATTTTAACTATCGAAGCACTTCTGCTCTGTGAAATAGACTGCATCCATGCAATGCAAACCTTTTTAACAATATATGTTACTTCTAGCCGGCTAGTATTGTTTCCGCTTTTTTTAATTAATCCTCACATGGTTTTGTCTTTAATTCGTTATGGCGCTTTTGCCCCAAAAGACACCTCACCTGTAGTACCTCCCTTGTAGCGGGCGCGGCGACGACCTCTGCTGTGTGCACCAAGCGACGCATATATTCAGCACTAAAAGAGAACTACATACATTTTGTGCCGTGTGGTGTTGAGACTATGGGACAATGGGGTCCAAGCGCTAGTTTCTTCTTTAAGGAATTATCTAAGAGACTCACCGAGGTGACTGGTGATCAAAAGGCTGGCAGCTACCTAGGTCAACGGAATAGCTTTGCTATCCATCGTGGGAATGCTGCCAACCTATTGAGCACCATTCCCGATGGCGGCGCTGGGGTAATATATTCAGTATTTTGTAATTTTTAAGAAGTTAATTCTGATTTTAAGTTTTTAGACATTAAGTAGATTTATTTAAGCTTTTATAATTTAAATATTACTATGGAAATGGTGTCGATTCTGACGTGATTCTCTAAACCTAAACTTAAATTTGACAACAGTATATCCTTGTTATTCTCTATACAAAAGGAAACGAGAGACTGATGTTAAATTTAGGTTTAAGTTTAGAGAATCATGCCAGAATCGACACCAATATAAACATAAAAATTAAATAAAACTAGTTTTAACGGTTAATTTCAAATTCTGACGATGCAGACCTGAAAAGGCTTCGAAACGTCAATAAATAAATAAAGTTTCGTGCATTAACCGGTTAAAAACTAATTTTATTTAATAAGTGATGTGCGTGAAAACCTAAGAAACAAATATATAAAAATTAATTTACCCTTTTCTAACTAGGTAAAGTTTGTTTTTACTCGTTTTTTAAACTGCGATTGTGTCTTTGTAGACACAACCATGATTAGAAGACGAGTCGTTATCAAACATATTAAGGTGTTTGAAACTATCGCTGTTCATTGCTTTTGGTACATAGGAATGCTACAATTAGGGTTAATTGAGTTTGCTTGTCGTAAAGAATATCACACTTATTAAGCTTGTAACCTTGGAATTCTATGTCACTACATTCTTATGACGACTATTCAGCATGGTCAGTAAAATTAGATTTAATTTTTTATTGGAATGGTTTACTTACTTCGAACTCAAGTAATTCCTTACATACCACTTAAATTTAAAATGAATACAGAGACTAATTAAACGAAGATATCATTTACAACTATGTTCACGTCTGGACTTCACCATCACTTAACATCAGGTGCGGTGGAGTCATTTGTCGGACCTATCTATAAAAAAAAGTCACTAACATGTTAAACAAATCAAAAAACATGCACAATTGCACATGAAGTAGACTTACAAAGTAGTTGTTTATTTCAATAATTCTATGTCGATGACAGGTTTTGCTGGTTGAAGCCGGCCCCGAAGAGCCGAAGATTGCATCCATTCCTAGTCTGACCAGTGAGTTTAGAGGCTCCGCTTTAGATTGGCAGTTCAGCATGAGACCAAAAAAAGGGTGAGACTTGATGAAGTTTTTCTTGATGAAATTTTAGAATGCGTTATTTCACATTAATCAAGTAGGTCTACTTTATTCCAGATTTTGTCAGAACCGTCTCGACAGGGGTTGTGAGATTGTCCAGGGTAAGGTCTTAGGAGGTTCCTCTACTATCAACGATATGGCGTACATGAGAGGAAGTCCTGCAGACTACGACGAATGGGCTCTTAATGGCAATGATGGTTGGAGTTTCTCCCAAGTCCTGCCGTACTTTAAATATTCGGAAGGAAACTATGACAGAGATATATTTAAAAATAAATTCTTCCATTCAACGCAAGGCCCGTTGGATGTAGGACGCTACCCATATGTAGATGATAATGTAGATGTACTTCTGAGTGCTTTTAATGAACTCGGTTATAACTATACCGATATCAATGGTCGAAACCAACTTGGTTTCATGAGAATACAAACTATGTCGTATTTTGGTGAAAGAGTGAGTGCATTCACTGCTTTTTTAGAACCTGTTAGAAAATTAAGATCCAATCTTGAGATTGTTACTGAAGCATTAGTAACTACAATTGCATTAGAGGAGCAGAGGCAATCAATTAGAGCATTAGGTATTGAATATATTAAAAATGGCACAAGAGTAAAAGCGAAAGCCAATCGGGAAGTTATATTGACCGCTGGTGCTATCAATTCTCCAAAACTACTGATGCAATCAGGAATAGGACCAAAAGAATATTTGGAATACTTAAACATTAGGGCTGTCTATGATTTACCCGTTGGAGCTAATTTTCAAGACCATCTTTCAGTTTGTTTGCCCGTAATCAAATTAACTAAGACATCTACGTTACGAAAATTCCCTGATAAATTGAAAGATATAACGACGTATTATTCGAAAGGCACTGGCCCACTTTCAGCAAATTTTCAAGTGGTTGCATTCATTGAAACAAAATTCTCAGACATATTGGGAACACCAGATATAGAAGTAAGATTTAAAGGCCATAACTCTAATATGTATTATGACAAGATTGATATATGCTTATCACTTTTGACACCACGGAGTAGAGGGCAAGTAGTATTGAATGCAAGCGATCCTGTTTTTGGAAAGCCTCTTATATACCCAAGTTTTCTTAAAGATTCCTCAGATGAAAAGAAACTTTTAGAGGGCATACAAGAAATTACTAAACTTTTTGATACGGAAGTGTTTAAGAGTGCCGAAATTGAGTTTGATCCGCGGCCAATATTAAATAATGAGTGTAAAAATTTTGAAAGAGTCTCTGAAGAATTTTGGTCATGTATAATTAGACACTTTACAAGTCCTTTACATAACTACGCTGGAACATGTAAAATGGGCCCTACCAAAGATCCAGAATCAGTAGTTGATCACACCCTAAGAGTGTACGGAACAACCAATTTGAGGATAGCTGATACATCCATAATGCCGAAAATAACACGAGGATCTACTGCAGCTCCTGTCATCATGATAGCTGAAAAGGCAAGCGATTTAATAAAAACAACTTGGTACTGACTGACTTTTTTATTTACAAAATAATTTATGTCACCTTCTATTATATGTTCCACTATTTTCTTTCCAGTCTTTTAGAATTATTCGAGCAGCCACTTCCGCAATCATCATTGTAGGTGCATATATACCTCCTCTAACGTGGGTTGGCATCACCGAGGCATCTGCTATCCTAAGACCTTCAATTCCATGAACTCTTAGTTTAAAATCTACAACAGAATCTGTCTTGTTCCCTCCCATTCGACAGGTTCCAACTGGATTACTCATGGCTTTAGTATAATGTCTGGCTATACAATTCCATTGGTCTCTGTTTCTCAGCCTATCACATGGGAATAAATCTATTGGAGCTAGTTTTATTTCCGCCTTCTTCATTTCCTTTGTATCTAATAATTGTAATGCTATATCGATACTATCAACCATACTATCTAAATCTTCAGATTCTTTTAATAAATTAGCCTGTATAACAGGTCTGCCAAGCTTAGGATTCCTTTTGTTTAGTGTAACTTTTCCCTTACTTTTAGGTCTAAGCAGTATTGGATACAAGTTGACCAAATTGTAATATGAAAGTGGTAAATTAGTCTCTTCAGCTGCGTTAACACTTATATTTGTCAACATAAATTTATCACTTCTTACAAAATTACCCTCCAAACTGAGTTCTACATCTGGTGCGTTATAATTTTCATATAATTGGATATAAGCTGATATTTGTCCTATACCTTTTGATGCCAAAGGACCGCTACGATTTTGGAACCAGGTCTTAAAATCGTTTATAACTTGGTTTTCACTGACCGGAGCGACATCGTTAATAGCAAACGATAAGCCACCAGTTGTCACCTGGTCTTGGTAATTTAAGCCTACAGGCAAATCAACTATAGTAGTTATGTTATGTTTTTTTAAATCTGCTTTTGGTCCAATGCCAGACAAGTGTAATAGTTTTACGTTATTTATAGCACCAACAGTTAATATCGTTTCTCGTTTGGCGTAAGCCGGCCTCTCTTTTCCCTTTTCGATTTCATACACAACACCGTCTACGGATTTTTCTTGAGTATTAATCATTATTTTAGTAACAGTGACACCAGTTAATATAGTCAAATTCTTCCTGTGTTTAACTGGTTTTAGGAAAGCACTGTTTGTACTCAGTCTTGTGTTATTCCAAATTGTGAATTGGTGGTTGACAACGGCTTCCGCGATATTAGTATTAATATCTTGGGTGCGAAGTCCCATTTCTGCAAATGCAGCATCGAAAACTTCAATATAGCGGTCCACGTGTTTGAATCGCTGCACGCGCATTTCGCCTCCTCTTGCATGGTAGAATGAGTTTACCAAGGTATCATAATCACCTTGAAAGCAAAGATGGTTTAACATAAGCTAAGTAAAACATTAAAAGGAACTAAGTAACTAACAGAGTTTCCAATTCATAAAAGACAATTAAACTCTTTAAAGTAAGACCACTTGAATCTAACTTACCGTTATCTTCAGAAGCTTTGAACATATCAATCAAATTGCCAAACTTCCAATCTAAGGATTCAAGTGCTCCCGTACTGTGCCAGCTATCATAATCGACTTTGTGACCTCTAGTATACTTCATATCGTTAGTAACACTCGATCCTCCAAGAACCTTTCCAGTTCTAACTTCACAGCTACCACCAGGCCTGGAAAGGCAGGAGAAGCCATTCTTCTCAGTCCTGTAGTTCCACAGTATGGGTCGATAATCCTTTGTTGGGACTCCAGGAATATCATAGTCTATGTTCTCCTCGTCGCCAGCTTCGAGGACTAATACCTGTGTTTTGAACCAAGAGCAAAATGTTTAAGAAACAATTTTCTGTGTTAATCCTAAGAGATGTCTGGAAATTATAGTGACAGGAAAATAAGCTTTCACTGTCACTAAGGAAAAGTTAGCAACAGGTGTCTTTTATGTTTTTTACTCTTAATACAGTATGAGATTTCTTTTTGTTAAATAATACAAAGCCAAAACAAAAGAAAATATGAGTAGTTTCATCAAAACTAATCATAATACAATTACCTGCTTTAAATTTTAATTAATCGAGAACCTTTTACGCTAATAAGTTGTATTAAAACAAGTTCGTAGGTACCTTAAAAGAAATACCGTGACTAGATAGAATTAGGCTTGCGAGTAATGACGATGGCATTATGGAAGTGAGCTGATCAACAGGTCGAAGCGATAATAATAAAGTTCTATAAACATGTTTGAGTTGATTTATTACATCGATGATGAGTAGAGAATTATTTGGATTAATTCTTTTTGGTTGCTACAGGCAGTTAATTGTTGTCAAAACAAAGTCATTTGTAATTTTTATTTGTATGTGATGCATCTTGATAACTTAGCATCATGGTTTTGACAAAAAGTAACATAGATATATTGTTTTAGTGCCTTCTGTAATGATGAGAGCCACGAAACAGCAACAAAATCTTGGTTTACTTATAACTAACCCCAGTTTTATTAACAAAATTACAAATCTTGTAATAAGAAAATGAGATGGCTTTAAAATAGTCTGTTTATTAGATAGTCGTTTATTTATTAAAATATTTAATATACGGATTTCTTGTTTGTATGCAGGGACGTTTCTTAATTCTACCAACACTATTCTTCTCTTAATGTCTGAACAGAAACGAATGCATAGGGTATCGTGAGAATCTTTAAATCATAAGTGCTTAACATTGGTCATGATTATTTTTGAAAACAATCCAGTGGAAACAGCACCTTTCCCAAAAATAAGAAATCTTTTCTAAATATAATAATATTATTAGGTAATCATATTGATATAGATTTTGATGTCTTCGTGAACCAAAAAACACATTCATTCCTACACGAACAAAGAAATTTGGCGACTCATTTCTTTATCGTTCTATTCGCAATTGGAATTCTTTGCCCACGCGCGTATCCCTTTAAGAGAGGCTATCTTCGCATCTACACTTTATCACCACTTTGACAACCTCCGTGGCCGAGTGGTTTGTACGCCCGGTTTCATGGTATCGCCGACTCGAGAGGTCCCGGGTTCGAATCCCGGTGGGGGCAGATGTTTGTGTGATGAATACGAGCATTTGTACTCCAGTCATGGATGTTTAATATGTATTTCTATATAAATATACTATTATATGTACAGTATATGTATTCTATCCGTTAACCTAGCATCCCATAACACAAGCCTTATAGTGCTTACTTTGGGGCTAGGGTAATTGGTGTGAGTGTTGGAAATATTTATTATTTATTTACATTACATCAGATGGGGAAGAGTCAATTGCCTACCTAGCTGTAAAAAACTGCATCTCACATAGATACCTTCCAATCGTGCACAGCTGATAGTCTGTTGGCCAGGACGCAGCCGGCAGTGCCCCCGCCCACTATGATGAAGTCAAACACGCTGCTCCTCAGGTCCCTCTCATCAGCCTTAGTCCTCGTAGCCTTCGAGAACAGGTCTGCTGAGCACGACGCTAACACAGTGACCAGAGTTAGGCACAACTGCTTCCTAAATACATCAGAGGGTCACTTTTAGAGTATGAACGCAACCATTTTGCTAGAGTCTAAAGAAAATATAACTTGAAAAAAATCCACGCGGACCAGACGCAGAGGGGACTCGAACCCGCACCCTTCGCAATGAGGGCGAATGCACTGACCAATTATGCTACCGCGGCCCTCACGGACGACGTCGAAATTCTTCTAGCCATTGTTAAGCTACAAGGCAGCGCCATTTCTTCGCATTGTAGGTTGACATTGAGTCAAATGAATACTTTTACAAGTATTAATGAAAGAAGAAATAGCAATTATAGTTATAATTTTAATACTTGGAAAAGTATTCATTTGACATTGTGGGTTACCTACAATGCGAAGAAATGGCGCTGCCTTGCAGCTTAACAATGGCTAGAAGAATTTCGACGCGGTCCGTGAGGGCCGCGGTAACATAATTGGTCAGTGTCAGTGGTCAGCCAAGGAGGTCGTCAAATGTTATTACATTTGACGACTCCTTGGCTGAGTGTTTTGTACGCCGGGTTCCATGGTGTCGCCGACTCGAGAGGTCCCGGTTTCGAATCCCGGTGGGGAATGTTTGTGCCTACTTTGGGGCTAGTCTAATTGGTATGAGTGTTGGAAATATTTATTTTATTTAACACTGTAATATCTGTCAATTTGTTCGTGGTTTAAAAATAAATAAAAGTCATTGTATTTATCTCGTCGCATAATTTCCTTTGTACAAACGTTTTAGTGGCGTGTAAGGAAGAAGTATTTTTGTACTTTGTATTATCATAATCGTCAGTGTCAATCAATGTCGCCACTGCTGGGGCACAGGGCTTCCCTTTGAATGCGAAGAGGGTAAGGCGGGTGCACAGTGTTTTATGGAACCAAAAAAATTTACACCTTAAGATTTTTGCATAAATCAATTATTTATACCCTAATAAAGGCAAGAGTTCAATTCTCATATCACTATTTCCATTAAAAAAAAAGATATGAAGTAGCAAAGTTTTTGAAATTTGAGCATTAAAAAATTAACAATTTAATTTCCTCAAAAGACGGTTCCATATCTGTACATGAGATATTTGCCACTTGATAAGGAATTATTGAAGGCATAATTTTGCAATTTTATTTTATTTATAAGTGTCCTATTTTCCGAGAAATATTTTTTTTTTAAATTTCGATTTTTAATTTTTTTCTCCAAATATCGGCAAAAGTGGAACCTGGATTTAGTACAGAAAGGTTCTATAAGCCAAGTTCTATCACCCATAAAAAAATCAGGTTTCACTTTTGCGGTTTTAAGAAGTTATGACAGAATTTAGATAAAGGTCAACTTTCATGATCTAGGATTGTCACAAAGGTCAACTATGAGTTAAATGAAAATGTTAAATTTTTTGTTTGTTAATTAATACCGTCAATCAATTGAAAAAATTAACAACACTTGTAGACGAATACAATATACTTACATATACTAGGTACCTACCTAATGTAGATGTGATAATGTAGGAATACTTTATGTTTGTTCGACCACATTTTAACTTTGTACCTTACACGCTAAACGGTAACGAAAAAATGAACTATGTTGCTTGAAAAAAATTTCAAAATTCATTCAGAATCATTCAGGCATTCGATCAGAAAATAAAAACAAATCTTGGGCATAAATCAGTTAGTAGGTGTAACTATTATTGTTACAAAAAAAACGTAGAGGTAAGCAGGCATGAACTTATGTCTAATTGGGTCTCCAAAACACACACACAAAACAAACAATTAATAGTTAATACTCAGACCTGAAAACGAAAATCGATATTCATTATAATGACTTCCGCCTTGACTGGGAATCACCTTAAGCGTTCCTTTTTTGCAAATAGAGCTTGGAGCCCATAAAAATATGTTAAAGGTACTGTAGTAAGTTCCTAAAATCTACATTATTGTAAACTCGTTCAAAACTAATACACAAATTTATATTTTAAAAATTTTCGTTCGAGGTCAGGTTCGGTGTCAACCCTAGCATAAAAATTTAAAAATGAATATCTTCTAATCGCCGCAAAAGTGACACGTGGCTTATTTATGTATGATAGAACACATCCGTAGGTTTATTTCTATCGAAGTTCTAGGTTCCACTTTTTCGTTTTTAGGGAGAAAAATCAATAAATACGAAATACAAAAAAAAAAATTCTGCTCCCAAACCAATGCATTTTTTTAAGCTAAAGAAACGCGTTTATACGCCTCTGATTATGCCCGATTGACACATATTTATTAAAAAAATATATTGTTAATATTCACTTTATAAAAAAATATTCTAGATTTCATAGGTCAAAGGTCACGATAAGTTCATGATTTTTTTTCTCAAAAAGTATTTGAGTTAGACTTCTGGGAATTGAACTCATGCCTTTTTTAGGGTATAAATAATCTATTTATGTAAAAACCTGAACATGTAAATTTTTTTGGTTCCATAAAACACTGTGGGGTGCTAACGACTGCAGACGCAGCGGGACCAACGGCTAAACGTGCCTTCCGAAGCACGGAGGAACTCGAGATAGAATATTTTTGGTCACCCATTCAGTGACCGACCGCTGTGAAAGTTGCTTAATTTCAACGATCGCAGCCGAACGCGCTATCTCATTTTTATTCAAATATTATTATATAATCATTTTGTATTATAACAAATCATAACTAGTGATGTAAATTGAAAAAAAAAAAAAATGGTTGCCTGTAAAGTCGGTTTTACGGGCGAAGATTTTACGTGACAACGTCTTTTTCTCGGTAGAATATTTATTGATATGAATATAATTAAATTGCACAATAGGAACAAGGAATTGAATGAAAATAAGAATTGCACAAATTTTAACTATAGAAATATATTTTGTTTACTAAAACATTGTACATGTAAACTTAAACTCATCGTAACGTTACCGAGCGTTACACTTTTTCATAAGTGACTCCCAGCCGCAACCTAATTTAAGACGTTGTCACGTCAAAATTGTATTTATTTCACAATGTAAAAAAAATATGAAAAACTATGATCCAAGTGAAATTTGAAAAATTATTAATTAAAGAAAAACTCTTTCTCAGCTGGGATTGTAACCCGGACCGTACACCGTACCTTGTTGACAAGCTTTGAATTTTTGAAAATGCGACATGCTGCAAGTTGAACGAAAAACTTTGTGGCGATGATACTTGGGACCGTTGTATTCTTTCTCAATTTTGTTTTTTTTTGCCGAGAATACAATATGGGAAAATTGTGCGTTTCAAAGAAATATGTGTCAAATAGCCTTAACGTGTCTATGTTAAGTCTAATTTCACACATATTTTATTTAATTCACATATTTCAATGAATAATTATACTAGAAAAAATTCTACGTGGACCAGGCAGCTGACGGGACTTCCTTTTCTAGTGTAATTTAAAATAGCAGTTAAATGCTTAGAAAATAAAATATATTCACATATTTTGTTTGTCCAACAAGTTGGATGCCAGTATTGTAAACTACATCTATTATACATGTATTAAGTGTGACCAAAAAATGGAGTCATTGTGTAAAAATTGTTATATATATAAAGCCAGGTAGACAAATGACTCTACCCCACTTGATGTTAAGTGGTGATAAAGTCCAAACGCGAAGATAGCTGCTACACCAACCATTCTCACCTAGCCGGCTTTCAAAAATGCTTCTTCACGCAAATACATGTAAACAATTTGGAAGCAACTCCAGATTGATACCGATTGACCATTATTGACATGAACAATTTATAGTTTATTAGCATCATGCGTCTAGTTCATACGTCACACCATTTTAATAGGATACCTACGCGCGCTGGCCTACGTTGTCACCGTCTAACTGTGGCCACAATTCCAATGCGTACAAAGAAATTTGCTGACTTATTTCTTTGTCGCACTATCCGTAAATGGAATGCTCTGCCCGCTCACATGTTCCCTCCCTCTTACAACCTGGGATCCTTTAAAGAGGCGTGAAGAAGCAACACGCAGGCCGGCAGGGTGAGGATGGCTGGTGTGGCAGGTAGAACTGCTGTATCAGCTATCTTCACGTCTGGACTTCACCTTCACTTAACATCAGGTGGGGTGGATTCATTTGTCGGATATATCTATAAAACAAAATTGTGTGTGTCAGCTCCGACGCACGACTGGAGTTTACTCCTTAGGTTCGATAGTCTAATCAGACGCAAAAAGAGTTTAATTAACTTAAAAAAGATTGATACTGTATGAAAGGGTAAATACCATTGCTCTATCAGGAACAATATCTAAATTCAGTTAAGATTTAAAAAAAAAATATCAATGTCAATCAGTCATCTTTGTTTGTCAAAGTTGCACGACATAGGATGCGCACCAAAAACGTAACGAGGTCATTCATCGATAGATTTTACTCCTCACATTTTTCTCATACCGGGCCCCTTATATATGCAAATCGATTCTTAAGGAGTAAACTCCAAAAAAAACCTACACGAATTTGAACGAAAAGAGTTTACGGTGCCCTAGATGTTTATGGTCATTTTATCTACTCTTTTTCATTGTGTCATATTATTATATTGTTACTATGGAGACTTAATTTCTGTTGATAAAAACCCAAGAAAATACAATTATTTTATTTCAAGACATATGCTTTTATTCAATTGCTAATTTCTTCCCTAAGGATCAGAAACATGGTCCTTCGAGCCGGATTATAAAAATATATCATTTATTATTATTTATTATATAATAAACACTAGATACCATTCCGAATACAATTGACGAATAAATATAAACAGAGGAGACCTCGACCTCATCATAGGTCTTCATTAACCACTCAATACCACGTCGTCACGACAAGTGCGTTAACTGGGTCGATTCTCACCCACTATTTTAAATTCATAACTAACACTTTATCAATATGTAGGCGGGTCCTATACGGTCATTGAGTTGGAATATTTAGGCGCTTTGCAGACGGCGCGGCGGAGCGGGCCGGTCAATTCCGGTTACAAAGTGAATCCTATACTACAAACGCACACAGAGGGCAAAAAGACCGCGCCTTGGGTGCCCGGCGGGCACTGGCGGTGCGGCATGTCCGCGGCTGCCCGCCGTGGATCATACAAACCAGTTTATATGCAGTAACGCAGGCGGCGGCGCGGGGCGGCTAGCTCACTCCGCGCCACGCGCTCCGCCGTGGATCATACAAACCAGTTTATATGCAGTAACGCAGACGGCGGAGCGGGGCGGCTAGCTCACTCCGCGCCACGCGCTCCGCCGTGGATCATACAAACCAGTTTATATGCAGTAACGCAGACGGCGGAGCGGGGCGGCTAGCTCACTCCGCGCCACGCGTTCCGCCGTGGATCATACAAACCAGTTTATATGCAGTAACGCAGACGGCGGCGCGGGGCGGCTAGCTCACTCCGCGCCACGCGCTCCGCCGTGGATCATACAAACCAGTTTATATGCAGCAACTGCAGACGGCGGAGCGGGGCGGCTAGCTCACTCCGCGCCACGCGCTCCGCCGTGGATCATACAAACCAGTTTATATGCAGTAATGCAAACGGCGGAGCGGGGCGGCTAGCTCACTCCGCGCCACGCGCTCCGCCGTGGATCATACAAACCAGTGATATGCAGTAACACAGATGGCGGAGCGGGGCGGCTAGCTCACTCCGCGCCACGCGCTCCGCCGTGGATCATACAAACCAGTTTATATGCAGTAATGCAAACGGCGGAGCGGGGCGGCTAGCTCACTCCGCGCCACGCGCTCCGCCGTGGATCATACAAACCAGTTTATATGCAGTAACGCAGACGGCGGCGCGGGGCGGCTAGCTCACTCCGCGCCACGCGCTCCGCCGTGGATCATACAAACCAGTTTATATGCAGTAACGCAGACGGCGGCGCGGGGCGGCTAGCTCACTCCGCGCCACGCGCTCCGCCGTGGATCATACAAACCAGTTTATATGCAGTAACGCAGACGGCGGCGCGGGGCGGCTAGCTCACTCCGCGCCACGCGCTCCGCCGTGGATCATACAAACCAGTTTATATGCAGCAACTGCAGACGGCGGCGCGGGGCGGCTAGCTCACTCCGCGCCACGCGCTCCGCCGTGGATCATACAAACCAGTTTATATGCAGCAACTGCAGACGGCGGCGCGGGGCGGCTAGCTCACTCCGCACCATGCGCTTTTTAGTGATAGACTATTCACTAGAACGAACGTCCTGAACTGACTGCCTCTGCCCGTCGTGTGCTTTGTGTACGCGGCGAGGGCAGCCGCAGACATCGACGGGCAAACGCGGTTTTTATTGCTTCGCGGACAAAAAGCCCGCCCCGCCCCGTCGTCTGCAAAGCGCCTTATTGGCGCCGTCTACAGTTAAGTGAAGTTTATTGAAGCCTGCGTTGACAATAATGTCAACGTAGGAACAAGGACATAAGTCCTCGTTCCTTCCTGTTCTATATTCTTTAAGGTTCCGTACCTCAAAAGGTAAAAACGGAACCCTTTTAGGATCACTTTGTTGTCCATCCGTCCGTCTGTCAAGACCGTTTTTCTCAGGAACGCGTGGAGCTATCAAAACTGAAATTCATATCTAATACTCATGTCTACCGTCCCTTGGAGCTGTGGAGAAATGAAACTTCTAAGCCAAAGCAATCAAAAGATACAGCCGTTTATGCCGCAAATTTTTGAAACTCGCACGGGAATCAAAACCAACAGGGTAACCTACTTCCCGTGAACTTAGCATTTTGAAATTTGGTACGAAGTAACGTCTTATAGTACAGATAAAGGAGAAATTGCGAAGACCGTAAATTTTTGTTACACCATATAATAAAAATATTTAAACAAGACTAGTTTTTCACGGAACTTTATTTATTTATTGACGTTTCGCAGCCTTTACAGGCTGCTTCGTCGGAATCAATTTTTTATTGAATTTTGTCGAGCTACCTTCGAAAGACTTTTATTGAGCGTTCGGTTATTTCATTGTTCGATTTTTAAAGTTTTATTGTCTATGTATGAATTTATTACTTAATTTAGTTAATAAAGTACTTTATTTAAAATTGTTTTTTGTAATTTTGAGTTTATTTATTTGACCCTAACTACCGTAAACTACCACCGGTTCCAAAATTGAGAGACCTTTCTGAGAAGAACCGGCGAAACAAACTCAAGAGAGGCTTTCTATCTCCTTCTTATGTTAAAAACGTCAATAAATAAATAGTTTCATTGAAAATTTTAAAGTTACTACCTCTTATGTTTTTATTTATTTTTAAGCATTTAACTGCTAGACGTTTAAATCTAAAGAAAAGTTTACTAGAAAAAAAATCCACGCGGACCAGGCAGCGGACGGGACTCGAACCCGCACCCTTCGCTATCCGGGCGAATGCACTGACCATTATTCTACCACGGCCCTATTCGCCGCGTCGAAGTTTTCCTAGCCTTAAGCTGCAAGGCCGAATAGGGCCGTGGTAGCATAATGGTCAGTGCATTCGCCCGGATAGCGAAGGGTGCGGGTTAAATGCTTAAAAATAAATAAAAACATAACTAAAACCACTCCCGCATTCTGTGTTCTACTCTCGCGCCGATATTAGAATTTCAGTAAAAAAAAGATAAAAAAAAATGTTGAAAAGTAAATTCTTTTGAACATTTTCCATATTTCCTCGCCACTTGGATTTATGTCAAAGCTGTCACTCACAAAAATACGAGCACTCCCAATTTCCAGCTTATAACACTACCTTCATTATTTAATAATAAAAATTGTAATATCACATTACCGTATAATCCACATTTCTATCGATAAACAAACACACGTTAGTAATACGAACAAACTAACTGAATACTGCGCGTATTGCCCAACGTACGGGAAGTGTTCTACGTGGTCCAACAAGCATCGAATCCTGCAACTAATATTTTGCAACAATAATGCGCCGAAGAAGGATATTCACATCCATCAAACGCACAAAATCATTTTCAGCCTTCAAGGTGCACTGTCTACTAAGGCACGGTAATATTATCTAGATGATATTATTACCGTGACTAAGGTACCGAATATCTGAACAACCATTCTATAAAATCTTAAAATATTAAAAAAAAAACTCATATTATATGTCACAAATATATTAATAGTATAAATAGACTTTAATGGGGAGTTTTTGGCGGGATTTCATCGAGTGCGGCTGGCGTCTTATTTTAATTATTCTTAAATTCGTTCACAGTGGATATTGTGAAATAAAATTGGTGCGGTTTTGTGTAACAACCGTCTGCGTAACTGAAGAATTAGTGGAATCGTTAAAATATACGCTATTCCGGTCAAGTGGACGTGAGAATTTTATTGTAGTGTTGACTACCTCACAGAAGCTTATCGAAAAAGCCAACTCGATACATTTCGTGCCAAACACTCCAAGAAACATTAGAATGCGTCACACCGACATTCTATTGTAAAAACATTTAATTAAAGACCAGGCTGTATGGGCATTGTTCCCTTTGCCTTCCCTAAAATGGGAGAACTTCAACGAAAAAAACTTTAATGGTGTATTATTTAGTATGGTTGAGAATATTTAATAAAACAAGCACTCCAAGTAGCAAAACACGAACCGTGCCATATTGTATATTTTACTGTATACTGAAAATATGCGCAAAATCCATCTTTCTTTTATAAAATGGGCATTCTAATATGCTTAATAATTTATGGATCGTCTAAATGAAGAACCTTTTTATACTTTAAATGAAATAATCACAAACCATTTATTTCGTAATAAATAACACGTCAAATACACAATATTCCCAATATTGATATAAACGAATTAACAAATAAATATAGCGGCGCGGGACATATGACTTTTAGCCAATCAGCGCGGGGGGTTCATTCCGTCGTACGCCATTTCCCTTTTTTTTTCAGGTATATTATAACCAACCTGAAAATAAACTGAAAACATTGTGTACCGTTCCACAATCTTTCCACAGTTTACAATCTAACGGTATTTACAATTTTACGATGACATGTATAAATAGAAACATAAAATAAAATAAGTGGCTATGATTGTCGCTGCGGCATTAGTACTTCGTTCAGAGGCTCTTTCTGGCGATACAACGTGGTAGCGCAGCCGGTGTCATAGTCATGGGCACGTTTGAGCCGATGCGAATCGCGGGTAATTATTATAAACGTGAAAAAAAAGCGACGGGTTGCACTCCGGGAGTGCCGGCAGAAGTGAAAACTTGAATATTAACGTTGTGCATTTTTGATATTTTGGAATGGTTAGGGAATAATTTTGCACGAATTGCTTTAATTATCAGTATAAAAGTACAATCATGTATGTGGTAGAATACAATATTTATTTATTGCGCTATCGTTCACAAACATGACAATTTATATTACATTAAAAAAGTTGATCTCTCAGAAAAAATCAACTTACATGAATCACGTTTAAGCGCACTTAGCGACATCTATTGTAAAGAAATCAACTTACATGTATCACATTTAAGCGCACCTGGCGACATCTATTGTAAAAAAATGCTTTTTCTTCGCAATAAAGCTGCCACGTGGACGTCGTAGATAGAGACTTTTTATTATAATACGGTAAAATAAAATATTACTATGTTTCGTCCAATATATAGAAAGTCAACAACCTTTTCAATATTATGTCATGATGCGATCAGCCCACGTGTTTAACCTGACGCGAGTTTAACATTTTTTACCCATACAAAAAAAAAATGTACAACGCCGCTAAAGAAGTTTTCACTTCAAATCAAAAACAATCAGTTCCAATAGCTAAAGCTAAAACAGATGAGTAGTTTTAAATCTTAAGTGAAACTGAAGTCAGAGCACCGTCATTATTTATTAGCTTAAAAAAGTCACATGTTATCGCTCCAGCTCATAAAGATTTCAAGTGGAACAGTAACTTTAACAGAAAAACATCAGCTACATTTCAAACCAGAAATATTTTTTCCCTTTTAACTGCTAAGCAGGATGAGATGAACTGTACGTTTCCTGAGAAAAAAAATTAAAGACTCGATCAACTTGTGCACGTCAAGGATACCACTAAGGAGTGAGTGAGGAATTAGAATTTATTTATTTACATTAGAATAGGGGTACACTGGAGATGTTACAAATATGAAGTTCGGCCCATTCTGCCATTTACAATAGCATGCAAATATTTAACATTGTATTAATTACATTAATATTATTAATAATCATTAAGCCATCAATTTCACATACCAATAATAAATTCTTAAAATACTACAAAAAGCGAATTACATTATATTATCGTCAGCAAAATTACAACTGTCAGTTTAGTCATAATTTATGTATATAATTTATGTATTATGTATATAAGATAGTCGATTAATTATGTCAATTATAGAATAAAATGCCAATCAAAATTCAATAGGATAAAATGTCAATCAAAATACAATAGAATAAAATGTCAATCAAAATACAATAAAATAAAAATGTCAATCAAGTGCAGAATACAAATCATAAAACCTAAAACCTACTGTCACTAGCTGCAATCATTACATAAATATTCTATAACACTGTAAAACATCCTATCATATAGCCAACTGTACAAGGCAGTCTTTAATTTCTGAAAAGGCATTTTTTTTATATAAGTTGGTAACTTATTGTAAATTTGCATTTGGAATTGAAATTAACCGATCGTGGAAATCGAAATTGAAAGAAATAAGTGTAAAATAATAGCAGATAAATGCTAAAATATTGAATGACAGCCCTTCAAGGGGATTTTACAAATCAAAAGTTAATGTCGCGTGTGGTACGGACTTATGACGTCAGAATTGCCATCATAGTGACGTAATAGACGCCCTATTTACAGGCAAGTGGTTGCGAGCAGTTCTTTCTACTACGTCATTGAAAATACACGACATTATTTAGATTCTCATTTTAAAAGTACCTTCTGTTAGCAACTTAGTCATTCAGATTTTTCAGTTGTACTTTCTGGATATGCTTCTCTCGTTTCATCATCATCATCATCATCATCATCAGCCTATTAATGTCCCCACTGCCGGGGCACAGGCCTTCCCTATGGATGGAATAGGGAGATTGGGCCATGACCCACCACGCGGGCCCTGTGCGGATTGGCGGGTGCTAACGACTGCAGATGCAGCCGGGACCAACGGCTTAACGTGCCTTCCGAAGCACGGAGGAACTCGAGATAGATGTTTTTGGTCACCCATCCAATAACCGACCACTGTGAAAGTTGCTTAACTTCAACCATCGCAACCGAACGCGCTAACCACCTGCGCCGTCGAGCTCCTCTCTCTCGTTTATAAAAAAATAATTTAAAACGATTTTGTAATAAAAATTCTATTTTAAATATAAGCAACCTTCACATCTATAATAATAATACATACTGACATTAATAATAATAATAATTTCTTTATTTCAGGCAAAAGACCCATATGACAAAATTGATAATACAAAAAAACTGTATATATTATAATAACGTTAATACATACTAAAATTACCTAAAAAAATAACATAGGACTTGCTGAATGTTTATTTCAGACTGTCATTTCCAAAACGATGTAATTTTTTCCAATGTATATGCAAGGCAGCGCCATCTCTTCGCATTATAGGTAACCTAGCTTAAGAATGGCTAGAGGAATTTGGACGCGGTCCGTTAGGGCCGCGGTAGCATAATTGGTCAGTGCATTCGCCCGGATTGCGAAGGGTGCGGGTTCGAGTCCTGTCTGCTGCCTGATCCGTGTGGAATTTTTTCTAGTTATATTTTCTTTATACATGAACAAGTTTAAAAAAAGACAGTGCAAGGTTCTCATCATTACTCCTCTTGAGGAGAAAAGTTTAATATAACTTTGAAAAAAATGGGTGCGTGTACTTATGTAGGCGCGTGAGAAGTTATCCTTCTTTGGCATCGTTTAAAATTAGTTTTTAATTACATGCAAATAATTAATTACAATAAATTTATAAAAAGTCTGGAAAAGGACACAGTCAATAAAGTTCAGTTTTAATTTGAAAAAATAAATAAATAATCAAAATATTTAATTAAAATCGCTACTGAATATAATTTATTAGAACATATGTGATTTGCACTTGTATGAAACTCAAATACATATTCCGAATATACAAACTAGAAACATGTGGATAAATATTATAAATATGAATACCTATAACTGTTACTTTATTACAAAAAATAAAGATGTGGTTTTTGGTTCTACTACACCAATGGTCAAGAGATGGCGCTGCAGTCTCCTGAATCGCGCTTTGGTTCCGTTGTTTCAGATTAATAAATACTTTTGATAGGCCTTCACAATGCAGTCGTTAGCACCCACTAAATAGAGATTCTATTACTATTTTGTTGGTAGATTTTCTTAATGTGCGGTAAACACAAAAGTTTGTGTTACAGTGATGCGCGCGCATCTTAAAATTTCACTCTCATCATTTTTTCATAACGTTAGGCGCGTAGAAGTATAACTTCAAAAATTCTGAAGGTTACAATTACCACCAGGCGGTTTTATCATCCAAGTATTGTTTAGCAGTTAGCCTTTCTTAAGCAAGCAATTTTTAATGTGTGTGTTTAAATTCATTTAGAGGTAAATCAAGAATATCACTGGGAATATTATTATAGAAATGTATATCTTGACCCATAAATGATCCATGAACTTTATGTAACCTGTACAATGGTAACTTAAGTTTGGTTTTATTACTAGTATTAAAAGTATGTACGACACTGCGTTTGCGGTTTTAACTTAATATTGTTTCTAACAAAAAGTATACAATTGTAGATAAATAAAGTATAGAATACAATTGTATTTTGATCGACAATTTATTCTATAATTGACATTATTAATTGACTATATATTTTATTATTAGCTATTGAAATAATTTCGAGTGTCATAAATTAAGGCTAAGCTTTTTTGTTGTATCTTAATGTAAATTAAATAATATTAATGCAATTAATGCAAAATGAATATAATAAGTAAACGAAATAACATTGCATGTCAGCAAGACAGAATATGGCTGAACTAAATAATATAATAATAATAAATATTTCCAACACTCACACCAATTAGCCTAGCCCCAAAGTAAGCACTTAAGGCTTGTGTTATGGGATGCTAGGGTAACGGATAGATTACATATACTGTACATATATAAGTATATTTATATAGAAAAACATATTAAACATCCATGACTGGAGTACAAATGCTCGTATTCATCATACAAAGGGGTCATCCATAAATTACGTCACACGAATTTCATGTCTTTTTTGCCCCTCCCCCCGTCCTTGTCACAGCTGGTCACATTTGTAAGACTCCCCCTCTCCCTAGTGTGACGTAACATATTTTGCAAATTTACATTTAGAAATCATTGAATGAAAACAGCGGTTCTGTAATCAGTTTTATTTCCATTTAAATTGTTTTTTCATTATTATTATAATCAAATCAAACAATTAACAAAACAAAAAAATTACCGACCAAAAAGTGATTGACTATGTTAATTAAAGAAATTAACAAAACATAAAATATTAACAGCATTATAATTAAATTAAAGATACAAACTTAATAATCTTGAGTCCATGGACAATGATCCCACTCCTTTAAATTATTTATAACTGGCATAGCACCACTTTGTTCTCGTTTGGGTTGTTAATGCTTTCGAAAAGTAAGTTTCAACACTTAGATTTTAATATATTTTGAAATGTGACGTCACGAAATTAAGGACCCCTCCCACCCCTTGTCACACGATGTCACATTTCGTCGACCCCCTCCCTACCCCTTAAAGTGTGACGTAATTAATGGATGGCCCCAAACATCTGCCTCCACCGGGACTCGAACTCGGGACCTCTCGAGTCGGCGACACCATGAAACCCGGCGTACAAACCACTCAACCACGGAGGTCGTCAAAATAACTAAATATACCTAATTTGTAGGTTTGTACACAACAATAACCTGTATTCGCAATAAAAATGATTTGAATTTGAATGCATTGTTAAATATTTGCATGCTATTGTAAATGGCACAATGGGACGAACTTTATATTTGGAAGATCTCCAGTGTACGCAATTCTAATGCAAATGCAAATAATTAAATAAAAGATAAATTGCGAAGCAACGGTCGAAATCCCGATTGACTTGAGTTTTGCAAATTAAATATTGTTTCGATATCTGCTGCTGTTCCCCAGAAAATAATGCCATAGGAAAAAAGACTATGCAGGTTACTAAAGTATACAGTCCTAGCAGTATCTACATCAGAAAGTTACCTCATCTTTCGTATGGCATTTTTATATAGTTTATCATATTTGTTTCTTAGGTTTTCACGCACATCACTCATTAAATAAAACTAGTTTTTACGGGTTAATGCACGAAACTTTGAGTTTATCAGTTAAAGTGAAATATGAGGATTCTATTGAAATTTTGAGTCAATATGTTATACCAAAGAATAACGTTGATTCAACTAAATCTAGCTTTTAATTGTTTAATTTAAATTCAACTGTTTCGTTTCTAAAATTTGGTATAGCGAATTTTAGTGTTGCCGCACACGGGCCACCGACCACAGCCACAAAACGCCGCCACCGGCATATTTCTTGTAGTTTCATACATTTTATATGGACTCGCCACACACGATACGCCCGGTGGCCGCCACACGCTACAAATCGTCGTTGCTCGCTTCTTGTGGCCCGCACCGGCCACTTAATGCGCCGATACAAAACGCCGCCACACGTCACTCGCGCGATTCCCCACCCCTCTCTCCCTTACCTTAGTCGTCCGCTGTCGCGCTCTTCAGCCACTTTAGTAGCCGCTTCTAGCTTCTCGTGGCGGCGTTTGTGGTTGTGGCGTGTGGCCCGTGTGCGGCGACACTTATGCATTTAGTTTTCAATTATTTACATTAAACCTGTGCAATACTTGTGAGAGAGCATCATTTATATCTTCATAGTTATTCTTGGGTCTGTCAACATTAAATAATAAAGATATTTCATCAGCAAACAATACAATCTCACAGAATTTCTCCGCAAACAATATCATAAAATCTTTACATTTTAAGTTTTTCTTTGAATCTGGCTTATGAGAATGACGTGTTTGCACGATAAGACGAATATGTCCATCATACTTAGAGTCATCTTATTATGCAATCTTGTTTTATGTATGTATGGAAAAATGTATGTATGTTAGACTAACCATCATTATCAGCCTATTAATGTCCCCACTGCTGGGGCACAGGCCTTCCCTATGGACGGAATAGGGAGATTGGGCCATGACCCGCGGGCCCAGTGAAGATTGATGGGTCATCATTGACATTTTATATAGAGTATTAGTCTTTGTATTTTTTGAGAAAGCTTCTGTTCCATTTCCTGAGTTATTCTTTCTCAATAATTCTTATTAATTCCGCATTATTATAGTTACTTTTATTATTTTTTGTATCAATTTGACATTACATTATTATTTGTTGCATCAATTTGACATACATTATTAATTTTAAATCAAACATTGATTATTAATTGCACTATTTTGTATTGATTATTAATTCCATTTACTATTATTGATTATAAATTACATTGTACTTTTCTCAATTGAATGTTGTGTGTGCTTGTAAAGGCTTGCACATAATATGTCTTAGAATAAGTATTATTTAAATTTTTTAATGTTTTTATATGTTTAGCTGGAAGTACACTTATTAAATAAATAAATAAATTATTATTACAACTTTAGTCACCTGTTTAATCAAATTCCACATTTTTGTTGATGTCACTAATATTTCCTAGCTATTTATCAATTATTTATTGCCTGTTATGGGTACTTACATTATTATTGTAATTAATTCATACGACAAGTTACATATTGTACCGCGTATCAATAATTAACTGATTTTACCGCGTTAAAACAGGATATTATTATATTAATTATTAAACGATATGTTTGCTCCCTACTTCCATTACACTTGCTCAAAATAAATTTATGACTATTAAAAATGATTAAAAAATCAAAAGAATTAAATATTATGTCTACATGAAAAATAGTTATTATAGTTGGTTATTAGTAATGACCAACTTACCACTACTTACCGCAACTTACCGCTTAATGACTCATTACAAACGAGTAGACGACTTTGACTCGACTTCGTCATAATACATACAAGAGTAGTACTCCGACTTCATACTAGCGCCCGAATCGACGCACGCACACAGACAAACGTCATTTACACGGCCGCTAACCAATCTTGACAAGACAAATCTACGCAGTGCCACGTCGCGCCAGCGTTGCCAGTAATACGGCAATTACCGTAATATACGGCAATTTAAGTTCATAATTTCAGATTATACGGCATACGGAAGGTTTGTCATTGCTGTATAATAATACTAACTATCTATAAATTTTAATAAATAAAATTAGGTAATACGGCAAAATCATGATTTTTAAATCTAAAGAAAATATAACTAGAAAAAAAATCCACGCGGACCAGGCAGCAGACGGGACTCGAACCCGCACCCTTCGCAATCCGGGCGAATGCACTGACCAATTATGCTACCGCGGCCCTCACGGACCGCGTCGAAATTCTTTCTAGCTATTCTTAAGCTGCAGCTTAAGAATAGCTAGAAAGAATTTCTATTTAAGCTGCAGCTTAAGAATAGCTAGAAAGAATTTCGACGCGGTCCGTGAGGGCCGCGGTAGCATAATTGGTCAGTGCATTCGCCCGGATTGCGAAGGGTGCGGGTTCGAGTCCCGTCTGCTGCCTGGTCCGCGTGGATTTTTTTCTAGTTATATTTTCTTTAGATTTAAACATCAAGCAGTTACATGCTTTAAAAATAATAAAAATTATAATCATGATTTTTATTTAAAAATACGGCAATCTGATGTATCGAATACGGCAACTCTTTCAAACTTGATGGCAACACTGAGTCGCGCGCCGCCGAGACTGGTCGTTGGCCGAGTTAAGTTAGCTGCGCCACGCCGCCCGCGCCGTCTGCGTCCGTTTCGATTCTGTAACGTGGCAATAGTAACAGTACTCATATAATCAAAATCTACATAATTAAGTTTTACATTTTGTAGGTACTACCGCGGAATTTTGCGCTCTGTCACTTCGCGAACAAAATGCATTGAACGGTTTTCTACGGTAGTTTTTACTACGCCTCGCCTTCGCATCGGACGCGCCAAATCGGGCCGCCGCACAAAAGTAAGACAGAGAGCATTTCATTGGTTGAATAATGAATTGAATCGCATTTGTTTTAGTTGCAATTTGTCATCCGCATCGTGGTCGCGACAGCGCTATACGAAAAAGTAAGACAGCGATAATTACATGTCTATGAATGAATTTTTACTTCGCCTCTACCGCAAGCTTGCAATTTCATCCCCATCATCTTGATGCGTGGCTATCCACAACCGTGCGTTTTTGTCGAAATTTTTTACCACATACGACAAAACTGTGGAATATATTGTCGCCAGCAGTGTTTCCGGACCAATACGACCCAAAAACCTTCAAAAAAAGAGCGTACTCCTTCCTTAAAGGCCGAAAACGCAAAACTACAGTTTTTATTTTATTCGTGATTCCTACCTAACCAAGTTTTTCCTAATAGTTATTCTTTAAAATCGCACCGAATAAAATGAATTAGTTGTAATATTAATTCACTTCATACTGAGTTTATACTAAATTCATAGGTTGACCTATGTTTCATCGAATATTAAACATAACCTCAAAAAAATTTAGTTTTCCTAATAATTTAAGTTCTCAGAAGTGTCCGTCAGTAATCTTTGTTTTTAGTCATTTACTTACGATTTTGAACCTAGAAAATAATATTTCATGATTGTTGGTTCTTAGGCTAACTATGTATGGACGCTGAACAATGTCCTTTTAAATATTTGAATTAAGTTTTAAAATTAATATCCACTCTCCTAATTTTCCTTGCAGGTCCCATCTCAAATCAGAACCTAAATGACCTATTCATAAAACCGAATTAGCATCATACTATTTCACGGTACATGCTGTCCGCTTAAGGAACTCGCTGCCAGCAGGAATCAGAGACAGTCCAACTGTTGCTACATTTAAAAACCGGTTGAAGAAACACTATTTATCCTCTTGAATCACTGTTTCCGAACTGTATTGCTTCTCCTTTTAACCCTAGTATATTTTATTTTAGTATATATATTTATTTGTACATCTATGTAGGTTTTGTTTATGTAAGTATTGTATTTTGTCATTTATATTCAGGAGGCACACCATGACGACCTTTATTTTACGTTTTTTCCTTTCGCGAGCCTGCTGGAAGAAATTTCAATATGAAATAAGTAGTGCCCTTGTACAAATTTCTTGTTCCTGTTCTTATCTGTTTTATTGTGGGTGTGTACTAAATTAGTAAATAAATAATATTTTGTAAGAATAAAAGCAAAGAATTTCAATAGTCGCTTCAGTTTCGCAAGAAAAGTGTCGAAAAAGGATAGCTTAGCGCGGACGGCACTTGGTGTTGGTGAGAATGTCCAATCGAATTGCAGATTTCGAGCTATGGTGTTGCCAGCCAGTGTTGCCAGGTCCGATATTTAAAAATCGGGAGGCGTTATAGAAAAAAAACAGTAGAGGTATGAAAAGAGGTACAAGAAAAAACAGTAGATACAGAGGCGTACTACGGCGTACCCCCCTCCCTAGAATTGGAAAATCAAATCAAGATATAAGCCAGTGACGAATGTGTTTCTGTGGCTCCTGCCGCCCGTCAAAGCTCATTTTTTTAGACAGTAACATTTATTTTATAATAATTAAGGTTACCGACATTACTAATGGAAGAAATTGAAACTTAACATGCAATTTAAAAAAGGAAAATCGTATTCTAAGAAAATCATTCTGTAAAATGTGGAGACCGGGCAACACTGTTGCCAGCTTAGTGTCATGCACTTCTATATGTGACTATTAACTTTATACGTTACACTTAATGTTTTGTTAAGCTTGTATTGTATGGTATAGAAGGTACGGATGTTAAAGATAGTGTTTCCGGTAGATAATGAAACTACAATTTCTATACAAATATTATATCTATATTTTTATTTCCATTTTTTTTTCTTTGCTTAACATATAACATATAAAACAATGAAAAGCAACACAGCGACTGTGTATATATAATCAACATAATTAGTAATACACAATCATATAAAATTACTATCTAAATATACTAACTTTAATCTGCGTCATTATTAATGACGAAATTAACACAAAATACTATATATACTGTTTCATTTTTTAATGAATGAATACATATGTAACTATTTCTTCACAATTTTTCTTGTATTTTTAACAGTTTTATAACGACCGCACTCACAGATGTCAATTAACTTTTAAGTTTGCTCTGATAATGTCCCTTTCTTTATTGTAGCAATTAAATGAGACAAAGAGTGACTCAATTATGCACTAAATTTAATTAGCTTCTCTATGCGCGGGCGCAACTTCACACAAAAATGAATACATTTAGAATTGGTATGGTAGGCAATTTATTTTATTCAGTTAAATCATTCCCTTGTTCTAACATCAAATAAATTATTTTAATCTGAACAGCTTTCACGTCACAAAAATTGCAAAGTTATAACGAAAATAACTTACACTTACGTCAGTGCATTCGCCCGGATAGCCAAGGGTGCGGGTTCGAGTCCCGTCTGCTGCCTGGCCCGAGTGGATGTTTTTGTAGTAAAATTTTCTTTAGATTTAAACATAAAGCATTTAAACGCTTAAAAAAATAAAAAAAATAACTGAAAATAACTTTGCAATTTTTTTTGTTGCAAAAATTGCAAACTTATTTTTTGAATTAATATTTCAAATATTGTATATATGACAATGTTTAAAACTTGAAACAAAATGTAAGCTGTTCGGCTTTTTCCTCATAACTTAAAAATACTGCAGGTATAATTAGATGTAAATAATGATGATAAGGAAAATACAAATCGCTTTGGAAATAACAGCTATTTTTATAGCATAATTAGATTTGTAAATGACGAAAATAGGAAAATTGGATCAGCGATTGTGTTTTACAAATTTCTGTAGCCCAGTAACAAAATGGAAGAATAGTGTTTTCCTTATGTAATTGGTTATGGATGTTGAATGTGTATGATATCATATGAATTGTTCTCATTATAAATGACTGTTACTGCGACTATTAGTACTTATTAACACAACTAATTATAATAATTAATATATTCACAGAATACAATCAAAATGTATTTATAAGTGACAATGCTTGTTTGAGTTTGAAATTATTGCAAAATATATATAAGATATTTCAATGCGAACAGAAATGATAATAGTTTTGTATGATTGTAATATAAGTAGCATTATACTTAATTAATTTAGTCAATTAAGCATGTTTAAATCTAAAAAAAAAATTTACTAGAAAAAAAAACAACGCGGACCAGGCATCAGACGGGACTCGAACCCGCATCCTTCAATATTAAGGGATTTACAGAACAAGACTTTAATTTTCAATATATTACAAAAATAATGAATGACTATAGAAAAGTTACTTACTTACTTTCATGAAATTAGTGAAACTTCCAGTGTTCTACATCGCCTCAAATTTTAAGAGATACAAAAAAGATAATGCAGTCCCTGTTTAGAATGAGATTACCATTTTACACTAAACATTGGACCTTCGAGCCGGATCTATTCCTGCCATCTATCGTACAAAAAAAATCGTAGTTACTGTGTGAAAGTTGTAAACAGATACAGTAACCAAAAACAGTTCCAGTAGGAACTGCTCAGGGGTCGATATTAGGACCTTTGCACTACTTAGCATGTAAATGATTTAAAAAAATATATAACAAAATGCACTGTGTACCGCTTCGCTGGCGACATTTTTCTCATAGCGGCAGACCACAATATACAAACTGCTCAGCAAATGCTACAAAACGATATGGCCCTATCGTTCAAAAACTTAAGTAATTCTAAACAGTCCCGGTACCTATACTTAGTTATTTGATGTAACTAGCTTATAAGAAGTGGAAAATAAAAAATGTGTTTTCTCGGATGGGAATCGAACTCGGATTGCCCGCGTGGCATGCCAGTTTTCTACCACTAAACAATGGATGCCTATTGATAAGGTCCTAATTTATTCATTAGAAAATAAAAATTTAATGCGACATGCTTAAAAATTAACGAAATAATTTGTGGTGATGTAAAATGAAGGTTTCACTTTAATAACTCTTGAACCAAATAAATTTGACTCATCAGCTTACAATAAAATGTTTGAGATCCGTTAGAAGACCATCTATCGCTATAATTAGGTACACATAACACCAACTAAACAGCTGTAGAAAACGCGAAACATTAATGCTCATTCATCCACACAAAATGCTAACAAACTCAACATATACTTAATACTTACAAAGATATCGCTAATAATTATAAAACAGACAACAATGAAGAATATCCCAGTTCATATATTCCAGATAACCATTTATAGAATCCAATAGGTAAGTCACTCAGTCATGATGCCAAGCAAAGAGGTTTATTATCACTAGGAAAACATTGCCTTTTAAGAAATTTAGCAACCTAAATCGTCGCGGTTAAATTATTGTAAAATCAAGTTTATCTTTAGTCGTGGTGTTTTAGTATCAATTTTTTAATAATAGGATTGATGTCACTCTAAGTAAATTAGTACAGTTGTAGGGAGGTCGGTTTAAAGCAAGAATTTTTTATTGTATTATGTCAATATTACACAATACAGACACTGCGAATGTCAACGCTGCGGAATTTAAAATAATTTGAACAGGCAACTGAAGGTCATCTTTAAATATAGAAACCGGGCGTTCGAGCTAAGCACCATCCTTAATCTACGATCATTTGTAACGTTTGGCAGGCCCCATTCCACAATACAACCTAGCAAGGCAATTCCCTAAACTAAAATTATTATCACATTTTCATTACTCGTCATTCAAAGGCGCTTTTTGAGAAGGCTCTCGCAGAGACTGCATAAGTCGTAACTCTCCTTACTGCTAAACGAGGTTATCTTTGGCTCCCGCCGGCACTTCTTGAACTTGCTGGTGATGCATTCGTGCGAGCTCTCCAATAGATACCGCTTCGCTGGATCCATGAAGGCCGCGTCCATTAAGAGGCTTCTGTCGCCGTGCACGAGAACCGCATCGTATTCACTTATGGGCAGAAAGCCCTTGTTATTGGTCAGGTAGCAGTTGCCGCATCCTTGGAACACCGCAGCGCCTTCGGTGTCAGTGAAGACCGGCGCTCGTGCGGCAACGTAAACAAACGCGAACTTATCACCGATTCTCATTTCGTCCCGCACGAACATCATTCGCGTGTCGGGCGTGAGAGCGTACGAAACTAGCAGATAGATCGTCAAGTACGTAAGCACTATGAGGAAAGTCTTTTGCAATTTTGACACTTGTCGCCAACACATTGCGAGTGTGTGCTGGGCATTTTCCCCCGCGTGTGCATCGCAGCCGCGCGCTGGGTCGCGTCTGACAGGGAGGCGCGCGGTCGATACCCCGCGCCCTCCCGGCGTCCACCGGGTGAGTTGGCGTAATCCCCACCTTATCTCGAACCAAATAAAGGTCATTTTTAAAACTCTCAGCTGCACCGATGACGTATCACTCATGACGACACGTCTAGGGTACCCCCAATCAATCATTATCGACTCAACACTGCTGCAATTAAAGCTTTCTTTTCATTGGATGATGCGGAACCGGTTTTTTGCGTAAAATTCACTTTCGGGATTCCAAAAAATAAGGAATGCAGTCTTTATTATTGAATGTGCAGACAAGTTGCCAAAAGTAACAATGACTGCGCTTTAGTGTTTTTAATGTTTATGAACAGTTATTTTAAGATTCTTTGAAGTCGCAAACCTTGACTAGGTTTGCGATGCTGTGTTTAGAATAAACGGACAAGTGCGAATTAGACTCGCTCACCGAGGGTTCCGTACAAAGGAGATGGTTCAAAAGTGGTAGTCGGTTAAAAGAAACACTACGTCCATGCATTATGATCATTTGGATATAATCATCAACTTTATAATATCCCTTACTCATAAAAGTATTCTTGATCTGAGATTTAAAGGACAATGTTAAAATTGGCCTAAGAACCAACACCAATTTGGCATTTATGATAATTCTTAGTATATTTTTTGCGATAATTATCAGTATTTAGATTGTGACGGACACTTCCAGTTAAGTTAGCTAAATTAAAAAGTTAAAAAATAATCTGAGACAAATAAATACCATTTTATGTGTATAATCTATGGCAGCGCTGCAAACAAAACACTTTTTCTTCCTAATGTCGGCACTTCACTTGGTTATTCGTATTTGCTATTTTAAAACATGACATCAGTCTGTCCTTTTCATTCCTTACTAAGCATGACAAGGACAAACTGTTGTCAAGAGAAGGGCCGGCATAAAATTCTTTACTCTGTGGTTGTGGTGCATGCAGTTTTCATTTGTAGTAATCTGTGGCATTCGTGCATTCCAAAGAGTAGTATATAATATACCGGAAAGTGCATTCTCGTTTCGGATTACCTGTTGTGTGTGTTTATTTGCGATTGTTTTTCCTTTAATTTAACTATATCGGCTATCTAATATGCCATCGATATTACCAAAGAGCAGAGCCCTTATTACCAAGTGCTAGTGAACCTGTGCCACATCCTGAGAGGATCTAATCAATAATAATAGCCAAATTATTCAAGAACACCTGATACACATTCACGCTGCATATTTACACAATATAATGTGATATACAAATACATACAATAAACAATATGATACAATTAAGTGAAAAATAGTCATTAAATAAGAAGCAAAACTACAGTTTTTATTTTATTCATGATTCCTACCTAACCAAGTTTTGACGTGACAACGTCTTAAATTAGGTTGCGGCTGGGAGTCACTTATGAAAAAGTGTAACGCTCGGTAACGTTACGATGAGTCTCTCGTGTTAAGTTTAAGTTTACATGTACAATGTTTTAGTAAACAAAATATATTTCTATAGTTAAAATTTGTGCAATTCTTATTTTCATTCAATTCCTTGTTCCTATTGTGCAATTTAATTATATTCATATCAATAAATATTCTACCGAGAAAAAGACGTTGTCACGTAAAATCTTCGCCCGTAAAACCGACTTTACAGGCAACCATTTTTTCCTAATAGTTATTCTTTAAAATAGCACCGAATAAAATGAATTAGTTGTAATATTAATTCACTTCATACTGAGTTCATACTAAATTCATAGGTTGACCTATGTTTCATTGAATATTAAACATAACCTCAAAAAAATTGTAGTTTTCCTAATAATTTAAGTTCTCAGAAGTGTCCGTCTTTGTTTTTCCAGTCATTTACTTACGACTTTGAACCTAGAAAATAATATTTCATGATTGTTGGTTCTTAGGCTAACTATGTATGGACGCTGAGCAATGTCCTTTGGTCAGTGGGAGCTCCATCAGATCTTGGGGAACTTTATTAAACAGTGCAATACTAAAACCTAGAAATGAGCCTCTTGATTTTTGGAGTCTGTAACATGAAGCGTCAAGCTTGTTCTTAAATCTCGTGATAAAGGTATGGGTTTTATTTTATTCTGCAAATGCGTCATAGTTTTTTCTTTTTACAAATATACTGCGATGCCAATGTTAAAATAATAATTTCTTTAAATTTTCCTGTAAGTGATATTCTTGCTTTAAGTTGTATGTGGCACTAACAGCTGATTTGCAGTATGAAAATACAGCTGAGCACCACAAATAAAGGCCATATGACATAATGCTATGAAAGTAAAACAAACTTGCCGTTTCCACATCAGTTAAGAGTTTTCCTTATCTAAGAACGATATCACCCACAATCTACTCTGAAACGAATCTGGAAAACTTATATCTTTTGCAGACGACACTGTTTAATTATTTGCAAAAGATACGTGTGAAAAGACATTTGAACTAGCTCAAAATGGTCTTAGTATCGTTTCAAGATGGCTTCGAAACAATTTACTTACACTGAATACGATAAAACTAATTATATATGTTTTTCTATAACAAATATAAATAAAATTTCTGATTTGCTATCAATCAAGGCTGACAAATGTTTGCAAGTCAATATAGAGAAATGCAACTTAAAAACGTTTAAGTGAGGTTAAAAACGTGGGTGTTCTAATTGATCAAAATTTGAGTTTTAAAAATCATATTTTTTCATTAAGTAGAAAAAAAATGTATATATTCAAAATTTGGCTTAATGTAATTAATGTAGGTATTGTTTAATATTTGCATGCTATTGTGAATGGCAGAATGGGCCGAACTTTGTATTTGTAAGATCTCCAGTGTACCCCATTGTAATGCAAATAAATAAATTATAATTCTATTAACATCTATGTATAATTTAAAAATAAAAAATTGTACTCTAAAAAATGGATACTAAAAGTTACGATGTGACTGAGGAGCTGTTCAACATAATAGCTTAAGTAAAAAAAAAATATTATTTAATTTACAACAATATGGTGCAATATGAATAAATTTAAGAATAATTAAAACAAAAAATATACTATAACAATGAACCTAAAACTAAAAACCTTAAAAAATAAAATATAATAACTAAAATACATTATTAAAAGGAGTCCCTTTAGGCAAGGTTCCGAAGATACTATTCTTTGTCCGAGGTAGCTGCCAGCTCTACGGTCTCCTGTGATGTCGACTAATCTTTTCGCTATTTTTTTAAAAAGCCTCATAGCGCTAGGACCCCACGGACCAAGGGTCTCGACACCGAATGGGACAAAATCATATTATTATAGCTTAAGTACGTGGTTGTTTGTGTAGTTAAGTGATATTAATTGCACTAAGATAGATTATTCATATGTAAATATGTTATATGTGTTGCACGGCATAGACATTTTTTTAAATAATAATACATATTAACTTTATTTGGAACAAGTCCATTGCACATACAATCACGAAACGTTAAATCTGCTAAGTATAGATATTAACGGGATTGTTACCATGTACCTTGTTTTTTATGAGTCTCCGATATTTCGGCACTGTTGCAAGCGCCATAATCACAGAGTAAAACAAGGTACATGATAACAATCCCGTTGATATTTATAATGTTAGTGTCCATGAAAGTTTAAAACAATAAATTTGCTATAGTTTTACAAAACTGTGTTGCAGAATACAATACATTATAATTATAGTTGTGTGACGCTCGTGATTTTTCCATTTACACACGGTCCGAAACGAAGTTTCACTTCAAAAATAAAATTTATCTTAACATAAAAGAACATTACTGTTGAGATTTGAAAGCAATATTGCAAAGAGCAGGCGACACAGTTTTAAAAGTAGCTGGCTTATTGCGATTTGGTGGGTCTAACCACTGCACACGCACACCTTTCGGAGTACGGAAGAGTGTCAGATTACAGAACAAAAGAACCCATTATTCTATAACCTGAGGAGATTGTATTTATTTGGTGTACCCAAATACTCTCTATAACGCATCATATTACCGGCCATTGCGTAAGTTGCATAGCTTCAACGAACGCAAGCCGTACTTTTACGCTTATCACTACGCGAAATACAACACTTTTGTTTTGTATATATAATTATACTAGCGGCCCGCCCTCCCTTCGCTTCGGTGTAGAGCTGAAGTGTAGACTACAGTTTTTGTTCTCAGGCTTGTATTATACACAATGGCATTCATCTATGATTCTTCTTATACCTGCATGCAAAGTCTCAGCCCGATCGGTTTAAAATTAACAAAGTTTCATACAAGCTTTCATTCCCTATTTTATCCCCTTCGGGGTAGAATTGATCAAAATCCTTTCTTAGCGGATGCCTACGTCATAACATCTACCTGCATGCCAAATTTCAGCCCGATCCGTCCAGTGGTTTGGGCTGTGCGTTGATAGATCACTATGTCAGTCAGTCAGTCACATTTGAGTTTTATGTATATAGATATATACTCATCAAAAAGTCTTAGCTAAGTGAGCGTTTTTAGGGTTCCGTAACCAAATACGTGTGGACTATCTATGGATAGGTCTTCAAAAATATATTGATTTTTACCTAATATTTTTTTTTTCTGAACTGAATAGTTTGCGCGAAATACCCTTCCAAAGTGGTACAATGTCTGTCCCCTCTCCTGTAACTTATAAAATAAGAGAATGATAAAACTAAAAAAGATATATGATGTACATTAACATGCAAACTTCCACCGAAATTGGTTTAAACGATATCTAGTAAGTATTTTTTTTAATACAATTTACCTTTCATTCAATCAATTCAACTTTACTTATCAATAACTTAATTTTAAAAAAAACACTATACTAGTTTTTACGGGTTAATGTACGAAACTTTATTTATTTATTGACGTTTCGCTCAATAAAAGTCTTTCGAAGGTAGCTCGATAAATTAAATAAAAGTTTTATTCTGACGACGAAGCCTGTAAAGGCTACGAAACGTCAATAAATAAATAAAGTTTCGTGCATTAACCCGTAAAAACTAGTTTTATTTAATGAGTGATGTGCGTGAAAACCTAAGAAACAAATAAATATACTATAATTAAAACATCGATTTAAGTTACAACGAACTACAAGAATTATAGATATTAACGGGAATGTTACCATATACCTTGTTTTTTATGAGTCACCGATATTTCGGCACTGTTGCAAACGCCATGATCACGGAGTAACAAGGTATAATGCTATTCAACTAACAATAGGACCGACTGGGCGCCATATTTTGACGTCATAGCTGTCAATTCAAACCAAATAGGTAGAGTAAGCAAAAAAATTTTGCTATTCAATAAAACTTATTTACTAAGATTAAGTGAGACAAAACATCAGATTTTTGAATAAAATAAATTTACTAAGATTGAGAAAGAACACAACCGATTTTTAATAGTATTTCTTTATTAAGACTGTGAAAAAAAACATTAATCAGAATCTAGCTCTTCAATTTCGCTCATCTTTGCATTACCGCCGGAGAAGTTATGAATAATCATGCAGGACACATACGAACATGCATCCTATATGTAAGCGAAAGTTTTAAATCGAGTTTCTAAACGCAACATAAAGTGACATTTGGTTGACGATTTAGGTTATCAACCATTCATAGCCAATACTCAATAAGTGAAATAAAAAACTAATAATATTAATTATCAACATTTGTTATTGTTTGTTTAAAAATGTTTGGTTTTTATTCTAGAATCAGCTGAGTGCTAAAAAAGTGATTCGAGATTTTTTTGCAAACCGTACTTTTCAAGCGACATTTGACAGATGGAGGTCATTGGCTTTCCTATTCTTATTTGAATCGCATTATACATGGTAACAATCCCGTTAATATCTATAATGTTAGTGACCATGAAAGTTTAAAACAATAGAACTACAAGAACTTTTATATTATGTTACTTGCTGCTACGGAACCCTTCATGGGCGAGTCCGACTCGCACTTGGCCGCTTTCTTTTTAATTTACGACCGATTTTTGATACTCATATTCATGTGTTCATAATAAACAATTTAATTCAATTGTAACTAAAGCAAAAAATCTTCAAATAAATTACACATTTCATAACGATTATACAGGGTGTTACAGAATTCCGAAATAAAATTTGTAGGTATGTATTCCGAAATAAAAATTTGTAGGTATCTGAGCGGGGCGCAGGGGCGCCTGGGGGAGAGAGGGGGGTCTGTTTAGGTAGTAGTAATCGTACGCCTATGACAACCCTATAAATGGGTTGTCATAGGCAGGTGTAAAACGATATTTTTATTAATTTAATTAGAAAATAAAAGTGGTCTGAAAGGCGTCAAACTTTCGTAGGTAATTCTATACAAGGAACACAACCAAACCCTAAAGTTTTATTTCGGACTTTTGTCACACCCTGTATATAATATCCACTGATACAACTTGCAGTTTACGTCAATGATAAATGTTGTTGAGACTTCTTTGATGTGTGCACATACGTTTTTCTTTTTCTTTCTTTCAATTAAACTAATTGTTTTTAATTTACCTGAGTTTGGCTTGGCACCGTCTCCGATTTTTTTTATATTTATATAACAGCATTGACTTCATTTTGTAATATTTTCTAATTTACTTAGGATTGGTGGTAAAATATTCTTTCTGTCTACTGCTACTTAGGCCCCTATTATAGAAAGATTCTCAGTGATTGATCTAGTCTTGAGCATAGTTAGAAAGGGATGTCGCTATATATAGCACATAGCGACATCCCTTTCTAACTGTTCTCAAGTAAAGATCAACATTTATTTGTCATTCTGTAATACGGGCTTTAGTATCAAATCTTAGTTGGTATTATTTCTAGTGGGCAAGTAGAATTGGTGAATTTTAATAACATCATTTAGAATAACTCCAGCTAAGAGGGAAAACCCGTTGACTTACCTCTAGATATTTTTACCTTACCTACTCTGCATGCATGTACCTATATATTTCTTTGGTACGCTCTGTAGAATGTAAAGTATCTACTGAAAAAAAACCAAAAATCACTTAAAGAGTCGAAAATAAGTTCAAAATGTCATCAAAGACGGTAGGAAAAAGCGAAAACCATTTAAATAAGACTTTATTTTTTGATGTTATTTGGCAGGGTAACGGTATTTTCTTTAACCCTTTGTGAGGTTAGTGGCCCTTGAGCTTTTGAAATGAAGCCTTCCCAACGTTTCCATGGAAAGTTCCCAGATTTAACTTTCTTGAACGAAGGTCTTAAGGTTCTCAACTGAAGTGAAATGGAAAATGTTAGTATAAATATTTTTTTTATAAACTTTTGTGATTCATTTGGATAAAGAGTTAAATATAATTCAGTGTTGCAAAACAAACACCGATTATTTCAAATAGCAAATGAATGTTCTTATTATAGTACAAAGAATTCTGTGTAATCCCTACATGAAGGGGATATTGTTAGCCATTACAGTTGGGGTTTTCCGTAACAACAGCTTTATTGTTTTAGCGGTATAGGCTCACATTGTGTTACTATGTATAATATTGAATTAACCATATTATTACACATTGTATGAATATTGACCTAAAGGACACCCGGCATTTTGTGCCAAAGTTGTATACTTTTTTAATTTCTTTATCTGTGTTTCATAATTGGGTAACGTAGTCTGGCAATATTTGTCATCAGCAGCTAGCTGTCAATGTCAAATACGTAGGTTTGTCATCAAGAGGGGTTCTATATCAAAAAATATTAATCATTAAATAACTTCTTTCCACGATTCACTAAAAATAAGGCAAAAGTAGTTTTATGTAGCAAATAATTTTGGCTTTATTTTGAGACCAAATTCAACTGTATACAAGTTTAGCATTTTTTCTATGAAAAGTGCCGGGTCTCCTTTTTTATTGGTCATTTACCCAATGGGTGACTGCGACATTTTTTTCAATCCGACTGTCTGTCAGCGTACTGACTGTATCTTGTCATTTCTTTTTTTTTACATTAAATAGGCTTATGCTTGACGGTCACGCGACTGATGAAGAGCAACGGCGGGGCTAGACCACATGTGGACGTCGGCGACATCAAGTTCGCGAGGCCTATTTTACTTCGCAGTAAAAAACCGTAAAAATTAAGTGAGCCAAATTATAAAATAACGTATGAGTAAACGAGTTTTATTGATAATCAAATGATGATAAAAAATAATTACAAACATAGAAATTTAATTACAAAAATAGTGTTGCCAGACAGACGATTCTGAATACCCGTAAAGTACTACTCGCTTCCATCACGCACGTGTTCGAAAATAATAAAAGTCATTATCATCCGCTTAGCTTTTTCCCCGAATTGTTCGGGGTCGGCTACCTAAGCCAGGCCAGGAGAAACGAAAATAAATAGGTAATTAATAAAATTTTTTTGCGAGGCCCCCTCAGGCGCAAGTCCGTCGGCGGTGGCCGACGCCGCCGACGCCTAGCGCCGCCACTGATGAAGAGCGACATAGCAGCCTAAGGTGGGACGCGGTTACCTAGAAGAAACCGATTCACTCGCGACTTGAAGAGCCCCAGATTGTAGGTGACTGGAAACAGAGATTCCGGCAAAGAGTTCCACAACCTAGCTGTTCTGACGACATAGGTGGAAGCAAACCGTTTAGTACGAGTCTGCGGGACCTGTACGTTATATCTGTGGCGTTTTGCCGTCTCTCTGGTAGTTCTGTGGTAAAAAGGTGAAGGTGGAATTAAGTTAGGTAACTCCGAAGCATACTATCCGAAATGTAGTTTAATAAGTTTAAAGATGTTTTATTATAAATCTTGTATATAATATAATACCACGATGTTTTTATAATTGCAAAACCAACATCGTTGTCCACACGTTAATTTCAACATTTGTTGAAAGCTATGTGAAGAAAAGGTCTTACATAAAAAAATGTATAAAACAGTGAAAAAATCTATCACCAGCCTTCATCATCATCAGCCTATTAATGTCACAGGCCTTCCCTATGGATGGAATAGGGAGATCAGGCCATGACCCACCACGCGGGCCCAATGCGGATCGGTGGGTGCTGACGACTGCAGATGCAACCTCAACCAACGGCATAACGTGCCTTCCGATGCACGGAGAAGCTCGAGGGAGTTAATTTTTGGTCACCCATCCAACGACCTACCACTGCGAAAATTGGTTAACTTCAACGATCGCAGCCGAACGCGCTAACCACTTGCGCCATCGAGTTCCTCACCAGGCTTACTTATTGGTATTTACTAACGGCAAAGATGTCTATCTATAAAGGTGACTGACTGACATAATGATCTATCAACGCACAACCAAAACCACTGGACGGATCGGGCTGAAATTTGCCATGCAGGTAGATGTTATGACGTAGGCATCCGCTAAGAAAGGATTTTGATCAATTCTACCCCCAAGGGGATAAAATAGGGTATGAACGTTTGTATGAAACTTTGTCAATTTTAAGCCGATTGGGCTGAGACTTGTCGCTAAAGCGACCAACTTCATGCTGTTAAAATTTTGTGTTACAGTGATGCGCGCGCATCTTAAAATTTCACTCTCACCATTTTTTCATAACGCGCCTAAAGAAGTATAACTTCAAAAAATAAAAAAATGGAAGGGGCATTCTTGGGGCATTCAGACGTGAGCCGCGATAGTGAACGGACGTTAGCACAGAACTCTCCGCGCTTCACAAAGCAATCCGTTTGTACCTTGGCAATCATAACTGATTTTGTAAAGTAATAAGAAGATTCAAATTAAACGTTAGCTTGGTTACTAGACTACAGTTTTATTTTCGGGAAATATCATTGAATATCCAAGATGGCGAATCAAGACGAACCACATGGACAATCGCCTATCCCGCTCGCCCATCCGACATATAGATGATGTAGGTATAGAAGATATCGTATCGCCATATTCCTTCCTATATTGATAAACTAGTATTCTGATAGTTTCAAATAAACAGCCCTTGACCGGAGGCGATGGCGGAAGGGCAGATAGGGAGAGCGGATATTAAGCCCACCAATGGGTCGTTTATGGGCGGAGAGTGGGAGATAAGCTGAATCTATGGTTAACTCAAGAGAACCACATTAAGCAAGCAAGCGATAGATAAACTTTTGAATACTTACGTTGCAAAGATTTCGATATAACGAAAACTGTTTAATAAACTTCCTGATAGATAAATGAATCGTTTTTTTCCATTCCGTTGCGGCAACAGAAATATATATCGTGTTTCCTTATTTAATTTTTTATCAGTTTTTTTTTTTAAGCATTTAACTGCTAGACGTTTAAATCTAAAGAAAAGTTTACTAGACAAAAATCCACGCGGACCAGGCAGCGGACGGGACTCGAACCCGCATCCTTCGCTATCCGGGCAAATGCACAGACCACTGAGCACTTTTTATCAGTTTCTATTATTTAATATGAACAGTAATTTTCATAGTTAGATTTTGTTTTTTTATTTTTGGAGTTTACTCCATAAGAATCGATTTGCATATATAAGGGGCCTGGTATGAGAAAAATGTGAGGAGTAAAATCTATCGATGAATGACCTCGTTACGTTTTTGGTGCGCATCCTATGTCGCACAACTTTGACAAACAAAGATGACGGATTGACATTAATAAAATTTTTAAAATCTGAACTGAATTTAGATATTGTTTCTGATAGAGCAATGGGGACAATGAGGACCATTGATGCGGTATTTTCGAGATTCGTGAACCACGTATCTAGGAAAGTCCATGTGTCTTATTTTAGTTACCATAAAGCACTTGACACTGTAATTAATAATGCAGACAATGTTGATTTAATTAATATTTAAAAAAAATGATAATAGTCTGATAATGTTATTACATAATTTATCAACATTCCTAATGATATATTTATGCACATCTGAAATTGACTATTGTAAAAAGTTTAATGTAAAATATTTCGTCGATTAGTTATAATAAATGTATATGAAATGAATAAATATATATTTATATATGTATATTATTTTCATTAATTTGTTAATTTACCCTTTAATACAGTATCAATCTTTTTTAAGTTAAATAAACTCTTTTTGCGTCTGGTTAGACTATCGAACTTAAGGAGTAAACTCCAGTCGTGTATCGGAGCTGACACACACATTTCTTTTTTATTTTAGTCTTGTAATTGCACACCCTGTTTAATTAAAATTCGTCTCTCCATCCTATGGTTGTCTGGAAGAAATGGCTACATAGCCATAAGACCGCCAATTGTCCACCTATTTAAATTAATGTCCAAACTTTATACTTTATAATGTGGTGTGTCAATAAAGTATTATATATCTATCTATCATCTGTGAGAATTTCAACTGTTTAGCTAAGACGGTTCATGAGATAAAGTCTGGTAAACAGACAGACAGACGGGCCGTGGTGTTTCAGTAATACAGTCCCGTTTATACCCTTTCCCCCCTTTAATGTAAATGAGGTTCATTACCCTTCATTCAATACGGGCGGTAAAATAGTGAGTGACCATAGAAAAAGATATGGTTTTGACATCTGTCAATCAATAAATAAAAGTATAATGATTGTACACGAAAACTTGTACGAAATAATAGCTATAAATGTTGTTTCTCATTTCTGAGCAACACAATTGTTTTATTTCGTAATTAAATCTATTTAGTTCATAAAATCACATTATATTAAGACTAGTTACACCGTGTTAGCTTCCTATCATGTATGTTATGACACAGCAATCAAAATGCAGGTAAACAATTAATGTATATTTAATAATTATGTAATGAAAAGTGACTTCATGAATCACCTCTGAAGTCATTTTTCAATTTGACGACTCTGTAAATAATAAAACAGGGAGAAAAAAACAGCCCTTGCTGAGTTTCTTGCCGGTTCTTCTCAGTATAAGGTCTCCCGCCGTAGATTTACGAACCGATGGCGTAGCTTCTAGACATTCATATGTGCTTGTAACAGCCTAAACTGAATAAATGATTTTGATTATGATTATGATTATCACTCAAATGCCATTTGTTATTCAATGAACAGAGACAAATCATAGAGTTACTTACTAATACAAGCTTCATCAACAGCCTATCCTAGTCCACTGCTGGACATAGGCCTCTCCAATAGGGTATTTGACAGTATTAAAAATAAAGTGCCAATTGTTATCATCTGCGTTAAGAATGAATATTGGCAGGGGTTTTTACTATTTTAACAAAAAAAAAATATTCATAATTTTACTAAAAACCCACGAAAAAGATAATACCTATTGTCACGTGACGTCACACACTAGTCACACACTAGTAAGACGCCATATTGTCCAGAAAAACGTTATCGCGGCAACTTGAAAATGGAGTTTTTTGATTTGGCTATTTTTATTGAAAGACAACGGAATGATGAATATCCACTTTTTACGGCCTCCATAAACATTAGTCATTAATCGTTTTCTAAAACTTGTCAAATACTCTATCGATCTTGGGCTTATTATAATCTTATACATATAACTAGTGGCCCGCCCTCGCTTCGCTTCGGTGTAGAGCTGTAGTGTAAACTATAGTTTTTGTTCTCAGGCTTGTGAGTCAACCATAAAAGATAGACATATGCTGTAGCGGAATATTTTTAAGACAATTTTATGTAGAATATTTCCGTCATACATGATTTCTATGTAACTTTAACCATTAAGGCTGCACACGCGACGGAAGCTTAAAAAATGGAGTAACTTCTCCCGTTTTCCCAACATTTCCCTTCACTACTCTGCTGCTATTGAGTGTAACGTGATGAAAAGTATACTATAACCTGCCCAGGAGTATGAAAAATAATTGTACCGTTTCGTTAAAATCCGTCGAGTAGTTTTTGTTTCTATAAGGAACATACACACAGACAGACAGACAAAAATTTTACTGATTGCATTTTTGGCATCAGTATCGATCACTAATCACCCCCTGATAGTTATTTTGAAAATATATTTCATATACAGAATTGACCTCTCTACAGATTTATTATAAGTATAGAAGATAATAATATAATCTTATAATCCAAGCTTATTCCTAGTTTATTAATAAGGGAAAGGGTATATACGGGACTGTCTTACTAAAGCTCCATAACCCGTCTGTCAGTCTGTTACAAGGCTGTATCTCATGAATCGTAATAAATAAAGTTATCTTCCTTGCAATACTGTTAATTTAAAAAAAAACACGTGCTGGCATTCTTATCAATTGAGTTTGGGAATCGTCACTACTCGCAACATCTGCCTTTCTCAAGTGTAATGAGTAATTGAATCGTTATTTGAATGATTTCAATGTAAGCATCGGTGGTTCAGTGGTAGAATGCTCGCCTGCCACGCGGGCGGCCCGGGTTCGATTCCCGGCCGATGCATGTTTTCTTTTTATACATTAAACTGCCTAGATAAACAACAAAATAACACTTTATTTCTCAAAACTAATTTTATTTATTAAAATCATTAATTGTGTCACTCACAATTAACAGATCTTAAATTAAGAAAACGTCTTGGTGTAGCTTAAATCTAAATTTCAATAGAATATTAGATCAACCGATGGAAGTCTATATTTAACAGAAAGCGTATCAAATAATAATAGTTTAAAAACGCTAGTATTTAAAAAATTGACTTTTTGTAGAAAATTAATTCCCAATCCTAAGCAAAAATACTTATTGCACAGCAAAATAGTCACCTCAAAATATTGTATAATTAGTAAAAAATTAAGTTCCTTATACATCGGTATTTATTTAAAACTAAAGTACTTTTTTTAAAATGCATATCTAATAACAAACACCTCACAACAAATCTATCACATATTTTCTTAAACATAACTGCTATATTTTTATCTCATACAGCATACAGCAGTTTACCTAAGTGAAACACCATTTTAATTGACTATACATAATTATTTATTTGTTACGGCACAATGAGATCACCAATCAACTATAACATCTGATACAAAAATTAACATCGACTTTTCGGTAATTAAAGCAGGTCTTGCTCTAGCGGGACGTCCACGCTTCCAATTTTTGTTCGATTGGTATATTTTTGGCCTCTGCAGGTGCTGTCACATACTTGAGCAGGATCGAAAATCCCATGATATGCTTGCATTTATAGTTTTTGAAAAAATGGGGGCAGGTACACAGACCCATCTTCCCCAGTGGGCACTTTGGACAAGTGCCCAGGGCCAAGTGATCGATAGGGGCCCCCATCAGATGAAATACAAAGTCCCTAGTTCCCGTGCGATCACCAAACGATAACCAATATTTATTACCAAAAAACTTATATAATTCGAAGAAATCGAACCTAAATTACTGACTACAATACCAACTTACTAGATTTTACATGCGCGAAGCTATTCTACTCTCGCCCAAAAATTAGGATTTCCGACTTCAGCATGGTTAGGTAAATTTAAATATATATAATGGTATACTAAGCTTTTTAAAGAAAAATCATCAGTAGTACATTCATCAGTGTGACTCTCTCCATTTCAAGGCATAATCCGCATCATAGTCATAGGGGGCCATTATCCTAATATGACTAGGGCCCCCAACAGGTTAAAGACGGCCCTGCAGGTACATTTACTATTCATCCAGGCACTTCTTTGCGTGGGCAAGACAACTCTTCAGTATGCAAAATCATTTTTTTATATAAAAGTGTTCCAATGTTGAAGCAGGTTTTGAAATGCTTAATGGGACATCTGTTGCAAAAATAGTTTTTTTGCGCCGAAACCATGGTTAATTTTCTGTGCAATCGGTATATTTGCTGTGCAATCAGTATATTTGATATGAAAATCATATTACAGTAGAATTAAATAAGCTTTTTGTTAAGCACTAGAGGAAAAAATGTACCTACTACAGATTAGATATATTTGAATTATATTTGGCACTAGTTTTGTTCAACAATTGTTTTGTTTGCAGTAAAAAAGATATTTTGGTGTAAATAGTATTTAATTTACCTTAAACTTTAACTTATTTGTATTATAAATAAATTATTTGCTGTGTATTTAAAAATATCCCGTTTAAAAATTAACTCACTTCAGAATTTAATGCTTTTTTTTATATCTCTCGATTTTTTTATAGTCGAGAAAACTTTTTATAATGCACTGGGCGGGATTCAAACCCTACACCCCATTTCGCTATCTGGGTGAACTCTCCACCTGACATTTTTGTTAGTCGTACCGTACTCATGGGTTCCATGCCTGCTGGATACCTACAAAAAAAATTTTTTTTAATAAAAAATAACTTTATATTTACATATTAAGATATTAAAAGTACATAGTAACTTTTAAGTTTCTTTACATTTAAACATCAAGCAGTTAAATGCTTAAAAATAAATAAAAACATAAGTACATAGTAAGTTCAAAAATAAAACAAAAATTTACTATTTTCGGCCACCATTTGCCCCAACCAATCATCCAATGTCAAATTGGAGTTGTTTAGGTTTGTGTGGTTATGAAAAAAAAAACTTCAAATATCAACATTTAACGTAAATAGTAAGTAACAAAAATTATAACAAAAAATTTAATATTTTTGCCCACATTTGCCCCGACCAATTATCCAATGTCAAATTGGATTTTTTTTAGTTGAAAAGTGGAAAATATCTCTCGAATTGGAGCGTGTGTGAAAATAGAATCCATGAAAGATACTAAAAGTAGCATTTATTCCAAGCCATCTTCATAAGGAGCAACATTTAAAATACCCATATCAAAAATATTATTGTATTCGATAGAATTCCAATTTCAGGTTATTTTTATCACGTCTGAACCTGTTAGTATTAAATGGTAGTGGGGTGCCAACGCCATCTGTTGAGTGTTCGTAGTACCACCACGATTGAGAATAAAGTTCGACTTGTACTCTTTAACGTAGGTGGCGTTGCCAGGCCAACAAATGCAAAGTTCTTATTATAACACAACTAAACTATCATAACTTAGTGCTCGTTTTATTCGAATACTATACAAATAGAAACTCGGCCAAAACGACGTAGAAAAAATTGCAGATATCAAATATATTTATATGCCAATGTCACAAAAATTATCGCTGAAACCAAATAACCTTTTGCCCCTCGATAATTATGATAATTTATCAAATATTGTACTGTTATCTGTATCGTTTGGGATCCCGAACTTCTAATTCGCATTTTAAAGAAGTAGGTATAATTGACTGTTGTCCCAATACATTTACAATATGTCCATTGTTTGTGCATCAGAAGTCAGAAAATAAATTTATACCTCTACGAGGCGCAATGTGGTACATCATTTCAATACAAAAAATAAACTTAAATCGCCACTCTTTAGACTACAAAAGGTTCCTTATTTAATAAAAAAAAAAACGGGTTGCACTCCAAGAGTGCCGGCGTAAGTGAAAACTTGAATATTAACGTTGTGCATTTTAATTTTTTCTAATGGTTAGGGTATAATTTTTCACGAATTGCTTTAAATATCAGTATAAAAGTACTATCATTTATGTGGTAGAATACAATATTTATTTATTGCGCTATCGTACACAAACATGACTATTTATATTACATTAAAAAGTTTAATCAGAATCACATTTAAGCGCACCTAGCGACATCTATTACAACGCGATCAGGCCACGTGTCCTGACGCGATCAGCGATTTTTACCCATTACAAAAAAAGTGTACAACGCTGCTAAAGAAGTTTTCACATCAAAAACAGAAGAAGTAATTTATTTACCTTTTAATAAGTTTAAAAGTTATATCAAAAGTGGTCTCCTTAAGAAGGGTTACCATACTATAATGACAAACAAATCACTTGCCCCCTTCTTCCAAAACGCAAACTAAACTTAGTCTTAGTGTAAACCTAAAGTTGTCACTGTATTCTTTTTGGCAAACAAAAATGACAGCATCAATTTTAGTCCAGGTTTAACTTTAGTCTACGCTTTGTAATGAGGCGGCTTGGGTTTAATTTTATAAGATTAGATTTTGTTTGCTCCTTACGTTGAAAATTGTTTATTTGACTTGTTTCGAATTAAAAATGAATACTTATTTAACAAATTTTTAAGAATATGATGGAACTTTACATCAGTGCATCAGTTTTTAAAGTTTTTATGACATCTTTCAGTTTACTACACTGTATGAGGGAGAAAAAAATAGCCCTTGCTGAGTTTCTTGTCTGTTATTCACAGTACAAGGTCCCGAGATTTCTCTTTCGTCGTAGATTTACGAATCGATAAGGCTTAGAGTTGCTTTTAACAGCCTAGACAGAATAAATTATTTAGAATTTTGTTTTTATTTTTTATATGAAAAAATTGTGTGTGTCAGCTCCGACGCACGACTGGAGTTTACTCCTTAAGTTCGATAGTCTAACCAGGCGCAAAAAGAGTTTATTTAAATTCTGTCAGAATAATATTCTGACGATGCAGACCTGAAAAGGCTGCGAAACGTCAATAAATAAATAAAGTTTCGTGCATTAACCCGTAAAAACTAGTTTTATTTAATGAGTGATGTGCGTGAAAACCTAAGAAACAAATAGAGTTTATTTAACTTAAAAAAGATTGATACTGTATGAAAGGGTAAATTAACAAATTAATGAAAATAATATACATGTATAAATATACATTTATTCATTTATTATAACTAATCGACGAAATATTTTACATTAAACTTTTTACAATAGTCAATTTCAGATGTGCATAAATATATCATTAGGAATGTTTATAAATTATGTAATTATTATTATCAGACTATTATCATTTTTTAAATATTAATTAAATCAACATTGTCTGCATTATTAATTACAGTGACAAATGGTTTATGGTAACTAAAATAAGACACATGGACATTCGTAGATACATGGTTCACGAATCTTGAAAATACCGCATCAATGGTTGTACCATACCTCGTTGTCCCCATTGCTCTATCAGAAACAATATCTAAATTCAGTGCAGATTTAAAAAAAAAAATAATGTCAATCCGTCATCTTTGTTTGTCAAAGTTGCGCGACATAGGATGCGCACCAAAAACGTAACAAGGTCATTCATCGATAGATTTTACTCCTCACATTTTTCTCATACCGGGCCCCTTATATATGCAAATCGATTCTTAAGGAGTAAACTCCAAAAACTAATTCCAAATATTACAGATAAATTTGCGCTTAAAATGGAACCTAAATACAGCTAGTTCCTATATAAAAGTAATAGGTACTCGCTTTTGTTTACTATCTTAAACTCAATAGTTTTAGTTAGTGTTAGTTCAATAAACTTAAATATTGTATTGGAAGCTTTGTAACGGGACATCGAACCTGCGCCCTTTCACGACCGCGAGTGCGTGCCTACAGCCGCTTGTATTCAAACAGCTACATTTTCACGCTGACATTGCAATAACAACTTTATTTCAAAGCAATAAGGGTGTTCTCAAATGTTAATTGTAAAGGATATATCGTCTATTTTGCACCTGTAATTAGCACTAACATGTAAATTATGACCGCGGCTAAGGTAAGAATAAGTGCATAAATGAAACAGTACCATTTAATAGATAAAATAGAACTTATCGTGTAAGAAATACAGAATAGTTTTGATTAACAGACAGCGACTTCGTCCAGGTGAACTGTAGAATTCAAAAATCGTTAGGGAATTTTTCTAGTTATATTTTCTTTAGATTTAAACATCAAACAGTTTGATGCTTAAAAAATAAAAAATATAACTGTAATTGCTATTTCTTCTTTCAAATGTTTAATACTTGTGAAAGTATTCATTTGACATTGTGGGTTACCTACAATGCGAAGAGATGGCGCTGCCTTGCAGCAAGAAAGGCTGGAGAAAGTTCGACACGACCATCAGGGCCGCGGAAGCATAATGATTCGCCAGGATAGCGAAGGGTACGGGTTTGAGTCCCGTAATTTTTTTGTTTTTTTAAGAAAAAAATTAGTAAATATAATAAATATTTCCAACACATACCAATTAGCTTAGCCCCAAAGTAAGCACTGTAAGGCGTGTGTTATGGAATTCAAGGGTAACGGATAGAATACATATACTTAACATATATAAGTATATTTATATAGCAATACATATTAAACTCTCGAGTCGGCGACACAATGAAACTCGGCGTACAAACCACTCGGCCACGGAGGTCGTCGATCGTAGGCTGTCTGGCCCGCGTGGATTCTTTTCTAGCAAATTTTTCATTATATCTGACTATAATTATTATCGGCATATGGGATGGGGTCAAGGTAGGTATATAATGCTAAAAAAACCAAGATACCTTGTCATTAAGCATCTCCCATTACGATCTCTAATATTCGCACCCAGTTTTCTAAATAAAAATGCAACTACATTAAACATGGATTGATTCTTTTGAAATAACATTTTAACCGGCGATTAAGCTATCTATAAGCGGCATATTTAACGATCAGTTTAACGAGACAAGTTAAATTTATCCGCTTGATAGCGCCCGCGAGCGCTACCTACCGTACCGCCGCGCCAGGGGAGGAAATTTAACTCATTCATTGGCCCTGATAGAACTGATAAAACTTTATATGTAGATGTAAAACTAATATAATATAAATGAACACTTTACAACAAAATAATATTAATGAGGCGATTTTTTTATAATACAAACCTAGTATATTATAATCATGTTAATTGACATATCATTTTAATGAAGTTATACTTCTTTAGGCGCGTTATGAAAAAATGATGAGAGTGAAATTTTAAGATGCGCGCGCATCACTGTAACACAAAATTTTAACAGCATGAAGATGGTCGCTTTAGCGACCAACTTCAAGAAAATCTACCAACAAAATAGAAATAGAATCTCTATTTAGTGGGTGCTAACGACTGCATTGTGAAGGCCTATCAAAAGTATTTATTAATCTGGAACAACGGAACCAAAGCGCGATTCAGGAGACTACAGCGCCATCTCTTGACCATTGGTGTAGTAGAACCAAAAACCACATCTTTATTTTTTGTAATAAAGTAACAGTTATAGGTATTCATATTTATAATATTTATCCACATGTTTCTAGTTTGTATATTCGGAATACGTGTTTGAGTTTCATACAAGTGCAAATCACATATGTTCTAATAAATTATAATTATTCAGTAGCGATTTTAATTGAATATTTTGATTATTTATTTATTTTTTCAAATTAAAACTGAACTTTATTGACTGTGTCCTTTTCCAGACTTTTTATTAATTTATTGTAATTAATTATTTGCATGCAATTAAAAACTAATTTTAAACGATGCCAAAGAAGGATAAATTCTCACGCGCCTACATAAGTACACGCACCCATTTTTTTTATTGACATATTTATTAAAAAGGGGTTAAAATGTCCCCCTCCCTTCCGAAATAACACAATGATTAGATAATTATAACCCGGGCTATGAGCAAACTAAGCGATCTTGTCTCAAACGTATTCATTGACAATTTAGTACCTGTACACCTAAACAGGGACGAACAGATACAAGCAGATTACCAGTAACCCGGGTAAAGTTTCCGGGCCATTGGTCGGGTGCTGCGTTATCCGACCGGCTCCTAATGAGGGTCACCGGTGTCTCCTGAAGATAAGATCTGTCTTGAGACCGAGGCAGTTAGATGAGATGAAGACGTAACAATCGTATAAAGATCTCAACAAATGGTCCGAATCTGTATCGTTTGAATGTAGACTTATTTAGGCGACACAGTGACGAGATGAAAAAAATATTAGCCTGCCCCTCTAGCATGACCACCGAAACGGGATATGATAAAGCGATATATCGACATTAACTGTCAGACTACTGTCAAACTCCATAGTAGTCTGACAGGTAATGTCGATATATCGCTTTATCATATCCCGTTTCTGAGGTCACGCTAGAGGGGCTGCAGTAGGTAATTTCAATGTGAGTTTTAAAGAATGTTTTAAAGATTTCAAGCAATATTTATTTTGAGCCTGTAGGTGACAAGTGGTGAGTTTTTAACAATGTAATTTTTTTATTATTATTTTAAGCATGTAACTGCTTGATGTTTAAATATAAAGAAAATATAGGTAACTAGAAAAAATTCCACACGGACCAGGCAGCAGACGGGACTCGAACCTGCACCATTCGCTATCCGGGCGAATGCACTGACCAATTATGCTACTGCGGCCCTGACGGCCGCGTCGGAAAATTCTAGCGATTCTTAAGCTGCAAGGCAGCGCCATCTCTTCGCATTATAGGTAACCCACAATGTCAATAGTTCGTGAGGGCCGCGGTAGCATAATTGGTCAGTGCATTCGCCCGGATTGCGAAGGGTGCGGGTTCGAGTCCCGTCTGCTGCTTGGTCCACGTGTTTTTTAAGCCACATTAATTTGAGTCAGCAGGTGACTACTGGATGATAACAAGACGGCCAAGATATCAGTCTGAAAGAATGGCTGAAAGTAAACCGAGCAATGTAAAAAAATCTACTGTTCGCGCTAAATATTCGTTTGAAATTGTCCGATTAATTTATTAATAGGTAAATAGTATCTTATATTAGACAAGCATTTGAAGCGTTGCTTTAAAGCTAAAATAGGTATATTTTTCTAAAAAATTTCACCGCACGTCTTATAATGATTTCGACGACCTCCGTGGCCGAGTGGTTTGTACGCCGGGTTTCATGGCTGTCGCCGACTCGAGAGGTCTCGGGTTCGAATCCCGGTGGGGGCAGATGTTTGTGTGATGAATACGAGCATTAGTACTCCAGTCATGGTCATGGTCATGTTTTATATGTATTTCTATATGAATCTTTATATATATAATTCTTCTGTGAGTGTGTATGTCACTGAACTTCTCTTAAACGACTGGACCGATTTGGATGAAATTTTTTGTGTGTGTTCAAGGGGACCTGAGAATGGTTTAGATTCACAATTTATACTCCAGTCATGGATGTTTAATATGTATTTATATAAATATATTACAGTATATGTATTCTATCCGTTACCCTAGCATCCCATAACACAAGCTTTACAGTGCTTACTTCGGGGCTAGGCTAATTGGTGTGAGTGCCGGAAATATTTATTTATTTATTATTTATTTATTTAATGAACTCTAAATTAAAAGGACCAAACTGTTCCTAGCACTGTCTCACTGTCCCGATTCTCGTCATTATTATTTGTATTTATTACAATAATCGCTTGTTTATTTCAATTGATTTTAATTCTGTTTTCAGAGAATAGAATTCTTTAAAATAAACATTATGATGCAGGGCTAAGGATTTAAAAGAAAATCCGTACAGAAAGTAAGTAGGTACATACATTATTTTTATTTTGGATGCGAGTGGCTCAGGAGCGGAACCCATCTGCATCGGTGTGAAGATCCTTGGGGGAGGCCCATACTCAGCAGTGGGCATCTTACGGCTGACATGATGATGATGATTTATAATTTGGAAAAGTCTAATTAAGAGCTTCAATCAATGATCGGGGTGATGCTCGCTCAATCTTAATATGTATAAATCTCGTGTCACAATGTTTGTCCTCAATGGACTCCTAAACCACTGAACCGATTATAATAAAATTCGCACACCATGTGCAGTTCGATCCAACTTGAGAGATAGGATAATTTAAATCTCAAATTATAGTCGCAATTTTAATTTATTGCAAATTATTACTTTTGGGCGGTACGAAGTTCGCCGAGTCAGCTAGTTCTTAAATATAAAATTCTCGTGTAACAATGTTAGTTACTACCTATACTTCTCCGAAACGGCTTGACTGATTTTTATGAAATTTTATATGCATATTCAGTAGATCTGAGAATCGGCTACTATCTATTTTTCATATCCCTCAGTGATAAGGATTGTCCACCCCTAAAATTTTATTCTTAATTTTTTAGACCATTTTTTTTTTATAATGTGCCATTAAAAAATCATACAACCCTAAATTTTCACCCTTGTACCACCAACTTGGCGATGCGAAGTTCGCTGGGACAGCTAGTGTGATAATATGGACTTGTTCGCTGATGGTTTAACAGAGCTAGTGGCGGCTGCACATGAGTTACTCGAGAAAATAGCTCATTGACTAATTCTGAATTTATCAATTTATTTATTAAATTGATATGACATTATTTAATTAGATTCGATTATATTTGACATTAATCGTACCTAGTTGACATTAATCTTTTTAATTTCTTGGAATGATATGACATTATTAATTTGACATGATTATTTATTTTTTATTATAATGTTAACTAAAAAATTTACAATGGGCAATTTGACTTTGTTTCTGGGTGTTTATCTATTTGACAGTTTTTCTTAATTTTGTTGAATTGGAATGAATGTTAATGTTTTAGTATGACTTGCCGGCGTTTTGGATATTTCTGTAAGTTGGCGTGCGTGCCGGCCATGTGTAACTGAATAAATAAATAAATCAAATAGGTAGTTTATTTATTACCTTTGAGTAAGTAAGTAGCTTTAAGAAATATTAAAATGCGTTTTATCAACGAATGAGGTTATTCTATGCATTTCAAGGACTTTGGTCGCTACCCTCACAAGGGTCAGTGAGACAAATCGAGGCGATCTCTCAAGGAGAGATAAGGCGACTTGAATGTATCTGTCGCCGCAATCCCGGGATCCCGGGAATCGCCGGGATTCTCAGGGATTCGCGAGATCACAGGAGATCGTCCAGATAGCCATCTTGTTAATTCTACGGGCTTCCACGGTGATGTTCTGCTTGTCTAAGATGGATTACAAGAAAGAAGGAAAGACAAAAGAAATATGTTAATAGAACGAAATAAAAAAAAAAATGATTAAGCACGGCCTTTTTTTACTTACTTTTGACCGTCCTGGTGGTAAAATGCTTAACGGGATTGCTATGGTTATCGCTATCGCTTACGATTTAATTTTGTTATTTCTGACCCCCGAAGGTTCAAATACCTATTACGCCTTTTATGGCGTGAGGCATTTCAAAACCTTCAGCGGCCAGAAACAGGCAAAATCGTAAGCGATAGCGATAGCCATAGTAATCTCTTTAAGCGATTGGCCCCTCTGAAATATTAATTTACTTTCCCTTCGTCTATCAAAAGAGTATTAGACACGATTCTTTTGTTTTTTTTCACACAAAAGTAACATAATACCTAGAGTACATTGATTTGAAATGTCGTATGACACATATGTATCACATACCTATCAATCTTTATATATATAATTCTTCTGTGAGTGTGTATGTCACTGAACTTCTCTTAAACGACTGGACCGATTTTGATGAAATTTTTTGTGTGTGTTCAAGGGGATCTGAGAATGGTTTAGATTCACAATTTTGTCCGCTGGACAACCCCTATTTTTTTAGGGCGGTACGAAGTCCGCTGGGTCAGCTAGTATTAAATAAAATTCTCGTGTCACGGTGTGCGTAACTGAACTACTCCGAAACGGCTCGACCGATTTTCGTGAAATTTTATATGCATATTCAGTAGGTCTGGGAATCGGACATCATAAAAATCATCATAATTATGATACATCATAAAAAATACATACAACCCTAAATTTTCACCCTTCTTTCTACCACCAACTTCTATTTTTTTATGGCGGTACGATGTTTGCTGGGATAGCTAGTATTTTTATATATATAGTCGTGTGACACACGTGATGCATTTCCGTTTCATATATAGGATTTCTTCATTAACAACTCGTCCAAAAAGACGATTAACTTCATTAATTTATTTATCTCCTTCAAAAATAAAATGTGATTCGTATTAAAATTTAAAGTATTAAATGGAAAAAACGAGATTATTATTTCTAAATACGTATAAAAATGTCTTCATCGTCAGCCTATTAATGTCCCCACTGCTGGGGCACAGGATGGAATAGCGAGATTGGACCATGACCCATCGCGCGGGCCCCGTGCGGATTGGTGGGTGCTAACGATTGCAGCTGCAGCCGGGACTAACGGGTTACCGTGCCTTCCGAAGCACAGAGGAACTCGAGATAGAAGATTTTTGGTCACCCATTCAATGACCGACCACTGCGAAAGTTGCTTAACTTCAACGATTGTGGCCGAACGCGCTAACCACCCGCATCATTGTGCTCCTCAAACTAGACAGACGTCTTTGTTCTTGTGCTTACATAAGAAGGAAAGGAATGTGAACAGTAAGTCAAAAATATTCCACAATAAAATCTAATATATAAAATTCTCGTGTCGCGGTGTTTGTGGTTAAACTCCTCCGAAACGGCTTTCCCGATTCTCATGAAAATTTGTGTGCATATTGGGTAGGTCTGAGAATCGGACAACATCTATTTTTCATCCCCCTAAATGTTAAGGGTAATCCCCCCCCCCCCTTTTTTCAATTTTAGATATATATATTTTTTTTATTTTTTTATGATACATCATACAAAATTACATACAACCCAAAATTTTTACCCTTCTTCCACCAACCACTATTTTTTTATGGCGGTACGAAGTTCACTGGGTCAGCTAGTCTTATCTTTATATATATAATTCTTCTGTGAGTGTGTATGTCACTGAACTTCTCTTAAACGACTGGACCGATTTTGATGAAATTTTTTGTGTGTGTTCAAGGGGATCTGAGAATGGTTTAGATTCGCAATTTTGTCCGCTGGACAACCCCTGTTTTTTAGGGCGGTACGAAGTTCGCTGGGTCAGCTAGTACATATATAAAATTCTCGTGTCACAATGTTAGTTACCATACTCCTCCGCAACAGCCTGACCGATTTTTATGAAATTTTATATGCATATTCCGTGGGTCTGAGAATCGGCTACTATCTATTTTTCATATCTTTAAGTGATAATGGTTGTCCACCTGTAACGGAGTGTTCAAAAACCTGCAATGCGCCTTCGCGCTAAAATTCAATCTATTGGGTATTGTATCGTAGTGTTCTCATATGGGTTAGGAGGAATGTTATCCCAGGAAATTGATAGAACACTACGTTACACACCCCTAAAATTTGTTTTGGACAATATTTTTTTTTTTTATAATGTGGTATTACAAAATACATACAACCCTAAATTTTCTCTTCTACCACCTGCCCTTATTTTTATGGCGGTACGAAGTTCGCTGGGTCAGCTAGTTGTACATATAAAATTATTTAATTAGAGGCAGTCAAGTGAATTTCACTTACACATCGTTGACAGCTGATGCAGAATCTTACCTGAAAATAAATAAACAGAGATAATTTAATACAACAGTTTTTAAATTTGTACCACTTTTGCGTTTTATGGAGTAATCCATTTGTATAATAGGTATAACTTATATTTATTATTTTTAGCATTTAACTGCTTGATATTTAAATGTAAAGAAAATTTTACTAGAAAACAAATTCACGCGAACCAAACTGATGTCTGGTCCGCATCTAGATTATTTTCTATAGTTAAATAATGTAACTTTAAGTTAAAAAGTACTAACTAAGCAAAAGAAAGAAAAGAAAAAGCTAAGTCATGCAAATACAGGGGTTTAGGCTCCGAATATGATTTTGTCCCATTCGGTGTCGAGACCCTTGCTCCATGGGGTCCTAGCGCTATAAGGCTTTTTAAGGATATAGCAAAAAGGTTAGTCGACATCACAGGAGACCAAAGAGCTGGCAGCTACCTCAGACATAGCATTAGTCTAGCTATCCAAAGGGGGAACGCTTCCAGTATCTTCGGATCTTTGCCTAAAGGGACTTCTTTTAATAATGTATTTTAGTTACTGTTTTAATTTTTTAAGATTTTTATTTTAGTATATATTTATTTTATTTTTGTTTTATGATAAACTAAATAAGTAATACAGAGATTATATTATTATAAAACTTAAAGTTATGTTTACTAACAAAACTCAAAACATCAACAACTAATCAAAAGCGACGCGCAATCCATTTGAAATAGGTTTCTAAACGATACTTATTTTAAATACTACTGCAAGTGACGAATGTGCTTCTCAAAAAGGCTGTACGATGTTAATTAACCATGTTGTGTATGAGGTGCTATGGATTCGTTTAATTTCAATCAAAGTCAACCTTTTCCTATTGAAATGAAAAATAATAATACAATTCTTTTAAATAATCCAAAGGTTTTTCGTTAGTGACAAAAAACGGGCGAAAATATCTTCATTACGTTCATTGAATAACAATGTTAATAAGGGAACTAATTGTTTCTTAAGAATCAATCAAATTTCTGTAAAATTATAAAATAATATTAAAAGAAGACAATTTTAAATAGAAAATAGAAACTAGGATAGTAAGTATCTACCAATTGTCAGATAGTAAAGGATTCTATAGAATCCATAGACTAATATTTGATAGAATCATTAACTTGTAGCATAAGTATAACCTAAAGCCCACAAAATTTACGCTTTATTTATGATCTGTTTCCAAATAGATATAAAATCAATGTAGGTGCCGTTGTTTCTTTTTTAAAAGTCCCGTACAGTGGTAGACTAGTAATATGTCTATTTAGTGGACTCAAAATTGTAATAGCTATTAACGGGATTGTTACCATGTACCTTGATTTTTTTTTCTTTTAATAGCTATAATGTTGGTGACCATGAAAGTTTAAAACAATATATCAAAATTGTAATATTGATAAACTTTTCTATAATACAGAAATATGAATATTATAATGAGGGATATCCTTACAGATAATAGTAATTAAAACTTCTCCTCATATCATCCCTCCAAATAATATTATGCGTACTCGGCAAAGCCATCACAGCTAATGTTGGTCTAAACACATTCCCATGTCGGCTACGAGGGGCAATTACTGATCGCGGATCATTATAATTCCCGCAATAAATTAACGCGAGAATCCAGCACTTACCGCGATTGGCTGATGTCATTAATTACCGTGGTAATAATTAACACAAGATAAACTCTGGATTGTAACATGTGCCCACATGACTTGAATATTGCGGTGGGGTGAACACGTACAACAATATCACAATCGTAAGTAAATACATTTCATTGGTTTAGGTAACTTTTGTGGAATACTCAATGTTTATTTCAATTAGAAGCAAATAGATTTTAGTGATTGAAATATAATGTCTTTGTTGTTTTATAGTATACATACGACATTTTTTTTTTTTTTTTTTTTTTTATTCATTAATAGGTAAGCGCTTGACCATAATTCGCCTGATGGAAAGCAATATTATGGTCTACGATGGAGCGCGCTTACCTAATAAAAACCGGTTCACTCTTGCTTTGAAGACCGCTAGATTGTAGTGTTCGGGGAACAAGGGCTCAGGCAAGGAATTCCACAGTTTGGCAGTCCGCACGATGAAGCTGGACGCGAATCGCTTAGTGCGAGTCTTTGGAACTGCCACCGTGAATCGATGTCGCCTTGCCGTTTCCCTGCTCGTCCGGTAGTAGAAAGGGGCGGGAGGAATTAGCTCATGTAATTCCTCTGCGCACTCACCGAAATGCAACCGATAGAACACCGAAAGACTGGCAACTTTGCGTCGATGTTCCAGGCTTTGTAACTTTGCCCGGCAAAGCGTGTCATTTCCAATGAGCTTTATCGCTCGTTTCTCAATTGCCTCCAACGCCTCAAGTTGGTACTTAGCCGATCCATCCCATAGGTGCGAACAATACTCCATGCACGACCGAACTTGTGCTTGATATAATGTAAGCAACTGTTCCGGCTTGAAGTATCGTCGCACCTTCGAGAGGATACCCAACTTCTTGGCTGCTAATTGGGCCTTGGACTCAATGTATGAGCCAAAGTTGAGGGTTGGTGACAATGTAATACCGAGTAGCTCGAGATGGTCGCTGATCGGTACGGTTACATCCCGGAAAGTAGGGGCCAGATTAAATGGCGTCTTTTTTGCTGTGAAAAGACACGCCTGGGTTTTCGCAGCATTGAACCCAACTAAATTGGCATCGCCCCAATCGGAGACAGCCAAAAGAGAAAGGCTCAAGCGCTCGACCATGGCCTCCCTATGGGACTGGATTTCTGTCGCACTGGCTCGCGCGGTGGATATATAGCTCTCTACAACTGTGCTGTCGTCTGCATACCCAAAGATACCGGGTCTTAGCAGATCGTTAATGTGCAGTAGAAACAGCGTTGCAGAGAGTACCGACCCCTGGGGGACACCGGCATTGATAGCCCAAAGATCCGAGGAGCAACCATCCACTACAACTCGAATAGACCTATCCCTCAGAAAGTCTGAAATCCATGCACAAAGCCCAGTAGGCAGGCCGTATGAGGATAACTTGCTAATAAGACCGTCGTGCCAGACCCTGTCGAAGGCTTTGGAAATATCGAGAGAAACTGCTAGAGCTTCCCCGTACTTCTCGATGGCTTCACTCCATATGTGCGTGGCGCACGCTAGAAGGTCACCCGTGGACCGATTCCGGCGAAAGCCGTATTGTCGGTCGTTTAGGAGGTCGTTAGATTCAAACTAATATTTTATTTGTTAGGGGTTTACTAAAACAGAAATTTAATATAGGATTTATGATTATTGTTCTGGCTTGCTTCTTTTCCCCAGTCTTACCAATCCAACGATATTAAATACCCTAGATAAACCACGTGCGCTCAAACTGTGTCCCAATCAAGAAGTGCTTGAACACCACTCAAGCACTTCTTGGTTCACAGTCAAGCGCGGACCGTTGAAAAGTCAAGATGCAGCTCCATGAAAAAATGCCAAAAAAAATGCTTATAGTACGTAAAGTGTCGTTTTTTCGATAAGTGTCTACCCAATGTTTGTTAATTTAACGCATTTGAAGCAAATTTTGTTTTAATACTTACTGTAAACTGATTTAACAGAAAATATTTGTCATAATCAAATACATGGTTGGTTATATTGCCGTCTCTTAAAATTTTGTAGTCGTCAAATTTTACGAGCTTGACATAACTCTTTGAAGCGTTTTAATTTAGACCTTACACAGTATGCAGTAAAGGTGACTTTCAATGTTTAAATAACGCCTTATATTGTTTTTGACTACGCGATCATCTTACGGAGCTCCGTATATCTTCCAATGTACCTTTTAAACGAATTTTCGGCTGGCCACGTGGTGGCTGTGTGGTCTTAGAGCTTGAATAGAAAAGTTCGACCAGACTTAACCACGATCGAGCTCTGCGACGTCACACGTTTCGGCTGCCGGTGAATAATGGCTACCATAAAATCTATATATATAAAACTCAAAGGTGACTGACTGACATAGTGATCTATCAACGCACAGCCCAAACCACTGAACGGATCGGGCTGAAATTTGGCATGCAGGTAGATGTTATAACGTAGGCATCCGCTAAAAAAGGATTTTGATCAATTCTACCCCGAAGCGAAGCGAGGGCAGGCCAATAGTTATTTATAAAATCCCAACGAATTAACCCATTGCGATGACTCAAAAGTATATTAATTAAAAAGCTTATTAGATCATTATACTGTTGATTTTGATTTGATTTGCTGACCTAGTAATGATCCCCATTACAAAGATCTAGAATATTTCAATTCTATATTTTTGTGTAATCATTCGAGTGAATTCAATGAGTAGTCTGGTCATGGCAAGTGCCATTTAAAACGTCAATTAAATCAATTTGATGACAGACATGTTGCAGTCCGGACAATTATTTCACAAGTACAATTAGCACACTAATCAACATTGATCTTCAATCTTGGTAACTGGTGATTAATAATAAAAACCAGCATGGTTGTTATTTTTGGGTAGTCGAGTCTTGAAACGCGACCAAATGGCAGCCAGCATGAAATGCTGCCTGTTTGGTATCTTAGTTTGTTTCAATGTGATGGTGTCCGACGTGGAATCCTCACAGGAACTCATAAAAAAGATGAGTATTAGTTTCTTGAAAGTCTTGCAGGAATGTAAACTTGAGGTAAGAATTCCTTTCCTTCCGCTTCCCTCTCTTCAGGGCACAACACTACCGCTCCAGAGCAACGTCTCCATGCTCGGCATGGAAGTTCGCTTAGACCTGAATCCAAAGGACTACATCGAAACCGTGATCAAAACAGCTTCACGCAAACTCGCAGTCCTGAACAAGGTGCGGCGTTTTTTTCACGACCGATCAACTGTGGTTGTTGTACAAAACGCAAGTGCGGTCCTGCGTGGAATATTGCTTGCACCTCTGACATGGCTCCGCCAAGTACTTGCTCGATGCTTTGGATAGGTTACAGGTCCGACAAATGACTCTACCCCACCTGATGTTAAGTAACGGTGAAGTCCAGACGAGAATATAGCTGATACTGCAGTTCTTCCTGCCACAGCCGCCATCCTCACCCTGCCGGCCTGCATGGTGCTCCTTCACGCCTCTTTTTAAGGATCCCAGGTTGTAAGAAGAGGGTACACGTGAGCGGGCAGAGCATTCCATTTATGGACAGTGCGAAAAAGAAATGAGTCACCAAATTTCTTTGTACGCATTGGAATTGTGGCCATAGTGAGACGGTGACAAAGTAAGCCAGCGCGCGTGGTGTCTGAATGAAAGGGGGAGGTAGAATAAGAAAGAATAACTCCTCAGAACACTCGCCGTGGTACATTCGATAGCACACACTTAGTGACACCACGTCACGGCGTAATTGAAGAGGCTCGAGATGTTTAGTCACCTCCTCATCACCTATGATGTGGATCGCGCGCCGCTGTAACCTATCCAAATCATCGAGCAAGTACTTGCAGAGCCATGTAAGGATAAAAGAAAGAGTATATATAGAGCCAAAAGCGAAGTTTTATTTAAATTTACTTTTATTGAATTCAAAGACGCTACACAGACACATTATAATACCTAGCACATAAAAAAACATGCTACATCTTGTTTTGGGTGTTAAATCGTCAAAACATCAAATAACAATAAACTATCACACAATAACATTCCTATCCATGACACGACCTTCTATGGTAGTTTAACGTCCAAACTGTACGTCTATGGAATTTTCTTCCTGTATCCATAAGACGAGCGCAATCTATTAATGTCTTTAAAACTCTAGTTGTAAATCACATTTTGTCGATGTAGCTGCATTTTTATCTCTGCTGACTGGTCTAAACTTATATATATGTGTACTCTATGTATTGTATAATATGTATGTATATATAATATGTATATTTAATTCATAAATTCGTTTATATACCTTGTTTCTTTTACTGACACCGCCGACTCTAACTTTCTTTCAATCCTCTCCATCCAAAGGTTGTCTGGAAGCTTTTAGCGATAAGACCGCCCATTGAAGCACTCTTTTTTTACAATTGTAATTTCCCTCATTTCTGTTCTGTGTTGTGGTGTTTTCAATAAAGTATTGTGTATTGTATTGTAATAACATGTGTAAGGTTTCCTTTTAAAAAGTTGAATTCCGTAAAGTATCGATTGATTATCGTAGTTTCATACAGCCACGACTGGCATTATTTTGGGTAAAAGTAAAATTATAAGTTGGCAACACTAAGTTCCACGCCGTGAATAAAAAGGGCGGTCACTTCTTGGCTGACGGGGCAGTCTTCGTGCGTCTATCATAGAGGCAATTGTTCTCCGTTGTAATTCCGTGTGTTTAACTAAAGTTGGTTAATATAATATAGTGAGTCTAAAACCTACAAAGGCATTATCATTTGTGGCGGCATCCTTACACATGTGTGTTCGTGATTCTCTCGTAAAGTCTTTCAATAAGCATTTTCGTTTCTCAATCTGAATCTTTCAGTTGTCCGTCCCTGAGGAAGTGCTGCAGAGTCTCATGACGTTCTGGAACCAGGATACTGATCTGTCTCACCGTGAGCTGGGCTGCGTGATCCTGTGCGTGGTCAGTAAACTGGATCTCATCGAGTTGGAAACTTACAAACTTCACCCTGACAACGCTAACGAATACGTGAAAAAACACGGGGCAGGTATAATTAGACAGTCTTATCTTTTTACTATCTATACTTTAAAATTCTTTATTCATGTTTGTTGAGACAAGATTTTTAGGGTACCGTTTAAAAAGACCTACAGCGGAACCTATTACTGAGTTGCCATCAGTCTGTTCAATGGACAGTTTATTAAGGAACGTATAACAAGTCGACATTTTCGAACAATGAATTTTCCTATGTATTTCATAATAAATATATGTACATTAATATATACAGGAACAATGAACCTTAAACTAAAAACCTTAAAAAATATAACATAATAACTAAAATATATTACTAAAAGGAGTCCCTTTAGGCAAGGTTCCGAAGATACTGGCAGCGTTCCCCTTTTTAATAGCTAGACTAATTCGTTGTCTGAGGTAGCTGCCAGCTCTTCGGTCACCAGCGAAGTCGACTAACGGACCAAGGTTCTCGACACCATGTGTTCCTATTGCTGTTATAAATTAAAAATCGAGGTAGTCTCCCATACAAGAAACATTGTTCATTTGGTTTTTCTTTCTCGGAATTAGCAGTTGTTAGACTTACATGATTGAAATATAAAACGAAATGCGTTGTTGTAGGCTCAATAGTCACGTAATCCTTTGTGTGTGAGTGTGTCAGATTATTTAAAAATGATAAACCTAAAACTAAATTAACAAATCAAAAAAGTATTACCTTAGGAATAAATGAAATCCGCGATTTATTGTCCAAAATAAAAATATTTTTTACAAAATTATTTGTTTCTTAGGTTTTCACGCCCACCACTCATTAAATAAAACAAGTTTCAACGGTATAGATGCACTGATTTATTTATTTATTGACGTTTCGCATACTTTGCAATCCTGCAAAGTCATAATTCATAATTCTCACGACGATTGTACACAAAATTAGTAGATAAAAATAGAGCCCCTAGATAAAAAAAATGTGTGTGTCAGCTGCGACGCCGACGGAGTTTACACTCTAAAAACGATTGTCTTTGAACAGACACAAAACAAAATCAAATCCGAAGAAGTCGGTTACAAGTAGAAACACCTCAGGAATCGCCCCATGGTTTCGACTATCATAGGTTCCATGTCACACATTTTACCATCTAACATCAGCGATATTCGTCATATATTTTATTACGTATTTCTGGAAACACACAATTTCAAAAATATCACACACTAGTCATCGTTTTGTAAATATGTATTATAATTCCATCTGTACTGAAAATCACTATTCCAGAGTGCTGGACACTTACCGGCATTTCTCTATATTCTGTTATTTATTTGTTTTCATTAATTTTGCTCCGATTTTATCTATTTTTAGTTTATTGATATTTGTGACAACTCAATGTTTTTTATCCGTTGCCATGGCTAAAAGTGAAAGGTGCGCAGATGAGGTTGCGCACAAAAACGTAACGAGGTCATTAAGTCATTCATGGATAGATTTTACTCCTCACATTTTTCTCATGCCGGGCCCCTTATATATGCAAATCGATTCTTAAGGAGTAAACTCCAAAAATATGTTTGTTTTTCTTCCAGACGACGAAACCGTATCGCAAATAATGAATATACTCCGTGGCTGTGAGATCAAAAATGAAGCGATCTCTGACCACTGCGACAGAGTCCGTGAAATAGCCAAGTGTTTCCATGGACATATGCACGAGCTCAAATGGGCACCTAACATGGAGGTCATCATAAACGAACTCGTGGCTACCAAAGCAATTTGAGGTCAGTATGATTCGAGGAGCTCGATGGCGCAAGTGGTTAGCGAGTTTGGCTGCTATCGTTGAAGTTAAGCAACTTTCGCAGTGGTCGGTCATTGGATGGGTGACCAAAAATTTACTATCTCGAGTTCCTCCGTGCTTCGGAAGGCACGTTAAGCCGTTGGTCCCGGCTGCATCTGCAGTCGTTAGCACTCGCCAATCCGCACTGGGCGCTCATGCTGGGTCATGGCCCAATCTCCTTATTCCATCCATAGGGAAGGCCTGTGCCCCAGCACATGGGGACACTAATAGGCTGATGATAATGATGATGATGATGATTCTTGACTCAGGTGAATCCTGTGGGATTTTTTTATTATACGTACATTGAATTTCAGACGTAAATGATTTTTATCTGCATTTTATTTAGACGATACTTTCCTCCATCCTTTGTAATGTACACAATGACCTTACTGTAAGAAAAAGAAGAAATTTGGACAATTCAAATACAGTTGTTCTTTTTTTTCATTTATTTATTATTTTGTGTTAATTCCAGGGTTTCCTAACCAAATGAAAGGAACATGATCAGTTGCGATGTAAAACGGACTCCAAAGATAGATAAGCGGCTCTTCTTCCAAACCTATGATTGTGTGATGAAATAAATATTTATACATTTTAGATGTCTTTTTTTAAATATCTATATTACTTTTCATGAATTTATTTATTTTTTACTTTATTTATTTATTCTTTATGCACAAATGTACAATGGCGGACTTAATGCCGTAGGCATTCTCTACCAGTCAACCATAGGATGTTGTGGAGATTATAAGTGGTAGGGTGCACAACTGAAGTGGAAATCACATTGAAAGAAAGTTTATAAAAATAATAATATATAAACATACACATACATAAGTCAATATATTTAAATAAATACACAAATACATACATACTTCCAAAATAAATACAAAATAATGACGTCAAACCACTCAATGAAACGCCTTCTAATAAAATCATGCAATTGCGATACCCTACACTACAGGGTCCATAATGCACTTTTTATCTATATGTTAACCACCTTTGTATCTCCATTATGGTCTGCAATAAATGAATTGAATTAAAAAGCTTCGCAGTTTGGTTTTAAAAGATATTATATTTACCGATAATTATTTTAGTATATAATTTTAATATAATAAAACTAAATTAAAGATCTCCGATGCAGCTGAAGTATAAACAATTACATGTAATAAGAAAATAAAAACTCAAGATACTTTTAATTTCAAATGCTTTTTTCGAAAGTCCGAAAGAAAATGTTTGATCAACTTTTCACTTTCAATATGTCATTTAAACCATATAAGTCATTAAACAAAAATATACCACAGGAGCAGTTGCTTGGTAGCAAAAGATAATAATTGGTAATATTTAAATAAGAAAAATTAAAAGGTAATTGCAAAATCTAAACACAAATAGCTACCACTATTATTATAATAGATACGAAATTTTTCAAAGACATTTCCAACACCACCAGCAAAGAAAAGCAATTCTATTACTCATATCGTAAAATCTCTCCTCTTACGATTACCAGATACTGCAAAAGGGGGAAAAAACACGTGTGTTTGTTTAGCATTCCCCTCAGTGCGACGATAAACAGGACCCAGGTGTGTGTCCCTGAGGGAGACGAGATTTAGAGGCGAGCACTTGTTGTTTAGCCGTTTGTATTTCATAGGCGCGTCGTTGCCTCCCGTTGCTCCTATAAATTGTGGGCTGTCCCCGTCTGATTGAATTTAGGAGTTTTCTTATTCCGCTGCAATAGCTGTTCAATTTCAAGTCCTGAAGGAAATGGTGCTTCGATGATTGGCTCATTTATTTACCCTATTGTTGTATTGTAAAGAAAACATATGACGGGATCTGATTTTTTATAATCTCAGATCTAATAATTAATATGATTCAGACCCAGCTTCATCTCTTTCAAGATTAGATTTTAGAATAGGTTATCAATTCACGCCATAGATGAGATAGGTAACTAAATGGAAGATACCAATATATATTGTTTTAAACTTTCATGGTCACTAACATTATAGATATTAACGGGATTGTTACCATGTACCTTGTTTTTTAAGAATCTCCGTGATCTCCGTGAGTTACTCCGTGATCCTGGCGCTTGCAACAGTGCCGAAATATCGGAGACTCATAAAAAACAAGGTACATGGTAACAATCCCGTTAATAGCTATAATATACCAATATAATAAATGTACCGATATATGAAGACGTTTGGTATTTAGATGAGCCTATGATTTTCTTTAAAAATATAGAGATAGGTTCCTAACAGTATTTCGCCCGCAGATAAGCTTTCGATAGTACGATACATGCACTGTATTTTGTTTTTTTTTATTAAGTATCTTTGTAATTCATTTTATCTAATTAATGGACACACGTTTCGTCCTTTAACAGTCATATCCTAGCAGTCAGCTTACATCATGGTTATATCATCACCAGTCATGGTTATATTTCTGAATAATCAATGATATCTTGATCAATCAAGATTTAATGTGGTACCTATTGCGTTAATTATTAATTACGGTATCAACTCCAGATAATTATATTATCCCCATACAACATTCTAATCGAGAATTCATAGAACCTTGTTAATAGATGGTACAATAGCCTTACCTACGCTTGTCTAAACAAGCCAATCCCAGTTTTCTTCATAAATCTACTGGAACAATACAAGCACGGACACGGAGTGCATTAATTCGCACCAACAAAGCTTCGTCTATCGCTACATCGGAGTTCGATTAAGTCTGGCCGAGTCTGGATGCAGTGACGACAAGACCCGATTGTCCTGTCACCATTAATGAGTGAGATACAAACAGAATTATAGCGCAATTATCTGCCTTAGGCTTGGGAGCGTGAAGAATGCTGCGATGTACACTGAAAATTAATATTCAAAGTTGTTCAACTCATAAAACACATGTCAACGTGTCCTAGATAACTATTGATTAATTTGTTTATATTTTTTTAGTAGCTATTAACTTTATTTATGGATTTAAGGTCACCTAACACTTAATAATTAGTTAAAGGCTTATTACGTAATATGTTGAATTAAATAATAATTTGTTTTAGTTTGTGGCTATGACTAATTTAATAAAACGCTATTGAATCGGCTACACAGACTATAACATCCATACAAGTTATATAAGTATAGTAACCAATCTGTGTTTATTTATAATAAAGTCAATAAAATACTAAATACATACAACAAAAAAACTTCGCGATCACTTCAATAAATAGATTGTTTTTTTTTGTGTTACAGAAGACTTTTTTGTAATTTATTTTTCTGATAAGATTCTAAATTTTTAAATTAGAATTAGAACGTAAAACAATAAAATAATTCAATTGTTTTTCCATATAAAAAGACATGCAATCCAAGCTGACACTCATTCAGAAATCTGATTTATTCAATATTATCAAGTTTAAAATATTTTTTCACGGAAAGTTGTGATTTCAAAAATGCCACGAGGATTATCATATGTTTTCGAGCCAGAATTGTAACTTTGAGAGAAGAAGGCTATTCTACGAGAGAAATAGCACTCAGAGTTGCCATATCCCAATCCTGTGTAGTAATCCGTTGCAGAGGTACCACGGCATGGGTAATTTAGCTGATCGACCCCGCAGCGGTCGCCTAACTGTTTTGACAGCTGCTCAGAAGCGCTACATCAGGTTGCTGGTAGCGCGCGACCCAACAATAAACGCCACTAAATTAAAAGCAGAAATACGGGCCGCCTCCGGACTTGAGGTCAGCACTCAGACCATTCGGAATTACACAAGGCTGAATTACGGAGGTCTTAGCGAGCACCTTTGAATTCACGGGAACGTCAGCGACGGAGATTACAGTGGGCTAGGCTCCGGTAAAACGAAGAAGACCAAGAGAACGAAGACGAAGAAGAACAATTTATTAATAAAAGATTTCAAAGTTTGGTTAAACTATCTTTTCATTTCTATCAAAGTTCTATTACAATCGCCTTAGGATTGAATTATTACATTTTTCACACTAAAAAATAAAATTAATTTTATTTTTTAATTTCAGAAACTGTATTTTAAATAAAAAAAAATATAACGTAAACATTTTCTCTTGCTTAATTTAATTTTTAGAAAATATATCAGCTTTTGCAAGTAATCTCAAACTTTTTTTGAAGTGTGTATATTTACAACACACACCTCCTCATACCACACTCTCAACAAATCATGCTCACACACTTCTTCACATGCATTGACTTAAAGATGATTGGCTTGTTTTAAATTGTGCAATAAATACATAATAATACATATTTTTCTTCTTCTAAATACATATTTTTGTTCACTAGCTACAAAGGTTTTGGAGCAAAACAGGCCCAACACAAGTATTTTATAATTACTTACTGGGACCGTTTTATCGTTTTTTAATTGTATGCACTTATAGTTATAATTTTTATTATTTTTAAAGCATGTAACTGCTTGATGTTTAAATCTAAAGAAAATATAACTAGAAAAAAATCCACGCGGACCAGGCAGCAGACATTGTGGGTTTACCTATAATGCGAAGAGATGGCGCTGCCTTGCAGCTTAAGAATAGCTAGAAAGAATTTCGACGCAGTCCGTGAGGGCCGCGGTAGCATAATTGGTCAGTGCATTCGCCCGGATTGCGAAGGGTGCGGGTTCGAGTCCCGTCTGCTGCCTGGTCCGCGTGGATTTTTTGTATGCACTTATGTTAATTAAAAATACTTTTTATTTTTATTTTATTATTATTATTACAAGTTGTAATAATAGCTATTAAAAATAATAGATATTGTCAAGACATTGTATATGATTCCTTAAGACAACTAATTTACAAGTAAAAATCACCATCATCGACAGAGAAAACATAAGATAAAACGACACTGGAATAATTATTCTAAAAAGGGTTTCGAAATAATTTTTTTTTTCCAATCTAATCTGTTTTCTGAAAATTGGTATTTTAGTTAGAATATTATTTCAGACTTTGTACTCACTATTTAAAAAAAACCAACATATTTAATTTACTCGCTTTTAATATAAAATACATCGGAGACAAAATTCAAGCTTCTGCTACAATCTCTTCTACTGCAACCTCCATATTCGGATTCCAGTTGATTTGGGTCAAATTACCACGTATGCATTTTGCCATCTCCAATACTCGAAGGCATTCATCAGCCATTTCACCAACTTTATGCTGACAAATATGAACCATTTCTTCTAGTTGAGTAGCCGTACTTGAATCTAGAATATTCAAACATATACGAAAATAAATTGTCATAGAACTAGCATCGCGACGTCTGCCGGATTGCTCTATGAGAACTAAGGACGAGGACCAAAAATAATTAAGTTTAGAAAAATAGTTAAGTTCACTGTTTTTATAGTAATTGCACACAAAATCATATTTTTTGTTAATGCACACAAAATCATTATTTTTTGTTAACTCAATTAAGAGTTAACAAAAAATCGTGAACTACTCTTGCGTGAACGAAACGTTCTGGTTCTGGAAAGACGTAACTAAATAAAAACCTCAAAATATCTAATGAGGTTCAAAAATCCTAAATTTGAATAGTTTATTTATCATTAAAACAAAGAAAGCTAATCATTTTCTTAAATACTTAAAAATAATAGCTTTTACCAGCGCCATGTTTCATGATAAACTCCTTAGTATTCCCATGCTCGAATTTGCCTTGCACGTTGAACAGATCTAATTTCTGACTCATACAATGCAGCACGCAGCCAGTTTCCCGGCTCAGCCCGTCATAGTTCTCCTTCCAGAGTTGGTAGATCTCATACATAATACCGTCCTTTATTTCGAGCTGCAAGTTGTGAAGTCCACAACCATTATGAATATTTTCGCAGAGTTTTTAAAGAGAAATAAGAATTGTTGTTGATAAGCCCGACGCAAATTAACTACAAGACTTTACTTTAAGATATAAATAATTTTGTTTCAAGCATCAGGTGTTTGACGATATACTTGTTCATTTTGTTTTGAAAATTGTTTCTTGCTATTTTGAGACTTTTCTTTGCACCTATTGTTAGTAAATTAGTGGATTGTCTATTGTTACATATTTGACATTATTTAATGGAAGTTGACCTCAACACATGTTTGCAAGTTTGATGTCAACTTTCAATTGGACGACACTGTATGAAATAAAACAGGGAAAAAATCAGCCCTTGCTGAGTTTCTTGCCGGTTCTTCTCAGTACAAGGTCTCCCGCCGTAGATTTGCGAACCGATGGCGTAGCTTTTCGACATTCACAAGTGCTTGTAACAGCCTAGACTGAATAAACGATATTGAATTTTGAATTTTATGTGAGAAACATTGTATTATTATGATTCATAAATATCTAAGGAATAGTCTACAACATCAAGAGTGTCTATTGCTCGTCTAGGCTCATAGAGGCAATATTGATACTTCCTCAGGGGTTGCAAATAGTGCTATAAATGCTTAATATGAGTAAAAGTTCCATAACTTACTTCAGTTGAACACGTCTTCAGTACTTCCAGTAAACTACGACTCATTGATTTGAAGTATTCAGGTACCATTTCAACTTCCCTGACACTAACTGCGGACAATATCATGAGGGCAAAAATAGCTATGTGTTGCACCATGTTTATTAAGTGGGTTAAAGCGCAATCTGACAATGTTATAGAACTTATATATGAGTAAAGTCAGCATCTCAGCTGTTTCTTAATTAACGGTTACTGCACCTCAATTAGATTAAACGGTTGCCACAAAGTCGTTTCAGTTAAAGTGACAAGACAATTCGATGCAACAATGAATTTATTCAAATTGCTGCTCGTGTAAGTTGCAGTGACTTACTAAGTTCCGTGGGCACGAGACTATGCTACAGCTAAGTCGCAAACAAATATGTAGCAAAATACAAAATAATGTGTTATACTTTTTCACAATAAAATTGGGCAAAGGCTATGCCTAATTTTAACTCCAATCATGATACCTTTCCAATAACAATTTAACGGTTATCTACATACTTCAAACACGATGATTGAACTTTTTTTTTATAGCCAGGTAGGCAAATGACTCTACCCCACCTGATGTAAAGTGGTGATAAAGTCCAAACGCGAAGATAGCTGGTACAGCAGTGAAAAACTGCCACACCAACCATCCTTACCTTGCCGGCCTACGAAAATGCTTCTACATGCTCTTCTCTTAAAGGACCCCAGATTGTAGGAAGGAGGGAACATGTGCGTGGTCAATGAATTCCACTTACGAATAGCTCGAGATTGAGAGGTACTTAAATAGGAGTTATTAATAAACATTTCGGAGGTACATGACATATATACGCAATAGTTTACTTTATTATAGAAGATATACTAAATCGCTATTTTCTTCACGTGGACGTGGAAAAATAACACCATGTCGCAAACTGCGTAGGTGACATTTCTGATGAAGTGAAGCGCTCTTCTTGCATTTCCTTTAGCTTATACCTTCTTCTTTGTAAACGATATTAATTGAGATCTCCAGTAGATCTGCCGATAGGGGGCAGTAGTACCGGGGTCCCGGGAGGATATGGAAGGTGAAGGTTAGTGAAAATGTGCCATATACAAACGATGTTTCTTATCGCAACCCATTTTCACTATATAAATTAGCGTCATGGGCTAATCGCCACCCCCCTTCGTCTTCTCTCTATCTTTGTCATGCCTTTAATTATCCAGCTGATTGACGCTAAGCTTAATAGCTACCAATCATCCTCCCCTTATCAGCCTGAACGCTATCTCCCTTAACTTTTCTATGGAAATCTGACCTCTCCCCGATCAGGGTGTCGATTCTGGCACGATTCTCTAAATCTTATCTATCTTATAATAAACTTAAACTTGACAACAGTGCTTCTTTGTCATTCTCTATACAGAATGAAAAAGAGAGACTGATGTTGAATTTAGTTTTAAGTTTAGAGAATCACGCCAGAATCGACACCATTGTTTACCTACTTCTTTATGAAGGCAGTTAACAACATCTTGAGGTAACAATAATTGACAATGACACACGACAACACAATAAATAATAGGTAAAAAATTGGAAATAACAAGATTGACATGCCAAGATCCATAGATATTTATATATCGAAGGCTCTTTACCAGTCGATGTATGTCTACTGATCATCCGTAGATAAATATCTATTGCGACGTGGTGAGAATAGGGCAAAAAGGTTTTCCTTCGATAAAAGCCAGATCATTCGATATATATCGAAGGTGATATAATATCTATGCCGCGAGAATTGGGCCCCAGTACACTATATTACAGTATTTTTTATTATTTTGAAATAACTTAGGTACTGCTGTACTGCCTCTGCTCATTAAGATGGTGTTGCAATCCAATCCGTGCGGGAAATCAGCTGCGGCTATTAATATGAAGATTTCACATATTTTTTTAAATAAAAGAGTAGCCATGATTTGTGACTTTTATTAGACGAAGCGTAACAAATTACCCCATTTCATCTGATGGTGAGTTTAAGTGGGGTCCAGTCGCGAAGACAGATCATGCGGCAGAAGGTGTGCCGCTCCAGTCATTCTCACCTTGCCGACCTGATCCCTGGAGCCCTGTGGGCCAATCGCCTAACCAGATTGCTTTGGAAAACGCTATCGCTTACGATTTCATTTTGTTATTTCTAACCGCCGAAGGTTTTCAAATACCATTTCTTACAATTTCTTTAACATTGTTATTACCAATGCAAAAGAAAAAAAAAGAGCGCGAGGCATTTGAAAACCTCAGGCGGCTAGAAATAACAAAATGAAATCGTAAGCGATAGCGTTTTCCAAAGCAATCCAGTTAGGCGATTGGCCCCCTGCTCATAAGTAGGGAAACACAACAAGAGGTAAGTGTTATTTTGCTGTGGTCTTCTGTATGGTGGAATTGCTTCCCTACAGGAGGGCTTTAATTCGAGAGTAAAATCCGCTGTGCCATACCTCTCTTAAATTAATTGAAAATAAAATTATTATTCCAAATCTTTTGTCACAAATCCAGATCGAGTCTAAAATAGTAAGTAACCTTGATGAGTAATGAACCAAAATGTGTGTTAATAAAGAGGTTTTACTTCTAAATTACATTTGTGCACTGACTTTAGGTGTTGAATCCAAATGTTTTATAATTGCGTCGCTAGATGTAAAGGCTGAACTAAGTAGGTGGTCAAATATTTGAGTATTCTTCTCACGGTAAATTTCAAAGTAAAAATAGTATGTTAGGGAAAATACTATAATAGCCGTATCCATTTAATCGATATCTTCTTGAATAAAAATATAAATTAAAGAAAATATATAGAAAATGAATACAACATTAGTAGTTTCTAAATAAAATATATTATAAAAGATGTTCTTATCTTTATTATTATATGGGTCCCATATTAGGTACCCAGTGTCGGTCTTGGGCTCCGTTTCGAAAACAGTTAGCAATATTCAAAGCCATATTGCAGGGGTCCTGCGACTTTGTCGAATTGCGACACTCCGCTATCAGAGACAGTATGCCATCAGACATTTCATCATCTGCAGACAAAATAAAATCTTGATGACAATGTCAATGGAAATAAAGATTTAGCCATAGATGAATGTTCGTTCTAGTGTCGAGTAAAGCGAGACCAATCATCTATGGATGTTCTACTCAAAAATAGATCAAATGAGAATCAGTAAAGAAATACACTGTTCCAATGAAATAAATAAATTGTTGTATAATTACATTGAAATTTTACATTATTGATTAATCTGTGATATTTTTTATTTATCTTGTAATATAGAGAGATATAAGAGGGAATAATTCCTCAGAACACTTTACGTGGTATTAGACCAGGGTCGATAATTTTTGAGACCAAAAAAAATTATAGTAGGATGAAACCCATTAGAAAAGGTAGAGAATATAACAAAAATGAAAGGAAAAATAAATTACGGGCGATCTGAGGTCGGGAAGGGGGAGGGGGTGAGTTTTTAAATGTAAAAAATGGTTAATCTCGATTTCCGGTAAAACTGCAAGTCCTATGAAAAAAGTTAAATGGCAAAGTTGTAGGTACTAAAAAGATCTACAACTTTTGTATCGACACTTTTTTCACATAACCTCAAAATTTATGTAAAAATGTGAATAACCGAGTTTTTGGTTTTTGATTTTTATTTTTGACGTGACAACGTCTTAAATTAGGTTGCGGCTGGGAGTCACTTATGAAAAAGTGTAACGCTCGGTAACGTTACGATGAGTCTCTCGTGTTAAGTTTAAGTTTACATGTACAATGTTTTAGTAAACAAAATATATTTCTATAGTTAAAATTTGTGCAATTCTTATTTTCATTCAATTCCTTGTTCCTATTGTGCAATTTAATTATATTCATATCAATAAATATTCTACCGAGAAAAAGACGTTGTCACGTAAAATCTTCGCCCGTAAAACCGACTTTACAGGCAACCATTTTTTTTGCAAAAAAAAATATTTTTTCACGAAATTTGGTGAAAACTTACCTTTGTATTTCCCAAACATACAGTAATTTTTCTGATTTAAAATATTCATTTTTTCACCTTATTTTGACTTAATATCGAAAAAGCACCCTTATTTTCAATCGAAAATTCTCACGTCAAAATATCTGCTTTTTTAAAAAAGTTGGGGTGTTTTTTGTTTGTTGAAATCTCTACTTTCTGATGGTATAAAAAAAATATCCACTACTATGGTAAATGTTCTCAGAAACTGCAAATTAATAATGAAAAAAACTCCAATCCGAAAAATTGATTTGAATCATTATGTATAATTTTGAACTATTTATTAAAATTTACACTTTAATTACTCGAAAAACGTAAGATTTCATATTATATTGATGAACAGAAAAATTACAAATCCATAAAACATGCAAAAATAGTTGTTGTAAGTAGGTATTAAAAATAGGATTTTCGGATTCGAGTAGATCTTTTTATTACCTACAACTTTGCCATTTGACTTTTTTTCATAGGACTTGCAGTTTTACCGGAAATCGAGATTAACCATTTTTTACCCTTAAAAACTCACCCCCTCCCCCTTCCCGACCTGAGATCGCCCGTAATTTATTTTTCCTTTCATTTTTGTTATATTCTCTACCTTTTCTAATGGGTTTCATCCTACTATAATTTTTTTCACTTTTCATCATTTTTAAAATTATCGACCCTGGTCTATATAGCGATGGAACGCGCATAAAAATGACGCCGCATCAGGGGACCATTCGCCTAACGGAAATGCTTTGGTAAACGCTGACGCTTTCGATTTTATTTAGTTATTTCTGACCGCCGAAGGTTTTCTAATACCTGACGCTCGTTTCTTTTAATATTGTTATTACTAATGCAAAAGAAAAAAAAGAGCGCGAGGCATTTGAAAACCTCAGGCGGCTAGAAATAACAAAATAAAATCGTAAGCATTTCCGTTAGGCGAATGGCCCCCAGGTCGTAATCGTACACACTAATGGTTTTTGGTACCTGCACATTACCTACATAATATTTAGCGATTACAATACGAGATTAAATTGAAACCATGCGACATAAGCTGTGTTGATGATAAGTGGTTTAAGGGAATAAATGTAAATTAAGATTAAGTTTGAAATGTTAATATTACCAGCACCACCAGCCTTTGTGAAACCTACAGCATGTTCGATTATGAAGTTACCGCGATTGTCGAGGAAATGCAGCTTTGTGGCCATACAAATGATAGCACAACCAATGGCCCTCTTGCTGAGTTGGTAATCCAGCCGCCAGAAGTGGCGAAGATCATTGACAACATCCTCTCTAATAGGCTACTGAAAATACGCAAGTTTTGGACCAAGCTATAGTTTAGGTTCATTCACTGTGGATTGCTGGTATATTTAATTTTATAAGTTTTCTAGCGGACCGTCCTCGCTTCGCTTCGGTGTAGAGCTGAAGTGTAGACAAAAGTTTTTGTTCTCAGGCTTGTATTATACACAATGACATTCATCTATGATTCTTCTTATACCTGCATGCAAAGTCTCAGCCCGATCGGTTTAAAATTGACAAAGTTTCATACAAACTTTCATTCCCTATTTTATCCCCTTGGGGGTAGAATTGATCAAAATCCTTTATTAGCGGATGCCTACGTCATAACATCTACCTGCATGCCAAATTTCAGCCCGATTCGTCCAGTGGTTTGGGCTGTGCGTTGATAAATCAGTATGTTAGACACAATTGAGTTTTATATATATAGACTTACTTATATATTTAATTTAATATTAGTTTGAAAGTCTCGAAAGTGCTATGGATAACGCGTTTGGTCTGTGATCGTAGAAGTAAAGATACTTTTGCGAGTGCCAAGTGCTACAGTTGGTTTTGCAGTCGTTAGAACCTTCTAGTAAGCATTGGGGACGCATGGTCTGTCATAGATAGTTCTTCCCTATTCCGTCCTTCTCTTGCTGCCTCTATGTTAGACTGCTCTGTTTCACAGCAGAAGCAATAGCAGAATATTAAACTAAATATTCATGCAAAAAATTTTTTTTTCTACTAGTAGTGTCAAAGATAATAATCTGCAGACAGACATGGCGAACCTATACGTGTTCCTTGTTGACAAAGGAAACATAATATTATAATAATGGCCAGTTTGAAAATTTAATATTAACGAGTACCTGTTTATTACAATCATACAATTTTCTACTAAAACTGTAACTCATAGTCCTCATTGCTTTACTATGATCACCAGCATTCACACATAATATCCACAAAGAAAAAACTGCTGCGAATTCTATTGCCATGTTTGAAACCATTTGGAAATTATACTTATAAATAACTACACTTGCGTAATGTGTGAAATTCAATTTCATAGCTCTTTCATTTGACAAATCGAAAAGTCATTATGTTAACAGTCTGCCAGTATAAGATTGAGTGTTCAATTGTTTTTTTAATTATAGTCTCAATTCAATAAAATGAGCATCAGCCCATTTGTGCCTCCACTAATGGAGTACATACCTGCCCTATGGACTAAATACAGTGCATATTGGTGGGTGTTAAAGACTGCATATGCAGACAGGAGCAACGGCTTATTTCGACTTCTGGATCTCAGAAGAGCTTGGGATAGGTAATAAATTTGTCACTGGCTGACTGCGTTATCGAGCTCCTCCGTAACAATTATTAAAGTTAATAAATTGGTATTCTATTCGTTCACAAAAAAGTGACGTAATTTTGGACAGGTTTCAGTCTTTGGTAGATCTGAGATTTTGAGGATCTGAGTGAAATTTAAGAACAGTTCGACTCGCAATGTTTATTTCAAGAACAATGCTTATATATATTTTTTGCATACAATAGTTTACAATCAAATTACACCAATCTTATTATTATAGATAAAGTAACTTCTTAATGGTTAACCTAAAGTATTTTCGAAGAAGGAAGGTAACAATAGGATACCTACTATTAGAAAACTCAAATCTAATGTAGACAGCAAAAAAATCATCTGGATTGGCAGGAAAGTAATGAAAAAGAATTTAATTATGGGTTAAAATTTAAAAAAAGTTAAAAAAAGAGAAGAATAAGGGGGCCTTTAGAAGAATTTATACGTCCGCCAGAACCTCAGCCATGATCAGGTCCATACTGGGAGCCCAGTTCAACTTGTGAATCTCCACCTTGAAGCACTTTGATATCTCCAGAACTTGTACACACGCATCACCATCTGGGCCCGGCGATGCTCCTTTCTCGCAGTTGTGGAGAATATCTATGAGCTGTTGTGCCATCGAATCGTCTATAAAATTAGAGAAAGAAAGATACATTCATTTATATTGTTAGTTTGACTCAAAGACAGCCTTAGGGGTTTACTTTAGGGGTTCTGGGTATAAATTCTGCTGAACGAAACGTTACTTATTAAACATTTGTATTGGAAAAGTTAAAACTGTCGTCTGAAAACAATATTGGCAGTACAGTAAGCCGTACACTAGCCAGCTCATAGCGCTCAATACTTTTTTAATCTGCCTGGAATTTAACAACTTGGGCTATTTGCATTTAATTAATTAACTAAATACATTTCAGTTCCAATGTTGTGTTTCTCGCCATTTAGGTATTCTGTAGTCAATTTTTCTTTTACAGAATATCTTCCTAATCTGAAAAGATAACATAGGAAGTATTCACAGTTCTTCAGGGTGTGATAAAAGTAAATCTAACCGGCGCCATGTTTCTTGGCGAACTCGCGCGCGTTGCCATGATGCATCTTGCCATCCGGGTCCAGCAGGTCGAGCTTGTTGGACATGCACATAATGGCGCAGCCTGTCAGCCGGTTCGTCAGCTGGTAGTCCTCCTTCCAGAAGTTAAAGAAATCCGTGTCCACTTCGTTGGGCAGCTCCAGCTGGGTAGGAACAATTAAAGGCTCTTGATGTAGCAAGGTTTTACGGTGACAGTGAGAAGAACGACCGACTGCCGCACTAAAAGTCTCAATGATATTTTCTTGTAGAAGATGATTAGACTTAATTTGCTTTTCAATCTTCAATGCATTTATGATATCTGATAATGTATTTTTTAAAGCAAAGCATTGATTTAACATTACTTCGATAACATCAGATTGTATATTAAAAAGTGAAGAAAACTTTAACTTCTTTCCATTTGCGAGTAAACTTGTAACAAATCCAATCGTTTCGTTTAAGTTATTTAATAACTTAGCACATGAAAGAAAATTGAAATAAAATCAAAATTTATAAGCCCAATGGCATCAGGCCCAACCTAAACAATCTTGTTAATTAATTCGAACCTGTCAACGAGAATTCGAGACTTACTTCCTTCTTACAGCTGTCGTAAGCTTTGCCGAAATTCAAAGATAATTGTTTCATGATCTCCTGAGACGATTCCACTCCGTTGAACAGGTAGACAAGTGCCAGCACGACTATTCTCATGTACAAACTCATCTTGATGAATTTTGTGAATCGCAACAGAATTGTGATCTGCGTGCGCTATATATCTTGTTTCTACTGTAAATTACTGACACTTAGTAAGCAGTTTTAATTGTTGGTGCCGCTTAAATTCTCAGTAATTAAGAGACAAGCAAACTATTTTACAGCGTGATGCTATTAAATATAAAACGATGAAGTTGATTTTTTACGGTCTCTCATTGAATATTTTATCTATTCACACAAAACAGCGTTACAACTAATGTACATATACATCGTGGATTTTGAGTTACCTGAGAAACTTTACCAGCTAATACAGACAACGATTTAGATTAAATTAACAAAAAAAAGACTGATTTTTTCTTCGAAAAATGGCACGCAACGTTACCAGACATTACAGGGGGTTTGGGCAAAAATTGGCTTTAGGGGAACATTTGTGGAAATAGTATCTTTGGGGAAACTGGGAAAATAAAACACTACGCATAAGTTTTGGGGCCAGCACTTCTAAAGAACATTATAATATAAGGCAATTAACTTCGAACGTCCTTTTCATCAACTAATTTTTTTTTATAGATAGGTCCGACAAATGACTCCACCCCACCTGATGTTAAGTGAAGGTGAAGTCCACACGCGAAGATAGCTAATACAGCAGTTCTACGTGCCATACCAGCCATTCTCTTCCTGCATGTTGCTTCTTCTATTAGCCAGGAAGCTAATGCACAGGTGCTGTTTAGCTAACGATTATTTTCGTAATCTTACTCAGACGACTTGCGTCTTAGCAAAAATTCTATATTTTTTCAGTAAGATTGAGAAATGCCATCGCCATTATCTAATCCCCGTTTTCGTAGAATCCCTAGAATATCCTCGAATATTTGATTTATCAAATCATCCTACGACATTATACAAAATAAATATATTAAAAGCCGGGGATAGCTATTTGGAACAGTTTTTCTTACATGACCTTCAACTTCAATGACATTTAAATGTAAGGGTTAGTTCACTCCAAGATACTACTATTAATGCTGTTTAAATAATTCTCAATTGTACATGTGAATAATGATATACGAGAAAGTCGACTGTCACTCCTACAATTATAGAGCGTACTAGCTGTGTTGAATTTTAGTTGCAATTTCATTTATTTTAATATAATTCAGTAATGATACCGTGTTTTTTTTATTTGTCATTGATTTTGCTGGAGACTTTGTGGTGTCACGTGATTTTATAAAATGAGTCTTATTATTAATCTAAAGATTCCTTAATAAAAAAAAATGCTTTTACAAATATAATAATTTGATGTCCTAAATAATCATTTGATGACCTATACGATGATTTATAGTGCAGTTTTTTCAGAGTGACTTTTATGTCATGTCTTCCATTACAAGTTTATTTATTTATATTGCAATTATTAACAATTGCAAAACTTTACGTTTCTAATTGACTACGACCGATAATTCGCTTTAAAAAGTAAAAATAGTGATGTTTTCATTTAGAGAACGCATAGTTGTACTTCGGTACTTCTTATAATGTGGAAACTGTACTAATAGGATAAACATCTTTGAAATTTGACCTTTGTTTTTAACCGACTCCAAAGAGGAGGGGTTTCTCAATTCGTCATTATATATTTTTTTATTGTTGTTCGTACATATCCCCGATATGCGTAGACCTATTTTGATGATTGTTTGTTTTTTTGTTTGAATCAGTTTTTTGACAAGATGTTCCTATATTAATTTCTCCGAAAGTACTGATCAGATCCTCAGATCTGATCAGTACTTTCGGAGAAGACATTCCTCAATTATAAACAGTACCCTTAGCCAAACTATTATCGAATTCGAATAGTTTGCGAATGCGAAATGTTATTATCAAATTTTGTATGCAAACTTGAATAGCAGCGTCACAACGGACGTAACGAGAACTAAAAATCAGTACACATTTGGCAATGACATTCCGCACTCGCAAACTATTCGAATTCGATTTTGGTTCGTGGTAACGGTACTGCACAATTCGATTTTGCTTCGTGGTAACGGTACTGTACTTAATATGTATTTAGGTATTTAAAGGGATATGAAAGAGATAGTGCAAGCCAGGTACCAATAACTTAGTAGGATGATCTTACTTATGCTTATAAAAAGTCTAAAATACAACTTTTTAAACAAAAATAAAAATCAAAATCATGTTTTTTGTTAAAAAAAAATCAATGCTAAAGATCATCTTATATATATAGAACTGGAATATTAGTTTAAATTTGGAAATCACTATCAAAATAAATGTAACTTTTTTAGGTTAAATGTAACAAAAACTCTTTCGATTTTTCGACATTATGCTCTATGGGCAAACTCCAAACCAATAATGCAACAACAACAGTATGGTAGAGAGACGGCAAAATCTGACACGTCAAATGCGATTGTTCAGAAAATCATACTCGTAGGTATGCGAAATGGGTCATGGCCCAATCTCCCTATTCCATCCATAGAGAAGGCCTGTGCCCCAGCAGTGGGGACATTAATAGGCTGATGATGATGATGATGAAGTATGCGAAAGTCCACCTTATTGTTTTACAATGGTTGTAACAAATGAAATAAGCTAATGGTGGGTCAGGAATCAAATTGGCTGAGAGTACTTCAAAATTTTAAACCTGATCCTAATAATACAATAAGAATGCTTTATTCAGTATTGTACAGTATTTATTTTGTTCTTAATATTACTAAATTTATTATACTATATTTCTACCACCATTATTACAAGATATTCCATTCGAGTTTTAATATATATTTTATTATTGTTATGAAGAATAGCAGGTAATATTGCAACATCATAAATACATTTACAATTACTAACTTCTATAAATGTTGCCCGTTTAACCTGTCCTTGGTAATTTTATATATTTTTTCTTTTTTCTGACCACAAATAAGACAATGATATTTTTTAAATCTTTTCATAAAATAAATAGTTAAATAAATATAGTCATTTTTAAACTTATTAGTATTACACAGGAAAAAGATATCGTCGCGAATGTTAAATATATCTCGGGAACTCGAAATGATAATAATATTATTATCAATAATTGTAATAAAAGGTTGAATGTTAATCTCAACATTCAACCTTTTATTACAATTTGCAAAATTAAACGACACCTAGGAATTACCTAAATATGTAACAATAATCTAAAGAAAAGTTTACTAAAAAAAAATTCCACCCGGACCAGGCAGCAGACGGGACCCTGTTTTTTTCTAGTGAACTTTTCTTTAGATTAAAAGATCTAGTTAATTGCTTAAAAAATAAAAATATTTAACAATAAGTTCAATAAGCTTTTTTTGTCAGGTTTGTTTCGTCATTCCCTAGCAGAAACTGGTGAGTCGCCATTTCAACGCATTTCTGCGATCAGCTCTTCGAACAGAAGCTCGGGGTCAGGCGCCCATCCCAGGGTGTGCAGCTCCTTCTTAAAGCACATGGCGATGTCTAGGGCTCTCATGCATTTGTCCTCATTGGGTGTCACCGTCTGTTCACAATTGTGAAGAATCTCGACCAGCTTTTTCGCCATTTCCTCACCTGATAGTATGTGAAAGCGACAAATATAATATGATGATCAATTTTAGCTGAAGCATTACTATTTGAAGTAATAAATTCAAAAGAAGTGTCATTTAACTATTCAGCCGCAATACGAGCAGAGATTATGAAACTGTATGATGGATAATGTATAAAATAACTTTAGAAAAGAAAAAAAAACAAGGAGCAGGTATCAAGTCCATTGGTAGTTTGATCCAGTATCGAAGGAAATAGAAATACCCAAAAAACCTACAAAACAAAATTTATAACGGCTTGTAGTGACTGCAGCTTTCCTAGATTTTAAACCTGGCAAGGGGTTTTATTTGTGTTATGTGTATTTTTTTTTATTCCTGATTTATTTGTAGTTAGTTGTGTATTATTTTTACTATGCCAACCCCGGAAGGATAACATGTTATACATCGATTTACTTTTGAGGAAACTGTCGTTATCTTCCCGTACTTATCGTAGAAAGTTAAAATCCTATACCCATATACTTTCGCCACCAACAAACCGTCAATAATACTTGTTTAATATCAGAACCTCACCAGAACCATGTTGCATGGCAAACTCGGTCGCCTTGCCATGATGTAACTTCCCCTCAGGGTCGATGAGGTCCAGCTTGGTGGACAGGCAGAGTATGGCGCAGCCGACGTCCCTACTGGTGGTACTGAAGTCATCTTTCCAGAAACCGATCAATATACCAGCAGTGCCCTCTTTAAGGCTGTACTGCAAATTATAAAAAAACAATTATAATAGTACCATTTTTATTCGGATCCAAAGAATTTGTCAAAGTAGCAAAAACCCACTTTCCTCTGCTACTAAGCTAGACATGGGACAAATTAAATGTTGCGAATGTTGTAGAAGAAATTTTCTTTGATAATTTTGTTGATATTTGTTCCTATATTAGCGTTACATTTGTAATAAACAAATGAATTTTAATAGCTGAAGCTACCTCTTAAAACAAATTTTATGTCGAATAATTCGGATTTTGCTCGGTATCTTTCATAAATTTTCATGTTACTTTACATCTACAGCAACAAACCCATGAATATATAAAAGAAGCAAATAATATCTTGTGTCTATTACGAATCAAATAAAGAATTTTCGATTTCAAACGACTTGCATTTTTCAAGCATTTGTGGTTGTGGTGTTTCTTTTCCAGTCTTATTTACATTATTACTATTTAAGTTCGAAATCAAGATTTGAGCTGTATGAATTCCAGATCCAATAATTACATCAAATAATTCCAAATTTTACTTACTTCTTTCGCGCAAACCTCGTACGCCTTCAGGAAGTTCTTCGTCATTGATTTCATCACCGTTTGTGATGAATCCACCATCACCGTCATCGTCAGACACATCACTACGACCAGTTTCAACATCATCGTATCCCTCACCATAAGACAGTTCAATTGCGGCTCATCCAAAATTATCATCTGTTTATATAGCATTTTTTCTTCACCGCTAATGTGTAATTAATCCGGCGTTGTTGGTTTAAGTGCTGATTATATATTAGTTTGTTGGCAAGTTAGCAATTAATCTCTAATTAGTGTTCTTGTTGGAAGCCTCAGAGCAAACTAAATGCAGCAATATTCTTTTGATTCATCATTTCGCACGCTTAGTATCGAAACAGCTTTTTTATAAGAAAATACATTATTAGTAGTACAATAAGGCGATTACTTTCCCCGTAAAAAAATTACATAAATGCATGTTATATTTGGTCATTCAAATAAGAAGAAGTATTAATTAAGCCTCCCTTCGTTAATTTTCTCATATTTAAAGAAACCAATGGTTTTTTTTTATATTTATGCAGGAAAACGAGCTGGCGGTCCACCTGATGGTAATGGTCACTGCCGCCCATGGATACGTGCAGCACCAGGAGTACCACTAATGCGTTGTCGTCTCTGAAGGAAAAGGTTTACCTGCCTTTTGAAGACCGTCGTATCATTGCTAAGAGAGCAAAACCGTTGAGGCAAAGGACATTGGGCAAAAATGTATGGACGCTGCACCCACGTTCGCCACGGCTTAAACTACATTTGTTTGAAAGGTATTATAGTCAAGATCATCTGTGCCAAAGCGCATCAAATTCCATCCCGGGGGTCTTTAGCTATTTTAAGTTAAATGTGTACAAGTACTATACATTATTGAAACAAGGGATTTAATTTAGTTAGTTAGTTCGACTCTACATAGGGTGCTCAGGAATTATGGGAGTACTTCACAAGGTGCAAAGGTGCCCCCTTAAGTTATTCTGCCGCGCCAGAGTAAATTCAAATATCCCCGCATGGATAGGGTTTTTATTAAACATTCTGTTCGTTATAGTAAATTGACCGTTTTACATAGAAGATATGTAAAACGGAGCGACCACAGATTACACAAACTTGTCCACGCTTCGGAGAACACATAATTCCAGTTCATCCATACATACTAATTGACGAAACCGATAATCGTGTTCCAATATCCAAAGCGTGTTAGATAAAAATCAATTAAGTAGCAGGGAGCGCACAATCACAACGAAGTAAGACGAGTCGACTATTTGCAACTGCAAGTCCTTCATCATCCGTAAACCGTTTTGAAATACCTCGGTAAGAGCAAGCGCAGGATGGTCGACAGGCTTTGTCGTATATCTGATTGTATAGTACGATATGGCATATTATTACGATTACTAATAATATAAAACGAAGGTACTATATTTATTTAGCTACTTAAATATGGCCATGTGTCATATCTATTGACTACCAGGATATTTTTTACGGTGTCATATCTTTTGACTCCCAGGATATTTATTTTCGGTGTCTTAATAAAAAAGGCTAGTTTTTCATAGATCTATCGATTCATACTAATTACATTGTTGGCGGAGCTGGGTGCGTTTTGCCCATTGTCCTTTGTTATCAGATTTTAGAAAAATTAACGTGCGTAACAAGATGCTAGAAGGCCAGGCGGCTAGATGCAGAGCTCCAAAATTAATTAAGGATCCTACTATAATATCTCATCATCATCATCAGGCTATTAATGCCCTCACTGCTGGGGTACACCACGCAGGCCCAGCTTGCTTGCTTGCTTGGTGGGTGTTGACGACTAAGGAAGTAGCCGGGACCAACGGCTTAACGTGCCTTCTGAAGCACGGAGGAGCTCGAGATAGTAAATTTTTGGTCATAGTTTCTTAACTTCAACACTTACGTCATCGAGCTCCTTTAATATCTACGTATTTCAAATTTCGTCATTAGTTAGTGCATCTACCCGGATAGTGGGTGGTGCTGGTTCTTATTCAGCGGGGGCTTTTTCTGGTAAAAAAAAATATTTTAGTTTCATTGACCATTTCTCTCCACAGCTAATAAAATTTACTTACGAGTGGCTGGGGAAAATCTGAGAGATTCTCAAGAGAGTTTTATTATGCATGTAATTTAAATCAAAAAAAAAATCAAAAATCAAAAATACTTTATTTCTATAACCAATATTATGCTAGTGATACAATATTTGAGAATCCCTAGTAGACAAATTTATTTGCCTGTGTCAGGAACTCTCGCTCTTCCATAACTTTTCCAAACTTAATACCATATTGGTTACAAATAGATAACGATTTTTTACATTTTGTATGTTTAGTCTAAAGTGTTCAATATATCTGTTATGTTTGTGTGTGTGTGTGTGTGTGTGTGTGTGTGCGTGTGTGTGTTTGATTATTACAAGTTTTGAAGCAAGTTTTCAGTATCATTGTAGTTCTTAGTTTTTAACCAAGTAAGTACATTTTTTTTACAATCATACATATTTAGATTAGATACACCTAGCTTTTTATTTACTTCGTTGTAAATTTTACAACTCTGTATATCAAATTGCCGCCCAGCAAAGGCTGTGTTATGCTGAGAGATTTTTATGCATTTTCTTTTTCTTTGAGTTATCTTAGGTTCATATGGCAAGTATTTATGGCGTTTTAAGATTGCAATCAATATATAAAGTTGACGCACAGTCGGTAAATTGGCTATTTCATAAAGTTCATTTGTCGAAAATCTGTAAGGTTTAAAATACATTACTTTTAGCAAACACCGTTGACCTCTTTCTACTTCTATAAACTTAGTCTTTGCAGCACCTCCCCATATCGAGATGCAGTATGTCAAAACAGACTGAGCTAGTGAGACATATATTCTATTTAGAAGATGACGTGTTGCTATATGACGTAGAGTTTTGAATACCCATGTTAATTTTCTAAGTCTCTCAGTCACAAACTCGATCTGGCTGTGCCATGACAGATGTTGGTCCATTATTAATCCCAAGTATTTAGTAGAAACGACCCTTTCCAGAGGCAGACAACGGCAGATGGCATCGCAAGAGTGATGAATTTTTAATAAGAGGTTTTGACTAGGCTGTGTTCTTTTATTTATGGTGAAACATATGTAGTTAGTTTTACTAAAGTTAAGTGTTAACAAATTATTATTAAGCCATTTAAAGATTAAAGCCAGCCCCGATTCAGCTCTCTGGAAAACAGCATCCCAAGAGTCATCAATGAACACAATAGCAGTGTCATCAGCATATGAGAAGACCTTAGCACCCTCCACGTCAATGTTAGTAAGGTCGTTAATATAGATAAGGAAGAGAGTCGGTCCTAATACGCTTCCTTGCGGAACACCATAGGTCACCTCACATTCCTCACTACAGCAATAACCCAATTTAACACTTTGCGTGCGCCCCTGTAAGTAGCTCTTCATAAGATCAAGTTGAAGCCCTCTTATGCCTATAGCTTGAAGCTTTTGTATCAGTATCGGCAAGGAGACGGTGTCAAAGGCTTTTTTTAGGTCTAAGAATACTGTAAGACATTTCTTCCCCGTATCTAACTGTTTGGTTATAAGAGACGTAAGAGATCCAATGGCATCCTCAGTAGATGTTTTTTTTCTGAAACCAAATTGACAACTGGATAGTATATTGTTTTTATTCAAATACTTTATTAGACGTGAATTAATGAGCTTTTCAACAATTTTTGCTATGGAGGGAAGAACTGAAATTGGCCTGTAATTATTGACATCGTCTTTCTTACCACCTTTATACACCGGTGTAACAAGGCTTTTTTTTAAATGATCTGGAAAAATACCTGTTTCGAAAATAAGATTAACCATGTGACTTATGATGGGAGCTACTTTCGTCACACAAATTTTCAACAGACTGGACAAATAGTTTGACTTTGTCTGGAGCTAAGTAGCGGGGGCTCCACTCTGCAGAGGAACAGAGTTCAAGGTGCTGTGCGTGTATCATTTTATCTATTCTACCTGCCAGTTTCGCGACTTAATTTCAATTATACTTAACATTACGGAATGCTTAGTTAAGAAATTTTCTCATTAAGTATCATCATCATCATCATCATCATCGTCAACAGCCTATCTTAGTCCACTGCTGGACATAGGCCTCCCAATTTTGTCCAAATGCATGCCACTCAGATCGATCTTGGGCTACTCATAAGTATATGGAGAGGATAATTTATCTATGGTATTTCAAAGAATTTTAAGAATAACTCTTCATTTATTGTCTTTTGTGCTAGTTTAGAAGTGAAAGAAAATTATAGAATATGCGAGTATAATTAAATAATATCATAGAATACGAGATTTGCCATATTTCGACTGCATTAGTGCCTAGAAAATGCCTTGGACCATGGTGTCCAAGCGCTCGTTCCTTCTTTAAGGAATTGTCTAAGAGACTCACCGAGGTGACCGGTGATCAAAAGGCTGGCAGCTACCTCAGCCAACGGATTAGCCTCGCTATCTAACGTGGAAATGCTGCCAGCCTATTGGGCACCATTCCTGACGGCGGCGCTGGGGGTGATATATTTTTTATTTTGTAAATTGTATATTATTTAAGTTCTTAGTTATTTCTAGTTTTTACGTTTTTAGACATAAGGTAGTTTTAAGCTTTTGTAATTGTTATCGTTAGACCAAATATAAAACAATGAGAAAAACATAAGTCATTAAATATTTCCGTATCGGGTTGCGCGGATTCAGCCGGTTAGGTTGACGATGCTTGCGACTGCAGATGCAGCCGGGACCAACGGCTTCACGTGCTAGAGATAGAAGATTTTTGACCCAAATTGCAAAAGATGCTTAACTTCAAAGATCGCAGCCGAACGGACTAGCCAGCACCGCTATCGAGCTCCTCACATTAGCACAGTCTTTATTGCTTCCTATTCTTGATTATGCTGCCGTCTGCTATAGAAATATCATGGAGGACAAGCTTATTAGACTTGAACAACTTAAAAATCTTCATATTTAGCTTGCGCAAATAGTATCATTAGGCTTCGCCGAAATAGTCAATTAGTCATAATCTAAGGGTGCTTGTTAACGAAACGGTTTTCCACCGGGTCCAGGCACGGATTTAATAACGGCACCGGCGCTATCGACGATTTGGGCTCGGTAAAAATCGTATTCGTGAACAACCTTAGCCAGCCGGGTGGTGTCGGTTTAAAATTTAAAATCATTTATTCAGTTTAGGCTGTTGTATGTGTACAAGCACTCATGAATATCTAGAAGCTAAGCCATCAGTTCGTAAATCTACGGAGGGAGACCTTGTACTGAGAAGAACCGGTAAGAAACTCCGATAAGAGATGATTCATGAAGTCAACTTTCTTTCCCAAGCATAATGGGCACCTTTGCGCCAGGAACGACACAGGGTAGTGTTTGACGATATTTAAATTAATTTAATTGTATTTAATTAAATAAAAATCTGATATATATTTCTTTGTTAAATAAATTATATGAATATTTATGCATTAAAGTGTTATTGTGTAAAGTCAAATAAAAAGGCCTGATTATCTTTAATGCATTTTTTTTTTAATTTTATTGTTAATCAGTCTCTAGTCTACAAAATTATCTTCTACAATTTTCGATCTCTACTCTACACATTACTACTTCAACAGTAAACATTGAAAAAGGACAGGAAAATAAACATAACTATAAGACAACTCACATTAAATCACTTGTTACAAGTACCTTTATATTAATTACCAGCGAATATAACCCGATTTTTTGCCATATACTTGTTTTTATGTTTACCATTTGGTAATTTTAAAATACGTTATTCAAGTATTGATTTTGTAACAGCAAGCAATATTCGTCAATTCAACGTCAACATATTCAACATCTTATGCAGTATCAATCAATTTTCTTAAACTAACAGAATCTGTTGAGCCAATTGTAGCAGAATCAAAATCCTTCTAGTAGATCTCTATAACAGCTTCTATCATAGTGATTTCTGGTGCGATGCCTTCCTTTTTGGCGTCAGCTTTGAAACACGCAGCCACTTTTACGGTTCGATCGCAGTCATCTTTGATATCATCATATTGTCTCTCACAGTTCTTGATGAGCTTCACCATCATTTCGGAAAGCACCTCGCCTGAAAATTGGGGTTTTGACTAAAATCCTTTCAATTAATCCAAAATATAGGTTACTTACATAACATGTCAGCATTCGTTTATTTTGTACAAGTATAAAATGAGTAGACTTTAGTAAATGAAACTGTTATATTAATTGTGATGAAAGAGAGATTCTTGCATTATGTTTTTAATTGATAAAATTCATTCTTTGAGCCGAGCTACCTAAAATGGTTGAATGAATAGTAAACATTAAAGAATCGTAATAACATTTTAAAATTTCTTTTCTAAAATCCTGTTTCCTGAAGTATGTAGGTTCTTCTTAATACACTTTTTGTTGTAATTAGTGTTTTTCTTTATCGAATATATAACTTTCTGATTGCAATTGAAATTATACTCCATATTTTATGAAAATATGATATAATTATTAAGTGTACCAGGGCTTTAGTATTTAGTTATAAGATTAGCCTTCTGCAAGATTATTCATGATGCACATAGTTCGACACAGTTATTTTGTCTTTATATTATATTAATATCTTGTCTAGATAAATAATGGATATCATCAGGCAAAAAGATTCGCGTTTTGTAAAAGATTTTTGTAAAATGGTAAATTGTCGGTTTTTTCGGATTTGAGATAAAGCCCGCTATTTACAGGTACTATCAAAAATGCTGTGAATTTCAAAATGGACATGAGATTTTTTTAAGGTCCTAACCGTTTGGAAAACTCTTGACGTAGTCATGCATGTTGACCTGATGGACGCGGGTATCATCATGCAGTAGTGACAGTTTGTTGGACATGCAGATGAGCGCGCAGCCCAGCTCGCGGTGCACCACCTCAAAGTCCTCGCTCCAGAAGTGCTTGAACTCCTCCAACACCTCAGTAGATAATCCTGACTGGTTGACAAGAAAGTGATTAAAATCTTGTTACAGTTATAAATAAATTGAGCAAAGATAATATAATCCTTGGCAAAGATGTAATCTTTATTTTAGACCAGTATAAGATGACTGTCTTATAAACTATAACAACAGAAATAAATCCAATGATTGCAACATTCGAATTACAGGAATATAATCTTAGTAGAGAAACACGATACATTGGTAACATGTAAAAAACCAAAGTAATGTGTATTTATTTCACAATGGTACCATTTTGTCCACTAATGTGTGCAAAAATGACTGTATTATAAGAAGAATTCTACTTTAATTATTCATTAATAATTCAGTTACTCAGATTATTCTGATTCAAATGTATTTTGATAACTTTCATCTGAATTACTTCAGCTTTATCGTTTTACTCTCAATTGCACAAATAAATTCAAATCTCTTACCTCTTCACGGCACTCGTCCAAAGCCTTTCCGAAATGTGCAGTAACGTGGCTCATCACCTCCGCAGTGCCCTTCACTGAGGTGACAGCTGCCATCACCACCAGCCCCAAGTAAAACCCACTGCAGACCATTCTGTGCTTCTCTCTATTCACCTGCCACGAAAGTGGCCCACCACGTCGCCATTCCTCATTATATTATGTATATTTTTTTAAGAACATTATTGCATATCATTACGAAACCATTTTCACTATTCACATTAAATATCTCCTTTTTCATTGCTGCTAAGGTTAATTTTACATCATCAGATGCTTGTGTTAAGTTTGTAATAGTAGCGACGATTTCATATGGGCATAATGTTACGTTTGTTTGGTGCAAGTCATGCAGAAGGCTAGCCTTGTTAGTCGTTAGAATCATTAGATGTGATTGAGGGCTCGATAATTGCCTGCAGGAGTCGGGGCGTGCCTGGATCATGGCTATTAGCGCTCTTCTGTTGTTTTCGCTCGCCGATGATATTTCGCCAATTACTTATTACAAATTGATTTTGTACCAACAAACTCTTCAATAACAAGATTAGAACGACCTGAAACATTTTTATTATAGAATTCCATAGAGGTGTTACATGCATCTACCCGTTCGTTTACAAACATTTTGATGACCAGAATATTTACTCATTTTTGATTATTGATGCACTTACAATGTATGTCAAAGTATTTAACACACATTTTACGATAGGTACCATACACGTGGAGGATGTCATGCGTGTAATATTCGGCTCACTTGTGGGCGTGGTCATCACGTGGGCTTACATTAACATGAAGGTTACAATTTAATGAAACGTTTATGTATTACTTGTACCGCTATAAAGACGGTATGACAATGATTGAAGGTGTCATTGTAGAAACAGAAATAGGATAAGTTAATTGTCTGATAATTCGAACAGATTTAGAGTTTATTTTGCCTTGAGTAATTTATGCAATACCTATATTTTTTAAAACAAACTATATTATAAAAAATATTAATAACTTTTCACTGAAAAATATCTTTAGTAGCCATTAACTAGCTGATCGTTTAACTTCTATTAATTAAACTTTATTTATTATTTTAGAATTAACAATCTGCAACGATATAAAGTTTGGAGAACAATGTTGCCATCATTAAATTTTTTATTACTTAATTACATATCGGCCTGTGTAACATTGTTATTAAAGGAGGCGAAATGCCAATTATTTTTGTTAGATATTACTCTAATGGCAAATATTGCAAGCACAGCGAAATTTTAATATAGCTTTTAAAGCTTTTGCCTGCAACTTCGTATACGTGGACTTAGAATTTCGATGTTTCATCCAAATTTGGTCAACCGTTATTTGGTAACAAACATCAAAACTCGAGTTTTTTTATATTAGTTGGATTTTCGGCTCAGCTTTCCATTAGCTGTAGTTGAGTTGCGAGCAGAAATTTTTGTCACGTAAAGTATTAATTTATTAGAAAAACGTACACGAAATCTTTTTACGCGGAAACGAATAGAATTCGAGAAAAAAATGATTGAACATTAATATTTTTGTAGGTTAAAGTCAATTTTGACAGCTATTTTGATCAGTGCTGCCATTTTTTCATGCAAAAATAACATGTTTCTCGTTGTCTATGGTAAAAATATGTTCATTAAGTTGGTATTATTGTCAAAATGACAGATATACTGCAATTTTGTGTTTGTTTTGAGATCCGTCAGGGAGGTCTGTGTTGATTGTCAGCTAATGGAATTAAGTACCGGATTTTCATAATGAAATCGTTTTGTTTCCTCATTTTGTAGGCACCAAGTTTTAACGTTTAGTCAGCCTATAACTTTTTAATAAACACTTCCTTCCTTCCTCATCCTTCCGACTCCAAATACTAGGGGTAAACAAATTCGCAAATCATCAGCGACCACTTAAACTGCCTAACTCTAGCGAGCGTGAGTGAGGGATGTGCTGTGCAGTGTTGCCAGGTCCGATTTTCAAAAATCGGGAGGCGTTATAGAAAAAATCAGTAGATGTTTGCAAAGAGCTACAAGAAAAACAGTAGATGCATGACGTGGCGTACTAAATTTTTGGACAATTACATTTATTTTATAATTATTAAGGTTAGCTACATTATTAATGACGGAAAATGCAACTCAACATGAAATTTAAAAAAGAAAATCGAAAAAAACAGGAGATTCATGTAGAAAAACAGGAGATCTCCTGTAAAATCTGGAGACCTGGCAACACTGGTGCTGTGTTTCGTACTTTGTACAATCAACAGCAGGTTACGTTCTACAAATCCTTTAATTATCTTCAACTGACTTGTATTCGTATTTTGCAGTACACAAGATTCATAATCGACTGGGAAAGTTTGGGGTTTTGTAGAATCTGGTGGAGCTTCGGACGAAGTAAGCAATTGATAATACATATTAGTATGCCACTCCCGATTTCTATCCCACGGGCGAGTGGACGGGAACAGGGCCGAATTGCGGTGATGTATAACTGTATCGTTGTACGACTACTAATTTTATTGTGTGGAAACTCTAGATTTAGGTTTACGATACGAATAATTTTAGAAATTTGTAGAAAAATATAATAATAATAATAATAATAATCTTTTATTTTGCCAAAATAGTGTACAATATTTAAACTTACTAATTACATAGTTTTTTTTTTCTTATAAGGTAGGTAATAGTAAAAAAAAATCTTAGGCATAAGAGTTTTACTGACATAGTCTCACTGAGCCCTAGCTAGATTATAAAATAATCTGTGTTAAGGGCAACAGTCCCGTTCCTCGTCGTATCCTATAAAAAGTTAATTATAAAGATATGATTGTTTTTTGTTTAGTTTCGTGTAAGCGATTGCTGTAACATGTTGTTCTTATCTTCTGCAGTAAAGAATAATGTTAAGAATAAATAAATATTTCCAACACTCACACCAATTAGCCTAGCCCCAAAGTAAGCACTGTAAGGCTTGTGTTATGGGATACTAGGGTAACGGATAGAATACATATACTGCACAGTGCACATATATAAGTATATTTATATAGAAATACATATTAAATATCCATGACTGGAGTACAAATGCTCGTTATTCATCACACAAACATCTGCCCCCACTAGGATTCGAACCCGGACCTCTCGAGTCGGCGACACCATGAAATCTGGCGTACAAACCACTCGACCACGGAGGTCGTCGAATAATGAATTAAATAATATATAATAAAAAATGAATTAATAATGAATGAGGAAAATAATGCATTATCTGCTATCTTACCCATGCTAGATATAAAGAAGTCTTGTGACGAATCTCTATCTACTTATTAGACAAGTCCGTCCGTCCGTCCGTCCGTGGTGCTGTTTCAGCGGTCAAACCGTAAGAGATAGATATAGAGAATGTTTAAGTTATAAGTTAAGAATAGTCTGATAAGACTACAAACCGGATGTGAGTAACGTAGCACTTCCGGTTTTCGAGAAATCACGTGATTTCTATTTCAAATGAAACCACACAAAATCTCCGAAGTTCTCAATTGATTAAATAGATTTTTTTTTGGTGAAAATTTGGTTCACTGGTTTGCTAGTTTAAAATAATAAGTAAAGTATAACAAACTATTACTATCGTTTCCTATAAACTTAATAAAGTCTTTAAAAAGTAACAAGTATATATCACAATATGAGGAGCTCGATGGCGCAAGTGGTTAGCGCGTTCGGCTGCAATCGCTGAAGTTAAGCAACTTTCGCAGTGGTTGGTCATTGGATGGGTGACCAAAAATTTACTATCTCGAGCTCCTCCGTGCTTCGGAAGGCACGTTAAGCCGTTGGTCCCGGCTGCATCTGCAGTCGTTAGCATCCACCAATCCACACTGGGCCAGCGTGATTGGTCATGGCCCATTCTCCCTATTCCATCTATAGGGAAGGCCTGTGCCTCAGCAGTGGGGACATTAATAGGCTGATGATGATGATGATGATATAACACAATTTATTTCAAAGGGACAATCTCGAAAACAAGTTAGAAGATATTTTCCTTAATACCCTTAAAAGACAAACATCGTGCCCACATCAGAGTGACATGAGCACTAATGATGATTACTTCTCAAAGTATCATTAGCAAAGAAAATAGCTGTAAAACATGACAACATATAGTAGCAACTTCTCCCATCAATCATTTAGAAGGTTCCAATAACATGGTTCGTAAAACAAGCAAAACGATCGCGTTTATAAATGGCCTTTTCAACACATTTGCTCAAAATATGTATTTACGAAGATTGTATACATTGTTTGAAAGTTTAAAATTACCGATACAAAGGTAAAAAAAAAGCTAAGTAGTTTTTTTTTTAATTTCCATAGACCTTTCTTTTGTTTCTTCCCAGGCGGGGAGCGGGTGTGAAATCCTCAGGGATACCCTACAGCCGGCTGCAGGATTATGTCTGACTCTTACTGACTAAAACACACTCGTTGGGGCTGCCTCTGGAAGGGAAGGCCTTTAAGGCTTCATCGGATGCGATCGTCCCCTGAGAAGGGGACGATGCAGCGCTGCCTAGTTAAAAAAACTAGCACATATGCGCTTCTTGAGCCGTGTATCCACTAGAGGCAGCCTCGGGTCGAGCGGCTGCCTCACTCCGAGGCACGCCGCGACGCGAGGCAAATTCGTCGCCGCGAGCCGAGCCATATTTTGTCGGTTTCTGTGCCGTGCTCAAAGGCGCCTCAGTCCGAGCCGTGTGTTTAATGGAGACGGTCGCTAAAATTTCAAAAGCTATCGCCACCTTCCAACGTCATGTCCAATAGCAAGTGTTCACATCCATGTATAGTTCTATTGCAGTATAATTCTTTTATCCACCAGCGGTGTTTCCTCTTTTGTATAGCTTTTTGTTGCCTCCTCTTTTTCTTAGTAATGGTTATTGCTATTAAAGCAGCAGCTACACGACGCGCGTCTGGTGCAATCGCGTTTTGGCTTTTAACTGCGCAGTGCGCCGCCAGCGGATCAAGCTGAGGCGACACGCCTCGAGCTGATCCATAGCCGTTGCCTCAGAGCGAGCAGCCTCAAACTGAGGCTATTTGCTTCAAGTCGAGGCCGCTCGACGCGAGGTTGCCTCTAGTGGATACGCGGCTTTTGACGAGCAGCTCCCTATTGGAGCACGCCCGTATCGGTTTGATGAGCTGCGGAAGGCCGCTCGCAACAGGGTGGGCATTACAATAGCCAGAGGGGCTGCTGTCGGCCGTGGCCTACTAAGGGACGGGGATGCGGTCGTCGCTATTACATTTAACTGAGAGGAAACTCCGTTCCGACTGAAACAAGCCGTTAAGAGTACATCGGGGGCCTAGTGATTGCTCCGCGCAATACTTTACCCGTAGAAGCGACGAGTAACGTATTGCGTGGCGCCACCTACTTGGGAAATGCTCCTTGGAAGTGCTTTTTATCAATATATTTTGTCTCACTCTAATACTAAAAAGAAAAAGAGACGAAAGATGTAGTTCTGATTTTCACCCGCACGTGGTGACATTTTCTTATAAGAAAAAGCTTGCTTCATTACATACTTGCTAAATTATGTATACTGTTTTCTCGCAAATGTGTTGGAATTTACAAACTGTTGTCCATGGTAAGCTTGCTTTCATTCGACAACTCCTTTGTAATAACCAACTTACCGTACTCATATCATAAATAACTACATAAATACACTTTTACGTAGCGCTACCAATACTACATCTATACGAAAGATCAATATGATCAACTTTTTATAATGCGATTCAACTAAGAATAGGACCGACTGGGCGCCATATTGTGATGTCATAGCTGTCAATTCAAACGAAATAGGTAGAGAGAGCAAAAAAAGTTTTTATTTAATTTACTAAGATTGAGAAAAAAAACCACCGATTTTTAATAATATTCATTTATTAAGACTGTGTGAGAATAAACATTAATCAGAATCTAGCTCTTCTTTTCCGCTCATCTCTGCATTACCGCCGGATTAGTTATGAATAATCATGCACTAGTACTAGGTCACATACGAACATACATCCTTTATGTAAAAGAAAGTTTGAAATCGTGTTTCTGAACGCAACTTAAAGTTTTATTTGGTTGACAGTGCTAAAAAGGGTTCCAAGTTTTTTTTTTGCAAACCGTACTTTTCAAGCGACATTTGATAGATAGAGGTCATTGGCTTTCCTATTCTTATTTGAATCGCATTATAATATATTTATTGCTAGGATACAGGCTTATCTAAAGAATGATATAAAGAGAAGGGGCCAGCGAACCACTCTCGAGGTATACATAATAAATTTTTGGTCACCCATGCTATGATCGACCATTACTTCCAAAATGCGCATTGATAAATATGTCATAATCATGAGCCTATTAATGCCCTCACTGCTGGGGCACAGGCCTTCCGTATGGATGGAATACGGAGATTGGGCCATGACCCACTACGCGGGCCCAGTGCGAATTGGTGGGTGCTAAACGACTGCAAACGCAACCGGGACCAACGGCTTAACGTACTTTCCGAAGCACGGAGGAGCTCAAGATAGTAAATTGTTGGTCAAATATTTAATATATATTTTTTCTCTTTACTCCATTATGTATATTTTCATTTGTTTTTGTATGTTGTTTTCTAAATTTATTATTGTGGTCAATAAAAATAATTCTTTCTCTCTCAAATATCCTATGACCAAACAGCTGCGAAAGTTGTTTAATTTTAAAAATCGCAGCCAAACGCGCTAACCACTTGCACCATCGACCTCTTTAATTAAATATGTACTATCTGTGATTTTGGCTCCCAACCTATTTTGGAAAGCAGAGATTTAAAAATAATATATAAAATGTACCACATTAGCATATAAATATGTTTCTTGTCCCGACTACTATCTAAGAAGAAAAAAATAAAGCTATTTTACATATTCAAGTCACGGAGCGCGAATTTCACACCACCTGGTTCACCCCATAATGGCAAACAATCAAAACGGGGACAAACATGTTTAGAAATATAAAAATTTACATATACAGCGCGAACCGCAGTTTCGGGGAGATTTTATTTCTCCCGCGGCAACTTTACGCGAACGCGCGGGGAGTTCCCGCTCATAGACAATCGCTCATTGTCAGGGGTATGTTTATGATATCTTGGATTTCGCGGGAAGCCAGGGTTTACGTACATAATAGGATTTATAGCACAGATTTTACATTTCAAATGCAAATAAACTCCTTCAGAAAATTATGACGTAAGCGAAGTATGACAGACAAACGTTTTTGTAAAATTACTTGGAAGTAAAAACATAGGATTATTGGGGGAAAAAAGCTAAGCCTGAGGTTTTCAAACGTAAGAATCTGTCCTACAGCGAATAAATGATTTAACATTAGGTTAAACCAAGAAGTCCAGTTTAATTATTTATTTCAGGTGTTGCACTGTAAAATATATTTTGTTAAAAATTTCAACTTCCATGTTTTACGGTTCATAAAATACAATTATCTTGGTCAACGGATCAGCCTTGCCATCTAACGTGGCAATACTGCCAGCCTATTGGGCACCATCCCTGATGGCGGCGCTGGGGGTGACTTATTTTTTATTTTGTAAATAAGATGTTATTTATAAGTAGGTTAAGGAAATTTGTATTTTAATATTATTGATTTTCTGTAGATATATAATTAAACTTAATTAACAGGACAAAAGAACGCAACGTAAAAGCGTAGATAGCATAAGTAGTAGACTTAATTACAACTCTTTGGGTACTATACGGAATATGAAAAAAAATAGGTACACAATAAAATTGCTAGTTTTTCTTCTGCTGATTCCGTATCCCGTTATGGGATAATATTGGAAAGAACATGGAATAATATTATTAAGATCAAATAACTTCATTTTATAAAAATTTAAACAATAAATATAACCTACCTACTTAAAATTCAAAAGTATCTTAAAATTTTAATTAAATAAAGTACTTTATTAATTAAATTAGCTAATAAATTCATAAATAGACAATAAAGTTATAAAAATCATCCAATGAAATATCCGAACGCTACAAAAGTCATTCGAAGGTAGCTCGACAAAGTAAATTAAATCATAATTGATTTAATTGAATGAATTATGATTTTAGTTAGTTACATACTTACTTATTTTATTTACTTACTTACTTATTTACTTACTCACTTACGGAGGAATAGTATCGTCAATAAATAAATAAATCAGTGCATATACTATTATATACCTATACCGTAAAAAATTGTCAAAATTCAAGTTGGAGTCAAAATTGCAAGACGTGTTATTACCGATCAGAAATGAAAATCTACTTATTCCATGTTTCAATCTAAAGTAAGTATCTTCCATACAACAAAAGAATTATCAATCAAATCCGACCAGATATCTTTGAATTAGTAATCTTATTAATTTGTGTACATAAATCAGAGGTATCGTGAATATCAAATCGTCAAAGTAACAAAAATTCAAAATAAAAACTACTGAGACATACTAGATTTCATTTTATGAGACCAAAGAGCAACTTTTCGAAATCGAACAAAAAAAAGAATCAGGGAAATCGAATTAGAAACCTCGGAGTAATCGCTGTACATACATGAACAAAACCTATAGTGCGATTCAAATAAGAATAGGAAAGCCAATGACCTCTGTCTGTCAAATAAGTACGGTTTGCAAAAAAAATCTTGAAACTTTTTTAGCACTCAGCTAATTCTATAATAAAAACCAGTCATTTGTAAAAAAAAACAATAACAGATATTGATAATTAATATTGGTTGATATTTTTTTTTATCATTTATTGAGCTCTGGCTATGAATGGTTGATAACCTAAATCGTCAACCAAATGTCATTTTAAGTTGCGTTCCTAAACTCGATTTCAAACTTTCATTTACATAAAGGATGCATGTTCGTATGCGACTTAGTAATAGTGCAAGATTATTCATAACTACTCCGGCGGTAATGCAGAGATGAGCTGAATTGAAGAGCTAGATTCTGATTAATGATTTTTCTCGCAGTCTTAATACATAAATATTATTAAAAATTGATTCTTTTTTTCTCAAATCTTAGTAAGAAAACTATTAAAAGAAATCGGATGTTATTTCTCACTTAGTCTTAGTAAATTAGTTTTATTAAATAAAAACTTTTTTTGCTCACTCTACCTATTTGGTTTGAATTGACAACTACGACGTCAAAATATGGCGCCCAAAAACCTCCTGCATTTTGAAGTAGGTTAAAAAATAACGTTGACATTATTATTATGTGATGAATAAATATTATCAATAATAACATAAAATATTAAGTCTAACAAAATGATAATCTTTCCAGGGACATAACATGAGCTACGACATATTTCATGGGGAGCCCCAGTAGAAAAGAGCATTTTAATAACTTCAAACATTTCAGCGAACAGTCATGAAACATTCATACTCCCATACATCAACTGGGAATGGAACCCTGAACTCGCTGCAACAATCCATCAAAACGTCATTGGGATCCTTTACGGCCCTTGTGCAAATTTACTTGTGCAGTTGAAAATGACAACAATTCCTAAGAAAAGTGCATAATCCGAACGCAAAAGTAACATTGTTGCTGAGCGTCATTAGGAATTTCCATTTCAATGCAGAAGAAATAAATTAGCTCTTAACTTCTAAGCAATAAGGATCACGTACGGAGGAATGGTATCGAAAGAAACTTAAAGTCGAAATATAAGTCACGGCAAGTTTTACCTGGCCGCAAAGAATATTAAACCTTATATGTTCGCAGTTGGTTTGAAAATTACACGGCAATGGTTTCCGCTGATGGTCTAAGTAAGTTGGCATCCATAGCTAATGGATTCCTCAGAGAGTTGGACCATTTTTCAAGGCAACAAACGCCATGAATACTAATGCGGAAAAGCGCATTGTGTAATTTTCCGCAATACCTACAATTTTCTGTGCAAAATAACGTTGCTTTGTTTTGATTTTGAATGAAAAATCCAAGGATCCAAATATCACGCAGTGAATAACTCTGTAGGTTAATATAACGCGTTTTTTACTCGTTATGAATATCGTTAGGCCGTATACAGAAAGAAAGCCGAAAGCCGATCAGCGCTTATCGGCGCTACATATAAGAAGCCGATTAAAGCAGAGCAAGCAAAATGTCGGACTCATCGGACGATGATTTGGTTTTGTTAGAAAATGTGTATTTAAAAATGCGAAAAAAAGCTATACATCCTTCAAATAGAGAAAGGAAACGTTTCGGAGAATACCATCATTTATTTGTAAAAAAATTGGAGTTTGATGATCAAAGATTTAATACATATACAAACAAGAATGACTCAAGAAACATTTTATTACATTTTGGATTTAGTGAAAAACCGTTTGATGAAAAATTGGTGTCGTTGGCATAAACAGCCAATCCTTCCAGAAGAAAGACTTGTTGTCACCATTCGGTAAGTATGAAACAAATAATTTAAGCGCTTGGTTAATAAAAGATAGAGTTATTAGATTTATATAAAGATTATAACTTTGATTGATTTAATCTAAGGATAATAATTCAAATACAAATCAATTATTATTCGGACAACATAGATCATAATGACCAGCTGACCAGCGCGTGTCGGCATTTGTCGGCGCTTATCGGCGCTTATCGGCGCTGGTCCATAGAAAAAGGATCAACGCCGATAAGCGCCGATGAGCGACGATAAGCGCTGATCGGCTTTCAGCTTTCCTTCTGTATACGGCCTAAATTAGGAAAAGATGGTGACTGACATCTCTATATTTCCGGGCGGGAATGCAATGAATTGAAATGAAATTATGCTCTTTTGAATCGTCCAATATTTTTCTTACTACCCATTCAGGACATCTTTTAGCTGATGAGAAGAATGGGCTAAGAAACTCATCAGCATTTAACAGAAGTAGCAACATTTACAAAAAAAAATATACAGTCGAACACAGAACCTCGTCCCTTTTTTGAAGTCGGTTAAAAAAGACATGTCGCTATTACAATGTCCACTCACATTTATTGCTTTTATTTTATATTCGCAGTACAGTATTGAGGTTGCCATCATTGAACGTTATTTACAAACCACAGCCTCTAAATGCTTATGATACCAGTGATTGAATGTGTTACATATTACATATTTGATGTCTCAGCATATGTTCCGATTCAAGCGGGTAATCCGCTTTGCCTTACATCTCTTAAAACTACAGTACATAGTTTACCACTGAAAAATCCGACAAAGTATGTATATCTCGGACAGGTGACAGGACAGACAATCCTGTTTGTTACGTAAGTCCAACTTCGAAAACTTTCTCAAGAAGAGATCTCTTCACAAAATCCAACCTGGGGCCCAATTCTCGCGGCATAGATATTATATCACCTTCGATATATATCGAATGATCTGGCTTTTATCGAAGGAAAACCTTTTTGCCCTATTCTCACCATGTCGCAATAGATATTTATCTACGGATGATCAGTAGACATACATCGACTGGTAAAGAGCCTTCGATATATAAATATCTATGGATCTTGGCATGTCAATCTTGTTATTTCAACTTTTTTTACCTATTATTTATTGTGTTGTCGTGTGTCATTGCCAATTATTGTTACCTCAAGATGTTGTTAACTGCCTTCATAAATAATTAGTAAATAAAGAAATAGGTAAACAATGGTGTCGATTCTGGCGTGATTCTCTAAACTTAAAACTAAATTTAACATCAGTCTCTCTTTTTCATTCTGTATAGAGAATGACAAAGAAACACTGTTGTCAAGTTTAAGTTTAGATTTAGAGAAACGTGCCAGAATCGACACCAGTTTATATTAACGATGGATGAGTTGATTCATGTTTTCGTCAATGATTTAATAAATGACGTGATTGCTGCTGCTGTGCTAAGGCGCCGCCGTTGTGAGAGCAAGAGCAAGAGGGACGCCGACTTCATAAAAAAAATTACGTTTAAACAAAAATTTGGTTAGAAATCTATAAAGTTATGAATGACATTGGTATCGATTCTGACACGATTCTCTAAACTTAAAAGTAAATTTAACATCAGTCTCTCCTTTTCATTCTGTATGGAGAATGACAAGGATACACTGTTGTCAAATTTACGTTTAGGTTTAGAGAATCATGCCAGAATCGACACCATTTTCTTATTGACGATACGAAGTTTTTGGCGGGATTTCTGCGAGAGCGGTTGGCGTCTTATTTTAATTATTCTAAAATTCGTTCATAGTGGATATTGTGAAATAAAATTGGTGTGATTTGGTGTTACAACCGTCTGTGCAACCGAATGCATCACACTGACATTCTAATGTAAAAAAAAAGAAGAATATAACTAAAGATTAGGCTGTATGGGCTTTGTTCCCTTTGCCTTCCCTGAAAAGGGAGAATTTTAAATAATATTGACGTTTCATTATACATAACGTTGAAATTTTAAACGCATACAATTTAGGTAAAGTTGAGATTTCTTATACTCAAAAAATGTATACTCATATTTAATATGAATGGAATTCATAAAATATAAAATATCATTTTGTTGCTTGTAAAATTCTGCTCTAATTTATTATTATTTTATATAGACTATGATATTAACTTAATCGAGAAAAACGGAACGCTTTCGTCAGTGAAAGAATATCTACGATAGATATAATATCATTGGAATATCGAAAATCCACGAGAATAGCATTTTTTACCATCAGTAGATATTTTCAATAGATATCCCTACTTTCGATATTATCTCGAAGCCGATATAATATCTACGCCGCGAGAATTGGGTCCCTGCTCCTCTAGCATGACCACCGAAACGGGATATGATAAAGCTTTTTATTGAATCTCAACTGTCAAACTCCACTGTAGTCTGACAGTTAATGTCGATATATCGCTTTATCATATCCCGTTTCGATGATCATGCTAGACGGGCAGGACTGGCAGCGTTCGAGTACGAAAAACCGCCTGATTATCAAAACGGACTTGTTCATTCAGATTTCTAATGACTTCGAACTTTCCGAGTTTGCGAGGTGGAAAATAAACATCTGTGTCTGATGGATCGCTGTTATATTATTTGCGTATCCTATCAACATTGTTTCTCAATCACACAAAACGGAATTGGCAGAACAGATTTTGACGAAAATTGGCACACATATAGTTTTTCATAATGCGATTCAACTAAGAACAGGACCGACTGGGCGCCATATTGTGATGTCATAACTGTCAATTCAAACCAAATAGGTAGAGTGAGCAAAAAAAGCTTTTATTTAATAAAACTTATTTACTAACATTAAGTGAGAAAAAGCATCAGAGTTTTTTAATAACATTTATTTACTAAGATTAAGAAAAAAAAAACACTGATTTTTAATAATATTTATATAATAAGACTGTGAGAAAAACATTAATCAGAATCCAGCTCTTCTATTCCGCTCATCTCTGCATTACCGGTCACATAGGAACATGCATCCTTTATGTAAATGAAAGTTTGAAATCGAGTTTCTGAACGCAACTTAAAGTGACATTTGGTTGACGATTTAGGTTATCCACCATTCATGGCCAAAGCTCATTAAGTGAAAAAAAAATATCAACCGATATTAATTATCATTATTTGTTTAGAAATGTTTGGTTTTTATTCTTGAATTAGCGGAGTGCTAAAAAAGGGTTCCAAGTTTTTTTTGCAAACCGTACTTTTCAAGCGACATTTGACAGATAGAGGTCATTGGCTTTCCTATTCTTATTTGAAACGCATTATACCTGGATTGAGACAGAATACTTTTTGTCCTGGAATAGTACGAGTACTCGACGGCCTCAGACCCCATCAGCCATGACCAGTGCTTCTTTAACCACCATGCGCAAAGGGTGTGCATCCATTGTAAGTAGAGTGAGGGCAAGCCCAAATAAAGTCCTGGCTATGATAGCGGAGAGGTTTGACTGTCCTTACATGCGGCATTGTTGTGCACAGCATATATTATCTAATGGAGGTGTGTAATGTTATTAAATACAATTGTAAAATTATTTTATATTAAAAAATACGGTTTTGATATAAATAAGAAATTTTGTGTACCTATGACATTTTAATATTCATTTTGTGTATGACATTATAACCTAACCTAACTTGACCTTTGATTTTTAATTATTTTATTTGATGAAAATTATTAAATTTGAATTATGTAATGTATTAAATTAAATAAATGATTAGGTGTATTTTTTATTGACATGTGCCTATTTCTATAATAATTGATTATGTATTGTTATTATGATTATGAGTTATGTTGCTCGAAATAAATGAATTTTATTTATTTATTTTTATTTAACGTTGCTACACTACACTTGAAACTTTTTTTTGAGTGCGTATGCTGTTGGTCGCATGATGTTTACATCATCACCGGGTTTAGGGACGGCGAGATCCAAAGGGAACCTCAAGAATTGGCGAGTGCCTCTAGAGGTATTCCAGGCGGATGGCATGTCCCTACGGGGGAAGTCTAGACCTCTCGAACCTGAAGGGGTCGGCTCAACTAGTGGGTTTCTTTAAGACTCGGACCTCGGCTCAAGTTAGCCGTAGTCGTGGGGGGTGGGGAAAAACGCCCAGGTGCGAACCTGTACCTGGTATAGCGTGCCATGTGTGGACCGGGTCTTCGCACTCTTATCCTACGGGTGCGGTGTCTTCCCTAATGCTTAGCTAGTGTGCAAGTTTGCTAGCTGTGTAGTGTTAGTGTTTGTCGCCTGTGTGGGAGGAATCGGAGGCGTTTAATTATAAGGTTTAGCTCGACCGGAGGCGCGACCGACCCGGTGGATCGACCGGTCGAGGGCAACAGGCGCTTCAGTAATGGCCATAAGGCCTCCTATCTTCAATTTTCGTTTTCTTTTCCTCTCTGATCCTCTGATCGACTTCTCTATCTTCCTTCCTCTCTTGGCCCATCTTGCCTCTCTCTGGCAAGAAGGGCACTCTCTTCTTTTACCTGTTCTCTCTCTATCTCCGGTCCACCACCAGCACGTTATAGCTGGTGGGCGACCGAACTGGCGAAGCCACTGACCTGCGCGTCGCCCGCCCTAAAAACCACGGACCGCCGAAGCGCAGGTCACTCGCTCGACACCATTAGGCGTTGAGCAGACGACGGGGCGGGGCGGGCATTTAGTCCGCGAAGCAATAAAGACCGCGTCTGCCGTCGTTGTCTGCGGCTGCCCGTCGTTGTCTGCGGCTGCCCGTCGTTGTCTGCGGCTGCCCGCGCCGCGTACACAAAGTATACGACGGGCAGAGGCGGTCAGTTTAGGACGTTCGTTCTAGTGAATAGTCTATGACCGCCCCGCGCCGCCGTCTGCGTTACTGCATATAAACTGGTTTGTATGATCCACGGCGGGCAGCCGCGGACATGCCGCGCCGCCAGTGCCCGCCGGGCACCTGCGGCGCGGTCTTTTTGCCCACTGTGTGCGTTTGAAGTATAGGATTCACTTTGTGCTATTATTCGCGGCGAAATTGACCGGCCCGCCCCGCCCCGTCGTCTGCAAAGCACTTTAACATTCAAACTTAGTTTTGTTTTTATTTTATTAATCAGTTTACATCTATTGCGTACTAATTCACAAGCGAAAAACCCAGTTATTTAAAAAAAAATATAAGGTTACCTGGCTATGGTATGTAGGTGTGCGCTGGTGGCTATCTTGACCAGAGGCCGGTGGGGTGGCCTGGTCGGCCTCGTGGGGGGGCTGTACGTGTACTCGGCGGCCTCGGACCCCGTAAGCCAAGACCAGTGTTCCGTCATCTTTGCTAATCTACGCTTTAAATTTCACTTTATATGAGTTATAATAATAGTCTGAATCGTTTACAGTTATTTCGTGACAAACATCATGTTTATTAAAAAATATTTTTTTAAGAAAGCACTTATTTCACTGCACTATATTCTTGTTGATTTCCGATTATTTAATGGTGCGTTGAATTAAACATTATTGCCTACTTTGAATCACTTCACCAAACCAAATATTATTGTAATACACTCCGAATATACACCAAGTTGTTTTGAATTGATACAAGAACCTTAAAGAAATGCAACTCGTTTCTTAACACAAAATAAACCTACTTGTTTCTATGTTCCCCATTCTAGATTGGGAGTAAAAAAAACCCTGGAATACATGCAAAATATAGTTTTGTTTTGTCTTACGCTGTTAGCGGCCCATGTTTTATAGGGTCCCGTAGTCCTGACAAGGAACCCTTATAGGTTCGTCATGTCCGTTTGTCCGTATTTTTTTTTAATAAAGGGTCCTGACTGTTATAGTAGCTTTGTTTAGCACCATTCCCATGATTAAGACAAATCGTTCGACGTACGAATCATCGAAATAGGTCCACGTATTTGGTGTGCCACAAACTTGCTCTAAGGCCACAAAGGAACATACGACTGTTAAACACTATACCCTGTTTGCGCGACGCGCGACGCGCGTCGCGCTCTTGCATTGCGCAGTTGAGTAAAAAGTGACAATATATCCTTATCACATTCTAAACAAGCAAATTATGATCTTTACCTACAAAAAAGGAGAAATAGGGGTGATGACGGGGTACAGTAAACGAAATTCTATTTAGTCCGTCAGTTAGATGATCAAAAAATAATGGACACATATTTTTTCTTTGGGCAATCAACCAAAAAATGACAAAGTTATAGCGCGTCAAAGTTTGGGAGTAGGGGCTCGTGACGTCACTTTTGAGTGAACGTGACGTCATGCGTGACGTCATGCGACTTTTCAAATCAATATATCTCTACAATGTTTATATTATGTGAAAAAGAAAAAATACGTGTCCATAACTTTTTGATCATCTACCTGATAAACGAAGAAAAAAATATTATATTTGTTTCTTAGGTTTCCACGCACATCACTCATTAAATAAAACTAGTTTTTACGGGTTAATGCACGAAACTTTATTTATTTATTGACGTTTCTTAAAAAAAAATATTAGTCATCATCCCTGCGCCATCGAGCTTCTGTCGATATTAATTATGAAATAATAATAAATTCCGTTATTCGGAAATGAAATAAATCAAAATCCCTTCATTTATCACAGATCGCATCTCTGTCTGCTGACTGAGATCGAATTAGATGTGATTAATATAACAATTTCCAAAGGGAACATTCAACAATATTTCAAGTTGAGGAACTTTCGCCAACACTCGCTGAAGGCATCCTTCAAATCCTCAATCTTACTAGTCTTATTAAATTCGCGGACAATGATTGATAATATATTAAATAGACAATGTCTGAAACTTAAGTAAACTATGTTACAATGAAGCAGAAACGAGGCAAAATGGCTCTAAAAAGTTCAGACTTAAAGCTCATAGCGGCAGCAAACGAAGCATTGCCCAATAGAATGCAGAAATCCAGGAGTTTTCAGTCAAGCGAAAATGCTCTTTATGTTTATAGCATTTAAGGTTGTACTAGTGTTGTTCGAAATGTAAGAGATTGCGTTTAACACCCTTCGGAAAATAGCATTATTAAAGTTCCCCTTCACAGTGTTATTCTGAATTTTATAAAACGATACAGTTTTGATAATATTCACCTCCTTTGCCTTGACAATTTTATTGAAAGTATAAAATTAAATAGTTTTAATAAGATACCCGCAATGTTTAATACTTGTAAAAGTATTCATTTGATATTGTGGATTACCTACAATGCGAAGAGATGGCGCTGCCTTGCAGCTTAAGAAGGGCTAGAAGATTTTCGACGAGGCCATCGGGGCCGCGGTAGCATAATTGGTCAGTGCATTCGCCCGGATAGCGAAGTTTGTGGGTTCAAATCCCGTCTGCTGCCTGGTCCGCGTGGAATTTTTTCCTGTTATATTCTCTTTAGATTTAAACATCAAGCAGTTTCATGCTCAAAAAATAAAAATTATAAAGATACCTAATTTTCAGGCGAATATTTAGAGAGATCTTGCACTGGATCAATAGTGATTAACAATGAATTCAATATACCATACCTACATCTATGTTCAGTCTTTATAGAAGTCAAAACTGTCACTTATTTAAAATCTTTTCTAATGTACGTGCTTACATTTTCTTTGGTTTTATGTTTTTCGAATTTCGGTTGCTCTCACACACTGCGATCGTGCTACCATATACCATGTCAAAAATTAAGTTAAAATTCAATTAAACTCATAAGGAAACCCGTTCAAAGTTTTTCTAATAAACAACGCTAACACATTTTTTGAAGTTATACTTCTTTAGCCGCGTTATGAAAAAATTATAAGAGTGAAATTTTAAGATGCGCGCCATAGATATCAGAAACAACATCTCTGTGATGCGCGCGCATCACTGTAACACAAAAGTAACATAATGAAGTTAGCCGCGGGCGCGTTATGAAAAAATCATGTGAGTGAAATTTCGAGATGCGCGCGCATCACTGTAACACAATAGTAACACCATGAAGTTGGCCGCGGGCGCGTTATGAATGTTAGTGTCTAATAATGGTGGATTATTAACCACTAAGTGGTTCCATCTGTTCGAAAGGTACTTAGAACGATCCACGGAGCTCCATAAGATGATCGCGTTGTCAAAAACAATGTTGGCATGCTCGTCGCCTCTGATCACTGTTTTCATATTTATAATATTTATCCACATGTTTCTAGTTTCTATATAGACACAACGTGTTTTAGTTACTTACAAGTGCTAATTACATATGCACTAATAACTTAAATTCAGTAGTGATTTAAATTGAATATTTTGATTATTTATTAAATTTTTCAAATTAAAACTGATCTTTATTGACTGCGTTGACTATCCTTTTCCAATCCTTTTATTATCTTATTGTAATTAATTATCTCCATGCAATTAAAAACTATTTTTTAATAATTCCAAAAAGAAGTATAACTTCTCACGCGCGTACTTAAGTACACGCACCCATATATATATTTTTTTATGTTATAGGGGGCATACGAGCAGACGGCTCACCTGATGGTAAGTGATCACCGTCGCCCATGGACACTTGCAACACCAGGAGTATCACAAATGCGATGCCGGCCTTTAAGGAAGGAGTACGCTCTTTTTTTGAAGGTTTTTGGGTCGTATTGGTCCGTAAACACTGCTGGCGACAATATATTCCACAGTTTTGTCGTACGTGGTAAAAAATTTCGACAAAAACGCACGGTTGTGGATAGCTACGCATCAAGATGATGGGGATGAAATTTTATATATAAGAAAATATTACTAGAAAAAAGTTCGCTTGAATTTTTTTCTAGTAATATTTACTACAGATTTAAATTTCGAGCAGTTGCATGATAAAAATAAAAAATATCATTTATATGTAACAACTTAAGTACCAAAGATAACTTTTGCAGAATAAGGCAGCTGCCAAAGGAGCTAGTTAAAATCAAGTGCAATAAATCGTCCTTATGGCGCGATTACATTTGGTCGCTATCCCGAAAATTCGACAGGCCCATCAGGGCCGCGGTAGCATATTATTGTCAGTGCAATTGCCCGGATAGTGAAGGGTGTGGGTTCGAGTCCCGTCTGCTACCAGCAGTGCTATTCTGTTAAATTATCACGCCGATGTAGATCCGCGCGAATCTATATGGGAAACGAGCGGCTCCGATGTGGATCCGCGCGTGAAAATTTTACAGAATAGTACTGCTGGTCCACGTGGAATTTTTTCTAGTAAAAACTTTTCTTTTGTTTTTTTTTCTTTATAGCTAGATAGGCAAATGACTCTACCCCGTCCGATATTAAGTGGTGATAAAGTCTAGACGCGAGGATAGCTGGTGCAGCAATTATAAATTGCTACACCAAACATCCTCACCTTGCCAGCCTGCAGAAATGCGTCTTCTCGCCTCTCTTAAAGGACCCCAGATTATAGGAAGGCGGGTACACGCGCACGGCCAAAGAATTCCACTTGCGAATAGTACGACAAAGCAATGAGTTTAGGTAATTGTTTCTTAAGTTTTCACACACACCTCTCATTAAATAAAACACTGTTTCAGCGCGTTTAAGATGCGTTTTCTATATTTTTATATCTACATATTTCTATGTTTTGAATCCATTACAGGTTACGTTCTCAACTGTATGATTTTCAATTAATTTAGGGTTGAAGTATCCTATAACACCCGGCATTGCGAAAGGATTTTAATAATATCACACAATGGCGGAATAATTAATTGTGCTTACAATTATAAACATGAACCCTGAAAACAATACAATCAAGACGATATAGAGTTAAAAACGATGGGTTGCACTACGGGAGTGCCGGCAGAAGTGAAATCTTGAATATTAACGTTGTGCATTTTTTAATTTTGCACGAATGGCTTTAATTATCAGTATAATAAATAGTATAAAAGTCCTATCGTTTATGTGGTAGAATACAATATTTATTTATTGCGCTATCGTACACAAACATGACAATTTATATTACATTAAAAAGTTTATCTCTCAGAAAAATCAACTTACATGAATCACATTTAAGCGCACCTAGCGACACCTATTGTAAAAAAATGCATTTTCTTCGCAATAAAGGTGTCACCTAGACGTCCTAGATAGAGAAACTTATCATTGTCATCTTTTCTTGATCAGGTCACATGTCCTGACGCGAGTTTAACATTTTTACCCATTACAAAAAAAGTGTACAACGCCGCTATAGAAGTTTTCACTTAAAAAAAAGCAGCCCTTGCTGAGATTCTTGCCGGTTCTTCTCAGTTCAAGGTCTCCCGCCGTAATTTGCGAACCCATGTCTTTCTACTTGAACATGCTTATAAAAGTCTAAAGTAAATAAATGATTTTTGGAATTTAGTCCTTTTTTGGGCCGTCGTTTAAATTAAGGAAACGTGAATGTACCATTGAAATTCAGACATCACATTTGAGACACCGCAACTTAATGATAATTTATTTGAACAATTACGAGTGAGTGCTCTGTTGTGTTTTTCAGTGCGCTAACAAAACTGCACCCCTATTATCGTCCGTCTTTTTCGCACAAGAACTGATCATATGCATCTGTCACTGTCTACCATAATAGCTTGATGCAACTCGGGACAGGGAAATGAATGGAGTAAGTAAATTAAATTCCTATTTTTCTTGTGCAATCTCAAGTGATAGTTCTATGTTTATTTAAATTACTTATTGGTAAGTGCCAGGGCTTGAAACCCGTTTCATAAATACCGGTAAATGAAGGTTAATACCGGTTTTTAGTAAAGGTTTCGTTCGGAGCGCGTCCGAAATGAAAGCGGTACCTAAAACCTTAATAAACCGGTTTAATCCAGAGCGACACGTGCACGCGTCGGCATCGCTTAAAGTTTGTTTTGATTGAACTAATCAAGTCAGAACTTGTTAATGCTCAGAGATTGATGCATTTATTGACACGTTTGCTAGCGTCTAGTGAGTCAAGTTATTCATTTATTATCGATGCCGTCAGAAAGAGCGAAATGAAACCCTTTAAAAACCGCTAAATTGATTCAAAACTTAATTGATTTCGCTTTTTAGGAAAACCGGTTTTTTAAGGTTAAGGTAGAGCCTAACCTATACAAAATGTTCCTAATGTACTTGACACTGATTTAGGTTTGAAAATTAACCGGTAAACAAGCCCTGGTAAGTGTTTCCGCTCGGAAAGCGGAGGCTGGAGTCTGAACCATGTAGATTTTTTTCTTGTGTAGCGTCAGCGTGTACTTTGATAAATAATAATAAATTACTCTCTTTGTTATCAAGCGACACACTGGCTGTTTCATTCCTCATCTCCCGGCACTAGGAGCCAAACTTGCAAGAATTTTCTTTAGATTTGCAGTGATGTTGTTACGATGTGTGCGAAATAGGGATGATAACTAATTTTTTTTTCTTCGTTTATCGGGTAGTTTATCAAAAAGTATTGGACACGTATTTTTTCTTTTTTCACATAATATAAACATTGCAGAGATATATTGATTTGAAAAGTCGCATGACGTCACGTTTGAGTACACTTATAAGGGAAAATTCACTCAAAAGTGACGTCACAAGCCTCTACTCCCAAACTTTGACGCGCTAAAACTTTGTCATTTTTTGGTTGATTGCCCAAAGAAAAAATACGTGTCCATTATTTTTTGATCATCTAACTGACGGACTAAATAGAATTTCGTTTAATGTACCCCGTCATCACCCCTTGTATTGGATTTAACTATTCTGTAACATGATTTATTGGTTTGTAGTGTCCAGGTAGGTTTAATATTGTAATTTTAATAGATTTGTATTTTCTGTGTTTACCTACCTTCTAATGTGAGCATAAAAATTCAACTGTTATATTTTAGTCCTTATTTTCGTTTAAAAAAAAAAATTAGTATTGGTTTGTTATTTATATTAATAAAAATGGACTCGGAAATACTTTTAGTTTTGAAATTGCCTTCGATGGATTGTGAATTGTGGAAATTTTTGTCTCAATTTAAATTTCCTCTCTAGTTATAATACAGTTTGTTTTAATTTTATACATTGATAGGAACACTGTTTCATATTATACGGGAATGGGCGTTAATTCTGCAACACAGTTTTTGTACAACTAAAGCAGATTTAACGATTCATAATTTTATGTACATTGCACTTGTTCCAAATAAAGTTATTATTATTATTTATCGGCAATTCTAGCAGTGAAATGCTCAAAATAAAACTTAGTTAATTACTTATTGGTTAGTGCATCCGCCCGGATAGCGGGGGGTGCTGCTTCGAGTCCCGTCTGGTGCCTGAACCTTGTAGATTTTTTTCTTGTAAGAATTTTCTTTAGATTTATCAGTAATTTTAGCAATCAAATGCTTAACATAAATATATGTACTTAGTTAATTACTTATTGGTTAGGTACTTATCGATTTAAATTCTACATAAACACTGCAAGTACTTCACTTTAAATGTATAAAAAATCTTTTATCTTTTTTGTTATCTAAAGTATTTAATTGATGATTTTAATTTTTATTTTATAAGCATGTGACTGCTAGATGTTTAAATCTAAGGAAAAGTTTTAATAGGAAAAAATCCACGCGAACCCACAATGTCAAATGAATACTTTTTCAAGCATTTGACATTGTGGGTTACCTACAATGCGAAGAGATGGCGCTGCCTTGCAGCTTAAGGCTAGGAAAATTTCGACGCGGCCATCAGGGCCGCGGTAGCATAATTCGTCAGTGCATTCGTCCGGATTGCGAAGGGTGCGGGTTTGAGTCCCGTCTCCTGCCTGGTCCACGTGGATTTTTTTCTATTATTAATTGATTTTATATTCATCGCAATTTCCTCTTTGAATCGACTCGCATCAATCCAAGGTAATTTCGATTGGGTAAGTAGCAGATTGAATTGGGTGCAATCCAGGAACTTTCGCAAATGCACATCAAGCGGAGTATAATTTAATTGTATACAAACACCTACTATTGTATAATACCACCTCACTATTGTAGGGTAAAATGAGGGGTAAGGGGTAGTTAGTGATTTATGGCACATTATCATCTACATCGCCGCGGTAAGGGAGAGTGCTATTGTAATTTTTAATTTTGTCCCCCCGTAAATCTTGAGTGGAATATCGATAAACGGTAAAGTTTTCAAAGTGAAAACTTCTTTGCACGTTCGGCACTTTTGGGATAGGGGAAAACGTAAAAAAATTACAATTAAATACATAATTATTATCTTTGAATTGATGTTTCTTTTATTAAAGGTGTTGGTAAAATTTTGTATGAGCGAGCGAACAATGTGTATAAATATTGTACTTAGTGATATTTAATGCTGAATGGCGGAATAATATAATTTTTATGAAAGAAGGCTCAGAAACTTTTGATAAAGTTACAATATACTGAAAATTATGAAAACTCCTTCTGCGTCATTACCTTGCTATATTTTAAAATATATTACCAAATATATTTGTTTCTTAGGTTTTCACGCACATCACTCATTAAATAAAACTAGTTTTTGCGGGTTAATGCACGAAACTTTATTTATAACTAACGTCAATAAGACGTTTCGCAGCCTTTTCAGGTCTGCATCGTGAGAATAATTATTCTGACGATGATTAACCCGTAAAAACTAGTTTTATATATTACCAAATATTTACAGAGCCATCAATTTCGCATTTTCTTAGAATCTTTCCTCCCATTTCTCTTATTATAACTATACAAAAAGAGTTTTTTAAGCAAAAATAAATACAAACAATTTGATGTCGTCGGTCTGGCAGGAAATCTGTGAAGTTTTAATTTGCTTATTTTTTAAAACCCTTTGATGAATGTACCATGCCCATGGAAGACTGTTCTAACAAAGAGCGCTTTTTAAAGCAAATCATAAAAATCAAAACAAAAATAAATATTAATGTATTTTAACGGTAGGTACGGTAAGTTGTTAAAAAATCATAAACAGCAGAAAACTTATAAATTTCACATCATACAAACTCCATAACAATTGACAGGATTCCAACCCGAGATCATAGTCTCTACAGAGAAAGAGAGTTGCTAACTTCTGTACAGTGTCCGGAAAATCCGGGAAAATTTTCAAAGTCCTCCGTCAAAAAAAAACTTTTGAAGGTTTAATAAATATTGTAGCCGGCCTACCTAACAATATACATGTTTTATGACAGCTCCGAATTAAGTTCATGCTACCATAATGAAGTACCTATAAGGTGTCCTGTCCTCAATATTTATGTAGTCTAACTATGGCCATTACACCTCAGTAATCATAGAAAAGAAATAAGTGGTCGGGTGGGGTAGAATTATTTGCCTACCTGGCTATATATAAAAAAAAACTGATTAATTATGGTAGGAAGGCAAAGCGTTAAATATTTTCACAACCTTGCATATTTTTTTGTAATTTTATCAGATAAACTGTAGAGAAATGTTGTCCGACTAACTAAGGGGATCTCACCCCTTTCGACGGCGTATTTTGTGAAAAACAATCTTATGCCATTAAAACAAAGCTTAACTTCGCTCACATTTAACTTGTGTTTTGATTCATTCGGGCGCAATAACGAAAAAGAAAAAACATGTCGAAACGTACTTTCTAAATTACTGCAATTTGTTTTCATACTAATGAGTTTTTTCATTACCATGTCAATAAGATCAAATATGGTAGTTACGTTCATCATTAATGTAGGTACCTCCCACACATTACACTTAACTTAATACAGACCACGAATAAGTAAATGAAAAACTTAAAAAAAAAAACAAGTTTTTTATCGTATGGTTTATAAATAAATATGTCTGCTGTAGAAAAAACATTTTAAAATGTCCACATAAGTCCCAAAGATGAAACGCCTATTTATATTGTGCCAGCAATGTTTCTCCGCAGCATGAGTCATTGTAAAACCCACAGGCGTATGCTTCCAGCGATAAGGCTGTTCGCTTAGTGCAAGCTATTACTTCTTAATATTCATTACTTTCTATATTTTTTTATTCAAAAAATATATTAACTATCTTTGAACTGAATTACGTTTGCAAGACAATAATATTAAAGTGCTTGTTCAGATTTTATTGAAGTGTAGGTTCAGCATAGTCATGGACCAATGATATTGGTCCATGGTGTAGGTAAGTTTCCATTACAATGCTACTAAATCATCTCATTACCTACTTATTTTGTGAGTACACGCTTTTTTTAATTTAGTTCAGAAGTTACTACTAAAAATAACACCCTGTTAATCAAACTACAGAATATATAGTATAACCTACCTGATATGATACACTAAGTCCTACGCCCTAACATCAACTCTATCTAGAGGCTAATCAAGTTAAATAGTTTTCCCGCCAAGCCGGCTGTCAGGTTGACAGACGCCATGCCATGCGACCCCGCCGCTTCTCCCGCCAGTTTATGTGAAATCGATGCACCGCCTGTTTGTAAACACTTGCACTTGGTCCGTGCAAGCTTTATTTATTAGCTTGGGGGACTGCATTTTGGTATTGTAGATGCGCTGTTGCCGTGGACTGATAAAGACGTAGTTATTGATTTTTGACGCATACATTTTCAAAATAATATACTTATTTAAAGTACTGCAAGTAAGTAAGTGACTCATTTCTATAATTGAAAATTTAAAATAACTTTTAGTCCTCAAAAAATTTGTAAACGAATTTATATTTAGACACAAACCAATCATGTGGTTTCTCTTTAAGTAGCAGACAAAATAATACCAAAAGATTTGGTATTTGTATAAATAAGTAAATGTATAAAGGTGTCAACAATCAGCATACAGCAATAGAGTCTTATAAGAGTCTTATTCAAAAGTAAAGTTTGAACCTCGAGGTATCAACAAGTTGCATTGCTTTACTTTCTAGCATCTATCAATTTCTTCAATAATGTGTAACTAACATTTTAGACTTAATTAAAACACAAATGTAGATATAACGTAAAAAATGGTACTTCAGAAGTGCAAAATAACTGACAGCAACAACAAAAGACTGTCAATTTGTCTTGTTATTGAGGACACGTAACATTCATTTAACACTTATCAACACAACACTGCACTGATTGTGAAATTCACTCTGTTTATGTCATATTTTCGAATCTAGAACTTAGCGTTCGATTTTTGAATGCTAGCCGCGGAGGTGGCGCGTCTGGGCGGACACGTTGCGAACTAACCTAACCTTGCCGCGTGCACTTCGGCGCCCGCTCGTAAAAACCCCGTGGCGACTTAAATTCTTGATCCTTGCTCTCGGTTTCGCCGGCATGCTTCAACTTATAGTTTTTTAATTTGAAGCGAGAGTAAATAGATAACAAAACTAGCGAATGCTAGTGACAATTTATTCAAGGAATAATCGATTACTCTTATTTTGGAGTAGTACCCCAGACGTAGTTTAATTTTTTGGACTGTTTTACCTATTTCCTTTCCGGAACTCCCTTTTATTTTCATATCAAATATAAGAAAAATCAATTAATCGGTTTGGGGTGAAAGTAGAGCATGTCAGGCGGACAGGCTTTATTAAAGGCATACCATTTGTTGCATTATAGCCAAAATGTATATTTGAGGCGTTCGTAGAGAACCGAAGTTGCGGCAGAATGAAGGATATAGACATAACGAAATATTTGCAGAAACATAGCAATACACTCAACGACGATGCAATTACAAATTGTTGGCATGAATATGTTATAAAAGAACATGATAATAAAATGTAATCGTTCATTGTATTTATTAGAAAATGAACAGATAGTATGTTCGTGTTTTGAGTGATGGCGACATTAGCAACACTCTATGCTCTGTTAACTTCACGAAAATAGCTATATAATCAGATAAGGATTCACCAAAATTATGTACAAAAACCTTTCAAAATAGTAACTAGTCAGTTTCCACTGATCAGCGCTATGAGTAAAGAAAGTGACAAGATTCGAAAAAAATTAAAGAAATTCCATAATATCGGAAAAGTCTCAAATCTTTTCATATTATCCCAAACCAACACGTACATAAACAAATTGAGATAATATCAGATAGCAGTTATGTTATAAAAGTATGTTTATTAATTTTAATGACGAAACATTGTACTCAATGCGAAACCGCAAACATGACATATTTTTTGACGATAGGACTACTATTTATTAATGCATAGTCGTCAAGTATCAAACAGTTGTGGCCGGGGCATAGCAGGGTTCCCACCCCCTGTCGGTCGCCCCTCGTTCATTCATCGTCGCTACTACGAACAGCAGCGGGGTGGAGCGGAGCTGACCTTGTCTGCTACGAACTGCGTTTCGTTGCTAACGAGTGCGTTACGGTTGCGTTTGGTTACACAACAAGCTGTTATAAGTTATAATAGTTTGTTTTTTTATGTTTATAATTTCATAATAATTCTCGTTTTTCTTATGTAATAAGTGTGACATACATTAAGTTAATCCGCCACTATAAGGCGATACCAGCCAGCGCTGTCTTTCTTTCTTGCTACATCTCCTACCTTGTGGAGGTCTAAACTTTTGAGTCTTTACTTAATCTCACAATTTTCAATTTAATTTTTACATTTAGCACATATTATATGAGCTTGGTTCTGTTATGAGTGTCTATTTAAACTTAAACAAAATTTGACAACTACTCCATTCTTTATAATTTATAGAGCGCTAAGGTTATAAGTTACTACCAATTGAAAAATATAAATATGTAATATTTTTTTCTTCGGGCCATCACCAGGCCGAAACGACGAAAGACCCATCACGCAAAAACTACTGAACGTATTTAGATGAAAGGAGACCCGGCACTTTTCATAGAAAAAATGCTAAACTTGTATACAATTGAATTTGGTCTCAAAATAAAGCCAAAATTATTTGCTACATAAAACTACTTTTGCCTTATTTTTAGTGAATCGTGGAAAGAAGTTATTTAATGATTAATATTTTTTGATATAGAAACCCTTTTGATGACAAACCTACGTATTTGACATTGACAGCTAGCTGCTGATGACAAATATTGCCAGACTACGTTACCCAATTATGAAACACAGTTAAAAAAATTAAAATAGTATACAACTTTGGCACAAAATGCCGGGTGTCCTTTGGTACACATAAAGTTTATGAAGTGTAAGTGCTCCTGGTGACAGGAAAAGTACAGGAAGGGCGACCGAGAGGAAGAAGCCCCATGCGCTGGACAGACCAGATCCGCGACAATACCAAAACTGGAGTCCGCGATGCACTCCACACTGCCGAAGACCGCAACAAGTGGAAAGCGATCGTCCACAAAATAATTCGTGGAGGTCACGACCCTCAGCAATGAGGGGCACGACACAAGGAGGAGGAAAGTTTATGAACTGGAATGAGACATAGGTTACTTTTATCTCGGAAAAACGTTAGGTTCCTGCGAGATTCTCAAAAAAGTAAAGTTAACGCGGCGAGCGGCCGCTAGTTTCAAATAAGTTTCAAATCACACCGCGAATTCCGCTCTGAAAAGCACAACGTTTTTTTACTGGTACGGTAAAAAATGAGAGTGAATGGGGTTCGTACAGAATAACACTGCTGTACAATGAATGAATGTCCTTCCATATAGTCCCCCGTGAGTGTTAGAGTGTGCCAGCCCTTATGCAACGTGCGCTAGCTTTGTGTCAGCCCTTATGCAATAATGTAAATATTGAATTACTATCTTATGCACTCCTGCTGATTAAATTTATCGATTAGGACTCGCATGAGACACTTATTTATTTTTTATTTAGATACAATATTGATGTATTTTTTCTTTATGGGATAATTGTAATTTTGAATTATTGTGTAAGTAATAATTGACCATCATTCATTCAATTAAATTGGTTTTGTCAAACTAATATGTTACTGTTTGTTAAGTTTGTAGTAATATTATTTAATTATCAAAGTCATCCACAGATGGCGTTACTGTTATGTTTAATATTTTTCTATACAATTTCTGAATCACGGTATTTAGTTTGTTTTCTGAATACACTTAAGTTCAATATTATTTTGAAGTAGACAACCTTTGCTTCAGATTTCGATGTTTTATTTATTCTGACTAGCTCACAGACTTTTTGATATTTGAACACTGTTAGTGATTTTCAGTTAGAGGGAGAGAACGAGAAACTCAATTAATCTCTACAATGAAAAAGTGGCACGCTATAAGAACGGCCTTTCTACACCTTAATTTGAATTGTCTTTTTCAGAGCTTCAAGGGACCGTAAATCTGAGTATGTGTTTTAAATTTCAACGCGAAACCTCCATACGTTCTCAAGATAAAAGGACTTGACAGATAGACAGACAGATGGACGGATAACATGAGGGCAAAGTCACTTTTATTAAGTACTAATATAAGAATCTACTTTGTATTTTGGACCATGTTGTACTTATTTGAACATTTAATAAATAAATAATTTTGTACCATTCTTTTATCTTTGATTTTTTTAAATGAAAGAGTATTTATTAAATTTCCTCTCGAAAAAAATTTGTCTAGAAAAGCAAAAAACTGAAGCCAACATAGGAGCAAGCCGTGTCGTATGTAAAACAGAAACCCTTTAAACTTATAACACGGTAAGTAACGGATCCGATTATCATACTTTCAGCTTTAGGACAACAGGAACTCTGGGACACGGCGACAGCTTCCATGTTTAATTATGAAATGAACTGGAATTAAAGCTGGATCCAAACAAAATAGAATAGGTACTATGTAAAAAAAATGTGTGCACGGACCACAGATCTGACGTGAAACTTCTTTTCTTAAATAACCCAACATTAGGCGGTGCATAAGGCATAGGGCAATGGAGCAGCGCACGCATCACTCATATATATGTACTAGCTGACCCAGCGAACTTCGTACCGCCCTAAAAAAATAGGGGTTGTCTAGCGGACAAAATTGTGAATCTAAACCATTCTCAGATCCCCTTGAACACACACAAAAAATTTCATCAAAATCGGTCCAGTCGTTTAAGAGAAGTTCAGTGACATACACACTCACAGAAGAATTATATATACACACATCAAAAGTGTCTAGGGATCAACATATATTTTTGCAATAACTTTTCTCCTGATTGATATTAATTAAAATTTTCTTTAAGGATTCATCAAATAAAGTGTTTTCGTTTGTCACAGTAACGATAAACCAAGTCACCTTTGCATTAATAAAGAAATTTGCCATTTTCCTAATAAAGGGATTTTTGACATTTGAACCACTAACACAAAAGTTCGAAAAAAAGACTGAAATAACAGTTTTCTCTAAAATTTTATTGGGTAACTTAAACAATTAATAATCCGTATTTCTACCGCGAACACTAACAACACAAGAACATCGGTTTGGCATACTCAAAATGAGTTCATCCAAATCACGCTGTGGAATGGCCGCCCATGTTCGTTGCAACAACAAAAAAAGGTCTTCTTGCGACTGGATACCCTCCATATTCGGCAGAGCTCTTCTCTGTAGCATATCCCATGCATGCTCAATCGGGTTCAAGTCTGGCGACTGAGCAGGCCAGGGCAGGACATTGATGTTAGCTGCGGCGAGAGTCTGTCTTACAACTCTTGCGGTGTGCGGTCGTGCATTATCATGCATTAACTGAAATAAGGGACCGATTTGCACTTGTAGAGGAACGATGACGTCTGATACAATCGTCTCAGCATAAATTTGAGCGTTGAGGTTGCCTCTGATCCAAATCAACTCAGTTCTTCCGCCGATCCAAATACCCGCCCATACCATGATGGTTCCACCACTATAAGGATGGACTTCCTGGCAGGATTTTAATCGCTGTTGGCGTCCAGGGGTTCTCCAGTGTCGTATACGTCTTGTATCCGGTCTCATACCAAAACGAGACTCATCAGAAAAGCACACGAAACGCCATTGTTCTTCTGCCCAATTTCTGTGTTCAAGAGCCCATTGATATCGAATCCTACGATTGTGCATTGCTATAGGTGGTACCCGTAGCGGTCTTCGGGAATGAAGGTTCACTTCATGCAAGCGGTTTCTGACTGTTTGGTCGCTAATTAAGTTCCCTGAAGAGTGATGAAGCCTCACGGCTAACATCATGGCGGTTATTGTTGGAGCTCTTCGAGTTAAGATTTGAATGTATCGGTCTTGTCTCCGTGTGGTGCAGCGATACCGTCCTCCATGGCGCTCAGCCACGGTACCAGTGCTTCGGTATCGTGTCCAAAGTCGACTGATAACACTCTGACTTGTATTCAGAGCTAAAGCCACAGTACGTTGCCGGGAACCAGCTTCTATCATTCCCACGGCTCTGAGCATTTCTTCCCTGCTTAAATGACGTCGCCGCTCCATAATAACGTTGGTTTTAATCAGTAGTAGGGAAACAGTAGCACTAATAATGTCTTCAATGCGTTGTATGTTTTTATAGGGAAAATATTGACAGCTGATTTTCATCTTTTACTCGAATTTGATTCACAGTTCCTGATTCAAATTATGAAATGCACCAAAAAGGATCCATATAAATTTATAAAATCATAAATTTATTACAAAGCCACATCTCAATCTCAAGAAATCCGCATAAAAATGCTTGATCCCTAGACACTTTTGATGTGTGTATAAAGATATGTCCTGGCCATATCGTAGATTTCATCACTTCATGAAATGCTCGAGAATTTTTCACTATCTATTGGCCACATCATGATGTGGTTTGGGCAGATCAATGATGAGAAATCGTTTCACGATATGGCCAACTAAACGCGTGGCTACTTCATGAAATGGCAAAAATTATTTGATCATATTGTAAAGTAGTTACATTAATTACCGATAGAGGCGCTGCAAGCGCTTTGTTTATATATGTATATGGCGGCCGCTGGCTAGAATGTTGTTTCTCGCAGTGAAAAAGTGCATAATTCGTTATTTAATGAGGAAGAAAGTGTTAAAAAAAGGGTTTTTGACGAAACAATTTAAGGAGAGTAAGGTGACTACACAAAAGAAATCTATGGACTACTACTGGCTGTCAAAATATGACATTTTGGAAACTGCGGTTGAAGTACAAAGTGCGGATGAGAATCAATGTCGTACAAAGATATACTGTAAAACTGTATTTCCAGGGCCCAAGAGGTGATACTTGAATTTCTTTTGTAGAAAAGCTTTCTTTTAATAGAGTTTTTTTTCTGGCGCTTCGCCGGCCGCTGCCGCGGCACGCTCGCTTTGCTCGCTCGGCTCGCGCGTTATGGTCACAACACTAACCTAACCTAGTGTGAAGTATTACCGCTTGGGCCCTGGAAGTACAGTTTAACCTACTATTGTAATATATACCAAAGTACCTTTTTATTTCTAAATATTTGTTAGTTTTCTAAATGTAAATGAAATTTACATTTGTGTAACTACATGACACGTTGATGTTTAATTTAGAAAAATAAAATGATTTGTTTATTTTCATACAAAAAAAATATTCAATTTGTTTGTGTCATTCGGACTCAAATGACAATAAACAAGTTCTTAGCATATTACATATTTTATGGTCACCCTGATTATACGATCCGGCCAAATGTGGATGACAAAATCGTTAAACGTTGACGATTTAATGATCTGGTCAAATTAAGTTGGCCACATCATGAAATGCGATCATTTCAAGAAATACTTGAGCATTTCATGAAGTGAGCAAATCTACGATATGGCCACGACATATATATATATATATATATATGTAATGTATTCAAACCGCCCAGTGACAGTGATCCTTTTATCACCACACTTGCTACGTCAAGCTCTTCTACATTAAACATACACAAAATAAACTGTTATACACATATATAAAATATAACTGGTACCGTTGGTCCGTCTGTGTAGGCAGGACAGAGGTGTCGGGAACCGTGTCCGCGCATAAATTAGGGATCCGTCGCTAGGGCGGACGCCCAAATTAATTAACCCTGTACGCCGGGGGCTTACCTGAAACAAAAAAAAAAAAACAATTAACACGACTGTTGTGCACGGGTTAAAGTAGTTACTGACTCGGGTTTAATATAATGGTTGCGTTTCGTTGTTTAAAAACCAGTTATCTCTTATCTATTAGACGAGTCCGTCTGTCTGTGGTGCTGTTTCAGCGGCCAAACCGTAAGAGATAGATAAAGAGAATATTTAAGTTATAAGTTAAGAATAGTCTGATAAGACTACAAACCGGATTTGAGTAACGTAGCACTTCCGGTTTTCGAGAAATCAGGTTTTGGTGAACATTTGGTTCACTGGTTTGCTAGTTATTCAATAATCACAAGAAACCTCATATTGGTGTAAATTCTGGCATGATTCCCTAAAGCTGAAATCATATGAGACAAGAGCATTTTCTTGTCACTCTTATACAGAATGGACTCGTGTATATTATAATGGTTGCGTTTTGTTGCTTTAAAACACTGGTTTTCTTATGATTATTAAATAATAACTGTATTATTTAATAATCATAAGAAACCTCATATTGATGTAAATTCTGGCATGATTCCCTAAAGCTGAAATCATAGGAGACAAGAGCATTTTCTTGTCACTCTTATACAGAATGGACTCGTGTATATTATAATGGTTGCGTTTTGTTGCTTTAAAACACTGGTTTTCTTATGATTATTAAATAATAACTGTATTATTTAATAATCATAAGAAACCTCATATTGATGTAAATTCTGGCATGATTCCCTAAAGCTGAAATCATATGAGACAAGAGCATTTTCTTGTCACTCTTATACAGAATGGACTCGTGTATATTATAATGGTTGCGTTTTGTTGCTTTAAAACACTGGTTTTCTTATGATTATTAAATAATAACTGTATTATTTAATAATCATAAGAAACCTCATATTGATGTAAATTCTGGCATGATTCCCTAAAGCTGAAATCATATGAGACAAGAGCATTTTCTTGTCACTCTTATACAGAATGGACTCGTGTATATTATAATGGTTGCGTTTTGTTGCTTTAAAACACTGGTTTTCTTATGATTATTAAATAATAACTGTATTATTTAATAATCATAAGAAACCTCATATTGATGTAAATTCTGGCATGATTCCCTAAAGCTGAAATCATAGGAGACAACAGCGTATTCTTGTCATTCTTTATACAGAATGAAAAAGGGAGACTGATGTTAAATTTAGTTTGAACTTTAAAGAACAATTAGCATTAAAAACAAATTAATAATAGGGAATTTCGTAATAAGATGGAGTGGTTTTAAAGTGTCCGTAGATTTCCGAAGCGATGGCATAGCTTTTCGACATTTTCAAGTGCTTTTAACAACCTAGACTGATTTGTTTCTTAGGTTTTCACGCACATCACTCATTAAATAAAACTAGTTTTAGTGTAGTTCAATAAAAAGTCTTTCGAAGTTAGCTCGACAAAATCAAATAAAATTTGATTCTGACGACGTAGCCTGTAAAGGCTACGAAACGTCAATAAATAAATAAAGTTTCGTGCATTAACCCGTAAAAAACTAGTTTTAACCTAGACTGAATAAAAGATATTGAATTTTTTACCAAATTATTATTAAAAATCAGTTTTTATTGCGACCAGTCCATCACAAGCCAAAAGACAAAATTACACCTTGAATTTCAATAACTACTTCTTCTCTCAATTTCACTATAGCTACCATCAGATTTAATAATTTCCTAAAAACAGTACTTTTCGTACCATTCCCCTTAATACTACAGTTAGTAACGATCTGAAGATCTAATGGTACCAATTTAAAGTAAGAGATGGTCCCTTGTAAAGGCACCTTATAATTCGCCTCAACACAATCGGGCAAGTAGTGTTGCCACCTTGGTGGTTTTTCCACCAGAACTGGTGCTTTTTCACGGCTTCTAGTGGTATATTTTCATTATCTAGCGGGTAAATTTTTTTTAGTGTTTTTTAGTGGTTTTTTATGCGAAGACGTTTTGTTCATTTTATAAAGCAGAATTATTAGCAAAAGTTGTAAAGGAGATTGCTCAGCTTCCATAACCATGAAAAATTGTTTCCTACATTCGAAATTATATATAAATTACCGTAGAAACGAATATTATCGACGGCCACTCCTGAGAACTTCTATAAACCATATACACTGAATGATTTTGAGGTTATGTTTGCAAATAGGCACATAGGTATTAGAATAATAAAAACCAAATAACTTATATAGGAAAATAGGGCAATCAAGCCAAGTACCTACCGATATTATGTAGTAGATTCAGGTATATAGAGCATGTAAAATAACAGATATGTGCATGTTTTTAAAAACACGAACAGAAACTGTGTGATGATTGTGAATGAGCCACAGATTAGAGAGAATTTTTAAACTCTCGTTAATCAAAGAAAGCTAAGAGCTGTAGGTTATACAGCCATATCTTCAGCAGCTTCATTATTTTTGTTATGTTTTTATTATAACCATATTTTAGATATTTAGTGTATCACACCTTATAATGTGTTTATTTAGGTGTTTGGCAAAAAATGTACGGCAATAGACTTTATGATGTCGCCTACCATCTATATTAATTGTCTTAGCACATTTGCATGTAGTAAAAATGATAATAAAGTTGTGGATATTAATACCACCCGTGTAATAAAAAAAAAAAATATTTTATCAATCTTTACAAAATAGATTTGTTTTGATGTTATATAAACAACCTCGATCAGTCTTTGTGAATGTTACTGCACCCATAGCCTATAAAAATGATTCGTATGTTTTCCAAACCAGTAAAAATAGAAGTCCTTTTTTAAAATTAATATATTATTTAAAGGTGGCCGTTAAAATCTAATGACTGTAAAATAAAGTATAAATTATGCCAAGAATTACTGTATATGTCAATATTTTATTTGCATTTAGGCCAATTTGAGCAATCTCCTTTGAGAAGACATGTTGAAACAAAAAAGTACAAACAAAAAATGCAAATTCTATCCGGCAATCGAACGATATCATTTAAAAAACACAATATACTCTTTAAAATATCCACTACAACCACCATCAAACATCTTCCAGCTTCGACATCGGCTTCATTGACAGAATCGTCGGCTTCTGTGAACAACGATGAAGTTATAGAAGATCGAATATTTAACAATATTGAATTTTAAATTTCACATATTGTTTAAGATTTATTTCTTGGTTATAAATAATGAATGTAAATACCTGGTTTTATTACATTCTCTAGTACCTACTACTAAGGTAACGCTCGGAAAAGTTATAAGTTAGTAAAAATAATATTGCCATTTTTTTTGACTTGGCGCCTTAAAAAATCCATAGTGGCAACACTGCGGGCAAGCCACTCTACGCAACAAGCGATCTGTGTAATCGGTAATGGCCGCTGCTTGTTACGGGTGAAATATTCAATGCTCTCAAACCTTTCAAATAACGCCTGTTGAACGAAGAACTGGATTATACATTGAAAAGTTAACCTATGGTTGAAAGCGATAGTCAGGGCTTGAAACCGGTTTCGAAAATACCGGTAAATAATAAAATAAATATTTCCAACACTCACACCAATTACCCTAACCCCAAAGTAAGCACTATAACACCCGTATTCATAAACATTACTATGAGGTCTCACAGGGTGCGTTAACGCACAGGGTCCGTAAACCCTATTCATAGACAATACTTGAGTGGCGACCGGCACTATGCGTCCCTTATAATGAACGCACAGACAAGGTAGCCTGCTAGCTGTATTACGCAACGCATAGTGCAATATTGTTCTTTTCTTTTTGACTTCGTCAAAAATTTTAGGTTATTTGCGTTGACTGTTATTTGCTGTTCGAGGTTTTGTTTTTTCTTTGTTTGCGGCTGTATACGAAAATTATGGTGTTCTTTTACAATGGATTACAGTAGTGAAGAAGAATTTGATACCTACACGGTGGCCGGGGAGTTGACGTTCAAAAGTAAAAATTAGGTTCTTTATAATGAGGAGTATCCAAATCACCCCCATGTATGTTCTACGATTTTGCGTACTTTTCGAGTTATAATTTTTTTAAAGTTTTTTTTCGTAATTTTCACCTAACATCGGTTTTCGATTTTTTTCTCATTCTGTTGGACGTTTCTGGTTCAGTTTTTTTAATAACTGACTAACATAGTCTAACCTATCATCCTAAAACTTATGGTTTATCTAGGCATTGCAGAATTCACTTAGAATTTGTTCGAAAGTTCAAAATTACGATTTGAGCACAGTACACACAAATTTTCAAAGTATCAAAAAAAATGTAAATGGGGGAATTTGGAGTTCAAAGTGCTTTTAGAAACTTTCTGAAACATTAAACTTTAAAACAAGGTCACATAAAGATAGGGTTAATGGGGGTTTATTTTCTATAATTGACCTTCAAAGTACGCAAAATCGTAGAACATATATGGGGGTGATTTGGATACTCCTCATCATAAAGTATCTAAATTTTACTTTTGAACGTCAACTCCCCGGCCACCCTGTATATATCAATGAGCAAAACAGAATAAGTACCCGAAAAGTGATACGAGATTTCCAAAATCCTTTTGATTATTACAGTTCAGAAGAATTTAGATGTCGCTACAATCTAATTAATTATAATTACCACGAAACACAAAATAGGTCTCAAGCACTGTTTGGTTTTAAAAAGGTTATGAATTATGACAATTGACAAATGATAGACATGTCATTCAGAGCGGTGTGAACTACGTAACATAAATGAACCAATCACAGAGCTCTGTTCAACGCTGTGCGTTCTCATAGCGAAGAGTCATTTGAGTATTGTTTGTGAATTGAAAGGCTTGCCAAGTAAAACGCACTGAGAAATGTCTTACTTCGCACAGTGTTGCTACTTTACTTAAACAAGTATTGTTTGTGAATACGGGTGTATGGCTTGTGTTATGGGATGCTGGGTTAACGGATAGAATACATATACTGTACATTTAATAGTATATTTATATAGAAATACATATTAAACATCCATGACTGGAGTACAAATGCTCGTATTCATCACACAGACATCTGCCCCCACCGGGATTAGAACCCGGGACCTCTCGAGTCGGCGACACCATGAAACCCGGTGTACAAACCACTCGGCCACGGAGGTCGTCAATAAAAAATAAATAATGGTTAATACCGGTATTTAGTAAAGGTTTCGTTCGGAACGCGTCCGAAATGAAAGTGGTACCTAAACCTTAATAAACCGGTTTAATCCAGAGCGACACGTGCACGCGTCGGCATCGCTTAAAGTTTGTTTTGTTTGAACTAATCAAGTCACAACTTGTTAATGCTCACAGATTGATGCATTTATTGACACGATTGCTAGTGTCTAGTGACTCAAGTTATTCATTTATTATCGATGCCGTCAGAAAGAGCGAAATGAAACCCTTTATAAACCGATAAATTGATTCAAAACCTATTTGATTTCGCTCTTAAGGAAAACCGGTTATTTAAGGTTAAGGTAGAGTCAAACCTAAATAAAACGCTCCTTATGTACTTGACACTGATTTAGGTTTGAAAATTAACCGGTAAACAAGCCCTGGTGATAGTCGTATGGACTTTTAGAGGGACCTTAATAAGAATATTTCTTAGTTGCCTTTCGTCCATCATCATCATCATCATCAGCCTATTATTGTCCCGACTGCTGGGGCACAGGCCTTCCCTATGGATGGAATAGAAAGATTGAGCCATGACCCACCACGCCGGCAGAGTGCGGATTGGCAGGTGCTAACGACTGACACGGAGGAACTCGATATAGAAGATTATTGGTCATCCACCCAATGACCGACAATTGCGAAAGTTGCTTAACTTCAACGATCGCAGCCGAACGCACTGACCACCCGCGCAATCGAGCACCTTTCGCTCCGGCCGCCTAAAAATTAAATGTTTTAAACTTACGAAACCTCGACTCAAATAATTTGTTTTTACTTTACGACAGATTAACTTCAACGATCGCAGCCGAACGCACTGACCACCCGCGCAATCGAGCACCTTTCGCTCCGGCCGCCTAAAAATTAAATGTTTTAAACTTACGAAACCTCGACTCAAATAATTTGTTTTTACTTTACGACAGATATTTAGTTACTTAATTTTCCGCAAACTAATCCAATTTAATTTCGTACGTCATTTCATCTAAAGTATGTTATTATTTCATCATCATCATCATCAGCCTATTAATGTCCCCACTGCTGGGGCACAGGCCTTCCCTATGGATGGAATAGGGAGATTGGGCCATGACCCACCACGCGGGCCCAGTGCGGATTGGCGGGTGCTAACGACTGCAGATGCAGCCGGGACCAACGGCTTAACGTGCCTTCCGAAGCACGGAGGAACTCGAGATGGATGTTTTTGGTCACCCATCCAATGACCGACCACTGCGAAAGTTGCTTAACTTCAACCATCGCAGCCGAACGCGCTAACCACCTGCGCCATCGAGCTCCTGTTATTATTTAACTTCATTATTTGTTAAAAATAATATTAAAATATTTAAGGCCAGAACTCGTGACCGCCATATTAGAAAACTTTGTGTAGTCCCCTGTAATACGGCACTATTTAGGAAAAGTGTGTTTTGCAATGCTCTTTATATTTATAGTAAATTACCTGAAAGTATGCGAGAAATTACTTTATTCATTTTACATTAAAATAATTAATGATTTATATAAATAAATACGACCCAAGAACCTTCAAAAAAAGAGCGTACTCCTTCCTTAAAGGCCGGCATCACATTTGTGATACTCCTGGTGTTGCAAGTGTCCATGGGCGACGGTGATCACTTACCACCAGGTGAGCCGTCTGCTAGTATGCCACCTATAACATAAAAAAAATGGGTGCGTGTACTTATGTAGGCGCGTGAGAAGTTATCCTTCTTTGGCATCGTTTAAAATTAGTTTTTAATTGCATGCAAATAATTAATTACCATAAATTAATAAAAAGTCTGGAAAAGGACACAGTCAATAAAGTTCAGTTTTAATTTGAAAAAATAAATAAATAATCAAAATATTCTATTAAAATCGCTACTGAATATAATTTATTAGAACATATGTGATTTGCACTTGTTTGAAGCTCAAACACGTATTCCGAATATACAAACTAGAAACATGTGGATAAATATTATAAATATGAATACCTATAACTGTTACTTTATTACAAAAAATAAAGATGTGGTTTTTGGTTCTACTACACCAATGGTCAAGAGATGGCGCTGTAGTCTCCTGAATCGCGCTTTGGTTCCGTTGTTCCAGATTAATAAATACTTTTGATAGGCCTTCACAATGCAGTCGTTAGCACCCACAAAATAGAGATTCTATTTCTATTTTGTTGGTAGATTTTCTTAATGTGCGGTAAACACAAAAGTAACAGCATGAAGTTGGTCGCTAAAGCGTCTTCGTAAGCGTAAAAAAACTTCATGCTGTTAATTTTTGTGTTACAGTGATGCGCGCGCATCTTAAAATTTCACTCTCATCATTTTTTCATAACGCGCCTAAAGAAGTATAACTTCAAAAAAAAAATCATGCCGATAAGGCAAAATATGGCTGTACTTTACTAAAATGTATCTGTGTACTTTATAACCTATATTCGCAATAAAGATTTGATTTGATTATTAAATTTAGTGTGAGTTGCACCACATAGCTACTTAAAGTTGAATATAACTATAACTTGAACTGGCCTCGCTTATACAGTTATTGTCACTGTCAAGTTATCACCTGATTTTGTCTATTGTCCGGTGCAACCCATTTTCTACGGTCTAGTACCCGTAGGACCCTCAAGATTCGACGCGAAAGCAAAAAGTACCCATTGAACCTCAATTATATGGCCCATTGGTGGTCTGGACTATCTAACCGGTACTTTAACTGAATAGTAAAAGAAAGTTGGTGCAACTCACGCCAATTTTGCACTTGGTTTATTTCTATACTAGCGACCCGCCCTCGCTTCGCTTCGGTGTAGAGCTGAAGTGTAGACTACTGTTTTGTTCTCAGGCTTGTATTATACACGATGACATTCATCTATGATTCTTCTTCTACCCGCATGCAAAGTCTCAGCCCGATCGGTTTAAAATTGACAAAGTAACATACAAACTTTCATTCCCTATTTTATCCCCTTGGGGATAGAATTGATCAAAATCCTTTCTTAGCGGATGCCTACGTTATTACATCTACCTGCATGCCAAATTTCAGCACGATCCGTCCAGTGGTTTGGGCTGTGCGTTGATAGATCACTATGTCAGTCAGTCACCTTTGAGTTTTATATAACTCTTATCTATTAGACAAGTCCGTCCGTCTGTGGTGCTGTTTCAGCGGCCAAACCGTAAGAGATAGATAAAGAGAATATTTAAGTTATAAGTTAAGAATAGTTTGATAAGACTACAAACCGGATTTGAGTAACGTAGCACTTCCGGTTTTCGAGAAATCACGAATTTCAAACGAAACCACACAAAATCTCCGAAGTTCTCAATTAATTAAATACATTTTTTTTTAAATCAGGTTTTGGTGAACATTTGGTTCACTGGTTTGCTAGTATAGATTAATAGGTTAAGTATTTGGTTAATCTTGCTAGAGTTAAAAAAAATAGAAAGCTTATACAAGTTTCTTTGTCCACAACGACGACGCATAGAAACAAAACCAATCGTTGATAAGACCTGCCCGGGAAATGAACCAGCTAACAGCCTAGGAAGTCGTGAGCTTCCGATCCAGCCCCGACTGCAGGCTCCGTCTGATAGCGACGAACAATAGGCTTGTTAGCCACTATCTCGGAGAATGAACTATTGATACTGTTTCAATAGTTTATTCTTGAAGAACTAAAGAATCTAGATCAATGTTAGTATTGATGTTAATGCAATCCATTGTGCGGGGCACAGCCTTTCAATAGTGGATTTCCGGCTTGGAACGGAGCGGCCGTCCTTGGCGTAAGCCAGCTAACCACCCGGGCACAGTGTGTATTTAACCAGCCTTTTTAAAAATGCGTATTATTCCCGATCACAGACTGAATCGACAAACTTTTTTTGAAGTTATACTTCTTTAGCCGCGTTATGAAAAAAATATGAGAGTGAAATTTTTAGATGCGCGCGCATCACTGTAACACAAAAGTAACATAATGAAGTTAGCCGCGGGCGCGTTATGAAAAAATCATGTGAGTGAAATTTCGAGATGCGCGCGCATCACTGTAACACAATAGTAACACCATGAAGTTGGCCGCGGGCGCGTTATGAATGTTAGTGTACAAGATCCTGTGTTAAGCTATACTTTGCAATCACTTTTTTACTGAATAAATGATGCTTCCTATTATACGATCTTCCTATTATACGATAGTGTTCAATGTACTTTGAACGATCCACGGAGCTCCATAAGATGATCGCGTTGTCAAAAACAATGTTGGCACGCTCGTCGCCTCTGATCACTGTTTTCATATTTATAATATTTATCCACATGTTTCTAGTTTCTATATAGACACAACGTGTTTTAGTTACTTACAAGTGCTAATTACATATGGACTAATAACTTAAATTCAGTAGTGATTTTAATTGAATATTTTGAATATTTATTTAATTTTTCAAATTAAAACTGAACTTAATTGACTGTGTTAACTATCCTTTTCCAGTCCTTTTATTATTTTATTGTAATTATTAATTATTTGCATGCAATTAAAAAATATTTTTAATGATGCTAAAGAACTATAACTTCTCACGCACGTACATAAGTTACACGCATCCATTTTTTTGTTTGTTTGTCTATGCCGTTGGTCGCAGATGACCTTTACAGCGTCACCGGGTTTGAATACGGTGAGATCCTAGGGGGACCTCAAGCCGAGCATTGGCGAGTGCCTCTAGAGGTATTTCAGGTGGATGGCATCTACCGACGGGGGGAGTCTCCTCTCCGTCTGGAGCCTCTAGACCACTCGAACCTGAGGGGGATCGACTATCTTCTACGCTATCGGCCTTCTAGTCTTACAATATCAACTTTTAAATGGCTAAAGGGTAGCAAATAATTATTATTATGGCCTCCATGATAAAAAGCGGCTTTCATACGGTACGATTCAAACACGTAAATTTTAATCTTGCTTTGACTTTAACCATTTTGATAGTTCACAAGGTGTTTGGAGTTTGTTTGATGAAATTTAATATTTTTGTTGTGTTTGACGCACCGTTTGATTTTTACTTTTCGTGTAAAAACGCATGAAATTAACGTAATAGATACGAGAATATCGCCATCACAATCGCAAGTCTAATTACGGCTGCATAGGGAACCCAACTCCGCAGTGCCGTTTGACTAGTTGACAACTATTCAAACTGTTTCATCAAACACGTAAGGTATAAATAAAACCGTTTGACCATCTTGGGGGTCCTTAAAGTCGCTTGCGTATTATTACTTATGTGTATTATTTACTCCCTGTTGAAATCTGGACAAAACTTTCCTACGCAAGCAAACTTTCGACTTAATTATTTTTTTAAATATTTCATTATGTATTTTTTTCTTAAGTTTTCACGCTCATTAAACAATTTTACAACGGGTTTAGTGGGTTTTTATAACTTTTTTATATAGCTCCACGTATCGCAGCTTTTCAGTAATCATAAATAAAATTTCATGTAAAAAAGTATTGAAAACTCATTTTCAACCTGTTGGTAAAATTGATTGATTTAATTCATTGTGCTCTAAATATCTTGAATAAGTGACGTCTTGTGAGAAATTATAAGAAAAAATACACCTACCCACATTACATTTTTTTAACACTCAAAGATACTTTAACTAAAATAAGAAGGGTTTGTGAAAAGTCAACATTTTCAGTAGAAATCGTTTTTTTCTCGAGTGTAAAATATATTTGGTCGGAACATAAAATATTATGTTATGGCGGGCAGATGCCGGTAACGCGTTTCCTTTCAATTTCTGACAAATCACTTTGAATAATATTCATATTTTCGCGAGAAGTGCTGGGGTGGCCGTAGAGATAAGAATGTTGTAGACACGAAGACGAAAACAATGTACTGCGATTTTTTTATTGAAGTTATACTTCTTTAGGCGCGTTATGAAAAAATGATGAGAGTGAAATTTTTAGATGCGCGCGCATCACTGTAACACAATAGTAACACCATGAAGTTGGCCGCGGGCGCGTTATGAATGTTAGTGTCTAATAATGGTGGTTTATTAACCACTTAGTGGTTAATAGTCCACCATTATTGGACATCTGTTCGAAAGGTACTTTGAACGATCCACGGAGCTCCATAAGATGATCGCGTTGTCAAAAACAATGTTGGCACGCTCGTCGCCTCTGATCACTGTTTTCATATTTATAATATTTATCCATATGTTTCTAGTTTCTATATAGACACAACGTGTTTTAGTTACTTACAAGTGCTAATTACATATGGACTAATAACTTAAATTCAGTAGTGATTTTAATTGAATATTTTGAATATTAATTTAATTTTTCAAATTATAACTGAACTTAATTGACTGTGTTAACTATCCTTTTCCAGTCCTTTTATTATTTTATTGTAATTATTAATTATTTGCATGCAATTAAAAAATATTTTTAATGATGCTAAAGAAGTATAACTTCTCACGCGCGTACATAAGTTACACGCATCCATTTTTTTTATTATTACATATCTAACCGAGTTAGTTCATCATCATCATTATCATCAGCAGCCTATTATTGTCCCCACTGCTGGGGCACATGCCTTCCCTACGGATGGAATAGGGAGATTGGGCCATTACCCACCACGCGGGCCCAGAGCGGATTGGTGGGTGCTAACGACTGCAGATGCAGACGGGACCAACGGCTTAACGTGCCTTCTGAAGCACGGAGGAGCTCGACATAGTAGTTTTTGACCCATCCAATGACCGACCACTGCGAAAGTTGCTTAAGTTCAACGATCGCAGCCGAACGCGCTTGCGCCATCAAGCTCCTCAAGGCAATACCAAGTCATTTAGAATCAGCATACTCTGCAAATTCGTCCAGGAAGTGTTAGCACCCGCCAATCCCCTGGCGGGTGCTAACGACTGCCGAGTTAGTTATTACAATATTTTTTTCATAGTCACAAATGTAGCTATAATAAAAATATATAAACAATACCTTCATAATTTGATAAATAATAAATAAAAACTCGTTTCGACTATTCATCTTATTATTATGAAATAACCTAAATCAAAAAGATTAGTGATACAAATTTGGAACTTTTCGTTATATAATGAAAAAAGTTCGTCTCTCTGCTCTCTGGCTATAGTTTTTATTTCTATTACAAGACATATTAAATCCTTTAAGTGCATATTTCAAACACTTTACTTATTTAATCGTATGATAACAAAACAATGCAATCCGAATAAGTTGCGAGTCCGCTCTATACGCATCGAAGTCTACACAAATCATATCTCACGTTGACAGATTCGCCGGTTGACGAAAATATGCGTTCACAATAATAAAACCGGTCTCGGCGCGTATCTTAATAGAAAATCAGCTCCCGACAGCATCCCGGGCACACGGCACACGCCGCGAGCTACAACTCTCCCATTTTGCATACGTATTGCCTGAGGTTATGGGCTACACCCTGATAAACCGACTTCTGAATTGGAAAAATTATGATAGAGAAATGTAAGATGGCATTTCTTTTCATAGACTTATAATTAAACCTATATGTAGACAAAGGATCAAGAAAGTTATTTAAAATATTGCTTACAGCTTTGAAGACAAAGGACATTGTTCTGCTTCCATACATTGTTAGCTTAGGCTGAACCCAACAATTATGAAATATTATTTTCTAGGTTCGAAATTGCAAGTAAATGAAACTGACTGTAAAATCAAAGATTATTGACGGACACTTCTGAGAACTTAAATTATCAGGAAAGCTAAATATATGGAAGTGTCCGTCACAATCTAAATACTGATAATTATAAAAAAAATATACTAAGAATTATCATAAATGCCAAATTGGTGTTGGTTCTTAGGCCAAAAACATTGTCCTTTCACAACAAATTACACACGGTCCCGGAGGCCTATTTTAATTTAACGTTAAACGAAATTTGTATCGGAATTTCGCACTTTTCTTACAATGTTTCTGATTCGTTTTAAATTATAATGATATTTGCCGTCGGAATATAGATTGAGGTGTAGGTTTTCTAAGCCTACTCAAAGAAAGCTTCAATTTGATAGATTATCGTTCAAATGAAATATAACCTTAAATTGACGAAATCAAATTCGTTTGAACTTCGTTAAACAACGAACTTCGAACATAAATTTGGTAAGTGCGTCTTCCCGGATAGCCGAAGATGCGAGTTCCAATCCCGTCCGGAACACCTGGACTGTGAAATTGTTTGTATCATTTTTTTTTTAATTCAAACATCCAGCAGATTAATACTCAAAATAAAAACGTAATTGCTTTCACATGTCAAAAATATAATAATAGTCAATACACTTTTGGTTTATAATTTAATCGTAATATAGAGTTCATTGGATGGGTGACCAAAAATCTTCTCTCTCGAGTTCCTCCGTGCTTTAGAAAGCACGTTAATCCGTTGGTCCCACCTGCATCTGCAGTCGTTAGCACCCGCCAATCCGCACTGGGCCCACGTGGTGGGTCATGGCCCAATCTCTATATTCCATGTATAGGGAAGGCCTGTGCCCCAGCAGTGGGGGCATTAATAGCTTGATGATGATGTTGATGATAGAGTTTTTCTGATAATAGGGCTGTTTATACGACGCCAGTTTCAAAACACTATCACGATTAAATTACAAATTATGATACAATCAGCTTAAATACAAATCTTAATCCCTCATTCAGTATGTGTCAAAAGGGAGAAGATATGTATTAAAGAATATTAGAATTGAATCGAATTTTTATACCCAATTTATATACATTTTGTCAACATAATCGAACTTATGTAGGTAGTATAGAATAATAATATCAGCAGCGACGGAAACTGCTTGGGATCGCAAACAGAACCGCGACTGTTCAGTGTATCCGGTGCGGCCACGTGCGCCCAGTGCTGCGTTCACACGAGCCAGTCCGCTCGACCGACCCACTACTGTTTTTTTTTGAAGTTATACTTCTTTAGGCGCGTTATGAAAAAATTATGAGAGTGAAATTTTAAGATGCGCGCGCATCATGTAACACAAAATTTTAACATAATGAAGTTAGTCGCTTTAGCGACCAACTTCATGCGTTACTTTTGTGTTTACCGCACATTAAGAAAATCTACCAACAAAATAGAAATAGAATCTCTATTTTGTGGGTGCTAACGACTGCATTGTGAAGGCCTATCAAAAGTATTTATTAATCTGGAACAACGGAACCAAAGCGCGATTCAGGAGACTACAGCGCCATCTCTTGACCATTGGTGTAGTAGAACCAAAAACCACATCTTTATTTTTTGTAATAAAGTAACAAAAAGTATTTATTAATCTGGAACAACGGAACCAAAGCGCGATTCAGGAGACTACAGCGCCATCTCTTGACCATTGGTGTAGTAGAACCAAAAACCACATCTTTATTTTTCAATGTTACTTTTATGTTATTATTGTAATAAAGTAACAGTTATAGGTATTCATATTTATAATATTTATCCACATGTTTCTAGTTTGTATATTCGGAATACGTGTTTGAGTTTCATACAAGTGCAAATCACATATGTTCTAATAAATTATATTCAGTAGCGATTTTAATTGAATATTTTGATTATTTATTTATTTTTTCAAATTAAAACTGAACTTTATTGACTTCGTCCTTTTCCAGACTTTTTATTAATTTATTGTAATTAATTATTTGCATGCAATTAAAAACTAATTTTAAACGATGCCAAAGAAGGATAACTTCTCACGCGCCTACATAAGTACACGCACCCATTTTTTTATTTATTTAGGACAACCAACAAAGCATAGCACAGCGTCAGTGTTAGTAGCTACAGAAGCAGTTTAAAGCTAGGATTAGTGTCGCTTTAATTATAGGTTGCCACGGCATGCACAATAGGAAGCAACTAAAATTAACAAATTCTATCATTCAGCAACTATGAGCTAGTTTTGGCCACAAGGCGGCACCCCAGACCAAACTCAGTTTTTTTTTAGTTCTTTAGTTATTCGACATTGTCTATATCTATTTATAAGGTTCGTAGTCGGGCCGACTACCGCCCAGTAGCATAATCTATATAACTAATTATACTAAAGTACTTAATCAATATTACTTACTACTAAGTACGTCATACAATTCTCTTTTAAATTGAGACAAGGTTTTGGTAAAAATATCTAAGGTTTTGAATAACTAGGTAATGATTTTTCGAACCTTTAGAAAGAAACCATTGATTCTTTCTAGCAAACTGTTATAATATATTTGCACCATCCTCTGACACCATCTTATGAGTACATGGACTTTATCGCCACTTAACATCAGGTGGAGTAGTCATTTTCCTACCTGGCTGTAAAAATAAAACATAATATCTTACGTTCAGAAAAATATTAAACAGTACAAAATGAATAGCTTATCATATTACTTGTAATCGTTAGTAGTTGAAATAAGAATCTAATGCTCTTGACAAAAATACAAACAATAAAATCTAATACACCAACAAATACATATTATGTAAATTAACGACAAATCAAACATAATTAATGTTTTAAAGTTTCTATTTTACTAATCTACTACTAAAAGCTTTTTCAGGTAGGTACCCAAACAAAATTATTGGACGTATTTTATAAAATAATCGATGCAAATACCTGCATAAACTACTAGCGGCAGCTAACGACTCCGTCTGTGTTAAATTTAGATTTTTGAGAATTCCTTAGGAACCTATATTTTTTAGATAAAAAGTATCATATATCTCAATACAGTTAATAAACCAAAGGACGTGGCTAAGAAACTGCCCTTAACGTGTATAATTATTTCGCACTAGCCGGTAACACTATAATATTTTTTTATGAATTATCACGCGTTTATTATTCTCATACAACTTTCGTGAAATAATCAAATATTTAAAAGTATAAAAATTTACTTCATGTCTGTTTAAAAAGGAAAGTGTTCTATATTATAAAAAATTATGAACAATAAATGTACACAAAAAATAATTGTGTAGCTATATTGAAATAAACAATATTAATTCCAAACTCCTTAAAACTATGACATATTTGGCCCTAATTTTTATTATATCAAATCATTGAAGGCCTCAAATAGTTGATATTATTATTCTGATCATGCTTGAGACAAGGCTGTATGATAATTGTATTTATTATTGCATTAAAAACAATTTTTGTGAAATGTTATGTTGTTAATCAGAGAAATGGGGGGGAGGATCCTAAAAAAACGCGCAATTGATATCTCTGTAAAAAAATGGCAACACCTTTTATCAAATGTACCAAGGTAATGACATAGTAGGAGTACTTATAATTTTCAATATTGTAATTTTATCAAAAGTCTTTTTTCATTGATATTTTAAACATTCAGCCTTTCAGCCTTAAATATTACTGAGTACAATATTTATACATTGCTAGGGCAGTCGTTAATATAAAATTTGACCATGTCCTTTCATACAAATCCCTTCGGTACTTTTTGCGTGATTGACTAACAAACATACAAACTCTTATATTTATAATATTATTATAATTATAAACTACATGCGTGAGTTAGAACGCAGCACGGCAATCGACAGATTTAACGTGTAGCCGCTGAGGCGGGCCTATATTTAACCCAACTGTTTGCGTTACGGCAGGTCTACGGCCGCTCGTACACCGGTATTTATCAAATATGGTAACTGTTTTACTTTTCAAGCCAACGTTTTAAATACTAACTTATAGTAAACAAAAGAAAAAAATTGTGTGTGTGAGCTCCGACGCACGACCGGAGTTTACACTCTAAAAACGATTGTTTTTGAACAGACACAAAACAAAATCAAGTCCGAAGAAGTCAAGTAGAGATACCTCAGGAATCGTCCCATGGTTTCGACTATCATAGGTTCCATGTCACACATTTTATCATCTAACATCAGCGATATTCATCATATATTTTATAATGTATTTCTGGAAACACACAATTTCAAAAATATCACACACTAGTCATCATTTTGTTATGTTAATATGTATTATAATTCTATCTGTACTGAAAATCACTATTCCAGAGTGCTGGACACTTACCGGCATTTCTCTTTATTCTGTTATTTATTTGTTTTCATTAATTTTGCTCCGATTTTATCTATTTTTAGTTTATTTATTTTATTGACATTTGTGACAACTTAATGTTTTTTATCCGTTGCCATGGCTAAAAGTGAAAGGTGCGCAGATGAGGTTGCGCACAAAAACGTAACGAGGTCATTCGTTCAGTAGATTTTACTCCTCATATTTTTCTCATACCGGGCCCCTTATATATGCAAATCGATTCTTAAGGAGTAAACTCCAAAACATTCAAAGTATTTTTAGAGACAGTTTCATATTTTTTAAAGGCGTAGGATTTCTTACGGCGACGTTTAGACATTTTGTTGTTTTGCTTGGTACAGACTTAAAAACCATTTTTTTACGAATGTAAGTGTAGTAGTCGCAATACGAAAAAAATAACAAAAATTCTTCATCATCAGCCTATTAATGTTCCCACTACTGGGGCACAGGCCTTCCCTATGGATGGAATAGGGAGATTGGGCCACGACCCACCACGCGGGGCCAGTGCGGATTGGCGGGTGCTATCGACTGCAGATGCAGCCGGGACGAACGGCTTAATGTGACTTCCGAAGCACGGAGGAACTCGAGATAGAAGATTTTAGTCACCCATCCAATGACCGACCACTGCGAAAGTTGCTTAACTTCAACGATCGCTAACCACCCGCGCCATCGAGCTTCTCAAAAAACAAAAATTATGTGAGCCAAATTATGCAAACTAATTATACGAAACGTCAGTCCATATCGAAAGAGAATTATCCGTTTGTAGGGCGAATCAAAGAATAATCCCTTGGAAGTCTGTTTTCCTTCAATTTACTCTTTAATCTTTATCTCATTTTGTACGTAAGACTTAATTATCATGTCTTCCGAGAACAGAATCAACGCGTTCTCAAGTAGAAGGCTTTGAAAATGTAAGTTAAGATAAGTCACGACAAGTTGAAAAACGGTGGGCGGCTGCAAAACTGCTTTATGGTAATTGAAATTTAGATTATTTCCTGCCGATTATCATTCGGAATACGGTCAAAATTATTGCCACAATTAATAAATAAGTTAATTGCAGCAAGTTTACTTGACTACCTATCCTGAATAAATAAATATAAATAAATAAATATTTCCGACACTCACACCAATTAGCCTAGCCCCAAAGTAAGCACTGTAAGGCTTGTGTTATGGGATGCTAGGGTAACGGATAGAATACATATACTGTATATATATAAGTATACTAGCTGTCCCAGCGAACTTCGTACCGCCATAAAAAAATAGGGGTTGGTGGTAGCAGGGTGAAAATTTAGGGTTGTATGTATTTTTGTATGATGTATCATAAAAAAATTATAAAATTTTTTTTTATCTAAAATTAAAAAAAAAGTGGGGGGGTGGTACCCTTAACATTTAGGGGGATGAAAAATAGATTACATCCGATTCTCAGACCTACCCAATAAGCACACAAAATTTCACGAAAATCGGTCGAGCCGTTTCGGAGGAGTTTAACCACAAACACCGCGACACGAGAATTTTATATATTAGATAGATTTATATAAAAACACATATTAAACATCCATGACTGGAGTACAAACGCTCGTATTCATCACACAAACATCTGCCCCAACTGGGATTCGAACCCGGGACCTCTCGAGTCGGCGCGGCGACACCATGAAACCCGGCGTACTTGGCAAAGTTGCAGATAAAAGATAATAATAAATAATAATAATAAATAAATATTTCCGACACTCACACCAATTAGCCTAGCCCCAAAGTAAGCACTGTAAGGCTTGTGTTATGGGATGCTAGGGTAACGGATAGAGTACATATACTGTACATATATAAGTATATTTATATAGAAATACATATTAAACATCCATGAGTACAAATGCTCGTATTCATCACACAAACATCTGCCCCCATCGGGATATCGGGATTCGAACTCGAGTCGGCGAAACCATAAACCCGGTGAACAAACCGCTCAGCCACGGAGGTCGTTTAAAATGGGCCTGAATGGGCAGAACTGTGGGCCAATCGCCTAACCAGATTACTTTGGAAAACGCTATCGCTTACGATTTCATTTTGTTATTTCTAACCGCCGAAGGTTTTCAAATACCTCACGCTCATTTTCTTTAACATTGTTATTACCAATGCAAAAGAAAAAAAAAGAGAGCGAGGCATTTGAAAACCTCAGGCGGCTAGAAATAACAAAATGAAATCGTAAGCGATAGCGTTTTCCAAAGCAATCCAGTTAGGCGATTGGCCCCCTGCTCATTATATAATGTTAACTTATACATATATAAAACATACGTCTTGTTGTTTATTACCACCGCGTTGGTACTTGGTTGCAGATTAGAGATTGCATCTTACAGAATACCTATGCAGAAATTAAAGTCTCCAAAAGCAATAATATCCCAATATTTAGCGTTCAGTTCAACGCAGAGTGTAACATTACCCGCGAGCATCGCGATATCGGATGCAAATTAAAATAATATTAAAAGTCAATATCTCTTTGATAACCCGCCTTTGAAGAGCAGAGATTAATTAAAAACCGGCCAAGTGCGAGGCGGAATCGCGCACTGAGGGATCCGTAGGAACCTGTAGGTTACATAATTATAAATAAACATACAGGGTGTAAAAAACCTATGACAAAGACTAAATGAATATTATGGAGGAGCTCGATGGCGCAAGTGGTTAGCGCGTTCCGCTGCGATCGTTGAATTTAAGCAACTTTCGCAGTGGTCGGTCATTGGATGGGTGACCGAGAATTTACTATCTCGAGCTCCTCCGTGCTTCGGAAGGCACGTTAAGCGGTTGGTCCCGGCTGCATCTGCAGTCGTTAGCACCCACCAACCCGCACTGGGCCCGCGTGGTAGGTCATGGCCCAATCTCGCTATTCCATCCATAGGGAAGGCCTGTGCCCCAGCAGTGGGGACATTAACAGGCTGATGATGATGATGATGATGATGAAATGAATATTATTTGGAAAACCAGACAGGCTGTTTGGTGTGACTGGCTGTGGAGCGACTCTGCAGCTTAGATAAATCATTAAGGTTTATGTGCTGTAATGATGTTTTTATTGTATGCAAATTAATTAATAAATAAATTGAATAAAAATAAAAAAACTACGCATTCTATTATACACCCAAACAAGTAATATTACAAAATATTATACGCGGGGAGCATTTGTATTTTTAAGTTAAATAAATACATCTTTTTTTCCAGTACGCAATGTATAGCGCGGCGCGCTTTTGTGGTGCTACGCCAAAAATGTGCCTGTGTGTGCGTGTGTGTAAGTGCGTCGATAAAAAAGTTTCTAAACAATGTTCTTGTTAAAATCTTGAAAAATGGTTGCCTGTAAAGTCGGTTTTACGGGCGAAGATTTTACGTGACAACGTCTTTTTCTCGGTAGAATATTTATTGATATGAATATAATTAAATTGCACAATAGGAACAAGGAATTGAATGAAAATAAGAATTGCACAAATTTTAACTATAGAAATATATTTTGTTTACTAAAACATTGTACATGTAAACTTAAACTCATCGTAACGTTACCGAGCGTTACACTTTTTCATAAGTGACTCCCAGCCGCAACCTAATTTAAGACGTCAAAAATAATTGTGACTTTGACCTTCAATATCTCTATAACCATCCATTTCCCAGGTATGGCCCGGAAGAAAAAAAATGATCGTCATGATGTGGAAAATACATGGCCTTCGAATTCGGTAAAGGTTTTTTTACACCCTGTATATGTGATGTAACGAAAAAATTACGGTTTTAGCAATTTCTCCTTTATATATGCTATAAGACTTTGCTTCTTACCAAATTTCAAGAATCTGAGTTCTGAGGTTTTGTACCCTTGCGAATTTCGAAAATTTGACGAAATTTGCGGGATAAACGGTTGTATCTTTGGATTGCGTTGATTTAGAAGTTTAATTTTTTCACAGCTCCAAGGGACAATAGACCTGAGTTATCTTCTTTATATATAAAACTCAAAGGTGACTGACTGACATAGTGATCTATCAACGCACAGCCCAAACCACTGGACGGATCGGACTGAAATTTGGCATGCAGGTAGATGTTATGACGTAGGCATCCGCTAAGAAAGGATTTTGATCAATTCTACCCCTAAGCGAAGCGAGGGCGGGCCACTAGTTTGATATAAATTTCAGCTTGATACCTCTACGCGTTCCTGAGAAAAAAGGTCTTGACAGACGAACGGACGGACGGTCAACAAAGTGATTCTATAAGAGTTCCATTTTTTTCCTTTTGAAGTACGGAACCCTAAAAACAGCAAACACGCAATGTTCTTGTACTAATTATCATAATGTTGGCGAAACATTGGCAGTTAAGTTTAACAGCTTTTATTTTTTTAACTTACGATTCGATATAGTTGGCCCACAATGTGGGTGGGTTTATTAAATACCATGATATTAACGTATCGTTTTTATGGCTATTGCCTGCTCTGCACGTTGTTGGCCAACATTGTGGCAAATGGATACGGCCATTATCTTTGGCCATCGTGTGGAGCAGGGGTTTGTATTTATGTTGGTAGGTATTGGAATGATGGCACACATGAAATGAAATGAAGTCATTTATTTAAGGTCAAGAAGCTACGCTATCGGTTCGCAAAACTACGGCGGGAGATCTTGTACTGAGAAGAACCGGCAAGAAACTCAGCAATGGCTGCTTTTTTCCCCCTATATTGATATATACAGAGTCGTCAAGTTGAAAAATGACTTCAGAGATACTTCTGAAGTCACCTTTCATTACATCATTTAGGATATAGTTACAAATTTTATATTTAGTATATAGGAAGCGGCATTAGATAAGAACCATATTACTGATACAAAAACAGACTATGTCCATGCATTACGATCATTTAGATAATTATTAACTTTATAATAGCCCTTATTCATAAGAGTATTCTTGATCTGAGATTTAAATTTGGTCAGTGGAAGCTCAATCAGATCTTGGGGAACTTTGTTAAACAATGCAATACTACATCCCAGAAATGAACCTCTGGATTTTTGGAGTCTGAAACATGGAACGGCAAGCTTGTTCTTAAATCTCATGTTAAAGTTATGGGTTTGACTTTTTGCAAATGCGTCATAGTTTTTTCTTACATATATTATATTTTCATAAATGTATTGCGATGCCAGTGTTGTTGGCGCAAGATCCGTATGGGGTCGGTTTTTATCAAAAGATCAACTCGCATCAATATTTACAATTATAAACAGTATTGTAAAACCTTGAAAAGAGGCTGACAAAGTGACTGAGTTTCTTGAGGTGCTTCTTCTCAGCAGTGGTACATTAATTGTCCCAAAGCAGTGGTAGCTATAAAGTAATACAGGCGCGTGTAAAAGCGATTTTTATAAGCTTATTTGCAAAAACTTTTGTAGGTATACACCACAATGTAAAAAATAAAGCTTCTATTGGCAATGCCAAAATTTTCAGATACAAATTAAAATTTGCTGTTTTTTCGCTTGTCGTAAGTGGAGCGTGAACACGCTATTACAATTATTTTTTGATTGATTCATATGTTGCATTTGTTTAATAAACGAAGGTTTGTTTAAATTACAAAAATGTGTTCAATTAATAAATGGTCTATACAGAGCATTACCTAAAGTTAAGCTGCTGTGACGGTTGGATATTCATAATAATGTTCGTCTCTGATTTATTCTCTTTTAGTCATTCGGACTATCTTATAAATACAAGCAAATTTTTTTTTGATAACTTTATTATATTATAAGTATATTTTTATGTATTATTTACATAATGATTTTTTTTAACAGGATTCAGGATTAACTCATTGCATCTATACTGTTAAGACATCTTTTATTTAATAATTTGTGTGCGTGAAAATCTAAGAAACAAATAACATGTTTTTTTAATAATTTGACTATATTTTTAAATAAAACCTACAGTAAAATATCACGGTAATTCCTTTTCTTATTTAATACGAGACTATACATATATTCTGGGGATTTTTTTTTACTCTTTTCATTCACCATAATTTAAAAAAAAATATTTTTATGTTGTTTTGTGATCTAAAGTGGTCAATAAGAATAAATAAATATGAATTACCTTTAACGTTGCAATTCGTCAACAAAGTATGTCTCCTTGTAATTTTCATAAATGCTTTATTCACACAAACTTATTTGCACACATCACCGAATAACTTTGCATATTGTAATAAAATAAAGTAAATGTATTTATCAAAAATATGCAGTTGAACTTCAGCAAAACAATTTATTACGCCCAAGTTCATGACATTCGTTCATTAGTAATGTTTTGATTTATTTAATTAATGTTCTTCACTTTTCGCCACGTCGTGGGCGGTCGGGAACCAGACTGCAATTTCACATACCGTTCTTTACATCTATATCACTCTTATTATTTTCTTTTAGTCACTAGTAAACACACTGCATTATCTCATACTATATTGTTGGTGTTTTGCGTTATTTTAAAACATTAAAGCACACTTAGTAATTTGTTCAAAAGTACAACTTTTTTTAAATAACATACAAAAACCACTAGCTAATCAGTGAGTTAAATTACAGAGTCACACTGTATCAAAAACTTTTAAACTGCTCTTCATTCAAAATGTCAAAGACCACACATCGTTGTTGTGATAGTTCGCGCGGGAAATCGGACAAGCAACGCTTGTAGGGCGGGCGGGACGCAGACCGCTGCGGCCTGTGTCGCGAGACCGACTGCCGAGCCCGCCCAGACGGTGGGGCGGCGCATATGCGCAACCATTCACAGATTTATTCTTACAACATACCTCTGTAAAGGGGCAAGTTGAAGAATTATAATAATAATAATAATCATCTTTATTTGCAGAATATGGTAACAAATGGTGATTCATAGATAAAGAGCATCCTATATTCTTACCCAATGGGTGTGCAAATTAATTGTCATATTGAGAAGAAAAAAAACTTATTACAATTATTCCATTCATTAATTAAGGATAATATAAAATTATGTCAAATTCACATTATCATTATCAAACAATATAATAGATTATTCGATTCTTATTAATAATAAACATAAATAATCATTTAAATTTCAACATCACTTAATGTATAATAAGCTTTATTTACTAGAAACTTTTTTAAGGTCACTTTATATTTATTACAAGAATGCCGTGAGATTAACTATTATTAACTTTGACTTTCAAATAGCGACAATGATTGTTGATGTATCAAAGACTATGTAGGATTTTCGGTTGTGGATTGGATACTTTGTATTTAATTTTCTGTGATGATAAAAATACTATACAATTGACGTTATCCCTCAAATTTTAAGCATAAATAAATTAATGAATTCTCAACCACAATAAAAGTAATACTTACAAAAAATCGTTCAATGGTTTAACAGGATAACAAATAAAGAGTAAATGAAATTTCGATAACGTGTACTTCAATGGTGTATCAACGAAATTTACGTTTGCCGTACACGTGTACTTATAGCTATTTCCGTTATCACAAGATAGAGCCCGGTGACAGACATATAGCCTACAACGTGGAACTTGACGACAAAAAAATAAGATTAAATGAAATGAAATTTAATGAAATATTTATTAAAACCATAACATAAGAAATTTAAGCATTTATCACGGGGAGTGTTCTGAGGAATTGTTCGGATTAATTCCAGCTGCTGCATTTCGCCATCGTACATCGCGACAAAAATTTCATCCCCATCATCTTGATGCGTGGCTACCCACAACCGTGCGTTTTTGTCGAAATTTTTTACCACGTACGACAAAACTGTGGAATATGTTGTCGCCAGCAGTGTTTCCGGACCGATACGACCCAAAAACCTTCAAAAAAAGAGCGTACTCCTTCCTTAAAGGCCGGCATCGCATTTGTGATACTCCTGGTGTTGCAAGTGTCCATGGGCGACGGTGATCACTTACCATCAGGTGAGCCGTCTGCTCGTATGCCCCCTATAACATAAAAAAAAACCATAACAAATATACAATAACAATAGTGATAGATAAAAACTGCATTAGTTATAAAACTGTGGCGCAGTTATTAACGCCCACCTCTAGAAAACAATTTTTGCTACAATAATTTTAATTTTAATCTCAATCCTAATTTAATATTAAAAAAGAAATTAAGTGCGTGTTTGTGTCTTATTTGTGTGTATGTATGTGAGGGTGTGTGTGCGTGTGTGTGTGTGTGTATGTGTGTGAATGTGTGTAAATGTGTGTCTGTGTGTGAGGTATGTATAGCCCAAATTTACATTAGATGATTAGGCCAAACCCAATAAAGTACCAAATAATAATACCACCAAAAGGTACTGTTATGTCACCTTACAAAAATATTTCCGAGTGTTCCGATAAGGCAGAGTTACTCTGACGACTGCTCCAATTCGAGTGGCAAATCCTCTAAGCCTGTCTCTTTAAATTATGTTTGTTTCTCCCAGCCAAGTCCAAACTTACTCCTAAATGCAAATAAATCATTTACCAGCAACCTAATACCAGTAGTAATCAGCCTAGTCGGGTATGGAACCCGCGCCTCGCACCGACCGGTCCGCCGACTGGGGTAGATAGTATTGACTACTTGCACCGTTATGTTCTAGATTCAGTGCTCACGCCGGGCCACAACCACCCAGATCGGAAAATGGCGACTATTAAACTGAGAACTTACCACTTCTTACTTCCAGCCCTGTTATTTGTCCCAATTAATCCAAACTAAGGAATTCCTCCGGTTTTGTGTTGGTTGAGGTTTTAATAAATTCAGGTACGTACGGAGATAAAAAAAAGCGGCCAAGTGCGAGTCGGACTCGCGCACCGAGGGTTCCGTACAAACCTGAATTTCCAAATATATTTTTGAAGTTATACTTCTTTAGGCGCGTTATGAAAAAATGATGAGAGTGAAATTTTAAGATGCGCGCGCATCACTGTAACACAAAATTAATTGATTATTGGTCGCTTTAGCGACCAACTTCATGCTGTTACTTTTGTGTTTACCGCACATTAAGAAAATCTACCTACAAAATAGAAATAGAATCTCTATTTAGTGAGTGCTAACGACTGCTTTTGACTTGCTTTTATGTTATTATTGTAATAAAGTAACAGTTATAGGTATTCATATTTATAATATTTATCCACATGTTTCTAGTTTGTATATTCGGAATACGTGTTTGAGTTTCATACAAGTGCAAATCACATATGTTCTAATAAATTATATTCAGTAGCGATTTTAATTGAATATTTTGATTATTTATTTATTTTTTCAAATTAAAACTGAACTTTATTGACTGTGTCCTCTTCCAGACTTTTTATTAATTTATTATAATTAATTATTTGCATGCAATTAAAAACTAATTTTAAACGATGCCAAAGAAGGATAACTTCTCACGCGCCTACATAAGTACATGCACCCATTTTTTTATTATATGATGATGATTATATGATGTAACTAAAAATTTACGGTTTTCGCAATTTTGCGTTTATCTGTACTATAAGACGTTACTTCGTACCAATATTTATTTATTTACGCAAGCGATGCTGCGGACACCCCACTTTACAATCTTTTATAAAAGACCATAACATTTTCTTCACCTGAATAATTTAATGGTTCATAAATATTTATTGAAATTCATACCACGCAATAAAAATATAGTCAGCTTCTAAGTTTACGTGATCGTGTTCACGACTTCGAATTGACTGATTTAGTGTTGTTAAAGCCACACTTTCTCACATTTGAGGCAGTGATAAAAGCCTACAGTTGTTTCTAACTCAATCTATTTATGCAAAACCGGGGCTGCCGCGCTTTTGTAGTGCCTTAGGGTGCGGCCAGAGTGCACTCAGATTCAGATTTCGAAAACAAGCGCGAGAAATAAACAGTGTAGTCGAAGGGTACGGCCAGATTGCACTCCTGATTCAGATTCAGATTCAGACTCAGAAAACAAAGCGCGAGAAAAAGCAGGCAACCTGCTTAGACTACACTGTTTATTTCTCGCGCTTGTTTTCAGAATCTGAATCTGACTCTGAATCTGAGTGCACTCTGGCCGCACCCTTAGGCATGTTTTCAGAGCCACAGATAGATGGATTTCACGCGATAATGAGAAAAAGATGTGCGTTTATACTGGGGCGACTGCACGCCAGCTCCAACGGCATCCTGAGAACATTTGCGGCACGCTGGGGCAGTCCAATGTTTTTTTTCTTTTTTTTGAGTGTGTAAGCTGTTGGTCGCAGATGACCTTTACAGCGTCACCGGGTTTGGGGACGGCGAGATCAAAAGGGGACCTCAAACCGAGAATTGGCGAGTGCCTCTGGAGGTATTCCGTCGTCGTCTCCCCACGGGGGGAGTCTCCTCTCCGTCTGGAGCCTCCAGACCACTCGAACCTGAGGGGGTCGGCTCAACTAGAGGGCGTCTCTGAAGGACCTCGGCTCTAGTTAGCCGTTGTCGTGGGGGGCGGGGAAAAACGCCCAGGTTCGTACCTTTACCTGGCATAGAGTGTCGTGTGCAGACCGGGTCTTCGCACTCTTATCCTACGGGTGCGTGTCTGCCTAATGCTAAGCTAGTGTGCACGTTTGCTAGCTGTGTAGTGTTGGTGTTTGTGGCCTGTGTGGGAGGAATCGGAGGCGCGTTGGTGCGTGTGATTTCGTCGTCGAGGTAGTCTAAGACATGCCTAGGTCGACGGAATCGGACGGAGGGAGTCCAATGTTGTAGCGCTGGGTGCACATACAAACTTTTCACCCATGAATAATTTAGTACCTAGATATTCCCTCAGCTGTGTAGCCACCTACTTAGTTTTCACGACCGGAAAATCTATTTTTTTTCCGTCGATTTTCCTCTTATTATTCATATTCTACTGTACATCCAGGTTTTATTCATGTCTTAAATCAATCCTAAATAATTCCTCTACAAACTTATCTATATATAGGATGTTTAAATTTAAACCATTACTAAATATGATAAAATGCAAAATGAAAATAATTTCCTCAACCCCTGCCAGAAATCATCTACTGACACAGCCGAGGGGATATACTTAATAATGTACATATATATTTCGATTTAATTTAATTTAATAATTGTTAATTGAATTGTATTGACATGTAGAATATATGATAATTATTGCGGATAATTTATTAATTTAAGAATAAGAAAGGTTATTCATAGTTTACTAAACAAATTAGTAGTTACTAGCTGTGCCCGCGGCGTTACCCGCGGTTTTAAGGATATTTCCCCGCAGTAAAATGTAGCCTATGTGTTAATCCAGGGTATCAGCTAATTCCATACCAAATTTTATCAAAATCCCTCCAGCCGTTAAGACGCGAAGAAGTAACAAACATACACACTCACAAACATTCGCCTTTATAATATTAGTGTGATTAAATTAGAGCAGAATGTTATAGTGTCCTTTTAAATAAAAAATAGTGTTGCAGGGCTATCGATAGTTGACGTATCGAAATTATCGATGCAATAGATAGCCCTTTGGATATTGTGCCTATTTTGCAATCTCCCTATACAATCTATAAAACATCACAACGTATATTCTGGGCGGAACCGAGCGCTATGAGACACCGTTAGTACACATTTGATACTAAAAAGAAAGAAAGGAAAGAAAAAAAAAATGGTTGCCTGTAAAGTCGGTTTTACGGGCGAAGATTTTACGTGACAACGTCTTTTTCTCGGTAGAATATTTATTGATATGAATATAATTAAATTGCACAATAGGAACAAGGAATTGAATGAAAATAAGAATTGCACAAATTTTAACGATAGAAATATATTTTGTTTACTAAAACATTGTACATGTAAACTTAAACTTAACACGAGAGACTCATCGTAACGTTACCGAGCGTTACACTTTTTCATAAGTGACTCCCAGCCGCAACCTAATTTAAGACGTTGTCACGTCAAAAGAAAGAAAGGAAAGAAAAACATTTATTTACCTTCACAGCATTAATTTGGAAGAACAAAATGGTTTTATAATAGTAAAACATAGACATAATAAAAACATGGGAACTAACTACTATGAGCGTGCCGTGTAAGGCCAATGAGGGCTACCGTTTTCTGTCTCACCAGATGGCGCCACTGTTGAGTGAGGTCCCAAATTGTAACTTTTAAAGTTTATTAATACGCACATGAAATCAAAGGTTACATTTAGATCGTATTTTAACACAAAAGAACCATATCCTAAACATAATAGGCCATGCCACAGTGACGCCCAGTTCCGTTTTATTCGGAAAAAATGGGAACATAATCATTTTTCTAAGCTCAAATTTTTAATAACTGACATTCATTGCCACATAACTCATATTTGCCATAATTAAGCCGAATTGTTACCAATTATTCACAACATTATTTTAATAAGAAATAAACCCGCGTAGTTAACCAACAAGCAATAACATTTAACATTTTGGAGACCTCACGCTACACTAGCGCCTCTAGCGGCGGATTCATACGCGATAGCCCTCATTGGACGCTCAGCTATGCTCTGTGGTACACGTTTTCGCGATACCACAGCTGCGTTGATTTTCAGCCAGCGCCTTATGGCAAAGGTGATCTGCGAATGCCGGAATAAATCAAGACAATAACAACAAAGAACACAATTAATATACATTTCTAATATACATATAGGTATACATTTTTAATCAGTAACTAATACATTAAACTATAATGCCGGCGATACTAGAAAAGAAAGAAGAGACAAAACAACAGTAAAAAATAAAAATATAAAAACAAAACATACACCAATTTTTTTGTCTCAAATCGGTCCCAACTCAGCATATGCTGATGTTGCCATCAGCGCTGGTCTTCCGTTGGAACCGGTTTTAGTGATGACACGAAACTTTTTTTTATTATATTTTTACTACGATAGTAAAATCTATTGGTGCAACACTAGTGCAAAGTTTCGAACGGACCTTCTGCTGGTAACGTTTTATCAGTAGCGGTGTCGGATGTATTCTGCGGTCAGCTGCAAGTGACGGCTGGAACACGAGATGACGACACCTTTAGTCACACGCTAATATCAGATGGAACGAAGATGCTATTGATTAGGGGCAGTAGACTGACGCAACCACCATCAGTCTCGATTTTATTTATTTTTTAAGCATTTAACTGCTAGATGTTTAAATCTAAAGAAAAGTTTACTAGAAAAAAAAAATGGGTTACCTACAATGCGAAGTGATGGCGCTGCCTTGCAGCTTAAGGCTAGGAAAATTTCGACGCGGCTAATAGGGCCGTGGTAGCATAATGGTCAGTGCATTCGCCCGGATAGCGAAGGATGCGGGTTTGAGTCCCGTCCGCTGCCTGGTCCGCGTGGATTTTTTTCTAGTAAACTTTTCTTTAGATTTAAACACCATCAGTCTCTTTTTAAGCCTTTGACTTTTAAGACCAGTGGTATTTAATTGTCATCAGCTTTGATGTATTATGTAGCTAAATTATGGTATACGGTGAACTCACAACCGACGTTTTAAGAACCTTTCAAACCATTACGAAACTTGAACATTTTTTTTTAGTTGCGCATTCCAATTTCTTATCATATCACAGGTTACATCAAATGACATCCTGTATTGTGTTCAACATAAGATTTAACTTATTATATTTTTGAAGTGAAAACTTATTTAGCGGCTGTTGTACAAGTGTTTTTGTATGGGTCAAAAATGTTAAACTCGCGTCAGGTTAAACACGTGGGCTGATCGCATTATGACACACAATAAAATTAGAAAGGTTGTTGACTTTCAATATATTGCACGAAACATAGTCCACGTGGCAGCTTTATTGCAAAGAAAATGCATTTTTTTACAATAGATGTCGCTAGGTGCGCTTAAATGTGATTCATGTAAGTTCATTTCTTTACAATAGATGTCGCTAAGTGCGCTTAAACGTGATTCATGTTTGTTGATTTTTCTGAGAGATCAACTTTTTTAATGTAATGTAAATTGTCATGTTTGTGTACGATAGCGCAATAAATAAATATTGTATTCTACCACATACATGATAGTACTTTTATACTGATAATTAAAGCAATTCGTGCAAAATTATTCCCTAACCATTTCAAAATATCAAAAATGAACAACGTTAATATTCAAGTTTTCACTTCTGTCGGCACTCCCGGAGTGCAACCCGTCGTTTTTTTTTATTTTAGTCATTCTACATGTTTCAATCTCATAACAAAAAGTAGTGCTAGAAAAAATAATCGATTTAATTTTAAACTTATTCATGCATAGGGTAAGTGCTGCTCTATGATTTCACATCGACAGTCTGCAAAATGTGTCGTACTCGTATAAGCGATATTTCTGTGAAAATCGCTTAAACGACACTTCGGTGGAAAATTAGTTACATATATCATTTTAATCAGTTTTTTGTGACGATCTGTTTATGTTTCGTAAAGAATTGCGAACATTTTTGGCGCTTAAGCAACATTCTTTTTAGAGATTTTTATTGTTCACAATGCGACATTTTTGTTGTTTTTTGAACTAATCGTGTTTACGACACACTATTTGGTGTATGATTTGATGTTTGCTTGACAAAAATAGCGGGCCGAGTGATTTTCGCTTAAGCGACATCTTATTCGTAAAATCACTATATAACTTTTCAATAGGAGGTTATTTAGAAAATATTATTTTATAAATATGTTTTTATGGCGCTACTTCTCATTTACAATAACTTATGATTTTTTCTGTAAAAAAAAAACTTGAAACCTCGTTTCCGTAAAGCTACTAAAGTGGCGTTTATGCGATTTTGCTTTTCCACATGTACTAAGCACGCATAATAGCCAGTGGTAGATGTATTCCATACGATAAAATTCCGTGAAACTTTATAATTATGCAGCTCTGTACTTAGTAAAGCTAATTAACTTTTATTTTTAGTGCTAAGCGAATGTATGTCCCTGTTAATTGGAGTTATTTTACACACAAGTGGTCAACTGTCGGCGACGACGCTATATTACAATCTAAATGCATCTTAAAGCCAGTGGCATTTGTAACTTGTCAAATCCTTGCGATTCGCCGCCAACTAGTTTTATTTTTGCGGAGAAGGTTGTGCTACATAAATTATGTATTAACTAGCAAACCAGTGAACCAAATGTTCACCAAAAAAAAAAGAGATTTTGTGTGGTTTCGTTTTAAATTCGTGATTCTCGAAAGCCGGAAGTGCTACGTTACTCAAATCCGGTTCACATTCTCTTTATCTATCTCTTACGGTTTGGCCGCTGAAACAGCACCACAGACAGACGGACGGACGGACGGACTTGTCTAATAGATAAGAGATGCCTTAGGAATTCAAGTGTCAGGAGTTTTGCATATGATTATAATATAATGTTGTATTAGACATGGATTTCTGATACCTTTTTGTATTAAAAGTATGGTTGCGCTTTGTAATTGACTGCTATATTATACACTTATTAAGTGTCTATTTAAGATGGTGTACTGAAAATTACAGTTGTAATGGTGTTAGATATAGACCCTTACTTGTAAACAGTTTTGTGGGACTTTTTGTAATATCATATCCTAAATGTTGATTGCTTTAGTAAAAATAAATAATGCACATAAGATTTTTTAAAAAAATATTTAGATGTAGGTATTGAAGTAAGAACAAATATTATATTTATACATTAGCTATATTATTATGTATAAAGCTGTGGGTATATGGCGTAAGCGCGACGATTTTGGCCGCTACAAAGCTACTGCACACAAATACAGTCTAAACTAAACTAACATACTTTCGCAAAAAACATAATTATTATAACGACACTCACACATCAAAAATGGCAACACTAAATCGTACATTGATGAAACTTAAGATTTTTATTGACAGATCTGAAATTTGTACTAGCGAGTCGATTCTTTTGTCAATCAAGTCCGATGATTGAATTTCTATAAAATAATATTTATTTTCTGCTTAAAAGTGATTGCATAGAAATAATATGTTAATTATTCTACTAACTATTTTTTAAGTTTGATGTTCCAAATCTGTTTTTACTGCAAATTACTGAACAATTTGGCATTATTTGTGCTCTGACTTACACTCTCGCGACTTGAGTCAGTCTAGTGAAATATCCAATCGCAACTAATTTTGTTACGAGAGCTGGCCCAACAACGGAGGAAAATCGACAGAGGGAAACGCTGTCAATGCCCATACATTTTTTTATAGCCAGATAGGCAAATGATTCTACCCCACCTGATGTTAATTGGTGATAAAGTTCAAACGCGAAGACAGCTGGTACATCAGTTATAAACTGCTACACCAACCATCCTCACCTTGCCGGCTTGCAAAAATGCTTCTTCACGCCTCTCTTCAAGGACCCCAGATTGTAAGAAGGAGGGAACACTTGCGCGGGTAAAGAATTCCACTTACGAATAGTACGACAAAGAAATGAGTCACCAAATTTCTTTGTTCGTGTAGGAATAGTGACCACAGTAAGTCGGTGGCAACGTAGGCTAGCGCGCGTGGTCTTCTGATGAAAAGGTGATGGAGGGATAAGGGAGAATAACTCCTCAGAACACTCGCCGTGGTATAGTTGCTAGTATGCGCATAATAATGCCACATCGCGGCGTAATTGTAGAGACTCGAGTAGGTTAGTTACCTCTTCATCGCCAATGATGCGGGCATCGAGTTTATAAGCATTTATGGTATTTTGTCCTGAGCTTTCATCTAATTTACGTCAATATATTTGTCTCTCTCTTACTAGTGTAATTTTATACTATAGAAATAGGTATACTTGTCTCTGTTGCACTATAGGGAAGTGCCATCGTCTAAATGTCAGGCAGCGCGCATACCGGACCGCTTACCACTTGTATGCTAATAGGTGATGGGAATCGAACCTGCTACTGCGAAGATAACATCTGGTTCTATGGATGTAGCGAATTTGCCCTGTACAGTTTGATTGTAACGTGTTTATAAGACGATTATTCAGTACCTAGTCTACAATTGTTTGAGATGTTGTAGTTTTGCAGAACTTAGGGAAATTGGAGTCAGAGTGAACGAATTGAAACTGTAGTAGAATATGCACTAAAGTGATAAAGATTATTATTTATATATATGTTCATTAATATATACAGGAACAATGAACCTCAAACTAAAAACCTTAATAAATATAATATAATAACTAAAATATATTACTAAAAGGAGTCCCTTTAGGCAAGGTTCCGAAGATTCTGGCAGCGTTCCCCTTTAAGGAAATATCAAAAAAGTTAGTCGATATAACTGGAGACCGAAGAGCTGGCAGCTACCTCGGACAAAGAATTAGTCTAGCTATTCAAAGGGGGAACGCTGCCAGTATCTTCGAAACCTTGCCTAAAGGGACTCCTTTTAGTAATATATTTTAGTGATAAAGTGTATTATGACACGAGCAGTACATTGCATTCTCATGCAGCTTCTACTACATTCTTTTGTAAATGATACGTCCCCCCCCCCCCCCCCGCCCCTAAAAAATTCAAAAAATTCAAAATTCAATATCGTTTATTCAGTCTAGGCTGTTACAAGCACTTGTGAATGTCGAAAAGCTACGCCATCGGTTCGCAAATCTACGGCGGGAGACCTTGTACTGAGAAGAACCGGCAAGAAACTCAGCAAGGGCTGTTTTTTTCTCCCTGTATTATATACAGAGTCGTCAAATTGAAAAATGACTTCAATATGAGGTAACTCATAAAGTCACTTTTCATTACAAACAAAAAAAAATGCAAATAATATAAAAATTATGACTATAAAATAAAAAATAAAAATATGTAAATAAAATGGTTTAACAAAGTTTAGGAATGTTTAGGAATGACGTGTCCTACCGTTTAGGCAAAAAAAAAATAATAATAATGAACGATTAAAGTTTAGAGCAACGATTAATAGTACCCAGTGAATTAAGAGCAGACTCATCTCCGCTGGCAGCACCCGTTCACGAGCATGACGCATGAACCAGCCATCGCTTCGCTCAACCATTTTTTAGGGAACGCAACGACCCGCCTCACACGACACCACCGAAGAGATTTTTAAGAGAGCATGACTACTCATAACCACACATGGATACTATGTTACTAAAATAGAAAAAAAAAATACATATAGGTACCAGTGTACATTATTATAACAAACTATAAACACAACGGCAGGACACATGCATGTGATTACCTAAACACTGTTGTCGACTCTGGCAATACTCTCCCAACCCAAAACCAAATCCAACATCAGTCTCCCCTTTTCAGTCTGTATAGAGAATGACAAGGATACACCGCTGCAAAACCAAGTTCAGGTCTAGAAAAACATACCAGAATCCACACCGCCATTAAATCTTTATCAGAGATATAATATATGTTCACTTACATTTTGATTGCTGTGTCATACAGTATAAATACAATTTGTGTAATGTAAAATACAATCAAAATTTAATAATAATTATCATTACAATAATAAAGTAGTATAGAGCAGACTCATCTCCGCTGGCAGCACCCGTTCACGAGCATGACGCATGAACCAGCCATCGCTTCGCTCAACCATATTTTAGGGAACGCAACGACCCGCCTCACACGACACCGCCGAAGAGATTTTTAAGAGAGCATGACTACCCATAACCACTAAAACCAATCTGCAAAATGGTTACTTAGAGTTCAGGTAATTTATCTGTACGACACTGCAAACAAATACAAAACAATTTTGCAGTTACAGCCATGCAGTTTTGTCATTCAAGTATTCTATAATAGTATAATAGCCTTTCTTAACTAAACAACTTTTAATGTGAAATTTGAACTCATTTATGGGTAACTCAAGAACAGCATCAGGAATTTTATTGTAAAAATGTATACCTTGACCCATAAAAGATCGGTAAAGCTTCTGTAACCTGTAGGCTGGCAATGCAAGCTTGTTTCTATTCCTAGTATTAAAATTGTGTACGTTACTGTGTTTGGTATACAAATTGATATTATTTTTAACGAGGAGTATGCAATTGTAAATGAATTGAGAAGCAACAGTCAAAATTCCAATTTCTTTAAATTTTTCTCTAAGAGATGTTCGGCTACTCAATTGATAAATAGATCTCACAGCTCTTTTTTGTAAAATGAAAATACTTTCAATATCAGCTGCTGTTCCCCAGAGTAAAATGCCGTATGATAAGATACTATGAAAGTAACTAAAATATACAGTCCTGGCAGTATCTATATCAGTAAGTTGTCTTATCTTTCTTATGGCATAAGCTGCTGAACTAAGTTTACCAGCCAAAAGCGTAATGTGATGACTCCATTGCAGTTTTGAGTCTATCGTTATACCCAAGAATGTAGTCGAGTCTACTAAATCTAATTTTTCATTATTTAATTTAATTCCAATATGCTCAACTTTTACATTAGGTAAGGAAAATTGAATACACTTGGTTTTATTAGCATTTAGCTTTAGATTATTGACATTAAACCATTGCAGAACTTGCGAGAGAGCATTATTTACATCGTCATAGTTGTTTTTGCGCCTGTCAACGTTAAATAATAAAGATGTATCATCAGCAAATAATACAATCTCACACAAATTTTCCACAAAAAATGGCAAATCATTTACATATATTAGAAACAGGAAGGGACCTAAAATTGAACCCTGGGGAACGCCCATTTCCACATGAGATCCAGATGATCTAACACCATTTATCTCTACAGTTTGTATTCTGGAACTGAGGTACGACTGCATCAATTTATATGCAGTACCTTTGACTCCATAATGACTCAATTTCAACAACAGCGTGTGATGATCAACGCAATCAAAAGCTTTGGATAAGTCGCAGAACACTCCAAGGACATTCTGCGACCTCTCCCAAGCCTCCAATATACTCCTTACAAGTGCAACACCAGCATCAGTAGTAGATCTACCTCTAGTAAAACTTGAACAACCTGTGAAAATTTATGATAATAGTCGTCATCAGCCTATTAATGTCGCCACTGCTGAGGCACAGACCTTCCCTATGGATGGAATAGGGAGATAGGGCCATGACCCACCACGCGGGCCCAATGCGGATTGGCGGGTGCTAACAACTGCAGATGCAGCCGGGACCAACGGCTTAACGTGCCTTCCGAAGCACGAAGGAACTTGAGATAGTAGATTTTTGGTCACCCATCCAATGACCGACCACTGCGAAAGTTGCTTAAATTCAACGATCGCAGCCGAACGCGCTAACCACTTGCGACATCGAGCTCCTCATAATAATAGTGCTTTTCATGAACTTTTGAGAGTTGTTAGTTTAAGAGTAATAGTCGATCAACTTATGTATTAGAAAATTTCTGACCTAATAAAAATTCCTTGGAAGAATACATTAAGTGACTTAGATGAAATAATGGCTTAAATTAATGACTCTTTCTAAAATATATTGTGGTGACAACGAGAAACTACGGAACACTACACTGCGCATGGCACGCCACGCACTTGGACGGTTTTTTTTCATGTACTTAACGCAAAAACACTCAAAAGCACAATCTTGGCCCGGAGCGGCTGTCAATCGTCAATAATACATGAAGAAACAAACTCAACGCGCAAATGCGACTTTCTTTCTCTCATGTCACGACAAAAATATGCGCATACCTACACTCCAGTGAGTACCAACACATCTCAAAAGCTAAATATTATAATTCACGATCAGAAGAAACTTTATACATTATGAATAGCTCTGAGATACGTTTGCACCTCGCATAAATATTTCAAGATGTCTGGCAGACATAGTTTTTCACCACTAAGCTTAAGCGCGTATGAGTTATCACGACTTGAAGCATGTAAACGTGAGCTTGTATGTTGGTATGTCATTTAAATCTGTTCTGTCACTTTTTATTGATGGAAATGACATACCGACAGATTGACAATTACCTCGACTGTTTGGATTAACAGCGCTGTATAAATGTGCGGTTTTCATGAATTTATGACAAGAATCGTAAATAAATATGATATGAGTTGAAAGCTTTTCGCTGTGCAAAACGCTGGTATTTATCTTGTAATAAAAAAATGGTTGCCTGTAAAGTCGGTTTTACGGGCGAAGATTTTACGTGACAACGTCTTTTTCTCGGTAGAATATTTATTGATATGAATATAATTAAATTGCACAATAGGAACAAGGAATTGAATGAAAATAAGAATTGCACAAATTTTAACTATAGAAATATATTTTGTTTACTAAAACATTGTACATGTAAACTTAAACTTAACACGAGAGACTCATCGTAACGTTACCGAGCGTTACACTTTTTCATAAGTGACTCCCAGCCGCAACCTAATTTAAGACGTTGTCACGTCAAAACGTGAACAGCCTCTTAGCGTTGATAGACTATAGAGACAATGTTTTTGTAGACTTTTTTATGTATTTGAAAAAGCTAAAAAAGCTCGATTTGTTTTCATAACTCATTATTTATAGATCCTTAAGCACTATACTATAAAATATTTACTATACCTTCTAATAAATTCTGAATTGGATTAATGTTATATAAAAAACACTAAGATAGCATAAGATCTGACGAATAAACATCAATTTGTGTTAGAAAATTACGCGCTTAAACTTTTATTTGAAGACCTCCGTGGCCGAGTGGTTTGTACGCCGGCTTTCATGGTGTCGCCGACTCGAGAGGTCCCGGGTTCGAATCCCGGTGGGGGCAGATGTTTGTGTGATGAATACGAGAATTTGTAGTCCAGTCATGGGTGTTTAATATCTATTTCTATATAAATATACTTATATATGTACAGTATATGTAATCTATCCGTTACCCTAGCATCCCGTAACACAAGCCTTATAGTGCTTACTTTGGGGCTAGGCTAATTGGTGTGAGTGTTGAAAATATTTATTTATTAAAATCCTTAAATTTTTTAATTTAACCAAAGCCTACATTACACTAAAAATACAGCCTTACATTCCGAAAGCATAAAAAGTAATAAATTAATGTATTTGTGTTATCAAACTAAATTAATGGTCACTTCATTAGTCTGTATAATGTAATCATGATCAGAGTGAATTCTATTTTAGAAATACACTTAAATAAGCGATAACAAATCATCAATGCGCATTTTCAAGATTAAAAGCAAACTTGAAAAATTAGTTTAAACCCACTGCTATTAACCATTATGCGTCTACGTAAATAAAATGAACTTATCACCATGTGTAAGTTCCAGACTTTTATAAATCACTTACACTTAGTCAACGCTGCGAAGTAATGAGCGTACACAAACTTCAAGCGTGCACATTCTAAATCGTTTTATACAAAATAGCAAGATTGCATATTTGCAACGAGAATCAATTTATCCAGCTCATTATCGTACAAGCTACCTTTGCGAATACGATATCATATTTTAAACAGACAAATGCACGTCCCTTTTATTCCATATTACAGATGACTGGTAAACACGTATTAAATACCCATAAAAGTCACATTAAACGTAACTCCCGAGGGAAAATGAAATTAATTAAACACTTATAACGCCATCTTGCGACGCGTGATCGAACTACATAATAAGTTTTGGTCGGAGATCAATTATTTTAATAGTCCGTCAGAATACAGCGAACTGGTAGTGGAAACATCAAAACGTGATTGATCTGTACATAGAAATTATGATGAAAGAGGTTCTTTTATGAATCTTTAATGTTTTAAATCGGTTATTAAAGTTTTATAATGTTAGTGGTGTAATTTCTGCAGAGTATAGGTACTCTTATTGCGAACTGTAGCAAGATTAATGCTTCCTGTCTTTTTGTTCTACCTCTGGTAGCTGCTTATCTTTTTGCACATACGAGTAGGTATTTGCTTTTAAAATAATTTATCGGCCGAGCATAAACACGTTTGGTTTAAGGCAATTTCTTTATCCCGCCATTTTGGCCGTAAGTGTTTCCGCACGCAAACCACTATTACCGTAATAATAATGTAATTTTTCCAAGTTGCTTTCAAAAGCTTGAAATAATCAAATTATTGATATGAATACTAATATTATAAAGAGGAAATATTTGATTGTTTGTTTGTTTGGTTGTATTGAACAGACTCCGAAACTACTGGACCGATTTGAAAAATTCTTACACGTTAAGAATCCTACAGTATCCTTGATGAACATAGGCTATAGAATATTTTCAAAAAAATTATGGTTCCGTATGAAAAATTATATAATGTAACCCAGGGTGTGAAAAACAAATACCAAAAATTGCCTTATATCGCTTACGCTACGGAAGTCATTGACAATAGAGCAAAGTGATGTACTAAAGTTTTATACAGGACATTAATATATACAAAAAAGTCCGCGATACCATATATGTCTAACTATTACAGTTATGTTACAATTAAATGTCCCCTGCTGTTTCACCTGCGTTAATTTATACATATTCGATAAATTATAGACAGAATTCCTCCCTGAAGTAACTCAAAACTTTAACACTATTTATTCAAGTGGTGTAGACGTGTTTCTGGCGAGACAAAATTACTTCAAACACATTGTGAACGGTAATATTTTTAATAATAATAATAAAACATCATTTTTATTTATCATCTGTATGGGTATGGGTTTCTGCTTAGTTTTGTACTTCTGTGTTTATATTTTGTTTTAAATTAATGTACGACCTCGTGAGTGGATTGGATAAAGTATATTGTGTTTGATGGCACTTGTGAAAAATGTGTAAGGATTATCAATGCTACATCATTTTGTTTTATCATTTGTTTAATCATGCCCTTTGTTTTTTATGAATAAATAAATAAAAAATAGGAAAAGGTTATAGTGAGTCTAACTTAGAAGAGGGGTATATGCTATCGCGGACTTTTTATAGAACTTTAAAAGGGGAACAATGCCGTCATACATGATATTTTTACCCGTTTTTGCAACATTTTACATCGACACTCCGCTCTTACTGGTCGCAGCGTAATATGATATAGACTCAAGCCTTTTAAATAAAGATATTCATTGTGTATAATACAAGCCTGAGAATAAAAACTATAGTCTACACTACAGCTCTACACCGAAGCGAAGCGAGGGCGGGCCACTAGTCTTATATATAAAACTAGCAAACCAGTGAACCAAATGTTCACCAAAACCTGATTTCTCGAAAACCGGAAGTGCTACGTTACTCAAATCCGGTTTGTAGTCTTATCAGACTATTCTTAACTTATAACTTAAATTTTCTCTTTATCTATCTCTTACGGTTTGGCCGCTGAAACAGCACCACAGACAGACGGACTTGTCTAATAGATAAGAGATTCTCGTGTCACTATGATAGTTAGTTAACATACTCCTCCGAAACGGCTTGACCTATTTTTATGAAATTTTATATACATATTCAGTACGTCTGAGAATCGGCTACTATATATTATCCCTAAACTATAACCATATCATACCCCTCAGTGATAAGGATTGTCCACACCTAACATTTTATTTTTATTTTTTGGACTTTTTTTTATAATGCGGCATTAAATAATAAATACAATCCTAAATTTTCACCTTTCACCACCAGCCCCTATTATTATGGCGGTACGAAGTTTATATGAAAATAACATTCCAATATTCACCAGATTGAGATGAAAATCAAAAGCATTCTAACTTACAAAGCTATTTAAAGTTTATATATTTTTAGGATTTAATTGCTTGATGTTTAAATCTAAAGAAAACATTACTAAAAGTTCCGTCTGCTGCCTGGACGCACTGACCATTGCGCTACCGCGGCGCGGCCCTAAATGTCCGTGTCGCATTTTTTCTAGAAATTTTAACTTTATTTTAATTCTTCTAGAATATTTAGATAGATACCTACAACATTATTTGTTTCCTCACAAATAAAAGCCGCAGATTCAAATGTTTTCTACTATTGTAACTATTTAAAACGTATAAAAGTAAGTTGTGAATGGCGGGAATAACGAGGCATTTCGTTAAAGTGCAGCTTTCTATGAGCACTGTACGCTTGGGTGGAAAACATTTTTACACAACATAAAGCTTGCCTTTTTACTAGATGTGGCCGTTACTACTTTTTTCATTCAGAGTAATAATTTAAAATTATTTAAAGAAAAGTTTTACTAGAAAAAAATCCACGAGGACCAGGCAGCGGACGGGACTCGAACCCGCACCCTTCGCAATTCGGGTGAATGCACTGACCAATTATGCTACCACAGCCCTGATGGCCGCGTCGAAATTTTCCCGGCCTCAAGCTGTAAGGCAGCGCCATCTCTTTGGATTGTAGGTAACCCACAATGTCAAAGGCCGTGGTAGCATAATTGGTCAGTGCATTCGACCGGATTGCGAAGGGTGCGGGTTCGAGTCCCGTCCGCTGCCTGGTCCGCGTGGATTTTTTTCTAGTAAAACTTTTCTTTAGATTTAAATATCTAGCAGTTAAATGCTTAAAAAATAAAAAACATAATTTAAATTATTTGTCAAAAAATTCTGTAAGGAATTGTCTAAGAGACTCACTGAGGTGACCGGTGATCAAAAATCTGGCAGCTACCTTGGTCAAAGGATTAGCTTGCTATCCAACGAGGACATGCTGCCAGCCTATTGGGCACCATTCCTGACGGTGGCGCTGCCAAACTCAACTGTCAAACTCCATTGTAGTTTGACAGTAAATGTCGATAAATCGCTTTATCATATCGCGTTTTGTTACTCATGCTCACGGTTCCCAACTTAGGGGTTTTGCCCCCAGACTTAGGGGCTAGAAGTGTTAAAACGGACTTTTTTAGGGGCTGGAATTTTTTGGAGGTTCTTTTAGGGGCCTTTTATCAAAACTTTCAATAAATCGAAAAACAAAGCGTGTGTTTTCTTTCAGTTTTTTGCGTAGAATGGAACGCACCACAATATGAAACGACTGAACTGACTGTGTGGCGGGCCGTTTCCTAAGGCTGTATGGACTAAAATTAAAAAACAGCTAAATAAGATTTAACAGCCTGTCAGCTCATTTTCGTTTGATTGTCCTTTGGGAAACTGTATTTGTATTTATTCAATAAAATAATTTACTATAACTAAATATGTAAAGTTTTTATTTATGAGCAACGAAAGAAATTGAGTAATACGTAGGTACATATAAATTTCTATATTTAGGGGATTTTAGGGGAATTTAAAAAATACTTAGGGGAAAATTTTGGTAAGGGTTGGTAACATTGCTCATGCTAGGGGGGCTGGGGCTGATATATTTTTTTTGTAATCTGTATATTATTTAAGTACTTATTTATTTCTGATTTGTAAGTTTTTAGACATTAAGTAGTTTTAAGCTTTTGTAATTTTCAATATTTCTATATAAATATAAATAAATTAAATAAAAGTCTTAAACCCTTCTTCTGAATTATGTTAAGACACTTCTAGGACCAGCCACTTAACGTGCCTTGTGATGCACGAAGGATCTCAAGATATGTATCTTCGAAAAATTACTAATTATGTAATTAGTAATTTTTCGATACTAGTTATATAACCATTGAGACATATGCTTAACTTCCACAATCGCACACCGAAGGTGTTAACCAACTCGCGCTCCAGCACTATTCAGGTCTACATTGGCATTAATACTTTATTATTAAATGCTTTAATATGCCAAGAAACTAGTTCGTCTTATACCCGCCATACACACTACGATAAATCGTTACGATTAGACTGTACAGTCCAAACGGTACCGATAAATCGTAGCGTGTATATTATAAAACTGCACAGTTTCCTATACTAAACGAAATCGTATAAACTGTACCGTTCGAACTGTACAGTCTGATCGTAACGATTTCTCGTAGTGTGTATGGCGGGTATTAGCCTGCCTCCCGCAAGATTCAAATCAAACACTTTGCGACGGTCAATTCAGTTTTATTCATCGACGTTTTATTAAAATCCAGTTTCATGTTAATTAGAAAAATGGCTTCAGAGTTTATTAGCACTTCCAGCATTGTAGAAAATAAAAATAGGTGGGCTTTGCTCAGCGCAAAACTGGCAACTCAGCGAGGATTATCGCAGGCGGGGTCGCGCCCTGTCGTAAGTATCGATGGAAACATACGGGCGCAAAGCAAGCAACTTACCGACTTATTAATATTTTTAATCCTTTAGAATCGGACACGTGAATGTAGGCATACTGTATGTTAAGTTATTTTAAAAATATGTAAACACTAAAATTGTTTTAAACTTTAAAAATGAAATATCATCATTTAGGCTTTCTAATTTCATAGACAAAGTCTCATATAATGTAAGTTACAATATTCGTATCCTATGTTTAAGTATTTTCATACTAATTTCATTTTAATAATAAGAACAATGAATGAATAATAGAAATAATAAAATAATTAAAATGTATAAATAATAAAAATTCTTAAAGTTTAAAAATGAAATATCAGCATTTAGGCTTTCTAATTTCATAGACACAGTCTCATATAATGTAAGTTAATATATTAATAATAAGAACAATGAATGAATAATAGAAATAATAAAATAATTAAAATTAATAAATAACGAAAATTTTACTGCACCCTCCCCTCGGCCTTGTCACCAGATAGCAGTTTGAAGAAGTGGCCGAGGAGAAGGGAGTTCATTCTACTTCTTTAGATACTCAGGATTGTTTTGCATACAACCGGGCACCCGTTGTACCAGTGATGAAATTTTTTAAGCGTCATAGCATAAAAACTGTCAGTGCTTGCGTCCTCAAATATGCCAGATGCACTACAGTAGCGTAGAGCCCTCAATATGTTATTAGCAGGCACTTTTAGTAAAGTTATTATAGGTATAAAATAAAAGGCAAGCTGAAAATTTTTGACAATATACTTTAAAGACTGTCAATTAACAGTCTTTAAAGTATATTGTCAAAAATGTGTCAACATGTTCCCCCGCACCGCCAAGCAATGCCTTGATTTTAATGATTGCTGTTTTTCTTCACTTTGGAAATTATCTTCGTTTTTTTGTTTTTTTGTAAAAATTACAGCATTTTCCACAAGAGGCAACTAATAATTCTATCAATACACTCAATATTCAAATCTCAAACATACCAACTTATAAATATGAACCTTTAAAACGTTAACTCCATTTTTTTCAATCTAAAAAAAATACAACGTAACACTTAATTACTTCAAAAATTATAAAAATGACCGCTTATTAATTAAGATCTATTGATTGCAACCATTTCAGAGAACAATAGGCATAAGAAGAACTGGCAAAACTAAAATGGGAAGGTGGTTTGGTCCTATCCTATACTAAATTGTCGATTTGTGACGACCTCCGTGGCCGAGTGGTTTGTACACCGGGTTTCATTGCGTCGCCGACTCGAGAGGTTCAAATCCCGGTGGGGGCAGATATTTGTGTGATGAACACGAGCATTTGTACTCCAGTCATGGATGCTTAAATATGTATTTCTATATAAATATACTGATATATGTAAAGTATGTGTATTCTATCCGTTACCCTAGTATCCCATAACACAAGCCTTATAGTGCTTACTTTGGGGCTAGGCTAATTGGTGTTAGTGTAAAAAAAAATCTTAATAAGAAATAGTAAAAATGATTTACAATTACGAAGCTAATCAAAATAAAAATAAAGTCAGCCTTCCCCGGGTCCGTCCGCAATAGCACTCCGTGTTTTCCGCCGATCACCTCAATAAATTGGGGTCCGTATAACATAAAGCTACGTCGTCGATAGGCCGATTTGCATGGCAATGCATCTCTCTAAGACGGCCCCATTACTTAACGGAGTATCGTTCGTTACCGGCTAATATGAAACGCCATTGGATTGCCCATCTGCTAAAAGATAGTAAATTTCGTCACAGCTAAAGGCGAGGTTAGACAATGCGAGCTGCTGATGTGACAGCAGACAGCTGCTGCTACTATGCCCCTGAACTTGTATGGCAATAGCTCGACTCGTCTCATCCGGTTACACAAGACGAGATGCTGATATGGAAGTTGCAGCTCTGCATCTGTCTGACGAGTCATTTTTTTCTTTTTTTTTTTATAGATAGGTCCGACAAATGACTCCACCCCACCTGATGTTCAGTGAAGGTGAAGTCCAGACGCGAAGATAGTTGATACAGCACTTCTACCTGCCGCTCCAGCCATCCTCACCTTGCCGGCCTGCAGTTTGCTTCTTCACGTCTCTTAAAGGATCCCAGGTTGTAAGAGGCAGGGAACACGTAAGCGGGCAGAGCATTCCATTTAGACAGAGAAATGAGTCACCAAATTTCTTTGTACGCGTTGGAATTGTGGCCACAGTTAGGCGGTGACAACGTAGGCCAGCGCGCGTGGTCCTCTGAAGGAAAAGGGAAGGTAGGATAAGAGAGAATAACTCCTCAGAACACTCGCCGTGGTACAGACGATAGAACGCGCTTAGTGTGAAGAGGTTCAAGGTGTTTAGTCACCTCCTCATTGCCTATGATGCGGATCGCGCACCGCTGTAACCTATCCAAAGCATCGAGCAAGTACTTGGAGGAGCCATCACAACTTGCAATGTTATCAGAACACAAGTCGGCTCGTGGTCGATCCCACAATAAGAGGACATGACATTGTGTCTGTCTATCTACCATTTTGTCAAACAAAACAAGAACAAACAGAGAATTGACCCGGTACGAGCGTACGAGAAACTGTCTGCATACAAAGATGTAAGAATCGAACTCCAAGGCGAGCAAAATCAAAAAATTGTTGAAATAACTCGGATGCGAGCTACGAACCGACTCGCACATGACAGTAACTTAAATGATCCAGTCACACAATGCAAGTAGCTATACACAGTAACTGACTATACCAACTTCAACGATATTTAATACCCCAGATACACCATGTGCTCTCAAAATGTGTCCCAATCAAGAAGTGCTTGAACTCCACTCAAGCACTTCTTGGTTAACGTTTACGTTAAATGTCGTTTTTTCGAAAGGTATATTATCAGTGTTTGTTAATTTAACTCATTTGAAGCAAAATTTGTTCTAATACTTACTATAAAGTGATTAAATAGAAAATATTTGTGTTATTAAAATGCATGGTCGGTTATATAGCCGTCCCGTATCCTTGCGGTCCGTACCTGCTACATTGCTAATAGCGCATTCAGAATTGCGCGTAGAGACAAACAAATAAGGTCTATATTCTTCCGCACATAGCAATAAGTCTTAAAATTATACGAGCTTGCATTGAGAACTCTCATAACTCTTTGACGCTTGCGTTTTAATTAAGCCCTTATACAGTATGCATATATGACTTTCAATATTTAAATCATGCCGTATATTGTTTTGGACAACGCGATTATCTTACGGAGCTCCGTGGATCGTCCTTTGTACAGGAAACCTGTCATAAAGTACCTTTTGGACAGGTTTCGGCCAAGATTTTGTTCGTGTTGTTCTATCTATGCTATTTTATATCGTTGGCCAACACCAGCTCGCACTATGTAACCTAGCCTTTAGACTCGAAGATATTTATTAAAGTCGTTAAAGGCTAAGGTCCAAGGAACACTCTATTATGCTAATAATGTACTTTGTAATGAGTTTTTCTGTTCGCGCAATCCATTTGTGCACATCATATTTGCATGACTAAGTGTAGTAAGTAATCGTTTTTGTAAAAACATTATAACAACAAGTTGTAAAATGTTTGAGCATATTATGGTGTAGTCCTACGAATTACTTTTGTGGTTATTGGTTTCCTTAACAAATGTTTCAAAACAGTTTAATGTATTTAAATGTCATTTTATACAAATTTAAGAAGAAAAAGAAAGATTAAGGAGGCTTATACTTGATCCATGAGAAAGACAGTATTAAACAAGAAATAAGTGTCTGTTTATCCATACGCTTCGTTGCCATCCTTTTAGGATTAAAAAAAAGAAAAACCAGCGAGTGCTATCGACTTTGTTCTAGTGGTTTAATGGGTTTCCCCAACGATATATTCCTATGCAAAATTTTATCGCCTATAACCCACCTTCATAAACTATTATCCTCTCGCCAAAAAGTAGTCTATATATAACCACCTCTAAAGGCCCCATGTATCTCTACTCCAAAATTCAACGTAATCGCTGTAGAAAGACCAAAGGGGACGATCTTCCTCCGAGCTGGGTGATGGTAGCTCGGGGACCGAGGCCCGACTAGTGTCGGTACGGCTTTGCCTATAATCAGGGCAGGCTAACACTCCATAGCTTCCAAATTTCACTAGCGCGATGTAGGCTTCCATGCGTTGAGTGCAGCGCGCCGGTAGCGCCATCTCTTGAAGAGGCGAGCGATCATTTCCTCTATATTGGTTATATGTGGGGCATGTAGCTGTCACTGCCAAAATCGCTGCTATGGTTTAGTCTAAAAATATATTTCGCATTAACGCTATCTTATGACAATGGTGTAGATTCCGGCACGATTCTCTAAAATTAAATTTTACAACACTGTATCCTTGTCCTTCTCTATACAGAATGATAATGGGACTGATGTTATATTTAGTTTTAAGTTTAGCAAATCATGCCAGAATCAACACTTATGTTTAACATATGAATAGGCGAAAGCGATGGCGACTGTTATCTAGCTAGAATAACATTGAATCTGGGGCGACCGAAGCAATCCTCCTCGCCATTATATTCAAATGTGACTTACACAGATAACTCAGAAATGGTATTCCTTTAAATTCACTGGTGAATTCCTATTATTTCGTGTTGGGTATTTAAATAATGTTGAATTTTATTTACAAACAACTCCTGGTATAACATACCTGGTGCTTAAAATAGGGAGGGCGATTCTTTAGGAAAAAGATCGATTTTTAAATCGATTCTAATCGTGACCTTATGAATCGATCCACAAAATAATCGAGGCCAATAAGATCGATTTCTGAAAACTCGATATTTTTTTCGAGTTTTTGTTTAAAATGTAATATAAATCTAGTTTATTAAAAACAAGATACATATTATAATTTAACGATTTCTTATCAGTAAAATCAAGTATGATGATAAAAAATATTTTTATTGAAAGATTATAAACAAACGTAACTTTTTTTATTAAATAGGGGCGAAGGAATCCAAACATACAGCAGTCTCGCGAGTTTCTTAATAATTAACCCTTTAACCGACATCACTCTTATAACGGGTACGTTCAAATAATTGTAAATACCTTCTTTTTGGTTTAAACCAAAAAAATAAAATTAAATCGAATGTCGATTTTCAATGGTAAAATATCAATTCATTGAAACGTTTCAGTACTACATATCGATTTGTAAAATCGATCTTTTTGGCTCTAAAAATCGATTCTTCGATTAATCGATCTCAGATCGCCATCCCTAGCTTAAAGAACATCGCTATTGTAAATTATTGTGAATTACATTTATTATTATTCTATTGTGATCGTGCGGTGTATTCGCTAAAACTATCACAATACTATGAGATCTGCACAGGGTTGCTTCTCGACATCACATCTTGAAGAATCCTGGACATCTTCAAGGCCAGAGTGAACAGGCATCTTCTAGGCAGGCGTGTACCATCCTAGGCCTCATCATCGCTTTCCATCAGGTGAGATTGTGGTTAAACGCATTGCCTATTTTGCATAAAAAAATCGCCCTATCACGTCATATTCGCCCTATGGATGGTGAGGACATTAATATTTTTTTTTTTTTATTATTATTATTTTTTTTTCCACAAAGAAAAACACTTAATATCTATATTTCTGCCAAACTACAATGCAGTTTGTAATGACGATGACCTGCATCGTATGTGTCAGGCTACATTATTGTTAGACAAAAATTTCTTCCATAAAGATCTTCTTTAAATGTTTGTGCAGGCGAACGAGCTGACATTCCACCTGATGGGAAGTTGTCACTGCCGTCCATGGAAACTTGCAGCACCAAAGGTGTCACTCATGCGTTTCGGACTCTGAAGATAAAGGTACACCCGCCTTTTGAAGATCGCTACATCACAGTTCAAAGCGAAAACGGCTGAGGGAAGTTTGATTCAGATCTTGCTAGAACGCAAGAAAAAGTAACGCGTGTATCGTATGGTGTTAGAATGCCAAGCGTCAAGCAGATGGGCCTTGGCGCCAACGGCTAACTAGAGCCGAGGTCCGAGTCTCAGAAACTCCCTCTAGTTGAGCCGACCCCCTCAGGTTCGTATGGTCTAGAGGCTCCAGACGGAGAGAAGACTCCCCCCGTGGGGAGATGCCATCCGCTTGGAATACCTCTAAAGGCACTTGCCAATTTTCGGCTTGAGGTCTTCTAGGATCTTGCTGTCCCCAAACCCGGTATCGCTGTAAAGGTGACATGCGACCAACTGCAAACACACTCAAAAAAAAGTGGATGGGGGGGGGGGGGGGTAAACTTATCAGCGGCGTGTGTTAGTAGTGTAGAATAGTTTTCTTAACAATATTTTTTGTACTATTGAGTAAAAAACAGCACAGAACTAATGCTTCGTTATGGTATTAAAAAATGACATACTCCTGCGCGGTAGATAGCTTTCCCATAAACCATCATCATCATCATCAGCCTATGAATGTCCCCACTGGAGGGGTACAGGCCTTGCCTATGGATGGAATAGGGAGATTGGGCCATGACCCACCACGCGGGCCCAGTGCGAATTGGTGGGTGCCACGACAGCAGATGCAGCCGGGACCAACGGCTTAACGTGCCTTCCGCAGCATGGAGGAGCTCGAGATAGTAAATTTTTGGTCACCCATCCAATGACCGACCACTGCGAAAATTGCTTAACTTCAACGATCACAGCCGAACTTGCCTATCACTTTCCTCATAAAGAAATACTATCTTGAAATTTCGTGATAATAAATTATTTGTATATAAATACGATAGAAACTAAAGGCGTGAAGGAACGTACGAGTAAGTTAAAATGATGGATAAACAGTACACATATCCAAACAATACCCACACTAAAACGTTATTAGTATAATTTTGTGTCGACTACTCTCGGTGTAAAAGGTACTTATTGCAATTATATTAAAATATAGATGGATAACATATTATGCTTCCAGGAAATAACCGTAGGAGGTTGGTCTCACATTCCCACTGCGCCGGCGCCGAGCAGCAAATCGTGTTTACAATACAATGGCACCATAGAAAACAATTTGACGCTATTACTCAAGGGAAGCTAACTGCGCCATCCAGGCTGCAAGTACTTACGAAATGCGCTGTCCATTGTATCGTGTTTACAGAAATACTTAAATTTGTAATGACTTTATTATGGAAAATTTTAGAAGTATGTATTTTACTAGACTTGCTGCTGGAATGGAGCAGCGCACCCATTACATATATCTATGCCTGACGAATAGCTAGGCCTACCTTAGACTATCTCCTAGGAGAAGACGCTAGGAGACGTGGGCGACCGGGAGAGGGGAGAGGGACGGGAAGAACTACGCTTCCCCTCCCGTTCCCCCCTCCCAGGAACGGCGGCTCCCCTCTTGTAGTTTTGTCCTACAAAGGGAGAGGCGGCGGAAGGTTCTTGGACGGACAAGAAGCCCTTCCGCAGCGGATGGGGAGCGGTATGGTGGGCACTAGGCCGCGTACCCAGCCCCCACGCGCGGGCCTACCTGCGCACGTCTGCGGGGTCTCTGCAATACCTCGGGAGACCCCTGCCGTGGAGTCCCGGCGAGGCCGGGAAGCTGCTGGATGCGGAGTCGTGGTAGAATCCCTAACGGGGACCCCGCGGCTTCGCATTAAGCAGTGTAGAAGGTATTCGCGGGACTTTTTTAGCGGGTATTATGCTGTAAAGCGTCCGTAAGACTTGCGGGAGCCAGGTGTGAGGTCCGTTCGGCGGTGTGCCCCTTAAAGGCGCCGTCGTCTGTAAAAAGATTTTTTACCTGCGTTATAAAAAAAGGCCTACCTTAGACTGAAAGACTGTTCTGTTTCGTTCCCTGCCGGTTATTTTTCGGTGCCACAGTTTTGATTCCATTAGAGCGATTGTTGGCTCCCCCGCCAACGTGAGCCAGCCCTAGGTTACCCTCGGGGAGGGATTCCCCGGACTTATGGTCTTTTTACAATTCGCCATATTTGATATTCCTTCTTCCACAAAGGCCTCGGTAGCAAGTTTCAAACTAGGGGTACCGGTATCCCCCTGGCCGATAGTGTATCTTTGTATTATCCTAGGCCATTTCATGTCTGATGAGACTGCTCAAGATGGCGGCATATGAAACTAATAAAACCACATTAATGCAGACCATAGACAGACAAAAAGTGAGCAGAGATCTTCCTTATGTTACAACGTTAACCTTGCTACAGAGCATCCTTATTTACACACATCCTCCAGTTCTTCAACCTGGCACATAATTCGTGATATGCATTATCCGATGGCCGAAATCTTCATTAAAGCTTCTACAACACTTATCCTAATAAACGAATATTTCGCCTTCACGCAATAATTCTCAACACTACTTTTTTAATTTCACAGTGTTTTTATCTCAATCTCTCAATAATATTCAGACTTAGAAATGCATTTACCTAAAGTACTTTCTTTGAACAGAGCATTTCTGCTACTAAATTCTATTACAAATCCTATAGGTAAGTATATAATTTAACAGTCACCCATACTAGGCGAAGCCCGTCCTATGGGGTAAGTAAACAATTTACAATATATCATTTACGGCCTAACAATACAAACATATAAAAACTAAAAAGAATGGATACATTGGTGATACGCGCGTATGTATGTGAGTGTTTTGTGTGTGTGTAACTGTGTGTTGTGTGCGTATGTGTATATTCAACTTATTATCCATAAAAGATTCTCCGCTCTGTCATACGTCCATTTTAATAACATTTTAAGACGTTATTTCGCATCTCCCGAACGGAGCTTATTTATTAACATATTCACACTATCAGCCATTCTATATTTTTGAAAGGTTTGTTTGCCAAACTGCGATACTCGAGCCCCTAACAGAACCATCTAGAATTTGCAATTGAAAACCAACTTGGACAAGCAAATCTGACATCTACTCCTTTTACTAAAAGAAAGCTATGCTTTGTACATTCTTTGAGGAAACAGTTTCTTTGAATTTGTATCCGTAATTATAATACAAAATAGGAGGTAAAATCCGATTCAATCTGGGTAATGTTACTGCAGTGCTATGGTTTCAAAGGAAAATGGGAGTTTTTGGAGCTTTTAAAGTCTTCGTGAATTGGAAAATGCAATCGTCGTTCACTTAGTCTGTGTTGTTAAGCTCTCATGAATGTCGATATGCTAGTTTACTTTTTATTTCATATAAAACCACCTGGGGGCCAATCGCCTAACGAGATTGCTAAGGCTATCCCTATCGGTTACGATTTCATTTTCTTACTTCTGACCGCTGAAGGTTTTTTGAAGTTATACTTCTTTAGGCGCGTTATGAAACTTCATGCTGTTACTTTTGTGTTTACCGCACATTAAGAAAATCTACCAACAAAATAGAAATAGAATCTCTATTTAGTGGGTGCTAACGACTGCATTGTGAAGGCCTATCAAAAGTATTTATTAATCTGGAACAACGGAACCAAAGCGCGATTCAGGAGACTACAGCGCCATCTCTTGACCATTGGTGTAGTAGAACCAAAAACCACATCTTTATTTTTTGTAATAAAGTAACAGTTATAGGTATTCATATTTATAATATTTATCCACATGTTTCTAGTTTGTATATTCGGAATACGTGTTTGAGTTTCATACAAGTGCAAATCACATATGTTCTAATAAATTATATTCAGTAGCGATTTTAATTGAATATTTTGATTATTTATTTATTTTTTCAAATTAAAACTGAACTTTATTGACTGTGTCCTTTTCCAGACTTTTTATTAATTTATTGTAATTAATTATTTGCATACAATTAAAAACTAATTTTAAACGATGCCAAAGAAGGATAACTTCTCACGCGCCTACATAAGTACACGCACCCATTTTTTTTTCTTTTGCACTGGAAATAACAATATTAAAGAAAAAGAGCGTAAGGTATTTGAAAACCTTCGGGGGTAACAAAATGAAATTGTACGCGATAGCGATAGTCATAGATATCCTGTTAGGCAATTGACCCCCTGATCTTAAATACCCTTGTTTATTGACATGAATCATAACTCTATTAAAAATCAACGTATTCATATTTTTTTACGATTTTGCACTTCTATTGAAATATAACTATCTCTAAAATTGTAGATTGTGCAACATGTGGATATTAAAATATTCCAAATTTCAATTTCTGTTTTTTTTACAAATAGGCAAACGTAGTTGAAGTAAATCTCCGTGAATTAAGGCAATACCAATACTGATGTATTTCAGCCTTTGTGACAGACTTTCAGTACAAAATAGACAGTCTTTCAGTGACTACATGTACCAGCAGACGTTTCCAGACGCGATATCGGCACATGTCGTGTTCCTATAATTTGTATCCGAAATAGCAACAATACTTATGTAGGTGGGTATATCTTGGGTACGTTGGAATACACTCAATATTGTTCGTTGCTTTATTGGAACTTAGGCCATGCGATCTGTTTTGACTGCACAAGTAATTTTTATGCTATTTCTTCGTTCTCTTCTTCTTTTCGTGAAACCACCATTTTGCTTTTAACGTGTGTACCTATATCGTTTCGGTGAGGAGTCCAAGTGTTGCCGCACATGGGCCACACGCCACAGCCACAAACGCCGCCACGAGAAGCTAGAAGCTGCTACTAAAGTGGCTGAAGCGCGCGACAGTGGCCGAGTAAGGGAGAGAGAGTGGGGAATCGCGCGAATGACGTGTGGCGGCGTTTTGTATCGGCGCATTAAGTGTCCGGTGCGGGCCACAAGAAGCGAGCAACGACGATTTGTAGCGTGTGGCGGCCACGTGCGTACCGTGTGTGGCGAGTCCATTTAAAATGTATGAAAACTACAAGAAATATGCCGGTGGCAGCGTTTTGTGGTTGTGGTCGGTGGCCCGTGTGCGGCGACACTAAGATCTTATTTTGAACTACAAATTATTAATGTTGTAGCGTGTCAGTAAAATTTACATTATTGTTATTATACTTTATGTTTAATGGGATAACTGTCTTTGTTTTACGACCTCCGTGGCCGAGTGGTTTGTACGCCGGGTTTCATGGTGTCACCGACTCGAGAGGGTTCAAATCCCGATGGGGGCAGATGTTTGTGTGATGAATACGAGCATATTTGTCCTCCAGTCATGGATGTTTAATATGTATTTCTATATAAATATGCTTATATATGTACAGTATATGTATTCTATCCGTTACCCTAGTATCACAAAACGCAAGCCGTACAGTGCTTACTTTGGGCACGGTAATAATATCATACAGTACTCTATCTTCATACAAACGGTCGGAAAGCGAGTCATACCTACGCCACTCGTGTTCGATGTGCCATCGGCGGGCACCCAGTCGCGAATGCGCCGCCGCGCCGCAACGACGACCGAACGGTCTGAATTGTTTTTTATGCAGTTAGCCGTACTTAAACGTGCGTTTTGTATAGTAAATATTTGATTTAATTAAGTAGATACCTACATAATTTAGTACGGAAAAGAACAACCGACGATCAATATCGTACAACAGCACAATTGCTGTTTTTGGTTGCTTGAACTCTTCAATAACACACCCAGAGATATCATTTTTGAAGTTATACTTCTTTAGGCGCGTTGTGAAAAATTGATGAGAGTGAAATTTTAAGATGCGCGCGCATCATGTAACACTAAATTTTAACACCATGAAGTTGGTCGCTTTAGCGACCAACTTCATGTACCGCGCTGCCATTACCGCGTCGCCCGCCGCACCGTACACATGCGCGGCCACTCGCGGTCCTAGCGCGGGAAACACGTGCAACAAACATCGGGAAAAGTTACGAGTTTTGAATTTAGAACAGAGACTGTTTTCATATCTATATATATATAAATGAAACCCGTTTTCCGTTGTCACGACATAACATGAAAACGGCTTGACCGATTTGGCTGTTTTTTTTTTGTAGTTTTCTAATACTCTGTACAAGGTTCTTACGGAAAAAAATATAAAGAAAATCCCAAGGGGATAAAATAAGGAATGAAAGTTTGTATGAAACTTTATCAATTTTAAACCGATCGGGCTGAGACTTTGCATGCAGGTATAAGAAGAATCATAGATGAATGTCATTGTGTATAATACAAGCCTGAGAACAAAAACTGTAGTCTACACTTCAGCTCTACACCGAAGCGAAGCGAGGGCGGGCCGCTAGTTTATAATATTTATCCACATGTTTCTAGTTTGTATATTCGGAATACGTGTTTGAGTTTCATACAAGTGCAAATCACATATGTTCTAATAAATTATATTCAGTAGCGATTTTAATTGAATATTTTGATTATTTATTTATTTTTTCAAATTAAAACTGAAGTTTATTGACTGTGTCCTTTTCCAGACTTTTTATTAATTTATTGTAATTAATTATTTGCATGCAATTAAAAACTAATTTTAAAAGATGCCAAAGAAGGATAACTTCTCACGCGCCTACATAAGTACACGCACCCATTTTTTTTAAATTACCTGAAATATTGGAAAGGTGTCTTACTTTTATAGAATATTTTTTATATACCTATCTACTAGTACGTAATTTGTTTCTAATATTTAGGTATTTCGGTTTTTCCATCGGACAAAATATCTGGAATAATATATAAATACCACTTATTTATATATTATTCCAGATATTTTGCTAGGATAGGATGAAAAAAGAGACAAACGAGTAATAAACCTACACTCGCGTTAAAAACAAAACTACATAAAATACTGTAGGCGGGCGGCCCTACCGCGTGCCAACGCAGCGCTCGGCCGTAGGCATTTATTTTCAAGGACAGGGCGGAGTCACAATACTGTATAGATAATATTACCGTGCTTTGGGGCTAGGCTAATTGGAGTGAGTGTAGGAAATATTTATTTATTTTGTCGCTTTGTTGCGCTATTAATTCCTGGTATTTTATATGGATTCTGAATTAATTTTTGAATTGAAAACATAAACAGCATTCTATAATTTTATAAAAAAAAGATATCAAACTAACCTATTAACGTTCCTCTTTTGAAAAATAAAGATAACTCAAATAGCCAAGTGTACTAAGCGTTTTGTATGCAAACGCGAGTGAGAAATGATCTTCTAACGATTGTAATCCCGCGGGAATGAGGCGATAGAAGCTGAGATCGGATCACAACATAGAGTAAGTCTCATGGTGTGATAAGGGGCACGGGAGCGACGCACATTCCTATGCAAATCGTTAAAACGTCGATAACTCGAATACCAAGTTCTTGCCACGCTGAAATTATTTACGTTATTCATAGTGGACTTAGAGCTTCTAATGATCATCGGAGTTATATGAAAGCTGTGCCCGCGGTGTTACCCGCGGTTTATTAGAGAAATTCATTTTCATCTATTTTCCGATGGGAATAAGATATTTTAAACATAGCCTATGTGTTAATCCAGCCGTTTAGAAGTGAAGAAGTAACAAATTTACACACTCACAAACTTTCATCATCAGCCTATTAATGTCCCCACTGCTGGGGCACAGGCCTTCCCTATAGATGGAATAGGGAGATTGGGCCATGACCCACCACGCGGGCCCAGTGCGGATTGGTGGGTGCTAACGACTGCCGATGCAACCGGGACCAACGGCTTAACGTGCCTTCCGAAGCACGGAGGAGCTCGAAATAGTAAATTTTTGGTCACCCATCCAATGACCGACCACTGCCAAAGTTGGTTAACTTCAACGATCGCAGCCGAACGCGCTAACCAGTTGCGCCATCGAGCTACTCCACAAACCACAAACTTTCGCCTTTATAATATTAGTGTGATTAAACAGTTCAATGGTGTGATGAATAAGCCTTATTATTCCGAGCTTATTAAGTAAAACAAAAGACTGCGTACACGGCTGTCTGTATGTTGATAACAAACATTACTGACCAGGATTTCGTCTGGTTTTGGCGTTCGTTAGACGATCTTTCTCAGAAAGTTTACGTGTTAACCTGCCCTTAAACTAAAGCGAAGCGAGGTCGTGTCACTAGTAAACAGTATCAGTAGTAGGAATTAAATAACTGTGTATTTCAAATCTCCCTTAGTGTCGCCGCACACGGGCCACCGACCACAACCACAAAACGCCGCCACCGGCATATTTCTTGTAGTTTTCATACATTTTATATGGACTCTCCACACACGGTACGCCGGTGGCCGCCACACGCTACAAATCGTCGTTGCTCGCTTCTTGTAGCCCGCACCGGCCACTTAATGCGTCGATACAAAACGCGGCCACACGTCACTCGTGCGATTCCCCACCCCTCTCTCCCTTGCCTTAGTCGGCCGCTGTCGCGCGCTTCAGCCACTTTAGTAGCCGCTTCTAGCTTCTCGTGGCGGCGTTTGTGGCTGTGGCGTGTGGCCCGTGTGCGGCGACACTTAGGTACGTCCCAATCAGTGAGTATTCGACACAGCGTATAATGACAAACCAATGACTTTCTTATTCAAAGCGGGCCTAATGGCTTCATCAGACGCGGGGAATATGTAAATCGGGTACCGAGTTCGATTCTCGATTACAGGAGCAGATTGAGTTTTTGTTGCCATATATACCTATGTAATTGGATGAGATAGTGGAAGCTGTTGTAATAAATCTTTACGATGATCTTTTTGTCAAATATGGTAAGTTCGTTTCCCGGTTGAGGACATAAAAGATGTTGTTGATTGAAGAAACACTGGCTATGGCAGGTGACTTTAAAGATTTAGCTGGTTGTGATTTGCATACTGCCAATTATTCAGCGGTTTCTTGGGATCTGAAAGCTTAAAGTTTGTGGCGGCGACATCTATGTGCCCCACAGATATACAACGGATGTAGGAAAATCATTACTCACCATCCTCAAGAGATGGCGTTACCTGCACTGCGATCAATATTAGTATGGAAGCCTACATCGCGCAAATGAAATTTGGAGGCTAACTCTTCATATATACGATGCCTCACCAACATCAGTAGGGCCACGGCCCCCGAGCTACCATCCCCCAGCTCGGAGGAAGATTTCCCCTTTGACCTTCCTACAAATTACTATTTCAGGTTTTTATCTACATTTATTAATGTTAAAAAATTATTCGAATAAAATATAGTATGTAAACATTCAAGTGCTTAGATGTATTAATAAACTAATTTATTTATTTATTAAGGGCAGCCAACAAGACAAACACCAGATAATACAAACTGGGGATGAAAAAACGAAAACAATTCTTATTGCTGCCTTACTTGAAGACTGCATGCGTAAAAAATTACTTTAGAAGTAGAGTTACGGTAACTTATATTAAGGGAACCTAGTACAAACACTTTAATACTACGAAACTTAATATTAGATACATATTGGCATCTATTAGTATCTGTTCTGGCATGTTTCTCCACGCCCAAAAACAGATCCAACACCAGTCCCTCCCTTTCACTCTGTATAGAGAATGACAAGGATACACTGCCATCAAATCCAAGTCTAGGCCTAGAAAACCCAGCAAGGATCGACAACATTGACACCGTTGTGGTGGTATGCTAAACAATAATATGGTTTCATCTATGTGGGTACAAAGCAGTCTAAAAGAGCAGACTTAAATTTGCAAAGAGAAGAAGACATGTCTATATCCTTAGATTAAAACAAAAAGGGTAGATACGGCCACTAGCCTCACAAAAGTGATCCGCACCAATTGTGGTCCACGACCCTAATCGCTTTAGTCACAACTTGACATGCAAACGACGTACATGTGAACGCCAAAAAGTAATATTGCTAATATTTTGTGTTTATATGATAAAACAATCCCTAAGTGTGTTTTTAAAAAGTGTTCAAATTGCTCAAGAACTAAAAATAAAACCCACGGCATCACTTTTCATTCGTAAGTACTATAAAAAAATATTTTTTCATAAAAAATGTTGTTTGTTTTCAATCTTATTCGGTAGTGACGTCGAGTACTGGTCGCCTGATTGGTCGGTAGTGCAGTGACGCGGATTTCGCCGTCTCGTTCGCGCTGCCGTTGAAACTTAACGTGCTGTTTCGTTCGGGTCGGTAATGCAGTGACGCGGATCAGTTTTTGTTCGATGCAAGTATGAGCGTCCCGTATCTACCCTTTTTGTTTTAATCTAAGTCTATATCACTGTGTTTGGATGAAGCGGCCAGCGTACGTGATAGTGTGTTATATTACTACTGAAGTCTTTCAACGGTAATAAAAGGTTAAGTTGCAAATTTCAATACAGCAATGATTAATACGAGTGTTACGACGTTGGTGACTGACGACCTCCTTTCCGTGGCTGAGTGGAATATATGCCGTGTTTCAAGGCGCCTACTCATAGGTCTTGGCTTCGAATCCTGACTGAGACAAATGTAATAGCCATACACACTACGAGAAATCGTTACGATCAGACTGTACAGTTCGAACGGAACAGTTTATCGGACGTGGCTTACGTATAGAAAACTGTGCAGTTTTATAACATACACGCTACGACTTATCGGTACCGTTCGGACGGTACAGTCTAATCGTAACGATTTCTCGTAGTGTGTATGGCCGGTATTAGTATGATGAACACGAGCATTTGTACCTTAATCATAGACGGTCCTTACTTTGGGGGTTGGCTAATTGGTGTGTGTGTGGGAAATATTTGTTTTATATTGTTAGTGATATAATGTTAGTGACCATGAAAGTTTAAAACAATATATTGATCAAGTATACTATACTTAGTCTTTCACTAATCAAAATAAATGGTCTGTTTTCCCGGACCAATATAATCTCGACATCTTCAAGGCCAGAGTGAACAGGCATCTTCAAGGCAGGCGTGTACTATCCTAGGCCTCATCATCACTTTCCATCAGGTGAGATTTTGGTCAAACGCATTGCCTATTACGCATAAAAAAAAATCAAAACTCACACCAATTAGCCTAGCCTAGCCCCAAAGTAAGCACTGTAAAGCTTGTGTTATAGGATACTAGGGTATCGGCTAGAATACTTATTATACTGTAGATATATAAGTATATTTATATAGAAATACATATTAAACATCCATGACTGGAGTATAAATGCTTGTATTCATCACGAGTCGGCGAAACCATGAAACCTGGCATACAAACCATTCGGCCACGGAGGTCGTTAAAAATATTATATACATAACAAAATATTTGTACGCTACTACCCAAACAAACATATAAACTAGTAAATATAACTAGGAAAATTTCCACGCGGACCAGGCAGCAGACGGAATTCGAACCCGCACCCTTTGCAATCCGGGCGAATGCACTGACCAATTATGCTACCGCGGCCCTCACAGACCGCGTCGAAATTCCTCTAGCCATTCTTAAGCTGCAAGGCAGCGCCATCTCTTCGCATTATAGGTAACCCACATCAAGATTTAAACATCAAGCAGTTACATGCTTTAAAAAATAATAAAATACATATAATCTAAATTAGTTACAGAAAATACTCTGGCCTTAATTATGCTAAGTCTATTGATAACAACTATATCAATTTCGTTCATTGCGAAACTTTTATCAAAAGCATGGAAACACTGCAATCCATTGGGAGAACAGTTATAATAAAAATAATATTTATTTGTTCTCTTCTCACACACTGAAATTTACAAAAAACTATAGGTAATTTATACAAATACAGACGGTTAAGTATCAGCCATCATTAAGTATTTCAAAAGCTGCGCATTTGAAGTGTGAGAAGCTGGTGCCTGAAGTAGGCATTAAAGGCCTGTAGTACAGGTCGCCACCCCAAAGAAATTATCCTACATTGACATATATGATAACATTACTTATAAATTATAAATATTACCCATATTATTATTCTACTTCTTCCTCAATAATTTAGCGATCACTTAGTTTAGTGTTATCTGTCCATTAAACCTAGGTTATTTATACATTACTGTTGAGTTACAAAGAGGGACTCCGTGCTGTCATAATTCATGGCACTCAACCATTCGTGCACCTTTACTTTGCATTCGTAAGTATTACATGTGTATATTTGTAGTCTTCTATCTATGCTGTTATACAAAAAGCCACCCAAAAAACAGGAATACCTTTTCGTAAAAGCTTTTCTAACTGTGTAAGGAAAAACACTCCTGCTTCTTCGTCTATCACCAACGATACGACTACCTGCCTCATATGCAATTGCAGAGTGTTGCTTTAGCACAGTCTCCAAAATAAAAAGTTGACGAACTGTTAAGACTTGCCAGTTGCAATAAAGAAGCTCGGTGGAGTATCTAAAAGTTATTGTTTCACAGCCCTGTAAGTCCATATCCGGTATCAAAAACCTAATGGTGGACAATGCCTTTCTTATCAGTTCATTCTCTCATAAATCGTTCGCCCCCTCCTGAAGGTTGTAGGTTTAGAACCTGGTGTCACGAGAACCGGTCGTAAATACCGCGTCCGGGTGTACCGGTGACAGAATGCAGCGCCCCTAGCGGCTAATTAATACACTTACATTAGATTACACCACAGACTAAACGATTGTAGTCAACTAGTACAACGACTTAATGTTTCATTATACATTCTTAATAGTACTACCTACTTACCAAATTTACTTTACAATAATACAAAAAATAATGTTTGTCTTTATTGTTTACGCCACTTGTAGAATCTATATATATAAAACTCAAAGGACCGACTGACTGACATAGTGATCTATCAACGCACAGCCCAAACCACTGGACGGATCGGGCTGAAATTTGGCATGCAGGTAGATGTTATGACGTAGGCATCCGCTAAGAAAGGATTTTGATCAATTCTACCTCCAAGGGGATAAAATAGGGAATGAAAGTTTGTATGAAACTTTGCCAATTTTAAACTGATCGGGCTGATACTTTGCATGCAGGTATAATCATAGATGAATGTGATTGTGTATAATACAAGCCTGAGAACAAAAACTGTAGTCTACACTTCAGCTCTACACCGAAGCGAAGCGAGGGCGGGCCGCTAGTTAAATATAATAAGTAAACGAGAAAATGACACAGTTTGTATCGCGACTTCAATAAAATTTTGATAATTTTCTTAATATGTTATTTAGCAACATTCTTTCATCCAAGCATGCATTAAACATGTCATGTCAAGTTTTTAAAGTTTAATTAAGTGTTCACTTCACTTAACTTTCAAAACTTGTATAAAAAAACGATATAATTTTAAATGATATCAAAACCAAATTCTTTATTCTCAACGTTATAAAATCCGAACTCTCTATGGATTTGACGTACTGTAATTGTCTAAGCTGTAGCACAACAATAGTGTTGCCATAAACGAAATGTTTATAATGTGTATATGAGGCTCAATGAATGTCAATGTAGATTTTATGAGTTTTGTGAGGGGGAGCGCCTCGGCTCATGGGACCTATGTGAACACCTCAAGGAGTGCTTGGGACCACTAATCAAATGTCTCATAAACCTGTCAACACGCCTTTTGGGGAAATTCCTTTACAGCCATATCTGGTACCTTGCTCCCTGCATTATACTCAGCTATATGGCAACCGGCTTATTCTTGCAAATCTGTAACACGTTTTAATACTAGCTAAATTAACTTGCATATTTAGTGAAGAGCTCCATAGCCCTATCGGTCTGATGCGAGACCAAAAATTTATAATCTTAAGCAACTCCGCTTGGGAAGGTTTTTTTTGAGTGTGTATGCTGTTGGTCGCAGATGACCTTTACAGCGTCACCGGGTTTGGGTACGGCGAGATCCTAAGGGGACCTCAAGCCGAGAATTGGCGAGTGCCTCTGGAGGTATTCCAGGCGGATGGCGTCTCCCCACGGGGGGAGTCTCCACTCCGTCTGGAGCCTCCAGACCACTCGAACCTGAGGGGGTCGGCTAAACTAGAGGGCGTCTCTGAGACTCGGACCTCGGCTCTAGTTAGCCGTTGTCGTGGGGGGCGGGCTTGGTAGAGGTTGCATCTGCAGTATTTAGGCACTCACCACTGGGTGTGTCATGGCCCAATCTCCCTATTTCATCCATAGGGAAGGCCTGGGCCCTAGCAGTGGGGACATTTATTTGCTGATGATGACGAATGGACCGACGCTTAGTAAATAGGACCCCACTAAGTAGACCGACGATCTGATCTGATGCGGGCAACTCAGAAGCTTCTGTGTGTGGCATACTCTTTTATCGAAGGTGCTGTTGATGCAAGCTGGTAGCTGTTTACCATTTAGCCCAACATACATTGACGATGGCAATCAGAAGTCACAGAGTTTGAGACATTCGGCATTGCGAGGGTTTATAATGTTTTATAAGGAGCTCGATGGCGCAGGTGGCTAGCGCGTTCGGCTGCGATCGTTGAAGTTAAGCAACTTTCGCAGTGGTCAGTCATTGGATGGGTGACCAAAAATTTACTATCTCGAGCTCCTCCGTGCTTCGGAAGGCACGTTAAGCCGTTGGTCCCGGCTATATTTGCAGTCGTTAGCACCCACCAATCCGCACTGGGTCCGCGTGGTGGGTCATGGCCCAATCTCCCTATTCCATCCATAGGGAAGGCCTGTGCCCCAGCAGTGGGGACTTTAATAGGCTGATGATGATAATGTTTTCAGGAAACAAAAGTGAATGCATACACCAGTTTTCGATGTTTCTTTCTAAGTTGATAAGCTGGTGCATTTTATATTTTTATTTCGCTCCCAGACCAGCATGAACCAAACTGATATTATTTTGAAAGTAAATAGAACAATTAATAAAATAATATAACATCTAAGTTATGAACACGTAACAATTAAACAGGCAACGGTCAAGCCATAACCGTAAACGGTTAAAGCCACCGGAATTAATACGAAACAATGTGTCTAACCGTGCGAGGGTGCCTCTCGTGGCCACTTAATTCTATTACTAATTCACCCAGTGAACCAGCGGAATTAAAATTCCCTCACATAATCCGTACACAATCTTTTCACCCAAAAACGACCCTTGACACATCCTCTTTACAGTCATTATACTTTGAAAGTATGTAGGTTGTTATGACAATTAGCGCTTCCAAAAAGTTCTGACACAAAATAGTTTAATACCCCATCACGCAATTTTCGACCTTCGCAAGCACTTTTCGAATGTAACTCCAGTCTATTATGGTTTGGAGGTGTTGGGAATTTGCATTAAAGGTTGCGTTATCAAGATGGGCGCTGTTGTTTTTTTTTTTCGACAATGGGCGGCCAGCCACCGATAGGACGGTATGATGTATTACCGTGCCCGGTGGAAGTATTCGGGAAAACGCGTGCTCAGAATGGAAAACGCTTTTGTTGAGGTTTCAGTTCAACGACCTTACATGTGAGATAAGGAAAAACGGAAAAGAAGCTGGAGCTTTACTCTCTTTCTCCGGAACGAAATTTCGGTAACGAACGAATTTTAAACAAAATTTCGCCACTGACTCTACTCTATTTCATTTTCGAACAGGCACATAAAGTTCGGAACCACAAACAGTTTCCGTGAACGAATGGAATGAGTCATGTTTGTGAGTTCTTTTTATCTCTACTTTTAAGATTAGGTTTTTTTACTTGGAAACAATCTATGTAGTTTACGGCAAATTTTTTGATGATATTGAAAGAACCTTCTTTGACAATGTTAGCCGACTAATTTGTAGAGTTGTTACAATCTATTGTAAGTCAACCTAAATTTGTCGTTTAATACTTTGAAGTATCATAATTTCAATAAATAATAAAGAAATGGTTCACTTGTTAATTTTTAATGCTAAAAATGTTTCTCGAGCTAAGAAGCCTTGATTAAAAATACTCTTGCAAGTATTTTAGGCTTAATTAAAACAAAAATCTCTAAACGAAAATGAGAAGGTAACACTTTTCATTTCGTCAATTTGAGGTTAAAATTTCGAACAATTATCTGTCAAATTCAAGTTTTCCTTCGAAAGTTTTGTGAATTAGAGTAGGCTTGGAGAATTTAATTGTTTCGGACGGACGAATTTTCGAAATGAAAAGGAAACAGAGTAAGAAACGTGCGTAATTTCGATCGAAATTTCGTTTTTCGTTGAAATAGAGTAGGCCTACTGAATTGAAAATAGAAAGTTTTCGAATAGAGATGGGAACCGCCATGTAGCGATCTTACCAAGAAGGAACTTAGTCACGCTGGCTTTAAAAAGAGTTGAATTTATGCACGATGTGTTGATATTGTAGTAAAAAAACCATTCCGTTTTCTTATAACTAGTCGACTGTTTAAAAGTCTTACAATCAAACCTTTTTCTGAAAATAAGGAATACGTACAACACATAAACCATCCTTCAAATAAATCCACCCGTTATCAAGTTATTAAGAAATATTAAAAAAGGTTTGGATAAACGACAACTATATTACGTCACGACTTGGCCTTTCCTTGTTTATATGACTTTGGTAAAACCCTTTTGGCAAAATTGGATGAAAATATCATAAAGATTGAAATTATGGCTTGGACTAGCCCATTCAGCTAATCCCTCAACTCTATTTAGAGATCAGAATAGTTATGGGATGAAGTTAAAGAAGCCATCGGAACTCTACAAACATCTCAAAGTCACCAAGATGCATGTCTTGGGACAAACCCAAAATGAAATAGTCTCATCACTTCCAAAAGACAAACGTGTTACAGAGCTTGAGTCGAGACTTCAATTGCATAAACACGCCATCGAGTTCCTCATCCACAGCTACTTCATAAACTGAATTAAATAAACTTGTTATTACTTAGAAAACAAATACCTAGATACCACGGGTTTCATGAAACAAACCACGCTCCATACAATGTAACCTGCAGCACGAGCGGTGGTGGTGCCGTAATTAATGTACTCGCGGCACGGACTCACCCGGAACCGAACCCCGACCGCCCGCTGCGCCGCACCGCGAGCTGCACTTCCGAACCCCACCCATCATATTGTATAATCATCGACGCTGTATTAATGCTGGAAATTACTGGACACAAACAAACAATGGCAACAGTGGCTCCAGATATCAACAAAACCAATCGGCAGTCTATCTAAAAATCTCATTATTTAATTTAGATAAAATTTCCAAATATTCAAAAATATTCGCTCCTTATTACGGGATTGACAAGGTTAGACGTAGCGTATTGTAGGTGAATGATAACTTTTTATTGCACAGCCACGCCTCAGCCTCCGTCTATCTGATTGCCTACAGCAGCAGATAAAAGTATTAGAAAATGGCTTTTCTATCTGCATAATGATGGTAAGCAGCTGGCTTTTGCCACGTGTTTTTCTTTCAATCCCATTCTAGTAATAGAGAATAATTCTTTAAGAAAATATAGTTTTTAATAAAGAAAAAGGATTTTAAGAACTCGGAAGTCTTGCTAAGTTCCACGATATTTTGATTAGTAATGGTGGTGTCGTATGAGACGGGTCGTTAAGTTCCTTAAAATATGATTGAGCGAAGCGATGGCTGGTTCCTGCGTCATAGTCATATTTTTTTACGTAGTTTATATTTGTAATGGAAGGTGACTTCATGAATTATATTATTTTGAAGTCATTTTTCAATTTGACGATTCTGTATAAAATACAGGAAGAAATAAAAAACCGCCCTTGGTGAGTTTCTTGCCGATTCTTCTCAGTAAAAGGTCTCCCGCCGTAGATTTGCGAACAGATGGAGTAGCGTTTCGATATTCACAAGTGCTTGTAATAGACTAGACTGCACAAAAGATATTGAATTTGAAAAAAAAAACAATAGGGATTAAATAGCGAAAATGCACATGAATTGATTTATAATTGATGATAAAAAACTACGCACTATCAAAAACACTGAAACTATAAACATAGCACATAACGAGACCCGTGCGCCATCAAGAGAAGCTGATGCCATTCAAACTGAAGCTGAAGTAATGAAAATAGATGGTAAAGAGCAGGCTCGGGAGATTCATGAAGAATTGTTTGGCCCATTAGTCCCGGCATTTGCCGTATCTGGCCAGGCGGTCGAGTCACGACCGTCACCGGCTACGCACTACTTCGCAATGAACTATGATGATGGTTGTATCATTAGAGACCACTTTAAGGCAATCGCATGATGCCAGTTTGTGCTTCTGTTTGGTTTATTTTTACACTCACTTTTATTACATCGCTGTACACTTTTTCGTTCATCTTTACCATCTCGCATTACATCTTTAATTGTATATTGTTTTAAAGTTTCATGGTCACTAACATTATAGTAATATAAGTTATTTACGGGATTGTTACCATGTACCTTGTTTTTAGCGAGTGGCCGATATTTCATCCATGATCACGGAGTATGGCGCTTGCAACAGTGCCGAAATATCGGCCACTCGCTAAAAATAAGGTACATGGTAACAATCCCGTATATAACTTATATTAATTACTATAATCTTTAATTGTGTTATAAAAAAAATCAGACCTTTTCAACAAGCATCCGTGGCTCAGAGGTAGCACGTTTGTTACGTGGCTGGCCCAAGTTCGATTCCCAGCCGAGTAAGGACTTTTTTTTATAACCTAATAAGTTTCACTTGTATCATGGCTTCATAAAAACACACCAATTTTTTTGAGAGCGAAAATTTCTGCGGTGTGTTTCTCATGTGATTCAGAAGTCTGCACAATATACAATTTTTCCATGAGGCAATTGAATAATTTTTAAAATTCTTTTAATAATTTCTAAATAAATTTCTAAATTCTAAATTCTGGCCTGCTCATTTTACTTTGCAGCACAATATTTAAACTAATTGAGCTTCAATCGAAGTTAGTTATCGTTAATTAATATATTTTTTATTATCTCATATATCATCATAAAATTCATAATTAATACCTATTCATTTATTGCATTTTCTTGTTTAGTGATGTTACAAGTATGGTTAGGTCCTTGTATGGTAAATTTCTTATAGAAGTAGACACTTACATTACAATATAATTTTATAATAGTGTGATGAATTTTATTAAAAATAGCAAATGAAACGCAGCTTTTTGAATACGGAATAGGGATTATACTTTTAATGTATTGTATTTTCAAAGTTATCAAAATAAAATTTATAAATTCAAAATAACTTTAAAAAAGGATGTGTGTAGTGAAACATAATACTTTTACGGACATAAACGATATTACAAAAATGGTTTCACAGACGATAACAGCGCACGTTGTTAAACAATAACAACCTTATACGGACAAAAAACTATCTCGGTTATTTGAAAATTATACGTAATGCACCGTCTCACATCATTCACTTTAATAGATCACTAAAATTGGATCCGTCGATACGCAATCTATTAAACTATAATGAGATACTTAGAATCGTAATAGTAAAGACAGAAGTAATATAAATGTTAATACAACATGAACATCGTTAATTTTATCTGAATCTTATCTACTTGACGATAAGATTAATCGATCATAAAGTATCCGAAATGATTGACCAATTTATCTAATCGCGTACAATCGAGTAAATTGAAGCGTCAATAAAATCTATGACTGGGTGGTCACAGCTTGCTTGAAGAGTCGAGATCAGTAATAATTATTATACGTTTCTGCGTAAATCACATCATACGTGCCTTTAGTCGAATTTTCATACGTTTCAGCATTCGTTGTCACAAAAAAATACTATCGTAGGTTAATAGAAAAAAAGTACAGCAGATATATTACCTACAATACCTTTTATAATATATTTTTGACTCCCAAGATAATGTACCAGAAATCACAGAAATTTAAATCACATGTGCTGCTATCTTAAAATAAAACTAAAAGATTGAAGACTTAATTTAACAGAAATCAAATTGTATTAGCCTACTTGGCCTTGACTTCATGTTTCCCTCACACTTTACTTAAATATTTTGTGCAAATCGAATCTATCATTATCTAATATATAAAATTCTCGTGTCGCGGTGTTTGTTGTTAAACTCCTCCGAAACGGCTCGACCGATTTTTGTGAAATTTTATATGCATATTCAGTAGGTCTGAGAATCGGACAACATCTATTTTTCATCCCCCTAAATGTTAAGGGTAATCCACCCCTAATTTTTTTTTTTCAATTTTAGATTTTATTTTACGATACATCATACACAAATACATACAATCCTAAATTTTCACCCTTCTACCACCAACCCCTATTTTTTTATGGCAGTGCAAAGTTCGCTGGGATATCTAGTTACTCAATAAATTTATTGCTCAATACATTGATATCTGTTTTACTCTTGTTTAACGAATTCACGTAATTTCAGTTTCAGTCAAAGATTTGAAGATTACTACAATTTAATCAAATCTTTGGCTTTAACTACGTTTTAAGTAGCAGCATTGAAAAGTAGCAAATCTAATAGGAACAACGATACTCAGAACATATTTCGTAAGGTTTCAAATTCCAAAATTAGTTCTAGAAAAACAAAAGACGCGAAAGACATAACTTCTTTGACAGGTAATCGTTCAAACGATCTCCTGATTGAAGAGCTTAGAGGTCAATCAATCATCAGACAGCCGGTCAGCCGGTGTGAAGCAGTAAAACCAGTACCCGTACTCCATAATAGTAGGTTTATATCATAATGGCCGCCACGCCTAACCATTTGTCGACGCCAAAAACGATCTAACATTTATTTGTGACAATTTAATTGATTATAAAGCGGGCAATCAATTTTTTGCTCTGTATTTAATGTACTGTTAGAACTTGGGCGGTTGAAGACTAATAGCGTTTGTAATAAACAAACATAAAATAGATAAACTGTATCTAATTTTTGTCAGCCGACAAAAATATTAGAAAATCGATAGTCGGAAACAAAATTAAATTTAACAGCAGTATATTCTCATCACTTTGCGGAGAGAATGAAAAGGAAAGATTGTTATTAATTATATTTTAAATTTTATTATCTTACCAGGATCAGGCCACTAGTAATACGTACATCAAAATAATGTATTATGAAGTATCATTTAAAAACGGCATGGCGGATTTCGCTGAAATAATAACGTTTCTGCATCTGCTGGAAAGTTTAAAAGAAATAACGAGAAAATTCGGAATTAGGTACAGCGTTTTACCAATTCCTATTTTCCTTATTAATAAATTACACCTGTGTAAAACTAGTTTTGCTCTTAAATTTTGTAAGAAGATTAAAATGCAATAAGTTACAAAATGCTTGTAAGCCTAAAGATATTTCATGAAATTGCTGCTTTTATTTCAAACATACACTTTACTTATTATTTCTTCATTGAATCAGCAGATATTGGGATTATAATTACAACTCCATGACTCAAGAATAAGGAAATAATTTCCATTGATCAAGTTAAGAAAGTCTAATTAACCATAAAATTAGTTCTACGACCACCACTAAAGGCATTCGTGAGACGTTTGCGTTCTCAAGAACCTGTTATTATAAACGAAACCTTAAATTTACAACGCATTAAGTTGAAAATTATTTTTTGGCATAAATCATAATAACATTTAATCCCAGTAACATTGACGGGACCACCCCTGAATTTAAACACTTTCGGTGTTAATAAACATAATGACATCACACAGCAAAGAAAATGCATTCATCCTTACATATACAAAAAGCATTAGAGACTAATAGAGTTAATGTCACAGTAGACAAATTTCCTTTCTAGATTGATATAATTGCTTCCTAACAAATGAATTCATTATCAAAATAAAATAATAATAATATCAAAGTAATTGTAACTAGTAAAATTAATGACTGCAAATAGCTTCATGATAAAGTAAACAACATCCAAAAATTATTAACAAGTTCCAATCTTAGATTAATAATAAAATCGAATGGTTGTTCTTGAGTTTTATAAATAATCATTTATTACAAATATTAATGTATCTTGAAAGCTTATCGTGAAATTCCTTTCTTACTTTCCGCTATCCGATTGACACGCATTACTAATATAAACTGTTGCAGAAAGTAGCGTAGCAATGACTTTGTTAAAGTCTCGCGCTTTGACAAGCTTACATGCAGTAATCTTGTCTCACATAGCTGAGCTTGCTTGTACCGCGACAGAAATATGGCGCTACACGCTGTGATCTAGATAAAACAAGGCTTCGTCGTTGTAGTAAAGCGTTGAAGACGTCGAACTTACGGAGCAAACCTCAAGTGCATTTCTCAGTCAAAAGACAGGTTCTCTCCCGCACCGGGCATTCCGGCCTGTTGCTTGCTCGCACCACGTCGCAAACAACACAGCCGCAACGTAAACACGATCCAATATCACCTCTGCTCTTAATAAATTAAGACACACAGTAGGAATAAAATCGGACCCAGAATACTCCCTTGCATCACCATAACGGGTTCTTGTTTTTCAATGATATAAAACGTGACAAGGCCTTACCGATCACTCAATAAAATGAGTTTTATTGCGAGAAGACAACAGATCAATGTCCCTTAGCTATTTACTTTAAGTTTGTGAAACTTTCGTTTTGGGTTACTCAGACGAATGCGTTATTGAATTCTGCGTGACATTGAGGACAGTGCAAATTGAATTCAATACGATCAATGATGGGGTTGGTTTTCGTTGTAACGCTTATTTAGTCATGTGGTCTTGCGTTATTTTGTCATTGTATCTATCGAACGTCAATTAGTGGACCAGGAAAGACCGGTCGCGTACTGCGTGGCCATATCTCAATGTATATGAAAGAGACCTCTGAGCGAACTGTGAATTCAGAGTATACACATACCTCTTATGCTTTAATAAAAAGAAAAACTAATAGTCAATATACACAGAACTATCAATAAATCCTAACGTAATAATAAATGAAAAACAAAAATAATTAATATCTATTTTTAAAATCATTATAAATATAACACAGAGAAAGGAAAATCTAAACTGCATATTTGGATTACATAAAGCATTTGCAAGTAAATGCTCAATTTAAAAATGTAGGATAATTTCCTTTAAACAAGTGAACTAAGGACATCATTTCCCAACATATCAAAATTAATTGTGAGAGAACTCACATTTGTTTTCGATTTGCTGCACAATGATATGCTACAGGAAGTTAGCAGATCATTTTGTCAATTGTCATTTTTCGCGTAAAAACGTCAGAACTGTACCCCCTTAGCACGAACCATTAGCTAATTCGAATAGTTTGCGACTGCGAAATGTCATTGTCAAATTTTGTATAGAAACTTGAACAGCAGCGCAAAAACGGGCGTAAAAAGAACTGAAAATCAGAACAAATTTGACAATGACATTTTGGTTCGTGCTAAGGGTACTGTTTCTAAAAATTTACAGGAACTATAGAATTCAGTTGCATGCGAAAAGAACTCACATTTGTTTTCGATTTTCTGAAAAATAATATGCTACCGAAAGTTAGCAGACCATTTCTTTAATAGTCCTTTTTCGCGTAAAATGCCAGAACTATTTCTAAAAAGTATCAGGAATATTAGAACTCTGCTGCATGCGAAAAGACGCACATTTAATTTTGATCTGCTGGGAAATAACGTGCTAAGTTCATGCACATCCTTTAAACCACGTAGGTTTTATAGCCGATAATCATGCTGTGTAAAATAGACCTGCGCATTTAAGTCAGTACATAAAAGATGAGCGCGATTCGATCGGGGCACGTCCGTTGATTAAAACTAGCAAAATAGTTTAACGTAATTGTAAATATTAGTGGGAAAAAAAAATCCAAGACGTCATGTGCTACGCTAATGACAAACATATTACGTTGAAAGGGAAATTGTGGGAAAGTACTGATTGTTCTAAGTGATACAGTTCCTACTATTATGAGTATGACTGTTATCCATCATTGTACATAGTACGGCTTCTCGATGATATAACGTTGGGAAACGTAACAACTGTTTAAAAGTCAGTAAGTGCGGTGAAATCGTTGCATTACTTTATCTCTTACCATCTGACTGGCCGGGCCATCACATTACATTTATTTTGTTCATGCAAAAAAATAAACAGATTGAAAGTTATTTTGTACTATGAAACTATTAATGAAATTTTAAAATAACTGATTAAATTACAGAATGATTTTTAAATACTACTTAAGTAAGAAAAGTACTACTTCTTATTTAAATAAAGAAAGTGTTTTACCATACCAATTGAAGCTTGGGACTTAGAGTAGTTTAAGATAAGAGATTTTTATTATGAATTATGAATAAAATATTTCCTATATTTTTAAATCTACAGATAATTTTACTAGTAAAAAAACCAAGCGGCCAGGCAGCAGACGAAACTCGAACCCGCACAATCCGCTATCCACCCGGATGCCTAAAAAAAATCTTGAAAATATTTTCCGTTTCTAAGCAGTACTCGTACCTTTCAAAACTACTGCTTTGGTAGAGAGATAAGCATTTTATTCCAGTTGTAAAAACGATAAAAGGGGATAAAGGAAAGTGGTTAAGAGTTCCAAAATCTCGGAACCAGCGTAATGCCAGAACTGAAATCAGAAAGCCATAAAGTAGTAACGGTATGGTAATCCGGGCGAGCGTGACTCGCCTCCAAACACCCGGGCGCAATAAACCCGGGCATTTGGTCCGCCCCCCCGCGCATTACGACAATGGAGATATAAAGTGTCCTAAGTAGAGATTTGTGGACTGCCGCACGCCCGTTATAAATTGATAGCTGAATCTTTTATTTTTTGTAAAATTCGTGGCTTAGGAAGGTAGACTACCATAAACCCTACAATAATGGGTATGGCGGAGGGGGGAGAGGCTACGCGGTTAAGACTAGAGAAAACCTTTCAATCAATCATTTATTTATTTGTGGTACATAGGTGTCATACAATTTAAAAAAAATCAGATAGAATATTAGGCAACTGAACAACTGCCAACCATAGAAAAAATACCTAGATACGCCAATGTACAAAACATCACCGATATGGACTTAGCCTTTGCCTTTCATGTACCAGATAAGACAAGTGATTTTGTATATTGTTTACAAAATATTGTAAGCAAGAATACTTTACTGTACTAGAGACTTTCAGCATTACTAAATCAATCCACATGTCGCGCAAAAATTACGCTTTTTCTTGCCTTTGACACTTGTAATTCATTCTGTAAAGGTATTCTGGTAATAGTCACTTGAAGGCAAATATATGATCTTAGATGTCTCTTAGATTTCTTGTCTTTCGGAAACCGTACAAATAAATTATTTTGCCAAAAAGATTTTCAATATTAGAATTTTGTCCGCGTTAACTTTGTTTTTTGAGAATCCCATAGGAACCTAAAAATTTTCCGCGATAAATTTCCGGAATTTTTTGTCATGTGCTTTCCAAATTTCATCCATATCCGTTAAGTACTTTTTGTGTGTTTGCGTCACAAATAAATAAATAAACAAACAAATTCACTTTCGCATTTATGATATTAGTTAGTATAGTTTGTGGGAATTTGAACGAAACACCTAAAAACTTCAATAACTTATTCAGTGAAATGAAATAAAATTATACTTTATTGAAATTGACTAATTGAAAACTCTTTAGAATCGTCCAATATTTTAACCAACCACACATTCAAGACATCTTTTAACTGATGAAAAGAATGGGCGCAAGAAACTCAACAGCGTTTAATAGAAGTAGCAACATTTACAAAAAAAAAACATATCGCTACCAATACAACGTCCACTCACATATAGTTGATGATTTGTACTGATTGCTGTGTCATACAGTGAAAGCCTGATTAATATCTCTGGGAGAAAAAGCCGCCCTTGCTGAGTTTCTTGCCGGTTCTTCTCAGTACAAGGTCTGCCGCCGTAATTTTGCGAACCGATGGCGTAGCTTCTTGACCTTCACAAGTGCTTGTAACAGCCTAGACTGAATAAATGACTTTTCATTTCATTTCATATCACTGAAGCAACAAGTATTTACCACCCTTTTCTTAATTCCTAATTCATTCCAAAGTAAATCACAACCAGGTTTTCTATGTCCATTTTTTAACTTTAAAAAGCAATAAAACTTCGTTCTATCACAGCTCTGTCCTTCCATCAGTTGAGCTCTTAGTCAAACGGCTAAACTAAGGTGTTAAAGACTTCAATTTAACAACGACCTTACCTTTAAACGGTGACATGTTGGCGTCGAGAACTCATCTATCAAATCGACTAACAGATATACATAAAATAGTTAAAACGTAGTGGGTTGAAATTCAGTTTACTAAGACAGGCTTAGTGAAATTATTGAGTTTATCATTTATCAAAATGTTTATTAATATTACTTTGATGATACATTTAAATAACAAAAGCTTAAACTTTTTACCTCTTAATGACTTAATTTTTTTAAATAAAATAACCTGAGAAAGAATTGAGAGTTGAACTCCGAATAAAAAGAATGAAATTATATTTCATCCTATACCTATAGAACTCATTTCTGATAGTTTTAGCTTAGTACAACAACAGGTAAATGAGAAAATCGAAACACAATATTGAATATTTTTGATCACAGCCAAAGCCTACTCGCATATCGTTCCATTCATATCCAGATATTCATCAGCCTATCCAAAACGTCAGAAATTCAAGTTTGCATCTATATTTTTTGATATCGTTTAAATCCTTCTTCGTCATTAGGGCCAATCATACCCAGGTATTCCTCAGCCTACCCGGAACGCCACCCCTCATCGGCGAGTCACGTTTCCCATTCCATTTCCCATCGGCAGTGGAAACTTTAAACCGATGCGATCGCATCTTAATCCGCCAATAACGGAAAGTCTTTATCTGAGCCGGTGCAATATGGCGGCACTTGAATCCCCGGTCACGTCGTCGCGTCATCTGGCTCTCCCGTCCTTTGTTTTGATGAAGGAATTTCTATATTTCTGTTTAGATAAATTCAGTGTCATTTAACTAAACCCATTGTTATAAGGGCAAGGTAAGGATACAAGTATATATTACGTGAGATGCTCGTGTTGTAAGATAAAGAGATGGATACAATTATCCGTGATGTGAGAAGCTTGGAGGAGATATGGTATTCTGTTATCGAAATAGTCTGTTGGACGCAATACAGTTAGGCATAGCATGTCTTTTAAAGTTGCCACGCCACTTTTACTAAATAATAGCTCAGTGGCGCAAAAAAGTTTGATGACGTTAACATTATTTTTAACTTGGCCCACTTATTTTTAAAATACATTATCTAATTACATAATTACTATATATATAAATACTAGAACAATAAAACTAAAAACCTTAAAAATAAAATTAATAACTAAAATATATTATTAAAAAGAGTTCCTTTAGGCAAGGATCCGAAGATACTGGCAGCGTTACCCCTTTGAATGGCTAGACTAATTCTTTGTCCGAGGTAGCTGCGCCAGCTCTTCGGTCTCCTGTGATGTCGACTAACCTTTTTGCTATTTCCTTAAATAGCCTTAAAGCGCTAGGACCCCACGGACCAAGGGTCTCGACACCGAATGGGACAAAATCATATTCGGAGCCTAGACCCCTGTATTTGCTTGCTTTTGCTTTTTCAGCCGCTTCACAAGCCGCACCAGCTCTGTTGTTGGTTCCAAGTTTTTAAAATTGTTTGATTCGGTAACGATATTAACTTTACGATTGTCGGCAACCAACACCGCAACTATCCTCTTTCGCCCAATATTATTTCCTCCAAATTCTAGTTCGAAGTTAGAATAATCTTCAACGTCACCCTTTTATAAAAATGTAAATTGACCGTTAAAACGTTGACCAGAAAGCGTGCTGTATTTTCGGTTCCTAACAATGATCTTTTTATTTTCACTTAACTGTCTTTCGGTGGCATTGCCAGACCCAAATATTAAAATTAACAGATTGAAGTGATCAGCTTAATTAATCTGTCAGATAAATCGTCAAATGTCATAGATGATGACGCTATTTCTCTCAAAGTTATCGTCAATCAACATTTTCGATATGACGGTGCTTGATATTTTTTTCTGTCTTGTTCCAGAGCAAGATGATGGACAGTGACAGCGATAATATCGCCGCCGCACGTGTCGCTCATTCTTGATTGATCGATCATTTAATGAGTTAGTTCGTACTTACTGAATATCAATAGTTTTCTCGACGCTGGAATTTAGTTAGTGAGATTTGTTACTCAAGAGGAGCTCGATGGCGCAAGTTGTTAGCGCGTTCGGCTGCGATCGTTGAAGTTAAGCAACTTTCGCAGTGGTCGGTCATTGGATGAGTGACCAAAAAATTACTATCTCGAGCTCCTCCGTGCTTCGGAAGGCACGTAAAGCCGTTGGTCCCGGCTGCATCTGCAGCTATCTAGTCTATCTCCCTATCCCCACCATAAGGAAGGCCTGTGTCCCAGCAGTGGTGGACATTAATAGGCTGATGATGATAATGATGATGAGGGCATAGCGGATCTTCCACTTGATTTGGAGCGCCCATCTGGGGAAGTACCCTTCACCTTACATAAGACGCATCCTGTAAAGGATGCGAAACGTCAATAAATAAATGAATCAGTGCATCTTTACCGTTGAAACTTATTTAAATTACTGTATGATTTTTATTCAAACTTGATCGATTGATCAATGAAATAACAGTTTGTCCTGATTTACTCAGTGTCGAGGTCGAATATCGGTTATACTAATTGAAGATTTTTCTATTTCTTTATCATGTTCAACACGTGCTATCTTAATAATAATCAATGGCTTAACTTAGCACTAACAAAACCAATTAATAAACTTTAAAGTTGGCGCAAAAGTAAATGGCGTTTTAAAGTTGGCGCCTCAAGCTGAGATTACGATCCGAGTCCTCTTTGTATCCGTGGATAAGTGTCGTTATATCTCTCGCTTATCTCGCTGTGGCGGAAACAAGACAACTGGCTATGAAAAATTATTTACTTTAAACCTCTAATGGGGTGGAACTTCGTTCGATTGAAGTTAATTAAAGTAGAAGCTGACAGGCGCGGCGGCTGATCGTCGATAATTTGGAATCTTGATAGTTGATCCAGATAAATATTTGATTTATTTGTCCAATCTTTCCTGATAAGTCGGTGTTCAAGTTCATATAGCTCTTTTATAAGAAGCAAGATGGCGCTGTAGCAATTGTTACTCGCACTATGGTTTAAGTTCCGAAGTTTCACATAATAACAACTTTAGTTCGTTATTTGGTTAATAGATGTCACGTTAAGTCCTTGTAATCGCGGTATAGATGCTGCAGTGCTTTTCTATAAGTAGTTTCCTATATGGATAGATATAAGATCAAGGATTCAGTACCAGTTCAAGATTCTGTTTGATTTGTTATGGTTTTTTAAGAATACATTAGTTCAAGTACGAAGTTCTATCATTTCAAGGAATCCCAATTCGCCGAGTACTTTTGCTGACCCTTGGTCCCAAACAGTCGGGGTGTTTTTACTTAACTTAAGTAATTGTAAGGAAATATAAGGGTTTTCTAATAAGAACTGGTTACATTTCAAATAAAATAATTATTCATGGCGTCAATACGAAGTCGAGGTCAATACACGACTTTGTGACAAAATGGCACTTCTATGACATTGCTGACGCATGTTAAATTACTCTTTAGGATTTTGACAGTTCCTGTTATTCCCATATACCTGTGATTTAACATAACCTCATTAAAACAAGATGCGTTAAAACGCATGGTCTTAGATGGTAAGTCGAAACCAGAGGTTCGGAAACCGTCAAATTTCTCTTTCAATAAATAAACAAGCTCGGCGTTTCTCATTCGTACATTATTATTTCGCACATCGCAAGGGACAGTAGTCACTGATACCTATAAGATCTATTGTGACTCGCAACCAAGTTAAAGTATCTCTTGTAGTCCGACAGCTTCCGAGAAGCTCAAAATATTTCTAGCTTTTAGAGATTTGATTTCCTCTAGGCGTTAATACGCTATAATGAGCTACAAGCGTACACACTAGATTCTCCTACCGTAACATGCGTGAAACAGTAGGAGGTTCTAGTGTGTACGCTTGTAGCTCATTTTAGTAATATAAGTTATTTACAGGATTGTTACCATGTACCTTGTTTTAGCGAGTTTCCGATATTTCGGCACTGTTGCAAGCGCCATGATCACGGAGTGACTGAATTAATTGCGGGTAGGCTGTTATTGGCAGACATATTGGTCTACCCACCGACGAAGTCTTTTATTGCGTTCGATACCCGTGCCACTGTTCACATTCTCACTATTCACTCGAAACTGTTCCCGACACACAACACTTACAGTATCGGATCGCGGCACGACACTTTTTTGATTATTTCCGGTTTTACACATACGAACCACAGGATTCCAGACACTCGACAATTTAAACCCGTCCTCACGATTGAAATTTTTATGTTTTGTTATTTCAATCGCTTCCCTGACCAATCTTGGTATGTGATCATGGCGCTTGCACTGCTAAAATATCGGAAACTCGCTAAAAACAAGGTACATGGTAACAATCCCGTAAATAACTTATATTACTATAATGTTAGTGACCATGAAAGTTTAAAACAATAGCTTGTAGCTCAGTAGTAAACGTCGCGGCTCGCTGCAAAGCGCACGCGAACTCAGACCCCTCTTTCCCAGTGGGGCAAGTGCCCAGGGCCCCACGATCGATAGGGGCCCCTCTTAGATCAAATACAAAATCCCTAGTTCCTTTTAAATCACCAAACGGGAGTAGTAGTATGGCGTAGCTTCTTGACCTTCACAAGTGCTTGTAACAGCCTAGACTGAATAAATGACTTTTCATTTCATTCATTCATTCATTCATTCATTCATTCATTCATTCATTCCCCCAATACGTCAAAGACGGCACTGCGCGTACCGCTCGCAGCAGGTTAGCGAACCACGTACACACTATGCTTTTTGGATCATCATCAGCGTATTAATGTCCCCACTGCTGGGGCACAGGCTTTCCCTATGGATGGAATAGGGAGATTGGGCCATGACCCACCACGCGGGCCCAGTGCGTATTGGTGGGTGCTAACGACTGCAGATGCAGCCGGGACCAACGGCTTAACGTGCCTTCCGAAGCACGGAGGAGCTCGAGATAGTAATTTTTGGTCACCCATCCAATGACCGACCACTGCGAAAGTTGCTTAAGTTCAACGATCGTAGCCGAACGCGCTAACCACTTGCGCCATCGAGCTCCTCAGCATGCATGCAACGGTTACAGCTCGCTATGAGTACCCGGCTTTACGAAACGCGCGCATGATGCTAGAACGCCAAGCGGTCAGATAGTGAGAGTGCAACTTCTCTCAAGGGCAGATCCAGCTTTGGCACTAGGGGGGGGGGGGGGGGGGGGTCATATAGCCAGCTTTGGCGCCAGGGGAGGTCATATAGTCGTGGTATATTAAATATTGAAAGTACTTAAATAAAATCCCCCTGGGTTTGGTCCATCTGTACCCAGCCCAGGGGGGGGTCATGACCCCCCTGACCCCCCCCCCTGGATCCGCCCTTGCTTCTCTCTGCGGCGTGTGATGCGGTAAAGGAACTTGGCCTCTGGCACCAGCTTGAATAACTCTTCGGAACACTCTCCATTGTATAGAACAGACGATATGACACACACATGGACGCAACATCTTTTTTTCAAGTGGAAACTTCTTTAGCAGCGTTGTACTCTTTTTTTGTATGGGTAAAAAATTTTAAACTCGCGTCAGGTTAAACACGTGGGCTGATCGCATCATGACACTTTCAATATATTGGACGAAACGTAGTAATATTTTATTTTGTCGTATTATATTAATAAGTCTCTATCTAGGACATCCACGTGGCAGCTTTATTGCGAAGAAAACATTTTTTTTACAATAGATGTCGCTAGGTGCGCTTAAGTGTGATTCATGTAAGTTGATTTCTTTACAATAGATGTCACTAAGTGCCCTTAAACGTGATTCATGTAAGCTGATTTTTCTGAGGGATAAACTTTTTTAATGTAATATAAATTGTCATGTCTGTGTACGATAGCGCAATAAATAAATATTGTATTCTACCACATACATGATAGTACCTTTATACTGATGATTAAAGCAATTCGTGCAAAATTATTCCCTAACCATTCCAAAATATCAAAAATGCACAACGTTAATATTTACAAGTTTTCACTTCTGCCGGCACTACCGGAGTGCAACCCGTCTTTTTTTTTAAATACTGCTTTGCCTAACATTTATTACTTATATCCCTAACGAGATAAAGCTTCAAAGGCTCCAACAGCCAGCAGCAGCATCAGCAGACAGATAATGAATAAACATAAAATTATAAAATTTCAAATTACACACGCGACACCACACCTTAAGAATTGTAACTCAAAATTTTTTATCTGTAATTTATTGTGACTAATTAATTTCGATTCATTTTTTTTTACTATATATATAAGTTGACTTTATTCGATATAACTCTTCTAATAATGCATTGATTTTAACCGGGACATTGTTGAATATATGTTTCTTTTTTAAATCTTACAAAGCTTTTAAAGGCTCTGTCATCAACAGTTTACCAGCATTTGTTGCTTCTATTCCATAACGCATGTGGTCTTCACCTATAATTGTAATAACATTAAGCTTAAGTATGTTATCATTACCTGCTAGATTGTTGTGTCAATGTTTATTATGTTGGTGATCAAATAAATAAAAAAAAAATGTTTGCCTGTAAAGTCGGTTTTACGGGCGAAGATTTTACGTGACAACGTCTTTTTCTCGGTAGAATATTTATTGATATGAATATAATTAAATTGCACAATAGGAACAAGGAATTGAATGAAAATAAGAATTGCACAAATTTTAACTATAGAAATATATTTTGTTTACTAAAACATTGTACATGTAAACTTAAACTTAACACGAGAGACTCATCGTAACGTTACCGAGCGTTACACTTTTTCATAAGTGACTCCCAGCCGCAACCTAATTTAAGACGTTGTCACGTCAAAACAAACAAAACCAATGTCATTTAGCAAAAGCAATTCTTACGATCGGTAGCGAACTAAACGTTTTGTTGGAAAGCAATTACTTTGCGTTTCAATAACGCCGGCGGTCGGTGCGTGGCGGAGACGGATGGCCGGTCATAAGTCACTCACAGGCGCGCCCGCGGGGCAACTGATGTATGGCGTGTCGCCGCTCCACAGCGCGGACGTATTTCGTAACTACAGATTTCAATGACACTAATATTACAATGCAATCCCCACCCCTGTTTGATTATGTGGGACTCTTTCCCCCAATTCCCGCTCACCCACTCAAACTCAGCTAGGACAAGGGACCGGCAATGGACGTTCGGGACAAACTTCGGACCTACCCACTAAAAACCTAATAGTGCTTTCTCATTTCCCGAAATGGGTTGAGTGGGAATTGGATCCCTCTCAATTGGACTCTTTACTTTACCCCCGGTTACATTTGTTCCTCCTCCTTCTTGTGGCCAGAGGATGCCCGGGGTGAAAGACTGACCTGGGAATGTCACATTTAGACGGAAACAACAATCAGGGCTATCGCGTATGAATCCGCCGCTAGAGGCGCTAGTGTAGCGTGAGGTCTCCGAAATGTCAAATGTTATTGCTTGTTGGTTGACTACGCGGGTTTATTTCTTATTAAAATAATGTTGTGAATAATTGGTAACAATTCGGCTTAGTTATGGCAAATATGAGTTATGTGGCAATGAATGTCAGTTATTAAAAATTTGAGCTTAGAAAAAATGATTATGTTCCCATTTTTTCCGAATAAAACGGAACTAGGCGTCACTGTGGCATGGCCTATTATGTTTAGGATATGGTTCTTTTGTGTTAAAATACGATCTAAATGTAACCTTTGATTTCATGTGCGTATTAATAAACTTTAAAAGTTACAATTTAGGACCTCACTCAACAGTGGCGCCATCTGGTGAGACAGAAAATGGTAGCCCTCATTGCGCTAATGTCTGTCTCTCCCTCCACGACAACGGCTAACTAGAGCCGAGGTCCGAGTCTCAGAGACGCCCTCTAGTTGTGCCGACCCCTCAGGTTCGAGTGGAGTGGTTTAGAGGCTCCAGGCGGAGAGGACTTCACCCGTGAGGAGATGCCATCCGCCTGGAATACCTCTAGAGTCAAACGCCCATTCTCGCCTTGAGGTCCTCTTAGGATCTCGCCGTTCCCAAACCCGATGACGCTGTAAAGGTCATCTGCAACCAACATAATACACACTCAAAATAAACTGTCTGTCTGTTACCTTTCCACGATTAATAATACGTACGTACTGACTTAACGTAGGTTTCATTCCTAAACAAATTCCTATGACGACATTTATCTACTTCGTACTGGTGACATGCAAAAGGCGGGACTCGAATCCATAACCTTCAGTCGTGTAGGGGGACTCCGACATCTAAAGCGCTGACGGAAGCATAGCTATTCCCTCACGTCTTATTGGTAAGTAACATCGTACACTGTTTCTATTAACCTAAAATTTAGATTTCGATTCAAATAAAATTAGACGTCTATGGCGAACAAAATTTTTATTCCGTTTTGTGTAAAAGAACAATGGGCAAAACACATCCAGCTCCGCCAACAATGTAATTGTTATCAATCGATAGATCTATGAAAAACTAGCCTTTTTTATTATGACACCGTAAAAAAATATCCTGGTAGTCAAAAGATATGACACATGGACATATTTAAGTAGCTAAATAAATTGATTTTATAGTACCTTCATTTTATATTATTAGTATCCATAATAATATGCCATATCGTACTATACAACCAGATATACGTAGGGACACGATATCGAATAGAAAGTATCGATACTGTACTCATGAGTAGTATCGGTAAATAAGTATCGTACTCGTAAAAGTATCGAAACAAAAGTATCGATACTTCAAAGTATCGAGTATGTACTCGATCATAGAGCCTTATCAGATCCTCTGTGGCCTGCCGAGCCACCCCCCCCCCCCCCGGGTTTAAAATTGAAAGAAAAACAATCGAATTTTATTATAGTACGTATAATCCAAATCAGACAAAGGACATGTAAATTCACAAATTGCTATATTAAATAATGAAAAGAAAATAGCTGTGATTTCTGACACTTAAAAAGTGTTCATTAATATTACATTAATAATTGAAATGTTAACTTGAATCTGACATGCAGTTAACGGCGGCCATTGGCATGCTTCACTCAATATTATAATTATAGAAGAGGTTACGTCAGTCTTTTTTTCAGGTCCGTGGTTTCAAATAGGTATACACAGCACAGACAGAATAATAGTGTTACACTTGAATACGTCAAATACAGCCAAGCGAAATGCATAATAAACGGCGAATCGATCACAATTCCTAACAATATGGTCGCTAAATAAATAACTATGAAACAAAACAATGCACAAAATAAACACAGTCACAGGTTGGAAAGAATTTGAATATGTCAGTTACTGACTGTATAACAACGCATTGGAACGTTTTGGAAGGTTGCTATGATTTAACAAGATGGCGTTGCCATCAATATGAGGCACTTATCCAAATTTTAAAGGTATCGATACTTGCCAAAAAGTACTCAATAAGTAAAAGTATCGAATACAAAGTATCGAGTACAAAAGTATCAGAATCGAAAGAAAATGTACTCGATACCACAAAGTATCGATACTTTTTTCGTGTCCCTAGATAAACGACAAAAGCTAGGGAGATTGGGCTATAACCCATTACTCAAACATTTATGTATTACCGTAACTTCCTCACTCACAATGTTCACCTCCCGAGTTTTGTCAACATATTGTAATGCGAACCATTTAGAATAACTGAAATGTTAGGTCTTTGCGTTACGAGCTCAGCTCAGTGCAAAAACCACTGTTTAATTGTAGTTAAGCTAAGTTAAAATTTTGTATTGGTGAATAAATATATTTTTGATTTAAAAAAAAACAACCACGCGGGCCCACTGCGGATTGGTGGATGCTAACATCTGCAGATGCAGCTGGGACCAACGTAGGGATGTCGAAAGTTGAAAAAAATATCGATATATCGATATTTAAAAAAATATCAATATCGGCTTCGATATATCGCGAAAAAAACATCGATATATCGATATATCGGACCAATTTTCCCAAAAATATCGTACAGTAGCTCACGAAATATGACACACGGAATAATAATGGAACGAAAATTATCTCCCTAAAAATAGACCCGATTTTCGAATGATGACATAGACAATACTAAATACAGCACAGATCATAGAATGTTGAATATCATTAATCTGAGATCCAGTTACGATTTTTCCAGATACGAATTTAGTTAGATCGTGATATGCCGCTAATAATTAAAAATATATCGTTTTTGATACGAATTTCGATATTGATTATTTTGTATCGATGTATCGATATATCGAATCAAAATATATCGGCAAAAAATATCGATATATCGAACAAAAAATATCGATATATCGATACATCGATATATTTTCAACAAGCCTAGACCAACGGCTTAACGTGCCCGAAGCACGAAGGAGCTCAAGATAGTAAAAAAGAAAAATGAGAGAACACTTCCATTCTATCTACATTAAATACTTTAACTTCATATCGAATAGTCGGAAATGATTTACCATCTATGTAAGCAACTCCACTAAACTATTAAACCAAAGTAATGGATGAGAGTGTCGGTCTGTCTGTATGCAGCGGCGGCAGTAACGAGTCCAGCATCCGCTGTACAATATAATTTAGTCTAAGATAATGCAGATATCATCGGTTTACAAGTTCTTTGCGATAATGCAGCTCTGCAGGGGTCTGAGTCAACATTACTGATACTGTTACACCAGCGGTTAAATTCAGTCTATTTATTTGTTTCTTATACCAGCCATACACACTACGAGAAATCGTTAAGATTAGACTGTACCGTCCGAACGGTACCGATAAATCGTAGCTTGTATGTTATAAAACTGCACAGTTTTCTATACGTATGCCACGTCCGATAAACTGTTCCGTTCGAACTGTACAGTCTGATCGTAACGATTTCTCGTAGTGTGTATGGCCACGGTAATATTGTATGATATTATTACCGTGGTATGGCTAGCATTAGGTTTTCACACACACCACTCATTAAATTAAACAAGTCTCGCATCCATTTCAGGATGCATTGTCCGAATTATTATTATATTTGACTTTTATTCAGACGACTTTTATCCTTTACAGGATGCGAAACGTCAATAAATAAATTAATCAGTGCATCTATACCGTTGAAACTTGTTTTATTCAAAATTATAAAAAAGAATTTTAAATAAAGTACTAAATTAACTAATAAATTCATATATAGACAATGAAGTTTTAAAAATCTTCCAATGAAATATCCGAACGCTCAATAAAAGTCTTTCGAAGGTAGCTCCACAAAGTAAATAAAAGAAAACGTTATTCTGACGATGCAGACCTGAAAAGGCTGCGAAACGTCAATAAATAAATGAAGTGCGTGCATTAACCCGTTAAAACTAGTTTTATTTAATGAGTGATGTGCGTGAAAACTTTTTTTTTTATACGCAGGCAAAAAATACTATTTACAGACGATAGCGTCTTTAAGAGGCACACCGCCGAACGGACCCCACAAATGGCTTCCGCAAGCCTTACGAGCCCCAGCAGTGGCTGCCCACTGAGGACCCCGTAACCCTTACGGGCGCTATACGGCATAATATCCGCTAAAAAACCCTGCGAACACCCTCTAAGTTGCTTAGCACGAAGCCGCGGGATCCCCGTTTAGGGATTCTTCCGCGTCTATGTGCCTAAGAAACAAATGTTATTTTATTCAGTCTATTTGTCTGAATATTGAGGAAAGATATAAACAACTCCTTTGCTTTTAACTTTCCTTGTCAGATCAGAGAAAACTAGTTTGACAATAATTCTTTATTTTAAAGATACATTTCTTAAGAAGTAGTCAATGAGCAATAGCTGGTATTGCATGCGTCTTTAAGCTATGACACAAAATACATAATGGTGGTGGCCGCTTACTATCCAAGTAGGTCGTTTACTTGACAAATAAAAAAAGGTTAAAATCCATTTGCGATGCCATTAGATAAGACCAATATAAATATAGGTACTGTAATACTTATCCTGAAGAACCCCCTCCGATTCCGTCAGCCTAGGCACGTCTTAGACTACCCCGACGACGAAATCAGCCGCGCCAACGCGCCTCCGATTCCTCCCACACAGGCCGCAAACACCAACACTACACAGCTAGCAAACGTGCATACTAGCTTAGCTTTAGGCAGACACCGCACCCGTAGGATAATAGTGCGAAGACCCGGTCTACACACAACACACTATACCAGCTACAGGTAAGTACCTGGACGTTTTTCCCCGCCCCCCACGACAACGGCTAACTAGAGCCGAGGTCCGAGTCTCAGAGACGCCCTCTAGTTGAGCCGACCCCCTCAGATTCGAGTGGTCTAAAGGTTCCAGACGAAGAGGAGACTCCCCCCGTGGGGAGACACCATCCGCCTGGAATACCTCTAGAGGCACTCGCCAATTCTCGGTTTAAGGTCATCTGCGACCAACAGCATACACACTCAAAAAAAATATCCTGAAGGGATAGCCCTGGGAAAAGTAGCTAGTAGAAGGTAGCAATTATTACATTAAAACACTTAGGATGCTCAACTTAGTTTATTTTAAACTGAGAGAATTACAATCATTTACTATGAGCAGCTCTTTTCTGTACCTGAATTCTATCTGCTGGAATGTTCGATATCAGACAAAAGATTCTCATATTCAAATCTTTAGAATAATGACATTTACTTTTTAATACAACTGCCAGCCGTAGGCATTACATAAGCAAAAAGTTGACACAAGCAAGGAGGCCGTAAAGCTACAGGAGTAACAATAACTACTCAAGAATCAATTGAGAGCAGGGCATGTTTACCGGTTAATTTTCAAACCTAAATCAGCATCAAGTACACTAGGAGCGTTTTATTTAGGTTTGGCTCTACCTTAACCTTAAAAAACCGGTTTTCCTAAAAATCGAAATCAAATAGGCTTTGAATCAATTTAGCGGTTTTTAAAGGGTTTCATTTCGCTCTTACTGACGGCGTCACCTTCGCCGTTTCAATTCAAATTTATAATGATTTTATGTCAGTTTCTGTCCAACTACAGAGCGAGTGAGTGAAGTAGTGTGTCAGTACATAACTACAAAATGAATAACTTGACTCACTAGACGCTGGCAAACGTGTCAATAAATGCATCAATCTCTGAGCATTAACAAGTTGTGACTTGCTTAGTTCAAACAAAACATACTTCAGGCGATGCCGACGCGTGCACGTGACGCTCTGGATTAAACCGGTTTATTAAGTTTTTAGGTACCGCTTTCATTTCGGACGCGCTCCGAACGAAACCTTTACTAAAAACCGGTATTAACCTTTATTTACCGGTATTTTCGAAACCGGTTACCCTGATTGAGAGTATACAGAGTATTGCTTTGTAGTCACAACCAACATATAATGAGTATTAAGTTCTTTTGGAGAGAAGAATTTAAACGACCTGTATGCCACCCATTGACCAAGGATTTCGAAAAACTTATGCAACCACTCGTACATGATCGCGAAGCTAATGATGGACCATTTATACACAAATAACTAAACAGTATATGTATTGAACATCAACCATATAACAAAACGGAAATCGGTACAGAAAACAGTCTAAAACAAAGTATATCTTGTTATCTTTTCTCGTTCACTTAACCATTTTCTATTGAAGGATATATTCTTTTGTTTCAGTTTCCTTTCCATGTTCTGAGGGTAAACTGACACATGAGCAGGGTCCGTAACAACTTGGTTAACTTCGAGTTCAAACACTGGGTGCTAGTGTTGCCGATCGATAGTCGACTATCGATGATTAATCGATAGTCTATCGATAGCCAACCAATCGTATGACAATCAATCGGCTTATCGATAGTATCGATACTGTCAATAGTATCGATATTATCAATAGTATCGATACTATCGATACTATCGATAGCACAGAAAAAGCCAATACTATCGGATGAGTTAAATACTATCGATTCTATCGATAGCATTGTAGTTCGTTAATAACAAACTATAGATAGTATCGATTCTGTCGATTTTATTTGCAACCATACAATCGATAGTTTAACAATTTGCAACAGTAGTGTTTACAATTTTCAGGTATTATAGTCAATCACAAGCTTTAGTTTAAAACAATCGCTAGTATCGATACTATCAATAGTTTGTTATTAACGAACTACGTTAGTATCAATAGTATCTATAGTATTGCACTCATTCGATAGCATTGCCTTGTTCTGAGCTATCGATAGTTTCGTTACTATCGGTTGTATCGATTCTATCGATAGGGTACATGATTTTCGATGTAAACTGTCGATAGTTTTAATATCAATTGTTCGGCAACACTACTGCGTGGGTTACTAACTTCGGAACTGATAATGAAGTTAGCTATTCTTTTACTGATGCATTAAAGATTTAGTGTGTTCGAGTCACGTTGAAAACTTAGTATACTCTATGTAATCAAAGTGCTGGAAATGGTTGAAAAATCAATTATTGATAATATTAAGTTTATGTGAAGTAGGTAAGCTTAGAAGCGAGGAGCTCGATGGCGCAGGCGGTTAGCGTGTTCGGCTGCGATCGTTGAAGTTAAGCAACTGTCGCAGTGGTCGGTCATTGGATGGGTGACCAAAATTTTTTTATATATATATATATATATATAGCGAGGTAGGCAAATTACTCTACCCCACCTGATGGTAAGTGGTGATAAAGTCCAAACGCGAAGATAGCTGGTACAGCAGTTATTATAGTAGTTATTTTATAAGAAAGGTTACTATACTGTAAAAGATTTCATAAATGATAAGTCACCTTGGGCTCAACATAATAGACTGTCGTTTTACTTTGCTAATTTGGTTGAAAATTGTTTAATCGCCACTTCTAAATTTAAAAATAGTACCTAGTTATACTTAACTTTTGTTAATTAATAATATTAATGTGATGGAAGTTGACATCAACACATATATTCAATTTTTGATGTCATCTTTCAATTGACGACACTGTGTGAAACAAAACAGGGAGAAAAAAATAGCCCTTGCTGAGTTTCTTGCCGGTTCTTCTCAGTACAAGGTCTCCCGCCGTAGATTTACGAACTGATGGCGTAGCGTTTGACTTTCACAAGAGCTTGTAACAGCCTAGACTGAATAAATGAGTTTGAATTGAATTGAATTGAATATAAACTGCTACAACAACCATCCTCACCTTGCCGGCCTGCAAAAATGCTTCTTCACGCCTCTCTTAAAGGACCCCAGATTGTAGGAAGGAGAGAACACGTGCGCGGGCAAAGAATTCCACTTACTTAATACAAATCTTCTATCTCGAGTTCCTCCGTGCTTCGGAAGGCACGTTAAGCCATTGGTCCCGGCTGCATCTGCAGTCGTTAGCACCCGCCAATCAGCACTCGGCCCGAGTGTTGGGTCATGGCCCAATCTCCCTACTCCATCCATAGGGAAGGACTGTGCCCCAGCAATTAATTGGCTGATGATGAGGCTTTAAGCTTACGCCAAAAATCCTAAGCGTGAATATTATCTCATTGTTTATTCTTAAATAAGTTTAATTTACACATCGATTAAATAAAAATTTGTTGATCATTTTAATTTCCTTCCTATCTAAGCAGGTTAATTAAATGTAAGTTTCTATAAATTACCTTCAGATAAATTTTGTAGAACACACTCTCAAATCATACGCGACATACCTGAAACAAATAAAAATAGGTTTATAATATCTTAAAGGTTGGTTCACCATAATTTCTTTAAAAATAACTGAAAGTAGAGTAACTTAAAATTTCATTAAATGATGTAAGAAAGCCCTATTGAATCGTCCAATTTTTTTTCCTACCACCCATTTAGGACATCTACAAACTTCAACATTCAACAGAAGTAGCAATATATACATAAAATCATGTCGCTACCCATGCAACGTCCATTCACATTGTGTTTGCTATGTCATACAATTAGTAATTAATTTCATCATATAAAGCCTCGATGATACAGGGCGAGTAGCAGATGGTAAAAAAAAAATGCGTGCGTGTACTTATGTAGGCGCGTGAGAAGTTATCCTTCTTTGGCATCGTTTAAAATTAGTTTTTAATTGCATGCAAATAATTAATTACAATAAATTAATAAAAAGTCTGGAAAAGGACGAAGTCAATAAAGTTCAGTTTTAATTTGAAAAAATAAATAAATAATCAAAATATTCAATTAAAATCGCTACTGAATATAATTTATTAGAACATATGTGATTTGCACTTGTATGAAAGTCAAACACGTATTCCGAATATACAAACTGGAAACATGTGGATAAATATTATAAATATGAATACCTATAACTGTTACTTTATTACAAAAAATGAAGATGTGGTTTTTGGTTCTACTACACCAATGGTCAAGAGATGGCGCTGTAGTCTCCTGAATCGCGCTTTGGTTCCGTTGTTCCAGATTAATAAATACTTTTGATAGGCCTTCACAATGCAGTCGTTAGCACCCACTAAATAGAGATTCTATTTCTATTTTGTTGGTAGATTTTCTTAATGTGCGGTAAACACAAAAGTACCGCATGAAGTTGGTCGCTAAAGCGAAAACTTCATGCTGTTAAAATTTTGTGTTACAGTGATGCGCGCGCATCTTAAAATTTCACTCTCATCATTTTTTCATAACGCGCTTAAAGAAGTATAACTTCAAAAACCGATGACACGGAGAGAACTCGCTGGCTTGTAGCTTCTAAACTCGCCCGTGTCATCGAGGCTTAGCATTTCAGTGATATAATTAAGTAATCCTTCGTGCTAAAGTGACATGTAATATAAAAATCACAAATCCACAACGCGTACAAAGAGACACAACGAGACAACAAGGTGCATTTAATGATTTATCAGAAGTGGGATAGAACTTGAATCATTTCATGATTAAATACCTAAATACCATTCAACACTCATAAGTCGTTCGCTGGTGTATACTTAATATTATCCTCAGGTTACTTAATTAACATGTAGAATGCATAAATATGATTCATAATGAGTTAGTAAATGGATTGGACCATAAACACCCAACTTGGTAATTAACTCCCAGGCATCAGTGGCTGTTTTATAATAATTTTGTAATTAAAAAGAAACGATGAACACACCGCAATGTAGAAGTTCTATGTGTTAAATCATGGGTGGAGTATTTAGTAGGTACTATTAGATACAAAAATATTGGTGTCGATTCTGGCAGGATTCTCTAAACTTAAAACTAAATTTGACATCAGTCTGTCCTTTTCAGTCTGTATAGATAATGACAGAGATACACTGTTGTCAAATTTAAGTTAAGCTTTAGAGAATCATACCAGAATTGACACCATTATTGATATTGATAAATACCTACTGTGCTGTAAGGACAAAGCATATTACAAATTAATAAGTATTCAAAAGAAAATATAACTAGAAAAAATTCCACGCGGACCAGGCAGCAGGCGGGACTCGAACCCGCACCCTTCGTAATCCGGGCGAATGCACTGACCAATTATGCTACCGCGGCCCACACGGACCGCGTCAAAATTCTTCTAGCTATTCTTGAGCTGCAAGGCAGCGCTATCTTTTCGCATTATAGGTAACCCACAATGTCAAATGAATGCTAGAAGAATTTTGACGCGGTCCGTGTGGGCCGCGGTAGCATAATTGGTCAGTGCATTCGCCCGGATTGCGAAGGGTGCGGGTTCGAGTCCCGCCTGCTGCCTGGTCCGCGTGGAATTTTTTCTAGTTATATTTTCTTTAGATTTAAACATCAAGCAGTTACATGCTTTAAAGTAATAAAAAATCTAATAAGTATTCATTTAGATATTTTAAGCTAGATATCGGTTACGATATCAATAAAAATGGGCTTCAAATCATCAAACTTTATTTATTATTAAAACTTTATTAACTTTAATATATTACATAAAGTTAATATCAATTTGGTTCCGTATGGTAGTCCCTATAAAAACAGTAGGAAACTCAACCTACTTCTTACCTGGAATGAAGTGCCTCTATACATAATATATATTTTTTAATAGTTTCACACATTTTAAAATTATAACAAAATTGATTCCATGGAAGATGGGGCGGGTGCTAGTATGGGATGCAACCTGTTCAGACACGCTGCCCCCTTCCCATCTACATGGAAACAACAATAGAGCTGGTGAGGCTTGCGAAGCGGCTGAAAAAGCTAAGGCTTGCAAATACAGGGGTCTAGGCTCCGTATATGATTTTGTCCCATTCGGTGTCGAGACCCTTGGTCCGTGGGGCTTTTTAAGGAAATAGCAAAAAGGTTGGTCGACATCACAGGAGACCGAAGAGCTGGCAGCTACCTCGGACAACGAATTAGTCCAGCTATTTAAAGGGGGAACGCTGCCAGTATCTTTGGAACCTTGCCTAAAGGGACTACTTTTAATAATGTATTTTAGTTATTATATATTTTATAGCAAAATACACGCATGTCAAAAATCTGCCCATGCTGAGTTTTATGCCGATTCCACTCAGTACAAGAACCGATGGCATAGCATTGATAAAAGCTTGAATATTTTTGTGTTATGTGTAATCCGAGCGCTTTAATGTAGTACAGTTGAAGTTTATTGCATTTTAAACAGGTTTTTTTGAAAGCTGGGCAATAACCATACGTATGATTATAACCACAATTTGAACATACTTTATATTTAGTTTGTTCCCTATTTGGAACTGTTCTTTGACCTTGTGATTTATTTAACGAATGAACTTCAGTTTTTTGAATATCTTGAATTTGCCCTATAATCAATTCAGACACTCTCATGGTCTCAATTGTATCTTCAAGCGATGGATTACCTTTTTACCCGACTGCGCAATGCAAGAGCGCGAAGCGAGACGCGCAGACAGGGTATAGTGTTTAACAGTCTATATATGTATGTTTGTTCCTTTGTGGCACACTATAGACCAAACGCCTGGACCGATTTTGATGATTCATACATCAATCGATTCGTCTCAATCATGGGAGTGCTACTAAAGATATGATAGTAATCAAAATAAGATCAAAATGAGTTTTCTTTGACATTCGGTGTCAATTGTGCCTAGAACTAGCTTGTCGCTAATCATGGAATCTTTACAAGATTTATAAAAATTGCAATTATTTGCCAGCAACTTTACATCTGTAACAAAGTTGTCCACCTGCTGGCCATCCTTTATATTTATGTTATAGAATATGTACCGAAAATGGAGAGTATTATTTTTTGGAATACAGTATCCTTCAAATGAATTTAATGGGGATTCCAAACTTTTGTCCTTTATTTGTTTCTTAGGTTTTCACGCACATCACACATTAAATAAAACTAGTTTTAACGGGTTAATGCACGTAGTTTACGGTAGTTAGGGTCAAATAAATAAACTCAAAAATACAAAAAAGAATTTTAAATAAAGTACTTGGCTCACTAAAATAACTAATAAATTCATACATAGACAATAAATTTTTAAAAACCTTCCAATGAAATAACCGAACGCTCAATAAAAGTCTTTCGAAGGTAGCTCGACAAAATAAAAAATGATTATTCTGACGATGCAGACCAGAAAAGGCTGCGAAACGTCAATAAATAAATAAAGTTTCGTGCATTAACCCGTTAAAACTAGTTTTATTTTGTCCTTTATTTCAAATGTATTATAAAGATCTAAGGCATCTTCCCCAATGATATTTAAAAGCACTGCAATTTTACGTGCCTCTGGAACTTCTTCTAAGCCACATGCTTGTATGTATAAAACGAAAAAATCGTTTCCAATTATCACCCAACTTCCCAGTCAGAATTAGTTTCCCCGGAACATCATATGCAGTCGCCATTTTTTGTTATATTTAAGTTCTAACTGCGCCATGTGTTATGTGTAATCTAATTAAGGAACACTTTAATGAAGTAACACTGTTTTGATATCATATACCACTTTTAATAAACTTCAACTGTACTACATACATTAAGCGTCTGTCGGCCATCTTGCTTTGTGCCATAGAGTATATAATCACTTTTACATGTCACAATTTTGAATCGAATAATAATATTAATATTAATGTGATGGAAGTTGACATCAACACATGTTTTCAATTTTTGATGTCATCTTTCAATTGACGACACTGTATGAAACAAAACAGGGAGAAAAAAATAGCCCTTGCTGAGTTTCTTGCCGGTTCTTCTCAGTACAAGGTCTCCCGCCGTAGATTTACGAACAAAGGCGTAGCGTTTGACTTTCACAAGAGCTTGTAACAGCCTAGACTGAATAAATGAGTTTGCGTTTGAATTTGAATTTGAAGGGCAGGGGCAATACCACTCAGCAGTATCGTCAAAAGTAGACATCCGTGAGAATCGGTTTTAATAGTCTAGTTCTATTAGCCGTGTCGTAGCACAACATTATTTATGTTCGACCATCCGATAATTAACTAATCTTTATCTAAACGCAGTGTTCAACACACGCGTGCGTTAAATTATACACATTCCTACATTCGCTGGAGTAAATTTTATTATTATGTTAGTTTAGGGTTCCTTCCCTCTAAACAAAATATTGAACTTCTAAATAAAACTAGTTTTTACGGGTTAATGCACGAAATTTTATTTATGTAATGTAAAGGCTACGAAACGTCATTATATAAATAAAATTTCGTGCATTAACCCGTAAAAACTAGTTTTATTTAATGAGTGATGTGCGTGAAAACCTAAGAAACAAATATATTGAACTTCTAGTGAAAAATGCGATCTCGAAAAGTACAAGTTAAAAAAAACTGAATCACGCTTATTAAATCATTAAAAATCTTTTATAACATGAATAATGGACTTCATAGAAACAAACCGAAAAAAATGCTTAATTTAAAAGAAATCTAAATGTAAAATTTACAATATATACAGGTGAATTTAAGCTGCCGTTCATTCTTGGGTTAGTTTCCAATAAATGTAAAAAAGTAATAGATTTTTTTCGTTAATTTACCTCAAGGGAGCCCGCTACCTACATTTAAGACTTCAGTCTTTTCGAGGATGAAACGGAGGATGAACGTCATATTATTGAAAACCGTTTGCTTTAAGGAAACGACGTCAACCAAAATTTAGAGACATTTTCTGTGGTGTCTACCTTTTATCGCAGAAATTTTAATGTCATAATTTGATTATGCATATCAGCGGATGACATCAACTTCATCTCGCAGTAAATTATTTGGCATTCACTCATTTATCATAAATCTGAACTAATAATTAAATATCCACAATTATTAAAATACAGAATCATCATATCGCAGAAAATTCCATTCAGAATCAATTTTCAATTCAATTCAATTTATCTAATATATCAGTCTAAGTTTTAGTCACAACACTAAACTAGGGTAACCTAACCTATTAACCACAAAACTGATTATGTTCAACAAAATTATGCATAATATAAAAATATGCTTAATAAAATTCTGCCTTCTTGAAAGTATCCCATTGTGAATTGATTAGGCCAAACAATGATTATATTTAGAAAAAAAGATACCTTACAAATGTTCTTTCAAAGAAGGTTATGACGAGGGTGTTAAAAAAATGCATTACGGAGCAACAAGATTCTGCCGAATAGAGGGAACCCTTTTCTGTATTAACCTATATTACAATGTTCTAGATACTACTTGCTTAATATTAAAACCTTCAATAAAACTAGTTTTAACGGGTTAATGCACGAACTTTATTTATTTATTGACAATAATTCATTATTCTGACGCTCCAGACCTGAAAACGTCAATAAATAAATAAAGTTCGTGCATTAACCCGTTAAAACTAGTTTTATTTAATGAGTGATGTGCGTGAAAACCTAAGAAACAAATATTAAAACCTTCATTATGAAACTACTCACACTTGTCCAATTTCTAAAATAGTTGACCGCGTTAATGTGATCAAATAACATTTTAAGAGGTGTTGAATATTCAAATCGGAATATTTTGCCATTTAAAGGGTCATAACTTACTCTTTAGTGAGTAAATTAGCTTTTAGATAACATAATGGGTATAAATTGATTACAAAGTCGTTCATTTGATTTGAACTTGAACTTTTCGCGTATCCATTTGATTAATAAACAAATGCCTTTGTATAGGGAACTGGCAGAGCCATCTATTAAAGGATTGTGGTACTAACCACAATACAGTCCTCTCGCTTGCCCACAGACAACGCCCGTAGACTGCCCCAACCAACGATATTAAATACCCTAGATACACCACGTGAGCTCAAAATGTATCCCTATCAAGAAGTGCTTGAACACGACTCAAGCACTTCTTGGTCCCCACGACAACGGCTAACTAGAGCCGAGGTCCGAGTCTCAGAGACGCCCTCTAGTTGAGCCGACCCCCTTAGGTTCGAGTGGTCTGGAGGCTCCAGACGGAGTGGAGACTCCCCCCGGGAGACGCCATCCGACTGGAATACCTCCAGAGGCACTTGCCAATTCTCGGCTTGAGGTCCCCTTAGGATCTCGCCGTCCCCAAACCCGGTGACGCTGTAAAGGTCATCTGCGACCAACAGCACACACACTCAAAAAAAAAAAACTTCTTGGTTCACAGTCACACACGGACCGTTGAAAAATCAACATGCCGCTGAGCTCCGTGAAGAAATGCGAAATGAATACTTATAGTATATAAAATGTCGTTTTTTCGACAGATATCTCATCAATGTTTGTTAATTTAACGCATTTGAAGCAAATTTTGTTTTAATACTTACTTTAAACTGGTTTAATAGAAAATATTTGTAATATTCAAATGCATAGTCGGTAATATAGCCGACTCTTTTCCTCGCGGTTCATACCTGTTGTATTGCTAACAGCACATTCAGAATTGAGCGTAGAGTCAAAGAAATAAGGTCTATATTCTTCCGCATATAGCTATCAGTTGAAAAATTTTACGAGCTTACATCTCGGACTGTCATAACTCTTTGACGCATGCGCTTGGATTAAGACCTTATATAGGGTGCTTTAAAGGTGATTATCAATGTTTAAATAATGACTTATATTGTTTAGACGAGGAGCTCGATGGCGCAGGTGGCTAGCGCGTTCGGCTGCGATCGTTGAAGTTAAGCAACTTTCGCAATGGTCGGTCATTGGATGGGTGACCAAAAATTTACTATCTCGAACTCCTTCGTGCTTCGGAAGGCACGTTAAGCCGTTGGTCCCGGCTGCATTTGCAGTCGTTAGCACCCACCAATCCGCACTGGGCCCGCGTGGTGGGTCATGGCCCAATCTCCCTATACCATCCATAGAGAAGGCCTGTGCCCCAGCAGTGGGGACATTAATAGGCTGATGATGATGATGATGATTGTTTACACTATGTGATTACCTTACGGAGCTTCGTGGATCGTCCCATAATGTACCTTTTGGACAGGTTTCGGGCATGATTTTGTTCGTGTTGGTGTATCTAGGGTATTTAATATAGTTGGCCCCAACGCCTAAATAGAGACGTAAGGCCGGCACGCTATAGCAATAATAACGATTTAAAATAATAGAAGAGAGTTTTGTTATCCGGTTCCGGGACGCGGGGCTGGCTTTACCAATCGACTCCTGCGCGTCCACTATTATAATTTAATTAATTAAATATCATTGATTGTAAGTGTTATGCTAAGGAACCGGTTTGAAGAGAACCTTCTATACGCAAGCTTGACTAGGGGGGGAAGGTGTGCAAATTCGTTATGCGTTACGAAAAGTGTGTTCGGGCGAGGCGAACGGAAGTTGAGTGGGGGATATAAGCAAGAGAAAGCAGTGAGCACATTTTTTTTCCTTAGTTCCCTTATAGCTAGTAAATGGAATATGTATATGTGTGTTTGTACAATATATCTGTATATACATACAGGTAGAGCTAGAGAAGTTTCACTTCAGTCGTGTGGTCATAAGTACACTCTTTTTTTTATATATTTTTGTATTTGCTATCATTAAATTCGAGTGTCATTGAACAGTTTGACGTGTTATTTACTAAAATTGGTAAATATTTCAGCAAAATATAAATTAAATTCTTTTTTAACAATGCTTTAGAATGGAGTCGAAATCAAAACATTGGATTTGTTGCAGTGCAATACGTAATAACTCGTTCAGGAAATATCGATTGATAATCTAGGTACATCTTAATTAAGTGTATAGGTATTATTCATACTTAAATAATTTTTCCCAGCATTATAATATTGCTAGACCGCTTTTTACATCGAAGCCAAAGCTTGTCCATGACTTAATTCCATACACCTACAACATTAATTAAAAAGTTAAGCGCGCACAGAATCAGCTGATTATGGATGCATTGATCGATATCTGTCTTGTGATCAGATGTCCGCGGATATTATGAAACCCATGCATTGTATAATAAACCTTATTGCAAGTGGTTAAGAATTACATAACACGTTATGAGCAACAGACTTTGTCATTACATTCTGTCGAAGGAATCGAGTTGGTTGTTTGCTCAAGGCGCCTGTTCTGAATTTGAAATTCGAATATTTTTGTTTTTATTTTAGATGTTCCCCGAAAAATATGAGTAAAGCAAAAAGTTTTTGACAATATTAATAAGCAACAAGTTTTAAAGAAATTTTATTTCGATTCAAAAACAAGTTGAATTTATTGAAGAATATAAGCTAAAGATATTATCATCATCATAAGCCTATAATGTTCCCACTGCTGGGGCACAAGGCCTTCCCTATGAATGAAATAGGGAGATTGGGCCACCACGCAGGCCCAGTGCGAATTGGCGGGTGCTAACGACTGCAGATGCAGCCGGGACCAACGGCTTAACATGCCTTCCGAAGCACGGAGGAACTCGAGATGAGGATTTTTGGTCACCCATCCAATGACTGACCACTGCAAAAGTTGCTTGACTTCAACGATCGCAGCCGAACGCGCTAAACAAGATGTAAAAAATATTTAAAAATAATGCGATTGGCGTTCTCAGTTTTTAATATAAATATTACATTTCGCGACATTAACTATGTCGAGCTTAACTCATTTTATTCATTAAATAATCATAAAATGCTAAGTCAATGTGGTCGTAAAGGAATAATTGTAAAATGTATCGAAAAACCTTTTCACTTTCGGAAGTAATAATTATAATTATTTCAGATAACAAAAGTTATCTAAAATAATTATAATCAATGTCATTATAACATATAATTAAAAAAAACATTTTTTAATGAAATAAAATTATAAAACATTTTTTTTAATTATATGTTATAATGACATTGATTATAATTATTTCAGATAACTTTTGTTTAATAAAGTTTATGCAGCTTAGCATAAATCTGTAGTAGCTGATTTTTCAATTCTTTGCTAAAATGTAACAAAAATAATTCAATGACAAAATAATTTCAGTGTAAGTAATATCTAATTATAATATAGCAGACGTATGTATAAGTTATATCTTTGATTGATTATGATATTTCTTCAATAAATTATTGAAGAAATATTAAAATGAATCAAATTGGATGTATAGTACAACTCTTTCCAATCGTCCATAAATTTTTTCCCTACCACTTTTTATGCGCATATTTATTACAACATTTACAAATCAATATGTTGTTACAACGTCAATACGATTATGATTTATTTCATAAAGAAAACCTGTTGGAATGATTGGAACAGTTTAAATCTAAGCATTTTGTCTGTGATATAAATGATGGTTGGTGTGGCAGTTTATAACTGCTGTACCAACACGTTTGGACTTTATCATCACTTAACATTAGGTGGGGTAGAGTCATTTGCCTACCTGGCTATACAAAAAAAAATGTAACTATATTTATTATTACAATCGGCGCAGGCGGTCTTGGTTATTTTTTTCAAGAAACTCGAGGCTAAACTGCGATACACAGTAAGTTAAAAGTGACTAAAGATAATATAACTAGAAAAAATTCCACGCGGACCAGGCAGCAGAAGGGACTCGAACCCGCACCCTTCGCAATCCGGGCGAATGCACTGACCAATTATGCTACCGCGGCCCTCGCGGACCGCGTCGAAATTCTTCTAGCCATTCTTAAGCTGCAAGGCAGCGCCATCTCTTCGCATTTAAGGTAACCCACCATGTCAAATTGGTCAGTGCATTCGCCCGGATTCCGAAGGGTGCGGGTTCGAATCCCGTCCGCTGCCTGGTCCGCGTGGAATTTTTTCTAGTTATATTTTCTTTACATTTAAACATCAAGCAGTTACATGCTTTAAAATAATAAAAAAATATAACTTAAAAGTGACTAGTTGAAATTTTTAACCGATTTATTAAGAATCCATTAGTGGATCAATCGAGCGGGCCATTAACACCAAATTACGAAGTGTCAGGGCGTACAGATAGCTGTGTCAGAGCTGTAAGCTCGCCCCGCTTAATCGCTCAAGATTACGGAAGGAGGAATAAATTCTATTACATGCTCTTACAGATTGGGAAGACTTTGACTCCATTTTTTACACTCACATATACACGCATGATTAATAACTTAACAGAGGTAGGACCCTCCAGCTTACAGGCGACCACAGTTAAATAACTCTAAGTTTTGGTGTTGTGTTTCTCTTGGTTAGAAGGTTTCCAGGGCGCCACGGGGTAGGGGACTGTGTCAGGGTAGGCAATGGTGCAAGTGATATCTCTTATCTCTTAGACAAGTCCGTCCGTCCGTCTGTCTGTGGTGATGTTTCAGCGGCCAAACCGTAAGAGATAGATAAAGAGAATATTTAAGTTATAAGTTAAGAATAGTCTGATAAGACTACAAACCGGATTTGAGTAACGTAGCACTTCCGGTTTTCGAGAAATCACGTGATTTCTATTTTGTAATTATCACAATTTTAATTAACTATTTAAAGGTTAATTTTTTGTTTTTTTTTTTAACTAAATAATTTCAAACGAAACCACACAAGATCTCCGAAGTTCTCAATTAATTAAAAACATTTTTTAAATCAGGTTTTGGTGAACATTTGGTTCGCTGGTTTGCTAGTTTTTGATATTTTGATATCGTCTATAGTCTATGGTGGCAGCTTACCATCAGGCGGGCCATATACTTGTTTTCCACCTTTTTAACATAAAAATATAAAAAAAAAATACGTCCGCTCTATTCAAAGGGCTATGTTACAATCCGCTAACTAGTTGGACGTTGAGTGACGCTTGTTCAATCATCATCATCATCAACAGCCTATCATAGTCCACTGCTGGACATAGGCCTCTCCAAATGCACGCCACTCAGATCGATCTTGGGCTACTCGCATCCAGCTCCTGCCAGCCACCTTGCGCAAATCGTTAAATCGTTTTAATCGTTTTTGTTCAATCACCGTTCAATTAAATGTCTACATTCAATGAACGCGCTAGTCATTCAGTTTGGGAGGAGCCACTCCTGAGATACAGGACATGTCCTAGTTCGTGAGTTTGAGACTCACATTGTTTTGAAAATATTTACTGAAGGTGCACGTTGAAAAACTAATGTTAATGTATCATTTTATTCTTGTTAAATAAATATTATTATTATTATTAATCAAATAGCAGATTCAACCAACTGACGGTGACATATTTATAATCTTTTAATAAGGAATTTATTCGTTATGTACTATCTTGCCACGTGGTTTAATATAATAATTAAAATATAAGTTGAAGTCTTTGTTAAAAATCTTTCGAGTTTTCCTAATAAATACCAGCTTTCAAAACTACGCACTACACGTAAAAATATTTTCACATCTGATACGACTACAACATAAAACCTTTGTAAATGTTATAAAAATACTAACTTTCCGCCCTATCTTTATAGTTATAAAGGTACTAAATTTCATTAAGACTGCATCTTTATCTTTGTTTCTTAAGAAATCTTAATTCTATCCACGAATGATTTGAAATTTAATTGATATTCATCTTTGTAAGGGTTCAATAAAGTCGATTATTCAGCAAAAGCTCTGAAGATAGCTTATTAATATGTTTAATGGCGTACGATTAGAATTATCTCCCTTAATAACATAGCGGGAGCCGCGGAGTCAGTGATGGGATAGTGTCGATAAAACCGCATTGAAGATTTCAGAAAAATCACTTTTAAAATTAGAGTAGGCATAATAAGTATTTAATTAAAAGTACAGATAATTAGAAGTTCTATACTTCTTTAACTTAAAGATTATAAATTTATCGAATTGCCCTCTTCTGCAGCACCAAAATATTTTGAATGTCGCCGACGTTTCCCCCAGTAATATTCCGTACGACATTACACTATGGTACACCAATATGGAGGTATCTACATCCGATAACTCGAACTCGAAATGCAGCGTATGCTGTAATGAAGATACGCCATCTTCATTATGGCACATGCCACAGAGCCAAGTTTATTTAACAATTTATGAATATGTGGGCCGTATTGAAGCTTAGAATCCTAAGTAATCCCTAAGAATACTGTGGTGTCTACAAGGCCCATATTCCTATCCTTTACATTTACACTGGTTTTAACCTGTTCTATATTAGGTAATACAAATTTCATACATTGCGTTTTTCCCTTATTAAGTAATAAATTTTTAACATTTAACCAGTGGACTACCTTAGAGATAAAATTATTTACGTCATCAAATATCCAGAAAAGAATTTATTTTATAAAAATATATTATATTTACATATGTTTCTTGCAGCATTAGAAATACTAGAAAAAAATCAACACGGCCATTAGGGCCACGGTAGCATAATGGTCAGTGCATCCGCCCGGAAAGCGGAGGGTGCGGGTTCGAGTACCGTCTGCTGCCAGGTCAACGTCGGTCGGTAACATAATTACATCGATAATAATGGACGACTGCTTCGGCGCATCACTAAAAGGAATTCAAATTTGTCCCGATGGCCGTCTGAGACTTGAAGTGTTGTGTTCGGTTATTAGATAAAGGTTACTTTAACTCACTACCCGGCTAGTTTACGTGGGAACCTGGCACAGTTCGTTACCTTCCCCTTAATTAACTTTTATCATTGACTACTTAATATATGTTTATGGCTGTCTCCACAGCTTTCCAATAGTTAAAACTTAATTATGAAACATTTGGATAAAAGTACTTGGTAATAGTTGCTATTAATCGTTAGATCTTTTGTCTTGGACTGTGATTAAAAGGAAAAGTCAGCTGAAAATTGACTGCAGATCGCAAAACTCTGCATTTAAGCATTATTAAATCACCAATTTCCGCTATAATTATAGGACTTTCTGTGCAAGTATATTCGGCTTTCTTCATGAAGACAAAATTATTGTTACTCTGTACAAGAAGACAAAATTATTGTACAGAGTAGCGTTAATTTTTAGCACTATTATGCTTACTCAAAAAGATAGCAGTTCATGTTGAACGCTTTTGGGGCTAACAGAAGTTTCCTAAGGGGAACCCCCAAGGAAGAGTAGAAAGAAGTGGTTTTCACTTAGTATGACCGCTTGGTACCAGCTGGGATACATTCATGTGTTATCATAATCATCAGTCTTTCAATATCCACAATACTGGAGCACAACCCTTCACTGCTGGGGTACACACACGACACGCTATACCAGGTACAGGTACGTACCTGGGCGTTTTTCCCCGCCCCCCACGACAACGGCTAACTAGAGCCGAGGTCCGAGTCTCAGAGACGCCCTTTAGTTGAGCCGACCCCCTCAGGTTCGAGTGGTCTGGAGGCTCCAGACGGAGAGGAGACTCCCCCCGTGGGGAGACGCCATCCGCCTGGAATACCTCCAGAGGTACTCGCCAATTCTCGGCTTGAGGTCCCTTAGGATCTCGCCGTCCCCAAACCCGGTGACGCTGTAAAGGTCAACTGCGACCAACAGCATACACACTCAAAAAAAATGGATGCGTGTAACTTATGTACGCGCGTGAGAAGTTATACTTCTTTAGCATCATTAAAAATATTTTTTAATTGCATGCAAATAATTAATAATTACAATAAAATAATAAAAGTACTGGAAAATGATAGTTAACACAGTCAATTAGGTTCAGTTTTAATTTGAAAAATTAAATAAATATTCATAATATTCAATTAAAATCACTACTGAATTTAAGTTATTAGTCCATATGTAATTAGCACTTGTAAGTAACTTAAACACGTTGTGTCTATATAGAAACTAGAAACATGTGGATAAATATTATAAATATGAAAACAGTGATCAGAGGCGACGAGCGTGCCAACATTGTTTTTGACAACGCGATCATCTTATGGAGCTCCGTGGATCGTTCAAAGTACCTTTCGAACAGATGTCTAATAATGGTGGATTATTATTAGATTATTAGACACTAACATTCATAACGCGCCCGCGGCCAACTTCATGGTGTTACTATTGTGTTACAGTGATGCGCGCGCATCTTAAAATTTCACTCTTATCATTTTTTCATAACGCGCCCGCGGCTAACTTCATTATGTTACTTTTGTGTTACAGTGATGCGCGCGCATCTTAAAATTTCACTCTCATAATTTTTTCATAACGCGGCTAAAGAAGTATAACTTCAAAAATGCTGGGGTACATGGCTATGACTCACTACGCAGATCCAGTGCGGTGCTAACGTCTTGATATGCAGCCGGGACCAACGTTCTAACATGCCTTGCGAAGTACGAAGCAACACGCGATGAATTATTGTTGGTCGGCCTCCGAACGCGTCTAAGAAAAAGGATCTTGACATACGGACTGACCAACAAACAAAAAAGTACCCTAAAGGAGCTCGATGGTGGCAGTGGTCGGTCATTGGATGGGTGACCGAAAATTTACTATCTCGAGCTTCTCCGTGCTTCGGAAAGCACGTTAAGCCGTTGGTCCCGGCTGCATCTGCAGTCGTTAGCACCCACCAATCCGCACTGGGCCCGCGTGGTTGGTCATGGCCCAATCTCCCTATTCCATCCATAGGGAAGGTCTGTGCCCCAGCAGTGGGGACATTAATAGGCTGATGATGATGATGATGAAAGGAGTTCCTTGCTTTTATTTAAAGTAACATCTTTATGGCAAAATAGCTGGCCCAGCGAACTTCGTACCGCCATAAAAATAGAGGCTGTTGGTAGAAGAGTGAAAATTTAGGGATGTATGTATTTTTTAATGACGAACCATAAAAAAATTAAAATAAAAGTTAGGAGTGGACAACCCTTATCACTTAGGGGTATGAAAAATAGATAGTAGCCTATTCTCAGACCTACTGAATATGTATATAAAATTTCATAAAAGTCGGTCAAGCCGTTTCTGAGCTGTATGGTAACTAACATTGTGACACGAGAATTTTATATATAAGACTAGCGGTCAGCCTCGCTTCGATTCGGTGAAGAGCTGAAGTGTAGACTACAGTTTTTGTCCTCAGGCTTGTATTATACACAATGACATTCATCTATGATTCTTCTTATACCTCCATGCAAAATCTCAGCCTGATCGGTTTAAAATCGACAAAGTTTCATACAAACTTTCATTCCATATTTTATCCCCTTGAGGGTAGAATTGATCAAAATCCTTTCTTAGCGGATGCCTACGTCATAACATCTACCTGCATGCCAAATTTCAGTCCGATCCGTCCAGTGGTTTGGGCTGTGCGTTGATAGATCACGATGTCAGTCATTCACCTTTGAGTTTTATATATATAGATATTAGCGAATCCATCCGCGCATAGGGCGTCATAACAGAACGGCAGGTGCACATCGACATGCGCACGCGCACAGGTGCAGCGTAACCGCAGAGCGTTCGTTACGTCTTCAACGTTGAATAACGCCAGCGCGACCTTTACGGCTGTCATAGCATGACCCGGTCTGGAATATGATCTCTATTGTTGAAAACGTAAGGTTAAAACTCTCCTGTTTGAACTTTCATGTGTTCCAATTTATGCGATAAGTAATAAAGATCATTTCTTCTTTCAAATGTTTAATACTTGTAAAAGTATTCATTTCACATTGTGGGTTACCTATAATGCGAAGAGATGGCGCTGCCTTGCAGCTTAATAATGGCTAGAGGATTTTCGACGCGGCTGTCAGGGCTGCGGTAGCATAGTTGGTCAGTGCATTCGCCCGGATAGCGAAGGGTGCGGGTTCGAGTCCCGTTTGCTACCTGGTCCGCGTGGATTTTTTCTATTTATATTTTCTTTAGATTTAAACATCAAGCAGTTACATGCTTAAAAAAAGAAAAGGTCATGTCAATGAAACTTTATACGTTAGACCTGTCTTGTCCCAGACTACTGGATCGTAGACAATGACTGAGTCAGATGATGTTGTAGTGAACTTTTAGAACGATGTTCCTTTTCGGTTCCAAGCGAGGCAGCTAGCTAGGCAGCTGGGTGAGTTGTTAGATGGGCAGCTTGGTACCCACCAAGCCCCTGACGGTGGTGGCTGTGGACTTAGTTTAATGGCTTGACGGAATCAGGGGATCGGGGCATAACCCACCACGCCGCCCCACTGTGGATTGGTAGGCAGGATACTTTATTGAAGTAAAACTTCTTTTAGGACGGGGTGTAAATGGAAAAATCCTTTGGAAAAGATGAAACGGAAATGCGTCACGAGCGTCACACGACTTCATATATATATAAAACTCAAAGGTGACTGACTGACTGACATAATGATCTATCAACACACAGCCCAATCCACTGGACGGATCGGGCTGAAATTTGGCATGCAGGTAGATGTTATGACGCAGGCATCCGCTGAGAAAGGATTTTGATCAATTCTCCCCCCAAGGGGATAAAATAGGGAATGAAAGTTTGTACGAAACTTTGTCAATTTTAAACCGATCGGGCTGAGACTTTGCATGCAGGTATAAGAAGAATCATAGATGAATGTCATTGTGTATAATACAAGCCTGAGAACAAAAACTGTAGTCTTACACTTCAGCTCTACACCGAAGCGAAGCGAGGGCGGGCCGCTAGTATATATCTTTATATATATAATTCTTCTGTGAGTGTGTATGTCACTGAACTTCTCTTAAACGACTGGACCGATTTTAATGAAATTTTTTGTGAGTGTTCAAGGGGATCTGAGAATGGTTTAGATTCACAATTTTGTCCGCTGGACAATGTTTCTTTAATTAATTTTTTTTATGGCGGTACGAAGTTCGCTGGGTCAGCTAGTATATATATATAAATTAATTGCTGTTCGTTAGTCTCGCTAAAACTCGAGAACGGCTGAACGGATTTATCTTATCTTGGTCTTGAAATATTCGTGGAGGTCTACGGAAGGTTTAAAAGGTGAGAAAATATGGAAAAATTGCGAGGAAAATAGTAAAAACGTCAAGTTAATTTTCTCATGCAAACTGTTCTATCTTCTTTCCTGTCAAACATTTGACGTTCGTCCCTTTTTGGTACGGTAAACTCGGGTCCGTCATTTCTTCCAAATTATTTGAACCCATACGAAGTACGCGGGGTCAACTAGTATTTAAATATGTTTAATATAATAATAATAGGCATAGAGGCATACTATATTATAATATTTGTTTATTTCTCCTCACAACATGATACTATTGTAATAGGTAAATACAGAAATGATAAATCTGTAGGCTGTATGAGTGATGTGTGCGCTGCTCCATTCCTCTATGCCTTATGCACCGCCTAATGTTATATTCAGGGCTTGTTTACCGGTTTATTTTCAAACCTAAAATCAGTATCAAGTACATTAGGAGCGTTTTATTTAGGTTTAGCTCTACCTTAACCTTAAAAAAACCGGTTTTCCTAAAAAATGAAATCAAATCGGTTTTGAATCAATTTAGCGGTTTTTAAAGGGTTTCATTTCGCTCATACTGACGCCATCGCCTTCGCCGTTTCAATTCAAATTTATAATGATTTTATGTCAGAGTCTTTCCAACTACAGAGCGAGTGAGTGGAATAGTGTGTCAGTACACAACTACAAAATGAATAGCTTGACTCACTAGACGCTAGCAAACATGTCAATAAATGCATCAACCTCTGAGCATTAACAAGTTGTGACATGATTAGTTCAAACAAAACAAACTTCAAGCGATGCCGACGCGTGCACGTGTCGCTCTGGATTAAACCGGTTTATTAAGGTTTTAGGTACCTCTTTCATTTCTCCGAACGAAACCTTTACTAAAAACCGGTATTAACCTTTATTTACCGGTATTTTCGAAACCGGTTACAAGCCCTGGTTATATTATTTAAGAAAAGAAGTTTCACTTCAGATGTGTGGTCCGTCCACGATTTTTTTTAAGGAATAGAGAGATTTGAGATACATATGTCTAATAGACATATGCATCTCAAATCTACTAATCTACAAAGTTTCTGGGTATTACTTTAGACTCGCATCTGCAATGGGATCCTCATATTGATGCCTTATCAAGTAGACTGAGCTCTGCGGCCTTCGCTGTTAAAAAAATAAGACTCCTAACTGATGTGGAAACGGCAAGAATGGTTTACTTTGGTTACTTTCATAGCGTTATGTCATATGGCCTTTTGTTGTGGGGCTCAGCTGCTAATATAGAAAGTATTTTCGTACTGCAAAAGAGAGCTGTTCGCGCCATATATAATTTAAAGGCAAGAGAATCTCTTAGAGAAAAATTTAAAGAAATTAATATTTTAACACTGGCATCGCAATACATCTATGAAAATATAATATATGTAAGAAGAAACTATGACGCATTTGCAAAAAAAAGTCAAACCCATAACTTAAACACGAGATTTAAGAACAAGCTTGCCGTTCCATGTTTCAGACTCCAAAAATCTAGAGGTTCATTTCTGGGATGTAGTATTGCATTGTTTAACAAAGTTCCCCAAGATCTGATTGAGCTTCCACTAACCAAATTTAAATCTCAGATTAAGAATACTCTTATGAATAAGGGCTATTATAAAGTTAATGATTATCTAAATGATCGTAATGCATGGACATAGTGTTTCTTGTAATTTCTTATTTGATGGGTATGAGTCAGTTTTGTAACAGTAGTATGGTACCTATCTAATGCCGCTTCCTATATATACCAAATATAAAATTTGTTGTAACTATATATCTATACCCTAAATAATGTAATGGAAGGTGACTTCAGAAGTATGTCTGAAGTCATTTTTCAACTTGACGACTCTGTATATATCAATACAGGGAGAAAAAAGCAGCCCTTGCTGAGTTTCTTGCCGGTTCTTCTCAGTACAAGGTCTCCCGCCGTAGTTTTGCGAACCGATGGCGTAGCTTCTTGACTTTCACAAGTGCTTGTAACAGCCTAGACTGAATAAATGACTTTTCATTTCATTTCATTTCAATAACAAAAAACTGTACAGCTCATTTACAATTCCGCGTTCCTCATTATTTATTATTTTGGTGGGATCACGTACCTATGTTACGTTTAATCTGATATGGGAGGTATTTTGTGCGTACGTCTACGAGAGTACGTGACTCGAGGTGGTGTGCACGTGGTGAGGGTAAGCAGGTGAGAATATTACGCATGCATATTTTGAATATATAAATAAATGAATGACAAGCTCGATGGCGCGGGTGGTTAGCGCGTTCGGTTGCGATCGTTGAAATTAAGCAACTTTCGCAGTGGTCGGTCATTGGATGGGCGACCAAAAATTTTCTATCTCGAGTTCCTCCGTGCTTCGGAAGGCACTTTAAGCCGTTGGTCCCGGCTGCATCTGCAGTCGTTAACACCCGCCAATCCGCACTGGGCTCGCGTGGTGGCCCAATCTCCCTATTCCATCCATAGGGAAGGCCTGTGCCCCAGCAGTGGGGAAATTAATAGGCTGATGATGATGAAATAAATTAATAGTCATTTAACTAAATCCTCTGATTATGCAATCATGCGAATGATTTTGTGCTTTACTATTTAGTTTGAATGATGTGACTTTAATATGATAACTGACAAAAATTAAAAAAAACCTACCAATATAGCATAAACTTATACATAACTTTAGTATACAAATAAAAAAATAGAGAAAATCAGCTTAATAAATAAATAAAAAATCCAACTTACGTGGTACATAGAATACTTAAAAAAATATACTCCATCTTTCTGCCACATCTATACATCTATGTATACATATTAATAAAATTGGAGAGTCTGTCTGTAATATTGAAATAACCGCTTTTAACTACATACTTATAAATGTATATATATACGGTACATACACCAAAATAACATTTTTTACAATTTTCGTGTTTGTTCCGGCTAATCTCTGAAATGGCTGGACCTATTTTGACGGGACTTTTATTGGCAGGTAGCTAATGTAATAAGGAGTAACTGAGGCTACTTTTATTTTAGAAAAAATATTTTATTTTAGAAAACAAAAAAACTAAAAGTTAACACTAATTAAAGTTACTAAATAAATTTCTATAACATGGCTTACAAAAAGGGTCAAAAACCTTAACCCACTGTCATTAATCAAAAGTTCACTGAAAAACACATGATAGGGGTCACATAACTCACAGACAACACACAAGGGCTCAGATTTCAATTAGTCCAAAGATTGTATCTCGCGCACAAAAATAAAATAACTCTCGTCTACAAACAAAAAAAGGAAAAATTATAGTAGAAATATGTAAAGTGTTGATGATAACATCAAACAACAAAGCTTGGGAATCGCCGTGTGTCACTGCGGTCGTTTACTATGAACTCTCACGATGCCACGATCAGATTATGAGACGACGTAATAATCGTTATTGTCCGGACTAAGGTACGAGATGCTAATGATGGAATCAATGGTACAACAATGTTATACACCTTTTTAAAAACTACGATGTCCTCCTCATAATTTTTGGAGTTTACTCCTTACGAATCGATTTGCATATATAAGGGGCCCGGTATGAGAATAATGTGAGGAGTAAAATCTACTGAACAAATGACCTCGTTACGTTTTTGTGCGCAACCTCATCTGCGCACCTTTCCCTTTTACTTAAAAAACATTAAGTTGTCACAAATGTCAATAAAATAAATAAACTAAAAATAGATAAAATCGGAGCAAAATTAATGAAAACAAATAAATAATAGAATATAGAGAAATGCCGGTAAGTGTCCAGCACTCTGGAATAGTGTTTTTCAGTACAGATGGAATTATAATACATATTTACAAAATGATGACTTGTGTGTGATATTTTTGAAATTGTGTGTTTCCAGAAATACATAATAAAATATATGATGAATATCGATGATGTTAGATGATAAAATGTGTGACATGGAACCTATGATAGTCGAAACCATGGGACGATTCCTGAGGTATCTCTACTTGTAACCGACTTCTTCGGACTTGATTTTGTTTTGTGTCTGTTCAATGACAATCGTTTTTAGAGTGTAAACTCCGGTCGTGCGTTTTTTAAGCATTTAACTGCTACATATTTAGTTTTAAAGACAATTTTCCAATGGACCATCCAGAAAATCCACATGGAACAGCAGTGCTGATCTGTAAAGGCACAAAATTATTTTCAGGCGCAGATTCGTATCGGATTCGCTATGGACGCGCGGAACCGTTACGGATCCACGCGTGATAATTTTGTGTCTTTATGGAACAGCGCTGCAAGTCCTGTCTGCTGCCTGGCCCGCGTGGCTTTTTTTCTAGTGAAATTTTCTTTATTCCGTAACATTTGAGACTTTTTTTTAGTGTGTATGCTGTTTGTCGCAGAAGACCTTTACAGCGTCACCGAGTTTGGGGACGGTGAGATCCTAAGGGGACCTCAAGCCGAGAATAGGCGAGTGCCTCTATAGGTATTCCAGGCGGATGGCATCTCCCCACGGGGGGAGTTTCCTCTCCGTCTGGAGCCTCTAGACCACTCAAACCTGAGGGGGTCGGCTTAACTAGAGGGCGTCTCTGAAACTCGGACCTCGGCTCTAGTTAGCCGTTGTCGTGGGGGAGCACTTCGTGTAAAAAGGACATGTTTTACTGTAGCGTAGATATTTCTTTTTAGAAACAACTTAAAGCATTAGAGTAAAGCAGATTTTTCGCTCGAACCGAAGCGGGGATGTCATAGAAGAGAAGGCCATTGTGAAATAACACTAACATTGGATGGTGTTATGTCTTTATCAGAGAGTAAAATTTCAGGATTTCGCGACATACGAGTAACTGGTCGGCGAATATAATGTCTCGAAGGCTATATATTCCTGGCGCATCAACTAAATATCTTCACGACTCCGCTTAAAACTAACATCAAATGGATTGAGATAATTTGCTGCGCCTTGTGCAAAATAATACACTGATTTATTTGTTTCTTAGGTTTTCACGCACATCACTCATTAAATAAAACTAATTTTTACGGGTTAATGCACGAAAACTTTATTTATTTATTGACGTTTCGCAGCCTTTTCAGGTCTGCATCGTCAGAATAATGATTTTATTTAAAATTGTCGAGCTACCTTCGAAAGAATTATATTGTGCGTTCGGTTATTTCATTGGAAGATTTTTAAAATTTTATTGTCTATGTATGAATTTATTGTTTAATTTACTTAATAAAGTATTTTATTTAAAATTCTTGTTTGTAATTTTGAGTTTATTTATTTGACCCTAACTACCGTAAACTACCACCGGTTCCAAAATTGGGAGACCTTCCTGAGAAGAACCGGCGAAACAAACTCAAGAGAGGCTTTCTATCTCCTTCTTATGTTAAATTATGCAAACAAAAAGAACTAATAGTATCTGATGGTCTTGCAGTGTGTGCTCATACAATCATCATCATCATCAATCATCAATACACTGATTGTTAACGATACCTTTTGTTGGTATTGTGTATCAGTCAGTGAGTAAAGTTCCAGCCCCTCCAGCATGACCACCGAAACGGGATATGATAAAGCGATATATTGGCATTAACTGTCAGACTACATTGGAGTTTGACAGTAGTCAGACAGTTAATGTCGATATATCGCTTTAACATATACCATTCCGGTGGTCATGCTAGAGGGGCAGGGCTGAGATTGTTTAGGCATTGGCTCGGTACTTGAATATCGCCATCTATATATATAAAACTCAAAGGTGACTGACTGATATAGTGATCTATCAACGCACAGCCCAAACCACTGGACGGATTGGGCTGAAATTTGGCATTCAGGTAGATGTTATGACGTAGGCATCCGCTAAGAAAGGATTTTGATCAATTCTACCCCCAAGGGGATAAAATAGGGAATGAAAGACTGTATGAAACTTTGTCAATTTTAAACCGATCGGGCAGAGACTTTGCATGCAGGTATAAGAAGAATCATAGATGAATGTCATAGTGTATAATAGATGATCAAACGAACTTCACTGTGAAGTTCGATCACTATTATATGAATTCACTTCATTCGAAGATATAACCATACAATGTAGTCCTTTTATCGTACAGGCAACATTACGCACATTTTTAGAGAAGGTACTTCGATTTTTATTTGCGAAATACCCACCGAGCCTAGGCGGTCGGTGCATTCCGGTGAACTTTCATTTTTTAGAGAAAGGTTGTGACAAAATTTCGATGGGGTTCGGGAGGGAAGGACCTTATATCTTCAAATGAAGTGAATTCATATAATAGTGATCGAACTTGACAGTGAAGTTCGTTTGATCATCTATTATATTTCAGTCACTTCATTCTTCAGATATAACCATACAATGTAGATATTTAGAGCAAGAAATTTTGTCACATAAGTACGAAGTATGTTTTACTTTAAAATAAAATATGCCTATAATGTATTCAATGTTTATTAAATAATCAAACAAGATACTTTATTCACAAAAACTGTTGTACATACAATCCATGTATTTTAGAAATCATTTAGTTATCTTATATTTCTATGTATTTATTTATTGTCCATTTTCCATTTACTCGTTTACCATTAGAAAAGGCACCCCATCCAGATCTAGATGCATCGGTAAAAATCTCCATATCGTATGTTACAGACTTAATTTGAGTTTCCGATGTTAAAACGTTTATAGCCCACCATTGTAAATCGGGTAAAATATCAGCGGACGGCCGAAATTTAGCGTCATAATTTCGTAACTTTTTAAGTGCAAGAAATTTTTGTCTCTCTAAACGTTTGGTGTATAACCAACCATATCTTATTGCTGGACAAGCTGCGGTCAGGGAGCCAATGAAGTGTGCAAATTCCCTTATTGTACAAAGTGGTAGGCTAGAATACTTCTTTGCAAGAAGCGCAATGTTATTACGCTTTTCGTTAGGTAAAGACATAGTCATTTTTATGGAATTATAAACAAAACCCAGAAATGTACGTTCCCTATTAGGTACTATGATGCTTTTTTCAAAATTAATAACAAATCCTAAGCATTTTAATAATTTCAAAAGTTTCTTGGACATTTATTAAACAATTTTCATAAGTAGAACCAATGCACAAAATGTCATCCAAATATATTACAGATAAAAATCCGCGCCTCCTGAGATGGGATATCACTTCTTTCATAATTTTAGTGATGCGGGGTGCGGAAGACAACCCTAATGGAATTGCGTTAAATTCGTACAATATATTACCTCTAACGTCATTTTCAAATTGGAATCTTAGTAATTTTCGCTGTAAATGATTAATTGGAATTAATAGATAAGACTCTTTTAAATCTATGGTAGCCATAAAACAATTTTGTTCAATAATTTTTGAAGCAGTTCTAAACTCCTCCATTTTAAAATGTTTCTTTTCAATGAACCTATTAAAGGGTTTCAAATTCAGTATAAATCGCTTACCACCGTTAGATTTAGCGGTCAAAAAAATAGTAGATATAAATTGGTTTTTGTGAGGTTTGCATTCTGAAATGGCTCCTAAATTAAAAAGATTCCGTATTGCTAACATCATATCGTATTTTTCCGCTATTGAAAAATTGTTAGAGGGTATTATATTTTGTGTTACTTTTTGTAAAAGTTGTATCGTGTAACCGTCACGTATCCATTTCAATATTAGCCTATTATTAGTAATAGTTTACCAACATTTATAAAACTACTGGAGTCTGCCCGCGTGTACCTGTGTTATTGTTTGGTCGCACGTGGTCGGCCCCTGGAAGTCGAAGGGCGCGCCTGTGTCATCATCGGCGGTGGTCGGCGGAAGTACGGTACCGACGTGGCTGCTGAGCCCGTCGCCATCCGCCCCCCTCTGCTCGATGATGTGTAGCGAGGGGGGCCCATCCAGTTTCCCTGGTACTGGGGTCTTGATGTAGATTTCGTAGTGGTTGGCTTAAAAGATGCAATAGATTTCTTTATTTGTTGGCCCTGCTTTTCGATAGCCTTTGAGGCCTTAATTTTTTCGGGCAAATTATTTCCGAAAAGGGTGTCATCCCTTTCTTGGTTTTGTATGAGTGACAAGAAAGACTTCTCTAGACGAGGTGTAATAAGTTTGGTTCTAACTTGTGTCTCATCATAATGTAAATTCGTGAGAATTCGACATCCATCTGTGAGCACCTTAATAGCTTGTACTTTGTCATCTCCTAAGAGAAGCAAAGTAATCGCTTTACTGATAGCAGCAATACCTTGTCCAAGCTGGTCTTGTTTTAGTATTATTAATATGTTCTTGTCCCGGTTTCGGACAACATCCGCAACTGCTGCCGAAATCTCGGCATTTAATGTCGGGGCTTTAAGTAACTTACAATTTTCCGGTATTAAATATTCTTTGAGAAGTTTTTCTTTGACCTCTTTTGCTAACCCTTTTTTCAAAATGGGGAGCCATCGTTGGGCAAGGGATTGATGAATATTTTCTCCAAAACCGGGTTGCTCGTCAGTAGCGTCCCCCAGAGCGAGTAAGAGATCCGCGTCTAGTTCTGGGATCTCCGATGGGTGCTCAGAAGGATGTACTTCGGATGTGAGCACCTCCGCAATTTCCTCCGTACGTTCGTCGATTACCGTATGGGTAGTGTTATTCATTACTTCATTTTGTGACGTTCCGACATCTACAATAATAGAATATAGGCTATAATTATGATAGCTAGTTTTCTATTTTTTTTTTTTGGTATAATATATAAAAAATATAAATTTAAATTTATCTTCTCTGATTACGTTTGAAAAAATATTACTACTTGCAATAAATTATAAGTATATCCTAAGTTAATATGATTTTTATATCATATCCTCGCGTTGAAATATTCTCAACTTATGAGGTTTTAAATCATCACGCTTAATCTTCGTAATAAATACGAAGCAATAAGCTTATGGATGTGGTTAACATATTGTCCTTTATTCACAACTAACATTAAAGCACTTTTATACATAATTATAACATCTTGTTCGTCATTATGGCTTCGTACAAACTAAGCGATGTATATAATTTATAAATTACAGTACCTTAGTATGTAGGTAAATCTTTAAAACTGCACATAGTAACTTTAACTTTATTGTGCTTACCTTGATTTACTTCAGAGTCCGACGAAGAAGACGATGAATACTCAATGACACGACGGTATCTATTTTGAGACTTATTTTGCAACTTTTTGATTTTGTTTTTATAATATTAAATCTTATCAGCCTTACGCTTAGGCATGATGAATTTAAAATACCTAGAAATATTGTAACTTTTGTTGAGAGCTATGTGCTAGTTGCCGCGCACGAGAAAAGAATGAAAGTTCACCTGAATGCACCGACCGCCTAGGCTCGGTGGGTATTTCGCAAATAAAAATCGAAGTACTTTCTCTAAAAATGTGCGTAATGTTGCCTGTACGATAAAAGGACTACATTGTATGGTTATATCTGAAGAATGAAGTGACTGAAATATAATACAAGCCTAAGAGCAAAAACTATAAAATACACACATCAAAAGTGTCTAGGGATCAACATATATTTTTGCAAAAACTTTTCTCCTGATTGATATTAATTAAAATTTTCTTTAAGGATTCATCAAATAAAGTGTTTTCGTTTGTCACAGTAACGATAAAACAAGTCACCTTTGCATTAATAAAGAAATTTGCCATTTTCCTAATAAAGGGATTTTTGACATTTGAACCACTAACACAAAAGTTCGAAAAAAAGACTGAAATAACAGTTTTCTCTAAAATTTTATTGGGTAACTTAAACAATTAATAATCCGTATTTCTACCGCGAACACTAACAACACAAGAACATCGGTTTGGCATACTCAAAATGAGTTCATCCAAATCACGCTGTGGAATGGCCGCCCATGTTCGTTGCAACAACAAAAAAAGGTGTTCTTGCGACTGGATACCCTCCATATTCGGCAGAGCTCTTCTCTGTAGCATATCCCATGCATGCTCAATCGGGTTCAAGTCTGGCGACTGAGCAGGCCAGGGCAGGACATTGATGTTAGCTGCGGCGAGAGTCTGTCTTACAACTCTTGCGGTGTGCGGTCGTGCATTATCATGCATTAACTGAAATAAGGGACCGATTTGCACTTGTAGAGGAACGATGACGTCTGATACAATCGTCTCAGCATAAATTTGAGCGTTGAGGTTGCCTCTGATCCAAATCAACTCAGTTCTTCCGCCGATCCAAATACCCGCCCATACCATGATGGTTCCACCACTATAAGGATGGACTTCCTGGCTGGATTTTAATCGCTGTTGGCGTCCAGGGGTTCTCCAGTGTCGTATACGTCTTGTATCCGGTCTCATACCAAAACGAGACTCATCAGAAAAGCACACGAAACGCCATTGTTCTTCTGCCCAATTTCTGTGTTCAAGAGCCCATTGATATCGAATCCTACGATTGTGCATTGCTATAGGTGGTACCCGTAGCGGTCTTCGGGAATGAAGGTTCACTTCATGCAAGCGGTTTCTGACTGTTTGGTCGCTAATTAAGTTCCCTGAAGAGTGATGAAGCCTCACGGCTAACATCATGGCGGTTATTGTTGGAGCTCTTCGAGTTAAGATTTGAATGTATCGGTCTTGTCTCCGTGTGGTGCAGCGATACCGTCCTCCATGGCGCTCAGCCACGGTACCAGTGCTTCGGTAACGTGTCCAAAGTCGACTGATAACACTCTGACTTGTATTCAGAGCTAAAGCCACAGTACGTTGCCGGGAACCAGCTTCTATCATTCCCACGGCTCTGAGCATTTCTTCCCTGCTTAAATGACGTCGCCGCTCCATAATAACGTTGGTTTTAATCAGTAGTAGGGAAACAGTAGCACTAATAATGTCTTCAATGCGTTGTATGTTTTTATAGGGAAAATATTGACAGCTGATTTTCATCTTTTACTCGAATTTGATTCACAGTTCCTGATTCAAATTATGAAATGCACCAAAAAGGATCCATATAAATTTATAAAATCATAAATTTATTACAAAGCCACATCTCAATCTCAAGAAATCCGCATAAAAATGCTTGATCCCTAGACACTTTTGATGTGTGTATATAAATACACTTCAGCTCTACACCAAAGCGAAGTGAGGGCGGGCCGCTAGTCGTCTATATTTCTATAAGCTATATTTTACCATCAAGCGAGTCATATGATTGTTTGTCTTCATTTTTTCATAAAAAAGCATAATTACCATGCCTCGCAAATAGTCATGTTTTAAAGTAAGTCCTCCACTCAACATTAGGTATGCTCCCAAGACCTCGTAACACGCGTCTGATCATTATGCGTGACGCGCGACACGCGAAGGCACGCTCTTCCAAGATGGCGCCGGCTTTGGATTCCGCACGTACACTGAGATCCCTGTTGTGAGACGGGACAATATTACACGACGTGTCAGGGCGATATTAAAATTTTTCTTTAGAATTTTAAGAAGGATATATGTCATATCATGGATCGTCTGTGTCATGGTATAGGTAGCTACTGTTTAAGCAGACCTAAAGATAACATTAAGATGTTTAAACCTACATTAATACACGTTTAAAATGTAGATAGTGACGTCATAACGTTAGCTATGTACAATTAAATACGTTGCTCCTTGTTCTATATAATACTTTTTATTGCACACAAAAATGTTAAGACACAAAACATAAATATGTGAGCATAATCTCTAAGAGATCTCTTCCAGCCAACCAAGGTTCGGTGAGTGATAAATCATCGAAATACTGTTTTATAAACGGTTTGCACTTTTAAAGTTAAATACAGGAAATATTTATTGGATGTGCAAAAGTAGTAATGAGGGTCGCTAGAACGCCATGGTTGATTTGAGCACCATTTCATACGCTGTTTTTAATTTATTCCGCTTTCATTTTGTTTCACAATATTTATCCAATTGATTTTAGTAATTTGACATTTGTATTTAATATCTTTTGTTCTTAATTTTTATTTTAAATGATATTTAAGATCTTAAATGTCATTTAATTTAAATTATTATCGATGACCTTAAATGTCATTTAATTTAAGTAGGTTGCTGCTGAAAATCATTGTCGTATAGCAGTGGCCTGTTTGGTACACAATCACCTATATGTTACACAATAAGTTATTTTTGTAATCTGTGCCAAATAAACGTTTTTATTATTGTTATAATTTTTATTATTTTTAAAGCATGTAACTGCTTGATGTTTAAATCTAAAGAAAATATAACTAGAAAAAATTCCACGCGGACCAGGCAGCAGACGGGACTCGAACCCGCACCCTTCGCAATCCGGGCGAATGCACTGACCAATTATGCTACCGCGGCCCTCACGGACCGCGTCGAAATTCCCTCTAGCTATTCTTAAGCTGCAAGGCAGCGCCATCTCTTCGCATTATAGGTAAACCCACAATGTCAAATGAATACTTTTACAAGTATTAAACATTTGAAAGAAGAAATAGCAATTATAGTTATAATTTTTATTATTTTTAAAGCATGTAACTGCTTGATGTTTAAATCTAAAGAAAATATAACTAGAAAAAAATCCACGCGGACCAGGCAGCAGACGGGACTCGAACCCGCACCCTTCGCAATCCGGGCGAATGCACTGACCAATTATGCTACCGCGGCCCTCACGGACCGCGTCGAAATTCCCTCTAGCTATTCTTAAGCTGCAAGGCAGCGCCATCTCTTCGCATTATAGGTAAACCCACAATGTCAAATGAATACTTTTACAAGTATTAAACATTTGAAAGAAGACATAGCAATTATAGTTATAATTTTTATTATTTTTAAAGCATGTAACTGCTTGATGTTTAAATCTAAAGAAAATATAACTAGAAAAAATTCCACGCGGACCAGGCAGCAGACGCACCCTTCGCAATCCGGGCGAATGCACTGACCAATTATGCTACCGCGGCCCTCACGGACCGCGTCGAAATTCCCTCTAGCTATTCTTAAGCTGCAAGGCAGCGCCATCTCTTCAAACGTTTTTATTATTATTATTCTCTTTATTTATTGTATACCATATTAATTACATTTTTTAATATTGATATAAAAATAAAAATATTTAAAAATATAAAAAATAGAAGCCAACCGGCATAGGGAACAGGGTCCTAGCTACAGGTGGTTAGAGCCCCAGAGTAGGGATGATCGCTATTCATCTATGGGTTGACTTCGATGTCATCGAAACATCGATGTTACTAGAATAAAATATCGAAACGTCAATTATTCTTTTGGGCGCCGTCTAGTGTGCATTAGGTGTACTAAATTCAACTAAATGTTGCATAGTCATTAGCAGATGACTATCAAGTTACAACTACATATTTTCCACTAGATGACACTGATCAAAATAATTGGAGCAAGCCCAAAGCCCTATGTACGAATTTGTTTTCATTTCTCAAGAGAATAAAATAAATACGACTTTGTTTTCATTTCTCAAGAGAACTTCAATTACATACACATACACCTACCTACGTTTACTCTCATTATTAAAAATAGAGCGCTTTAAAAAGGCCTGTCATCAGAGCCGTGGGGGCCTTTTGCCGAATATTTTATTGCATGTTTAATCGGAATATAATCTACTTTAGGATCCAATAAAAACATTACATCTCTCTCGAAGAATACGTGTTTATATTTTAATATTTAAAAGTACACTGTTACTGAGACACCCTGTCTCATAATTAAAACTTTTCATAAATATAATAGACAGTTTTATTTGTTTCCAAAAACATCGATGTTTTAGACATATCGATGTTTTTCTATCGATATTTATCGTACATACTTTTGATTCGATGTTAATATCGATGTCAACATCGATGTTTTTCTAATATCGATCATCCCTACCCCAGAGAGAGGAACCTCCTGACTATGCGAGCCGTGTCAAGAAGCACTGCCTTCTGTATCAGGCCCGTGACCCAGTCACCCAACTCGAGCCTCCTCGGATGACAGTCGAGGCTTTTGGCTTATTATTATTTTATGTTAAAATGGTGGCAGACAGCGTATGCCCCGCCTGATGGTAAGCGGTCACCTCAACCTATAGACGCATGCGTTACCAAAAAAAACAATCGCGGCGATGCCTACCCTGACCTATTCCCCTACCCCGTGGAGCCCTGGGACCTTACTCACCGACAGAAACAACACCACCGAAAGGTAGTCTTATTTTACTGCGGTCTTTTGTAAGGAGGAGGGAGGAGGGAGGAGGTTACTTCCCTTGACCTTCCCGGAAGACCAGCGCTGATGGCAACATCAGCACATACTGAGTTGGGACCGATTTGAGACAAAAAAATTATGTGTATGTTTTGTTTATATAAATTTCTTTTTTTTACTTTCTTTCCTTGACTGGTGCTCTAATTCAAGCGCTATTCCGCTATTTTTTATTTATTTATTTATAATCAGGCTACATAGGCCCATAGATAAATACCTTATAGTCTAACATATATACAGATATAAAACATTGTTGTTAGTATTTTTTTTTAACTATGTTAGTAAACACCTAACTAACCGTATAGCCGGCGACGTGTGACGCGAAGTGGTGTCAGGTAACCAACCTCGGAAGCGCCGGAACACTACACCTTTCGGCCAAAGATCCTCCTTCACGAAAGTCGCCAGATATTCAGTCGGCACCATCACCACAAATGAATTAAAATTCACATTGTGACGGGACTCCAACCGTACGACTCTCAGGGAGAACTTGGTCTTAATCCGCAGGTACTCCACGATCTCCTCTTCCCGAAGGAAGAGAATAGAGAGCATTAGGGACACGAAAAAAGTATCGATACTTTGTGGCATCGAGTACTTTTCCTTTCGATACCGATACTTTTGTACTCGATACTTGGTTTTCGATACTTCAACTAAATAACTAAACTAAAAAAAGTATCGATACCTTTAAAAATTTGGATAAGCGCCTTATATTGATGGCAACGCCATCTAGTGGAATCATAGCAAACCTTCTAAAACATTCGATTGCGTTGATATAATTGGAAGCAGAAGCAACCTAGTGTGTCCTGAGACTTAGGTACCTGAGTAATTCACGTTTAGTTTTGCAGTTGATTATATTAACATTACACGTTTTTAAGAGTATCTACATTGCTTATAAGTTCCTATGAAATGTACTCGATACTTTGAAGTATCGATACTTTTGTTTCAATACTTTTACGAGTATGATACTTTTTTTCCGATACTACTCATGAGTACAGTATCGATACTTTCTATTCGATATCGTGTCCCTAGAGAGCATTACTCTACGAATAGAGTAATGCTATGCCCTACCTCTCTTAACTCTAAGAAGCAGTAACAAAGGGCGTTAACTCCAATGTGAATATTAATAAACTCAATCGTGCGGACTCAGTAACGAAGTTTTTACTGCGCAACGATTGCATTCGCTCCATTCGATAGGGGCGCCGCTGACGGGACGACACGTGTTGGTGTCGTAACGTTTATCGACGGCTTTACGAGGGCCTTCGCTTCAGTTTATGGCGCTAACATGTGCTGGCGACTGTTTAGTGAACTGGTATGAGCTATTGAAGCGGCGTACCGTCGCAATGTAACGTAAGAATTAATTAATTATTACTCCTTAGTTGCTAATAGTTTAAGCTGCATTCAAAGTAATTGTAAGGCTGCTGCTGAAAATCAGTGTCGTGGTACATGTTGCCTCGACGTATACTGAGCAGTGGCCTGTTTGGTACACAATCACCTATATGTAACACAAGAAGTTATTTTTGTAATTTGTGCCAAATAAACGTTTTTATTATTATTATTATTATAATTTACTAAGGCCCACATTGTACCAAGTTCCTAATTCGAATGAAGGCTTAATCGTGTTTAACACATCATTGTATTTTAACATGATTAACTTTTAAATTAATAACTTTGTTGTTTTACAACGATCGCAGCCGAATGCGCTAACCACCTGCACCATCGAGCTCCTCCGTGTTCGCAATGTTCGCTCCGAATACGTGGTTGATGTTGCGTGCCGCTTCTGCCGCTTTGAGGTATGACGCATGACGGTACTCATACTAAGTAATGACGACTAATTTTTAGAAACAATTTCATATTTGAAAAGTAAAAATAATTTGAACTTGGGACTTAACGAAAAAAATAAAAATTGAACCTGAAATAGACAGTACGCCAGATTAGGGATGATGACTAATTTTTTTTTCTTCGTTTATCAGGTAAATTATCAAAAAGTATTGGACACGTATTTTTTCTTTTTTCACATAATATAAACATTGCAGAGATATATTGATTTGAAAAGTCGCATGACGTCACGTTTGAGTACACTTATAAGTGAAAATTCACTCAAAAGTGACGTCACGACCCCCTACTACCAAACTTTGAAGCGCTATAACTTTGTCATTTTTTGGTTGATTGCCCAAAGTAAAAATACATGTCCATTATTTTTTGATCATCTAACTGACGGACTAAATAGAATTTCGTTTACTGTACCCCGTCATCACCCCTATTTCATAGGTACTATCTTTTATTATGTCATATGAACTTGTAAAGTCACTCGTTTTATAACATAACATTATAAAAAGTACAAAAAATCACGCCGGAAAAAAACAAAACTTAATATATTTGTAACGCATAAATTGATCTACTTTAATTTAAACTCAAAGTTCATAACCTTATTTTGTCTGAGATTGCGCGGCGTAATAACAGACTTGTGCGTAAGCGCAACCATTATCTTAATGGGATCTCGCCGGACGAAACGCTTTCATGGCGATCTTTACAAGACCAGTGTTACTACACCAGAGTTCCCCAAACTTTTTTGTGTCGTAGACCCCTTGCCATGTTTTTCCGTGTTGGGTAGACCCCCTACTTACCTGAAATTGATTTTTTTTCGCTGACGTAGACCCCTTGCAGGTTGTCATAGACCCCTAGGGCACAGAATATATACACTACGCGAAAAGAAGCGACACTTAAGCATGTGTGCTCGTAAAATCGCCCGCGGCTATGTGTGGGTGTCTGGAGGTGCGCGGGGGCGTTGCGCGGCGCGGGGGGCGTGGAGAGGGCAGTCGCCGACTGCCGAGACCGAAGGCATGGCAGTAGCGAAATAGTAAAATAATAGCGTTGCACTGCATTGCACGCACAGACTGACTACGCTACGCAATCTTATTATTATTTAGATAATAATAAGAATTATAAAACGAATCGAAAAAGGAGAAAATATATAAAAGTTATCAATTTGTTATGATACCGTAATGTACCTACATTAAATGATTAAAAATTTATTATAAAATCAAACCTATCCTTCATTATTTACCCCAGTATCTTTGAATCAGTTTACATTTAATAACTTACTATACATAAATATTCATTGGCATAAGTCTAAATTGCAAGTTCAACCCTAGCGCATACACGCTCCTGCTCAAGGTCACTGACGCTGGAACTCTCACGTACACAGAGTGTCACCGCTGTGCCTAGGGGTCGATATAGACCACTTTTGGAATCACTGTACTACACGATGTCTTCATTACAGGTTTTGATTTAGTGACATACATATTTTGGACATATTTTTCAGCTTGCGAATTACAGATCAAAATTGTAAGTAAGCCCTTACTTACTTAGGCATTCAGGTATCCCAATCTGAATTCCTGATCATCCGGCCTTCACTAACTTTTTTGACATTACATTGTGTAACTAAAGAGAAAATTGCATAACCATCGATGCTTTTCAGAACAAGTATCTTAGTGGCTTTATAATAAAGCAGTAGTGGATCACTAAACAGTTCAATGATTATTACTTCCATCTGTCAGAAGCAGTTAGCGAATAGGCCTACAGGAGCGTCTTAGCTACCTTCGTAATAAGATTCAACTTTCTCCTAATTAAAATCTGGTAGGATAAAGTAAGAAGTAAGCTCTGGTGGCTGAGAATCGTATAAAAGGAAACAGTGTTGAAAATAGTCACTATAAATTTTACGAGTCGCACCTAAGCCGCCATTTGTACACAAAGCGTTTATTTATTACCGTCATAATATTCAAATTATCTCCGCTAATGCCGTTACCACGCTGAGTCTGTCCAAATATTACACAAGAGTTGATAACTTGGTTTGATTTATCGGCTTATGATTACAGACTTACCGATGTACTAATTAGATGTTTCGATAATTCGATGATATATTATGTGAAGGTGGGAATGCTTACTTTACTGGCATGAACACTAAATAAAGTTGTACCATTATTATAATAATAGAAGAGAAGAATAGAGAAAATAATTTATAACCAATTACTAGCACACTTTTCTATAAATAAGCTATTTCATTTAAAACAGTTTGGTTTCACTAGAGGCAAAAGTACTACTGATGCTGGAACTGCACTTCTCAAACACATCTTTGATATATGGGAGAGTAAGCACGATGCTATTGGCATTTTTTGCGACTTATCAAAGGCGTTTGACTGCGTTAGCCATGAAACATTGTTAAATAAAATGAAGCATTATGGTGTATCAAATATTTCACTAAGTCTGATACAGTCTTATCTTTCTGCTAGGATTCAGAAAGTAGTTATAAATGAAGCTGAGTCTACAGAAGCACCCATTTCTATGGGCGTGCCCCAGGGTTCAATATTGGGCCCATTGCTTTTCCTTATTTATATCAATGACCTTCCTCACTTTACAAGAGATTTGTGTGAGACAGTACTATTTGCTGATGACACCTCTTTATTGTTTAAAGCTAGAAGAGGAAATGATTGTTATGATGAAGTAAATTGTGCTCTCTCTGAAGTCCTTCACTGGTTTACGGTAAATAATTTAAAACTTAACTCCAGTAAAACAAAATGCGTTAAGTTTACTCTACCTAATGTGAGGCAGGTTTATACTAGTATAAAAATAAATGACCAGCCTGTAGAGTTAGTGGATTTTACAAAGTTTCTGGATATTACTTTAGACTCTCGTCTACAATGGGATCCTCATATTGATGCCTTGTCAAGTAGATTGAGCACTGCAGCTTTCGCTGTTAAAAAGATAAGACTCTTAACTGATGTGGAAACGGCAAGATTAGTTTACTTTGGTTACTTTCACAGTGTTATGTCATATGGCCTTTTGTTGTGGGGCTCAGCCGCTAATATCGAAAGTATTTTCATACTGCAAAAGAGAGCTGTTCGCGCCATATACAATTTAAAGGCAAGAGAATCCCTTAGAGAAAAATTTAAAGAAATTAATATTTTAACAGTGGCGTCGCAATACATTTATGAAAATTTAATATATGTAAGAAAAAACTATGATGAATTTGCAAAAAAAAGTCAAACCCATAACTTTAACACGAGATTTAAGAACAAGCTTGCCGTTCCATGTTTCAGACTCCAAAAATCAAGAGGTTCATTTCTGGGTTGTAGTATTGCATTGTTTAACAAAGTTCCCCAAGATCTGATTGAGCTTCCACTGACTAAATTTAAATCTCAGATCAAAAATACTCTTATGAATAAGGGCTATTATAAAGTTGATGATTATCTGAATGATCGTAATGCATGGACATAGTGTTTCTTATAATTTGATATTAAATGGGTATTACTCATTTTTCATAACAGTAATATTGTACCTATCTAATCCCGCTTCCTATATACTACTTAAAATGTTAACTATAAAATTAATTGTAACTATTTATATTCTAGATGATGTAATGGAAAGTGACTTCAGACGTATTTCTGAAGTAATTTTTCAAATTGACGACACTGTATATAACAATACAGGGAGAAAAAAACAGCCCTTGCTGAGTTTCTTGCCGGTTCTTCTCAGTACAAGGTCTCCCGCCGTAGTTTTGCGAACCGATGGCGTAGCTTCTTGACCTTCACAAGTGCTTGTAACAGCCTAGACTGAATAAATGACATTTCATTTCATTTCATTTCATTATTTTTAATGGTCAGCGCGTTCGGCAGAAATCGAAGCAAGTTTCGCAATGATCGGTCATTGGATGGGTGTGCAAAAATTAATTAGCTCGAGCTCCTCCGTGCATCGTAAGACACGTTAAGCCGTTGGTCACGGCTACATCTGGGATCGTTAGCACTCACCAATCCGTACTGAGCCCGCGTGGTGGGTCATGGCCCAATCTCCTTATTCCATCCATAGGAAAGGCCTGTGCCCCAGCAGTGGGATTATTTTAGGTGTTTTAAAGAGCGTTTAACCACTTTCGCGTCTGATGCTGAGCAATTCTTTTTCTATATTAATGCACGGTAAATTATGGTAAGTGTACTACCACTACGTTACACACCCCTATAATTTTTTGGACAATATTTTTTTATTTATAATGTGGTATTCAAAAATACATACAACCCTAAATTTTCTTTTCTCCCACCTGCCCCTATTTTTATGGCGGTACGAAGTTCGCTGGGTCAGCTAGTAATATATACGTGTATTTTATGTGACGCCAACACTGGATATAGCTCAGCATACGCAGCAGCAGGTATTTACTGTTGCACTGATATTCTGCCATACTCAGCGATGTGACATAACAGAAATTATGAATGCTGCTGGGGCACAAGTCTTTTCTGTGGATGGATCGGGGATAATGAGCCATGAATAAGTTCTAGTATCTTTATAATATGCAACCGGGTTGGACGTGCATTCTGAAGCAGTTTAAGAGTTAGAATAAATGAAAAATCTTTATCGTTTATGGAACAAGGTAACATAAAAGTCCATTTTCTAGGTGAAAATACGTGTTTAGCTCTCAACATGTCTCGGTTAATAAATAAGAACCTTATTTTAATAGACAAAATAAGGCATTATGTCACTTTTCTTTCATTGTAATCAATGACTAATTATAACGTGTATTTCACGCACGAATTGTAGAGCAAACTAATTAAAAGAGCCTGCAGTAAAATAATAAGTCTGAACGATCTCTTTAAAGTGTACATAATTATAATACACTAGCGGCCCGTCCTCGCTTCGCTTCGGTGTAGAGCTGAAGTGTAAACTACAGTTTTTGTTCTCAGGCTTGTATTATAAACAATGATATTCATCTATGATTCTTCTTATACCTGCATGCAAAGTCTCAGCCCGATCGGTTTAAAATTGACAAAGTTCCATACAAACTTTCATTCCCTATTTTATCCCCTTGAGGGTAGAATTGATCAAAATCCTTTCTTAGCGGATGCCTACGTCATAACATCTACCTGCATGCCAAATTTCAGTCCGATCCGTCCAGTGGTTTGGGCTGTGCGTTGATAGATCACTATGTCGGTCAGTCACCTTATAATATATTAGAGTTTTATATATATATAGATAGATAAAGCACCAGGTAAAGGCTTAGGACACAAACTGGGGGAGTAATTAGCATTATTTATGTGACATGATGGTGGATTCCTGCGGGCACATTTAAATATTTGAGTATAATTAACAACTTGCGAGTGCACTCGCCGGATCTCACGCTCCAGCACGATACTTGATGGTTCTCAAACTGTTAGCTCAGTGATTTTTATAAGGTACACAACTAAATTGGTGCAATGCAATAAGCTGAAGTTATTTGTTTCTTAGGTTTTCACGCACATCACTCATTAAATAAAAGTAGTTCATCAATTTTTTAATCAAAATAAAAATTTATTCCGACGAAGCGGCCTGTAAAGACTGCGAAACATCAATAAATAAATAGAAATTCGTGCATTAGCCCGTGAAAAACTAGTTTTATTTAAGAAGTTATTTAAATAAAAAACGCTTTTTAGTAGTATTTGGGAGTGGAGGTCTGTCCGCGTATTCTGTAAGAACAAATAACTTTACAATGCGGAATTCGCTGGTGTGATTTGTTTATTTAAATTCGTGGACTAATTTTTAATCATACGGCGGATTCCGAGGTGAAGAGTGAGTTTGCTTTTATAGAATAACACTGATGTTGTCTTGTAGAACAGGTTATCCCACTGCAAGAAATAGTCTCTACATTAAGTAATTAATTGTACTTTCGTAATTTATTGTAAATCACATTTTTTCTACTTATGTGAAAAGATAATTAAAGTCTTCATTATTAAGCCTCCGTTTCCGTCTGTCTCGGTCCGCTTGTAAGCGGGATCTATTTCATTTATGTAGAGCTAAATTTGAAAACAATTTCCTATTCCTTTAAACATATCATTGAGAAGCTCGATGGCACAAGTGGTTAGCGCGTTCGGCTGCGATCGTTGAAATTAAGCAACTCTCGCAGTGGTCGGTCATTGGATGGGTGACCATAAATTACTATCTCGAGCTCCTCCGTGCTTCTGAAGGCACGTTAAGCCTTTGTTCCCGGCTGCATCTGCAGTCGTTAGCACCCACCAATCCGCACTGGGCCTGCGTGGTGGGTCATGGCCCAATCTCCCTATAGCATCCATAGGGAAGGCCTGTGCCCCAGTAGTGGGGACATTAATAGGCTGATGATGATGATATCTCCCTATCTCCTGTTAATACTCTCAAAATTACATAATTTCTGTCTGTGTTTGTTTCTATAATTTACGAACATTAAAGAAGAAAAGTTTGAAAAGCGATGACTTTGAATGTCATCGCCGAGTAATTGTTGCCATTTTCCACATTTATGCTTATGGCGAGCTTCTTTCAGTCTAACAAGTCAGAGCCAGGGCTATTCGCATATCAGAGCTGGCATTTCCTGGACTTCTTTATACCTGGGAGCCTGCTGGGGTGCATGCATAAATGGTAAAGACTATTTGTTAAATAGATTAGCATGTGGGAACTTTAGAGATGTGACCACCAATGCAATCTGATCCTAGGGGAGGGATCCTATACCAACTAGATCTTCATCTAGTTGGTATAGAACCCCTAAATTACAGTTGTTTACTAACCTGGTCTTATCGTCGACTGTGCAAATACGTATCCTGAAGTTCTTTGGGCACATTACCCGTAACGAGGAATCTAAGGAACGATTGGTGGTGCAAGGCAAAGTCGAGGGCAAAAGATCACGTGGACGCTCTCCTACACGGTGGACGGATCTCATCAAATCTGTCACACGATCCAGCATCAACGACAACTCCCACTCTGCAAAACACAGAGCAACATGCCGTCGCATCACGAAGGAAACGGTGGCGCAATATTCTGACCGGCACATGACCACGACCACTCTGACAAGAGTGAACGACTAAGAAGAGAGAGACTAACCTGGTCAGATTTAAAATTATGAGCGGTAAGGTACAGCGGATTGTCCGCCCGCATTGGAGCGCCCGTCTGGGGAAGTAATATCAACCTTTCAGAAGGTCACAGATAAATAACACTACATTATGGTGGTGCGTGTTGCCAGGTCTCCCGTTTTACAGGAGATCTCCTGCATTTCTGAAATTTCACCTGTACCTCTGTTTTTCTACATGAATCTTTCGAGGGGCGGCAGAAGTCACAGAAACACATTCGTTACTGGCCTATATCTTGATTTGATTTGATTTACCAATTCTAGGGGGAAGGAGCAAATCGGAAAAACTACGGCTCTGCCTCAACTGTTTTTTCTGGAAACTCTTTCCATACATCTACTTCTTCTTTCTATAACGCCTCCCGGTTTTTTTTGAAATCGGACCTGGTAATACTGGGGTGTTCTGTTTCTGTCGGTGAGTATGGTTCCAGGTCTTCACAGGTTGGGTGCGGAGACGCGGAGAATCCCTAAACGGGGATCCCGCGGCTTCGCACTAAGCAGCTTGGAGGGTATTCGCAGGACTTTTTTTAGCGGATATTATGCCGTAAAGCGCCCGTAAGAGTTGCGGGGTCCTCGGTGGGCAGCCACTGGGGGGTCCGTAAGACTTGCGGGAGCCAGGTTTGAGGTCCGTTCGGCGGTGTGCCTCTTAAAGGCACCGTCGTCTGTAAATAGATTTTTTACCTGCGTATTAAAAAAAAAAAAAGGTCTCCACAGGTTAGGGGATTGGGTGATGTTTTTGGTGTCGCAAGCATCTATAGTCTATGGTGGTCGCTTACCATCAGGCGGGCCATACGCTTGTTTGCTTGTTTTTCATTATTTTTTATCCGTTATAGAAGGTTACTCAAATACATATTTATGGTATGATTTGGCTTCACTGCTAGTGTCCGGTATCAACCTTGGCAAATAGTCCAAATAAATCTAATTCAACACATCTATAGGCGGGATGATAAGTAACTAGCCTCTGCTATTTAAAAAGTTAAAATTTAAAAAATATATATGTCATTTTTAAATTCGTATCTCTGACCACCTGTGTTCTAAATTTGAATTTGGTGGCGCGAAAATTTTATTGATTTTTTGTCATTTGACGTAAAAAATCGGCCTTATTACTCTGAAAACGGTCCAGACATTCTTTTGAGTTTTGCACCCGAATCCTTTTTTGATCGTGCGTAAGCAATCGCGGCACCCAGCGGGCCGATAACTTTTTCAGATTTAATTCCTCACTTAGGATATGATACACCCGTTCTTTTGAGATACCTGTAGTGTTACCTATTTCAGATAACTTGAACCGTCGATCTGCTAAAACCATATCATGTACTTTCACGACCATTTCCGGAGTCGTGACGCTTTTTGGACGTCTGGGTCGGGCTTCATCTTGGACACATGTACGACCGCGTTTAAACTCAGCCACCCAGTTTTTTACTGCGGCATAAGAAAGAGCACATTCACCCAAAAACATTCTTTAACTCGTCATAGATATCTTTCCCCTACATGCCCTTCATATGAAGAAACTTCATCACCGCTCTTTGTTCAATTTCATCCATTTTGAAAACAGTTGACGAAATATATTTTCAAAGACAAAAAAACAATAAAATTTTCGCGCCACCAAATTCAAATTTAGAACACAGGTGGCCAGGGATACGAATTTAAAAATGACATATATATTTTTTAAATTTTAACTTTTTAAATAGCACAGGCTAGTTACTTATCATCCCGCCCTCGTATATAGCCATTTCATCATTGCAAATGCAATTAAAAGGGGTCAGTAACCAGAAAGGCCCATAACTCATTCCATCGACACTGGCGGCCATTAGCAGCGGCCGCGACACGCCTCTGATAAAACCAGCTCCTTATCAGCGGGGCCATTCGGGTTGCATATAAAAAATCGAGTTCATTAAGTATGAGAGATTGGAAAACGTCTAAACAGGAGCTCAGTTTTAAATAAAACGCCGTTAAAAAACCTGCGTATTTTCAATTGTTCATCATCCATCATAATCATCAGCCTATTAATGTCCACTGCTGGGGCACAGGCCTTTCTATGGATAGAATAGGGAGATTGGGCCATGACCCAACACGCGGGCCTAGTGCGGATTGGTGGGTGCTAACGACTGCAAATGCAGCCGGCACCAACGGCTTAACGTGCATTCCGAAGCATTGACGAGCTCGAGATAGTAATTTTTTTGGTCACCCATCCAATGACTGACCACTGCGAAAGTTGCTTAACTTCAACGATCGCCGAACGCGCTAACCACTTGAGACATCGAGCTCCTTTCAATTGTTGTTTCCGTCTAAATGCGACATTGCCAGGTAAGCCTTTCACCCCGGGCTCCGACCGCAAGGAGGAGGAGGAACTTATGCCGGGGGTAAAGTCAAGACCGACCACTGCAAAATTCAATTCAATTCGTTTATTGCATTAAAGTTGCTTAACTTCAACGATCGCCGAAAGCGCTAACCACTTGCGACATCGAGCTCCTTTCAATGAGGGCTACCGTTTTCTGCCTCACCAGATGGCGCCACTGTTGAGTGAGGTCCTAAATTGTAACTTTTAAAGTTTATTAATACGCACATGAAATCAAAGGTTACATTTAGATCGTATTTTAACACAAAATAACCATATCCTAAACATAATGGGCCATGCCACAGTGACGCGCAGTTCCGTTTTATTCGGAAAAAATGGGAACATAATCATTTTTCTAAGTTCAAATTTTTAATAACTGACATTCATTGCCACATAACTCATATTTGCCATAATTAAGCCGAATTGTTACCAATTATTCACAACATTATTTTAATTAGAAATAAACCAGCGTAGTCAACCAACAAGCAATAACATTTGACATTTCGGAGACCTCACGCTACACTAGCGCCTCTAGCGGCGGATTCATACGCGATAGCCCTGATTGTTGTTTCCGTCTAAATGTGACATTCCCAGGTCAGTCTTTCACCCCGGGCATCCTCTGGCCACAAGAAGGAGGAGGAACAAATGTAACCGGGGGTAAAGTAAAGAGTCCAATTGAGAGGGATCCAATTCCCACTCAACCCATTTCGGGAAATGAGAAAGCACTATTAGGTTTTTAGTGGGTAGGTCCGAAGTTTGTCCCGAACGTCCATTGCCGGTCCCTTGTCCTAGCTGAGTTTGAGTGGGTGAGCGGGAATTGGGGGAAAGAGTCCCACATAATCAAACAGGGGTGGGGTTTGCATCGCACATTTTCCCAACATTAAAAAAGAGAGGAGGAAAGGAGCATTCCAACATTCCACAACAACTAAAATAACTTTCAGCATTACTGTGAAGAGTACGAACATTGCGCGGCACCAATTTATTTGAACCATAAGAATGAGAATCTGAATTTTATTTGTGAAACGTAGCCCTCTTCCCATCTACATGGAACCAACAACAGAGCTGGTGCTGCTTGCGAAGCGGCTGAAAAAACTAAGGCATGCAAATACAGGGGGTCTAGGCTCCGAATATGATTTTGTCCCATTCGGTGTCGAGACCCTTGGTCCGCGGGGCCCTAGCGCTGTAAGGCTTTTTAAGGAAATAGCAAAAAGGTTGGTCGACATCACAAGAGACCGAAGAGCTGGCAGCTACCTCGGACAAAGAATTAGTCTAGCTATTCAAAGAGGGAACGCTGCCAGTATCTTTGGAACCTTGCCTAAAGGGACTCCTTTTAATAATGTATTTTAGTTATTATACATATATTTTAAGATTTTTTGTTATAAATATCTTATTTGAAATGTTACATGCATGTCAAAGTAGATTATAAACATCATAAACGGTAATGAGCTCATCCATTAGCACAAGGCGCTGAATGCTAAAGGATGGACAGAAGAATGAAATGTGTGGTAATGTCTGCTCATTGTTAGAAGATCAAAAGTTAGACTACTTCCTATTTTTAACCAAGAAAGGTGAAAGTTGAGACGAGAGTGACCAAAACGAAGACGATTAATGTATAAACATTAGCCAATCCTTGTAAACTATTAATTTCTTTGTCTACATATTTCCCTTCCTTTAATTAAAAACAAAAAATGGTGCGCGCGACGGTGGCGCCGCAGCCGGAAAACATAAAAGTCACTTCGATTTGGTGCGCTTAAGAAGAACGTTTTAACGGCCGCCTGAGCCTTACGTTGTTAGTCAAAAGGTGAATTATATCCATTAGATGGTTCCTGGAAGCTTACGTCTTTGGATTTTAGTGGTTGTGATCAACTCCTGTGAATGTTTTGTGGAGAATCAAAAGGACTACGCTTATATAGGTGGAATTGCCGGCCGGCACGTCGCCCGTCAATTAAACAATCAAGATCTACCTACCTCATCCTGAGACTAGGTTACTTTATATAGATTCCTACTACTTGCATTGTTCGCAGGGGTTTCACAATCGACTCACTGAAAAAGTAGCTTCTCCAGGAAGCCTATCCAATTAATGTATGTGTAAAACTTTCTGCACTTTTTTCCGTTTAGGGTGAAGACAAACGAGCGTATGTTTGTGAGTTGTGAGTCGCTTATTTTCGGTCACTTATTTTACGTTCAACTGAATTTCTGTTGAGCTGCCATACGAACGTAATTTACTCAGTTACTATTGAGCGTTAGTACGGGTGTTCGTGTCGTCGAGTGCAATGGATCCATTAAAAATATTGTGTATTTACGAAGCATATTCAGAAGATGAGGCCAGAAAAAGAAACTGGGTAAACCCACTGAATAGTCAGAGGCTGATATGTGGACAGTTCCATACTTTATATGAACGTTTATGTGCAAATCCAGATATGTTTGAAAAGTACTATCATATGCCATTACGTGTTTTTCAAGAATTATTACACCAAGGAACTTGTAACAAACTGTTGCTTCTCCACTCCCCTTCCTTGCCCTACCCTCACCCCGACCGAAATTCGGACGAGCTTATGCGCATTGAGTCGGCAGACAACTCATTTTGCGTTGTCGTGTGGCACCAACTGCCTTTTTGTATGAAACCGAATGCAGCAGAATTTCTGCGACCGAAATTCTGCGCCTCACCACTCACAAAATTACGCTCGTTTGGCCTCACCCTTAAGCTCATGTTAAATGCTACGCATTGCAGGCAGTGAATCCGCATACTTTCAGTTGTCAAAAAGCTAACAGGTTGCGCTTTAATTCGTTCCTATCCATCTCTGAAGACAGTGGCCATTAATTTACCTGATATCTGATGGGCGAGCTCCTTGCCCCCAATGCTGCAACTTTATACTGTGCAAGTTGGAGATAAGTCCATTAGTTATGAACTTGTTATGATTCACATTCTTAAAGAAAAAAAAATATAACATATCATGTTAAAGTAGATGAAGCAATTGTGTTTTACCACTTCTAAGTAAAACTGGTACCACAATCACACAGCCACATAAAAACTTATTAGCAAAAAAAAATTGTGTGTGTCAGCTCCGACGCACGACTGGAGTTTACTCCTTAAGTTCGATAGTCTAACCAGACGCAAAAAGAGTTTATTTAACTTAAAAAAGATTGATACTGTATGAAAGGGTAAATTAACAAATTATTGAAAATAATATACATATATAAATATATATTTATTCATTTCATATACATTTATTATAACTAATCGACGAAATATTTTACATTAAACTTTTTACAATAGTCAATTTCAGATGTGCATAAATATATCATTAGGAATGTTGATAAATTATGTAATTATTATTATCAGACTATTATCATTTTTTTAAATATTAATTAAATCGCATTATTAATTACAGTGACAAGTGGTTTATGGTAACTAAAATAAGACACATGGACGTTCGTAGATACGTGGTTCACGAATCTTGAAAATACCGCATCAATGGTTGTACCATACCTCGTTGTGCCCATTGCTCTATCAGAAACAATATCTAAAATCAGTTCAGATTAAAAATTTTATTAATGTCAATCCGTCATCTTTGTTTGTCAAAGTTGCGCGACATAAGATGCGCACCAAAAACGTTACGAGGTCATTCAACGATAGATTTTACTCCTCACATTTTTCTCATACCGGGCCCCTTATATATGCAAATCGATTCTTAAGGAGTAAACTCCAATTAAATCGAGTAGTTCCTAAGATTAGCGCGTTTTTTAAAGAAACAAACTCTACCGCCCTCAGATTACATTTGGAATAGATTTTATACAAAGTAGTGCCTTATCGTCGTGACCTGAATCAATGTGGTTCATAAACCTCCCAATTATGATTCTCCTATCAGCAATCATTAACCGAGCCTTCGCGATGCCAAATAACAGCCTGTCGATCCCTCTTATCTCAACTTTTGCGCATTTTGCAAAGTTCTTGGAACCCACTTAAAAGAGTTGGCTTATGTTTACATCCTTCGTAATAATACGGTGCTCACTGCTCTGTTTATAAGACATTCAATCATACTGATTTGGTTTCAAGAATTAAGATATATTTTTAGACAATGATCTGATACTGTGTAGGTGTATTGTTGGATTAATGTTCAACTGATAATATCGAATAATCTCGTAATGGTGATAATTATTCATTCAACGGTGCTTATTATTTTCACACTAGACATACGTACGGATGAAAAAATACATATAATATGTATGTATGTTTATAAAACTTTATGAATAAATATACTAATAATAAACATGAGACATTATGAGTTACCTCATATTGTAGTCATTTTTCAATTTGACGACTCTGTATATAATACAGGGAGAAAAAATCCCGCCGCAGATTTGCGAACCGATGGCGTAGCTTTTCGACATTTACAAGTGCTTAACAGCCTAGACTGAATAAACGATATTGAATTTTCACAAGTGCTTGTAACAGCCTAGACTGAATAAACGATATTGAATTTTGATTTTTTTTAACATTACCCGACCGCTATCTTATATGAAGCTATACACGGTGACTTTTGAGTTACCCGGGAAACTTAAAAATCGATTTAATAAAAATAGTTAGAAAAATTATAATCAGTAAACGCAAGTACCGCAGTAACGCACCCACATTAAAAAATATCGATTTATGTCGTTTACAAAAAAACGCAAATTTACTTACCTTTTATGGAATTATTATCCATTTATAGTACGTAGATCCTAAGTAGTTTTATTTGAATCAATTCATCAGAATTAAAACTGTTAAGCTTTTATAATTACACAATTATTGAGTTCGTGTGAAGAAACTTTTCGGAAAATTAATTTTCGGACTTATAATCTACATAGTTGTCTGAATTAGCCAGTCAATCAAAAACTCAAAATTTACGGTATATAATATAAAACGATTTAAGTATTATTTATTGTTGTGATAGTGTGCTAAAAGAAGTTACTATCCAGTAAATAAAATGTTATGACCCAATTATCCCACAAGAACGTCTCGTTGAACATCATTTAAGTCACCCAGTGATAGATACCTCAATCCGTATAAAGGGGTCTTGATTGACATAAACGGTAAACTATTATCAGAGGTATGGACAAGATACTTTCTTTTAAGCACCACTATCTCTTGAGCTCGCCTGATAAAGGTGGCACAAAGGCTTTCATAGCCTAACTTGATCTACAATCAGCTGAAATAGTCTACCTTAAGATGGTTTCACACTTCCATTAGTGTCTCGCTTGGGGGCTCTAACGTTCAGACACTAATTTATAAATACTGAAGTTTTTGTAGTTTTTTTTTGTAAAATACGAAACTGATTGTAGTTTTTTTTTTTGTAATTTAGGGAATGAAAATGCTTTTTATGATATAAGCAGTCGCAGAGGCATATGGACGCCTGTTACACTGTAGCATGAGCACTAAGATACACATTGTATTACGTTTATCGCGTCTAACTGTCAAACTCTTTAGTAATTTGACAGTTCCGCGTGATAAAAACCAGCGATATGTCATATTGCGATGGTTATGCTAGGGAGGAGGGAGGGAGGGAGGAGCTCGATGACGCAGGTAGTTAGCGCGTTCGGCTGCGATCGTTGAATTTAAGCAACTTTCGCAGTGGTCGGTCATTGGATGGGTGACCAAAAATCTTCTATCTCGAGTTCCTCCGTGCTTCGGAAGGCACGTTGAGCCGTTGGTCCCGGCTGCATCTGCAGTTGTTAGCACCCACCAATCCGCACTGGGCCCGCGTGGTGGGGCATGGCCCAATCTCCCTATTCCATCCATAGGGAAGGCCTGTGCCCCAGCAGTGGAGACATTATAAGGCTGATGATGATGCTAGGGAGGGGGCACGAGTATCGTACGCGCGATATTATAAAACCTTCACGCTTAGTTTTGAAGAAACCCATACCATATTCCTTATTGAACAATAACATTTCCGAAAAATTTTTTTTTTCGATTTGAACGATTTATTAGATTATTCATAGCTTCTAGTTTTGACTCTATATTTTATTAAGTATGGGGAAAAATTGCCTGCCCTTATCTGATCTCCTTGTATGTTTCTGTAACTACTCTTGTTACCATTTACTCTTAATTGTTTCCAAGAGATTTCCGGATGAGAAATAAATAATGTGATAACTTTCATCGCCCTTTTTCCCATCTACGCATTTCATATGATAATATTGAATAGTTATTGAAACGAACATCCCCTCGCAAAGAATAATAATTAATTAAGTGTCCCAAAAAATATAAAAAAATAGGAAACCCTAAAAATCTAACATTTGAACTCTTTTTGAAACAAAAAGGACATGTTAATTATCGGAAGTCGCTGATATTCTGCCACAACCTAATTTAACGAAGCCAATGGGCCAGATTCCGGCGTGATTTTCTAAACTTAAAACTAAATTTAAAATCAGTCTCTCCTTTTCAGTCTGTATAGAGAAAGAGAAGGATACGCTGTTGTTAAATTTATTTTTAGGGTTAGAGGGTCATGCCAGAATTACCACCCTTGCCTCGCTACGTGTACACCCAGCTTTATCCCAACCGCTGTGGCACCGCAGCGCACCGCGCCGCGTCGCGATTTTTTGCTCGTTACGAAGACCGGTCGCATACATGGGCTGGGCTCGCGGTAGACGCGACTCATAACGCATGTTTGTCCTAACATTCCATTTCAAACGCCAATTAAATTGTTATCATATTATCAGATTAATGTTTAATGCAGCGGTTAATAGAAAATTCAATTTAATATTCTATTGACGACCTCCGTGGCCGAGTGGTTTGTACGCCGGGTTTCATGGTGTCACCGACTCGAGAGGTCCCGGGTTCGAATCCCGGTGGGGGCAGATGTTTGTGTGATGAATACGAGCATTTGTACTCCAGTCATGGATGTTTAATATGTATTTTCTATATAAATATACTTATATATGTACAGTATATGTATTCTATCCGTTACCCTAGCATCCCATAACACAAGCCTTACAGTGCTTACTTTGGGGCTAGACTAAATGGTGTGAGTGTTGGAAATATTTATTTATTTATTATTATTTATTTATGGCTAAAAGAAAATCTTTTGTTCCGTAATCATTGTCAACTCTGTCGTGTCCTTGGTTTCTTTTTTATTTTTTAGTTTTAACCTGTGTGTCCTCGTATACTCTCTTTGTAAGGCGGCAATGTGGTATTGTGAGTCCACAGAATAGAAAATAAGCGTATCCATAGGTACACCTTTTTTACTGCTCTGTGGGCGTTCGGAGTCCACACGCAAAGCACACGCCTTGCCCAACGGCATTTTGTCCATATTTGCAACGTGTCTACCCCAGATCTACTTTAGCTCCCGTTTTTCATCCAGGATTTAAAAAACATCCATTTTTTGAATATTTTTTTTTCTTGAACGATAAGATTCGTCAAAGATATTTTTTGTTGTCTTCTCTGAAAAAAATGCATTAACGTTTATAAGATTTTATAATGAAATTAATTTTTATCACTTTCGGCTGTTAAATAAAATATCAGTAATTGAAAATTTTAAATAAAACTAGTTTTTACGGGTTAATGCACGAAACTTTATTTATTTATTGACGTTTCGTAGCCTTTACAGGCTTCGTCGTCAGAATAAAACTATTATTTAATTTGTCGAGCTACCTTCGAAAGACGAACCGTCAATAAATAAATAAAGTTTCGTGCATTAACCCGTAAAAACTAGTTTTATTTAATTGATTTTTTTCCGATTTTTAGTTCAATTTGCTATTGAAGCGTTTATTTTTTTATCTGTCTAATATGATGAAAACAGCTATAAACAGGCTCAAAACCATTTGAACATCAAACTTAACAGCTTTATTCAGCAGAAACTGATGAGTCTTGTTGTTTCAATCGAAGTATACCACTATATTGAGGTGGTGCAATCAATAAGTATTGAGTGACGGTGTCACTCTAGTGAAAGCTTCATTACTGAGCTATTATTGTTGGAATAACTTCACACAAATTGTTAACTTTTCCATTACTTGGTAACATTATACTTTTAGTTATGTTTTTATTTATTTTTAAGCATTGAACTGCTAGATGTTTAAATCTAAAGAAAAGTTTTACTAGAAAAAAATCCACGCGGACCAGGCAGCGGACGGGACTCGAACCCGCACCCTTCGCAATCCGGGCGAATGCACTGACCATTATGCTACCACGGCCCTATTCTAGTAAAAGCCTTTTTTCTAGTAAAACTTTTCTTTAGATTTAAACATCTAGCAGTTAAATGCTGAAAAATAAATAAAAACATAACTATAATTACTATTTCTTCTTTCAAATGTTTAATACTTGAAAAAGTATTAATTTGACATTGTGGGTTACCTACAATGCGAAGAGATGGCGCTGCCTTGCAGCTTAAGGCTAGGAAAAATTCGAAGCGGCGAATAGGGCCGTGGTAGCATAATGGTCAGTGCATTCGCCCGGATTGCGAAGGGTGCGGGTTCGAGTCCCGTCCGCTGCCTGGTCCGCGTGTTTTTTTTTCTATTAAAACTTTTCTTTAGAATTCTACTTTTAAATATAACGTTGGTCAACTTGGCCACATCATGTGAAACTAAACATAGCTTGATTCAGTAGCCACAATAAGACCTACAAATAAAATTGCAAACGAAGCAATAAAAAGCAACCCTTACACGATATAACAATAAAGATTTCAAAGACCGAAATTAATGGTAAGAACTTGCGGAATGCAGAGGCATTTCGCATACTGCCGATGCGGTAACTAATTGCAAGAATCACTCACCACATACAGATTTTAATTGGAATCATTATCATTCTTTGTTTGTTAACTGGCGAAAGTGAACTTTGTGATGTGGACAATAAGGGCTGTGGGTTTTGAGTAGCGCAGCGGGATACAAATGATTGCAAAAAGCAGTAGGACCGGTGAGCCAAGGGCTCTCATGGAACACCAGATCACTGCTCAGTTTGTTTTATTAAATTGTTACACAGGTCGAAGAAACTTGCCTGTTTCAATATGAATGTAAGGGCGATTAAAATGATCAATAAACAATTATATTACATGGAATATTTGAAAAAATAGCTGATAAATTGATAATGCTCTTAAAAATTACGCTGAACCTAACTAAAAACGGAAAAGTCTTTTTCATTTCTCATTCTCGGAAAGTGGTGTTGTTTTGATCTGTTTGTTGGGTGGAAAATGCTGCTTCCCTCCCTAGAGATGGAAAAACTCATACAAATTACTTCCCGCCTAAGGGCCGGAATGAACTTTAAAAATAGAACTACTGTCAGGTGTGAAGAGTTTTATGTAAAAAAAAAAATATGATGCCATGTGAGTTTCTAGACAGCCAGTGTGGAATAAGCCGCAACAATTACGCTGTTCCATATTTAAATTTAAAAAGTCGACATAAATTAGCGGGATACTAAACTGTTATGTATCTGTGACGGAATAAAAAAAAACTTATAAGTAAAACAGAGCAATCTAAATTTGAATATTAAAAATGAGTTTAAGCGATTCAGAAATATTGACACCGTATTCAATTAAAGACGAGGCAAATTGTGTTATAGAGAATCTTTTGCCAGAAATGTCAAAAGAGGATATATGAATACATACAATGATCTTATAAAGTGGCGAGCAGAGAAGAATATAAAATCGTTTTCCGAAAGTGTATTTCTTCTTCACTTCTTCTTCAAACTTCCAGGGAGTATCCGCCATGGAATGCATCGTTTCATGAAATAACAGAGTCTCCTACTTTTACAGATATCCAAAACAGCCAAATTTCTAATAGTATATCAAACAGCATAAACATTCCAAATAAGAATGTAATTTTAATTTCACTAATGTCCTAATATGACAATTAATTTTAAATAGGTAGCTACTTCTAATTTTATTGTACCTATATTTGAATAAATATTTTTGATAAACAACTAGTTTTATTTTCCTCATATTCGAAATGAAAAGTACAGTGTTTAACTCGGGTAAAAGAATCAATTCCTACTCGGACTATAGCCTAAATACCTCGGGAATTGATTCTTTCCACCCTCGGTTAACAATCTACTATTACGATCCTCTGTCTATAATGATCATCCAAAGGAGATGGTATTCGGTTAATCTCCAACACAAAAGTTACGTTAGATGAAAGAATAAATTCATATTATGTATATCGATATGTATAAAGAGTGTATAATTATAAAATTAAGTAAATAAAATACTTTTTTACTGGTACAATTACAATTTAGAAGTCAACGCAAAGGGACAATCTTTGATTCGTATTCCTGCATATAAAATTTACTCATACAATCAAATAATTTCTTTTTGCGACCGGTTTGTGGAACATAAGCGATCCTATCTGTTCTTAGTAGTGCCAGCCTTGGTTAATTTGTGTTATGAACATATAATTATTTTTTATGTTATGACTCGTCTGCAATATGATAATATAAATTTTCTCTTACTAAGTAATCCTCCACAAGTTAGTTTATTAGTAGTGTCCGACCGAAAGTTCGGTTTCGGTTTCGGCCGAGTTTCGGCCAAAAATTAAGTTTCGGCGGCAGTTTTGGTTTCGGCCAACAATGGCCCAAACTTTTGCCGAAACCGAAACTGATTTCGAAAGTTGTCGTGCACGCTCGCCTTACTTCGTTTCTCGCACAGCAGTCCATATCCTATACTGAGAAGTGCAGTTTCCTATATTGAGATAAAAGAGATTGATGATTCTTCTAAGTACAAATACAAACCAAAGTATTAATTACTTACCTAATAAGATTTCAAAATACCAATGGGTATTTAATGAAACAGTAACAATTTGTGAATTGATTATTGATAACTGATAAAAATTTTGCTATGAGAACTTAATTTGAAAAAATAATAAAAGTATTATTTATATTTTTTTACTTTATATTTAATAAATGATTACCTACAACAAAGTTAATATACTGTGTTTCCATTTCATGTCCTAATTAATGCTGAATAATGGGTAAAATGCACCAAATTTCAGTATTTTAAGGAATTTTAATCTTGACCACGTGAGTTTCGGTTTCGGTTTTGGTTTCGGCCGAAACTGAAGCCACGGCCGAATATTCGGTTTCGGTTTCGGCCGGAAAACCAGTTACGGTCGGACTCTATTTATTAGTATTATTTTTTATATTGTATTTGGAATGTCTTGACTATTTTACCTCCAGCCTAATCTATCCATCATTCTACCCCGCGTCATTGTCGCAACACCAATTTCAACACAAAATGTTCCCATTAGCGTCGGAATGATTTTCTGATAGCATTAGAGACGCTCGCACTGCCGCGTGTGTATCATTTGAATAATCTCGTCGGTATCAGGAGAATATCGACAGAACAAACAGCGGTTTTCCGTTCCCACAGACGGACGGACGGACGGACGTCTCAATCCACTCATTTCATAATTTCACGCTCCACTACTCCGTCTGAGAGCAGCATTAGCATTGATGCTCACTCCGAAAATAATGAGAAGCGTTTTAGTTTTGGTTACGACGGGTACCTAGCTATCTATTCTATTAATAAATTTTATTCTATCAAGTAGATATGCATCTAAAATATCTTTTCGTTCGCTAATTTTCATAGATATATTTTATTCTTGTTGTAAACCACGTCCCTTAGAGTGTGGGAGAGCATCAAAGAAGCAATATCACAAATGACATTTGTTCGCTCTGAGTCTTTTAAAAAAAAATCCGGACAGACTGTTTGGTCCCATAATATTTTAGGAGTACCTATTTTGGGTGAATGTGTAGAAAGGACACCCGGCATTTTGTGCCAAAGTGGTATACTTTTTTAATTTTTTTAATCTGAGTTTCATAATTGGGTAACGTAGTCTGGCAATATTTGTCATCAGCAGCTAGCTGTTAATGTCAAATACGTGGGTTTGTCAATATAAATTACTTTAAATAGCCGGGTCGTCAAGTGAAATAATTGATAAAAAGGCAATCACAGCAACATTCACAATCACAGTTCGCGGGAGCGGATGCGAAATGCGAATGATTTTTTTGTTTGTATTTTAGGATTGTCATATTGACATTTGGTTTTTTATTTAGAAAAAGCAAAGTAATCATGGGTTTTACACTTACTTGAGTAATATTTTGAAGTAAAATTCTGTCCCTTGAAGATTTAGGGTTTCCATATCAAAAAATATTAATCATTATATAACTTCTTTCCACGATTCACTAAAAATAAGGCAAAAGTAGTTTTATGTAGCAAATAATTTTGGCTTTATTTTGAGACCAAATTCAACTGTATACAAGTTTAGCATTTTTTCTATGAAAAGTGTCGGGTCTCCTTTCGAACAATTCACATATCAACTCACAAATTGCATTTAAAAATCAAATCAAACACACACCTATTTCACGAGGTGCACTAAGGGTGCACTATCCCTGATGACTCCACAGTCATCTGCTGAAGTGGTGTTGTGTACAATTCGTGGCCGTACACAAGAGACATTGCCACGTCAAGATGCAAAGCAATACCGTAATGAAGCCCAAGTCTTTGGAGCTATCCATTAGCCTCATTTGAAATGTCTTAGAAGAGTGGCTATTCAAGATTTGAACTTTTGTTGGCAACATGCCAATAAGAACTTTCCTACTTTTTTTTCGAATTTTATCGAACAGAAAATGTCACATCGAACCAGCCTCGTAATCCAAAGTAATGAGTCCAAATCCGGGAGATAGGCAGACTCAAGTCTTTATGAAATTGAGAATCGACATTCATATGTTGTTGACCATGCAAGTCATTTATTGCTTCAATTTAATTGTGTGCAAGGCAAGAAACTTGCAACTCTTGAGACATGGTTGTAAATGATTGTCAATTTATTTATTTATTTTCCATCCCACCATTATATCATTGTGTAAAACCATATGTGTGAGTCTAGGTGCCTCAAGCCTACAGCTTTGATCGCATAAGTTCTTTCACAAATAGTTCTTATTATATAAAAAAAACTATTATCTCTTTTCCGTTAAGAATATAAATCATTTTGACTTCACACTTTGTAAAACATTTTAGTGGAGTAAATGTTTTTTATGTCTTTGATTATGACCCTCTCTCTTTGTTCCGGGCTTAAAATAACCATAGAAGCTTTAGTACGCTGACATCCTTTTATGTATTTCATGTACTTGATGTGATGACGAGGGACACAAAATAAGTCATTTTTGAAATATTTTCCTCTTTCCTCTATGTGTTTCATTGACATGTAAAAACTTCATATACATTATTGCAAAAATATACGTACCTACTTATAAAACGTTCAAAAACTAATTATTTATAGAAAAAAAAGATGTTCATATATCCGACATTATTAAAACTATGGTAATAATTTATTTCCAAATTTAAAACACAAAAAAGTAAAAATAAAATAAAAAAAAATTCTATGACCCCGACGTGATTTGAACACGCAACCTTCTGATCTGGAGTCAGACGCGCTACCGTTGCGCCACGGAGTCGTTGTGAAGAGCGTCGAAATTGTGCAACACTATCCATTAAGTACTACTGACGTCATCTGGTGACGTGGAGGTCAGAAAGATTATACGCTGAATAACTATAACCGTCAGCGCACACCAAGCGCAGAACATTTTGTGAAACTGCTGAAACTCAGATTACAGAACAAAAGAACACGAAAGTGCGGCCATCAAAGCAAATATGAAGTCAAAAGTAAAACATTTCTTGTCTTTGTAAACAGCTTTTACAATTATGTTTTTTATTTATTTTTAAGCGTTTAACTACTAGATGTTTAAATCTAAGGAAAAGTTTTACTAGAAAAAGCCATCTCTTCGTATTGTAGGTAACCCACAATGTCAAATGAATACTAAAATGCAACGAGATAGCGCTGCCTTGCAGCTTAAGGCTAGGAAAATTTCGACGCGGCCATATTTTATCAAATACAAAATAATGACATTGGTATCGATTTATATATATGACCTATGTATATTAGTTTCAAATAATATTAATTCATTTAAAAAAGTGGAGGATACTCATAATATAAATACCCGACACAAAAAAAGATTACACTTTCCACCATCCAAAACAAAACTCCTTAACTGCAGTCCATACTATATGGCTATTAAATTATATAATAAATTACCCCAGTATATTAAAGACGAAGAAAAACATACAATGTTCAGTAAAAAATTAAAAGATTTCTTAATTAATAACTGTTTTTATAATATTGATGAATACCTTAATAATGAAATTAAATAATTGGCAGTATACTAATATTGAAAATAATAATATCACAATAATAAAAAATGTACAGTTTTTCAATTATTGCAATATATATTTGAATAATTTATTTATCAAGTTATAATAGAACAGCAAATATGTATAAATACATGCATATCAATTTTATGTTAATGATAAAAATAATGAAATGTAAATATTTATTTAATGTTATGTCTATTTAATTAGGACAAATAATGAAATAATATATAAACATAATTATCACTTGTATTACTATTAAGTGTTCCTATTGTTTGTTAGAAATTAAGAAAATTTGCAATGCCCTTGCAGGGCTCATGTTGTGAATCTTTATTTTAAATTTAAGAACCCATGTATGTACCAACATGAAGCAATAAAGATTATTATTATTATTATTAGGGCCGTGGTAGCATAATGGTCAGTGCATTCGCCCGGATTGCGAAGGGTCGAGTCCCGTCCGCTGCTTGGTCCGCGTAAATTTTTTTCTAATAAAACTTTTCCTTAGTTTTTACAATGTTTGTACAAGGCGGCACAGTTTTGATAAAAACTTAATATTCGGTACGTATTCACAACAAGAAGCTTTGTAATGTACTGACTGTATCCTTGCGCTCCACCTGCTTTTTTTCTGTAATCTGAGGCTGAAAAATTAATCTTATTACAATATATTATAGAAATGTAAACTGTATATACAATTTCATTTATTGTAAAATTCAATACACGTCAAACTTGATGCTCGAGCTTGCAAGATGCGTGATTGGATTGAGGTCCGTATTACAGAATGACAATTAAGTGTTGATCTTTACTTGAGTACAGTTAGAAAGGGACGTCGCTATGTGCTATATATAGCGACATCCCTTTCTAACTATGCTCAAGGCTAGATCAATCACTAAGAATCTTTCTATAATACGGGCCTGAGTGTGCGTATTGCGTATTGATCTTTGCTGGACCAGTCACGTCACGTCACGTCACGAGCATTTTGCAGTTCGGTACAAAGTAATCTGTGGTTCGGTGTGCGCTGACGTTTAGAACGCTATTATCGCCTGCTCCGTGATAACTTTGAAAAGCTAATTATAATAACCGTTAGATTAGAATGATTTCGCAAACGGAAAAATATTGTAAATATTTATTGAGGCTGTTTCACACTTGCAAGAAATATTTCGTTTTCCCTCTCAGCCCTCTGAAAGCTGAATTCATCATCATCATCAGCCTATTAATGTCCCCACTGCTGGGGCACAGGCCTTCCCTATGGATGGAATAGGGAGATTGGGCCATGACCCACCACGCGGGCCCAGTGCGGATTGGTGGGTGGGTGCTAACGACTGCAGATGCAGCCGGGACCAACGGCTTAACGTGCCTTCCGAAGCACGGAGGAGCTCTAGATATTAATTTTTGGTCACCCATCCAATGACCGACCACTGCGAAAGTTGCTTAACTTCAACGATCGCAGCCGAACTCGCTAACCACTTGCGCCATCGAGCTCCTGAAAGCTGAATTATTGGCTTGAAAAACCTGGAAAAATTCATGAAAATAGTGCTTTTCATTTACTTTTAAGGAAAATTACAGCGGTTGAGATAAATTTGTAAGTTTAAGAGTAATAGTCGTTCAACTTTGGTCAAACATTGCCTATTGAAAATTCCTTAGAAGAAAACATTAATAGTGACATACACCTACATGAAGTTATTTTAGCGTAAAATTGCATTGAAAAACAAAATATAACAAAAGAATTTAGAAACCAATAAAATATCATTAGTTCCTCAAAGCAAACAAGCCACAAAGGCAACGGCTTCTGAATCTCGCAATCTTCACGTAATGTATTATATTCAAGTGACATATTTAAGCACTTGAAAAGATCGGCAGTCATCATTCCTATTAAAAAAATAATCGAATTGATTTAAAGTTTCAGACGCAGTTTAACTTTGATATTAGATATTTTAGTTGAGAGACATAGTTTGATATTCATCGTTAATTGTTTTATTTTTGCGATAAGAAAGAAAGAAAGAAAGAAAAACATTTATTGACGACATACATTAACAATTACAATTAATACACAACAAACATAAAACAAAAGGTACATCGTCAACTAGGCCCCACCTCAGCATAATGTTGCAACGGCAAAAATGGATTGCCGCTGCAACGCTGATATTCTGGAGGGACCTAATTTGGACATCAACGGACGGAAATACAAGACAATCACTTAATACACAAAACAAAAAAAAAATAACACAAGAGGCTGTATGGGCTCGGCTCTTTGCCTATGAATACACCAAAATGGGAGAAAAAAAAACAAAAAAAAAAGACAAAACCATAACCTACGGAACCCTACACTGCGCGTGGCACGACACACACCTGGGGGCCATTCGCCCAACGGAAATGCTGAGGAAAACGCTAACGCTTACGATTTCATTTTGTTATTTCTAGCCGCCTGAGATTTTCAAATGCCTCGCGCTGTTTTATTTTCTTTACTACGTAATAACAATATTAAAAAAAATTGAGCGTGAGGTATTTGAAAACCTTCAGCGGTCAGAAATAACAAAATAAAATCGAAAGCGTTAGCGTTTTCCAAAGCATTTCCGTTAGGCGAATGACGCCCTAGCCGGTGTTTTTTTTATATTAATACCGCAGTTTTCAAAAATTGAATTTTCATTTTCCGTTGTTTTGTTACTTATCGAGTTAGCAAACACTGGTGGGCCTCCTCCCGCCAAACGGATGAGTGGTTATTGCCAACCATTTCTGTAAGTGGGAATATTCCCACACGCTCCCCTTTTCGTATCAAACATGTTGCCACGGGAAATGGCACCTATCACTGGCGTTAGGGATGCGTTTGTATTTTAGATACACTTAAGAAATTTTAAGTTAAAAAATACAAGAAACACATATTTAACTACATCTAGGGCATTTGACAAGTTTTAGAAAACGATCTCACATTATTGACTAATTTTTATGGAGTCCGTCAAAAGTGGATATTCATCATTCCGTTGTGTATTTCAGTAAAAATAACCAAATCAAAAACTCCATTTTTAAGTTGCCGCGAAAACGTTTCTCTGGACAATATGGCGTGTCACTGGCGTGTGACGTCACACGACTGTTATTAAAACGTCAAACGATACAATGTAATATCACTTTAACTGGAAGTTTACTTGCCTGTGACGTCATTTTAGGCTCCGCCAATCCCAAACGTTTTGGGTCATATGACAATAGATAAGAAAACTATTATCTTTTTCGTGGTTTTTAGTAAAATTATGAATATTTTTTCTGTAAAAATAGTGAAAATCCCTGCCAATATTCATTCTCTAAACACAGATGCTAACAATTGGCACTTTATTTTTAATACTGTCAAATACCCTATTAGAGCACATTTGACTTTTCGCCGGAATCAAATAACACTATTCCGTGTTATGTTTCTACATTAAGTAAGATCTAGAATTCTACGGGCAAGAACAGAAATGGGCATACTTTTTCAATATGTGCTAATGGTGTCGATTCTGGCACTACCTTAAAATTTTATTTTAAGTTTAGAGAATCATGCCAGAATCGACACCAATATTTCCTATCAGAACCTATGGCGAGCCAAGTTATTGCAATCCAAATAAAGATCAGTAAAGAATGCCACTCACCCAAGAAATACCGAAATAATCTCCTGAGTTTCTGGTCAGAACCTTTGATTTTCGTTTTATGGTCACGGGACGGATGTCTTACAATTAGGGCCGGAAAAGTCCCGCCGGCAGTAGTTTGCCCATTTCTGGCCTAGGGGATTAGGTAAACCCCAATCTATTAAGGTAAGAGAGTGCCACCACCATATCTCTACTATAACATCTCTTCGTATTTACACTCTTGTATAAATATATTTTTTACCAAGCCTTCAATAATAAAACAAAGACAAAGAAAACGTAATTTTATAACATAAACTATCATGCTTTTGTCCTAAGTTTTCTGGAAAGTCATTCTAATGCTATAAGTATAGAAGATAAAGGATGATATGTGCCGCAGTAGGAACAAGGCTAAAGAACTCCCACTGGCACTTAAGTCGGGCCACGACTCCCGCGTCCCGCCCGCGCCCGCGGCGATGTGTATCACTGCAGTGAATACGGGCGGCCGTGGGGCTACAAAAATGACTTGTAGACAGCGGATGGAAAAAGAATTGATACCGGCAAAGTCAGTCATAACTGGTTCAATTAATATTGGCGCGCTCTGATAAATGTATGAGGTGACATTGATTTGATTTTGACGACAAATGATATTATTTGAGGAGTGGTTCCGATTTGAATGCATCTGAAAAAGTTTGCATCTATCAATGCACAAAATAGCCGCGCAGTGAAAGGTGATGTGAGCAACTGTTCCTAATATGACTGACTATGATATGACTTCCCTAGTAAGTACACCTACACTTTTTAACAAAAAAATTCAGCAGTTCAATATTACGTAAAAAAGGTCATTCTACATTTATATTTTTAGTTCATAAAGAATCATCTTATTTACTTGTTACGTTTTGACTGAAAAAAAATATACATTTTCTGATCGACTCGCTTATTTTGTGGCCCGGCACACCGCCCTAGCTAGCGAGGGTGAAATGCCACATTTGAATCAGGCAGGACACACAGCTTATGCTGCATCTCGGAATAGCGGTACCCGGCTAAATTATTGCCTTCAGTGCCTGCAAGATTTGACAAGAAAAATGGGATTTTGTACTGATATAAATAAATATAGTTATTTAGACAACACTTTCATAGCTTCACGTCCGTCAGTAATAAGATTCTAGATAGCGACTTCGTATTTTATTAAATACTAGCTGACCCAGCGAACTTCGTATCGCCATAAAAATATTGTGAAAATTAAGGGTTGTTTGTGTTTTTAATATTACGATACATATTTTACGTAGTTTTTTTTTCTTCAGACGATTTAATAATTATTTTGAACACAAAATCGGTTATTGTGATTAAACCATGATAGCTAGATATATGTTCTCGCGGACTTTTTTGTAGGTCTTAATGGGATCTACAAACCCGTAGTACATCATTTTGTTCTATTGTCAATAGTTTTTGCAGCGCACGCAAAAATAGGTTTTCGATTTTATAATATTAGTATAGATAGAGTCTTAATTATGTTATGAAGCGTGGCTTCACGAATTATCTTATATTAAAATATTTTTTTCAATTATAATTTTTATTTTTTTAAAGCATGTAAATGCTTGATGTTTAAATCTAAAGAAAATATAACTAGGAAAAATTCCACGCGGACCAAGCTGCAGGCGGGACTCGAACCCGCACCCTTCGCAATCCGGGCGAATGCACTGACCAATTATACTACCGCAGCCCTCACGGACCGCGTCGAAATTCCTCTAGCCATTCTTAAGCTGCAAGGCAGCGCCATCTCTTCGCATTATAGGTAACCCACAATGTCAAAGCGCTGCCTTGCAGCTTAAGAATGCTAGAGGAAATTCGACGCGGTCCGTAAGGGCCGCGGTAGCATAATTGGTCAGTGCATTCGCCCGGATTGCAAAGGGTGCGGGTTCGAGTCCCGTCTGCTGCCTGGTCCGCATGGATTTTTTTTTATTTTTTCAACTTTATGTCTATGTAAATAATCATATAGGAAGAAAAAAATAGCCCTGTCTGAGTTTCTTGCTGGTTCTCCTGTTCTCCACTTCCAGAAATGGACAAAAATTTAATAAAAGATGTGTGTTTATTCTACCTGTCCCAAACACATTTTCTTTCTACATAAATTGAGAAGATTGCGTTACTTTCTTCTTGTTGATTCTTATGGCCCCAGTCTTCGTAAGCATTATTCGCACTTGTGTACCGGTCGTAACACTGAATCCACAATCTCTTTAACACTTCACCCGTCATCATGACCCTTCTAAACACATCTTATAACAGCACTGACAAAACAACTCGCAATGTGATGTAGAAAATTCATTGAATTATAAAAACAAAACAAAACAAAAATTTCTTTATTCCAAATATTTTTTTTTTGTTTGTACAATATTAGAACTGCTCTCATATAAGGTTACCCTGTGTTATGAGAGGCAGGCTCATCCTTATTATATAAATATAAAATTAATAATAAACATGCAATTATTACACATGTTACTTGAAAACTACAAACAACCAATTATGTATAGTTTAGGTGTGTCTGTCTGTCTGTCTGTGTGTGTGTGTGTGTGTGTGTGTGTGTGTGTGTGCGTGTGTGTGTGTGTGTGTGTGTGCATGTGTTATGTGTGTGGATATTTAATTATGTATAGATCTAAGACAAGCTAGTAATTGTTTGTACTAATTGAATACAATTTTCTCCAATTTTTCCCAAAAACCATTTAATTTGGTAATAACAACTCCTACTTAAACTATGTTCTTTTTGAAAAAATATGTCTGTTATACTTTTATTCCAAAACCGTTGATTTTTCGATGATTTAAGGGAAAGATAACCTATTTTAGGTACAAAATTGTTTATTGTCTTGATAAAATTTGGGTATTGAAGTTTGTATGAGTGTTAAGAATCAGATTAACGTTTTGTATACTAGATGGCAGGAATAGTCTATTGAATCGCGCTATCGTTTTGTTTTTATGGGAACATAAGTATTTTATGTAGAAGCAATAATTGCTCTCTCGTTATTTAAAACTAGCAAACCAATGAACCAAATGTTCACCAAAACCTGATTTAAAAAAAAATGTATTTAATTAATTGATAACTTCGAAGATTTTGTGTGGTTTCGTTTGAAATTCGTGATTTCTCAAAAACCGGAAGTGCTACGTTACTCAAATCCGGTTTGTAGTCTTATCAGACTATTCTTAACTTATAACTGAAACATTCTCTTTATCTATCTCTTACGGTTTGGCCGCTGAAACAGCACCACAGACGGACGGACGGACTTGTCTAATAGATAAGAGATTGGAACAGATGTTTAATTCTTTAGTTAGTTCCACCTCCTTTTTGGAATGAGAAAGCAATTCGACGCGGAAGAAATCACGGATTGGTACAAACAAATGCACAACCACATTCTTAAAAATTAAACGTTCTATTGTTTTCAAGAGGATCAGCGGAAGGTCGGCAAGAGTACGTTAAAGTAAGGCTTAATTTTATGGCGATAACGAATATAATATATTTGGCAGACGATTTTTCATTTCTCCCCTAGAGTTTGGAACACATAAAGTAGACATATTCAAATAAAATGAGTAGTGTTTCACCGCAAATCTCATAATGTGACCACTGAACACTTCATAATGTCAAAGATATAGGGACCCGCACCTGAGCTCACACTGAGTAGGCACTTAGCTTGAAAGATGGCGTTACTTTTTGCGGAAAAGGACTTTTTATTAACTTTACCTTTTTATATTTAAAATTTAAATATGCAGTGTCACGTTCTTCGCATGAAAGCGTTGGCCTTGGTCACTAACGAATAAAACAATATTTTTTGTGAAAAAGGTGACTGTTTCATCTGTTTGACGATAATGCAAAATTTAGATTTAAAAAAGAAAATGTTGTCACTTATTAAGTAAAGCAATATATGTAGGTACATTTTTCACGATGTACTCAACATGCATTTCCAATTAAAAATATTTCACTCAAATCTTTGTAAATTGCAAGGTATTTTTTTTTAACTGTAACAAATAAGTATATTTATATATTTGCAATTAAAAGTAGTTTACGATGTTAATTTAGATAGGTACCTTTATCTTGTTCATTGTCTCCTTGATAACTGCACAAAAAAACGATATTAAACTATCAAAATATATAAAAGCGTGCCTTACGGTACCAAACAGAAGTAGGGGGGCGCAATATCCGATAATAAAGAATAAAACTGTCACAACCCATTTATATGAATAACGCCATCTACAACTGGAAAGGGGAACCAACATGTTAAAATATACCTTGAAGTCAAAAGCATAGGGTTTGGTTTAGAGATGAGGTGATGTGAGTGGGTTGAGCTGATTTTTATGAGGCGTATGTTAAATGCCACGCGGTGTTAGAGATGAAATGTGACTGCTTATAGGAGATGTGACTCCATTTTATGGGGTTAGACGGTCGATGCTACATTAAACGGCCGGCGCGGACGAAGAACTCTTGTCCGCGGACGAAAAAAGTCCCTGAGGCTGCAGATAGACGACGCGAAATAATTCTTGCGGCCACCGCGCAGATTTAAGTTTTATTAACTAGGACTTAACGTTGAAATTCTTTGTAAGTAACTAACTGCGCAGCGATTGCGCGGCGTCCACTCCTCGATCACACGGCGGCCGTTTAAAATTTCAACGTTAAGTCCTAGTTAATCTATACTTATAATAAATCTGTAGAGAGGTCAATTCTGTACATGAAATATATTTTCAAAATAACTATCAGGGGGTGATTAGTGATCGATACTGATGCCAAATATGCAATCAGTAAAATTTTTGTCTGTCTGTCTGTCTGTCTGTCTGTGTGTATGTTCCTTATAGAAACAAAAACTACACGACGGATGTTAACGAAACTTGGTACAATTATTCTTCATACTCCTGGGCAGGTTATAGTATACTTTTCATCACGCTACAATCAATAGCAGCAGAGTAGTGAAGGGAAATGTTGGGAAAACGGGAGAAGTTACTCCATTTTTTAAGCTTCCGTCGCGTGTGCAGCCTTAATGGTTAAAGTTACATAGAAATCATGTATGATGGAAATATTCTACATAAAATTGTCTAAAAAATATCCCGCAACAGCATATGTCTATCTTTTATGGTTGACTCACAATAAGACGTGTAATTATATAAATAAAGTCATTGTTTATAGCACAAGCTTGTGAACAAAAACTATAGTTTACACTACAGCTCTACACCGAAGCGAAGCGAGGGCGGGCCACTAGTAAAACATAAATCTGCTATGGCTGAACAGTTATTACCCGGCCACAGCGCGGTGACCGCGCGGCCGCCACGCTGTGACATTCTGTGTCATATAAACGCGCGGCGCGGCGCCCTGAATCGTGAAAAAAACCTTACGTGAAGAAATTGTCACGGATTAAACGCACACAATGTGAGAACATTTTTCTCCCGAATATTTAGAAAAGTGCACGCTATGGAAGTAAATATTCTCAGATTGCGTTGTTTTAATTAACATGGAGTTTAAGAGAAAGAGAAAATATTTTAAAAGAGAATACTGAGTCTAGGGTTACCAGATAATAAAATCAAAAGTCCGGAGAAAAGGCTTGATTTCCATTGAAAAATCCTGAGATTTTTTACAGTTTAAGAATTTTCTCTCAAAAGTACTTAGCAATTTAAAAAAGTCGTAATATTATCGTTATTACTCTGCTTATACTTTTAAATTTGAAGATCTTAATATGTGGGGTATTATATGAATCCATAATTAAAGAAAAAACCTTACTTAAAAATGTATTTTCACATATGAAGTATGATAAACCTGATTAAGTACCTAATTGGATAATAAAGTACTGATTTTAATTGTGCAATTATTGCCAATAGAAGATTATTTTTAGTTTGCTTAACTTTTTATTAAAGAGATCTTTAAAACGTAAGCTGTATTTTATTGGAAATTCAAAAAATCCTGAGATTTCATGAGATTTGCAAAATCCAGCCGCAATCCTGAAATCTCAGGACAAATCCTGATATATGGTAACCCTAACTGAGTCCATCTTTTTAGGGCGTGTTCAGATGACGCCTCGCGCACGCTTTTACTACTACTGTTGTCCTGTTAAAAGTAAAACAGTAAGCTACTCTATTAAGCATGTACACGAATCGAGACGCAGCAGAAGAGTGTGTATAGTATTCGCCAGAGAGTGGTGAGCGCATGAGCAGCATGCCAAAGTGGTTATGAAGTTAACCCATGTTAATAGATATAATGCGATTCAAGTAGATAGGGAAGCCAATGACCTCCATCTGTCAAATGTCGCTTGAAAAGTACGGCTTGCAAAAAAATCTCGGAACACTTTTTTAGCACTCAGCTGATTCTAGAATAAAAACCAAACATTTTAAAACAAACAATAACAAATGTTGATAATTAATATTAGTTGTTTTTTTTTTCATTTATTGAGCTTTGGCTATGAATGGCTGATAACATAAATCGTCAACCAAATTCCACTTTATGTTGCGTTCAAAAACTCGATTTAAAACTTTCGTTTACATATAGGATGCATGTTCGTATGTGACCTGCATGACTATTCATAACTACTCCGGTGGTTCTGCAAAGATGAGCGGAATTGAAGAGCTAGATTCTGATTAATGTTTTTTCCGTTCACACTGTCCTAATAAAGAAATACTATTAAAAATCGGTTGTGTTCTTTCTCAACCTTAGTAAATTAATTTTATTAAAAATCTGATGTTTTGTCTCACTTAATCTTAGTAAATAAGTTTTATTACAAAAAAAAAATGGGTGCGTGTACTTATGTAGGCGCGTGAGAAGTTATCCTTCTTTGGCATCGTTTAAAATTAGTTTTTAATTGCATGCAAATAATTAATTACAATAAATTAATAAAAAGTCTGGAAAAGGACACAGTCAATAAAGCTCAGTTTTAATTTGAAAAAATAAATAAATAATCAAAATATTCAATTAAAATCGCTACTGAATATAATTTATTACAACATGTGTGATTTGCACTTGTATGAAACTCAAACACGTATTCCGAATATACAAACTAGAAACATGTGGATAAATATTATAAATATGAATACCTATAACTGTTACTTTATTACAAAAAATAAAGATGTGGTTTTTGGTTCTACTACACCAATGGTCAAGAGATGGCGCTGGCCTATTCATGCTGTTAAAATTTTGTGTTACAGTGATGCGCGCGCGCATCTTAAAATTTCACTGTCATCATTTTTTCATAACGCGCCTAAAGAAGTATAACTTCAAAAAAACTTATTTACTGAGATTAAGTGAGACAAAAAACATCAGATTTTTAATCTGATTCTGTTCTTTCTCAACCTTAGTATTTTTTTTTTAAATCTGATGTTTTCTCTCACTTAATCTTAGTAAATAAGTTTTATTAAATAGCTACATTTTTTGCTCACTCTACCTATTTAGTTTGATTTGACAGCTAAGACGTCAAAATATGGCGCCCAATCGGTCCTATTCTCAGTTGAAACGCATTATACTCGACTCTTCTACAATGTTGTACCCTGCTCTATCAATAAAAGCTGTTTACGTTTGTTAGTTAGCACGCTGGAGTGGCAATGGGCAGGCCACATCGCTCGAGGATCTGACAAACGTTGGGTAAGAAAGGTCCTCGAGTTGCGACCACGTACCGGACGACGCAGCGTGGGGCGGCCCCCAACAAGGTGGACTGACGACATCGTCAAATGTGCTGGGAGCCGCTGGGGGCGGATAGCGCAGGACCGCGCATTGTGGAGTTCCATGGGGGAGGCCTATGTCCAGCAGTGGACGGAGAAAGGCTGATGGATGGATGGATGGATGGACGTTTGTTTAATACCGTTTACTCTACCAGTATACAGTACCCTAACTTAGCACGAACCAATATCGAATTTGATGTTTTGTATGGAAATTTGAACAGCGCCAGAACGCACGTATCGAAAATAAAAAATCTTCCTTACAAAACTGCTTGTCATTTGACGTGTATCGAGATTGATCGTAGACTTATTATACTATAGATCTTATTTAACTATCCGATTTTGATATTGTTTCGTGCTAAGGAGCAGACTTAAACCTTGACACTTTACCATCACAAATACGGGATGAACAGGAACTCCCTATATTTCACAAAAAATTAAAAAAATATTTAACCGATGAATGCTTCTATTCTATCGAAGAATACTTTAATAAATTTAATTAATTTGTATTTTTTTTTTTCAATTGTTTTTGTTTGTTAAATTATGTTATAATGAGGGTATCACCCAAACCAAATTAAATATGTTACAATTTTATAATTTTATAATGTCATAATAATAATATAAATGTTTAATTATATATTATTTGTTATACCTGTACAAGGTGCTATGTATTATGTTTAAGAACTTATGTAACACTTAGTTTGCAAATAAAGAGTTTGAGTTGAGTTGAGTTGAATATTTACGCAATATGTATTGAAGGTATGTCTTGCATTCTGAGTTGCAAAGCATACACCATTTCTATTAGCTGAGCTGTCTGTTACCATAAAATTTAATGGCAAAACTAAACTTTATAAGATATGACGGTTTGTTAAAGAATAAGTACATGTCGGTTAACTGAAAATCCAAATTGATTTTCTCGTCAAAGATGCGGTTTGAGTGCGCTCTTTGTAGAAAACACAACGTAGGGTTGTCGGTTAAATATTTATTCAAATTTATTGAATTATTAGAGCACTAGCAAACCAGTGAACCAAATGTTCACCAAAACCTGATTTAAAAAAAAAGTATTTAATTAATTGAGAACTTCGGAGATTTTGTGTGGTTTCGTTTGAAATTCGTGATTTCTCGAAAACCGGAAGTGCTACGTTACTCAAATCCGGTTTGTAGTCTTATCAGACTATTCTTAACTAATAACTTAAATATTCTCTTTATCTATCTCTTACGGTTTGGCCGCTGAAACAGCACCACAGACGGACGGACGGACTTGTCTAATAGATAAGAGATAGTTTAAATTTTTCGCCTTATATTGTTAATTTCCTATATGAAGATATTTCAAAGCAAGTTTATATTGCGTTATTGTGTCACTTAATAGATTGTAAGCGACAAATATAGCAGCTAACTGGTTTTATATTTTTTACTGTCGCTTTAATCCGGTATATGAGAAAACATAAATTTTTTATATATTTTTTTTTAATTTTTTAAGCATGTAACTGCTTGATGTTTAAATCTAAAGAAAATATAACTAGAAAAAAATCCACGCGGACCAGGCAGCAGACGGGACTCGAACCCGTACCCTTCGCAATCCGGGCGAATGCACTGACCAATTATGCTACCGCGGCCCTGACGGCCGCGTCGCAATTCCTCTAGCCATTCTTAAGCTGCAAGGCAGCGCCATTTCTTCGCATTGTAGGTAGGTAACATACTTTTTTTTTGTGTTAAACATTATTTTTTTCTCGCTCAACCCTCCAAAGACACAACTGGAAATTGTTTCCAAATGCTCGCGGCCGAGGCGGTCTCGCGGTCGTTCAATTCGCGCTATTGCTATTGTGTGCAGGCGCAAGCTCATGAATACGAACCGCAAGATTTATACAATGATTTAAGTACAACTTCAAGTTACGGTCACTGCGACTTCTACGGAACACAGAAAGAGGTTTCTGTGTTTTGTGGCGACTTCACAACCTGAAATATAACAGGTAGAGACCGGGAGCTCTATTTTTGAAACACTCGTCTTGCGTCGAACGCTCGATTTCTACTCAATTTCATTCGATATAATAATTCGGTATTTTTGAATCGCTCGAGTGCAACGAATGGGTGAGACCACTCGCTGCATGGCGAATGGTGGAGGCGAATGATAGAATAATTATCATTTTTTTGTGCTATTAGACGACGATAATCTATCATTGTCATGCTTTATATGAAACGACAAAGAGTAGTAGTAATTACCGGTTTTTATTATTTCTGATAGAGGAGCTCGATGGCGCAAGTGGTTAGCGCGTTCGGCTGCGATCGTTGAATTTAAGCAACTTTCGCAGTGGTCAATCATTGGATGGGTGACCAAAAATTACTATCTCGAGCTCCTCCGTGCTTCGGAAGGCACGTTAAGCCGTTGGTCCCAGCTGCATCTGCAGTCGTTAGCACTCACCAATCCGTACTGGGCCCGCGTGGTGGGTCATGGCCCAATCTCTCTATTCCATCCATAGGGAAGGCCTGTGCCCCAGCAGTGGAGACATTAATAGGCTGATGATGATGATGATTATTTCTGCGTGAAATGAGTAAAATTTCGTATTTCGTATCAAACAGGTAACACTGGTGACGAGTGATTCAAAAATACAGAAAATCAGTATTATGCGACTTGAAAGTCGAAGGTGACTTATGTCGCATTCGACGATACTATGTCAGACGAGTGATTCAAAAATAGAGCTCCGGGCCGTCTTTAAGATATTGGAGGCCCTGGGCATATAAGGGTAATGGGGCCCCTATGACTAATGTGGATTATGACTTGAAATCATACTGATGAGTGTACTACTGATGATTTTTCTTTATGTGTATGTGCTTAGTATACCATTATACGTATATTTAAATTTATTTTAGCATGCTGAAGTCGGAAAGCCTAACTTTTGGGCGAGAGTAGAATAGCTTCGCTTATGTAAAAGCTAGTAAGTTGGTATTGTAGTCAGTAATTTAGGTTCGATTTCATCGAATTAGTATATATATATATATATATATAAGTTTTTTGGTAATCAATATTGGTTATCGTTTGGTGATCTGACAGGAACTAGGGACTTTGTATTTGATCGGAGGGGGCCCTATCGATCGCGGGGCCCTGGGCACTTGCCCAAAGTGCCCACTGGGAAAGAGGGGTCTGGGTAGAGATTATAACAGATATACATACAAATATATTATTCACTCGGAGGAGGTCCATGGTGCAGGTTAGCGCATTCAGCCAGCGATTATGAAAGTTAAGAAACTTTCACAATGGTCGCACATTGATGGGTAACCAAAAAAAATATGGGTGCGTGTACTTAAGTAATTAAATTTAAGGAATTATTAAAAAATAGTTTTTAATTGCATGCAGATAATTAATTACAATAAGATAATAAAAGGATTGGAAAAGGATAGTCAACGCAGTCAATAAAGTTCAGTTTTAATTTGAAAAATTTAATAAATAATCAAAATATTCAATTTAAATCACTACTGAATAAAATTTATTAGCACATATAAATTTCGCATTTGTATAACATTATTACACGTGTTAAGAATATAGAAACTAGAAACATGTGGATAAATATTATAAATATGAAAACAGTGATCAGAGGCGACGAGCGTCCCAACATGTGCGACTAAGAGATCCTATTACTATTTTGTTGGAAGCTTTTTTTCGAGACTTACGAGTAATGTGCGGTTTAGCGGCCGACTTCATAGTGTTGCGCGCGCATCTTAAAATTTAACTCTCATCATTTTTTCATAACGCGCCCGCGGCTAACTTCATTATGTTACTTTTGTGTTACAGTGATGCGCGCGCATGTTAAAATTTCACTCTCATAATTTTTTCATAACGCGGCTAAAGAAATATTATTTCCAAAAATTTTATTTCCAGCTCTTCCGTGCTTCGGAAGGTACGTTAAGCTGTTGGTCCCGGCTGCTTCTTCAGACGTTAGCACCCACCAAACCGCGCTGGGTACGCGTGGTGGGTCACGTTCCAGTTTCCTTATTCCATCCATAGGAAAGGCTTGTGCCCCAGCAGTGGAAATATCAAAAGCTGTGTATATCTCCCCTCCTGGCCGCGTCGGCCGTGTTGCATTATAGATCTAGCCAAGGATCACAGAGTATCACGTCATCTTTTTTGACGACCTTCGTGGCCGAGTGGTTTGTACGCCGGGTTTCATGGTGTCGCCGACTCGAGAGGTTCCCACTTTAAATTCCGGTGGGAGCAGTTGTTTTTGTGATGATACGAGCATTTGTACTCCAATCATGGATGTTTAAAATGTATTTCTATAAAAACATACTTATGTATGTACTGTATATGTATTCTATCCGCTACCCTAGCATCCCATAACACAAACCTTTATAGTGCTTACTTTGGGGCTAGGCTAAATGGTGTGAGTGTTGGAAATATTTATTTATTTATCTTGCGTCGGAGGCCAAGATCCACTTCGAATCGACCACAGCAGTATATATATTATTTATACTGAAAATATTGAGTACGCAAAACTGTACTGTAACATTATGTACTCATATATATCATTCTAAATACAATAAAAAAAGTTTGCTCAAAGTGAAGTGTGAGAGAACTCCAGTCTGCCTTGAATCCTTAAGTTTTTGAAGTTATACTTCTTTAGGCGCGTTATGAAAAAATGATGAGAGTGAAATTTTTAGATGCGCGCGCATCACTGTAACCCAAAAGTAACAGCATGAAGTTGGCCGCGGGCGCGTTATGAAAAAATCATGTGAGTGAAATTTCGAGATGCGCGCGCATCACTGTAACACAATAGTAACACCATGAAGTTGGCCGCGGGCGCGTTATGAATGTTAGTGTCTAATAATGGTGGACCATTATTAGACATCTGTTCGAAAGGCACTTTGAACGATCCACGGAGCTCCATAAGATGATCGCGTTGTCAAAAACAATGTTGGCACGCTCGTCGCCTCTGATCACTGTTTTCATATTTATAATATTTATCCACATGTTTCTAGTTTCTATATAGACACAACGTGTTTTATTTACTTACAAGTGCTAATTACATATGGACTAATAACTTAAATTCAGTATATTTGTTTCTTAGGTTTTCACGCACATCACTCATTAAATAAAACTAGTTTTTACGGGTTAATGCACGAAACTTTACTTATTATATTATAAAAATAATTTTGAATAAAAAATCATTATTCTGACGATGCAGACCTGAAAAGGCTGCGAAACGTCATAAATAAATAAAGTTTCGTGCATTAACCCGTAAAAACTAGTTTTATTAAATTCAGTAGTGATTTTAATTGAATATTTTGAATATTTATTTAATTTTTCAAATTAAAACTGAACTTAATTGACTGTGTTAACTATCCTTTTCCAGTCCTTTTATTATTTTATTGTAATTATTAATTATTTGCATGCAATTAAAAAATATTTTTAATGATGCTAAAGAAAACTACTCACGCGCGTACATAAGTTACACGCATCCATTTTTTTTTATCTTTATTTGGGAAACAAACAATGAATTAATACTTATACCTAGATCTAATTAACAAAACATACATCAATAAAGTTTCGACTATAATATAAAACATATAAAGGAGTTCAGGTAGTTAAAATTGAGTAAGAAAAAATACGTTAGTATATTTTTTTTTGTGTATGAGTAATCCTTCTTTAATCTAAAAGTCAAGATATCTTTTATTGAAATTGGATGCACAATACAACTCTTTTGAATCGACCATATTTTTTCCCTGCCACCAGTAAAGGACATTTTTTTTAGCTGTGAAGAAAAACTGGCGAAAAATACTTCACAGCGTTTAATAATTATGTAACAATATTTACAAAATATTATAGTCTACTTTACATTTATCACAAGATGTTAAATAAATATATAGATTCATAGAATAGGCTGTTGCCCAATATTATTAGTGTTGTGCATAGCAATGTCGTATTGTCGAGTAAGAATATTTCTAGGCTGATAGGAAAAAAAATATTTCAATTCAAATTCAGGAATTTTTACTTTGATATTTGACTTTGAGATATTTACAAGATCAATTATATATGTACAGATAATCAATAAAATTTAAATAAAAAATTCCTTAACCTACTTATAAATAACATCTTATTTTCTAGGGTTATATTAGTTAATATCGATACTTTAAAAGCACTTTTTTTTATTGCAACCTTGATGAGACTGTTTCGCCTGATCAGAAACCTACTATAATTTAAAAACGCTTTATGTTTTCATTACAAGAACTGAGTCAATTAGCAATACCATTGTTATACTATTTAAACACGATTATTATTTTGATATACTAAAGTTCAGATCAAAATTGCTTTCCCAGAAAAAATCTAGTAAAAGATTTTCCAATGATGAATATCTCTTATGTTTTTATATTTATTTTTAAGCATTTAATTGCTAGATGTTTAAATCTAAAGAAAAGTTTACTAGAAAAAAAAATCCGCGCGGACCAGGCAGCGGACGGGACTCGAACCCACACCCTTCGCAAGACTAGGAAAATTTCGCCGCGTCGAAATTTTCCTAGTCTTAAGCTGCAAGGCAGCGCCATCTCTTCGCATTGTAGGTAACCCACAATGTCAAATGAATATTTTTTCAAGTATTAAACATTTGAAAGAAGAAATAGCAATTATAGTTATGTTTCTTTATTTATTTTTAAGCATTTAATTGCTAGATGTTTAAATCTAAAGAAAGGTTTACTAGAAAAAAAAAGATGCATATCTGATTAATCAAAGCGTGCGCCGGCGCAAGGCGGGGGGGCTGCGATCGACTGTCACTATGAAATGTCATACATTATATTATAACAATTACAACATGTATGGCAGTGTAGTGACAAAGCATGACTTATTGTTCTTTAATGAGGGCTATCGTTTTTTGTCTCACCAGATGGCGCCACTGTTGAGTGAGGTCCTGAAGTGTAACTTTTAAAGTTAGTAAACACGCTCGTGATATCAAAGTTTACATTTTAATACAAAAGAATGGTATCTTAAACATAATCGCCCATGCCACAGTGTTGCTCAGCGCAGTCCCGTTTTGTTCGGAAAAAAGAAGGACAATATTTTTTCTTAGCTCCGCTTTTAAATAACTGACAATCATTGACGCGTAACTCATATTTGCCATAATAAGTCTGATTTATTACCAAATATTCACAACTATTATTTTAATTAGATAAAAACCGCGTAGTCAACCCGCAAGCTATAACATTTGACATTTCGGAGAGCTCACGCAACACAAGCGCCTCTAGCGGCGGTTTCAGACGCGATAGCCCTCATTGGTCCAAAATTATAGTCATGACATTGGACGAATTCCGAAATAAGGTATTTGATTTTTTGTTGACCAAGCGTGAGTCAATGATGATGTAAGTTTTCGATGTCCAGAAATACAAATGATACCCAACGGTTTATTGTCATAAATTCCCGATTCACTTGGAGGAGTTTGTACTATGGAAACTTAATACCGTTTATATATATATATATATATATATAAAATATACTTTTCCCTCATAAGAAATGTTATAGTATTGCTACGACGTGAAGTTAGATAGGTGCATTATTCATCATCATCATCATCAGCCTATTAATGTCCCCAGTGCTGGGGCACAGGCCTTCCCTATGGATGGAATAGGGAGATAGGGCCTTGACCTACCACGCGGGCCCAGTGCGGGTGCTAACGACTGCAGATGCAGCCGGGACCAACGGCTTAATGTGCCTTCCGAAGCACGGAGCAACTCGAGATAGAAGATTTTTGGTCACCCATCCAACGACCGACCATTGCGAAAGTTGCTTAACTACAACGATCGCAGCCGAACGCGCTAACCACTTGCGCCATCGAGCTGCCCGGTGCATTATTACTCGTCACAAATAAGAATATATAAAGCTCATAAAAGTTTTGTCGAACAAACGTGTACAAGTAACGTTTTATGAAATATTTGCACGTGTCTACTTCCTACTTGCGTACGCGCAGTTCCGTTATAAGCACATAAAGTGTGAAGTCCCGCATCTTTAATACTACATTCGTTTGTAGAGTCGAAACATGTATAGCCATGTATTTGCCTTGCAATACGACAAAAACATTTTTTTGTAGTATAACCATATCCATTGTAATACGATGACATTTCAAAATGTTGACAACTTTGACATATAAATGTACTACATATTACATGCACATGTGACATGTTCAAAACACAAAGAAAAATGAACCTTAAACTAAGAACCTCAAAAAATATAATGTAGGTAATAACTAAAACTAAAAAAATGGGTGCGTGTACTTATGTAAGCGCGTGAGAAGTTATCCTTCTTTGGCATCGTTTAAAATTAGTTTTTAATTGCATGCAAATAATTAATTACAATAAATTAATAAAAAGTCTGGAAAAGGACACAGTCAATAAAGTTCAGTTTTAATTTGAAAAAATAAATAAATAATCAAAATATTCAATTAAAATCGCTACTGAATATAATTTATTAGAACATATGTGATTTGCACTTGTATGAAACTCAAACACGTATTCCGAATATACAAACTAGAAACATGTGGATAAATATTATAAATATGAATACCTATAACTGTTACTTTATTACAAAAAGGTCAAGAGATGGCGCTGTAGTCTCCTGAATCGCGCTTTGGTTCCGTTGTTCCAGATTAATAAATACTTTTTGTTACTTTATTACAAAAAATAAAGATGTGGTTTTTGGTTCTACTACACCAATGGTCAAGAGATGGCGCTGTAGTCTCCTGAATCGAATCGCGCTTTGATTCCGTTGTTCCAGATTAATAAATACTTTTGATAGGCCTTCACAATGCAGTCGTTAGCACCCACAAAATAGAGATTCTATTTCTATTTTGTTGATAGATTTTCTTAATGTGCGGTAAACGCTAAAGCGACCAACTTCATGCTGTTAATTTTTTGTGTTACAGTGATGCGCGCGCATCTTAAAATTTCACTCTCATCATTTTTTCATAACGCGCCTAAAGAAGTATAACTTCAAAAACCTTAAAATATATAATAACTAAAATACATTATTAAAAGGAGTCCCTTTAGGCAAGGTTCCAAAGATACTGGCAGCGTTCCCCCTTTGAATAGCTAGACTAATTCTTTGTCCGAGGTAGCTGCCAGCTCTTCGGTCTCCTGTGACGTCGACCAACCTTTTTGCTATTACCTTAAAAATCCTTACAGCGCTAGGACCCAACGGACCAAAGGTCTCGACACCGAATGGGACAAAATCATATTCGGAGCCTAGACCCCTGTATTTGCAATACTAAATGGCCTTTTGTATACTATTTGATACTTATATTTATGGGAGACTCGCAAGAGCATATCGTTACAGCATGGAAATGAAATGAAATGAAAAGTCATTTATTCAGTCTAGGCTGTTACAAGCACTTGTGAAAGTCAAGAAGCTACGCCATCGGTTCGCAAAACTACGGCGGGAGACCTTGTACTGAGAAGAACCGGCAAGAAACTCAGCAAGGGCTGCTTTTTCTCCCTGTATTGATATATACAGAGTCGTCAAGTTGAAAAATGACTTCAGACATACTTCTGAAGTCACCTTCCATTACATTATTTAGGGTAAAGATATATAGTTACAACAAATTTTATATTTAGTATATATAGGAAGCGGCATTAGATAGGTACCATACTACTGTTACAAAACTGACTCATACCCATCAAATAAGAAATTACAAGAAACACTATGTCCATGCATTACGATCATTTAGATGGATGGATTTAGTATCCGTACCCCTAGCACGAACCAATATCGTATTCGTATCGTTTGCGAGTCCGAAATGTCATTGTCAAATGTGTACTGATTTTTAGTTCTCGTTACATACTTTGTGCCGCTGCTGTTCAAGTTTCCATACAAAATTTGACATTGACATTTCGGTTTGCAAACTATTCGAATTCGATAATGGTTCGTGCTAGGGGTACTGTATTTTAGATGTTAATTGTCAATTAGCAGGTAAATGCAGTAAATTGGATGTCAGTCAACGATATTAAGGTATTGAATATGGTTAATGTCAGTGCCTAATTTTAGTACTCCTGCAAAACTTTTTACTTGAAATAGTTTTTGGAGTTTACTCCTTAAGAATCGATTTGCATATTTTAGTACTCCTGCAAAAATATATAAGGGGCCCGGTATGAGAAAAATGTGAGGAGTAAAATCTATCGATGAATGACATTAATGACCTCGTTACGTTTTTGTGCGCAACCTTATCTGCGCACCTTTCACTTTTAGCCATGGCAACGGATAAAAAACATTAAGTTGTCACAAATGTCAATAAAATAAATTAACTAAAAAAAGATAAAATCGGAGCAAAATTAATGAAAACAAATAAATAACAGAATATAGAGAAATGCCGGTAAGTGTCCAGCACTCTGGAATAGTGATTTTCAGTACAGATGGAATTATAATACATATTTACAAAATGATGACTTGTGTGTGATATTTTTGAAATTGTGTGTTTCCAGAAATACATAATAAAATATATGATGAATATCGCTGATGTTAGATGATAAAATGTGTGACATGGAACCTATGATAGTCGAAACCATGGGACGATTCCTGAGGTATCTCTACTTGTAACCGACTTCTTCGGACTTGATTTTGTTTTGTGTCTGTTCAAAGACAATCGTTTTTAGAGTGTAAACTCCGGTCGTGCGTCGGAGCTGACACACTTTGTTTTAAGCATTTAACTGCTTTGTTAAATCTGTGTGCTGTGTTCGATCGAAAGAAAAAAATTACTAATAAAAAAAATCAACGTTGCGGAGTTCTGGGTTTGAGTCTCGTCTGCTGCTTGGATGGACCACGTGAAAATTTTCTTGTAAAAATTTCTTTAGTTTAGATTAAAACATTGAATAATGTACTATAGAGGAGCTCGATGGCGCAGGTGGTTAGCGCGTTCGGCTGCGATCGTTGTAGTTAAGCAACTTTCGCAGTGGTCGGGTATTGGATGGGTGACCAAAAATTTCTATCTCGAGTTCCTCCGTGCTTTGGAAGGCACGTTAAGCCGTTGGTCGCGGTTGCATCTGCAATCGTTAGCACCCGCCAATCCGCACTGGGCCCGCGTGGTGGGTCATGGCCCGATCTCCCTATTCCATCCATAGGGAAGGCCTGTGCCCCAGCAGTGGGGACATAAAGAGGCTGATGATGATGATGAATGTACTGAACTCGAGTGGTTGTGGTTTCGTCATTAATTTTGATTTCCAAGCAAATATCCAATATTTAGGTTAACTAAAAAAACGTGAGAATTCGAAAGAAATCTTCCCACATCAATAATTTTATGTATTGTTATGAATATTATCAATTTCAACAATTATGTAGGCAAAAGTTGCATAACTTGAACATAATTAAGTCATAGTGGACACTCTTGGGTCACGGGGTCAAACTGTGTGCGGTCACGGCATATGAACCACGGGTATTCCATTCAATGCGCCTACGCATGTATTACTGAACTACAACCAAAAACCCGCCTTAAAACCACTCAGTATAGAGTTTAACATCCTGTACACATCGTAAAGTTACGTGTTGAAAATACATTGTGATACAATATCAACTTTAAAGTTGCTATACTCTAAGTCTTGTTTAGAATAATTCAATCAAATGTTACTCGCAGCATCAGACCGACCCCTGCGGTTATTTTCAAACTATTGTTCATCGCATTAACACCTTATTTAACTCTACACTAAATCTGACGCAGCTTTGTGTAAATGACGCGAGAAATGACGCCAATTAGTCACAGTGTTTTGACTTTATGTATGAAATGAAAGCCTTGTCTTTCTTCATTTATTTATTTATTGTTAGGGGAATAACAGCATTAATTTTATGTGTTTCTTAGGTTTTCACGCACATCACTCATTAAATAAAACTAGTTTTTTACGGGTTAGCATTAATTTTTGCATAAAAAATATAACATTAAGTTTACACAATTGCCTAGGTAATTTCAACCATTATTTATCTCACATAGTGTCTAATAAACATGAGAGAAAAAAGAAACAATTGTTGACATCATAATGAACATAAACAAAACAAAAAGAAATAAAAATATTGTGCCTAAAACGAGTTACAAATTATCATAACTATCATAACTCAGGATATACCCATGAGTATATTTTATGTAAGTTCTTTAAAACTATTACTTTTGTTCAGTACCTAATTATAATGTTAATATTTTTACTTTACTAGTTAACTTTGGCTGTCTCACTATAAAATTAAGTAATTTTCACTATAATTTTCCATTAAGCAAAACTCATTCATAGTATTAGCCGTCAAACGAAAATCACAAACCTTAAATACAAATACGAAACTAACCAAAAATGCGTAGTCAAATATTATTACTATATTAAAACTATAAAATAAATTTACTTAAGTAAAAAGAAAATGAAGGACTTTTTTGGCGGGATCAGGAAGCGTCACTTTAGCAGTTTTGTTTTTCTTGTTAAAAATTGTGTTGTGTCGGATGTTAGTGTCTAATAATGGTGGATTATTAACCACTAAGTGTTCGGAAACATTCACAAATGTTGGCAAGTGAAACAAGATAGCGGACAGTGTCTTTCGACGTTCCCTCAAGAAGTCCACGGGGAGGTTCCAGTAAATCCCCACACATTTACTGAAACATGGGAAAGGGGGATTGACTTGACTGCCACTTACTTTGACTTGACTAATATTTAGACCAGGAGTGCAATAGAATATGTAAACATTTTACACTTGACATTGGCTAAATGCACAAAGCGTGCGAAGCCATATCTGAAAGTTCACAACTTGTCAGATTATTGAATCGTAAATCAAACTGTGACGTTAGAGAGAGATACAACTCCATTTGAGGAGTCACTGACAAAAAGCAAGACATTGTCGCGACCCAAGACCACATCATTATGTGACGTCTTATTGACACATCAATCACTGATCCAACGGCGATCATACCGAGCCAACATTGATCTAATTAACATTGATCTAATATATCTTTACGACTGAAGTAAGTAAGAAGGAAAAGTTCTCACATTAATAAAACATGATGCTTACTTAATACATATCTTCGCACCATTAGTGACTTGCGGGCTTGAAAAGGCATCCAATCTCCAATATTATATATGGAATACGCAAGTTGTAAATTGTCTCATTAATGTACTGGTCTGGCATATTAGACTACAGAATGTACCAACCACAGAACACAGAAAGTGGTTAGAAGGGCCTCTTGGGCGCCGGGGTTATGTGTGAGCAAATGCTCATAACTTGACCAAAGCTTAGTTCTGATTGCGCCTTCTCTCTCGGCTGTCATCGCTGATTGGTTTGATTGTTTGACGTCACGTCGTTTGATTGGTTATTATTTATTAGGTGGAAGTGTGTGCGAAATCGGTTCCCATACAAACTGCTGGTTTTTCTTATAAGTTATTTGTTCATCCCCTACCTTATATTATTCTTAGTGTACCCAATTACTATAATAGCCGGTACGCAAGGGATACGAGATGTACTAACCTAACCCTAACCATATTAGAAAATTTTTACTAGTCAAAAATCCGCACAGTTCACCTGTCAGGCTAGTATTACAAATCTCACACTAATATTATAAAGGCGAATGTTTGTGAGTATGAGAGTGTGTATGTTTGTTACTTCTTCACGTCTAAACGGCTGAAGCGTTTTTAATAAAACTTGGTATGGAGTTAGCTGACACCCTGGATTAACACATATATAATAGGCTACGCTTACTGCGAGAAAATATCCCTAATAAACCGCGGGGCACAGCTGGTAATTCAAAGTGAAACAGTTGAATGCCCTAAATAAAAATATAAGACACTAGCAAACGCGGCGAACTCCGTTTCGCCACCAGATGGCTTCGTTTTATGTAACATTTCGTTTGGTGATTAAAAGAAGATTTTTTTTTTAATTTTTCCTGAATTTTCTTTGCTATAAACCTCACGGAGCCCGAGACCTTTCCAACGAATGCAAAACCGTGGAAATCGGTTCGTGCGTTCTGGAGTTATAGCGTCAGGAAGGAAAACCCGACTTATTTTTATATAGTAGATTATAATAAAAGAATCATCAAAATCTGTCCATAAAAAACAGAGAAAAAAACCTAGGAAACATAAATCTCCAAAATATATTATTTTACCTTTTAATAACGTCAGGAACCAATATCAAATATACCAAAATCTAAAATATGAGGACGTTTTAGTAATTTTCGTATTTGTTCGAAACAAATTTGTTAGCAAAGACTTTACTAACTTAATACCTCGAGACCGATTGAGAACCTCTTCTTTCCCAAAAACGGCTTAAAATATATGACTATATCACCACCATAGGTACTGTAAAAAAGCGCGCGCAAACGTAAAAGGTACCATCTTTACCGATATTTGAATCTTATAGCGGTTATTTGTAATGACCTCGTGCAAACCTATGAAAGATTTACAATAATCGGCGATGGGTATCGGAACCGAGCCGATGGTATCGTCTTTAGAAGCAGTTTTTAAGCGGTTCAAGTACAAAGAGGCGACCTCTGACCCTTACCACTAAATAGCCTTAACAGAAGGTAATCTGTTTTATTAATACACTATTTTATTTGTTATTTTGTGAGATGCACGTCATATGGTTATTTGAGTTGGTTGTAGCGAACTTCGCCCAGCCCCTCTAGCATGACCACCGAAACGGGATATGATAAAGCGATATATCGACATTAACTGACAGACTACTATAGAGTTTGACAGTTCTCTGACAGTTAATGTCGATATATCGCTTTATCATATCCCGTTTCGGTGGTCATGCTAGAGGGGTTGGTCCTGCCAGAATACCAGCGCTGATACAGTGAGAAAGTACTTTCGCACTGTGTCAGCATAACCTGAGGCAGGGCCCTGATTGGCCATCTTATTCAATTCAATTCATTTATTGCAGACCATAATGGATATACAAAAGTGGTAACATATAGACAAAAGTGCATTATGGACCCTGTAGTGTAGGGTATCGGTATATCTTAGATTATATTGTTGCTTTTTCTTTGTTCGTTAGGTTATTTTTTCTTGTATTTTTTTTTTATTGTTGTATTTATAAGTTTTTCTTTTGTTGAGATGGCCAATAAAGGTTTCATTTCATTACATTTAAACTCATGTTTGCACTTCACTTTGCATACCTGCGCTCGGCGGTCGCTCTAGGATAGCCAACATTGGCTTATTCGCAAAAAACTATTGCGATAGTGGCACTCGTATCTAGTAGTTTGAATTATTCTCGACAGTGAAAAGGAAAGAACGGAAATATATGAACCAATAATAACCAAGATATTTAAATTTTTTAATGTTTTTTTTTTGTTCCTCCATTTTTACACAAATAAGTTCACAGACGCGTGTTTCGAGCAGAAGGAACTCGCGCTCGTAGTGGTCTGTACCCTTAGTACGAGTGCGAGCTCACGAAAACTATCATAGTTTTCGTAATTGTAAATTATGTTTCTATGTCCATTTTGGAGAAAGGCAACCAAATATATTTAAAATTTAAGAAGACGCAAATGATATAATGATGGAATTTAAACACTGTTTATTTGTATTGAAACGAAAAATATCATAGTTTTCGTAATTGTAAAACTCGTACTAAGAGTACTGAACTGGATCGAGATGTCGTGTCAGTTCGCAGTGTCTATTTGTGCGCTGCTCGAACGCACTTTGTATTAAGATTACCTTCTGTTATGCCTTTTTAGTGCCCTTACACTCCCACGCCACGTACAAACTACAAAATAGTAATATTTATTGCTATGCGTAAAAAATGTACCGAACAAAAATGCTGTTAATGAGATATTTTTACAAATGGATAGATATTGAGACAGGTATTTTTTATAGCCTCCCGTTACTGACAGGGTCGAAGAGGCCAAATACTTATTTGCTTACCTATTAAGATAAAAAAATGTGATTCAATTTATTATTTGCAACCTACATACATACTGCCCTTATCTTATGGTATTAGATAGATAGATGAGATAGATAGATAAAACTTTATTCACACCAACATGCACACATACAAAATTGAAGACAAATTTTACAATTAAATAAATTCTTTAAAACATACAACAAATTATATTTATATAACTATACTGATATTTTCGTGTGCAGCAGCGATGCGAATGGGCGAAAACTCAGCGTAACATTTACTCCGAGAGTAAATCGCTGATTTTCAGTTCTAACCCATATAGATTACTACTATTACTAAACGTAAGTTGAAGAAAAGATTGACAAAATATTCATTTGAAAAATTAAAAAACTACTACATACATATTAAGCAAATATTATTAAACGGTTAAGGATTTTTTAGAAGATAATGATTTAAGTAATCATATATACAATGCTTTATTATTTTTACTATACCTGTCATTTTATTTATTTTGTTTTATTTTTATAAAATAAAATTTAATATAATTTAGCATCCTACAGAATATGACATATATAATAAATCAAATAATATAATATTCAGCTAATATGATTGAATAATGTTGATATTAATATAATATATTTTTATTTGTTAGGTCAAAAGATCATCAATTCTCTATTTGCTGTGCCCTGTTCAGGGTCTACAATGATCAAAGCAATGTACCTACTAAGATCTAAGAAAACATTGTAGAACGCAATAAAGTATTGATTGATTGATTGATACTCAGTGCAGAAATACATCCCAGCAGAATTTCAAAGCAATTATTCCAAATCCAACTGAAATTCCGTGTAATCCCATTAATATTATAAAGGCGAAAGTTTGTGGAGTAGCTCGACGACGCAAGTGGTTAGCGCGTTCGGCTGCGATCGTTAAACTTAAGCAACTTCCGCAGTGGTCGGTCATTGGATGGGTGACCAAAAATCTTCTATCTAGAGTTCCTCCGTGTTTCGGTAGGCACGTTAAGTCGTTGGTCCTGGCTGCATCTGCAGTCGTTAGCACCCACCAATCCACACTGGGCCCGCGTGGTGGGTCATGGCCCAATCTCCCTATTCCATCCATAGGGAAGGCCTGTGCCCCAGCAGTGGGGAGATTAATAGGCTGATGATGATGATGATGAAAGTTTGAGTGTGTGAATGTGTATGTTTGTTACTTCTTCACGTCTAAACGGCTGGAGCGATTTTAATAAAATTTGGTATGGAGTTAGCTGACACCCTGGATTACCAATATCCCTTATAAACCGCAGGTAACACCGCCGGGCACGGCTAGTGTTTAATAATGTTTTTTTTAATGACTGTTTAAAATTGTGGAAGTTTTAATATCCGCTATGATCTACCCCTTCTAATTTCATACTCCTATTAGTCAAAGACTTACCACAAAGCAACAGCAGTCAACAGTAAGCAGTCAACGATTAATCTCTTATCTAATAGACAAGTCCGTCCGTCCGTCCGTGGTGCTGTTTCAGCGGCCAAACCGTAAGAGATAGATAAAGAGAATGTTTAAGTTATAAGTTGAGAATAGTCTGATAAGACTACAAACCGGATGTGAGTAACGTAGCACTTCCGGTTTTCGAGAAATCACGTGATTTCTATTTCAAACGAAACCACACAAAATCTCCGAAGTTCTCAATTTTTTTTTTTTTTTTTGAACATTTGGTTCACTGGTTTGCTAGTTTCTCATAATTATCGCAGCCTAGATTAATAATTTAGATTGTGAAACGCAAATGAAACCTTTGTAAATAATTTGAATCACGTCTCGAACAATATTATTTTATAATGGCCTCGATGCGACTGGTTTGCAGCAACATAATATATAATTTAGGCGGGTGATCGAACCCGTGACCCATCCATATCACACGCGTGAGATCTATAAAGCACATCGACAGTTAAATTAATGCAAAGGTTTGTACCTCCCACGACCAATGTCTACCTAAGTGCCTCATACTTGGATATTAATTGCGTATTTCTTGTCGTTTTCATACATTTTATATGGACTCGCCACACACGACAGCCGGTGGCTGCCACACGCTACAAATCGTCGCTGCTCGCTTCTTGTGGCCGGATACAAAACGCCGCCACACGTCACTCACGCGATTCCCCACCCCTCTCTCCCTTACCTCAGTCGGCCGCTGTCGCGCGCTTCAGCCACTTTAGTAGCCGCTTCTAGCTTCTCGTGGCGGCGTTTGTGGCTGTGGCGTGTGGCCCGTTTGCGGCGACACTTACAATGAACTTATTAACGCGATGTTCATTCTAAATATAGCTAATTTCTTTAAAATTATGTTATCAATTAAGGAAACGTGATTCATTATATACTTTATAAGTTGTGACGAAAATCTTCTTTTTAACTTCCGCGGTTTGTTGCGTTGGCTGTCTCGTGAACAAACTTTTAATAAGTCAGTGTAAGTTCACTTTAAAAATTAATAATTCAATTAAAATAAAATAAACATTTCTCATCAACAACAGAAGTGTTTTTTGCCGTTTTTCTCTTTATTATTATATGTGTCTTATGTTATATAGATAACTAGCGGCCCGCCCTCGCTTCGCTTCGGAGCTGAAAGACTATAGGTTTCTTCTCAGGCTTGTATTATACACAATGACATTCATCTATGATTCTTCTTATACCTGCATGCAAAGTCTCAGCCCGATCGGTTTAAAATTGACAAAGTTTCATACAAACTTTCATTCCCTATTTTATCCCCTTGAGGATAGAATTGATCAAAATCCTTTCTTAGCGGATGCCTACGTCATAAAATCTGCCTGCATGCCAAATTTCAGCCCGATCCGTCCAGTGGTTTGGGCTATGCATAGATCACTATGTCAGTCGGTCAGTCACCTTTGAGTTTTATATATATAGAGATAATAGTACAGAACCCTTCGTGCACGAATCAGACTCACAATAGGCCGTTTTATTTTCTTTAGAGGTACGAAACCCGAAAAAGTACAGCTAATAATATAATATCATCAAGTATAACGATAAAAAAGTTATAACCAAAATGCGCGTTAACACATTGTTAATAGTGTTGCCTGCCGAATGTCGAATTCAGCCGAATGTTCGGTTAAAATATGTACCAAAGCCAACCAGTCAGCCGAGCTTCGGCCGACATTCGATTAAATTTCGCGATGAACAAAATGTTTACAAATAATAACTAATTTAAATTTTTATTTCTTACAATAAAAAACAACAACAAAAACAATTTAAAATCAAAATACCATTATCTAAAATAAGTTAAAAGAAGAAAGTACGTTACGTAATCTTGCTGATTATTGCAATTGTTTTTTTAAGCATAATTATTTTTGAAATTTGATTTTCTTGTCCTAGGGCAATAAACACAAACACGAACGAACATCCTATTTGCTCACAAATCATCATTTAATCAAGAATTCATTTCACTTCTATTATATACTAGCTGACCCAGCGAACTTCGTACCGCCATAAAAAAATTTAATTAAAAAAACCTTGTCCAGCGGACAAAATTGTGAATCTAAACCATTCTCAGATCCCCTTGAACACACACAAAAAATTTCACCAAAATCGGTCCAGTCGTTTAAGAGAAGTTCAGTGACATACACACTCACAGAAGAATTATATATATAAAGATAATATTGATTTAAGCGGCCGAATACTAAGTTCGATAAAAACTGCCGAACTTCGGTAATACCGAATGTGAAACGAATTTCGGTGCACCTCTCATTGCTAATGAAGATGTATAGAACCCGTACGTTCTACGCTACGAGACAGCTCCGTTATTTTTACTATCTGTGACTAACTCTATCGTTAGCGCATTTATTTTTACCAATTGTTGTTTTAAAATATTCATCATCATCACAGCGTATTAATGTCCCCAGTGTTGGGGATAGGTTTTCGTCACAACTTACAAAGTACATTATGAATCGCGTTTCCTTAATTGATAACATAATTTTTAAGAGAGTACCTATAAGTAGAACGTACATCGCATTAATTAGTTCATTGTTAATATCCAAGTATGAGGCACTTAGGTAGACATTGGTCTTGGGAGGTACAAACCCTTGCATTAATTTAACTGTTGATGTGCGTTATAGATCTCACGCGTGTGATATGGATGGATCACGGGTTCGATCACCCGCCTAAATTATATATTATGTTGCTGCAAACCAGTCGCATCGAGGCCATTATAAAATAATATTGTTCGAGACGTGATTCAAATTATTTACGAAGGTTTCATTTGTGTTTCGGCCTGCCTATGGATGGAATAAGGAGATTGGGAAATGACCCACCACGCAGGCCCAGTGCGTATTGGTGGGTGCTAACGACTGCAGATGCAGCCGGGAACAACGGCTTAGCGTGCCCCTCCGAAGCACGGAGGAATAGGGATGATGACTAATTTTTTTTTCTTCGTTTATCAGGTAGATTATCAAAAAGTATTGGACACGTATTTTTCTTTTTTCACATAATATAAACATTGCAGAGATATATTGGTTTGAAAAGTCACATGACGTCACGTTTGAGTACACTTATAAATGAAAATTCAGTCAAAAGTGACGTCACGAGCCCCTACTCGCAAACTTTGACGCGCTATAACTTTGTCATTTTTTGGTTGATTGCCCAAAGGAAAAATACGTGTCCATTATTTTTTGATCATCTAACTGACGGACTAAATAGAATTTCATTTACTGTACCCCGTCATGACCCCTATTCGAGTTAATAAGTTTTTGGGTGGCCAAATACTTATTAACTTATTATTATCCTATGACCGACCATTGCGAAAGTTGCTTAACTTCCACGATCGTAGGCCGACCAACTGCGCTGTGGCTGTGAAATCTCGTGGTTCCGCATTAACAGCGTAGAGGGTATTAGCAGGGTTTTTTAGCGGATAGTATGCCGTAAGCGCTCGTAAGCACGGTTCCCAACTTAGAGGTTTTGCCCCCAGATTTAGGGGCTAGAAGTGTTAAAACGAACTTTTTTAGGGGCTGGAATTTTTTGGGGGTTCTTTTAGGGGCTTTTAACAAAACTTGCAATTAAATTGAAAAACAAAGCGTGTGTTTTCTCTCAGTTCTGTGCATAGAATGGAACGCACACGCACGCAACCCGCACAACGTGAACGTGTGGCGGGTTGTTTGCTAAGGCTGTATGGACTAAAGTTCTTTGCCTATTACCAATGGATAAAATAATAAAACAACAACATAACAATCATGTTCGTTCTTTTATTCCTTCACGTCATACTCACTCACATTCATTTTTGTCATTTATTCAAATAAAATAATTTACTGTAACTAAATATGTAACGTTTTAATTTATGAGCAACGAGAGAATTTAGATAATAAGTAGGTACATATACAATTGTATATTTAGGGGATTTTAGGGGAATTTAAAAAATACTTAGGGGAAAATTTGGGTAAGGGTTGGTAACACTGCTCGTAAGTCGTGCGGACTGCCTAACAGCTTCTCCGTTTCGCACCCGTGAGACTTGCGAGAGGCTAGGTGTGAGGTCCGTTCGTTGGTGTGCCCCCTAAGGGCGCCAACGTCTGTAAATAGAGGTTTTGCCTGAGTAATAAAAAAAAGGCCGAGCAACTGCGCAAAAGATTTCCTCCTTTAAAAGATTAAAGAATTTGGTTTAAATAAAGTTTTTTTTTAAAGTAAAGGCAATAACTTGCCACCCTTTTAATATAAAAAAAACATCATAATCTCGGTAGCTTAGCATTTGGTGCATCCTACTGGCTAACGAAATTCGTGGTCAAGTCTTACCTGACCATGGACCTAATGGATGTTTTCTTATTTATCAAAAGGATTCAATTCTTTGTTTTTTCAATAGATCTAGATATAGTTATATATTTTTTTTTATTTTTAAAGCATGTAACTGCTTGATGTTTAAATCTAAAGAAAATATAACTAGAAAAAAATCCACGCGGACCAGGCTGTCCCGTCTGCTGCCTGGTCCGCGTGGAATTTTTTCTAGTTATACTTTCTTTAGATATAGATATCTCTACGTAAGATGATGTCCGATGTACTGACCTGTCATGGTGTGCGAGGTCAGCGCTGACCCAGGGCGCCGCGCCCCACTCCTCCTCCATGGCCGGCTTGCCTCCCAGCAACCCAGACAGCCACGTGTACGACTTACTTCGCTTCATACTGCGCGCGCGCGCATTGCGCCTCACTTCACAACACTCCGCATGCCACTCACTTCACTGTCCAATCACTGTGACGCAACACCCGTCTGAACACCACACTGTGCCACTGTACACTCCATTTGCAGCGATGTTCACTTATGTTTTGCACTTTTTATTTATAGGTAATATCTTTTTCACTGTTATTAATGAGATAGTGAGCTTTCAGATTTATGAACGCCAAAAGTAATCACAGCTTAAAAGAATTGTCAAGTTAAAGCAACTGAGGGATACAGAATCTGTCAATAATAAATCTAAAGGCCATGCAGTGGCACTTCGATATTTCAACACGAATAAGTTTATACTCCAACGTTCTTCTTAAAGAACTGTTACCTGCATATTATCATATCACATATAACCACCTACATTTTTTAAAATAAAACTGCTCTAGATCATACTCTTGTTTCCGAAGGTCATTGAAAAATATAGATAACTTGCTGCGTGCTTCATGAACATTTGTATACAAGAATGGCATTCATATCTAAAAGCTCATCGCATCATTTGATTTAGACTCCCAAAACTGATGAAGCTAATTGCATATAAAACACATCAAAGACGATCCATGAATATATCTCTTGTCCTTCTCTTTAACTTGACATGTTACCTAACCCAACACCGACATAGCACATTCCAAACACGACATTGTTTCAACATGTTGGTTACCAAGCACCTCTGTCATAATATCAATTATTTTGTCTCATTAAAAATCTGTGGACGCGCTACACTATAAATCATCTCAACGCAACATAAACCTTACCGTTTAAAGCGTAAACTTTAGAATCGATAAACCGCAATTCGATTTGTTATCTCATCGAATAAAATTGACGTTAACCATTAGCGTTAACAAAAAACGGTCAATCGTGAACGGGCACAATGTCCACAGAGTATAAAAAAGAAAGACCAATTGTAAGGCGCGTACAATGCTGTTTCATTTATTTGTATACTCGCTTGAGAAATTTATTGCCATTTAATAGTATTTACCGTTGACGTTATGGTAATATTGATGTCTTTATTACGTATGTGCTGTCTCGTACACGCACCTTTAGAATTGAAGTGACCTAATCCAAAAATCTTGTTTTTTGGTAAACGCTAAAAATGTGATTGACAAGTTGGCCATTTTTTTGTTTTTTTATTATAATGCTATAAGTTATACGTTTATAATCATATTTTTTATTGTTAATGGTAGGATAGGAATTGTTTTCACGATTGTTTACTAAACCAGTCTGTATAACTTATGAGAACCTTTGTTAATTAATCATCAAAAAACTTGTCACTTGTTTTCCGAAAACAGTTTATTATAATTGGCTTATTTCACTTTGTGCCCATTTTTTACTAAACAACATAAACCAAAAACGATACTATTTAATACTAGCTGACCCAGCGAACTTCGTACCGCCCTAAAAAAATAGGGGTTGTCCAGCGGACAAAATTGTGAATGTAAACCATTCTCAGATCCCCTTGAACACACACAAAAAATTTCATCAAAATCGGTCCAGTCGTTTAAGAGAAGTTCAGTGACATACACACTCACAGAAGAATTATATATATAAAGATAGAGGCGATTTATTCTTCAATACTGAGGGAGGCGCGGTATGCGTGTCATTTAAAAGAGACGGAAATAGTACGTTTGTCTTCTTCTGACCTAAAAGAGCCTGTTTATTATAAAAAAACCGATAGAATACATGTTTTTATGTCGTTTCACGTTTAAAAATCATTTTGCTATTTTTTTATTTAAGACACTTCAATTCTAAAGGTACGTTTTTAGGAGCAGTGATGATGAATGAATGAGGAAAATTTTCTGCTATTTAAGATAAACGTTTTATTTTTAGATTCCCACTAGCTAATTAAGAACAAGCTTTATTTATGTAAGTTTGCTATTTTCTCTTCAATTAGAAGAAGCAGTTACGGTTATCCATGTTCAATTCTTAATGTTTATTTATCACATTAATTAACTGTTGTCGCTCAATATTTGCGCACTAAAGGTCATGGCGCCCGCTTATATTCATCGGGCGCTATGGTTGATTGCCACGCTTTTACCGATAAGTAAGAAAATAATAGGCATAAACATATATTATAAAGTCTTAAAAACTGTTTTTGTTAAATAGGTGTAAAATGACCTTTTTTTTCTCTATCCTAGTTAACATAAACATAGCTCAATAAATCTAAAGTGATTCAAACTTTGATTTGTCGGCAGATCCCTAACTCGTGAAGTAACCTCCGCTGACCCGTGCCAGTCGACAATGAGGTGTCGATGATGCGTGTCGACAGTCGACGCTATCTCGGACGACGTCAAACTATCGAGAAGGACATGAAACTCGATTCACGACATCCCTATCCACTGAGAGCGATGCAAAACTTAAGCTACAACTTGCTGATGAATAAAATAAAAATATGAATATATAAACTCTCTGGGAGTGTTATTATTTTTATAATTATTTTAGTAAATTTTTGTTGCCTCAATTATTAAGTTTTTACTTATTTATAGAATAAAAAAGCCTTTAAATGTTACTTGAATGTCTCATACATCCTATCCCTACAATATCATGCAGACAACATCTACACAGATCCTAATTTATGCTGCAGTAGAAAGACAAATATATGTCGGCGGATGGCGTCTCACTCGCTCCTTCGAAACGTTAAACCGACAACAAATGTCATCAGTCAGTGTACCATTGCTTTGTGGAACGTCAAGTAATGACAGTGACAGCTGTCATCACTTGGGAGTGGTCTATGCTAAGGGTAGTATTTAAGGGGCTATGCGTCATTGGAAGGGGCATTCGGCATTCAGCATTCAGACGTGAGCCGCGATAATGAACGGACGTTAGCACAGAACTCTCCGCGCTTCACAAAGAAATCCGTTTGTACCTTGGCAATCATAACTGATTTTGTAAAGTAATAAGAAGATTCAAATTAAACGTAAGCTTGGTCACTAGACTACGGTTTTATTTTGGGGAAATATCATTGAATATCCAAGATGGCGGATCAAGACGAACCACGTGGCCAACCGCCTAATACCGCTCGCCTCTCTGACATATATTTCCTTAAACCAAAAAACCATTTGCAAACGCACTAACTTCTACGTCATCAAAACAGGAAATCAAAACTGATAAAAAGCATCGCTTCGCTCCAGGTGGAAGGGTGGCAGTGCGTCATCAGTTTTGGAGGCTCTCACGGACCGGAATGTTTGTATTGAAGGCGGCTAACGAAGCCCGCGCCGGACGCCGGACCTGCAACAAAAAACATTTCGTTACTCAGGGAAGGACAGACAGATTTGTTGTGGTCACCAACTATTCCGATTGCACCAGGACATGTCCCGAAATCGAATTGTAGGAGCTCAATGGCGCAGGTGGTTAGCGGGTTCAGCTGCGATCGGAAAACAAAAGCTTATTACAAAGTATCTGATTATATTACAGACAAAAATGCTTGGGTTTGAACTGTTCCAATCATTCCAACAGGTTTTCTATATTAAATAAATCATGATTGTATTGACGTTTTAACAACATAATGATTTGTAAATGTTGTTACATTATGCTTTTAATGTTGTGGAGTTTTTTTCGCTCGTTTTTCTCCGCAGCTAAAAAATATGTCCAATAACGAGTGGTAGGGAAAAAAAAATGTTTGGACGATTCAAAAGTGTTGTACTATACATCCAATTTGAATAAAGACATATTGATTTCTGATTTCTTCGGAAGGCACGTTAAGCCGTTGGTCCCGGTTGCATCTGCAGTCGTTAGCACCCGCCAATCCGCACTGGGCCCGCGTGGTGGGTCATGGCCCAATCTCTCTATTCCATCCATAGTGAAGGCCTGTGCCCCAGCAGTGGGGACATTAAGAGGCTGATGATGATGATGATGTCCCGAAATCATGTGGTGTCAGTGGTGTAATGAAAATTTGATCTTTTTAATTCACTTAGCTTTATTGGTTTTATTGATGATGATCTATTATTGTGTTTTATTTATATTGTTTAATCTTTATTGCCTCCACAATGCAAATGACGGACTTAATGCCAGTATGGCATTCTCTACCAGTTAACCGGAAAAAAGGTGCAGATCTAATAAAACGGCATTTTGATATTATGTTGCCGGAATTTGTAGATTTATATATATATATATACAGTAGTAGTTTGTAGATTTATGTGTATATATATATATATATATGTATATGTATATGTGTGTATATATATTTATATATGTTTTTGAGTTGCGCAATATTTAATCGATATGTAATATATCTACGAATGACTATATTCTCTACTCAGTGTCTTATTGAATTAAGAACTTAATATTCCTTCCCCATATGATTACTGAAGACGTTTTAGATCTGTCATACATTTGTGTTTATAATATTTTTATTTTCGATACAGATATTTGAAGCCGGACGATGATAATATGTATTTCTACATCTATTTGGAAATATTACTGTATAGATCTATACTACGTTAAGTACCTATCATAGTATAAGTTTAAGTAAATAATTTAAAGATAATACCACTAAAATGCTTTCTGCTCTATTTTAGTTCAGCCATTATTGTACGAGTCGACCGCCTTATCACGAGATAACAAGGACGAAACTTCATAAGTGCAGTGAGACGTCATAAATAGTTCGCTCAAAATTCGATAAGGACTATTGTATTTTTCGAATAAATGATAAATAAATAATAGCGGGGGTGAGGTAATAGATCGCAGACCAGGCTCATCGCGCAGATGTAAAAGTCGGAGCGGAATCAAGCCCGGCACGTCATTCAGCAACCGGCACTCTTAGGAACAATTAGGAAGGAAAAGGATGCGATTCTCTCTGGAACAACAAGTCTCCTCAGCAGTGATCCATCATCATCATCATCATCACCTACCGCATTTCTTCAGCAAAGGATTCTTGCAGTTTTATTTTGATACAGTCCATGAACATTGACACTCCCGACTCTCCCCCAAGCAAGTGCGGGTTGGTAACTTCTCGCTACTGCGACAGCCTGGCGTGCTGCACAATAGGGATGATGACTAATTGTTTTTTCTTTGTTTATCAGGTAGATTATGAAAAAGTATTGGACACGTATTTTTTCTTTTTTCACATAATATAAACATTGCAGAGATATATTGATTGAAAAGTCGCATGACGTCACGTTTGAGTACACTTATAAGTGAAAATGCACTCAAAAGTGACGTCTCGAACCCCTACTCCCAAACTTTGACGCGCTTTAACTTTGTAATTTTTTGGTTGATTGCCCAAAGAAAAAATACGTGTCCATTATTTTTTGATCATCTAACTGACGGACTAAATAGAAGTAAATTGTTGTTTTTAAACGAAACGTGGATTAAAGCAACGACTTTTGGATGGCAGATACACATTGTATTTATTTTTAAAACATAAATAATGTAAATATTTAATAATGTATGTAGGTAACGAATAACTCTTGAAACTACAATAAACTGAAAGTATGGAGAGATCATTTCCTGTAACGTAACTGGTTATTGAAATTGTTTTTTGTTTTCCAACTTCATCATCATCATCATCATCAACCTATTAATGTCCCCACTGCTGGGGCACAGACCTTCCCTATAGGGGAATAGGGAGATTGGGCCATAACCCACCACGCGGGCCCTGTGCCAACTTATGTAGTCATAAAAAATTGACGCAGAAAGAATAAATATTAATAATAATAAATCTTTATTCAATATCAATTATTACATGTAAATGACTTAAATCTAAAAAATATAAAATGAGAAAAAACATACACAGCCTGAACTAGGATTGTCCTGTGGTTCAGGCAAAAATATCTTAATATAAATCTACTTTAAATAATCAACAGCACAATCAAAAAAGATAATAACAAAAAACAAAATATACTTAATTGAATTTGAACGTTTTAATAAATTTATGATATGCAAAGGCCAATGGCGAACTCCCATACAAATTTTTGTTGAAATTTTTTTTGCGTTTATAAATGAATTGCATATTAAATGATTCTAGATTTGATTCGACTTATTTCTTTTATTATAGGAAGTCTGGATTTATAGATATTCTACTTTGAAGTTTTGTAGGTTATGTCATATCAAGTAATATAAAAACGAATTATTAAAGTATTTTTATATCAAAATAAAAAAATACGTGGAACAGAAGGAACTATAGAAATATACCGGTCCCGTAGATTAGTGGCAAAAAAAATGTGTTTTATAATTTATGATCAGTGGGCGTAGGTACTGACCCACCGCGTCAAAATACTTAATAATACTTAACAGACAAGGGTTATTGAGTTCGAATACAATGTCTGTGCTGTAAGAAATACTTAACAATTTGAAAATGCCCACAGCAATATAAAGTATAAAAAAGGATTTCTAATAGTGTACTAATGGGATATTAATTAAATATGAAACACTTTTTATATATTTTTTATTCCACATCTTTGATCACAATATCGTAGATAGTCGATACAATGAAATAAAATCCGCACTATGGGACAGAATCGTGTCCAAAATCCACAGCAAGAAGTCGTCCAAAATATCAGATTCGGAAGTCTTAGGAAAGCACTACTCAACTGTCGCAGGGAAAGATTTCGAATCCGAATGCAGTCCAAGTAAGATAAAAAAACAAACCTCAGAAAAAACACAATAGATACGCCGATTTAAATCTTTGCGATACACACGCACTTATGCACAAGAACGATAATGATAACAATAACTACAACAATTCGATGACAAGCATGACAGTGACAATTATAGTTTTTTTGCGTTAGAATTGGCGCCATACTCTTTGTATTGTGGAGATCATTTATTATGGTTTCAGTATAATATTGAAAAATAATGCTTCCCTATATTTTTGATAGATAATTAAATACAGTTTAAGCGTAAAGCTATGTAAAACATACGAATAACATATTTAAAGTTGATTTCACCGATAAAATCACTTAAAATCAATGGCTTTAAAAGCCATGATGCCGAGCCACAATAAAAAAATAGTCAATTGTGTTTCCCCTTTTTAAGTGTTTAATTCCAGACTTAGACAACCCTCCTCAATTGTTTAATAAATATTTTGAGATTATTTTATTAACATTTCTGATAATGACATCTATAGACGCTAAAGATTTACTTCAACAAATATTTCGCCATTCTTTCGCCATTCCTTAACCAAATTTTATTTTAAAAAGGTCATCAAGTTCTCTGTATCTTCATATGGCAACATTTGAAGGGTTAACTATCTAGGGTAATCTATCTAGGTAATAAAATTATCTAGGGTAATTATCTATACCTCTAAGAGAGGTAGTTGCCCTACCTCTCTTTTAGCAGGTTTTCCGCACGTATTGGAGCGCCCGTTTTGGGGTTGCAACCTTCACCTGATTCTGTAAGGTGGAGATTGACCACAATAAAATAACACTTTCTTTTGGTGGTGTTGTATATATGTTGGTGATTAGGACTCCAGGGCGTCGCGGGGAACACAATCTATAGAAACAAATAAAGTTAGAAGCAAACAAACAAACTAGCTTGTTTCAAAAAAACTTAGACATTAGACATGATGATACCATTAATTTTTCGCTAGCTGTTCGTGCTCAGAATACTGTTCTACTGTTCATTGCGCCTTGTGTAATAAAATATACATATTTCTATTATCAATAAAATAAATAACTAAAATTTCATTAAAATAGAAAGGACATGATGGCAACACCAACAAGAATTATTTTTTTGTCCCTGTTACTATATTCTCTCTCTCTCACACACACACACGTGTAATGGCGATTTGGGTGAAATAACTTTACCGTGTCTCCACGAATAAATTTAATTTATTACATAAAACTGATTTTATCTTGCTGTCCACGACGCACCTGAAGATCCTGACAGGACATGATTTCTTTGAGTTGCAGAACTGTTTACATCACTGTCAGTAACCAATTATGTGTTCTTCTTTAAATATTTGCCTAGAAAACGGTTATTCTTCACATAATGTTTGTAATGGTTGATAAGATCAACTTCAAAACAATACAAAGAATGATATAATATTTAATTTCGTGACGGAACGTACACTGGTTGACATGATTAAATATAATGTGACTTTTCCGCAATGAAAAATAGATTGCTAACTTAAATATTTTGATAGTGTAGTATTTCGGATTTTGTGTAATAGTTTTCTACTTAACATTCACACAACGCAATACTGGCTAACTAACGGATACGCTGCTATAGGGTAAATAATATAAATTATTAATATGAATCTGTTAAATGAAGTAGTATATTTGAAATGGAACAGGGAGATTGGGCCATGACCCACCACGCGGGCCCAGTGCGGATTGGCGGGTGCTACCGACTGCAGATGCAGCCGGGACCAACGGCTTAACGTGCCTTCCTAAGCACGGAGGAACTCGAGATATAAGATTTTTGGTCACCCATCCAATGACCGACCACTGCGAAAGTTGCTTAACTTCAACGATCGCAGCCGAACGCGCTAATTATCCGCGCCAACGAGCTCCTCCTTTATTACTACTTACTTAAAGCTCTTCTACATGTTCTTCCTATATTTTCAGGTCATGTTTTCGTCACGTCATTTTCATCTTGTCAACGTGAAACAAGACAGAATTCAGCGAAAGTATTCCGGTTGACCTAATCTGATGTAATAGGTGACAAATGTTATGTAACACATCACAAAAACTTTAGCATTACGAATCACAATGAAAGTCACGGTCGGTGCGCATGAACAGGAGCTCTATTCTTGAATCGCTCGTCTGACATAGTATCGTCGAATGCGACTTAAGCCACCTTCGACTTTAAAGTCGCATGAAACTGATTTTTGAATCGTTCGTCACCGATGCTACCAGTTTAATACGAAATATAAAATTTTATTCATTTCACGCAGACTTAATAAAAACCGGTAATTACCGCAATGAAAACGGAACGAAAAATTATTTTGTTGTTTATATTACCGGCACTTCACTTAGCTGTTCGTGATTGCTTGTAAACTTGACATGCATTAGCCGTTATGCCATAATAGAAGAAGAAGAAACTTGACGTCAGTCTGCCCTTGTCGTTTCATATAAAGCATGACAAGGATAGATTATCGTCGTCTAATAGCAAAATGAATAGCAAAGTAAAGTGCCGGCATTTGAAAAATTCAAACGTCACAACACTCATTTCAAAACGGTTTCTCATAGTTTATTTTATTACTCAGTGGTTAAATCCAATCACACAAGAAATCTTAATAAGTATAAGTTTGACACTAACGTGACGTCTGACACAAATTTGACAATAGGGTGGATGACTAATTTTTTTTTCTTCGTTTATCAGGTAGATTATCAAAAGTATTGGACACGTATTTTTTTCTTTTTTCACATAATATAAACATTGCAGAGATATATTGATTTGAAAAGTCGCATGACGTCACGTTTGAGTACACTTATAAGTGAAAATTCACCCAAAAGTGACGTCACGAGCCTCTACACCCAAACTTTGACGCGCTTTAACTTTGTAATTTTTTGGTTGATTGCCCAAAGAAAAAATACGTGTCCATTATTTTTTGATCATCTAACTGACGGACTTAATAGAATTTCGTTTACTGTACCCCGTCATCACCCCTATTATTCTATCATTCGCCTCCACCGTTCGCCATGCAACGAGTAGTCTCACCCTTTCGTTGCACTCGAGTGATTCAAAAATAGAGCTCCCAGAGCAGAGCTGCGCGCGCGCTTCCGTCTACCGCACATCGTACAAATATTCCCACAATCAAGCATATAAAGCGATTGTGTAGGTAGCAAGTCCATTTGTCATTACTCCATTGAATATCACCAAAACACATCCTACTGGTATAATTGGGTTTTGTTATTCAACGCAATGCGGATGTGCTACGTTGTTTCAACGGCTGAACGGATTTCGATGAACTTTGCCACACATAGATTATTACACTGAACTGTAACAAATGATACTTTTATCCTGGTTTTTTTTAAGGTTCCTGGGAGATTCTAAAATTGCGAAGTCGCGAATGGTGGTTAGCTATTTATGATTAAACTAGCGGCCCGCCCTCGCTTCGCTTCGGTGTAGAGCTGAAGTTGATTTTGTTCTCAGTCTTGTATTATACACAATGACATTCAGGTTTAAAATTGACAAAGTTTCATACAAACTCATTCCCTATTCCCTTGGGGGTAGAATTGATCAAAATCCTTTTTTAGCGGATGCCAACGTCATAACATCTACCTGCATGCCAAATTTCAGCCCGATCCGTCCAGTGGTTTGGGCTGTGCGTTGATAGATCACTATGTCAGTCAGTCACCTTTGAGTTTTATCTATATAGATGTTTTTTTATCATTAGGATAACTAACTTTCATATTATGACAATTAAGGACATTGATCACAACCATCAAATATTATTTTTTTAAATTTGATTTATGAACGTTCTTGTCGACTCGTGTACTACGCCCAGCATACTCATCAAACTACTTCTGTAAGTTATTACGTATAAAGCACATTACTATATGAGAACTATTTTTTGTAATTCTCGAAAAACCGGAATTCTATGGTAAGTATGCTGGGCGTAGGTACACTTTTTATTTACCGACGACGCGGAGAACTTGCTAGCGCAATGACAAAAAGATGTGAATCGTCGAAACTTTACTCGACTTTTTTTCTTTGAGTGTGTATGCTGTTGGTCGCAGATGACCTTTACAGCATCACCGGGTTTGGGGATGCCGAGATCCTTAGGGGACCTCAAGCCGAGAATTGGCGAGTGCCTCTAGAGGTATTCCAGGCGGATGGCATCTCCCCACGGGGAGTCTCCTCTCCGTCTGGAGCTCAAGACCTCTCGAACTTGAGAGGCTCAACTTGTTGGCTCAACTAGAGGGCGTCCATGCACACGTAAAGCATGTTCAACATGACAAACAAATGACAAAATTCAAATATTACAAATACGCAAACGTGCTAAACATGTTATTCACTATTTCCATTGTAAGACGTGATCTGATTGCGAATGAACCTAAAGGCGGTTGGTCCCTGTTCCGAATGCACGACACGATCGTAGAGTGCGTGATGGTGCGCAGGCGCAGGGTCCCTTTCATACTACTGCAGGTGAAAGAGACGGGTGATGGAAGTCTATGCAGTGAGCAAGGGCGGACAAGGCCGTGTCGGGTCGTGAACCCGATACTTAGATTAAAACAAAAAGGGTAGATATAGTGCCGTATGCCGTGCCTCACAAAAGTGATCCGCATGAATTGTGGTCCACGACCCTAATCGCTTTAGTCACAACTTGACATGCAAACGACGTACATGTGAACGGCGTCGACTCGAGAACCTCCTTCGTTTTTTCGTCGGTTAAAAGGTTTCAGTAAATAAAACGATTTCTTATATCGTCCGATACAACATGTGTACCTGTATGCAAAGCCTCAGCCTGATCGGTTTAAAATTGACAAAGTTTCATACAAACTTTCATTCCCTATTTTATCTCCTTGGGGGTAGAGTTGATCAAAATCCTTTCTTAGCGGATGCCTACGTCATAACATCTGCCTGCATGCCAAATTTCAGCCCGATCCGTCCAGTGGTTTGGGCTGTGCGTTGATAGATCACTATGTCATTCAGTCACCTTTAAGTTTTATATATATAGATGTTTCGATTACCTGACCAGTACCTATAACGAACCAATATCCAATTCGTATCGTTTGCGAGTCCAAAATGTCATTGTCAAATGTGTACTGATTTTTGGTTCTCGTTACGTACTTTGTGGCGCTGCTGTTCAAGTTTCCATACAAAATCTGACATTGACATTTCGCACCCGCAAACTATTCGAATTCGATAATGGTTTTTGCTAGGGGTACAGGACCACTATTGCGGTAGTTTTGATGTTTCAAATCGCAGCAAATTACGACTACAAACGTAACGTACGCGTATTTTTTTGTCGTGTGAGGCGGGTCGTTACGTTCCCTAAAATATGGTTGAGCAAAGCGATGGCTGGTTCATGCGTCATGCTCGTGAACGGGTGCTGCCAGAGGAGATGAGTCTGCCCTAACTGCTTTGATATTTAAGATGTAAATGATTAATTACACCTATTATAAATAACTCTGTTTGTATTTATACTGTGTGACACAGCAATCAAAATGCAGGTGTACAATTAATGTATAATTTCACATTATGTAATGAAGGGTGACTTCATGAATCATCTCTGAAGTCATTTTTCAACTTGACGACTCTGTAAATGATAAAACAGGGAGAAAAAAGCAGCCCTTGCTGAGTTTCTTGCCGTTTATTCTCAGTACAAGGTCTCCCGCCGTAGATTTACGAACCGATGGCGTAGCTTCTAGACATTCATATGTGCTTGTAACAGCCTAAACTGAATAAATGATTTTGATTATTGATTATTTTACTACAAGAAATGCTGTTTGTTTGTTACATAAATAAATTTCACGACATAACGGTAACCATACACGTAGTAAAGCATTTGCCAAAATATATAGATACTTCCAAAAACACTGATTTTAAACTTACTCAAGTATGTCAAGGCTTATGTTAAATTTACCTATTTTGCTAGTCAAGGTTTTAGTTTTATAAAAAGAAAATACAAAAATCGGCGTAACGTAGAGCAAATTAAATTTGCCGAAACCGCACAAATAGCCACTCTATTTAAATGAGAAGAAAAAACTCATGATACTGGTTATTTTTCAATCAAATCCATTACATGACATTTTATTGGCTGCAATGAAACAAGTTGACGCTATAAAACTACTAAACGTTTAAACTCGTGGTAGATAGACGGTTAAACATACATAACCTGATTTGTAGTACATCTTAATCATTTCATTGGAGATGAGTAGTTAATTACGTATAAAATGATTGACTAATGAATGGCATCCTCGTATAGAATATTGCAAAGATCAAGTCTACTTAACATTAATGTATAAACTAGATTCTCCATTCGCAATCAAACCCAAGCTTAATGCTAATTTCGTATGAGATCATTAAATATGAACATTTTATGGTCTGTTAAATTAAGAATTTTGTTTGCGTTAATTAAATAGGTAATTAAATAGTATTTTCGTTTAGGTGCGTACGTTCTCTAAAATAAACAAAACTCTCGCATGCTGAAGCGTTTGTTAACCCTAAAATGTTCTCAGAAAATATAGTGTCGGACAGGCAACCCATCTTACCTTCCTACTTAAGTGTCGGATCGGCAACCCATCTTACCTTCCTACTTAAGTGTCGAACTGGCAACCCATCTTACCTTCCTACTTAAGTGTCGGACCGGCAACCCATCTTACCTTCCTACTTAAGTGTCGGACCGGCAACCCATCTTACCTTTCTACTTAAGTGTCGGACAGGCAACTGATCCTACTTTCCTACTTAATGTCGGACCGGCAACCCATCTTACCTTCTTACTTAGTGTCGGACCGGCAACCCATCTTACCTTCTTACTATGTGTCGGACCGGCAACCCATCTTACCTTCTTACTTATGTGTCGGACCGGCAACTGATCCTACCTTCCTACTTAGTGTCGGACCGGCAACCCATCTTACCTTCCTACTATGTGTCGGACCGATAACCGATCTTACCTTCCCACTTAGTGTCGGATAGGCAACCTATCTTACCTTCCTACTTCATAAACTTTAATTAGCAAACTACGAGTAAAACATAAAATTTCATTTCAAACATTCCAACTCCCAATCATACTTGGATATATCTCGCATCACCCATATGTGGCCACGTTTGTTAAAGAGCAGGGCTATAGAATAGTGTCAGGAAGACGGCAATCTAGCCATTAGGTGGCTCGTGCCGTTAACTCCCCGACACTAACAGACGGCCCAGTAACCCGCGATATTGGACTGAGAACATCGTTTTATTTTCTCAGCGAAATAAACATTAAAAAACAGATAAATTCAAATAAACTCATCATAAAATTAAATTTTACAAAATGTGTGTTCATTCGTTTGGTTTTCATTTGAAGTGTGATATGCAAACATGAATGCAAATAGTCTTGGGCTGTTACTAAAAAATGTATATAAAATTTCATATCATAAAAATTAAAAAAAAAAAACAATATTGTTTATTCAGTCTAGGCTGTTACGAGCACTTGTGAATGTCGAAAAGCTACGCCATCGGTTCGCAAATCTACGGCGGGAGACCTTGTACTGAGAAGAACCGGCAAGAAACTCAGCAAGGGCTGCTTTTTTCTCCCTGTTTTATTTCATACGGTGTCGTCCAATTGAAAGTTGACATCAAACTTGCAAACATGTGTTGAGGTCAACTTCCATCACATAATGTAAAATATGTAACAATAGACAATCAACGAATTTACCAACAATAAGTGCAAAGAAAAGTCCCAAAATAGCAAGAAACAATTTTCAAAACAAAATGAACTAAACTATCTGTGATGAGATAGTATGGCGATAACAGTGCATCAATGTGACGGACTAATATAATATGAGTTCAATCAATTAATGTCGACGACCTCCGTGGCCGAGTGGTTTGTACGCCGGGTTTCATGGCTGTCGCCGACTCGAGAGGTCCCGGGTTCGAATCCCGGTGGGGGCAGATGTTTGTGTGATGAATACGAGCATTTGTACTCCAGTCATGGATGTTTAATATGTATTTAAATAAATATACTTATATATGTACAGTGTATGTATTCTATCCGTTACCCTAACATCCCATAACACAAGCCTTATAGTGCTTACTTTGGGGCTAGGCTAATTGGTGTGAGTGTCGGAAATATTTATTTTATTTATTTATTTATAGTTGCAACTCTATTATGTTTAATATTGGTATGTTTAAATTTTCAAAACTGATGAGTTTTTAATATCTAAGGAAGATTACGAGCTAGGACCGATAGAAATACATGAAGTTAGAATATCAAAAAAATGGTAATTCCGCTAAAATAAGGCAAGCCCTGGTTTTCGACCGATCGTACACAAATTTCTAATCCAAAAGACTACTCTTTTCACTGCACTTATAATTAATTTACTTTCTCTCGGGTTCTCCAAAATTTTTATTATCTTTTAGAATGCATTTGTACTTGTTGTAAGTTTATAACCGTGATATTGTTTTTATTAAATTGCTTGTAGGCGCGCTGATCTTCAACTTCGTGTTTTAATTTGTTTCCCAAACAAACCAAACTTCACCCTCTTAAAAGATAAATTTTGCGATAAAATCAATCCTAATATGTCCTTCCCTGGAACTCTTCCATACCAAATGCATAAGGTGATTTGATAAGAAAATTATAATTTTGAGTTATAAAAATACATATTTGGAGTTTATTAAACAGTTCCTTGTCCTATAAAATAAATATTGAAACATAATGTTTGCCGTCTCGCCGGCACAAAGTGACCGGTACGCGACCTTCACGTTGCGAATCAAACGTGATAACCTTTGTTACCTACATACTAGGACATCTTTGCAGAGGAAAGTTATGTTAGGAAAAATAAACGACGGGTTGCACTCCGGGAGTGCCGGCAGAAGTGAAAACTTGAATATAAACGTTGTGCATTTTTAATATTTTGGAATGGTTAGGGAATAGTTTTGCACGAATTGCTTTAATTATCAATATAAAAGTACTATCATGTATGTGGTAGAATACAATATTTATTTATTGCGCTATCGTACACAAACATGACAATTTATATTACATTAAAAAAGTTTATCTCTCAGAAAAATCAACTTACATGAATCACGTTTAAGCGCATTTAGTGACATCTATTGTAAAGAAATCAACTTACATGAATCACATTTAAGCGCACCTAGCGACATCTATTGTAAAAAAAATGCATTTTCTTCGCAATAAAGCTGCCACGTGGACGTCCTAGATAGAAGCTTATTATTATAATACGATAAAATAAAATATTACTATGTTTCGTCCAATATATTGAAAGTCAACAACCTTTCCAATTTTATTGTGTGTCATGATGCGATCAGCCCACGTGTTTAACCTGACGCGAGTTTAACATTTTTTACCTATACAAAAAAAAAGTGTACAACGCCGCTAAAGAAGTTTTTACTTCAAAAACCGGGAGAATTGCACAGGTGGGAGAACTGCACAGGTGGGAGAGTTGCACAGTTGGGAGGTGGGAGAATGAACCGTCTTTCAAAATTGATTTTAAATTTAGCGTAAACAAAACGTCAATTCTTTCATTGGTCACAACCGAGATATTATTTTCCCTTCCATACAAAAGTCTAATATAGCGCGGGTCGGACTCGTGGAGCTAAGATTTCGCTGGATTTCTGTTACAATAATTTCATCCAGTAATTGCGAACTAACGATTTATAATCTGTATAGTACCTCACTCTTCGGGAGGAACCCATATAACTTTTAACAACTTTTATTGGTAAAAACATTTATTAAGACGAATAGAGATTACTAGAAAAAAATCCACGCGGACCAGTAATATTTTCTTCTCTGTTTTTCCTAGTAATATTTGCTTTAGATTTAAACACCGAGCAGTTAAATGCTTAAAAAATATATCAAGACAAATAGAGTTCAGCTTTTAAAAGTTAAACACTCATTTTAATAATGTTTTCATCAAAAATATGTTCATCCAAAGGACATTGTTCTGCGTCCATACATAGTTAGCCTAAGAACCAACAATCATGAAATATTATTTTCTAGGTTCGAAATCGCAAGTAAATGACTGTAAAAACATAGATTATTGACGGACACTTCTGAGAACTTAAATTATTAGGAAAACTAAAATATTTTTGAGGTTATGTTTAATTTTTAATGAAACATAGGTCATTAAATTAAAGGTCATTAAATAAAAGTACATACTATGAACTTAGTATGAAGTGAATTAATATTACAACTAATTCATTTTATTCGGTGCGATTTTAAAGAATACCTATTAGAAAAACTTGGTAGTAAACAATAGTTTTGCTTCTTATTATTTATTGACTATTTTTCACATAATTGTATCATATTGTATTTATTTGTTTAACACATGTATATTGTGTAAATATGCAGCGTGAATGTGTATCAGGTGCTCTTGAATAATTTGGCAGTATGATCCTCTCAGGATGTTGTGGCACAGGTTCACTAGCACTTGGTAATAAGATCTCTGCACTTTGGTAACATCGATGGCATATTAGATAGCCGAAATAGTTAAATTAAAGGCAAAACAATCGCAAATAAACACACACAACAGGTAATCCGAACGAGAATTTTCCGTATATAAAAGTACCTACTCTTTGACGAGATTGCACGAATGCCACAGATTACTACGAATGCAAACTGCCTGCACCACAACCACAGAGTATCGAGTTTATGCTGGCCCTTCACTTGAGAACAGTTTGTCCTTGTCATGCTTAATAAGGAATGAAAAGGACAGACATGTCATGTTTTTAAATAGCAAATACGAATAGCCAAGTGAAGTGCCGGCATTAGGAAGAAAGTGTTTTTTGTTTGCATGGCTGTCATAGATTATACACTTAAAATGGTATTTATTGTCTCAGATTATTTATTAACTTTTTAATTTAGCTTACTTAACTGGAAGTGTCCGTCACAATCTAAATACTGATAATTATCGCAAAAAATATACTAAGAATTATCATAAATGCCAAATTGGTGTTGGTTCTTAGGCCAATTTTAACATTGTCCTTTTGTAGGTCATTTTCTTAAGTAAGTGTTAACGCCTGACACACTTCTTGTGGTAAGGCTTATAATATACTTATTTTCTAAACAAAACACCTTGTCCACGTGTAAGTAATGCTAAAAAGTCATAGTACTGTAAACTATCATCGAGACGCGGTCGTAAGATCGTCAACAGCGGAATGCCAATTTAATAGTGGCGACCTCTGGACTTAAACCTCACACAGTATTAAATGGCCCATTGCCTCCGTACAAGAATTTATATTAATTATTTGCCATTAAACAAATATATAAAATAAAAATTCATAATATATTAAAATGTAAATATTTTTTAACACTTTCAGAGATTTTTAGATTTTTTGGATGCTCATAAGATGACGAAAATTCACGTAGATGGGTTATAACGGTCGGCTCATAAAACGATTCCACTCAAAAATGATTTCTGGATTCAGCTTAAGGAAATTGCTCCAAAGATCAAAATCGAATCTGTACGAGTGTGGAAAAAAATAACTATATTACTTAAATAAAACTAGTTTTTACGGGTTCATGCACGAAACTTTATTTATTTATTGACATTTCGGAACACGGTCACGGTTCTTCTCAGGAAGGTCTCCCAATTTTGGAACCGGTGGTAGTTTACGGTAGTTAGGGTCAAATAAATAAACTCAAAATTACAAACAAGAATTTTAAATAAAATACTTTATTAAGTAAATTAAATAATACATAGACAATAAAATTTTAAAAATCTTCCAATGAAATAACCGAACGCTCAATATAAGTCTTTCGAAGGTAGCTCGACAATTTTAAATAAAAAATCATTATTCTGACGATGCAGACCTGAAAAGGCTGCGAAACGTCAATAAATAAATAAAGTTTCGTGCATGAACCCGTAAAAACTAGTTTTATTTAATGAGTGATGTGCGTGAAAACCTAAGAAACAAATATATATTACTTAATTTACAACTTTACTTTTGTTCACCGAAAAAGTCCTTAAACTCGTGACCTAAAGCCCTAGTGCAGGTCTTTGCAGCTATGCTGGAAAACTGAAGAAGCAAGAAAATATACCGCAAAGATGCCAATGGATTGATAACAATAAAGGAGATGGAACTCCATATTTTAGTTAAGCATCAAACAACAATAAAAAAGCCCAATTATTAACATTTTTTTCTTATTATTGTTCTAAGATTTTCATTAAAGTGTGGCGGTCACGATAATTTAGTACATACTGTAATTAGGTCCCTGAAACGTACTCAATAGTAACAACAATGATGATAGTAAAATGTCTGTTAATAAAAAAGTAATCCTTGATATGTTAGTGCGTGTTCATAATCAAATTGTTCTGAAATATATTTTATTCAAAAATAGTTGTACTTCAGAACGCTGGACGGGAAATGGTGAATAAATATTAAAAATGTACTGAATTAACTGTATGAAATGCAAATACATAGTAACATAATATAAGTTAGAAGTAATTCTAAATTCTTGCGTTGAAGTCCACTGACCCTCGCTGAAAACGAATCGCCATCAAGAACCGTCAGTAAACAACAGATAAAATATAATTTAAATATTTGCTTGAGGCAATTCATATATCTAATGCCACAAGCCGGCAGCGCTCAGTAATACGCCTGGTACCGTTAAATATCAATAAAAATAACTTCAAAGTTATTACAATATTAGTTTATTCATTAGTACTTAACGACTGTCACGAGTGCACGTTTATTCAACCATTAGATAATCCAAGCACACAATTTCTTATCATGATAATAGACCTATTTTATTTCTCAGTGGCAATGGTAACAAATTAAAAAAAAAGATTATCAATTTGAAAAAAGAACTGACATGGATTTCGTATAGACTAAACTTGTATTTTTAAAAAGTTTGATTGAAACCTCTTTTGAGTGAGCGAAACAAAATGGCCGGCGTTGTTGGCGGGAAAAAGGTCCAGCTGGATGATGTGCTGGAGAAGCTGGGGGCGTTCGGGAAGCACCAGGTGATCACCATGTGCATGCTGGCACTGGTGTATGCGACTAACTCCATGTATAATGTCAACTACGTGTTCGCTGTGGAGGATGTCAGCTATAGGTGAGATTATTGAGTACCAATTTTAGCCAATGAAAAATGAGGAAACTTCTCATTTGTAAATGTGGCGTGGCAAATGACAAATTAGATGTATACCCCTAGCACGAACCAATATCGAATTCGTATCGTTTGCGAGTCCGAAATGTCATTGTCAAATGTGTACTGATTTTTAGTTCTCGTTACATACTTTGTGAAGCTGCTGTTCAAGTTTCCATACAAAATTTGACATTGACATTTCGGTTTGCAAACTATTCGAATTCGATAATAGTTCGTGCTAGGGGTACTGCATGATTTTTGTTTTTTTTTTATGATTTGAATTCTTTATTGTTAACCACTAGAGGTAGATTTCTTGCAGTTTTTGTAAATGCAAATTTGGGAGAGCGAGATTCTGTGTCACATGTGTGTTTCATTTAAAAGAGGATATCAACAACTTTTAACCACACCGACTTGAACAGTAATAAGCGTTAAAAAAAAAGCACGGAGGAGCTCGAGATAGTACATTTTTGGTCACCCATCCAATGACCGACCACTGCAAAAGTTGCTTAACTTCGTTGCTATCTATACATATAATAATATGGTAGGAAAGTCAAAACTGTACATTGATTTTTTTTTAAAGAATACTTGTGGTGTGATCTATAATCGATACCGAAACCAAAAATATAGTTTTTAGAATTTTTGTCTCTATTTATGTCCGCGATAAACTCAAAAAGTACTGCATGGATTTACTTCAAATTTGGCACGAATATTAATAACAACTCGGGTCAACATATAGGCTACATATTATCACGCTATCACCTACGGGAAACGAGCAGTGAACCTTTATTTCTAACTAGTATAATAATAATATGGTTCGATTAATTAGCCAATTAACCAGCAAGGTTGCAATAAATGAAATCATTTACGCATGAATATAATATCCATTTAACGGCAAACAAAACGAATCTTATGGCTGCTCCAGAGGCGGATCTACCATATGGCTTTTTGGGCTTCAGCCCAGGGCCCCGTGGATTCAAGGGGCCCCCAGCTTAGTCAAGTCAAAGCCAAATAATAGACGATAATGCGAAAGAATCCATACTTTATTAAAATAAACAGATCGGAAATTCAGACAGGCAAACATCGCTGAATTTCCATAGCAGATATAATATTTTCAAAAAAGATGTCTAAAGCTGAACTAGTGATTCACTAAAGAAAGAAAATTAATATTATTTTATTTAAAGCAGTAGATTCAATGATTAGAAGTACATTCAATGTAGAAAAAATACATTGTGGAATGTAACCCCATTTATATTACCCCTAGAATGTGAGGAGCCATTTTTTTCTATACTTTGAGGTGGGCCCCTAAATAGTATTAGCCCAGGGCCCCCTTAACTCACGGTCCGGCTCTGGGCTGCTCAGCAAATCGTTTGACCATGCTGTAGATTTTAAGCATGCTGCATACGCATCTACGATTATGTACTTTGAATACTATAGTACTGGATCAAACTGGAATACCTATACCTGCAATGCTATTGTTTTTTGTTTGAGGACATGGTAAAGTTTTGTATGAGCGGCTGCCCTGGCAATGTATATATACTGTACTTAGTAATGTTTAATGGTAAATGGCTGAATATTTATAATTTCTATGAAAAAAGGCTCAGAAACTTTTGATATAGTCACAATCTTGAAAATTATGAGAACTCCTACTATGTCATTACCTTACTACAGTTGATAAAAGATGTTGCCAATTATTTACAGAGTCATCAATTTCGCATTTTTTAGAATCTTTCTTCCCATTTCTCTGATTAACTCTTCATAAAAAGTGTTTTTAAAGCTTAAATAAATACAAATAATTTGTTATCGGCGGCCTGACTGACAGGAAATCTGTGAAGTTTTATTTTGTTCATTTGCAAAAATTAAAGGATTAATTATTAGGGACATTTTCCCGCAGTAAAACGTAGTCTGTGTGTTAATCCAAGGTGTCAGCTAACTCCATACCAAATTTTATTAAAATCGCTCCAGCCGTTTAGACGTGAAGAAGTAACAAACATACACACTCACACACTAACAAACTTTCGCCTTTATAATATTGGTGTGGTCACAAATCACGTCGTGGATTCCGCGGAAATAGTGAGTTTGTCCTTACAGAACAGTAGTACAGAAAATGTCCCACTTTTAGCGGTACTATGTCCCACTTTTAAGGTAATAGGGTATTTGACAGTATTCAAAATAAAGTGCCAATTGTTAGCATCTGTATTTAGAATGAATATTGGCAGGAGTTTTTACTATTTTTACAGAAAAAATATTCATAATTGTACTAAAAACCCACGATAAAGTTAATAGTTTTCTTGACTATTGTCACGTGACCCAAAACACTTGGGATTGGTGGAGCCTAAAATGACGTCACACGCAAGTAAACTTCCGGCTAAAGTGACATTGGATTGTATGGTTCGACGTTTTAATGACAGTCGTGTGACGTCACACACCAGTAAGACGCCATATTGTCCAGAGATACGTTATTCGCGGCAACTTGAAAATAGAGTTTTTGATTTGGTTTTTTTACCGAAATACACAACATAATGATGAATATTTTTATGGACTCTATAAACATTAGTAAATAACGTGAGATTTTTTTCTAAAACTTGTCAAATACCCTATTGTATTCTTTCGCAACTTATCATCCCATAAAGAAAATGTTGCCTAAAACCTATTCATAAAACTTAGCTTGAAAGAACTTACGTACCTATGTCAAAAAGATTCCTTACTTTAATAGATACATTAAGGTCTCAGTTATCAAATAAACCTATTTTGGATATTTGAATTTCCACACCTCTTCGTCCCCACAGGGTGACAAAGGACTCCTATAACTAAGTCTCCGTTGTCTATCCGTCAGTATGTAAGTGCCCTGTTTCTCAAGAATCGTAATCATACTAATATTATAAACGCGAAAGTTTGTGAGTGTGTATGTTTGTTACTTCTTCACGTCTAAACGGCTGGAGCGATTTTAATAAAATTTGGTATGGAGTTAGCTGACCTAGATTAACACATAGGCTACTTTTATCCCGAAAAAATGTTAGGTTCCAGAGGGATTTTTAAGAAACTAAGTTAACGCAGACGCAGTCGCGGGCAACCTCTAGTATTATATACTTAGTGGAAATTTCACAGAATGTGTATTTCTGCTTTAGCTTTAACAAATATTAAAAATTCATTTAATTTCAAAATCCCTATATTTTTAAATGTATTACCTCAATACAATATTAATCTTTCTTTGTTCAAGAAATGTTCAAATACCTGATCTTAGCTTGATTATTAAAGAAAATAGACATTTAAGTGGTGTGGTAATCCGGCATCCTAGGCAATGTATAGTATGTCTAAAATAATGTATAGCCACCTAGGCAAAGTATAAAATGGAAAAGAATATTTCATACATTGTCTAGATGCCCAAGGCATTTTATTCATTGCCTAGGACAGGTATTGTATAGAATACCTGAATTATACAGATTGTTGGTGACAGTAATAAGCAAACAACACAATAATATATTAATAAGCAGGTGGCTTGAGGAGCTCGATGGCGCAGGTGGTTAGCGCGTTCGGTTGCGATCGTTGAAGTTAAGCAACTTTCGCAGTGGTCGGTCATTGAATGGGTGGCCAAAAATCTTCATTTCATTTTCATAGGGAAGGCCTGTGCCCCAGCAGTGGGGACATTAATAGGCTGGTAATGATGATAATGATGATGATGAGCAGGTGGCATGTAACTCGAGCGAGCTTACAATTTGCGGCGCCACGTCACAGGTAACGCCAAAAGGATGACCGCGTTAACACCTGAGGACACCTCAAATTCTTTATTCTTTTACTAATAAATAAACCTCAAAACTTAGTAAGAGGCGCTTTTGAAGTAATAAAAATAGTCAATCCACAATTCCATTGTGCTTTAAGCGCCCTTACTATCATCATCATCATCAGCCTATTAATGTTCCCACTGCTGGGGCACAGGCCTTCCCTATGGATGGAATAGGGAGATTGGGCCATGACCCACCACGCGGGCCCAGTGTGGATTGGTGGGTGCTAACGACTGCAGATGCAGCCGGGACCAACGGCTTAACGTGCCTTCCGAAGCACGGAGGAGCTCATGTTATTAAATTTTTGGTCACCCATCCAATGACCGACCACTGCGAAAGTTGCTTAACTTCAACGATCGCAGCCGAACGCGCTAACCACTTGCGCCATCGAGCTCCTCTTACTATCGTTCAATCTAATTGTTCTTCTTTATTGGTCTCAGGTGCGAGATCTCAGAATGCGAGGGAGCCAACTCGACTTTCTCCGTGGCATGGCTGAACCAGTCCTCGCCTGACGAGGCCGAGGAAGGCACCAAGCAGTGCCGAAGATACGCAACTAGTTCCCAGTGTGGTGTCTTCAACACCAGCCATGTGGAAACCTGCAGTCGATGGGTGTATGAGACACCACACAGCTTCGTCGCTGAAGTAAGCATATCATCATCACCAGCCTTTTAATGTCTCCTCTGCTAGGGCACAGGGATTCCCTATGGATGAAATAGGGAGATTGGGCCATGAACCACCAATGAAAACGCTTATTACGTACACCAACAAGCTTCACTACTAAACATGACTCTTTTATCATCATCATCATCAGCCAGATAATGTCACTGCTAGGGCACAGGCCTTCCCTATGGATGAAATAGGGAGATTGGGCCATGAACCACCAATGAAAGCGCTTATTACCTACGCTATCGAGCTTCACTACTAAACATGACTCTTTCATCATCATCATCATCAGCCAGATAATGTCACTGCTGGGGCACAGGCCTTCCCTATGGATGGAATAGGGAAATTGGGCCATGAACCACCAATGAAAGCGCTTATTACGTACACCAACAAGCTTCACTACTAAACATGACTCTTTTATCATCATCATCATCAGCCTGATAATGTCCTCACTGCTAGGGCACAGGCCTTCCCTGTGAATGGAATAGGGAGATTGGACCATGAACCACCAATGAAAGCGCTTATTACGTACACCATCGGGCTTCAGTACTAAACATGACTCTTTTATCATCATCATCATCAGCCAGATAATGTCACTGCTAGGGCACAGGCCTTCCCAATGAATGGAATAGGGAGATTGGGCCATGAACTACCAATGAAAGCGCTTGTTACCTACGCCATCGAACTTCACTACTAAACATGACTCTTTCATCATCATCATCATCAGCCAGATAATGTCACTGCTGGGGCACAGGCCTTCCCTATGGATGGAATAGAGAGATTGGGCAATGAACCACAAATGAAAGCGCTTATTACGTACACCAACAAGCTTCACTACTAAACATGACTCTTTTATTATCATCATCATCAGCCAGATAATGTCACTGCTAGGGCACAGGCCTTCCCTATGAATGGAATAGGGAGATTGGGCCATGAACCACCAATGAAAACGCTTATTACCTACGCTATCGAGCTTCACTACTAAACATGACTCTTTCATCATCATCATCAGCCAGATAATGTCACTGCTGGGGCACAGGCCTTCCCTATGGATGGAATAGAGAGATTGGGCAATGAACCACCAATGAAAGCGCTTATTACGTACACCAACAAGCTTCACTACTAAACATGACTCTTTTATTATCATCATCATCAGCCAGATAATGTCACTGCTGGGGCACAGGCCTTCCCTATGGATGGAATAGGGAAATTGGGCCATGAACCACCAATGAAAGCGCTTATTACCTACGCTATCGAGCTTCACTACTAAACATGACTCTTTCATCATCATCATCATCAGCCAGATAATGTTACTGCTGGGGCACAGGCCTTCCCTATGGATGGAATAGGGAAATTGGGCCATGAACCACCAATGAAAGCGCTTATTACGTACACCAACAAGCTTCACTACTAAACATGACTCTTTTATCATCATCATCATCAGCCAGATAATGTCACTGCTAGGGCACAGGCCTTCCCTATGAATGGAATAGGGAGATTGGGCCATGAACCACCAATGAAAACGCTTATTACGTACACCAATGAGCTTCACTACTAAACATGACTCTTTTATCATCATCATCATCAGCCAGATAATGTCACTGCTGGGGCACAGGCCTTCCCTATGGATGGAATAGGGAGATTGGGCAATGAACCACCAATGAAAGCGCTTATTACGTACACCAACAAGCTTCACTACTAAACATGACTCTTTTATCATCATCATCATCAGGCTGATAATGTCCGCACTCCTGGGGCACAGGCCTTCCCTATGGATGGAATAGGGAGATTGATCATAGGCCCACGCGGGCCCAGTGCGGGTTGGTGGACGCTAATGCCTGCAAATGCAGCCGGGACCAACTGCTTAACGGGTCTTCCGAAGCACGAAGGAGATCGAGGTATTAGGTTTTTGATCATCCGTCCAATGAAAGCGCTTATTATCTGCGCCATCGAGCTTCACTTGAAAGCATATGACTCTCTATTATAACTTTATTAGTGTTTTGTACCAGCACGGACAGCAGGTTTGTACCTCCTGAGGTACAGATCTGCTGTAAAGACACAAGGCCCAGGACATCAGAATGTGATCCCGTTCGGCACCAACATGTCACTGGTGACCCACTCAACTTAATGTAGAAGAGTTGATCTTTCTGCCGCATCAACTATTTTCGACATTTTTTTCTAGTCAACGCAGGAATTTTCTGCGCCTTGTTAAAAGATCTGGAATGAAAATCGCAATGAAATATCCGAACGCTCAATAAAATTCTTTCGAAGGTAGCTCGTCAAAGTATATAAAATCATAATGCAGACGACGCATCTGTAAAGGATGCGAAACGCCAATAAATAAATAAATAAGTGCATCTATACCTTTGAAACTTATTTTATTATTTATTCATTTTAAGATACGGACAAATAACAAAGATACCTTGACGACCTCCGTGGTCGAGTGGTTTGTACGCCGGGTTTCATGGTGTCGCCGACTCGAGAGCTCCCGGATTCGAGTCCCGGTGGGGGCAGATGTTTGTGTGGTGAATACGAGCATTTGAACTCCAGTCATGGATGTTTCATATGTATTTCTATATAAATATACTTATAAATGTACAGTTTATGTATTCTATCCGTTACCTAGATGCTAGATCCCATAACACAAGCCTTACAGTGCTTACTTTGGGGCTAGGCTAATTGGTGTAAGTGTTGGAAATATTTATTATTATTATTATACAGATAAATAAAATAACGATAAAAGACATATAGAGTGCTTGTACAGTGCCTCTAGTCTTATTAATTAATGTATGCTGTCATGTCACTAAAATAATTCCCAAGTTCGTAGTCACTACACAAAAGCCATTGTGTATGTATTAGAATATTCCAGAAGCGGCAACCAGCCCCTTGGATGACTGAAGGTGTTCAGATGGCGATGAGGCGTAGGGACCGTACATATCGCAGCTACAGAAGGGATCGTTCTGATGAAAAGAGGAAGCTTTACAAGGCTGCTAGAAATCGTTGTAATCAGATGATACGTAATGCCAAACGCCGACACATTCTCAACAACCTTTCTTCTTCATCTTCTGCTGATATCTGGAAGTTCCTCGGAACGCTAGGTATCGGCAAATCGCGACATTTAGACCTGTCTAATTCTATAAACCTTAACGATCTCAATCGACATTTCACAACCTCTCAGAAATTGGATCGTTCATCTACAGCATCCACCGTTGCTTCTATAAATGGTTTAACGCGCCCTAATGTTGACCGTTTCTATTTTTCACCAGTCACACCGGCAGAGATCAAAAAGATAATACTTTCAATTAAATCCAATGCAACGGGATGTGATGATATTAGCCGTCGCATGATCGTCACTATTCTTGAATATCTTCTTCCCGCTATAACACACATTATCAATTTCTCCCTTGACACTGGTACTTTCCCTATTCTATGGCGTAAAGCCTATCTCCGGCCTCTTCCCAAAGTTAATAATCCAACGCAGCCTAATCAGTTTCGACCAATTTCCATCCTCCCCTTCATGTCAAAAGTGCTAGAAGCATGCGTTCACAAGCAATTCTCCCAATTTATTCATAAAAACTCTCTAATGAACCCTCTCCAATCTGGATTTAGGCCTGGACATAGCACTATTTCCGCCCTCCTTAAAGTAACTGGCGATGTTAAGGCGGGGATGGAGAACGGTAAAGTTACTTGCTTGGTTCTTATCGATTTTTCAAACGCTTTTAATACTGTCAGTCACGATATTCTCCTTTGCATATTATCCTATCTTATGGTCTCTGACGAAGTGTTGACTTGGTTTTCATCTTATCTTCGGGACCGCCAGCAGTTGGTGCAGTCTGGGGAATCATCCTCATCCTGGCTCAATTTGAAAACTGGTGTTCCCCAAGGCGGTATTCTTTCTCCTCTTCTTTTTTCAACTTTTATTGATTTTATAACTCACAAACTTCAGTGTTCGTATCATCTATATGCTGATGACCTACAACTCTACACCGAAGCAAGTATTGATGATTTAAACAATGCCATTGATGCGATAAACAGTGACTTAAAGGCTATCAAAACATGGTCGGACAATTTTGGTGTCACTGTCAATGCTGCTAAATGTCAAGCTATGTTAATAGGTGGATCAAGAATGATGAGCAGAATTGACAGAAACATTCTTGGGTCTATATTCTATGACGGCACTTTGATACCTTTTAGTAATGTTGCAAAAAATCTTGGTTTGTATGTTGACTCAAATTTCAAATGGCAGGATCAGGTAGGTAGTGTCTGTCAAAAGGTAACTGGAACATTGCGTGCTCTCTACCGCTTGAAAAATTTTTTGCCTATCAACATCAAGGCAATGCTTGTGCAAACTTTGATTTTTCCTATAATCGACTATGGTGATGTGTGCTACCTCGATCTGAATGCAGATCTACTCAATAAACTTGATCGACTTCAGAATAACTGCATTCGATTTGTTTTCAATCTTAGAAAATATGACCATGTGTCCGCATACCGATCTCTTCTAAAATGGATGCCTATTAGGCAGCGCAGAAGTATGCGGGCTCTGACCACTCTGTTCTCCTTGCTGGATTCTCCAAATGCCCCTTTCTATCTCACTTCCCAATTTCAGTACTTATGTACCGCTCATTCTAAAAATCTTCGATCCTCTACTAATCGCTTACTTATTGTTCCATCTCATCGCTCTGATACGATTCACTCATCCTTCTTCGTCAAAACCATACTTCTGTGGAACGAACTCCCTCTAGATATCAGAATGTCCACCAACAAAATCAGCTTCAAAACCAAGCTACGAAGCTTTTTACAAGAACAAGCAGTCTAGCCTAATCGTTAGTCGTCATTATTATGTATTTATTTAGTATATATGTTTATATGTGTATGTATGTGTGAATATATATGTATGTTTATTTATATGTAAGTACTTATTTATGTATGTGTAATTATGTATATGACTACTTCGTATTTATATCTGTTCGTCTTTTTTTTTCCATCTAATTTGTGCACCCTACCACTATTTATCCACAACACCCTATGGTTGACTGGTAGAGAATGCCTATGGCATTAAGTCCGCCTTTGTACACTTGTGCATTAAGTATAAATAAATAAATAAATAAATAAAAATACGATGCGCGACCAACATCAGTCGGGCCGCGGCCCCCGAGCTAATATCACCCAGCTTGGAGGAAGATCTTCCCCTTTGGCCTTCCTACAATACTAATTGTTCTGGAAAATGCGCATGAAAATGACAAATTCCATTCATTTGTATTACAGATCAAATGAAATCAAGGCCTTTATTTTTTATTTGATTTAAGTCTGCTATTTTCCCAATATGTAAGTACCTAATATTCCGTGCAGCAACGCACATATACCGGTTCGGTATGAATGCGCGGTGGCGCGGTGCTGTCGGGCAATTTGTCGAGGCACAGTAAGGCACAATAGCGCCGCACCCGTCACCCGTGGGTTTTTATCCACGTGCGCATGCGCAAACCCGATGCAATCCTACGCAGTATGAAGGATCATTATTATAGTAACCTAGATCTTTACTATTTAGCATCTTCGTTATTTGTGTGGATCAAACTACAGTTTATTCATCATCATTAGCCTAAAAATTTCCCTAATGCTGGGGTACAGGCTTAGAACCCACCAGGTTCTAACGACTGAAGAAGCAGTCGGGTCAAATTTTCAAGAACGCAGACTGAACGCGCTTATATCTCCATCCATCCATCCATCAGCCTTTCTCCGTCCACTGCTGGACATAGGCCTCCCCCATAGAACGCCACAATGCGCGGTCCTGCGCTTTCCGCATCCAGCGGCTCCCAGCATATTTGACGATGTCGTCAGTCTACCTTGTTGGGGGCCGCCCCACGCTGCGTCGTATATATCTGCACCATCGTAAATCCTAGGAACGAGTCGCTGCAGAAGCACAACAATGCAATAGAACGAAGAAGCATGTATTCCATTGATAGTTCTCTAGTATCTTCTCTAAAATTAAGGATAGTTATTCAGGAAGACCAATGCAAGATGCAAGAAAAATCTGAATAGATGAGCTTTTTCTTCAAGCATATGGTCCACCATAAACATACATTATATATCGTACAATACCAGAAGCGTGCTCTGGTTTTTTTTATTGTGTATGCTGTTGTCGCAGCTGCCTTTTACAGCGTCACCGGGTTTAGGGACGGCGAGATTCTAAGGCCTGGGTTCCGAACCTAGGGGTAATTACCCCTCCGGGGGTAAATCAGCCATACTTCGGGGGTAACAAAGAACCTAATTATTTGATGAAATCTAAATAATAAGGAAATACTATATAATAATACTACTAAATAGAGCATGCGCTCCTTCTTGCTAGCGAGCCCGCGGGGTGCTGAGTGTGGGAAGCGGGGCGAGATTATCACCTGATGATGACATTATTAGAGACGAAGATGTAGCGGCCAAATTGGAATTTCTTTGGCTGATGATAACGTTTTAAAGTCGGGGTAAAATCTGTTTTCCTAATAGGTTACAGGGGTAGCAGTATTGGAAAGGTTAGGAAACACTGTCCTAAGGAGACCTCAAGCCGAGAATTGACGAGTGCCTCCAGGCGGATGGCATCTCCCCACGGGGGCGGGGGGGGGAGGGGGTCGGTTCAATCTCTGAGATTCGGACCTCGGCTCTAGGTGCATATATCATACATTTGTAATACCAGAAGCGTGGTGCACTGGTCATAATGGACGCTTACCATTAGGTGGTGGAAATATATATCACTCGTGCGCTGCCTACCCTAACCCCATCCCTTACCCCGTAGAGCTTTTGTATACCTTACATATCTGCTGAAACACAACACCAGCAAAAGATAGTGTTATATTAAATAAAACTAGTTCTAACGGGTTTATGCACGAACTTTATTTATTTATTGACGTTTCGCAGCCTTCTGATCATTCTGACGATGCAGACCTGAAAAGGCTGCGAAACGTCAATAAATAAATAAAGTTCTTGCATTAACCCCTTAAAACTAGTTTTATTTAATGAATGATGTGCGTGAAAACCTAAGAAACAAATATTAAGGCTACAATTCCAACGCGTACAAAGAAATTTGGTGATTCATTTCTTTGTCGTACTATCCGTAAATGGAATGCTCTGCCCGCTCACGTGTTCCCTCCCTCTTACAACCTGGGATCCTTTAAAAGAGGCGTGAAGAAGCAACATGCAGGCCGGCAGGGTGAGGATGGCTGGTGTGGCAGTTAGAACTGCTGTATCAGCTATCTTCGCGTCTGGACTTCACCTTCACTTAACATCAGGTGGGGTGGAGTCATTTGTCGGATCTATCTATAAAAAAAAATATAGTGTTATATTACTGCGGTCTCCTGTAAGTTGGAGGTTATTTCCCCAGACGGGCCGACAACTTGTTATACCTTGCATTTTACGGACGTCATCAGACAGAATTCGTAAACTTTTACTTTCGATGCTATGAATATTTAGCTAACCTGGTTAGTTATCAGCTTTGAATATCTGCCAGTCGTTAAGTGCGTTAAAGAACCGGTCCCACGCCTCCGGTCGACAACTCCAATCGCGATATATATTATAACATTAATATGACTCATAATATAATTTCGGATGAATTCATTTTGTTGCATGAATATAGATATTATACCAAAATGGTTTGAAAATAGTGTGCAATTGATAATTCTTGTTAGCCTTTTCCATTGCACAGGTTTCGAATCATCATCATCAGCCTAGTAATGTCCCCACTGCTGGGGCACAGGTCTTCTCTATGGATGGAATAGGGAGATTGAGCCATGACCCACCACGATTAGCGGGTGCTAACGACTGCAGATGCAGCCGGGACCAACACGGCTTAACGTGCCTTCCGAAGCATGGAGGAACTCGAGATAAAAGATTTTTGGTCACCCATCCAATGACCGACCACTGCGAAAGTTGCTTAACTTCAACGATCGCAGCCGAACGCGCTAACCACCTGCGCCATCGAGCTCCTCATAATTCGTTCGCTTCTCAGGTTTCGAATACCAGAGTTATTCGGGCGTTACCATCCCTAACGCGAAAATTTTATAGCTGATAAGAAAAACAGCGTCAAAATCCTTTACATGACTGAGGAAAAACGCTTTTTGAACTTTCGCCAGTGAAAGATATCTTGAGAGCTTTTGAAATATTTATAGACATACGTGAAATAGATATGAAAAAAACGTCTGAGATTTTTTAACAACCACAACCACTTAATTACCTGTTTGAACACAAATTACACGTCTTTGGATGAAAAACATTTTGCGATAAGATTCCTATCACACGTTACTTGTGTAAACTCCGGAATTGCTTCTTTTAGTTACGAAAAACAATAATTTTAAACTAAAGACATGACATAAAGAGACATGTTGATTCTTCCGTGATGCGTTAAAGTAACCTTGATCTTTTTAACTGTTTATTTTTGGTAATATTGTGATTTCAAGCTTATCTGATTTTAATTTAAGTTTTATTTACTTACATAAGATAATGTTTAGGCACACTTTTTTAATCTTACTGTCGAGATATGCTTCAAAGATAATTTTGATTTTAATCGTGAGAGTTTAAACAAATATGTATATTTTACGATTTCCGGCTTACTGGAAGACTTCATTCACGCGCGCTATAACCCAGCATTTTGTTAATGCTTCGATTAGAGCTTATGGCTTTTATCATGTGGATTTGCTCACAGACATGTTTTAATTTCGTATTTTTTTTTATTGTTTGTTGGTGAAACCTCGACTTTGTACTTGGTTGGCCGGATTTTATTATCGTATAACGTCCAAAGTGGAGATTTTGTAGTTGCCCGTCACAAATCAAAATTAAAGGTAGCATTTCTGAGCACATTTGAAAAGTATTAGGGTATTTGAAGGAGGAAAATAGAACGTAAGTACTAATTGCAATTATTAGATTATTGGTTCTACAATACAAAAAGTCTGACGTAAGCGGGCACCCTTATGGGTGCTATGCGTTAAAATAAACATTCAGGAAATATTTTTTTTTGAAAATAAATATTTTTAACACTCGCACCAATTAGCCTAGAATGACGATGAAGATATTTTGATTATATTTCAGTATAGATATTTAGTTCATTTTATATAATTTACAATAATAAAAATTTTACTAGAAAAATATTTCTTTAGATTTATATAACACCGTTTTTTTAACACCTGAAACTAGTAAAATTATAAAGCTTATTTAGCTATGATACGTGTTTAATCTATATATATAAAACTCAAAGGTGACTGACTGACATAGTGATCTATCAACGCACAGCCCAAACCACTGGACGGATCGGGCTGAAATTTGGCATGCAGGTAGATGTTATGAAGAAAGGATTTTGATCAATTCTACCCCCAAGGGGATAAAATAGGGAATGAAAATTTGTATGAAACTTTGTCAATTTTAAACCGATCGGGCTGAGACTTTGCATGCAGGTATAAGAAGAATCATAGATGAATGTCATTGTGTATAATACAAGCCTGAGAACAAAAATTGTAGTCTACACTTCAGCTCTACACCGAAGCGAAGCGAGGGCGGGCCGCTAGTACCTGCATAAGATCAAACGCAAATGAAGACTTAATTAGTGGTTGTTGATTTCAGTTCGGTCTCGCGTGTGAAGACTGGAAGGCCACGCTGGTGGGCACGGCGCACAGCTTCGGCAACATGCTCGGGCTACTGCTCCAGGGTCAGATCTCTGACAGGTATTACTTTATTTTGAGAAAGGAATTGAACATAGTTCATGTATTTCCCCGTAAGTATTGGCTAGTCCGTTCAGGAAAGTATAAGTCGATTTCGATTTCGAAGGTTCGAATCAATTGTCGTGTAAAATACATAAATCGGGAACAGAATAGGTGTGTAAGTTTTCTCTGCCTAGAGGACAACTACTCAATACATTTCAGTAAGCAAAAATATTGTAATCGATTAATTTAGTCTGAGGTATCGATTCTGGCATGATTCTCTAAATCTAAACTTAAATTTGAAGACATCAGTGTATCCTTGTCATTCTCTATACAGAATGAAAAGGAGAGACTGATGTTAAATTTAGTTTTCATCCCACCACCTCGGAAAGTGTAATTTTGCGCTTCGAAATCTGGCTGGAAAATTCTATTTTATTCGCTTGAGCGGCAAAGTAGATTTGAATTTAGAACATCACATATAATGAGTACTCAATATAATTGTAAATTCAAAACGTCATTAAACCTATTTAATGTAACCTCTATGGTGCCAAATTTATATGATTAGAACTTTTTAAATTGTGAAAAAATTTAAATTTGGAACCTTCTTGGTTTCTTTGTTTTATTTGCGTGCTTCGCGCCATTCTAGTTTTTCACGTTTTATTGCTTAAATATTTTGTCATTATAAATTGTTTTCTTTTTCATTTTGTCATTTCCTCGCTGAGGTGGGATGAAAAGTTACGTATTGCACTCGAGTGGAAAGATTTTTCACCTTGTGCTCGTTTGTTTCCCTCGCTGACGCTCAGGATTCTAATTTAGAATCACTCGCTGCGCTCGTGATTCAACTTTAGAATCCTTCGCTTGCTCGGTCATCCAAATCGAGCACGCGGTTAAAAAGGAACTTTCCACTCTTGTATAATAAATAACTATTTAAGTTTAGAGAATCACGCCAGAATCGACACCATTGTTCCCTTCATTAAAAAAAATACAGCTTAACACTTAATAACTCATCTATCTTTCGTTGTTGTTTGGTATTTTATCTTAAAAATGTATATACCTATCACCTGCATTCTTTGTTTAATTATATTAACGACTTTTGTTTGCTTTTTGTTATTTTATAAAATCAAAATATTTTTGTAAAGGATGCCTTATGCTCCTAATCAGATTACACATTTTTTGCTTTCCGTGACAGCCTGTTGTTAAGACAACACCAAATTATTTAAGAAAAGATATGTATTTTTAGCATGTAAGGTGTGGAGTATGTTCTTGTTGGTTGTCCAAATAAAAAAAATAAAAATAAAACTAAAAGTATAAGTCGCGACACGAAACTCTAGCGCTGACCGTTATTGCGCAGAAGTAAAAATGAAGATGTGTTGGGGGGGAACGAGGTGCGCGGGTGGGCGTGCGTTGCGCCGATTGGCTCTCCAGTCGTACGCATGCGCAGTTATCCCTGACGCGTTTTGTTCAGCGCTAGAGTTACTATAACCGCTTCCTTACAGCAGACCATTTGAAATGAGACAGTCTGTAGGTAGCGTTGCCAGGCGTCCCGATAAAGCCGGACATAGTTAGGCTTTTCGATTGCGTATCCGGTCAAAAAAAAAATTGTGTGTGTCAGCTCCGACGCACGACTGGAGTTTACTCCTTAAGTTCGATAGTCTAACCAGATGCAAAAAGAGTTTATTTAACTTAAAAAAGATTGATACTATATGAAAGGGCAAATTAACAAATTAATGAAAATAATATACATATATAAATATATATTTATTCATTTCATATACATTTATTATAACTATTCGACGAAATATTTTACATTAAACTTTTTACAATAGTCAATTTCAGATGTGCATAAATATATCATTAGGAATGTTGATATATTATGTAATTATTATTATCAGACTATTATATTTTTTTTAAATATTAATTAAACCAACATTATCTGCATTATTAATTACAGTGACAAGTGGTTTATGGTAACTAAAATAAGACACATGGACGTTCGTAGATACGTGGTTCACGAATCTTGAAAATACCGCTTTAATGGTTGTACCATACCTCGTTGTCCCCATTGCTCTATCAGAAACAATATCTAAATTCAGTTCAGATTTTAAAAATTTTATTAATGTCAATCCGTCATTTTTGTTTGTCAAAGTTGCGGGACATAGGATGCGCACCAAAAACGGTCATTCATCGATAGATTTTACTCCTCACATTTTTCTCATACCGGGCGTCTTTTATACGCAAATCGATTCTTAAGGAGTAAACTCCAATAAACGATGTCCGGCTTGTCCGGCTACAAGCGACTTCACTGTCTGACTTTTACATAAGTTTTTTTGTCGTTCCTAATATTACTGAGCCACAAAATCTTCAATAATTTATGGTGTCCGGCCATTTTACCCAAATCCTGGTCGAACCAGCTGGTCTGCCCGGCTATTAGGTTAATCAACCTGGAAACCCTATCTGTAGGTGAGTAATAGTAAAGCAAAAAATTACAGATCTCGTGCTCTACACGACTTGAAAGGGCATTGAAAATGAATCTACCTATTATAGATTAAACAAAAAAAAATAAAAATCACGTTTGTAATATTTTTAAGCTATTGCATAGATTTTATCGCGGGCTTTGAGCGCGGTGACCGAATCAAGAAATTCCCTAACGAAAATAACCTGACAACAGTGCATATGAACACAATTTTCGCCTTTCTCGTATTGATCGAAACGGCGCTGTGGCGCAGTGTGTTAAATTTTTGCCACGGGACCAACGTTCCACGCATCACCGCGGTCGTCGGTTCAAATCCCGCACTCGTATTTTTTATTATATTTTCCCCCCTTTTTTATATATATTTGTTTTAGACCCCAGCACCTGTTCTTATTTTTAACTGTCTCCCTTTTATTTAGACTTAATAATTATAATTTAAATTTTTGGACTAATGATGGTAAACTGTGGAGCTTGTGGAAGTATTTTGGCGCCGGGCAATGCTGTTTTTTGCTGTGCTTGTCCAATAAAATATCATAAGACCTGCCTCGCCATCTATTAATATCAAAGAAAAACTTAAATTACTATCAAAGAAAAAAAAGCATAAGATGATAAATAATATGCAATAGCTTTACCGCGGCAGTCCCCGAGTGCCACGCGTATTTTTTTTTATTTCCCATCACCGACCGCGCAAAACTCGCGGCTAAAGGCACCTCTACAACCTCAACCGTCACCAATATCGAAAAAAGTGTAATGACCTAAAATGTTCCTTGGTTCAATACTGAGGTGCTTTTTTTTCATATTTTTGAAATTCGGTGCCGTTCTCGACTTATCGGAAAATTTCTGTAAAAACACACGATTTATCGTTCTTTTTCTTTATTTACAAAAAAGTGATTGATTTTTTCCAAATTAAATTTTACATCTTCTTAAAGCCCATCAAATTCCGCGTCTTTTGAGCCTGAAAATGAGGGCCTACTGGGGGAACGAAAAAAGATTTCAATGTAGCAGATACATAAAAGGGGAAGCAACCTTGCACCTTGTGGAGTACTCCCGCCATACCCGAGCCCTTTATACAGTAGGATCGGACGTCTAAGGTAGCAAAGAAAAAACAACAATCAGCCATGACTTAAAAGCGCGTCAAAATAAGAGCTCCTTATGACATGCCGTGCTTTTTGAAGTTATACTTCTTTAGGCGCGTTATGAAAAAATGATGAGAGTGAAATTTTAAGATGCGCACACTGAATTTTTTAACACAAAATTTTAACTACTTACTTTTGTGTTTACCGCACATTAAGAAAATCTACCAACAAAATAGAAATAGAATCTCTATTTAGTGGGTGCTAACGACTGCATTGTGAAGGCCTATCAAAAGTATTTATTAATCTGGAACAACGGAACCAAAGCGCGATTCAGGAGACTACAGCGCCATCTCTTGACCATTGGTGTAGTAGAACCAAAAACCACATCTTTATTTTTTGTAATAAAGTAACAGTTATAGGTATTCATATTTATAATATTTATCCACATGTTTCTAGTTTGTATATTCGGAATACGTGTTTGAGTTTCATACAAGTGCAAATCACATATGTTCTAATAAATTATATTCAGTAGCGATTTTAATTGAATATTTTGATTATTTATTTATTTTTTCAAATTAAAACTGAACTTTATTGACTGTGTCCTTTTCCAGACTTTTTATTAATTTATTGTAATTAATTATTTGCATGCAATTAAAAACTAATTTTAAACGATGCCAAAGAAGGATAACTTCTCACGCGCCTACATAAGTACACGCACCCATTTTTTTTGTAAATCTCAACATCCCCGCTTGGGCGCTCCTGCTATAAATCCTCCAGTTGACTGACGTACCAAGAACAGTACCCCTAGCACGAACCATTCTTCTTTTTCTTCTTTCATGATGGCTTGCGTTGTGACTTGACAGCTCCGCCAATGTCAAGTGATCAGCCATTCCACGTAGGGGAATGAACCATTATCGAATTCGAATAGTTTGCAAACCGAAATGTCAATGTCAAATTTTGTATGGAAACTTGAACAGCAGCGGCACAAAGTACGTAACGAGAACTAAAAATCAGTACACATTTGACAATGACATTTTGGACTCGCAAACGATACGGATTCGATATTGGTTCGTGCTAGGGGTACAGTATTTTATTTTTCCTGCTTTTAATCGCACAATTGGATATTTTGACGGCTCGCTGATTGACAGACAAGACATAGCTGTTACAAGTTTATATTTAACTAGTGGCCCGCCCTCGCTTCGCTTCGGTATTTTATCCCCTTGGGAGTAGAATTGGTCAAAATCCTTTCTTAGCGGATGCCTACGTTATAACATCTACCTGCATGCCAAAGGAGAATGGGCAAATCCGCCTAGATTGCGCTTGACGCATTTATGTATCAAAAATCTTCTTCTGAATTATCATTTCATATGTGTGTTTATTATGTAAATATTATGCGGATATTTAAAATAATAAATAAATGGCTATTAAACTGAGTAAATAACCAATAACCATAGATAAAAGTTGTATCACCTGGTCGATACTATCGTAGGAAAAAAAATCGATTATATTTCTTTATTTAAATATTCTTAACATAAAAAAACGAGTGTGCTTATGACTAGACAACTGAAGTGAAACTTCTTTCATTTACTAGCTGTAAGAGAAAAAGAGAAAGAAAATGCGTGCGCGCGCTCTTGCTCCTACACTGTGATACAGACAATAGGCTTGCACTGTGCTTAGATATACGGAACGTATTTGGCTATGAGAGGAAGAGAGAAAGAAAATGTGCACGCGCACTGCTTTCTCATGCTTACATCCCCCACTCAACTCCCGTTCGCCTCGCCCGATCACACTTTTCTTAACGCTTACGTTCGCTAGCTTACTCCCCAAGTCAAGAGTGCGTAAAGAAGTTTCACTTCAAAAAGAAAAAATAAAACGTTTATTATAATTGAAAGCATAGAACAATTAATAGCCTGAAACATTTTTACCAAACACCGTAAATGACTACGAAATAATGATCATTCGTTAATTCGTAGTCATTTTTTATTTTGAGGTTTTCGATGCGAGTTGTTTGATTTTTGTATGGATCGATGGATAGATTATTTTCCCCAAATCGCCTATTCAGAGGGCCTGGTTTCGAATTCCGGTGAGGCAAATGTTTGTATGATGGATACGAGCATTTTTACCAATATTATATCATGATAAATAACATTAAATTCATAAAGTTATCATTTGTAAGACCTGTGTTGTGACTATCTCACTGTACCTACCAGGGATTGCTCTCTTTCATTGCATCTAAAAACTAAAAGGAACTTAATGGGCTGCGCAAAAGAGGATTTTTTGCCTGCGGACTATTTTGTTCATCAAACAGTAGATCGCATACTAAAACTTTTATATGTGTACTACATATTCACATCTTAGATTAAAAAAGGGAATATATTTTTGTTTAAATTATCAGTTATGTTATATATAATTACTTAATCATATATAAATTAACTCATGGTTTGAACATTTTAAGCATTTGCATTGAAAATAAAACATTTATTAATCGATTGTGTAGGAATCGATTCCTATATCAAATCGAAATATATACCATAGGCAAGTGAAGTAGGTAGCTGTCAACTTGTTGTCAACGTGTTTGTTGTTTGTTCCGAGTGACTAACTACTTATGTACAGTTTTCAATTTTGAATTGAATTTGTGTTTTCAGTGGTCTATTGTGTGGCAGAATAGTTTTAATGTTGAGTTGAGTAATCCTCCGTTAATAACTTTTTTTTGGGAAAGAGAGCATTGGACTCGTTGATTTAGTGTTAAGTTACCTTTAGTGATTCTGACAGAGATATTTGGACTCTTAGTTTATTGTAATTATTTTTGTTTACAATGGCATCTGGTGTTACACAAGAAAACGCAGGCAGTATGCAACGACGTTGTATTAACTGTTGTATATCAGTGCCACGACGACAGCCAGTACATTCTTTGGACATGCTATCCAATTCAATGCTTAATGTTTTAAGCTCATGGATCGCACCTGATTCTGTAAGTAATTATTTACTTATATTACTAAAAATATATCGTTATACAATCGCAACCGTGAGATAATGTTTTAATTTCATTCACATGTTCAAATAAATATAAATATTTTTGACTTGTTATAGATATTGAATGGGGGCATAGTGTGCAACGAATGCTTTATGCTACTACAAGCTAGTGACACCACAGAAGAAGTACCTGCACCACAATATGGCCATCAACAAGTCTGTTTTGGTTGTGGAAAATCCATATTAAGAAGTCAATCGTACAGGGTTTCACTACACTGTCCAGAAAGATGATATTCTTAGATGGACTCCAGCACATCAGGTATGGTATAAGATATTATTATCAATAATAAATTATTAAAATTGATTTCAATGCTAATTAAAACATGACTGTGACATTATTATTATTTTTGCATTGCATGATTGAAATGTTATATTAATAATAATTTATTTAAATTGATTTCAATACTAACTGAAACATGACTGACATTTTTTTTACATTGCACAATTGTCATGTAGTATATTAATGAAATTGATTATATAATAACTAACTCAATCATGACTATGGTATATAAATAATATATATAGTTTTTAAAGATTGAGTTCTGGATAATACTGCAACTACCTATAAATATTTGCACGTCGATAAAAGCGACAGGTCATGTTGGTTATATTTTTGAGATCTGTATAATTTACCATATCTTGTCAGATAAATGATTTATTATTATTATTATAAGAAATATATTTCTATTGCATAAAATAGTTGTAGATGATTTTTCATTAAATTCAAGTTCACTTATCTTTTTTTTATAGGTGTCAAGAATTTCAAGAGTTTGTGCTGCCTGTTGGCGAGCAGCTAATAGAAGACAGAGATGAATCGGTCATCAATTGAACAAATTGATGTAAAACCAACAGAGTCTGTACCAGTGATCCCAGTACCACCACCATTTCCCGCTGGTCTATTACCTGTTCAGCCTTCAAGACCTGTTATACCTAAGATACAGTCATCAGTATATAAGCGTGCTGTAGCCACTTCATTGAGTTGTCTGTTTTCAGGATGCCGGGAACAACAATGTTTATTAGTACCCAGAGTAATAAGAGAAATGTTATTAATACATAATAAATTCTATGTTCCCACATGTTGTAGAATATGTCAACATCACTTGAATAATGGGCGTTGGAGTGATTTAACATCAAATCTGCAAGATTTTACTGGTGTACAGTTTGATGCAATTTTGAATATAATGCAGAGAGCAGTTTCCCATTGTTTCGACTTTGAAAATATTTCTGCAATGGCTCCTTTCTTATGCCATTATTGGCTGGGAATGAATGCTGAACAGTTTGATGAACTCTTGGCATGTGTACCAAGCTTATTACAGAGTGTCAAAAATCCCCGTTTAGCACTCTGTATTTACATAGTCAAGTTAAGAACTGGGGACAGCAATGAACGATTAAGTTCCCTCTTTCAAATGTCTCGTAGGACCTTGGAGAGAAAAATGAATATAGCTAGAAGTTGTTTAGTTGAAGATTTTGTGTCAAGACATTTGGGCTTTGGTCATGTAAATGTGGAGCAAGTGGCCAGCAGAAATAAAATAATCCCGGAGGGATTGTTTGGTAATCCAATCTTACCAAATGATATTAAACCCGCTATTGTTATGTGTGACGCAACTTATATATATGTCCAGATTTGTTCTTTTTTAAAAAAAGGCAATATATAAACCAGGATTAGAGCACGCTTAATGTATAAACTGCTGTGTTAATTGAACTTAGCAGAGCTTTAACTGGATATTTCAAACTCAACAGGACATGGTGGCGAGTTACAAAAGATATTTTAGGCGAAGTCACTACAGTTCCACTGGATACGGCATAACCTCAAAAATATAAAATAAAAATATCACATTAATAATGTCGATTTGGATAAATGTGTTATCAATAAATGATTATCATTATTAAAATATTTTGTCTTATTTATTTTTGATTCCTAAACCTTAAATAATATTAGATCCATTGTTGGGTTAACAGAGCATCAAAGGTGCAGCTTGAGCGTAAAGAGAATAAGTATAAATAGCACTAATATAACCGCACCTCAACAACGCCACATTTATTGAATCTGAGATGTTTGGAATAAATAGAGATAGATAGCAGCTCACCAACGCAACAGTTTACAAATATACGCTGCCCGTTGATAAGATTTTACGCAGCGTGTGCATTCAATTTTTGTTTCACTCCCAGTCCAAAATAGAAGACAAAAGGTCACAACCTAATTAAATACAGTTTAAAGTAGTATACCTAGTAATAATTAAGTATGGTATAAATATCGAATTTAATCGAATCTACATATGACATAACCTTAAAATGCTTACGTAATTTAATATTTTCTTTAAACCACTACTTAAGTTTCTAATGATATTTTTCCTACGCAATATACACCTGATTCCCTATTGTTGTACACTTATTCCAATAAGACGCAATGAAAAAAACTTAGCCCAACTCCCAAAGTAAAATGACCATTCTCCTTTCAGCCCGATCTGTCCAGTGGTTTGGGCTGTGCGTTGATAGATCACTATGTCAGTCAGTCACCTTTGAGTTTTATATATACTATAGATAATAAGTTTTGCTTTAGCTTAAATAATTGGTTTCTGATACGTACATATGTATATGTAGGAAGTCACTGACCCCTGTCTCGCAGGTGATGCCTTCATGCCTTGCATTAAGGTCAAGGACTTCATATCGAACTTATATGTATACCTTTTTACTCTTATTAATAAACTAGGAATAAATTTAGACTAGTTACGCTTGTTTTGTTCATATCACTCAAGTGCCATTTGTAATGCAATGAACATAGACAAATCTTGGGTATATGTGTTCTGTGGACAAACCATAGAGTAACGAATCCAAGCTAATGCCTCATTTTTTATTAATAAGGGGGTTTATGTGTGATAAGGTAAGTTAAGTAAAAACTAGTTCACCCCATCTATTGTAAAGTGTGAATGGAATCCAGTTACGAATATCAACCATCATCTTGTCGAATGGAAGTGAAAAAATAAATTAATATCATTACAAAGTTATTAAAAAACCGCGAGAGGAATTTCTTACGACGGGTTCGACAACGTCCGAGTAATGCTTCTGGTTTAACAAGTGTCCACAGGCTGCGGTACCCACGTATTTGTACCCACTGACATGGGACTGGTATAAAAAGTTTGCTATTGAAGCTTAAAAATTATGCTGTGCTTTTATCATTACCCAGTAAATATTTTTAAAACTCCTTCATGACGATTTATGAATAAACATACATATTACCTTTATGATGCAAATAAATATGTTATCTTGTTCCATGCACATCACAATTAATAATAATTATTATTAATAATAATGTATACTAGACCGTACTTAATATTATTATGTGAAAGTCCAGTTTGTATGTTTCAATCACGCAAATACTACTAAACGGGCTTTACATGAAATTGGTTCGTATATAGTATATGACGAATATTTTATATTTATAATTTTTTATTATGTAACTGTTTGATGTTTAAATCTAAAGAAAATATAACTAGAAAAAAATCCACGCGGTCCAGGCAGCAGACGGGACTCGAACCAGCACCATTCGCAATCCGGGCGAACGGACTGACCAATTATGCTACCGCATGCGTAGAGATGGCGCTGCCTTGCAGCTTAAGAATGGCTAGAAGAATTTCGACGCGGTCCGTGAAGGCCGCGGTAGCATAATTGGTCAGTGCATTCGCCCGGATTGCGAAGGGTGCAGGATCGAGTCCCGTCTGCTGCCTGGTCCGCGTGGAATTTTTTCTAGTTATATTTTCTTTAGAATATTTTATATTCCAAAAAAATGTTAGGTTCATCGTGGGATTATCAAAAAACTAATGTAACCGCGAACGAAGTCGCGGGTGGCCCCTAGTATATAAATATTTTCTTTGGAGATTTTAAATGCTAGATGTATTGTTTTGATATAGTCAGGCATGCGACGGGAAACGATGCACAATTACTTTTAATACTTTAGCTGAGGTTACAACCGTCTTCACAATATTTTCCACTTGCTTCGATTGTCTTTAAGCAATAATTTGCACCAACTAAATACCACTCGTAAAAATAATTGCAGTTTCCAACTGGAAAGTAAGTGCCTAGTTTTATATTTAAACATCTCGTTTAACTATCGGTTGAACCTTCGCCATTTGTAGGTACAATATTATAGTCACATAAAACACGTAATTTATTGCTGAAAAGTTTAACATTCACGATACTTGCAGTTGCACGGAAATAAAATAAAATTTCACATCTTAAAATCACCTTGTTGATAGACCAATATATGTATTTATTTACTAGTATTTAAAGGAACATATCGGTTTAAGCCAAAAGACCACAGGCGCGGTTAAAATAGTATGCAATTTACTCTCTTTTGGTGCCACACACCCCGCAGTGAACCAGTCATTTAAGCGTGCATCGTTTCAATAAAGCCTTTTCAGGTTGAAGAAATATGAGCAATAATGTTCCATGTAAATCCCACGTCTTCAGAATTCCATGCATAATAATAGCCTAATACAAAACTCTGACTTGTATGTTACTTAGACAATACGAGTAGACAAAGAGGGGTAGAATCTTTGCGAGAATAGCAGTATTTCTCGAGCGGAACTTAGGGATGTCGAAAGTTGAAAAAAATATCGATATATCAATCTTTTAAAAAATATCAATATCGGCTTCGATATATCGCGAAAAAAACATCGATATATCGGACCATTTTCAATACAGTAGCTCACGAAATATGACACGCGGAATAATAATGCAACGAAAATTATCTCCCTAAAAATAGACCCTATTTTCGAATGATGACATAGACAATACTAAATACAGCACAGATCACAGATATGTTGTATATCATTAATCTGAGATCCAGTTACGATTTTTTTAGATACGAATTTAGTTAGGTCGTGATATGCCGCTCATAATTAAAAAAATATCGTTTTTGATACGAATTTCGATATTGGTTATTTTGTATCGATGTATCGATATATCGAATCAAAATATATCGGCAAAAAATATCGATATATCGAACAAAAAATATCGATATATCCATACATCGATATATTTTCAACAAGCCTAGAGGAACTTACTATTATTATCGTTGTGTAAGAAAATACATTGGGTTCGATTCAATTGTCGTGTAAAATACATAAATCGGGAACAGAATAGGTGTGTAAGTTTTCTCTGCCTAGAGGACAACTACTCAATACATTTCAGTAAGCAAAAATATTGTAATCGATTTATTTAGTCTGAGGTATCGATTCTGGCACAATTCTCTAAATCTAAACTTAAATTCGACAACAGTGTATCCTTGTCATTCTCTATACAGAATGAAAAGGAGAGACTGATGTTAAATTTAGTTTTAAGTTTAGAGAATCACGCCAGAATCGACACCATTGTTCCCTACATTAAAAAAAAACAGCTTAACACTTATTAACTCATCTATCTTTCGTTGTTGTTTGATTTTTTATTTTAAAAATGTATATATCACCTGCATTCTTTGTTTAATTATATTAACGACTTTTGTTTGCTTTTTGTTATTTAATAAAATCAGAATATTTTTGTAAAGGATGGCTTATGCTCCTAATCAGATTACACATTTTTTGCTTTCCGTGACAGCCTGTTGTTGGGGCAACACCAAATTATTTAAGAAAAGATATGTATTTTTAGCATGTCAGGTGTATGTTCTTGTTGGTTGTCCAAATAAATAAGTAAAAATAAAACTAAATTATGTCATATTGTCATAAATTACATCATGTCATACATTAATGATTCATCGTTGTAATTCGATCACCTATTGTCAGGTGGGTTGTATACTTGACGTTGTTTTAATCAATGGAAAAAGAGATTTTTGACATTAACTGTAAATAACAAGGTATCATCAGAAGAGCCTTTGTACGGGGAAGGCACAAATCATAAATTTTAAGCGGCCGCATTGCATTACTTTACCGCACTCTCAGACAGCAATTAACTAACGTGTTAGATAAAACTACATATACGATGTTCTAAACTATATTGAAATAAAAGATCTACACGCAAATTAATTGAATGAACTATTTTTATTTGCCATATGTGAAGGTAAATAAATATAAATATTTCCAACACTCACACCAATTAGCCTAGCCCCAAACTAAGCACTATAAGGCTTGTGTTATGGGATACTAGGGTAACGGATAGAATACATATACTGTACATATATAAGTATATTTATATAGAAATACATGTTAAACATCCATGACTGGAGTACAAATGCTCGTATTCATCACACAAACATCTGCCCCCACCGGGATTCGAACCCGGGATCTCTCGAGTCGGCGACACCATGAAACCCGGCGTTCTAACCACTCGGCCACGGAGGTGGCGTTATTCAATATCTTCTACCATCCAGAATAGAATTGCAGTCAAACTTAAATTTAAAAAATATTCCATTCCTGTATTTGCCAGATCTCCGCGAGATGAATTGATGGGATTTAAATCAGCATTACGAAATGGCCGGTGGCAGCTTGTAAATATCTGATCTTCAAGATCATTTGCCTAACTTTCTATATTAGGCCAGTCATTAAAGCCTTAAACCCAGAAATAATTGGTAACTTGCTGAAATTTTGAGGGTTTTACAAAAAAGAAGGTAAAATAACTTACCGGGTGCGTTTGCAGCTTTCTGGGGTGTACGGAAAGGGTTGAAAAGGGGTGAAAAGTGTTTATTGTTAATAATATTGCCAATCAAAATTATTAACACGCTGCAAATTTCGAATTAGGTTGTTCTTATCAATTTGTAACATCTATTAAATTTGCAGCGTTTTGCAACATACGGAGCATTATAAACAATGTTCCGTATGTTGCCTACCTAATTACAAATTTGCAGCGTGTTACTAATTTTTTTACCCTTGATATTAACAAATTTCATTGTTTTTTTAATAATAAACAATGTTTCGTATATTGCAAAACGCTGCAAATTTAATACACGTTACAAAACGGTAAAAACAATATTATACTAAATTTGCAGCGTGTTACTAATTTTTTTGGCAATTTTATTAACAAAAATCACTTTTCACCCCTTTTCAACCCTTTCCGTACACCCCAGAACGCTGCAAAATCACCCGGTAAGTTTTTTTACCTTCTTTCGAAAACCCTCAAAATTTCAGCAAGTTACTAATTACTTTCGGGTTTAAGGCTTTAATGACTGGCCTATATACATATATATATGTATTTGTAATTGCTTCCAGGTTCGGCCGAAAGACGGCAGCGGTGTTCGCGGGCACTATGGGAGCAGTACTAGGACTTACGAAGAGCTTTGCCACCTCCTTCTGGCTATACGTGTTCCTTGAAGCCCTGGAGGCAGCTATTGGAGACGCACTATCGCCTATGTTTATGTTAAGTTAGTATTTAAGTAAAAAAATAGTATTCGGTGAAGGTATAAGTTTAAGGGTTAAAAGTTTAAAAGCTCTGTTTACGACATTTTTATCTAACAACTATCCCTGTTTCATATTTCAGGAAATTATAGAGTATTTTAGCTACATATATGAGTCAGTTGTAAAAAGCATTTTATAATTTCATTTCCCGCATAGAATAGTAAATATAATCAGTCTGTCCTGGCGTCTGTACTAGGAAACTAATAGTGTATTACAAATTACCAATATAAATTTCCACTCCCAAATCTTCTATACTCGATCGAATAGACGAAAACAAAAGAAAAACTTACAGGGACTTCAAATGGACTTCATCGATGTCCAAATTAGGTCCCTCCAGAATATAGAAGAATATAAATAACTCTGTTTGTATTTATACTGTGTGACACAGCAATCAAAATGAAGGTGAACAATTAATGTATAATTTCACATTATGTAATGAAAGGTGACTTCATGAATCATATCTGAAGTCATTTTTCAACTTGACGACTCTGTAAATGATGAAACAGGGAGAGAAAAACAGCCCTTGCTGAGTTTCTTGCCGGTTCTTCTCAGTACAAGGTCTCCCACCGTAGATTTACGAACCGATGGCGTAGCTTCTAGACGTTCATATGTGCTTGTAACAGCCTAAACTGAATAAATTATTTTGATTATGATTATTATATCAGCGTTGCAGCGGCAATCCATTTTTGCCGTTGCAACATTATGCTGAGGTGGGGCCTAGTTGACGATGTACCTTTTGTTTTATGTTTGTTGTGTATTTATTGTAATTGTTAATGTATGTCGTCAATAAATGTTTTTCTTTCTCTCTTTCAAATGTTTGTTAAATAATGTATCATGTTTCAGGTATTGAAATAGTGGAAAAGAAACGAGCAGTATTAATACAGATGATACTGCTAAACTGCTACACGGGCGGGCTTATAGTGATGCCATTCATAGCTTGGGCACTTCCGTACTGGCGGCACTTCTTGAGAGCCATATATGCGCCCACTTTAATAATCCTCAGCTACTCTCTATTCCTGGACGAGAGCATCCGCTGGCTCTTCAGCAAAGGCAAAAGAGAAGAAGGGATCAAGCTGATAGAAAAAATAGCAAAGAAAAACGGAGTCACAATTGACAAAATGACATTGCACAGACTTGAATATACGAATAAGGATACAACTGAGAACTTTAGTGATAAGGAATTGTTGCTTAAGACTTTCAGGTCGAAGATTATGATGCAGAGGTTTTTGGTCTGCATGGTATGGTGGTTCACGATAACTCTGATAAACTACGGCATGATGATCAGCGCCGTGTTCATCGACGGGAACAAATACATCAACTTTGCGCTGCTGATGTTGATGGACATTCCGTCCAACATATTCTATTGGCTGGCGCTGTCCAAGTACAAGAGGAAGATACCGTTGGTGACGTCGTTCCTGATCGGAGGAGTGTTCTGCGTAGTCCAACCTTTCGTGTCTAAAGGTAATTCTTAATTGTATATCAATAAAATGCAAAAAATTGGATAATTTACCAACGTCGGAAATTACTATTTAATATTTTGTTATTTGAAAATTCCTAGAGAAACATTTAGATAAAATCTTCACACCTGTCAACGTTCTTCCCGTAACGTACAGCAATACTATAAAAGTTTTATGTTATGATTTCGGTTCAGTTTTTTCTAACCTATTTCCTCAGAACAAATATTTCCACCATTCAGTCATCTGGGAGAAAATCGTTATTGCCTACATCCCATAACTCAATAACGCTGTAATTTATTTATGTCAACAACGTATTTGCCCATTATGACTCATAATGTGCTATTTCAATGTGGTATTGCTGTAGTGTATGAGACACCGACACCCTTATATACATTGCATTTACTTATAATAAAGACCAGTCAGAACGCATAACTTATTTATTCGGACGTCTCCAAGGCCACAAATTACAGTGCGTTCTTCTATAAGATGAGGGTTTCTTATCTAGACCTCTCATTCATCATCATCATCATCAGCCTATTAATATCCCTACTATTGGGGCTCAGGCCTTCCCTATGGATGGAATAGGGAGCTTCAGTCATGACCCACCACGCGGACCCAGTGCGGATTGGCGCGTTCTAACAACTGCAGATGCAGCCAGGACCAACGACTTAACGTGCCTACCGAAACACGGAGGAACTCTAGATAGAAGATTTTTGGTCACCCATCCAATGATCGACCACTGCGAAAGTTGCTTAACTTCAACGATCGCAGGCGAACCCGGTAACCACCCGCGCCATGCAGCTCCTCGATCTCTCTTGAATTTTTTACGTGTTTTTCTAAGAGCATTAATTGATATCTTTCTGTCCATATCCAGGATACGCGTGGCTCCGCCTGGCGCTGATGCTAGCATTCGAGACGCTGGCGACGTTCTCGTACAACATCGTGTACATGTACACGTCGGAGCTGTTCCCCACCTACACGCGCAACTCCGTGCACTCGCTCTGCTCCGCCGTCGGCCGCCTCGGGTCGCTGCTGGCGCCGCAGATGCCGCTGCTGGTCTGATATTACATATTCATCATATTCAGCCTATAATATCCCCACTGCAGGGGCACAGGCCTTCTCTATATGAAGAAATTGGGCCAGGGATCACTACACAGGCTCAGTGCGAATTGGTGGATGCTAACCACTGCAGATGCAGCCGGCACTATCATCATCAGTCTATTATTGTCCCCACTGCTGTGGCACAGGCCTTCCCTATTCGGAGAGATTGGGCCACGCATCACTACGCAATCTCAGTGCGAATTGGTGGGTGCTAAACGACTGCAGATGCAGCCGGCACCATCATCATCAGTCTATTATTGTCCCCACTGCTGTGGCACAGGCCATCACTATTCGAAGAGATTGGGCCACGAATCACTACGCAATCTCAGTGTGAATTGGTGGGTGCTAACGACTGCAGATGCAGCCGGAACCATCATCATCAGTCTATTATTGTCCCCACTGCTGTGGCACAGGCCATCACTATTCGAAGAGATTGGGCCACGAATCACTATGCAATCTCAGTGCGAATTGGTGGGTGCTAACGACTGCAGATGCAGCCGGTACCATCATCATCTGGCTATTGTTGTACCCACTGCTGTGGCACAGGCTTTTCCAATGGATGGCATAGCGAGAATGGGCTATCACAAGGGTTCTAAGGACAGCAGATGCAACCTAGAGCAACGACTAAACGTGCCTTCCAACGCACGAAAAAGCTGAACATAATAATATGTAGTCACCCTTCCGATGACCAGCCAATGTGAAAGTAGCATAACTTTGAGGATCGCAGACCAAATACGCTAGCGACCTACGCCATCGAAATCCTCGACTATTTCCTTCTTTATTTTTCACTTACTTCTCGTTTATTCTTGATTTTAGATATGTTCCTGATATCATCCTAGGTCTTTTTTAAAGCAGACTTTGCGAACAACTTCACTTTACCTGATGTTGAGTGTTACAATATTTGGTGAGTGCATATTATTATGAAGACATTAGGTGCTAACAATAGGGCTCATCTATACCTCGTATTCATTTGATTCCTATTTCTATGTTATTCTATCGATTTCCATCCCATTTCAGAACAGAGACAAGAGTAATAAGCGTAGCTTTTGATAGCTTGTATCTTTATCAATCGTCAGGTTGAATGCGTCAATAAGGTTGTATAGAATCAATTATATAATTTTTTTTATTAATTGATTAGACGACATCGTCATACACAGCCTGAGTATCACGCACCTTATCTATGTAATTTGAAGGAGCTCGATGACGCAAGTGGTCAGCGCGTTCGGTTGTGATCGCTGCAGTTAAGCACTTTTTGCAGGGGTCAGTCATTGGATGGGTGGCCAAAAATTTTACTATCTCTCCCTCCTCCGTGTTTCGGAAGGCACGTTAAGCCGTTGGCCCCGGTCGCATCTGCAGTCGTTAGCACCCGCCAATCCACACTGAGCCCTCGTATGGGGGGTCAAAACCCAATTTTCCTATTCCATCCATAGGGAAGGCCTATGCCGCAGCGGTGGGGGCATTAATAGGCTGATGATGAATCTATGTTATCTATATGGACGAGATTATTATCGTCGCATATTATTTCAGATTTCGTATTGGTCGGGTCTGCCGCCTCTGATCTTCGGCGTGACGTCACTCGCGTCCGGAGCACTTGCGCTGTTACTACCTGAAACTGCGCGCACACCGCTACCTGATACTGTTGCTGACGCTGAAAGAATCGGTAGACCACCTGTGCCTAGTGATGACTATCTACCACTAACACAGATCAATGATGCTAAGAACAATTCGAAAGACAATGAGTGCAACGGGACTGAATAAAACCATTTCTTATAGAGTTTAGTGACAATAAAGTTGGACTCGAACGAAATGCAATCAGTACAACATGGCGGAATAACGAAGACGTGCTGTACCTAGTGATACCTTAACCCAGTGTCTATAAAGATGATTTAATTGACAGTGATAATAAAAGTGTATCGAAAGACAGCGAGTGTGACGGGGCTGAAAAATGAGGATCCATTTGCTACTACAATCCAGTGATAATAAAAGTGTGATAATGAAAACAACTCGAAAGATAATGATTTTAACATGGCTGAATAATGATGACGTACGCCTAACGGTGACTACCCACTACTTACCATAACCCAGTGCCAATAGAAGCTACTCGAAGAATAATGAGTATTGATGACTGTTGCTTCCTGAAATTGCGCGCACGCCGCTACCTGATACTGTTGCTGATGCTGAATGGATCGGGAGACCGCCTGTGCCTAGTGATGATTATCTACCACCAACATAGACCCAAATGCACGCCACTCAGATCGATCTTGGGCTACTAGCATCCAGCTCCTGCCAGCCACCTTGTGCAAATCGTCACTCCATCGTGCATGAGGACGTCCTACACTACGTTTGCCTAGACGCGGTCTCCACTCCAGAACTCGTCTACCCCAACGGTAGATGCATTTGGAGAGGCCTTTGTCCAGCAGTGGACTAAGATAGTCTGTTGATGATGATGATGATGAACATAGACCCTTGATGCTAAGAACAGCTCTAAAAACAATGATTGCAACGGGGTCGAATAATTATGTACGCCTTGTTTATCTACTGTTACTAAATGCTAATGATCATAAAAACGTTTACTTATAGTTTTTCCGGGCGATTTCCGCACTTAGTCGTATTTATTTGACCAGTGTGCGTGTCTCGAAGCATTGCCGTTTACTCCAGCTAGTAAAATTAGTCAAGAAGGAAAGCAGCCTTGGCTGACTGCTGCAAGCTTCCGGAAGCGATTCTGGCGACTGGAGAAGCACGACTTCTCCGCCCTCATTGGTCGTCCACACTCCTGCATTCATGCGACATGCTGTGGCGTTTCTTCTGCCTTCATGCATCCTCTGCATAGGGGGTTGTCTGTTACTCCTATTGTATATAGGTGTTTCTTTAGAGAACAATGACCAGTCAGGGTTCCTATAATCTTGCGAAGTTTGTCTCTAAATGGTCTGGTAAGTGTGCAGGCAAGTCTACTGTTTGCCGCCAGAACTGCGTTTTTTGTTTGCCGGCATCCTTCACCTGTTTTCCGCTCTGTCAAGTGTGATGTAAAAAATATGAAAAACTTTTTAAAGAACAGTAAATACAACTTAGTTGATCTAGGAACCGTGGAATGGAATTACTAATTACACAGTCTAGTGACAATAAAGGGGACTTGAAGTACAATGAGTGTAACGTGGCTGAATAATTAGAACGTGCCCTACCTAGTGACGACTAGGTAGTCGTCACTAGGTAGGGCAAGAGTCGTCGTAGGTAGAGATAGGTATCTACTGATACTGGAGATACCAGAACCAAGTGCCATACAAGTGAATCAAAGGTCAATGCGCGCTGATCTTTGGCTTGACGTCGCATTTGCCGCTGTCAGATACCAACGCCGAAGCTGAAAGAATCAGGAAATCACCTCTGACTCGCAGAAGAAGAATTAAGACAACGTGGCTAAATGAAGACCTTTTTTTATGCAAAATAAGCAATGCGTCTGACCACAATCTCACCTGATGGAAAGCGATGATGAGGCCTAGGATGGTACACGCCTGCCTAGAAGAAATGATACCTGTGATGAAATGATACTTACACAGTCCAGTGACTACAAAAAAGACTCAAAAGATAATCCGCCCTATTACAAAACGTTGACTAAAGTTAAACCTGATTGAAAAGTGATACTGTCACTTTTGTTTGCTAAAGAGAAGACAGAGACAGCGTCAAGTTCAAATGTGACCAAATAATGAGAAACACTGTGCCAGGAGATGATTATCTACTACTAGATTAGATCAGTGATAATACAAACAACTCTAAAGTAAATAAGTGCAACGTGACTGAATAATAAGAGCTGATGTCTCTTAAGTATTTGAAACTGCTGTACCAGTCTTCTTCGTCTCTAAACTACAGCGTGTCGTAGGTAACTACTAAATTCCTAAGATTTTCCTTCTTTCTCGTTCTACTACCCTAACACAACGAGAACGAACATAATCTTTATACTCTCAATACAAGATATATAAGAACTGTGCGGCTTAAAACATGGTTGCGCGATGTGATGCTTTAGCTGGCGGCAATTGTTTGAACTTAGAATTGGCACTTATAAGTAGTGCTTGTGATTATAACTACAAAAGATAATATATTAGTCTGTGTTCAGTAAGTTAAAATAATAATAGTATTAAATTATAAACTGTGGACTACCCTGAACTGGGCTGTGTTGTGTGAATATGAACATGATAACTTTGTTTTCATTTTATTCGTATTAATAATTGGTACTAAATAAAGTTTAATTGAAAAGTTTACTTCTGTATTTTTATTTTTAATGAAGTGTACTAAAAGGCTTTCGTTGTTGGTTTTGCATTAAATTATTTAGAAATGTTCCTAAAAAGCTTAACAGTAATTGCTATCTACGTGAAGTTATAATTTTCTGTAATAAAGGTTCAAATTGTATTAACATTAAAAGCTTAATTCAATGTCAGCTTAAAGTCGGGTGGCTACCTCGTGTCTTATTTATAAGACAGTCAGTCAGTATTTTAAAATGAAACACTGAACTTACAGATAATCCAACGATTTAATTTAAAAATTGTCATGTGACGAGGAACTTTTTATCATTTATTTTTCTTATTATCAAGAACAAGTAGTTGGTAAATGAAACAACAGTCATAATATCATGAGAGTTTTGTAAAAACATCGAACATTTATTTAAATGGATAAGAGTTTCATGGTTCATGAGCATCCTTTTTGTTAAACAGAGACATTATATCCCATCAAAAACTTATTCATGTCTAATGTTGCCATGACCGCTATGAAAAAGTTATCAGATGTCATATAGAGCCAAGCTTCTAATTCTACACGCCCTGAATCTTATTCGCTACAGTCACATGGGCAGAAGGTGAAAAATGGAACCAGGTTCATTACATTTCTCTTAAACAATAGTTATTGTAGGAATGAAACGGCCTAGCCGAATTTAGGTAGACATCAATCAGTAAGGTATAAATATTATAAAGTTGATAATGGTATGAAACATCTTGATTTTAAAAACTTTCTTAGAGAAGAACCAAAAAGAACATTACGGTCAAATCTGAAAAGCGAGAATTTCCTACTAAATAATACAGAGATATCAAATTGCACTGAAATGGCACGTTATAAAATACAAGTGTAATTGAAAATCATAAATATTTACTTAACAATAAAAATTACAGAAATAAAAATGATTCAAACTGTGAAGGAAGGTAATAAAAAGTCAATTTTAATAAGAAATTAATTTGTATCCAAGCGATATTAATAACGACGGGTAGATGAGGGCTTATTACAGGCGAGGCCGAGATGGACATTACAATATGAGATTAACAACGACTTTATTACAAGGTCATAACAGCTATATTCGCAGTCCAAGTAACCACTACCCACTGTGCACACTTGATGGTTTGAGTGTGAAGGAGTTGGGCCATAAAACGGGAGAGTAAGCACAGGTAATAGTTCACTACATCGAACCCGCGGGTAATAAAAACAGTCGATTAAAACGCAACTCCGATGTGGCAATTATAATAAAATAAACCCTCAGTCGTATAGAATACATCGCACCGTGACTGCACAAATTACAATCTCGATTTCAATGGAAATAATATGTACGTCTCTGCTTTTATAGACTTTTCTCAAATCAAATTTTGCGCGATTATGCGATGCTTCACTCGGCTCGTATCATTGAGTGAAGCTCTCGGCTTTTGTGAGTGAATCCAACTCTTGTCTGGTTTTCAACTTCGCTCGAGTTCACCCATTGTCGGGTATAGGCCTCTACATGGTTTCTCGATGCGACCCGATTTCTCGCAAAGCGCATCTAGGTCTTATCCTTCTATCTTAGTGATGTCTTCAGTCAGCGCATAGGTTCCCTTCGCACTTTTCTTCGGCCAGTTCTTGGTCTCCACTCGGCGTCGTCTTGCCTGCTCGACTGACCCGCCCATCACCATTCCCACCAGATCATCAATAGGCTGATATCGGTCATTTAGTGCGCTCTCTGATTTCCAGGTTAGGGGATACGATCTGAAATCGAGATATCCAGCATTGTACATTCCATTGATCGTTGAGTTAACTGAAGTTTGCACACTAGCTAACTGGTTTTTAACAAACCTACCTAATCCACACTAATAGTCATACGTCATGTTTGTGAACGACTGATGCCAGTAATAAGTCTACTCTGCCAACAAGCGGCGACTCATAACTAGACCCCGCAGATACGCCTGGAGGGTGAGGGGTAGATCGGGGAGTTGGTTTACCTGGTAGGTATGGAAGCTGGTCGGCTGGCTAGCCGCTCGGACTGCGGTCTATGAGACTAGTCAGGTGATGCTGTGAACGGAGAAGCTCACGATCGGCTTAAGCGGGTGCGGACCGGGCTACTTATCGGAGGCGGGGTGGTTTGACGTATACCACACTTGTGTGAGTGCACGTCAAAGTATACCCGCACCGACTAGCGGCCCTCGAACTTATCGCCGCTAGCCGAATGCACCACGCAATTTCCCGCATCGCGAGGGTTTGTTAACAGCAAACCAACGTGGCGTTGCTCATTGTCGTGGATATAATGCATTTTTTCTCCCCGTCATCGAAAATCAAATAAAAAATAAAGATCTACTCTGCCAAATCATTGATTTTTACTAACTCTCGCAGTCACCAACTAGTATTGTATATGGTCAATGATCAATAAATCACTTGGCGTCCTATTCGTTCTGTTTGTCCGGCGATATGTCTGCGCGGGCGCACACACACACTCGGTCGGCCACCAATATTTGCTCTACAGCAATTACACGGACGCTTTCCGCCGTTGACAGCAACAAAACCAATATTTATGGATATTTTAGTTGAGTTAGAAACTCGTCAAGAGCACCATACGTTTCGCCGCGCCATATTTTCATTTAGCCAAAGGTTGCCTGGTAAAGATTGCTACCTTAGCAATAAGGCCGCCTTTTGTGTTTGCGTTCCTGTGTTTTATGTTTTTGTATTTTGTGTAATAGTGCAATAAAGACTATTGATTCTTTCATTCGCATTCGTGAATACCGGAGACGCATCTGTAGCTGAGATATGCAACTCAGAAACAAATATTAAATACTGCTGAGCTTTTTGCGGCCATTCTTCACATTAGCTAAAATATGTCCTGAACACATCGTCCGAATGTTTGGCGGTTCAAGAGAGCTTTAAATAAGCCATTTTGAATAAAGTGTAAGTTCATTACATTTCATATACTTAGTTTAACATATCTGTATTCTTTGCTGAATCAACAGTGAAATATTACTAAAGATACCTTTATCTGTATAATTTTAGCTATCCCTAAGTTACAACCGTAATTAATAAAAATTAAAAATAAAATATTCTTTAATTAAAATAGAAAAAATAAGATTTACTGAATGATATATTTAAAGTCGATACCCAGCCATATGTTTAGCAGAGAGATCATGATAGTGAGTGGTATCGACTTCAAATATTGACTGTAGGTAAATTTTATTTTTCATTTTTAAATATTTTGAAGTTGGTTCTATTTTTATTATAAAAATATTATTTCATATTTTGTGTAACACAGAATACGCAAATTTTACACGCGTAGGTCAACAGGAAGATCGCGATTACGCGCGCTCTTTTAAATCTATCTACGCGGGTGAAACCGTGAGACACTATTAGTATATTGTATGCCATTCGACCTTCCCAGATAAATACGCATTAATATACCCCTACTCAAATCGGATCAGTAGTTTCTGAGATAATCGCGGTCAAAAAAAACATACAGCTCAAACTGAGAACATCCTTTCCAACGAAAGGGACAATTCGTTTTGCTTTTTCTTGTCTCGATAAGTTTCCTATTTAGATCATTTTTATTTTTATTTTTATTTTTTAATCATTATACCTACAATATGAAACTCGGCTATTTCTGGCTATTATTGGCTGGGATGGCAGGACTGATGCCAATCCCCACGCAAAATAGGCACTGGGTGTCGAGTTGCGGGAACAGCCCGCCGTTCTACTAAGACTAAGACTAAGACAATAAGAAACTAGAAAAGAAGAAGCCTCTTCAAGTATTTGCGCTTGGTATTGCCGAAAATGTCAATACCACGCATTATCATTTTAGCTTACCTTAACATCTTCACTATATCATCACAGAATCAAGAAAGTTTAACAGGAAGTCATATGTTTTAAGTTACAAATCATTAGTGATTACCGTCGAGTCAGTAATTCATAGTATGATTTGAAGACTAACAGCCATGAAACACAGGTGCAAGCTGCGCGCGCGCCGACAAGCCGTCTACGTAACTTCGCTCTCTATACCTACCCCATTATACAAATATGTATGTGTTTCGTCATTGGTCAGTTATTTCAGGTTTAAGTACTGAAATAAGAAAGTATAAGAATATTTATCGATCGTGGGATTTTCACATAAAGTATTTTTTTTAAACAAAGAATGAAACTGAAAATTACGTCGTCCAGGTAACAAAAAAGCTTATACATAATATAAAAACTACTGGGCCAAACTAGATAAAAAGATTATGGGACCAAGAGGTTACTATTCCTCATCGAACAAAAAATCACGTAAATCGGATCAAAAAAAATCACGAATCTCGGAGTAATCGGTGTACATACTGACCGAATTGAGAACCACCTCCTTTTTGAAGTCGGGTCGGTCAAAAATGAATTCTATTTTGCCAATAACCAAAATAACTATCAAAACATTTTTCAATTCAAATTTTAAAATAAGCTATTCACCACGCATAAGTAAAATCCTTATCTTTATCATATTCATTATATTACAATCACCTTGATTGAATCAAGTCGCGCAAAGTACTGTTATTACCCACGACCATTCGTGCAGAGTCGAGCACTCTTGCAGACTATAATAATCACCATATCGTAATGGAAGCGAGGCATACTTCAACCTTTTTTGTCGACAACGCAATGACGAAGTGTATGCTGGTTGGTCCCAAAGTCACGGCGAGGGCGTTGCGACACCACTCAACCCAGTGTCATTACCACTAACCGATGGTGAGCATACATACACGAATGATCGACAGACTCTTAAACCTGTTGTCAAACAACCTATCCTACGGTACTTGACAGTTATCTCCGATGCTGTACTTGAAGCAAATGTAACACGACACTTTCTCGTTCAGATAGCAAAAGTCTTTGATGCTCTGCTTTATGAAAGTAATTGACTAAATTTAAATTAAGAAATGGCGAAATCGTGCTATGAATTATCTTCGGAAACGAACTTAAAGATCGCCCGGCGTCGATCGCACGTAAATGCCAAAGAATGCTGAACACGCCGTTTTAAAGATGACGCACTTGTAAAGGCAGAGGCTACAATTGTGAGACGTGCTCACGAAAGTGATTACGATCGTTCGGACATTCCTGATTCGTGTCTATCACGAGTGGATGGATTAGTCGCGGCCTCATATGAACAATTTTGGGACGTTACCATTCGCCACGCGGTGTCCGAACGCAACAGATTTGAAACACGATTGATAGTAAATAATAATGTGTTCCTCAACGACGTCCCAGTTACACCGTGCAGTACTGGAGTGATGCTACGGATCACAACGGCATTGTGGTATAATTAAAATTGTTTCGAAATATCGATAGCTCAATTCGATCGAAATCTTTAATCTCCATGACCAAAATCAAAAATATGAAATGTCGTCCAAGCTACAGAAATAGTTATTCAGAGGCATTTATAATTGCAAATTGCTTAAGTAATAAGTCTGAGGTAGGGTCTGAGGGTAAGTTTTACCAAGGTAAATAATACCTACTAAGAAGAATTGAATTAACATTATAACACAAATTGAGACTCATCAAATAACTACTTACTGGAAAGTTAAAAGGATCAATATCAAATAAAAACAAATATGTAACCCCTATCGCTCTTTGTCCAGAAAAGGAGAAAATTCGGCCTTAGTTTATGTCAACTCTTCTCTTTATGCGACGGGCAAGAGATCAAAATAATGAAAAATGGCAAGTTTATTATTAGCGTACATTGTGATAAATTGAAGATAAATAGCGTACATTTAACGGCCATAAATACGCCATAACGGCGATGGTGCCAGATGAAAGGTGTCAAGCGGAGACCACGATGGCCTTGGTACACGCCCTACTATTCTGATATATATTGGTAAAGTATTGGAGAAATGTCTCAGGGGACATTGATGCAATCTGACCCAGGAATCAATAAATCGTCCATTTACATTGAAATAGCGTCTCAAACGCAACTACATATAAATATTAGCAGTTAAGAGATTCATTTTTCTTTACTATGTAGTACCCTCAGTACGACCAGCCTGTCCACACACAGTTTAGAGCAGGGGTTCCTAACGTTTTATTGGTCAGGGACCACATTTACATTATTTTTTTGGTACGGACCACTATTTAGTAACTAAATAACTAAATTTTAGTGTAATAAAAATAAAATGTAATAATCATCATCGTAATTTGATTAAAAATGTAATATGAAATTAAATAAGAAGAAATAATAACATTTTTAGCAGGCGCGCCCGCTAAATTCAAATTCATTCGCGGACCATATTTTGGCTTCTGCGGACCACTGATCGGGAACCATTGGTTTAGAGCGTAGTAAAAAAAGTGGGAGTTATCCCCTCTCTTCACCACGCCCTGCAAGTCGGTTCGATGCTCATATATATATATTTTAGAGAATAAGAGACAACATTGACGATGTTATCCTAGATAACTAGGGGGTAATAAACATTAGGGCGGGCGGGATCCTAAATCTCTTCGGCGATAACAGGATAATTCAGATCGAACTTCACTTAGGTAATTTCGTTTGATCATTCAATAAAATTGCGTAATCAATTGTAATTTTTATAAAAAGTGAAAACGCTATCAAGGCAACTAAAAATACCAGTAAAAAACAGTGTCATCCTTAAACGTATGAACTTTTGGTTAGGTGTGTATTTTTCGCGTTCTCTTGTTAATTTTATCTCATACCACTGGTGGGACACAAAGTTTGACATAGTGAAGTAGTAACCACGCTTAATAAATATTTGAATTGTACAGTTAGTTTAAATACAAACTCAACTTATTTGCTCCCAGTGTAACATTATGATGTTTTGCTTCTACTAAAAGAACCGAATGTTATATTTCTTCTTGGAAAACTACATAAAGGTTAAAATAGAATCCATCATTTATTTCAGAAAAATATCCTTCATCTTCGCATTGGTGCTAAGTCAGGCAAGTGTCGGTGCCGGCAGCTTCCTATAATTTGGGTTAGTTGTGCTGGCAGAGCGTCGTGCGCACGCGTCGATGGATCTATGGGCGCAGATTGCAGCCTGCGCGCGCGAGAGACCGCGGTACCACTAATGGTCAATAAAGCGCTAAGGACCACTGATAGACAGATTCTGGCGCTGCGGTAATAGCATTCAATTGATCATGATTCTGCAACTCTCTAATATTAGAATTGACCAATGCAAGCATTATTAGAAGTAACTGATTACATCTGTTATGAATTAAGAGCTGCTTTGACTGAATCCGCTACATTTAATTTGCATTAATGCAAATAATTTCAATCATCAATATTTATTTGTGATATTCGTAAAGTAGCTGGACAATCATCATCATCATCAGCCTATTAATGTCCCCACTGCTGGGGCACAGGCCTTCCCTATGGATGGAATAGGGAGATTGGGCCATGACCCACCACGCGGGCCCAGTGCGGATTGGTGGGTGCTAACGACTGCAGATGAAACCGAGATCAACGGCTTAACATGCCTTCCGAAGCACGGAGGAGTTCGAGATAGTAAATTTTTGGTCACTCATCCAATGACCGACCACTGCGAAAGTTGCTTCACTTCAACGACCGCAGCCGAACGCGCTAACCAGTTGCGCCATCGAGCTGGACAATAACTCAGATTTAAAGTCACAAATGAGGGCTAACAACATCGCAGCAATACAGTTTTGTATGGGAGCACATAGTTTTGAAAGGTAAAACTTTCTCCTGGTAAGAATCGACGTGAGGTAATTACCGTTGAAATAGAGCCTGGTAGTAGTAGACAGACGTATTTATGAGATACACGCGCAGGCGCAGTTCTAGACTGCAGCGAAAATGTTCACAACGGTTGAATTTAATTGATGATAAAGCAGGTAGATGTATGGGGCCCGATTACACGGCCGTGGCGGGCAGCAGATGTGCTAATGGCGTATAAACCGCCGCGGGCATTGATTACACTGAGCATCGTAATTGGTGAGCTCAATACGGCACGACTCAATCCCTCCCGATATATCTGGAGTGGTTAAACTTCACTCTGAAATGGTTTCATGGAAATTGTGTAATTGTCCATTCCGGTCTCGGTAAGAAAAACTCAGGAACACCGGGTTGCTGACATTCCTGGAGTTGCGCGGGCAACGTTATCTTCGGGATCTGCAAAGATATTTTGTAAGAACATACTTACTTTTCACCGCGGAATTCGCCGGTGTGATTAAAAATTTATTTGAAATATGTGTTTCCAATTTTCAATCACACCCCTGGCTACCGGGGTGAAAAGTGAGTTTGTTCATACAGAATAGCACTGCTGTTGTTGCTAGAAAACATTTCAGATCCAATGAGTACAATGCAATATGGATAGAACTCACTATTATCTACGAACGGCTCTAGAATATAGTTTATGCTTCCGATGAAGACGAACCGAAACATATGTTATACGCTATACGTTTAGGCTTGCATTTTGTTGGTTGTATATTGATTCAATTGATGAGATTCAAACCACATCGTACTTAAAAGAATATAAACTCTTAGCGTTCAATTTGCTGTCTATTCAGCGTTTACTTCCGATGGCACTTCGATGAGTCTTTACTTGGTATTGTTTACTACCTGATAACTGGGAGTTTTTGACTATTCAGGATCACGAGACACGATTCTCGGGAAAGCCCAATGTGGTGACCAGTACACTAACGCATCAAGTGCATCTCACTGATAAATGAGATAAACGTTTTAATTATTTACAATAACTCCTTCTTTAACTATGAGAAAACTAATTTGGATATTTACCTGGGTATTATTATACTTATTTTAAGTTCAAAATCCAAAATTTCCCATCTGGCGTAGTTGTGCTTACGTAGTAATTATTAGGCAACCTGTTCTGCGACTGTGACCTTTCACCATCATCTTATGACGTGACATTTTCAACAATGTCTTTGACTATTTTTTACCTTACGACTTCGCACCACTGTCCGACTTGGTAATGGGTCAGTAATATTGACGCGTGAACAATCTAATGTACTTTGAAGTTTAAACATATTAAAGCAGATAATAATTAAAATAATAATATTTTTCATATAAACTTTCATTCTTAATTTCTTATTCCTTTCTGAGTTTTTATTTTCATGACAAGAAGCTTTCGGTGCATGTTTATCATTTTGCAAAGATGCATTAAATCGGTAAAGGTTTTGTGGGAAAGCGTAACTGACAGACAGACACATAGTCAAGTGATTGTTTTGGGGATAGTACTAACACCTGATTTCCAAACTGTCATGTTAATATCAACAAAACTTTGACTTACGACGTATTAAACTTGTAATGACTTAACACTTAATTTTGCAATAGGTCGTCCCAACAACTTTACGTATGCACGCTTTATTTCTCAGAATCGGTTATTGCACACACACTGCACTCTGCAACTGTGCGCCCAATATAAACCGTGACAGAGAGCCACCGACCGCTACAAAAACCCTTGGAACTGAGAAATAACGGAAGAGTGTGTCAAAACGAGCACAATATGAAATCACTTCTCAGAGCCGGCTTCTTATCCGATCGAACACAAAGCTCAAAATTGTACTGACGATGCTACATCGCGAATACTGTTAACACCAACAGGAACTGAGTACTTCGAAAAGACATAAACTCATTTTAGCAGTTCGAGCAATGCACCCGTGCTTGAGGGCATTAGAAAGCTCCATTGCACTTTGTTATTTAATTGCAGTGCAGCGTTCACGCTGGGCTTGATAAGGTAATGTGCTTTCCCAGAAGCACCTACCGTTGGTTGGCCGTAAGGAATGAGATTTTTCATTTCTATTTGCAGAATTGGAAACAGGTGGTATGAGCCGGTAGAGCCTAATTACTAACCGCACAACAAGCAGTAAAAGCTTGTACTTTTTTTTATGTTATAGGGGGCATACGAGCAGACGGCTCACCTGATGGTAAGTGATTACCGTCGCCCATGAACACTTGCAACACCAGGAGTATCACAAATGCGATGCCGGCCTTTAAGGAAGGAGTACGCTCTTTTTTTGAAGGTTTTTGGGTTGTATTGGTCCGGAAACACTGCTGGCGACAATATATTCCACAGTTTTGTCGTACGTGGTAAAAAATTTCGACAAAAACGAACGGTTGTGGATAGCTACGCATCAAGATAACCGATAATAATATACTTGTTAACAGTACTCTTACTTGAGAAGTGCAGCCGCTACAACCGTACGGGCTGCATTCCCTTAGGTGGTTCCCATCGTGGGGGTTCTCCCCACACAGCCGATACTCCAGATAGTTACCATTTATTCGCAACGGTCCGGCCGACGAACTGCAACCGGTCGACGCACCAACATTAACCTCCTGATCGCCAGCAGGCCGGGTTCCGAAGAACTTTATCACTATCACTCACACACTGGTACCGGAGCACTGAACATCCGAGCGCGTTTGAACTGTCGGTTGCGTTTGAATTTGGCGCGTAAAGGCGCGCAGACACGTGGTACGGGGGCGGCGCACGCGCAACGACTGCCGCGCGCGCTCCCTCCCTCCACTCCCCCCTCTCACTCGCACAACCTGCTCCGAGCTTTTTTGCGGTAAAAAGCTCGCAGACAAAAGTAAAATGATTGCGCTCCCACGACTCGATAGTCTGATGCCGCCGCCGCCTCGGCTTCCGATCGCCACTGTCCCTCAGAAGCTAAAGTGACTGCGGAAATTTGATTTGTAACGTTGTCGTTGACTCGTTAAAGCTCTTAATGTATGGAAATTGGATGAGATTCGGCCGTAATCTGATTTGATTGGGTAATTGAGTGTTAATTAGCTCTGTGGAGCGGTCCGGTTCCCCGTGTTCGTGTCGTAGCTCGCTGTGTTGTTGATCGAAATGTCGTTTCGCTAGTCCTTTCATATTCGTACTTTTAGAATTGAAGTGACCTAATCCAAAATTCTTGTTTTTTGGTAAACGCTAAAAATGTGATGGACAAGTTGGTCATTTTTTGTTTTTCTATTATAATGCTATAAGTTATATATTTATTATCATATTTTTTATTGTTAATGGTAGGATAGGAATTGTTTACACGATTGTTTACTAAACCAGTCTGTATAACTTATGAGAACCTTTGTTAATAAATCATCAAAAAAAACATGTCACTTATTTTCCGAAAACAGTTTATTATAATTGGCTTATTTCACTTTGTGCCCATTTTTTACTAAACAACATAAAACAAAAACGTAGCTATTTAATATAGAGGCGATTCATTTCTAATGTTATAGATAATAAAAAATATATTTGATAGATGACCAATTTTGTAAAATGCTAGTTTAATAATTTATGATTTTCTAAATTAAAGCAAAATGAAATAAGTGTCCACGCAACACTGAATGGGGTACTTCAATACTGAGGGATGCGCGGTATGCGTGTCATTTAAAAGAGACGGAAATAGTAAGTTTGTCTTCTTCTGGCCTAAAAGAGCCTGTTTATTATTAATAAACTGATGAATACATGTTTTTATGTCGTTTCACGTTTATAAGTTATTTTGCTATTTTTTATTTAAGTCACTTCAATTCTAAATGTGCGATATTGTATAATATGACAGGCTACTTTATTACGTTATGTTTCGGTGATAATTTAATTTACATATTTATTCATATTTTATTTAGTTGGACGACGTAATGTAGCAGTTCTATATTAACATTGCAAATGTGACGACTTGATAATTTGTTAAAACTAATTTAACATAAAATTACTTCTAGAAAATAATAAATCAAGCTGTAACTGGTTAAAAATTAACACAGCAAAGTGAGCGGCTGCCTGTAAAGTGTCTGAGGTTGTTAAGCGACACCGCTCCGCCCAATTATGATGTTACTGTGGTAATTACAAGCTACGTAAACTAATTACAGCCCGATTACTATCGCACGGCTCTAGTTCACACATTTTACCAAATTACGACCACTTTGCTATGAAATTATAGCACTGTCAAGTTAGATGCGGATCATTGTTTGTTAAGAAAATCTTCACTATAATGATGTTGCAATTTACGTTATATCATCAATTTAGCTATATACGTAGTCAAGTAATAAATTCTGTCACATGTTTAATATAAAATAATTGAAACAAGTTTATTCATTATGTAACCATTTATATACCAAAATGAACTTAACAAAACATAGATTCTTTTGACAATAAAGTTAATTCAAAATGACCTCCGTGATTTTGAATACAGGTCTTCAATCTGCGCGGCCAGTCGTCTATCGCAGCACGAACGAGGTCCATGTCAATATCGGCGGCTGCCTTAATCAAGGATGTCTTGAGTGACTCCAAATTGGGATGAGGCTTTGAGCACGCCTTTTCCTCCAAGTGATGACATATCTTGTAATCTAACGGACTCAAATCTGGACTGGAGGAGGGCCAGTCTTCGTGCCGGATGAAGTCGATTTCACGATTTCACAGCCAGTCTTGTGTGCTCTTCGCTCTATGAGCTGGCGCCGAATCTTGTTGGAATACCCAGTGCCTGTTATTAAACATGGTATGAGAAACAGGTTCCACAAGGTTCGTCAGGACTGTATATTTGATACACAACTGCATTCGTTTTTACACCTTTCTCACAAAAATGTATCTCTGTTAAGCTCAGCCGCATAAAAGGCCTGTGCCCCAGCAGTGGGGACATAAATAGGCTGATGATGATGATGATGAAACGAAAATATGCGATAGACCAGAAATATGTAACTATTGTTCCCGGTTAACGTTAGGCCGCATATGTTGCACTACTTATTCAGATGTAGGTACGAGTATGTAATCAATAGGAGTAATTTTGCATGCATGCATTATTAATGGCACCATCCTGGGATAAGGTATGAGAGGATAAGAGATATTAAGTATCTAATATATAAAATTCTCGTGTCGCGGTGTTTGTGGTTAAACTCCTCCGAAACGGCTTTCCCGATTCTCATGAAATTTTGTGTGCATATTGGGTAGGTCTGAGAATCGGACGACATCTATTTTTCATCCCCCTAAATTTTTTTTTTCAATTTTAGTTTTTTTTTTTAATTTTTTTATGATACATCATACAAAAATACATACATCCCGAAATTTTCAACTTTCTACCACCAACCCCTATTTTTTTATGGCGGTACGAAGTTCGCTGGGTCAGCTAGTTTATTTATAAAAGTAACCTGTACCACATGTACATCAATTCATTTGATCGTAAGTAAGTATTGGATTAGAGAAAAGTGCCTGTATCGCCCAAATCCTGTATCAATAGACGTCGACTAAGCTTCTCTACACCCTCCAGACTTCTTAATATGAAAATTAATATTTCCTGAGTTGAATTCACTGTAACTACGCGCTGCATTTCACGAGCGGCTAGGGCTGTCTAATAACTGAGTTAAACGGGAATAAGGAATATTTTTCTTTTCCATGGCAAAATTGTAGCCATTATGCCGGGTTCTAATCTAAATAATAAATTGTCATTTCTCATATACGATGACATATTCTGCATATTACAACGAAACACTTATATATCTATCTCCTTTACCGAAATTCATAGGATTTATTACACGGAGCTTTTCATGAAATTATTGATTTCAGATTATATTATGTTAAAATTATTAACTAATACGTCACTATTGTAGGAGGATAGTAGCCAAGTGACCCGCAAATTTTTGTAGCCCTGCTTATTTAAAGTGTTAAAAATAATAATTTTCATTAAATTCTTGTAAACAATTTGCTAAAATTTGCGTCATAAATAGCGCTATTTGCCTGCAGTGTAACAGGCATATTACATCTTCTTTCCCGTTTAGCTTACCTATACCGCGAAGGTTGTCTGGAAATAATCACTTTTAGCAATAAGACTGCCTTTGCCCACATTATTGTTATGTTTGCTTTGTACCTATGTCCTTTTGTATGCGAGCAATAAAATATTTATTATTATTATTAATACGTTGTTGTTGAATCTATCGTTTTTTTTTAAATCATACGCTTTACTTTTGGCAAAAAAACTTTAGTAACTGCCTTTTAATTTATTTCAGAAAGTAACTATTTTTCTACACAATTCCACAAAATTAATTGGTTAAGTATATTAAAATATGTATACAATACAGTACTCTTTTGTTTTGACACCCTCAGTGAGACCACTGTTTATCGCGTCATGCAATCGAATGGGATAAACATAATTAATAACCCCGCTCCAAAGTTCAGTTTAGCGAGTGCGCATAAAAGTTGCGCCCGCGCAATGCGCACCGCTATCGTTGCATTTTGACGTATAGCAGTTGTACGTAATGCATGCACCGAAGCATTCACCATCTGCCCGTTGCCGCGGCCTCTTAAGACAAGATTTAGATACCCATAATCCACGCATTGATATATCTGACACCATTAAGCGGCTCTGTATTTTTATTAGAATTACCTTGAAAATTACTATATATTAGGTAAAACTAGTTTTTTACGGGTTAATGCACGAAACTTTATTTATTTATTGACGTTTCTTAGCCTTTACAGGCTGCGTCGCGGAATCAAATTTAAATAAAAAAAAATGATTCCGAAGACGTAGCCTGTAAAGGCTACGAAACGTCAATAAATAAATAAAGTTTCGTGTATTAACCCATAAAAAACTAGTTTTATTTAATGAGTGATGCGCGTGAAAACCTAAAAAAACAAATATATATTAGGTACTGTTTAAATGTAATAGCCCACAAAAAAATGAGCGAGCTTACTTACAGTAGTCGGTATATGATCACACTAATATTATAAAGGCGAAAGTTTGTGTGTGTGTGTGTATGTTTGTTACTTCTTCACGTCTAAACGGCTGGAGTGATTTTAATAAAATTTGGTATGGAGTTAGCTGTTACCCTGGATTAACACATAAGCTACGTTTTACTGCGGAATAATTTCCCTAATAAATTGCGGGTAACATCGTGTGGCATAGCTAGTATGTAATATTTGACATCTCACCTTCGTAATAAGCAACATTTATATTATATCTTCCTGTAACACACTTCCGTCTCATTTTAGGAAGTCACTACCAGAAATTGCAAGAAGGCGTGAGAAAAGATGTTACACGCCAATAATGACAAAAACTATAATTGTGTTAAAAAATGTACAATACTCGGCACTAATCTAATAAGTCTTAATAGCCAATTTAATCAATGCGAAGCGTAACAGCTGAATAAACCAAGTTATATTCATAATTATTAATATCAAAATGCTTATAACGCGGGCCCGCCAATTTATATGAAAAAATGGTTCTTACTGTATTGTTATATACATTTAATAAATAGATCAACTGTTACTATGATCCTATCGGATGTGTCGGACTTTATGTGTTGTGTGAGGTTTCTCAGTGCTTGCGGCTTTTACGCAATAAATCCAAATATTCCCAAAAGAGTATCTAAGTCACACAAACTACACTCACTGAAGAAAATCATAAACAAACTCTCTAATAAACGTTCACAAATACCACACAGTTTGTAAACAAAAAAAAGTAATACATCACGCAGCACAGATTAAGTAAATTAATATTATTTGTCGAACAGAAAACCACCCCGACAATCCATTAGCGCCTTTCAACCACATGCACCCTTTTCAGAGACCACAGATAAGAATATTAAATAAACAAACATCGTCCATTAATCGAGCAAGGTCGGTGCGACTCCGCCCATTATGAAAAATTGACAAAAAAATGTTATCCCGAGAGCGGTCCCTGTAACACGACCCTGCGTGTGCGCTGCAACCCGACACCGCGCGCCACAAAATATTTGTAAGACAGAACGTTGTAATTAATAACTGGAGGGCTCACAAACGTAGTCCTTTTACCTGCATAAAAATATTAAAAACAAAAAAATTGTGTGTGTCAGCTCCGACGCACGACTGGAGTTTACTCCCTAAGTTCGATAGTCTAACCAGACGCAAAAAGAGTTTATTTAATTTAAAAAAGATTGATACTGTATGAAAGGGTAAATTAACAAATTAATGAAAATAATTTACATATATATTTATTCATTTCATATACATTTATTATAACTAATCGACGAAATATTTTACATTAAACTTTTTACAATAGTCAATTTCAGATGTGCATAAATATATCATTAGGAATGTTTATTTATTTATTTATTTATTAACATCAACAAGATTAACACCAACTCATTATAAAGCAACTTAGAAACAATGTGGAAGCGAACTAAGTGCAATCTTAATTATAGATGTTACACAATAGCACTGATAAGCAAAAATATCGCATAACAAAATCACACTATTTAAAAATCTTCTATTGATGTGAAATAGTTAGTAGTAAAATATAAAAAAAAAATATACTAAAATTAAAAACATTTCATTAAAATTATATCATTATTCGGTAAAATGTCACAAAATATTGTAAATTAATGGAAATTGATGTTATAATAATCAAAATTAAACATAATAAACATTTACATTTACAGTCACCAGCAAATACCTACGTCAAATCTAGTATTTTTTTTTACATTATTTTGGAAATATTTAAGAGAATTAGAGAAAATGTCGACATCAATTAATTGTGAATCATGCTCATGAGCATGCTGTGGTAATCCACATTTGATTCTACTAGAATGATGTTGATAAATTATGTAATTATTATTATCAGACTATTATCATTTTTTTAAATATTAATTAAATCAACATTGTCTGCATTATTGGTGGAAGAGCGGTGCCTCCTGCTACAGGTATCGCTATACTTAATAGGAGTGCTCCAACAATGTAATTAGATAAATAGGTTAAGTTAAAGAGAATAAACATATTTATTTTATTATTAATTACAGTGACAAGTGGTTTATGGTAACTAAAATAAGACACATGGACGTTCGTAGATACGTGGTTCACGAATCTTGAAAATACCGCATCAATGGTTGTACTATACCTCGTTGTCCCCATTGCTCTATCAGAAACAATATCTAAATTCAGTTCAAATTTAAAAAAATTTATTAATGTCAATCCGTCATCTTTGTTTGTCAAAGTTGCGCGACATAGGATGCGCACCAAAAACGTAACGAGGTCATTCATCGATAGATTTTACTCCTCACATTTTTCTCATACCGGGCCCTTTATATATGCAAATCGATTCTTAAGGAGTAAACTCCAAAAACTTATAACCCGACTGCACTACTCCGGTAGAGCTGTTTGTAAGTTTTCTTCGTCGTCATCAGCCGATGGACGTCACTCCTGGACAATTGGGCATAGGCATAGGATTTCCTTACACAACGGTCCTACGCTCTCTGCATCTAATGGGTCCCTCCAACTCATTTGGTTCCGTCAGTCTACCTGGTGGGACACTACACTTCCCGGTGCGAGGTCACCATTGAAGCATCCTGGGAACCCATCGTCCATCGGTTCACCGTACTATGTCCTCCGCCTATTACCTCTTCAGCTTTGCGATCCGATAAGCTATGTCGGTTATTCTAGTTCTTCTAAGGATTTTCTCGTTTCTGACTCGATCACGGAAAGAATGGTTTATATTGAATTTCTATTTTCTGCGTTAGAACCGCCGACAGAGAATAAGAAGCTTAAAGAAGAAGCTTCGTTTTGTTGTTGCCTTGTTTTTATCCGTTTTGGTATTTCTTGTTTTTATCCTTCTTAAACTATTTCCATTCACAGCAGCATTGATTATGATTTCCTCCGTATAGAGTGGTACGTACACTTGTTTTCAAGGTAGGTGATACTCTGAAGTTCTGGATTAAAATCCCGGTAAGTGCAAATATTTCTGTAATAAATTCCAGCATTAGTACCTACCTCAGTCATGGCTGATTAGATATATTTTTTCTACAAAATATACTTATCTATGTATACCATAAGACAAATAAGCAAGGCTTTACTTTAAAAAGGCGTTATGCAAGGTTTTACTTTGGGACTAGTCTAATATGGTAAGAGTGTAAGATTTTTTTATTTATTTAAGACAAATGACAGTAATATAAGATAATACTTAAATCTTAGACTAGAAACTGACAATAAGCACTCAGAATGTATGTTAATGTGTAGGCCTGAATGTGTGTGTGTGTGTGTATTAAATTTTAATTTATTTAATGACCTGGTAGCTGAGCCTTCTGTAATCGTTAAACCTTATTTTCCAACAAAAACACAACCACAAAAGTAGTATTATTTAATTGTAGTCTTTGTGAGGTGGAGATTGCTTTTCCTGACAAGCACTTCAATTCAAGCATGAGCAGAAGAGCAGCTTCTGTGCTTCTGTCTTAACAAATATAAAGGTCATCAATTCCGTACAATCCACCAAAAATATAAAAAAATGCATTAAACATGTAACCAAAGCTGACCTTCTGCCAAACATATCGATTGTGTACAATGCGGTTATTACGATGTCGATCGACTTGTCTCGTCGTCGGTCGGTGCCTGCGCAACGCACCATCGAGCGGCTCCAGTTGCCGGCAACAGACGATTGAGACATAGGACATACGATACCTGACAGAGAATGCATCAAACAGCACGTAAAAATAGAGACTGGCCGATACTCGGCGAGCCACATGAAGGAAAACCTTAAACTGCAAAGACGTTCTTAAAAATTGTACCTAACCGCGTTATTAATAATAAATAATTAATAAGATATATACACAAAATAATCTTTCATTGAAAATCCATTATTATAATTTTCATTACTAGTAAGTTTTTTTTTTATTTAAATTGTTTGTATTGAATTGCTAATTGATTTGATTTTTCTGACATAAATTTATTGACCTAAACCGAAATTAAATTATAATAAATATTATGTGAATGAATTTTGAATGGATTATTTCTTTGATTTTTATTATTACTTGTTTATTTATTTTTTGTTTTGATTGACAGACATTTCTTGACCTAACCCTAAATGTATTTTATAATTGATCAAAGTATTATATGATGTAGTTTTTAATTATATTTTTAGTAACTAATTTCATTTTTCTAATAAAATCTTCTTAAATTGTTATCCTATTGTAATTTTATTTTAAATTAATTGTGGTGAACTTTTATTATAATTTGAAATGCCCTTTTAGAATTCATGTTTGCAAGCTGTTATTAAATTTAAGAACTAAATGTAATAATAATAAAATAATATAAACGTTTATTTGGCACAAATTACAAAAATAACTTATTGTGTTACATACAGATGATAGTGTACCAAACAGGCCACTGCTCAGTATATGTCGAGGCAACATGTGCCACGACACTGATTTTCAGCAGCAGCCTACTTAAACTAAATGACATTTAAGGTCATCGATAAAATCATCGCAAATGTCACCAACATAAAGCAATAAATATTACGACTCTGAGGTTGGAAACTAGTCATAACAAGTTTTATAAAACAATGCGCAACGAGATACGAAGAAGGACGAACGTTTTGATAGTTGTTATCCATGAAAAATAATGAGAAAAGTTTAATCCGTTCTAATTAAAGAAAACAAACACGATAATGAGCTGGCAGGTCGGCATAATGCGAGGAATTAGTGGCTGACCATGCGCCCGCGCAGGGCGGTGTACCCACATGAGTAAACAAAGTACAGAGACAACGCTTCGGCCACACGCGCGTGTGTGAGTAAGCACTGGCGCCATAGAACAACACGGGTAGGAGTAGCCATAGCGACCAACGATATTATATGCCCTAGATACACCAACACGAACAATATCGTGCCCAAAACCTGTCCAAAAGGTACATTGGACGATCCACGTCGCTCCGTAAGATGATTGGGTTGTCAAAAACAATATAAGGCATTATTTTATTTATACATTGAAAGTCACCTTTAATTCGTACTGTATAAGATCTTAATTAAAACGCATGCGGCAAAGAGTTATGACAGTTCAAAATGCAAGCTCCTAAAATTTTATGACTTATTGCTATATGCGGAAGAATATAGAGCTTATTTTTTTGAATATACGCGCAATTTTCAATACGCTGTTGGCAATATAGCAGGTACGGCCGCGAGGAAAAGAGACAGCTATATTACCGACCATGTATTTGAATGTCACAAATGTTTTCTATAAAATCAGTTTATAGTAAGTGTTAGAACAAATTTTGCTTCGAATGTGTTAAATTAACAAACATTGATTTAGTACCTGTAGAAAATACTACACTTTACATGCTATAAGTATTTTTTTCGCATTTTTTTCATGGAGCTCTGCGGCAACTTCACTTTTCAACGATCCGCGCGTGACTGTGAACTTAGAAGTGCTTGAGTGGTGTTGAAGCACTTCTTCATTGGGACACATTTTGAGCGCACGTGGTGTATCTAGCGTATTTAATATCGTTGATAGCGACATAATACTATTTAAACAACAATAGTATTTAATATCGTTGTGTAAATCATTCTGCTATTTTTGTTTGAGGGGAGGGGGGGGGGGGATATGCGCACAGATGCAGTTTATCGTACATACACAACCGTAATTCTCACACATAAACAATGACACAATACAACGCCAAATCCTGCACACATATATCGTTTATATGCCCAATTTGACAGAGGGTAAAGCTGTGTTTGCCTACTCCCTTCCTAGCTGCGTCGGGCGTGCTGCTCTTTGACTGGCACCTGCCGTGTACGCTAAGAAAAATTTCCTCCTTACTCACACACGCGCTCGAACAGTCCATGAAGCGTTATCTGTGCGCTTTCTTAATTAATGTGGTATAATGGCGACATAATGGGATCAAGGCGGCCGCCGCTTGCCCACCATCTGACGTTTTTACTGTGTTTTCTTGAAACCCTCTGTTCGAGCTAAAACATACGTAAGCCGAACAACACGCATGATCGCTGGCAGCGATTCCATAAAAACTTCCGACTCTGAGTGCCGCAGCGACGATTTTATTCAGCATAAAAAGGCAATCAATTTTAATTATGGCAACTAAGTAGTAAGATACGATTATTACCTATCTGTGCCGAGTAGCTGTGCCCTGAATAGTCTCTAGCTCCTTATGGTAGCCATACACACTACGAGAAATCGTTACGATTAGACTATACCGTCCGAACGGTACCGATAAATCGTAGCGTGTATGTTATAAAACTGCACAGTTTCCTATACGTACGCCACGTACGATAAACTGTTCCGTTCAAACTGTACAGTCTGATCGTAACGATTTCTCGTAGTGTGTATGGCTACCATTATAAAACTGCACAGTTTCCTATACGTACGCCACGTACGATAAACTGTTCCGTTCAAACTGTACAGTCTGATCATAACGATTTCTCATAGTGTGTATGGCTACCATTATAAAACTGCACAGTTTCCTATACGTACGCCACGTACGATAAACTGTTCCGTTCAAACTGTACAGTCTGATCATAACGATTTCTCATAGTGTGTATGGCTACCATTATAAAACTGCACAGTTTCCTATACGTACGCCACGTACGATAAACTGTTCCGTTCAAACTGTACAGTCTGATCATAACGATTTCTCATAGTGTGTATGGCTACCATTATAAAACTGCACAGTTTCCTATACGTACGCCACGTACGATAAACTGTTCCGTTCAAACTGTACAATCTGATCATAACGATTTCTCGTAGTGTGTATGGCTACCATTATAAAACTGCACAGTTTCCTATACGTACGCCACGTACGATAAACTGTTCCGTTCAAACTGTACAGTCTGATCATAACGATTTCTCGTAGTGTGTATGGCTACCATTATAAAACTGCACAGTTTCCTATACGTATGCCACGTCCGATAAACTGTTCCGTTCGAACTGTACAGTCTGATCGTAACGATTTCTCGTAGTGTGTATGGCTACCATTAGACTTGAATAAGTAACCAAGGATTTCAAAGCGTCTCACATGTCATTACGACTGTAGAATAGATTTTTTTTGCAAAAAATATGGTTCAATGAGATCGCATGTATATAAAACAGATCTTACATATTTTACCATAAATGGCATGCAAATTATACAAAAGACAAATAGTTGTGTTTTTGTTAATTAAAATAAGGGTTTTTACTATACAATTAAAAAAGCCTATAAATATATTACAAATAATTCCAGTAATTTTTAAATTATATCCATATAGAAACTTCAATTATTTCATTCATTCATTTCATCGAAATAAATCATGCAATCTATACATATAATAAAATGGTAGGAAAGTCAAAACTGTACGGCAAGACAGTATACATGCCATGTTTAAAATTCTCATAGAGTTAGAGAGCATACCATCAAGCTGAAGGTCGGTGTCCCGATTATGCTTCTTGGGAACCTATCTCCTCCGATGTTAGGTAACGGGACCCGCCTTAAAGTCATCTCGCTCCACAGACACACTATTGAGGCGAAAATTCTTCCCCGTGAGTGTTTGCTACGCGATGACCTTCATTAACTCGCAGGGGCAGACACTGAAGGCATCGGGTGTCGACCTCAGGACGAGCTGCTTCTCACACGGGCAGCTGTACGTCGCTTGCTCCCGCGTCACCAGTCCTGACTCTCTTTACATTTTGGCTGTGAAGAGCCAAACCACTAGTGTTGTTTATCAAGAAGTCCTATTTATTTATTTTTACCCTATTCTGTATTCCTTATTGATTATTTTCTCCACCTACTTCGATCACAACTTATGACTTAATTCAGCAGAATCACCATAAAGTCATTTATTCAAAGCAGGCTGAAAATCAGCACTTTTTGAAGGTCAATTTTACAAAAGACAGTCTTCCTCTGTTACTGCACTTTCTGTAGATATGAAATGTAAAGAAGAAACGGGTAAATGTATGTTATTATAAAAGGTATAATCGTAGGTGTTTTTGGTGCTGTATAGCGTTCACGCAGACGACGTTGCAGCGAAATACCACTCACTAATTAATCACGAAATCTCAGAAACTATAAAATCTACAAACTTCAAGTTTGGCAGGTAAGTTCCTTATAAGGTGTAGACATCCGCTAAGAAAGAATTCACGAAACACCACCCCTAAGGGGGTAGTACGGGGATTGGAAGTTTGTATGAACGTCCTATGTTTTTGAAGTAAGAAACTTGAAATTTAACATGTATAATCGAACTAAATTATTATTTTTCTGTTTCCCGAACATTGCATATCTTGCGACCTTAAGGGTTAAGAAAAGAAATCTTTTTATCACAGAATCGTGTTAGGTTGACGAACGATGAAACGACGACGAAATCCAAATATCGATCTATCAAATTATGTTCTAGTTTGGGTCCAAATTATGCTCTATAAAGGCATCTTAGGGACTTTAAGTCTAAATTGTATGTAGACATAGCCAAAAACAAACAGAAAAATATTAATTAAATATTCAAGTAGTTATTACTAAATTTAATATAGCATTTCGTCTACAACTACCAATATTTGTTACAATGTCGGATTCACACATTAATATTAAGAAGCAAAAACTCCATAAATCTGAATCTGTTGGCCGCAGCTCTAATAGATTACAAGACATCGGCCGCTTAAATTGATGAGTTCGAACGAAATTCAATTTTCCTTAATGGCGGTTATTTTGAACGCGCCCGCCAGTATGGTACCAGACACCGCTACAGATCTCTAGATGCGACCCACTTAACCTAACTTACAGGGAGCAAAGCTGTTTTATATCTTTGTTTCTTAGGTTTTCACGCACATCACTCATTAAATAAAACTAGTTTTTTACGGGTTAATGCACGAAACTTTATTTACTAAATAAAGTTTCGTGCATTAAGCCGTAAAAAACTAGTTCTATTTATATATCTTTGAAAGTGTTCGTTGTTTGGATTTTCCTACTAATTTACTATCTATACATACTTTTATTACATACTTTTGATATATAAAGCACATATTAAAATAACTTTAATAAAAAGGGCTGCTATAAAGTTGAAGATTATATTTTTTAATTAGTAACATTTAATTTAACTTATATCTGTATTTATGTTAGACTATAAGGTATTTATTATCTATGGGCCTACGTTGGCTGATTATAAAAAATAAATAAAAAATTAAAAAAAGTATAAAAGATAAAAATGTTTGGAATGTTATAACTGCCTAGCTCGCATCAATATTTATAATTGTATACATAAAAAACATATACTGGAAAAGAGGCTGACAAAGGTGACTGAGTCTCTTATACGTTGCTTCTTCTCAGCACTAGCTCATTTATTTTTCCGAAGCAGTGGTAGCTGTAACGTAATATTGGGTTGTGTAAAAGAGCTTTTTGTTATACACACATCAAAAGTGTCTAGGGATCAACATATATTTTTGCAATAACTTTTCTCCTGATTGATATTAATTAAAATTTTCTTTAAGGATTCATCAAATAAAGTGTTTTCGTTTGTCACAGTAACGATAAACCAAGTCACCTTTGCATTAATAAAGAAATTTGCCATTTTCCTAATAAAGGGATTTTTGACATTTGAACCACTAACACAAAAGTTCGAAAAAAAGACTGAAATAACAGTTTTCTCTAAAATTTTATTGGGTAACTTAAACAATTAATAATCCGTATTTCTACCGCGAACACTAACAACACAAGAACATCGGTTTGGCATACTCAAAATGAGTTCATCCAAATCACGCTGTGGAATGGCCGCCCATGTTCGTTGCAACAACAAAAAAAGGTCTTCTTGCGACTGGATACCCTCCATATTCGGCAGAGCTCTTCTCTGTAGCATATCCCATGCATGCTCAATCGGGTTCAAGTCTGGCGACTGAGCAGGCCAGGGCAGGACATTGATGTTAGCTGCGGCGAGAGTCTGTCTTACAACTCTTGCGGTGTGCGGTCGTGCATTATCATGCATTAACTGAAATAAGGGACCGATTTGCACTTGTAGAGGAACGATGACGTCTGATACAATCGTCTCAGCATAAATTTGAGCGTTGAGGTTGCCTCTGATCCAAATCAACTCAGTTCTTCCGCCGATCCAAATACCCGCCCATACCATGATGGTTCCACCACTATAAGGATGGACTTCCTGGCAGGATTTTAATCGCTGTTGGCGTCCAGGGGTTCTTCAGTGTCGTATACGTCTTGTATCCGGTCTCATACCAAAACGAGACTCATCAGAAAAGCACACGAAACGCCATTGTTCTTCTGCCCAATTTCTGTGTTCAAGAGCCCATTGATATCGAATCCTACGATTGTGCATTGCTATAGGTGGTACCCGTAGCGGTCTTCGGCAATGAAGGTTCACTTCATGCAAGCGGTTTCTGACTGTTTGGTCGCTAATTAAGTTCCCTGAAGAGTGATGAAGCCTCACGGCTAACATCATGGCGGTTATTGTTGGAGCTCTTCGAGTTAAGATTTGAATGTATCGGTCTTGTCTCCGTGTGGTGCAGCGATACCGTCCTCCATGGCGCTCAGCCACGGTACCAGTGCTTCGGTATCGTGTCCAAAGTCGACTGATAACACTCTGACTTGTATTCAGAGCTAAAGCCACAGTACGTTGCCGGGAACCAGCTTCTATCATTCCCACGGCTCTGAGCATTTCTTCCCTGCTTAAATGACGTCGCCGCTCCATAATAACGTTGGTTTTAATCAGTAGTAGGGAAACAGTAGCACTAATAATGTCTTCAATGCGTTGTATGTTTTTATAGGGAAAATATTGACAGCTGATTTTCATCTTTTACTCGAATTTGATTCACAGTTCCTGATTCAAATTATGAAATGCACCAAAAAGGATCCATATAAATTTATAAAATCATAAATTTATTACAAAGCCACATCTCAATCTCAAGAAATCCGCATAAAAATGCTTGATCCCTAGACACTTTTGATGTGTGTATTTGCAAAAATATATGATTTTTATGACTGACTTTAATAATTTTTTTTTTGTTATAAGTAACTCAACACTTTTTTCAGTGTGATGGTCCAATGGAAGATAATATATATTACATTACTTATTTGGATACAAATTTTGATTTGCAGTTGCATTTATTTTTGCAATAGACACTTACTGCCTTATTCAAAAACGCGGCCTAAAATTAGTCTTGGTTTAAAGTTTAAACTTTAAACCTAATGCTATCTCTGTATTCTTAGCATAGAAAAGTGACATCATGAATTTTAGACTAGGTTTAACTTAAATCAACGTGATAATTTTTATTATTTCAAAGCATGTAACTGCTTGATGTTTAAATCTAAAGAATAATAATAAAAATTAAATAAATAAAAATAATAATAAATATTTCCGACACACACCAATTAGCCTAGCCCCAAAGTAAGCACTATAAGGCTTGTGTTATGGGATGCTAGGGTAACGGATAGAATACATATACTGTACGTATATAAGTATATTTATATAAATACATATTAAACATCCATGACTGGAGTACAAATGCTCGTATTCATCACACAAATATCTGCCCCCACCGGGATTCGAACCCGAGACCTCTCGAGTCAGCGACAGCCATGAAACCCGGCGTACAAACCACTCGGCCACGGAGGTCGTCACTTATCACTATAATTGCTATTTCTTCTTTCAAATGTTTAATACTTGTAAAAGTATTCATTTCACATTGTGGGTTACCTATAATGCAAAGAGATAGCGCGGCCTTGCAGCTTAAGAATGGCTAGAAGAATTGGTCAGTGCATTCGCCCGGATTGCGAAGGGTGCGGGTTCGAGTCCGCGTGGATTTTTTTCTAGTTATATTTTCTTTAGATTTAAGTCAACGTTTTACAATAAGGTAGTAAACGTCGGTGAGACGCATCTATGGTATTTAAATCTGTGTATCGAGCGTATAGGCGCGTTCGCATTCATTATCATTTGGCGTTTGTGTCTCTATTAATCTGCGAAGCGCCGGATGAGATAGAATCTTGACTAATTCCCAGTCAAAGCGATTTATCGGCCAGTTTTGTGGGAATCTATTTACATGTTGCTTTGAGTAATTTTTCGGTTGATAACGATCGGAGCGACGCGACCCGAGTCGGACCACGCTTTGTTCGAAATATCTATTACAAATAATCACCTTTAGCCTTGGATACAACTTTCTAATGTTTAAATCTAAAGAAAAAAATCCACGCGGACCAGGCAGCGGACGGGACTGTAACCCACACTCTTCGCAATCCGGGCGAATGTCTGACTAATTATGCTACTGCGGCCCTCACGGATCGCGTCGAAATTCTTCCAGCCATTAAGCTGCAAGGCAGCGCCATCTCTTCGCATTATAGGTAACCCACAATGTCAAATGAATACTTTTACAAGTATTAAACATTTGAAAGAAGAAATAGCAATTATAGTTATAATTTTTATTATTTTTTAAAGCATGTAACTGCTTGATGTTTAAATCTAAAGAAAATATAACTAGAAAAAAATCCACGCGGACCAGGCAGCAGACGGGACTCGAACCCACACCCTTCGCAATCCGGGCGAATGCACTGACCAATTATGCTACCGCGGCGCTAACATCAAGCAGTTATGAGCTTTAAAAAATAATAAAAAATATTTCTAATGTTTATCAGTTAAGCATATGAAGTCTTGATTTATGAAAAGGCGACAATCACGTTAAATAGATTTTTTTTTTCTAGTAAACTTTTCTTTAGATTTAAAAATCTAGCAGTTAAATGCTTAAAAAATAAATAAAATCATAACTATAATTGCTATTTCTTCTTTCAAATGTTTAATACTTGAAAAAGTATTCATTTGACATTGTGGGTTACCTACAATGCGAAGAGTTGGCGCTGCCTTGCAGCTTAAGGCTAGGAAAATTTCGACGCGGCTAATAGGGCCGTGGTAGCATAATGGTCAGTGCATTCGCCCGGATAGCGAAGGATGCGGGTTCGAGTCCCGTCCGCTGCCTGGTCCGCGTGGATTTTTTTCTAGTAAACTTTTCTTTAGATTTAAACATCTAGCAGTTAAATGTATAAAAAATAAATAAAATCATAACGTTAAATAGATGGCAATAATATCATTGAAATAGAGTAAAAGGTATAAGTGAAATGTTTTAAATAGGAATGAACACAGCGTCTCATTAGAACTTCACAGAATACAGTTACAATATCTTCAATGATGAATTGGGCGTATAGAATTATCAAAGCTAAAAAATCTATTTACTTTAACAGGTTGATTTACAGATTCAAATTGATTGATTGATTGACATGACACATGTAAATTGTTGCGGTGATGTAAATATATCCGATTCAGTATTCATCCTTAAAATGAAACTGTCCCTACAACCTAAAAAAAATTAAAATGCTTTTAAGCCTTTAGTTTCAAGATCATGAGAAAATTTTAGCAATCATAATTCATTTCCGGCCGTTTAATATTATGATAGCGAATCAACATATGAGAAAATTAAAAGCGCAAAAATGCTAAAATTATAATAAATAATATGCCGACGAGACTGTACTAAAGATGGGCGACTAGATCGACATAATTATAATAATTAAGGTTGTAACGCATTAACGCTGTATTTTATTTTAACTTAATGATCGCCTTCATCAATTAACCTCATTAAACTAGAATCGCCAGTTTTGAACGCAGACACAATTATGCTTATCTATAAGGTTTTTTAAATTCATTTATTTAACATAATTAAATAAATTTAAATATCGTCAAATACTACCCCGTGTCGTTCCCGGCGCAAAGGTGCCCATTATGCTTGCAGCATTGCCACGTTGGATGTCAATAGACAGTCTTTGTACCAAAAACAGCCAGGAGCGAGGGTCATCACTGCCTGATTCACGACCTAGGTCCCACACAAATTGCTTGGCTTCCGCGCTCAAACAACCTTACCCGCCTTTTCCAGTGCCAAAGGCACAATTTATTTATTTTTAATTAATTATCATTATTGTGTGTTAATTATTAGCAAGTCTTTGATCTTCTGAAAAAGGAGTTAGAGAGAAACACTTGGAGGAACAATAGAAGAATAAAATAGAACGAAAGAAAAATAAAATAGAACAGTGGGGAAGAAGAATTCTCCAATTGACAGAATATTAAGGTAAAATAACAGTATTCTGCAGTGCTGTAAATAAAGTCATTTGCTATGCCCTACGCTTAGCACAAGTTTTGATCGAATTGGGGCACCTGTCTGCGCAAGTACCTACCCTGCACTTACAAAAAAGCACAGAAAAAATAACTCTACATAAATAAAAAGTCATGTTTTTGTTTAAGAACGATTGTCGTCGCTTTTCTCCCACTTTCGCGCTTATTCGCAGTGGCAAGACCATATCTTCTTCTCTGTATAACTCTCTGCTTTGCTCTTAGTGAAAAATTTTTGTGTCACTAATTTTATCCATTTCGTAGCTAGATTAAGCTAGTATATTCTTAATTATGCCTTATCTAAGCTGTCTATCGAGGAGCTCGATGGTGATACTGGTTAGCGCGTTCGGCTGCGATCGTTGAAGTTAAGCAACTTTCGCAGTGGTCGGTCATTGGATGGGTGACCAAAAATTTACTATCTCGAGCTCCTCCGTGCTTCGGAAGGCAGTTTAAGCCGTTGGTCCCGGCTGCATCTGTAGTCGTTAGCACCCACCAATCCGCACTGGGCCCGCGTGATGGGTCATGGCCCAATCTCCCTATTCCATCCATAGGGAAGGTCTGTGCCCCAGCAGTGGGGACATTAATAGGCTGATGATGATCTAAGCTGTCTATAAAGCTTATCAAAAGTTAGTCTTTCCGTTTGTACTGTATGCAGAACATTGTCGAGGTTCAAACTCGATCCGTTTGTCTCGATATCGAAACGTTTACCGCGTGAGCTACAACGCCTTCGATTACACATAAGTCTTTTGTTTCTACTCGCAATTGGTTCGCAGTTGGCTCGCAGTTAAGCACGGACAGCTCCCAGTTAGTTGCAGTAGCCACTGCTCACTAAATCACTCTAGTGCCACCATTTATAATGAGCCGCGACTTAAGGTTGCCAACCCCACTATACTGCCGTCCGCAAGCTAAAACGCGGCTAAATGACAAAAGCACCTTTGGAGTAGGGATGTCGAAATTGAAAAAAATATCGATACATCGATCTTTTAAAAAATATCTATATCGGCTTCGATATATCGCGAAAAAAACATCGATATATCGATATATCGGACCAATTTTCCCAAAAATATCGTACAGTAGCTCACAAAATATGACACGCGGAATAATAACGACCTCCGTGGCCGAGTAGTTTGTAGGCCGGGTTTCATGGTGTCGCCGACTCGAGAGGTCCCGGGTTCGAATCCCGGTGGGGGCAGATGTTTATGTGATGAATACGAGCATTTGTACTCCAGTCATGGATTTTTAATATGTACTTCTATATAAATATACTTATATATGTACAGTATATGTATTCTATCCGTTACCCTAGCATCCCATAACACAAGCCTTATAGTGCTTACTTTGGGGCTAGGCTAATTGGTGTGAGTGTTGGAAATATTTATTTATTTATTTAATAATGGAACGAAAATTATCTCCCTAAAAATAGACCCTATTTTCGAATGATGGCATAGCTTAATCTGAGATCCAGTTACGATTTTTCTAGATACGAATTTAGTTAGATCGTGATATGCCGCTAATAATTAAAAAAATATCGTTTTGATACGAATTTCGATATTGGTTATTTTGTATATCGAATCAAAATATATCGGCAAAAAATATCGATATATCGAACAAAAAATATCGATATATCGATACATCGATATATTTTCAACAAGCCTACTTTGGAGATATGGTCAAAAAAACGGCGCATAAACTTTAAATTATTGCTATTTTGTAACCATTCATCACATGACGGATTTTTAGATTTAAACTATAAAAGATACGAATACTTATTAACGGCAGACCGATTGAGAATTAAAAACTGTAAAAGATGCAATTTAAGATTGAAAAATCGACCACATGCAACTTAGCCGCACTGTAGTTTGAGGACGACAGTATAAAATACTCCAGTCGCTCCAGCCATTCTCACACTACAAACAGTACCACCTTACCCTGTAAAACCCTGGAACTTTGCTTACAGACAGAAACACAACACCACTAAAAAACTATTTTAACAAAACTAAAAACTGACTTGATAAAACAAAACCACTAAAAGTGAGAAAGAAGATTTTTTTTTAAGTTTTTTTTTACCTTAAAAGGACGGCAATCGAGCATGTGGCCCGTCTGATGGTAAGTGTCGCCGCACACGGGCCACCGACCACAACCACATAACGCGCCACCGCACCGGCATATTTCTTGTAGTTTTCATACATTTTATATGGACTCGTCACACACGGTACGCCGGTGGCCGCCACACGCTACAAATCGTCGTTGCTCGCTTCTTGTGGCCCGCACCGGCCACTTAATGCGTCGATACTAAACGCCGCCATAAGTCACTCGCGTGATTCCCCACCCCTCTCTCCCTTGCCTTAGTCGAGCGCTGTCGCGCGCTTCAGCCACTTTAGTAGCCGCTTCTAAGTTCTCGTGGCGGGGTTTGTGGCTGTGGCGTGCGGCGCGTATGCAGCGACACTAAGCAGTCACCATAGCCTATAAACGCTTGCCATACAAAAAATACGTATAGCTCGCGCCGTTGCCTATCCGGACACAATCCCCTACCCCGTGGAACTCTGGTACCTTACACCGACAGAAACATAACGCCACCAAAAGGTAATGTTACTTTAATGCGTTCTTCTGTAAGATAAAGGTTACTTTACCTCTATCTAACGTTATCGTTCAAACTCAAACTCATTTATTCAGTCTAGGCTGTTACAAGCTCTTGTGAAAGTCAAACGCTACGCCATCGGTTCGTAAATCTACGGCAAGAGACCTTGTACCGAGAAGAACCGGCAAGAAACTCAGCAAGGGCTATTTTTTTCTCCCTGTTTTGTTTCATACAGTGTCGTCAATTGAAAGATGACATCAAAAACTAAAAACATGTGTTGATGTCATATTTCATCACATTAATATTATTAATTAACAATAAGTTAAGTATTACTAACAATTTTCAACCAAATTAGTAAAAGTAAAACGACTTAGTCTATTATATTAAGCCCAAGGTGCCTTATCATTTATAAAATCTTTAACTGTAGAGTAACCTTTCTTAAGGAGACAAGTTTTTATACGCACCTTAAACTTATTATAAGGTAAATTTATTATTTCTTTTGGTATTTTATTATAGTAACATACACCTTGACCCACAAATGAACCAAGAACCTTTTGGAGTCTTTTCGTTACCCAGATCGGCGCTCTAATTCCAGCGGTAACTCCGTTATGCCTTACCTCTCCTAAAAAGTATAACTTGTGAAGTGAGTTATATATATTAATTTAAAGATGCTCACCCGATTTTCAATCTCGACAGTAAGTTATGGGGATTAGATTCGGTACTTAGAGGCAAACTTATTCGTGTGATAGGCAGCCGCGGGGGTTCTTCATGGCAATCATGTGATTTGGGTGCACGTTTCTGACGGGATTATATAGCTGCCTCCCTTTGGTTGCGGGAAGACTACGAAAACTCATGTGGATCTTTAAAACTCTACGACATATAGCCACAAAAGACATTTTAAATCAAATATACGTTGCAGTTGCCCAATCGGTTCAGATTTACTGCATAAGAGTGTGGGGAGGTGCACTTAAGTCTAAATTTCTAGAGGTTGAACGAGCTCAAAGAGCTCTCATAAAACTTATGTATTTTAAGAAAAGTACTTTATTCTCTATCGGGCCTACTTACTGTAAGAAAATTGTATTTACTTCATTCTATTTTAGGAAAGCACACATCAATTACGTATGATCCAATATTATAAAAAAATGGGTGCGTGTACTTATGTAGGCGCGTGAGAAGTTATCCTTCTTTGGCATCGTTTAAAATTAGTTTTTAATTGCATGCAAATAATTAATTACAATAAATTAATAAAAAGTCTGGAAAAGGACACAGTCAATAAAGTTCAGTTTTAATTTGAAAAAATAAATAAATAATCAAAATATTCAATTAAAATCGCTACTGAATATAATTTATTAGAACATATGTGATTTGCACTTGTATGAAACTCAAACACGTATTCCGAATATACAAACTAGAAACATGTGGATAAATATTATAAACTAGCGGCCCGCCCTCGCTTCGCTTCGGTGTAGAGCTGAAGTGTAGACTACAGTTTTTGTTCTCAGGCTTGTATTATACACAATGACATTCATCTATGATTCTTCTTATACCTGCATGCAAAGTCTCAGCCCGATCGATTTAAAATTGATAAAGTTTCGTACAAACTTTCATTCCTTATTTTATCCCCTTGGGATTTCTTTATATTTTTTTCCGTAAGAACCTTGTACAGAGTATTAGAAAACTACAAAAAAAAAACAGCCAAATCGGTCAAGCCGTTTTCATGTTATGTCGTGACAACGGAAAACGGGTTTCATTTTTATATATATAGATATGAAAACAGTCTCTGTTCTAAATTCAAAACTCGTAACTTTTCCCGATGTTTGTTGTACGTGTTTCCCTCGCTAGGACCGCCAGTGGCCGCGCATGCGTACGGTGCGGCGGGCGACGCGGTAATGGCAGCGCGGCACATGAAGTTGGTCGCTAAAGGGACCAACTTCATGGTGTTAATTTTTTGTGTTACAGATGCGCGCGCATCTTAAAATTTCACTCTCATAATTTTTTTATAACGCGCATAAAGAAGTATAACTTCAAAAAAAAGAAGAAACGACAGAGTAGCTAAAATCAGACGTACTAATACAAACTTTGCTCGAAACCAAAATCCACATCTTTCATCTATCATCTATAATCGCATAAACAAGATTCTTAGTATCTACCCGCTAACCTACCGTGAATGCAAAAACAAGCTGACAGTATGGCTAAAGACTTTGGACTTTGAGAAAACAGAGAGTTTATTAAAAATTTAACACATAATATCCGATTTTTATATAGGTATATAAATCTATGTATAATAAAGAACAATTTTATTTTATAAGTAGTAAGAAACTTACAAAATACAGTATATATATGCCTTATATGCACAAACACACACACATAAACACACACACGCATACACACACATACACGCACATGTTAGATAATATACACATAAGGTCATTAACAAGCTAAAAACAAAACATCGAGGCGGCTGTATAATTATTGTACACTTAAAAATGGTTGATTCAGTGATGTTATTGCTGCTTCAATACTCGTACTTGATTTTTGTAATGTAGGTTTTATATAAAATACTGTGAAAATCTATTGCTAGCACTAAATTACATAATTTAATAGAATATTTCATAAATTGCGGGTAGTCGGCGAAATCTTTGTACACGTGTTCTGAACGGCCCGATGACGTTAGTTGTTTGTCGCTGCCTTTAAAAGGCCGAGCTCCAGCCTTTGCGGGGCGATTCTGTATCGAGCCATCGGACCGAGCGGACCTCTGAGTTAAGTAATCATTTTCATATTGTTGTTTATAACTTTTATCGGAATTATATTTGTTTAATATTGTAAGTCATAATATAATAAGAAAAAATATTTAGATTAATAAAATATATGAGTTTACAATTACAAAAAGTTTAAAACTACCTAATGTCTAAAAATAATACATAATAACATATTTTTGCCATTTACAATAGAAATTACTTCTGTAATCTTAAAAATTAAAATAAGAGGTTAGTTATTTGCGAGTAAAGATTTTATACTTTGTTTCGGTATTTTAATTTTAATAATCAATAAATAGTATACTTTAAACATTTAATGATTTTGAAAGTAGTGGTTTCCCTTATAAAATAAAGAAATCTGAATCTATTGAATAGTTTTATTTCCATTCCATTTGCTTTTATTGCTTTATATAAGTTTCAAAGTGTTTATATAATTAATAATTAATATCAATGCTAACACACACACACACACATGCACAAACACTCCGCTTAATTAAATTGTTTAAATTGTATTTTCATGTAATTAAGAAGTGCTTTGATTAGCGTGAGTTGCACAACTTGTTATAACGTAAATTTCCATGTCATTCACACATTCTTAGTAAAATTTCACTTTAACTAGCTCTGTGGTGTAACTCCCGCTTTATTATATTTAATTCCTTGTCTTAATCTTAATATAGTTAATGACCTTACCATAATGTAACGTATGCTATGGAAGAGTGGTTCTTTTTGGTACAGGTGTCTTTGCACTTAAAAAAAAGAGCCTACCTTTATTTATGTAACCAAATGTATGGTAAAGTAATAAATCATTTTCATTTTTGAAGTTATACTTCTTTAGGCGCGTTACGAAAAAATGATGAGAGTGAAATTTTAAGATGCGCGCGCATCACTGTAACACAAAATTTTAACAGCATGAAGTTGGTCGCTTTAGCGACCAACTTCATGCGTTACTTTTGTGTTTACCGCACATTCAGGAAATCTACCAACAAAATAGAAATAGAATCTCTATTTAGTGGGTGCTAACGACTGCATTGTGAAGGCCTATCAAAAGTATTTATTAATCTGGAACAACGGAACCAAAGCGCGATTCAGGAGACTACAGCGCCATCTCTTGACCATTGGTGTAGTAGAACCAAAAACCACATCTTTATTTTTTGTAATAAAGTAACAGTTATAGGTATTCATATTTATAATATCAAAAGTATTTATTAATCTGGAACAACGGAACCAAAGCGCGATTCAGGAGACTACAGCGCCATCTCTTGACCATTGGTGTAGTAGAACCAAAAACCACATCTTTATTTTTTGTAATAAAGTAACAGTTATAGGTATTCATATTTATAATATTTATCCACATGTTTCTAGTTTGTATATTCGGAATACGTGTTTGAGTTTCATACAAGAGCAAATCACATACGTTCTAATAAATTATATTCAGTAGCGATTTTAATTGAATATTTTGATTATTTATTTATTTTTTCAAATTAAAACTGAACTTTATTGACTGTGTCCTTTTCCAGACTTTTTATTAATTTATTGTAATTAATTATTTGCATGCAATTCAAAACTAATTTTAAAGGATGCCAAAGAAGGATAACTTCTCACGCGCCTACATAAGTACACGCACCCATTTTTTTTCAACTAACCTTTTCCATTCAAGTTACTGAGTTTGTACACTCAGTTTCAATGTTTTTGTGCGGTTTGTGTGACGACCTCAGAGTAATTGGTGACGACAGTTACATTAACAAGAGACAGCCACAAATCACTGAGCACAGATTACAGAAAGTATTCTTTCGCACCTTGTGCCGGCACGTCACGTGGCTAATAGTGTTTGCTATTTGGTAGATGTGTTTCCACTACGGGCAGTGAGAGGAAGGGACTGCTATCGAGGCGGATGCGATTGGTCATGTGAAGTTCCGGCATAATAGGCCCTGCCAGAATACCAACGCTGCTGTAACATGTTTTGTGGCGTGTTGCGGCAGCATTATGCTGAGACAGGGTCCTGATTGAACATAAATGGTACTATTATTAATGTATTTTTTTCCTCTTAATTATGTATATTTTAATTTTTTTGTATGTTGTTTTGTAAATTTATTAATGTGGTCAATAAAAATTCTCTCTCTCTCTCTAACAAGTTTCAACGGTATAGATGCACTGATTTATTTATTTATTGAAATTTCGCATCCTTTACAGGCTGCGTCGTCGGAATAATCCTGTAAAGGTTTAAGGTTTAAAATGGCAAGTGGATACAAAGCCTTACATCAAATTCATGTTAGCTTAATTCTGCTTATAACATCCTCCATCTTTGAAAAATCGTTTTTGTTAAACCATGGAAACTTAAACCTCGATTTTGTTAAATTCTCTTTACAACTTCGTTGCAAGTGGGCTGCTTAACTAAAACAAAAAATATTTAGCTGGAAAGCAAGTGTCAGCCCTATGGAAAGGTGCACGACTGTTCGGCAGCTGTGATATATTGTGGCCGTTCTATAATCTCCCCTTGCAGTAATCGTTACTTTACAACATAATATAACTAGTGATATGACTATATACAACTTACTTTTTGAACAAAATAGTAAGACTACTTGCTTCTTTTTTTACACACTATTATTTTTAATATTTATGCTTTTCTCGTTTCGATTTGAGAAGCTTTGCAATTTAATCTTTTTATGAACTAGCGGCCCGCCCTCGCTTCGCTTCGGTGTAGAGCTGAAGTGTAGATTACAGTTTTTGTTCTAAGGCTTGTATTATACACAATGACATTCATCTATGATTCTTCTTATACCTGCATGCAAAGTCTCAGCCCGATCGGTTTAAAATTGACAAAGTTTCATACAAACTTTAATTCCCTATTTTATCCCCTTGGGGGTAGAATTGATCAAAATACTTTCTTAGCGGATGCCTACATCATAAAATCTACCTGCATGCCAAATTTCAGGCCGATCCGTCCAGTGGTTTGGGCTGTGCGTTGATAGATCACTATGTCAGTCAGTCACCTTTGAGTTTTATATATACCTATAGATCACATATGAAATAAGCTTACATAACAATCAGAGCTGAATATTGTGTAGTTAATGGACCTTGATGTTGGTTACCTGTCCTTCTATTTTTCCTATACATTTTTTTTTACAATTACTTTATTTGTTTCCATGCAAATAAAAAAACTCGAGAAAATGAATATCCTGCTATTCGGGGGACCTACACTTAGAAGACTGCAGTATGATAGGTTATTATATTCTGAAATGTTTAGTTTCTGTTATAGCTAACTAAAATTACCGCAGCACGATTGGGTATATATTATGTATGCAACTGTGTATAAGTGTTTAGTTTCTGTAATAGCTAACTAAAATTACCGGAGCACGATTGGGTATATATTATGTATGCAACATAATGTGAAGGAAAAATCTCTTTTCTGATATTTTTTACACCAGTAGTGTAGTTTACGTTCCAAGTTCAATCTCGTTTAAGTCTTTTACGAGAAGACTTATGTAACTCAATTTGTAGCTTCCAAATTTTGACTTTTATCACTGACAAATGAACTTATAAATCATGACTCTTTAATATGTATGCCCATGTTTTTCTGTATTGGAACTTAAAGTCGTTTTTTAAAGATGACTCAGCAAAGATGATACCTGGACTGATGTTAAGCATGATTGGAAGACACTTGTGACTTAACAACTTAAAGGTTGAGTCACATGCGTAATTCCGAGCAGAAAATTGACTCATTATTCGTTACCTACGCTATATATAAGGATAAGGTAACGCTGTCAACGACAACACGACGAATACTGGACAAAACTCACGGACTGAAGGCAAGCTAGGAAAGCCGTTCCTAAGGTAGCTTACACGTAAGTTAATCAGACTACCTAGACAAGCCCTAAAACAAATCGTGGGTTTTACTCACGGGTCAAGGCTACTTCAACAAACACCTTTGTATAATGCCATTCAAATAAGAATAGGAAAGCCAATGATCTCTATCTGTCAAATGTCGCTTGAAAAGTACAGTTTGCAAAAAAAAACTTGAAACCCTTTTTTAGCACTCCGCTAATTTAAGAATAAAAACCAAACATTTGTAAACAAACAATAACAAATATTGATAATTAATATCGGTTGATATTTTTGAAGTTATACTTCTTTAGGCGCGTTATGAAAAAATGATGAGAGTGAAATTTTAAGATGCGCGCGCATCACTGTAACACAAAATATTAACAGCATGAAGTTGGTCGCTTCATGCTGTTAATATTTTGTGTTTACCGCACATTAAGAAAATCGACCAACAAAATAGAAATAGAATCTCTATTTAGTTGGTGCTAACGACTGCATTGTGAAGGCCTATCAAAAGTATTTATTAATCTGGAACAACGGAACCAAAGAGCGATACAGGAGACTACAGCGCCATCTCTTGACCATTGGTGTAGTAGAACCAAAAACCACATCTTTATTTTTTGTAATAAAGTAACAGTTATAGGTATTCATATTTTAATATTTATCCACATTTTTCTAGTTTGTATATTCGGAATACGTGTTTGAGTTTCATACAAGTGCAAATCACATATGTTCTAATAAATTATATTCAGTAGCGATTTTAATTGAATATTTTGATTATTTATTTATTTTTTCAATTTAAAAGTGACTGTGTCCTTTTCCAGACTTTTTATTAATTTATTGTAATTAATTATTTGCATGCAATTAAAAACTAATTTTAAACGATGCCAAAGAAGGATAACTTCTCACGCGCCTACATAAGTACACGCACCCATTTTTTTTTTTCACTTATTGAGCTTTGGCCATGAATGGTTGATACCTAAATCGTCAACCAAATGTCACTTCAAGTTGCGTTCAGAAACTCGATTTCAAACTTTCGTTTACATAAAGGATGCATGTTCGTATGTGACCTAGTAATAGTGCATGATTTTTCATAACTACTCCGGCGGTAATGCAGAGATGAGCGAAATAGAAGAGCTAGATTCTGATTATTGTTTTTTCTCACAGTCTTAATAAATAAATATTATTAAAAATCGGTGGTTTTTTTTTCTCAATCTTAGTAAATAAATGTTTTTAAAACAATCTGATGCTGTTTCTCACTTAATCTTAGTAAATAAGTTTTATTAAGTTAAAACTTTTTTGCTCACTCTACCTATTTAGTTTGAATTGACAGCTATGACATCACAATATGGCGCCCTGTCGGTCCTATTCTTAGTTGAATTGCATTATAATATAGGTATTTCTGACAGCCATCTGTGCAGAGCCTGCCTGGAGAAGGTGTAGACGATCGCCCATGTTCTACTGGTATGCAGAGATGTTGCAAGACAAAGGACTTCTCTAATGGGAAATCCGTGGACACCTGTAGAGGTCTGCAGCAACATCCGGGGACTGCTGAGCTTTCTGGAGAACCTGGGATGGCAGGACTGATACTAATTCCCACGCAAAATGGCGCTGTCGAGTTGCGGAAATAACCCGCCGTACTAATAAGACTGCTAAGTTACCCAAGCTAAATGTCTCCGCTACTGGAGAACAGACCTCCCTATGCATGGAAAAGTGAGAACATACACCCACGATGCTGACGACTGTGGATACAGCCGGAAATGAGAGCATGTCGTGCCTTCGGAAGCACACAATTCTTGGTCACCCATCCAGTGACGGGCGATTGTGGAAGTCGCTTAACCTTCACAATCGCTGACTGATTTTTTCATAAATATAATAATGATGGTAAATCCAACAAATGCCATCTGATATTAGTTCGAAAATTCAATATCCTAATGTCAGCCGAGACTTTGAATAAGTACCATATCATAGTATTATTTATTTATTTATTTTATTTTATTTAATCTTTATTGCCTTTACCATGCAAATGGCGGACTTAATGCCAGTATGGCATTCTCTACCAGTCAACCGGAAAGAAGGTGCAGAGAAAATATAACGGCAGACAACGAACAGAGAAAACATTAAAAAGCACTTATACATACATATATAAATATACATTCTAGCAACATATATAATTGGTACACGCAAATATATACATACATAAATACATATCTAATAATAATATACAGTGTCTGATTATAGTATCCTAATTCAAATTCAAGCATTTTGCATCATATAAACATTGATGATTCAAACAATACATAGTAGTAATAACAATTTTATATTATTTCACACGGATTAACTTAAAAACACCACTCGCGTATAATTTTATGACCAAATATGAAAACAACCAAAACCATTATTCCCAAATAAAACGAACGCCGAAAATTTTAAAGCCGTTGACGCAATGTTGATTCATGAGTCAGTAAGTCACGTCGCGACTATGGAACACACAGAATTCGGAGAAAAAAAAAACGCCAAATTATAGCTTACCACGATTGGCCGGCCATGTGGTTTCTAAGGAAACTTGTTAAAGGAAAAACAAACTTATGCCGTTCACATAAGGCTAGTGGAGCACAATGGGCATGAAAGGCGTGGCACATGCGCGTGAGCACCTCCCGTGCATTGTTCGCGTAATTACGATAGTCTATTGTTATTCAAGACTTAAGTACATAACTAATTTCGTATCTAAATAACCCATTCTTAAACTAATAACTGGTACTAATAGGAAAATACTGCTTTGTCTGTTTATATTTTCAAACTGTGTTTCCTTAATATCCCATTGTAGAGAACTCAAAATCTCTTATCTATTAGACAAGTCCGTCCGTCCGTCCGTCTGTGGTGCTGTTTCAGCGGCCAAACCGTAAGAGATAGATAAAGAGAATGTTTAAGTTATAAGTTAAGAATAGTCTGATAAGACTACAAACCGGATTTGAGTAACGTAGCACTTCCGGTTTTCGAGAAATCACGAATTTCAAACGAAACCACACAAAATCTCCGAAGTTCTCAATTAATTATATACATTTTTTTTTTAAATCAGGTTTTGGTGAACATTTGGTTCACTGGTTTGCTAGCAATATCTAATGTCCTTTTTCATGTTTCTTGGAGTGTTTAACATCGAATGCAGCATTCTAGGTGTCGCTGTGGTAGTCTGTAAGTACAACAATAAAATTCACAATTATAATACAAATACAAAAAAAATGCTTAATTTCAATTCAATTATTAATAGCAATTAAATATAACTAGATTAAATTCCACGCGGACCAGGCAGCAGACGGGACTCGAACCCGCACCCTTCGCTATCCAGGCGAATGCACTGACCAATTATGCTACCGCGGCCCTGACGGCCGCGTCGAAATTCTTCTAGCCATTCTTAAGCTGCAAGGCAGCGCCATCTCTTCGCATTGTAGGTAATTCACAATGTCAAATGAATACTTATACAAGTATTAAACATTTGAAAGAAGAAATAGCAATTATAGTGAAAGAATGGCTAGAAGAATTTCGACGCGGCCGTCAGGGCCGCGGTAGCATAATTGGTGAGTGCATTCGCCCTGATTGCGAAGGGTGCGGGTTCGAGTCCCGTCTACTGCCTGGTCCGCGTGGATTTTTTTCTAGTTATATTTTCTTTAAATTTAAACATCAAGCAGTTACATGCTTAGAAAATAAAAATTATAGCCAATTAAATGTTAAATATATTAAATACAAAGTCAATTTATTTAGTTAGTTCAAAGCTTAGTCAATTCAATGTTAAGTAATATTTAAAATGTAAATTTTTGAAGTTATACTTCTTTAGGCGCGTTATGAAAAAATTATGAGAGTGAAATTTTAAGATGCGCGCGCATCACTGTAATACTTTTGTGTTTACCGCACATTAAGAAAATCTACCAACAAAATAGAAATAGAATCTCTATTTAGTGGGTGCTAACGACTGCATTGTGAAGGCCTATCAAAAGTATTTATTAATCTGGAACAACGGAACCAAAGCGCGATTCAGGAGACTACAGCGCCATCTCTTGACCATTGGTGTAGTAGAACCAAAAACCACATCTTTATTTTTTGTAATAAAGTAACAGTTATAGGTATTCATATTTATAATATTTATCCACATGTTTCTAGTTTGTATATTCGGAATACGTGTTTGAGTTTCATACAAGTGCAAATCACATATGTTCTAATAAATTATATTCAGTAGCGATTTTAATTGAATATTTTGATTATTTATTTATTTTTTCAAATTAAAACTAAACTTTATTGACTGTGTCCTTTTCCAGACTTTTTATTAATTTATTGTAATTAATTATTTGCATGCAATTAAAAACTAATTTTAAACGATGCCAAAGAAGGATAACTTCTCACGCGCCTACATAAGTACACGCACCCATTTTTTTTTATTAGTCACTCATTACAATTTTGATAATATAATTTTACACACAATAAAATAAAATATAATCCAGGTAAATTAATTAATTTAGTACATTTACAATTAATGACTCACACTACCCACTAATTATATTGCGATTTTAGCGTATTTTGCTTTGCTCTTATAGGGACAGACAATATTTTCAAATTGCTTCTGAATATTCAGCAGATACTTCCTGAATTTAGACCTGAACTTGAGCTTCAGTTCCATTGTACCGAATTGACGTCTATTTTTATTTTTTAAACAGTGTAATATTTTCTCCTATTTCCGAAAACACGAGGCGTACCATTTATTAGTTACATCTTATAAATACTTAACTCGAAATTCAGTATTTGTATTTAAGAACTGAAATAAAGAATAACCATATATCAGGCTTCTTTGAAACTCTACCCCTAAGAGGGTGCAAAATAATAGTTAATAAATAAATAAAATAAATAAATATTTCCAACACTCACACCAATTAGCCAAGCCCCAAAGCATACAGTGCCTGTGTTATGGGATATACATATATAAGTGTATTTATAGTGCCCCATTCGGGATTCGAACCCGGGATCTCTCGAGTCGGCGTCACCATGAAACCCGGCGTACAAACCACTCGGCCACGGAGGTCGTTAACTAGGGAATATTTTACTGCAGAGCTTGATTAAATCGGAAAACGGCTGAACGATTTTGGGTAACATTTGGCACACATATTGCTTATTACCCAGGTTAAGAAAAAGGATTAATTATAGGCCAAAAAAATTAAAGTACCCGTGGGATTCTCTAAAAACTAAAGTTAACTCCGTCAAAGTCGCGAGCGGTCGCTTGTATAGTATAGTCAACAAGACGTCACATTAAACACAAAATGTGAAATGTTTCTCAATGAATTGTCTTTAATTTATTTAACAAAAAAAAATTTTTTGGTACTTAATTCCATTATATGTAATTGAATTTCGGGGTAATTTGTAGTGGAGGGGGAGGGGGGGCACCCCCCGACCCCCCGCCATAAATGATTTTTGGCGGAAATGCAGTTTTTTTTTTTTACCTAACCTAAAAATTCATAAAATCTGTTATATGTAGTGGAATTTCAGGGGGATAGGTATTAGGGAAGACCCCTCAGAGGGAAGGGTAACCCCCCCCCCCGGCGTTTTTTTACAGAAATGATAATTATAAAAAATTAGAGGAGTTTTAAAGGTAAATCTGTACTTCCAGCGCCTAGAGGTGATATTTGATTTTTCTGTAGAAAAAGTCTATTAACAAATTTTTCTTTCTGGCGCATCGCCGGCCGCTGCCGCGGCACGCTCGCTTCGCTCGCTCGGCTCGCGCGTTAAGGTCACAACACTAACCTAACCTAACCTAGTGTGAAGTATCACCACTTGGGCCTTAGATATACAGTTTAGCCGTTTAAATAAAACAAGTTTAAACACAAACACTGACTGACAGATCTCATTAATGGCAGTAAATTGTTACATTTTGACAATAGTACCAACATAATAAACTTATATTTACCATAGACAACGAGAAACATGTTATTTTTGCATAAAAAAATGGCAGCACTGATAATGAAAATTGCGAAAACAAAAATGTTGTCAAAATTGACTCATAAACTACAAAAATATTAATTTTCAATAATTTTTTTCTCGAGTTCTATTCATTTCCGCCAAAAAAGATTTCGTGTACGTATTTTTAATAGTTAATACTTTGCGTGACAAAAATTTCAGCTTGCAACTCAATTACATATAATGGAAAGGTGAGCCAATTTTTTTTTTATTTAACAAACGGAACCACATGGCGATGCGACAATTATTATTAATAGGTTTAAATGATTAAGTCAAATTACTTTGTTACCATGTCGAACAATGTACGCTAAGTAGAGACATATTAGTATTCTTATTGATCCTTGCTCGTAGTTTATCAGTCCCCGAGTTTTTTATACACACACAGGATACCGTAGATCAAGTTTTTGCCTCCAGACTAATAGACTAAGATGCTCTTTGTTAGTGAAAACTAAAAGCTTTTAAAATGCTGATGAAGGTAGTTGATATGTTAATAATACCGCTTCCTATATAAAAATTATAACTACCTATATATTTATATTCTAAATGATGTTATGAAAGGTGACTTCAGACTCTGAAGTCATTTTTCAACTTGACGACTCTGTATATAACAATACAGGGAGAAAAAAACAGCCCTTGCTGAGTTTCTTTCTCAGTTCTTCTCAGTACAAGGTCTCCCGCCGTAGTTTTGCGAACCGATGGCGTAGCTTCTTGACCTTCACAAGTGCTTGTAACAGCCTAGACTGAATAAATGACTTTTCATATCATTTTCATTCTCATTCTCATTCTCGTTCTCGTTCTCGTTCTCGTTCTCGTTCTCGTTCTCGTTCTCGTTCTCGTTCTCGTTCTCGTTCTCGTTCTCGTTCTCGTTCTCGTTCTCGTTCTCGTTCTCGTTCTCGTTCTCGTTCTCGTTCTCGTTCTCGTTCTCGTTCTCGTTCTCGTTCTCGTTCTCGTTCTCGTTCTCGTTCTCGTTCTCGTTCTCGTTCTCGTTCTCGTTCTCGTTCTCGTTCTCGTTCTCGTTCTCGTTCTCGTTCTCGTTCTCGTTCTCGTTCTCGTTCTCGTTCTCGTTCTCGTTCTCGTTCTCGTTCTCGTTCTCGTTCTCGTTCTCGTTCTCGTTCTCGTTCTCGTTCTCGTTCTCGTTCTCGTTCTCGTTCTCGTTCTCATTCTCATTCTCATTCTCATTTTCATTTTCGTTTTCTTTTTCATTTCATTTCAACATAAAGTACAGTTGAAGGGAAAGTTAGCTAGCTCAGTATAAAGTGCTGACTGATCAGGAAAAGTCTGGAAACCAACATTAATGTAATGACACCGATATATATCACGGTCACACATGTACTTACCTTGTTGCTATTCATCATCATCAGCCTCTTAATGTCCCCACTGCTGGGGCACAGGCCTTTCCTATGGATGGAATAGGGAGATTGGGCCATGACCCACCACGCAGGCCCAGTGCGGATTGGCGGGTACTAACGACTGCAGATGCAACCGGGACCAACGGCTTAACGTGCCGTCCGAAGCACGAAGGAACTCAAGATAGAAATTTTTGCTCACCCATCCAATGACCGACCACTTCGCAAGTTGCTTAACTACAACGATCGCAGCCGAACGCGCTTACCACCTGCGCCATCGAGCTCCTGTTGCTATTCATTGTTTTTTTAATGAAATCAATGGAGCCCAGGTCTCGATCCGGTTGAAGTCTGTGTTGCTTTGTTCAACTCCAAATATGTATAAATTAATAAGATTTTAAAGGGATGACTTGAAATAAATTAAGTTTACATAGATTATATATACCTGACTTTTGCACGTAGGGCATTGAGTTTCCCAATAAATATACGCGTCTACATACATTTACTAGAAGCGGACACACATCTTGAAGACACTAATTAAGTTACTAATTGGTCTGGTCGAGATAGGGGAAAAAATGCCAAGTATATAGCGTTGGTAGCAAAACCTTTGTAGGTGCATAATATGCAATGATGCATTAATAATATTAATATTAAAATTCCACAGACAAGGCAAATAACACGCTCTGATCAACCGACCTTGTAAGTACCATCTCTGATCTTAACTCAATCACTTTGTAATCACCGCATCTCCTTGCAAATGATACATCAAGTAGATGTATGATCATCATACATAGGGAGTAGGGTGATCGCCATGATGATCACGCACTCGCAGTGACGTGGACTGATGGATTTTTAGTCGGAACGAGTAAAACAATTAATCCTCTCTGCCTCTTAGATAATCATTATATCACTGAGAATCCTGTTCTCGGCGGATACGTGGACATCTTTATTGGGTTTCGCTGTACTTGGTTAACTTTGACTTAGAATTTACTGCGACATACTGTTTATAGAAATATTGAACAATGATACCAAAAAAATTAATCACTGTTTTTTTAATCTGGATAAATTGATCGCTTTTTTTTATTTCACATAGTATGCATCTTTACTCTTATCTTCCTCTCTCTCTGTGCCCATCCGCATCTACATATGTTCATCACCCTCTTTGGTTCATGTGTATTATTTCTTCATGATTGACATCGACCCCTTCTCTCAGTTATCACGTGTTTCATCTTTTGTATGCATTGTCCAATATCGCCATTCCACACATTCTATCTGATATACCTACATCAAGACCGACTTGCATCATTTTTTTTAAATTTGGATTCAACTAAAACTAGACATATCTCATAGAAAAATGTCAAAACGTTAATGTTATGTTATTGTATAACTTAAGTTAAACTAAGATTTAACAAATTTGCTGCAAATGGACCTAAGTAAGTTAAGTGTAGGCGATGATGAAGAGACTAAACACCTCGAGCCTCTTCAATTGCGCCGTGACGTGGCGTCACTAAGCGCGTTCTGAAGAGTTATTCTCTCTTATTCCACCTTCCCGTTTCCTTCAGAGTACCTCGCGCTGGCCTTCGGTGTCACCGTCTAACTGTGGCCACAATTCCAACGCGTACAAAGAAATTTGGTGACTCATTTTTTTGTCGCACTATCCGTAAATGGAATGCTCCGCCCGCTCACGTGTTCCCTCCCTCTTACAACCTGGAATCTTTTGAAGAAGCGTGAAGAAGCAACACGCAGACCGGCAAGGTGAGGAAGGCTGGTGTGGCAGATAGAACTGCTGTACAATCTATCTTAACGTCTGGACTTCACCGTCACTTAACATCAGGTGGGGCGGAGTCATTTATCGGATCTATAAAAAAAGTGTACTTACACTCTGGAATTTCTTGTTGTTATTTTCAATGGTAAACAATTCAGGTGTTACGAATGTTATTATGGTACTAAAACGTATAAGGGCGAAGTGATCCAGTGTTACGGCTGCGTTCACACGAGTTTTATTTCTGCATAATGTGTCGCATGCGGCGCGCGGCGTGTGAACCGCACGAAACAACCTGCGCCGGCGCATTCTCTTCAACTGCTCTCGTTCAAACTCGGGCATCGTCGTAAAAACCATCAAACACGTATACTCAACCAGTCATAATATGGTCACACGACGAATTTATATCTGCCTAATGGTTTTGTTGCCAGAAGTTACCTTATAAAATATACCAAACTTTTTTATTGTTTTCAAAATTAAGACAACTCGCGGAATGATAATGTTCAGCAATAACTGAACTAAAGCACTTGGCACTTGGAACATCATGTGTCTCCGACACTTGCGTGGGAACAAGGAAAGAAACCTTGGTGTCTACTATCCGAATGGTAAAATTACTAGCTTTAAAAAAAATCAATATCGTTTATTCAGTCTAGGCTGTTGCAAGCACTTGTGAATGTCGAAAAGCTACGCCATCGGTTCGCAAATCTACGGCGGGAGACCTTGTACTGAGAAGAACCGGCAAGAAACTCAGCAAGGGCTGATTTTTTCTCCCTGTATTATTTCCTAGAGTGTCGTCCAATTGAAAGTTGACATCAAACTTGCATCTTTGGTATTCCATATTTTAATATTACTCCTCATTTAGCATTTAAAAGAGAGATATAGTTAGATCGATTCATTCGTCCGCTAGAAAGCAATACTTATATCTCTTAACGGCTTAAAACTCCTTTTTGCGCCATAAAAAAATATTATTTTCATATAGTTGGACGACAACTAATTGTCTGCGGGATATGGAGGTACCGATAGGCTATAATTACCATCGATATAAAGCGATAACGGCCGTATAAGAAGCACATAACTCCTAAAATATTGTAAATTTCTGGACGGACGAGTTGCGCATCGCTAATATATGGACCATAATGGCTCACAATCCATTAAACTGGGCTATTAGTGTCCCAATATTTAATAAATATGTCGATTTTCTACATATCATGAGTTCGGTTTTAAAACCGGAAAACCGATGGTTTCTAGTGTAATTTTGTTATTATTAGGCAGGCAATTAACAATTGTTGTTATTAGACCATTCACTATTAATGCTTTCTTCTAAGGGATTTTCAATAGGTAAAATATATTATTTTCATTAACCAAAGTTGAACGATTATTACTCGTAAAGTAATAAATCTATCTTAACCGCTATACTTTTCCTTGTAAGCTCATGAAAAACACTACTACCCTGAATTTTGCGAGGTTTTTCAGGCCAATAGTTTAGCTTTTAGAGGGGGGGATGCCTTACTCGAACAAAAATTAACACTTTAAAGTTCAGTAACTCGCAAACGGATCCCTCAATCGAAAAATAGTCTTAAAAACCCCTAAATAATTATAAAGGACCTATTTAGCGACCACACGATAGGGTAGACGATGAAAAAAAATCATGCCCAGGTTACATGTAGGGTAGCTTCCCTAAAAAAATATATATATTACTTTCGACATTTTATTCTATCATTTTTTCGACGTGATTGATATACATATCTCTACAAAATTGCAGTTCTCCAGAGCTAACTGTATTCAAGCAAGACCGGGGACGGACAGACGGACGTGACGAAACTATAAGCGTTCCTTGTCAGGACTACGGAACCCTAAAAACCATGCCAACTTCTTTAATTTCCTGAACCTATAAGCCATTGATATTCTCACTGCTGGTGCACAGACTCTTATCTATTTCATGGAATTCTCGACGACTGACAATTCTGAAAGCTTACTAACTTAACTTCACGATCGCCGAGATATTGTATCTTACGTACTTACACCTATTAATAGGAACCTAATTATTCAATCAAAATTAATAAACAAGTCAATTAAGGCGTATAGTAGACGAGCCGTAATATTTTACGGGTGCATTCCGCCGTGGGGCTAGGAACCCGCCTGCCATGGTGGTCCCACCATAAAACAGAGTGACAGACACATGCCGACCGTCATTTGTATCAATGTATCATGCGTGGACTTATTAACTACTGTTATATCGCGACATGCATCAATAGTAGTCGCACTATTTTTTCCCTGTGTATAGCTATCAATCGGCTGGCGATAAATTAGTCCTGGAGCCAATAAAATGCTTCGTTTAGGCAATTCTAGTTTTGAATGATACAAACTTTAATTCCATAACTATAAAAATATTTTCTGCTCCTTATTCTAACTACAATTTTGAGAGTGGCGATAGCGATAGATAGAATCCGCTAGGATTTGCCTCTCGAATAGGAGCGCTGTCTGGGGAAGGACCCTTCATCTTACACAAGATCACCATAAAATAATACTTGCTGCTGGCGGTGTTGTGTGTATTTCAGTGAATACGGTAAGAGCTTCACGAGATAGAGGATTGCAAGATTGCAAGATTGCATATCAATAAATCACCAATCAATTGCAATTGCAAGTGATTGGTGATTTATTGATATCTTATATATAAAATTCTCGTGTCACAATGTTAGTTACCATACTCCTCCGAAACGGCCTGTCCGATTTTTATGAAATTTTATATGCATATTCCGTGGGTCTGAGAATCGGCTACTATCTTTATTTCATATTATTAAGTGATTTATTTTTTTATAATGAGGTATTAAAAAATACGTATAACCCTAAATTTTCTCTTCTACCACCTGCCCCTATTTTTATGGCGGTACGAAGTTCTCTGGGTCAGTTCAATATAACTATATTATATATAAATTATAACGTATAAGACTGTTCCAGTGCGATTTGAAAATATGTTAACAACATACAGAACAAATAAAATAACACTTCTTTTTTCCATGGATGCTGATTAATTGTGCTGTTGTGTCGGGATGGGGTTCGAAATTATATGCCAGTTCACGTTTGACAGTTCTTTATTCACCACAGAGTTCACACAGTTAACACAATATCAATCACAAAAAACTTTATACAATCGCACTTGAACACTTTACTTGCACTTTGATCGCCTTTATATTTTTCCGAAATCGCTGTTGAAACTCAGGTGCGTCTGCACGGCGGCGTTAGCAAGGGATGTCGCTATGTGCTATACAGAATGTATGTGTATGATATAGCGACATACCTTTCCAACTGTACTCAAGTAAAGAAATTAAGCAAAAAGTGAAATTGTTGAAATTTACCCTGTGGCGAGGCGATGTAACAAAAGTTTCGCTTGATGTTCGTGCAAATGTTATGTGTTGACTTACTTTTACACTGCCTTAACCAATTTTTTGGTTCACTTTTCTAAGAAAAGAGTAGTTTATCTTTTTGGCTATACCACAACCTTACAATGCATTCACAAGTTCAGAAAACAGTTTTTATTTTAATATCAAACCGTGCACGGTGCAACAATTCACTGTCAACAGTTCCGTCATATCAATAAACTAGCTTATTATGAAATAACGTGCGCTCGCGCAGTTCGTTCGGAGCTTACACCTGATTGACGATAGGCGGCCCGCCGACTCCGGCGGCGCTGTATTTATGCTTGATCGACGATATACTACTATATTATAAATAGGATACTTTATTACTATATTATAAATAGACATGTTGTATATTTTATACAGACTTCTAGTAACAGCGTTCTATTGAATAGTGCTTCACTTGAAATTTATAAATATCAGGCTGTGGTCCACTAGCAGCAAAGGACATTGGGCAAAAATGTATGGACGCTGCACCCACGTCCGCCACGGCTTAAACTACATTTGTTTGAAAGGAATTATAGTCAAGATTATATGTATCAAAGCGCATCAAATTCCGACCCGGGGGTTTTTAGTTATTTTAACTTAAACATGTACAATTACTATAACGAACGAACATTAATGAAACAAGGTAATTAATTTAGTTAGGTAGTTCGACCCTATATAGGGTGCTCAGGAATTATGGGAGTACTTCGCAAGGTGCAAGGGTGCCCCCTTTTGTTATTCAGCCGCGCTAGAGTAAATCCCAAAAATCCTTGCATGGATTGGGTTTTTTTAAATATTCTGTTCACTATAGTAAATTGTCTTCTATGTAAAACGGAGCGACCACATATTACACTAACTTGTTCACGTTTGGGAGTAGACATGATTCCAATTCATCCATACTAATTGACAAAACCGATAATCGTGTTCCAATATCCAAAGCGTGTTAGATAAAAATCAATCGAGCGCACAATCACATCGAAGTAAGACGAGTCGACTATTTGCAATTGCAAGTCCTTCATCATCCGTAAACCGTTTTGAAATGTCTCAGTAAGCAAGAACAAGCGCAGGTTGGTCGGCAGGCTTTGTCGTATATCTGGTTGTGTAGTACGATATGGCATCTTATTATGATTACTAATAATATAAAATGAAGCTACTAATATAAAATGAATTTATTCAGCTACTTAAATATGCCCATGTGTCATACCTATCGACTACCAGGATATTTTTTACGGTGTCATATCTTTTGACTCCCAGGATATTTATTTTCGGTGTCGTAATAAAAAAGGCTAGTTTTTCATAGATCTATCGATTCATACTAATTACATTGTTGACGGAGCTGGGAGCGTTTTGCCCATTGTCCTTTGGTAAAAAACTATATATATTTCATAGAAAAATATTAAATTGATGTCGTCAATTTTGTATGGACTAAGTTTAGTTTTGCTTAATTTGACACTAAACAAATTTGCTGGAAAGTGGATCAGAAGTAGAGTCTGTGCGGAAAGAGAATGGGCGTTGTGAAAAACGGAACTAACATTAAGATTTTTATTTGGCAATCAAACCCAGCAATCTGTAAAACGTCAAAGTTTTGTATTGATACAGAATTGTTTGTTGTTGTGATTGTTTGAGGTTCTTTGTATTTTCATGTCTAAAAGGGGTAATACCTTACAAACACGGTAGAAAAGCACTACAGCGCCCTCCAGTCTAAATCCCATTCTCGTTCCGCACAGACTCTAGTACTCAGTTATCCATTAAATTTAAGTTAAAATACTAAAGTATACCAGGAAACGTTTTACACTTATTTCCCTTCATGTGTCATACTGATTTTAAAGCCGTCTTCAAAGGGTGGCAACGCAACCCTATTACTGTACCCCTAGCACGAACCAATATCGAATTCGGATCGTTTGCGAGTCCGAAATTTCACTGTCAAATGTGTACTGATTTTTAGTTCTCGTTACGTCCTTTGTGGCGCTGCTGTTCAAGTTTCCATACAAAATTTGACAGTGACATTTCCGACTTGCAAACTATTCGAATTCGATATTGTTTTGTGCTAAGGGTACTGACCCTACGCTCTTATTCCGTCCATCCGTTTGTCAGCGGGCTACAACTTATGAGCAAAAAGTGTATACGGATGATAATTAATACAAATTGTACTTCATATATATGTATTTCGGAACTAATTGTGTCCCGCCCGCGTGCTGATTTTTTCATAACAATGATAAAGTATACAATTTCAATTATACAATAAAACTTTATCGAGAGCAAACACTGAAAACATGGTACCGATTATGTGAGCAGCCTTGGTACCTCAAATTGGACCACATAACCCGCACGGACGTTAAGATCTAATACCAACGATGATAATAGGCTAGTTGACTCATGTCGAATTGTATTAAATAAATGTTTATTTCTTAAAGTGTTTGCTGTAGAAATTTAATTTAAAAAAAATGTACGCGCGAGAGAAGTTATACTTCTTTAGCATCATTAAAAATATTTTTTAATTTCATGCAAATAATTAATAATTACAATAAAATAATAAAAGGACTGGAAAAGGATAGTTAACACAGTCAATTAAGTTCAGTTTTAATTTGAAAATTTAAATAAATATTCAAAATATGCAATTAAAATCACTACTGAATTTAAGTTATTAGTCCATATGTAATTAGCACTTGTAAGTAACTAAAACACGTTGTGTCTATATAGAAACTAGAAACATGTGGATAAATATTATAAAAATATGAAAACAGTGATCAGAGGCGACGAGCGTGCCAACATCGCGATCATCTTATGGAGCTCCGTGGATCGTTCAAAGTACCTTTCGAACAGATGTCTAATATTCATAACGCGCCCGCGGCCAACTTCATGGTGTTACTATTGTGTTACAGTGATGCGCGCGCATCTTAAAATTTCACTCTCATAATTTTTTCATAACGCGCCCGCGGCTAACTTCATTATGTTACTTTTGTGTTACAGTGATGCGCGCGCATCTTAAAATTTCACTCTCATAATTTTTTCATAACGCGGCTAAAGAAGTATAACTTCAAAAATAATTTTTAGTCTATACTTTTTAAACACTAAAAACGCTGTTTGCCACATCCGCCATGATTGTGTCGTCTCTTTTAATTAACAACTAAATGTCATTTATACATAACTTTAAAACTTGTATTATTAATAATAATAAATGAAGAGACTTCAAATATTATTCAATGAGTACTTACATCAAAGAGATCTTCGCAAAAATAAATTTTTCTATGAGTCGATAAAGTTGCAGGATCACTTTTAGCAAGTTCTAACCAGGTATTGCGTAGGTTAATTTCTTTCGCCACTTTAATCCACAACTTTCCTGGAGTCTTCAAAGATGTGTTTTTACTTTCTCGTACAATACAATAATGATAATTACTATATTTTTCGTGGTATTTATTAGAGATCATGTTTTTTTTCATTATAAACTCAGATAGGTTATTTTCTACGTGCTTACGAGTTTTTGTTTACTACCGTCGACGTCATAGCATAGATAATCTATAGACTAAAATGGCCGACAGCGTTTTTGTATGTCCATGAAAAGTCTATTTTAAAATTAAAGATTGTAGCTTTCTAGGTTTCAAAAACTCCAATACATTTTTTTTCGGTCTAATAGAATATTTATTAACCATTTAAAACCTTTTTCCAAAAAGGGTCAACTAGCCTATTATTAAATCTCATCGATTCTGTGAAGCAGTTAAACTGTTATCTCGTTGACACTACTCTCGCATCGGTGTCGCCACATAACCCTGTCGTCGCAATATCATCATCAGTCTATTAATTTTCCCACTGCTGGGGCACAGAACTTTCATATAGATGGAATAGGGAGATTGGGCCCACCACTACTGAAGCCCAGTGCGGATTGGTGAATGCTAATAACTGCAGAAGCAGCCGGGACTAACAGCTTGTCGTGCCTTCCGTAGCGTAGAGGAGCTCGAGATAGTCTTTTCTTGGTCACCCATCCAATGACCGACCACTGCGAAAGTTTGCTTAACTTCAACGATCGCAGCCGAACACGCTAGGCACGTGCGCCAACGAGCTCCTCTCGTAGCTCGTCGCAATCAAAATGTAGTAATTGCTACATTAAATGTTTATAATTGATCAGTGGACAAGCAAGTAGTCGACTGCTATGGGCACAACACAAGCGAGGGACACACACGATGCACCCTGCACTGTAGACGGTGAGACAGTAAACAATCACTTGTATAACCTTGATAAAGAATAAGTATAGAAAAATCCTTAAAAGAAAACATTAATAGTGACATAGATGAAATTATTGTAGCGTAAAACTTTGCTTTGCAACAAAATAAAAAAAAAACTATTTAAAAACCACAATAAAATATAATTAGTTCCACAAAGCTACCGCGAGTACCGATGGCAACGGCTTCTGGATCGCGCTAACGTTACGTTTTTATAAAAAGTATATAAGCAGTTGAAAAGATCAGCGGTTATACCACATCATCCCCCTCTCGGGAGATGATCGCTTCAGATGAAGCTTGTTAGGCCCTTCTGGCCATAAGCATGATTAACGGGTGTGTTTTAGTCAGTAGGAGTCTGACATAACCTTGCAGCTGGCTGTAGGGTATCCATGAGGATTTCACACCCGCTCCCACGCCTGGGTGGAAACAAAAAAAACGGGGGATAACCCCCGTGGTATAAACCACATCATCCCCTTCTCAGCGAATGATTGCTTTAGATGAAGCTGTTAGTCAGTAAGAGTCTGACATAACCTTGCAGGCCGGCTGTGGGGTATCCATGAGGATTTCACAACCGCTCCCCCGCCAGGGAAGAAACAAAAAAAATCGGCTGTTATTAATTATCATTCGTATTTAAGAAAATAATAATATAGAATTGATATTGAGTTTAAGACGCAGTTTGACTTTGATTTAGGTATTTTAGTTGAGATACATAGATTGATATTTATTGGTTTTTCTAATTCCCGATATAGGAAATAAAGACTCCTGCTCCAAATACACTGTGGTAACTACTGGCAACTACCTAAACTCCTACCTAACCCTATACTGGTCTAGTACCCATTGGACCCTCAAGATTCGACCCAAAAGCAAAAAGTGCCTATTGGACCTCTTTTTTGGTGTCCATTGGACCTTCTTAAAACATTTTATATTCAATGTGCCCATTGGACCTCATTTTTGGTGCCCATTGGACCTCCTTAAAAAAATTATATTCAATGTGCCCATTGGACCTCTTTTTAAGTGCCCATTGGACCTTCAAGATTATACCCTACTGCCAGTTCGACCTTATTAACAGTTTTATTAATCACAGTACAGTTATGTAGAAAATTGCAGACAAAAATAAAATTACTCCGTTATGACCGGTTCTTTCATGTTAAAAGAGTGGCAAAGACGCTTATAGCCCTATTGATGGTCACCGGCCACCATATCCAATAGCCGCTTGTGTTACCAAAAATATCACTCGCAGCGTTGCCTACCCTGACCCCAATCCCCTACCCCGTGGAACCCTGGAACCTTACTCATCGACAGAAACACAACACCACCAAAAGGTACTGTTAATTGTTGTGTAATTGTAATCTTCTGAAATGAAATGAAATGGAATGAAAAGTCATTTATTCAGTCTAGGCTGTTACAAGCACTTGTGAAGGTCAAGAAGCTACGCCATCGGTTCGCAAAACTACGGCGGGAGACCTTGTACTGAGAAGAACCGGCAAGAAACTCAGCAAGGGCTGCTTTTTTCTCCCTGTATTGTTATATACAGAGTCGTCACGTTGAAAAATGACTTAAGAGATACTTCTGAAGTCACCTTCCATTACATCATTTAGGATATAGATATATACAGTTACAATAATAATTTTATATTTAGTATATAGGAAGCGGCATTATTATTTTATACTAGCAAACCAGTGAACCAAATGTTCACCAAATCCTGATTTAAAAAAAATGTATTTAATTAATTGGGAACTTCGGAGATTTTGTGTGGTTTCGTTTGAAATTCGTGATTTCTCGAAAACCGGAAGTGCTACGTTACTCAAATCCGGTTTGTAGTCTTATCAGACTATTCTTAACTTATAACTTAAATATTATCTTTATCTATCTCTTACGGTTTGGCCGCTGAAACAGCACCACAGACAGACGGACGGACGGACTTGTCTAATAGATAAGAGATTTAGTATATTCTGTAAGGTGAACTGCAGTTTCACAAGGTTTGGGGTACTTCCGCACAGCGATAATTCAAGCGAGTATATAACTTGTGCGCGACCTTTCAAAAATCATACATTGCAAATTTCAGGCTATTTATTTTTGAATAAAATTATCATTATCATGAGGAAAATGGGCACTCTATACTTAGCGTACTATCTGCAAGTGTGTGAACTGTGCGGACTCATCTTGGCTGCAATGTCGGCGACATCTGACTGGATGTCTGTCTTACATTATCTTAATCGGCGCGCGGAATGGACCGCAGCAAGACCCCGCCGCTTATCACCACACCACCGCAGCTCACAAACCAGGGGGTCTAAAATGGCGACATTGGACTAAATATCTCTAATATGCTTCATGTATGAATTCTTCAATTTGACAATAATGATTAAATAAAACAAGTTTCAACGGGTTAGATGCACTGATTTTATTTATTTATTGACATTTAGCATCCTTTGCAGAAATTCGTCGTCGAAATAATACATCTAAGGCATTGTCCTAATACAACGCGATAACGCGATCATCGCGCGTTTTAACGATGCGACCATCGCGTAATCGCGAACTGGGTATCCTAATAGAACGCAAATACGGAACGGGTTAGCCCTGCCCCTCTCCCCGCTTCCTATCGACGCAACGCGATCATCGCGCGAACTTCAGTTAGGACACCTATTCATCATTAATAGGTTTGATTGCGCGTTCGCGCGAACTAAGATCGCGCGAATAGATTTTTAAACATTTTAGGCGCGCGAATGCATCGCGCGATCGCCTATTAGGACACCTATTCTAGATCAATATGTTTGATCTTCGACTCGTACGATGATCGCATCGCTCATTCGCGTTATCGCGTTGTATTAGGACAATGCCTAACACGTTGAAACTTCATCATCATCAGCCTATTAATGTCCCTACTGCTGGGGCACAGGCCTTCCCTTTGGCTTTCCTCCCGTTGAAACTTATTTTATTTAATAAGTAATGTGCGTGGTAACCTAAGAAACAAATATGACAATAATGATGTTTAATCAAAGTGGCTATTTTACGCGTTCTCATTCATACAAATTAAGAATGCGTAAAATGTTCATGCCCCAAACAAACATGAACGCAGGCAAACCACCGATGATGATGGACAGACGATTTCATGAAGATAGCGGGATAGCACCGAATGAGAACAGCACAAGATCAAGCGAGATGGCATGCGCTGCAGGAGACCTACATTCAGCATTGAATGGCGAAATTTCATCTATATATATAAAACTCAAAGGTGACTGACTGACATAGTGATCTATCAACGCACAGCCCAAACCACTAGATGGATCGGGCTGAAATTTGGCATGCAGGTAGGTGTTAAGACGTAGGCATCCGCTAAGAAAGGATTTTGACCAATTCTGCACCCAAGGGGATAAAATAGAGAAATGAAACTTTGTCAATTTTAAACCGATCGGGATGAGATTTTGCATGCAGGTATAAGAAGAATCATAGATGAATGTCATTGTGTATAATACAAGCCTGAGAACAAAAACTGTAGTCTACACTTCAGCTCTACACCGAAGCGAAGCGAGGGCGGGCCGCTAGTTTCATATAAGGTTCGTATAGTGTTTCTTTAAAGAACCTGTCATTTTATAATTTCAAAAAAAAAAGCATTATTGTGAACACTAAATGATGCATGCCATCTCGCTATTTTAGACCCCCAGCTCTCGGTTCTTTATCACAACATTCACTCTGTTAATTCTTAAACGCCTTCATGATTGCAGTGTTTATAGCTTTAATTGAAGTTACAACAGATACCATCAACTTATTACCTTAAGAAACCTACAGGATTAATAATATTGCAATCTTAATGTGTAGATTACAAATTCTGCTTAGCTACATAAACAATATTTACCATAAATCGAGATTGTTGCTACAGCCATTTACCAGAATATTATAATTATACATACATTTTCATTATTCACAAACTTAAAACGAAATAACTGACAAAGGCTATACAAGAGTTTTACTAGAAAAAAAATCCACGCGGACCAGACAGCGGACGGGACTCGAACCGGCACCCTTCGCAATCCGGGCGAATGCGCTGACCAATTTTCTAGTAAAACTCTTCCTTAGATTTAAATATTTAAATGCTTAAAAAAATAAAAACATAACTATAATTGCTATTTCTTCTTTCAAATGTTTAATATTTGAAAAAGTATTCATTTGACATTGTGGGTAGGTAATCCACAATGCGAAAAGATTGCGTTGCCTTGCAGCTTAAGGCTAGGAAAATTTCGACGCGGCCATCAGGGCCGAGGTAGCATAATTGGTCAGTGCATTCGCCCGGATTGCGAAGAGTGCGGGTTCGAGTTCCGTCCGCTGCCTGGCCCGCGTGGATTTTTTTTCTAGTAAAACTCTTCTTTAGATTTAAACATCTAGCAGTTAAATGCTTAAAAAAATAAAAACATAATGCTATACAAATTAACATAAATCGTGCTACAGGAGCAGTAACATAAAATCATTTTTTTGTTTTAACTTTTTTTGGGAGTAATTACTGACATTCTCTCCAGGGCCGGATTTAGGATTGTGGAGGCCCCGGGCCACTTAGGATTTGTATGCTTGTTAACCCATCGAAACTTTGTTATCTTTTATCCTGTTGTGGAGGCCCCGGGTCACTTAGGATCAAGGGTGGCTCCAGGGGGGGGGTCATGGGGGTCAGTGCCCATTGGACTTTCAAGATTATACCCTACTGCCAGTTCGACCTTATTAACAGTTTTGTTAAGCACAGTACAGTCATGTAGAAAATTGCAGACAAATAAAATTAATAGTAGGTATTATAAAGCCACTAACTAAATACTGTATAAGTACCGACTCCAAGCAGTAAGTAGTCCTAAACAAATTATAAAGAAATCAGGTTACCTTTTTTTCTTCGAATTAACGACATTTCGCCGTCCCCGGAGAATAAAAAGATAACTACAAAAACGTAAGTTTTCAGGAAAAATAAAAAAAAACTGTTTTTTGTCTATTGCTCTATAAATACTGGACGCAGACAGATGATAGTAACCTTTAAGAAAAGCAAATTTTTAACACATTTGGATTTTTTTTGTAAGGTACTCGTACAATAAGATTATTATAGAGATATTTAGAAAAGAAAAAGTGAATCAAAAGTAATCAAAATTTAATTTGTATAATGTTTATTTTTATTTTATTCGTATTGACAAGGATCCAAAACCAAATATTGCACTACTGACATGTATTTTTATTCTATGTGTTATAAGGGTGCAAGTGACAATGATAATACTTCAATATCTTTTTTTTTTTCGTAAATATTGTAAAACCTTTTTTTCTTTAAAGGACATAATATGTTTGTGCTTTTGGTTTAAAAGAATGATCATTAATTACATTAATTTAAAATTTAATTACATTAATGATCATTAATGTAAAAAGGTTTCACTCAATAGGGCGATCGTACACATAAATACCCTTACAGCGCAACACCAAATCCACAAGACCTTTCAAATCGAACAAAGTTCGATTGATTCAAAGTTCCTTAAAACAGCTTGGATCTAGACAATCTAAGCAACATTATGGTGGATTTTGCAACGAAATCATCTTTTGATCTAAGACTGAAATTCTGAGGTAGATTGAGTGTTTTTATCGACATTTATACTCCTCTTAAGCACCTAATGAAAGGAAGGTTATAGATTCCAAGCCCAAGCAATCTCTGCGCTTAAACAAAAGGATGGCGCCGATCTCATATGTGGGAGAGAGAGAGAAAATTTGCTGTCTCGTTCCGATTTATGACCTATGTTGTAGCTAGAAAATAATCTTACAACCGTAGGCCATTGCTTAGAAAAATTACTCACATATGTATCTTAAATATTTAATTTGGTAATTTATAATGTTTTACAAAAGACTGTTAAATTTTTTATGGAGGTAGGTAGTGGGGTAGTGGGTCTTTCGGCAGACTCCAAGTTTTTATGAGACGCAGCGCACTTAATTGTGAATCGTTTGACAAAAAACTAGAATTTTATTTTATCCCGGTTTTTTATATTAAAATAACATAAATCTATCTAATAATTGATTTGCAAATGGCAAGTTTATTTATCTATTTTTTGTTGCCAAGCATCAAATATATTATATTCAATGTGTAACAAAAGCAGTGATAATAATTTTGATAATAATCCATGACTGGACTGATTGACATTTGCCATAGTGATTGAGTTGACGTTATAAGCCACCACGCACTAAAAATATGACGTTACTAAGATAGGGTAGCCAGCATACTTAAAAAATTGTTTAATTATTAAACACGATTTTAAATTAATCGGTAATGAATAAAAAAATCAAAGTATCTATTCATGTTATACAAACTTTCAAAATATATATATTTCGTCCCTGCCGGAAACCGACTACCGCTTTTGAACCATATCCTTTAGTTAAAGTATGTTTTTATTATAAGCAATTTCTGGCTAATTGTAAAAATATGATTAGAAATCATTTTTTTTATAAAATGTAATATGAAAATATTACATTAGTATTTTATTTTATGAATATTTAGAATACATAATAATTGTGCTTCAATAGTTAATGTGAGTGATATAAAAACTGTATGTATAATTTAGTTAAGATATCTGATAAAAAAAAACATTTCTATTTAAAAGTAAAATAACAAAATCTGTGATTTGATTATTATATTCTATGGTTTGTTGCTGATGATTGATGTTTCGAATTTTATAAATATGTTGATTTTAAATAATTACATTTATAACCTTTGTGCTTTTATTTATTTTATCAATATTTAGAATATATAATAATTGTGCTTAATCTATGTGATATAACAAACCATATTTATAATTAAGTTAAGCTATTTGATAAAAAATAATTTCTATTGGCTTTAAAAGTAAAGTAAAAAATCTGTGATTTGTTTATTATATTTTTTGTAAATATTTATATTGGTTGTTACTGATGGAGAGTTATGAATTTTATAAAAATGTTGATTAAATACTTAGAATTATAACCTTTGTGTTTTTATGTCTTTTACAATGTTACTTTACTACACGATTGTACTTTACCGTTCCAAAAGAATTAGCCAAATAGTTAAGAGCTCCAATTGCTCCCATTGTGTTGTTAAGTACGTCTTTGAGGGTCCAATGGGCACCATGTTCTTGATAGGAGGTCGAACGGGCACTTTTTTGTAGGTAAGGTCCAATTAGGAGGGTCCAATGGGTACTAGACCCTTTAAGGTCGGTCTTTCGGCCCTGAGATTAATATAATCAAATAATCATGTATGTTAGATGTACAAAGTACTGTAGTCTGTAGGTGAAGGTAAAAGAGTAAAAAAAAAATATCAAAGGAAAAGATGTTTACTAGTGTTTACTAGTTGGAATTTGATGGGTTTTTTTTTCCGAAGTCTCTATTGTGGGGGCCCCCCGTTTGTGGAGGCCCCGGGGCTTTCGCCCCGGTTGCCCTCCACTAACTCCGGCAGTGATTCTCTCGTAAACGTCAGCTGAATGTCCGTAAGCGTTGATTTTGTTAATCCTCAACATAAAATACGCAGTAATAAACGCCACTAATTAATGTAGGTATTTAAAATGGCCCGTGCAGCACGAAGCTAGGCGTTTATGACCTTTCTCGTCATCAGATAGAAGACCACCAAGCCAGTTAAGTATCTGTACATCTTAATTATGTTTATTTAATGTAGGTAATATAAGTATAGATGCTCGGTACGTAGAAGTTAAGCAACTTGCGCAATAAATAAATAAATAAAATAAAATTCATTTATTTCGAGCAACATAACTCATAATCATAATAACAATACATAATCAATTATTATAGAAATAGGCACATGTCACTAAAAAATACACCTAATCATTTATTTAATTTAATACATTACATAATTTAAATTTAATAATTTTCATCAAATAAAATAATTAAAAATCAAAGGTCAAGTTAGGTTAAATCAATGATCAGACATTGGATGGGTGACCAAAAACTTATTATCTCGAGCTTATCCGTGCTTTGGATGGCTTGTTATGCCGTTGTTCCCGCATACGTCTGCAATCGTTTGTCTGAGAAAACCTTATAGTATGATCATATTCGTCTGTCGTCCCCGGTTTTGCTTGGAGCTATAATTTTGTAGAGATCTGTATGTCGATCACCCCGACAAAATGGTAGAATAAAAATTTGAAAAATATTTTTTTTAAGTAGCTCCGCTACATGCAATCTGGGGAGGTTTTTTTTCATCATCTACTCCATCGTATGGGATATCGTTGAATCATCATCATCATCAGCCTATTAATGTCCCCACTGCTGGGGCACAGGCCTTCCCTACGGATGGAATAGGGAGATTGGGCCATGACCCACCACGCGGGCCCAGTGCGGATTGGTGGGTGCTAACGACTGCAAATGCAGCCGGGACCAACGGCTTAACGTGCCTTCCGAAGCACGGAGGAGCTCGAGATAGTAAATTTTTGGTCACCCATCCAATGACCGACCACTGCGAAAGTTGCTTAACTTCAACGATCGCAGCCGAACGCGCTAGCCACCTGCGCCATCGAGCTCCGCATATCGGTCCTTTAAAATAACCTAACTTTAAAATATGGGTCTTAACACTATTTTTCGATTTTGAGATCCGTTTGCGGAATATTGAACTTTCAAGTGGTAATTCTTTTCCGAGTAGGGCGCGTGTAAAACTTGTATCAAAAATAAAAAATATATTTGCATACACTGCAACTTGATAACCTCCTCCGGTTTTATTCGTCGGTTGAAAATATTTTAGATGCGCGCGCATCACTGTAACCCAAAAGTAACAGCATGAAGTTAGCCGCGGGCGCGTTATGAAAAAATCATGTGAGTGATATTTCGAGATGCGCGCGCATCACTGTAACACAATAGTAACACCATAAAGTTGGCCGCGGGCGCGTTATGAATGTTAGTGTCTAATAATGGTGGATTATTAACCACTTAGTGCTTAATAATCCACCATTATTAGACATCTGTTCGAAAGGTACTTTGAACGATCCACGGAGCTCCAAGGGATGATCGCGTAGTCAAAAACAATGTTGGCACGCTCGTCGCCTCTGATCACTGTTTTTATATTTATAATATTTATCCACATGTTTCTAGTTTCTATATAGACACAACGTGTTTTAGTTACTTACAAGTGCTAATTACATATGGACTAATAACTTAAATTCAGTAGTGATTTTAATTGAATATTTTGAATATTTATTTAATTTTTCAAATTAAAACTGAACTTAATTGACTGTGTTAACTATCCTTTTCCAGTCCTTTTATTATTTTATTGTAATTATTAATTATTTGCATGCAATTAAAAAATATTTTTAATGATGCTAAAGAAGTATAACTTCTCACGCGCGTACATAAGTTACACGCATCCATTTTTTTTTTCTAAGTAATTAATTGTAACTAGTGTTGTGGAATATATTTATCAACCTTTAATAAATAAATAAAATTAAAGTAATAAACACATTTATTCGATAAATATTTTCAACCATATCGAAAAAAAAATATTACATCATTCATGTTGATTTTAACGCCAGATTTCATATTAAATCGAATAGATAATGTAACGGACCGATAAAATTATCGTAATGATATTTCTCGGTTGCAAATATTATAATAACATTAAAAAACATCTGCGAATGTTCTAAATCTAAGAGCCGCCGCACACGGGCCACCGACCACAACCACAAAACGCCGCCACCGGCATATTTCTTGTAGTTTTCATACATTTTATATGGACTCGCCACACACGGTACGCCGGTGGCCGCCACACGCTACAAATCGTCGTTGCTCGCTTCTTGTGGCCCGCACCGGGCACTTAATGCGCCGATACAAAACGCCGATACAAAACGCCGCCCCACGTCACACGCGCTTCTACAGTGCTACAAGGCTTATTTGGCACGTGGCCGATTTCGGAACTAACGCCGCCATCTTGCAAAGCGTCACTTTTGACAGATAGCTGAAGTTGGTGTTTGTTGCGGTTTATTCGTGCTTATAATTTAATAAAAACCTTCTTAAATAATGCCAAATGTGATAAGGAGTGGTGTTAGAGAGGTGGTTTTAAAAGTGAAGGAGTATTTTATGAAAGAAAAGCAATCTAGTGCCCCGATTATTCCATTTGAAAGGGTAAATGAGCGTGTCTCAGCTGCAACAGGTAAGTGATAGCATACATAGTGCCCGATATTACCACGAATACATAACCAAATTTTGTAGGCTTTAGATAGTTTTTTGCTCCTTCACAGCGTTTAAATAAAATACGATTTCAGGTATATCTTTACGGACTGTTGCAAGAATTGGAAATGAAGGAAGATTGGCTGAAGCGTCATCTAGTAAAATAATTACTCCAGGGAAAATTAGAAAAACAAGAAAAGATAAAATTTTAATGGACAATTTTGATTTGGGTGTTCTTAGACGAAAGATCCATGAATTTTATGTTTCTAAAAAAGAAATACCAACAGTGAATAAGTTGCTGCAAGTACTTAAAGAAGAGATTGGATTTGCCGGCAGTCGAGAAATTCTCAGGCAACATATAAAAATGATTGGTTTTCGATTCAGAAAAACTGAAAGCAACAGAAAGGTCCTGATGGAACGTAATGATATAACTGCTTGGCGTGCTCGTTATCTGCAGGTTTAAGTGTACTCCTAATTTTGTATCAATGTTACAGGAAATATAGGAAATGTAACATCGACACTATTCAAAATTAATGCAATCATTAATAAAACTGTCAAGTAATTTGCAAACTAACTATAACACAATTTTATTTCAGACTTTAAAACATAATGAAGATACAGATAAACTACCTGTAGTCTACTTAGATGAGACCTATATTCACTCCGGTCATACAGCTGGGAAATGTTGGCAGAATGATGATGAAGGTATTGGCTAATTAATTATCTCGTAATCTTAATGAGTAACATATTTTTCAAAAATTATTCCCTGTTAAGTTACTTATTCACAGAACTGTGTCATACAATTTTTTTATAAGAGTGATCTTTGTTATGCTTTGTTTCATAGTTCAAAAATTGTATTACAGATGGAGTATTAGAGCCCATATCTAAAGGTCAGAGATTTATTATCGTTCATGCTGGAGGTAATCAAGGCTTTGTGGAGAATGCGTGCTTGGTGTTTAAGTCACAAACAAAGAGTGGTGACTACCACGATGACATGAACCATACAAATTTTAAAAAATGGGTTTTAGAAAAGTTGTGCCCCAATTTGAAGGAGCCCAGTCTAATTATAATGGACAACGCTCCATATCACAACACAAGCATCAACAAAGCCCCAAACACAAGCAGTAGAAAAAATGAAATTATTGAATGGTTAAGATTAAACAACATCGAATATTCAGAAGAATATACAAGACCGCAACTATTACAACTTGTAAAAAGAAACAAACCCGAACCAGTCTATGCTGTGGATGCTATTTTAAAAGGACTGGGTCACAAGGTAATTATTAATTGTATTTGCTCTACTTTGTTTTCTTCCAAACCTTAATACAACCCCATGGGAAGGAGAAATGAATAAAATTATAAAAATAATCTAAATTGCATTTTTGTTTCAGATATCGCGTTTGCCGCCATATCATTGTGATCTTAATCCCATCGAAATGGTCTGGGCATCCATGAAACGAAAAGTAGCTGAGAGAAATGTTGGGAAGCCACCAAATCAAATGCCTGACATGGTACATAATGCCTTCAATTCAATTTCTGTTGATGAATGGCGCAATCATTGCAGTCATGTTAAGAAACTTGAAGAAGAGTACCGAAAAAAAGACGGATATTTGGAGGAACCATTCATCATACAGTTACACTCTGATAGTGAGGACAGCTCTGACGACGATGATTCCCAGGTTGAAGATGATGAAGAATTTAATCTCATGCGACCTCTGAACATAGTTCTTGCAGAACATAATTATAGTAAACAAATTTGAATTACGAAAAAAAATTTTTTTTATTTCCTAAGGAATGTAAATTCCTTTAATTATATTTTCATTTATTAAATATAATAATATAAAATACCCTATAATAAACATACATTTCATAAGTAAAAAAAGTAACACGAAATAGGTTTCAAACAATTCCCTAAAATTGGGGAGATTTTGTTTGCTGGTAACCCTAATTTCACACCCACGCCCTCATGTCAATGTCATCCAAGTGCCAAAAGAGCCTTGTAGTACTGTAGCTTCTCGTGGCCACAGATTATACACTACGCGAAAAGAAGCGACACTTAAGCATGTGTGCTCGTAAAATCGCCCGCAGCTATGTGTGGGTGTTTGGAGTCATTATAAAATATATAAAAGTTAGCAATTTGTTATAGTAACCTACATTAAAAGATTAAAAATTGATTATAAAATCAAACTTATCCTTCATTATTTACCCCAGTATCCTTGAATCAGTTTACATTTAATAACTTACTATGCATAAATATTCATTGGCACAAGTCTAAATTCCAAGTTCAACCCTAGCGCATACACGCTCCTGCTCAAGGTCACTAACGCTGGAACTCTCACATACAGAGAGTGTCACCGCTGTGTTGTGGCGGCGTTTGTGGCTGTGGCGTGTGGCCCGTGTGCAGCGACACTTAATCTCTCATTACAAGATGTCTGTAAACACGATGGTGATATAAATTTAATATTTCGTGTTATATCTACTGTAGAGAAAAATATGTTGTTAAATTAACATATAATATCTCTACATAGTCACGTAAGACACAAAGTAGAATACCAAAGTGATACTTATTTAGAAATGTGGGCTGAACAAAACGATTCTTTTGAATAGCATTGCTATGATGATATGAGAGAAGTTCTTATACAGTGCATCATTAAAAACAACGAGCCTAAAGAAACATTGGAGTAACAGAGGTGACCGGGCCAACGATTCGTGATAAGGTGGGACGCAATAAGAAAACAGTAACCTTACTGTAACATCACGATGAAATACTAAAACAATGAGCAATGACATTTTTAAATTAAAACACTAATTTACAAACTGCCACGCCAGCTATTAATCAGATACTAGAAAAAATATCGAACAGAATCTTTCAAAATCGTTTTTTTGAAGTGAAAATTTCTTTAGCGGCGTTGTACACTTTTTTATGGGTAAAAAATGTTAAACTCGCGTCAAGTTAAACACGTGGGCTGATCGCATCATGACACACAATAAAATTGGAAAGGTTGTTGACTTTAAATATATTTTATTTTACCGTATTATAATAATAGGTTTCTTTTAGGACGTCCACGTGGCAGCTTTATTGCGAAGAAAATGCATTTTTTTACAATAGATGTCGCTAAGTGCGCTTAAACGTGATTCGTGTAAGTTGATTTCTCTGAGAGATAAACTTTTTTAATGTAATATAAATTGTCATGTTTGTGTACGATAGCGCAATAAATAAATATTGTATTCTACCACATACATGATAGTACTTTTATACTGATAATTAAAGCAATTCGTGCAAAATTATTCGCTAACCATTCCAAAATATCAAAAATGTGCAACGTTAATATTCAAGTTTTCACTTCTGCCGGCACTCCCGGAGTGCAAACCGTCGTTTTTTGACGTGACAACGTCTTAAATTAGGTTGCGGCTGGGAGTCACTTATGAAAAAGTGTAACGCTCGGTAACGTTACGATGAGTCTCTCGTGTTAAGTTTAAGTTTACATGTACAATGTTTTAGTAAACAAAATATATTTCTATAGTTAAAATTTGTGCAATTCTTATTTTCATTCAATTCCTTGTTCCTATTGTGCAATTTAATTATATTCATATCAATAAATATTCTACCGAGAAAAAGACGTTGTCACGTAAAATCTTCGCCCGTAAAACCGACTTTACAGGCAACCATTTTTTTTTTTATTAAGTATAAGTTGTTACAAGCACTCATGAATGTGTAGAAGCTACGTCATCGCGGTTCGAAAATCTACGGCGGGAGACCTTGTACTGAGGAGAACCGGCAAGAACACGGATATCGATGGGCAAGAAACTCAGTCAGTGCTGTTATATTCTCCCTGTTTTATTATTTACGGAGTCGTCAAGTTGAAAAATGACTTCAGAGATGATTCATGAAGTCACCTTTCATTACATAATGATTCAATATATACATTAATTGTTTACGTGCATTTTGATTGTTGTATCATATAGTATAAAAAGAAAGTGTTATTTATATTAAGTACCTATAACTAGATATCATTTAATAGTAAAGTAATATAGAGCAGACTCATCTCCGCTGCAGCACCCGTGCACGAGCATGATGCATGAACCAGCCATGAATTTAATATCAGAATAAAATATACTTATCCTACGAATATGATAAATGTGAAATTATGTATATTTGTCACTCTATCACGCAAAGAGTACAGAAAGGATTTGGGTGAAATTTCGTATGCATATAGTTTATGACTGGATTGAGACATAGAATACTTTTTATTCCTGAAAAAATAAATGTTAGGTTCCGGTGGGATTCTCAAAAAAACTAAAGTTAACTTAGACGATGTGGCGGGCGGCCGCTAGTAGATAATAAATAATAATAATAAGCGAATCAATTAATGGAATTCATATAATCGATTCACTAAATTCAGAAGCATTTGACCATAAGGAAGTCAATATCCTGTCCAAAAAGATTCATTAAATAATTCTTGTTAAGTAGTCGAGAACAGCTCGCTATGAGCTCTGCGAGTGATCAACTTGCAATTAATTAATTTTAATTAAATGCTTTATAGGAAACGGTTTGTATTTAACTGCAGTTACTTTTTTGATTGAATTGAAAATTCACATAGCTCATTGTAATTAGCAATGTGAATTTTAATACCAGAGATGGTATCAAGTTACAATGTAAAGAACTTTTTGTTGAATAACATGAATAACATTGATAAGTTTTTGAATCGATTTGCATATATAAGGGGTCCGGTATGAGAAAAATGTGAGGTGTAAAATCTATCGATGAATGACATTAATGACCTCGTTGCGTTTTTGTGCGCAACCTCATCTGCGCACCTTTCACTTTTAGCCATGGCAACAGATACAAAATATTATTTGTCACAAATGTCAATAAAATAAATAAACTAAAAATAGATAAAATCGGAGCAAAATTAATGAAAACAAATAAATAACAGAATATAGAGAAATGCCGGTAAGTGTCCAGCACTCTGGAATAGCGATTTTCAGTACAGATGGAATTATAATACATATCTACAAAATGATGACTAGTGTGTGATATTTTTGAAATTGTGTGTTTCCAGAAATATATAATAAAATATATGATGAATAACGCTGATGTTAGATGATAAAATGTGTGACATGGAACCTATGATAATCGAAACCATGGGACGATTCCTGAGGTATCTCTACTTGTTACCGACTTCTTCGGATTTGATTTTCTTTTGTGTCTGTTCAAAGACAATCGTTTTTAGAGTGTAAACTCCGGTCGTGCGTCGGAGCTGACACACACAATTTTTTTTTATTTGGTCTGACGCTAAGGACTGCTGTCTCCTGTGCAGGGCTGAGAGCTAAATAAACATGATAATGCGGCCGTTGCTACGGACACAAGACGACCAAGTTCACGACGACGGAACAAAAGCACAGGTTCGGCCTCGCATAGAGCACTGTTCTCATCTTTGGGCAAGGGCACCCCAGTACAGCTTCTCCCTCTGGATCGCAACCAGCGCCGAGCGGCTAGAAATGTCGATGACCAGGACATTATAAGATAGGCTTGATCCCTTGGCTTTGCGTAGAGATGTAGCTTCGCTCTGCATCTTCTGTAGCATTTATCACGGGGAGTGTTCCGAGGAATTGTTCGGATTACAATATTTACCATAAATCACATTGAAATATTAATTGGGGTAATAGACCAACTTGAATAAAGTACCACTCCAAACTTTCCTAAACTATTGTAGTGTTGAGGCCCATTGATAAAAAATAATATTTAATAAAAGAAATTGGTTAAATATCGATTTGAAACTGAAAAACGCGGTAATTTCACTAGATTTTTACGTGTCACACGCGCGACTCTTGCTATGTTATAGTAAATATTTTTTTAATACATAAATAGTTATGTTTTTTTTTAAGCATTTACCCGCTAGATGTTAAAATCTAAAGAAAAGTTTTACTAGAAAAAAATCCACGCGGACCAGGCAGCGGACGGGACTCGAAGCCGCAAATCCTTCGCAATCCAGGCGAATGCACTGACCAATTACTGCTACCACGGCCCTGATAGCCGCGTCGAAATTTTCCTAGCCTTAAACTGCAAGGCAGCGCCATTTCTTCGCATTGTAGGTAACCCACAATGTCAAATGAATACTTTTTCAAGTATTAAACATTTGAAAGAAGAAATAGCAAATATAGTTATGCCGTGGTAGCATAATTGGTCAGTGCATTCGCCCGGATTGCGATGGGTGCGGGTTCGAGTCCCGTCCGCTGCCTGGTCCGCGGTAGTGTTCGGACGGCAAGGTAGTGTCCGTAGATTTCGCGTCAATAATTCTGCTACTTTCCGCTATCGTACATCGCGACAAAAATTTCATCCCCATCATCTTGATGCGTGGCTACCCACAACCGTGCGATTTTGTGATACTCCTGCAGGTGTTTATGGGCGACAGTGATCACTTACCATCAGCTGAGCCGTCATATCGTATCATATATAACTAGCAAACCAGTGAACCAAATGTTCACCAAAATCTGATTAAAAAAAAAATGTATTTAATTAATTGAGAACTTCGGAGATTTTGTGTGGTTTCGTTTGAAATTCGTGATTTTTCGAAAACCGGAAGTGCTACGTTACTCAAATCCGGTTTGTAGTCTTATCAGACTATTCTTAACTTATAACTTAAACATTCTCTTTATCTATCTATTACGGTTTGGCCGCTGAAACAGCACCACAGACAGACGGACGGACGGACGGACGGACGGACGGACGGACTTGTCTAATAGATAAGAGATAAGAATATTTTTGATGAATAGGGTTTGGCTGGCTTATAAAAGGCAACAGCCTCGGTGAAGATACAAAGAACGAATCATCATCATCAGCCTATTAATGTCCCCACTGCTGGGGCACAGGCCTTCCCTATGGATGGAATAGGGAGATTGGGCCATGACCCACCACGCGGGCCCAGTGCGGATTGGCGGGTGTTAACGACTGCAGATGCAGCCAGGACCAACGGCTTAACGTGCCTTCCGAAGCATGGAGGAACTCGAGATAGAAGATTTTTGGTCACCCATCCAATGACCGACCACTGCGAAGGTTGCTTAACTTCAACGAACGAATACTCGCAACGTTTATTTGTTCTGGAGGAGAGATAGTCTTGTTTCAATCACTTCGGCGGGTACTCTAATCCTTAACGCAGACGTCAATACTGTATGGTATCTTGCTGTTTCTGTGAGGGAGTGGGGTTCCAGAGTTCCATGACGAGGAGCTTAAAGGCTACAGAGTGGCACTCTAAAAATGGCTGGGGCGGCACATTTTCCTGTCAAATAAGTTATCTTCATAACACATATTGTAACTCTAGATATATATTTTATTATGACATGTATAGGAGACTGTCCAGCACCTGAAACCGCTCACTATCGCCATCTATGCTCTATCAAAGGTAATACACTCACAAAAGAACTAAGAATGTTTCACTGCTCACCCAACATTATTTACCATAAAAAACGACGGGTTGCACTCCGGGAGTGCCGGCAGAAGTGAAAACTTGAACAACTTGAACGTTAGGGAACAATTTTGCACGAATTGCTTTAATTATCAGTATAAAAGTAATATCATGTATGTGGTAGAATTCAATCTTTATTTATTGCGCTATCGTACACAAACATGACAATTTATATTACATTAAAAAAGTTTTCTCTCAGAAAAATCAACTTACATGAATCACGTTTAAGCGCACTTAGCGACATCTATTGTAAAGAAATCAACTTACATGAATCACATTTAAGCGCACCTAGTGACATCGTGGACGTCTTAAATAGAAACTAATTATTATAATACGATGAAATAAAATATTACTATATTTCGTCCAATATATTGAAAGTCAACAATCTTTCCAATTTTATTGTGTGTCATGATGCGATCAGCCCACGTGTTTAACCTGCCGCGAGTTTAACATTTAAAACCCATACAAAAAAAGTGTACAACGCCGCTAAAGAATTTTTCACTTCAAAAATCGTTTGCGGGCTATAAAACATTTTGTGAAGGTTATTTAATGGATCAACTAAACTCATAACTGCCGACAAGTCTCGAAAATGTTTTAGTCATTTTATAACATATCCCTACATCTTTATAGCATTTTTATGGTTTTAATATATAGTAATAGCCTTAAACGTTTGATGGCGGAATGGTATACATTCCGCAGGCGATTGTGGTAGTTGTACAACTTTCGTAATGGCAGGTTAACAGGTGGGTGACCGTGAACATGCCCTCTGAAGCACAGAGAAGAGACTCAAGTGAATCTTAGGTAAAAAAAAACAGGAAACTCACAGAAATCAATAATTTTAAAGAAAATATAAATAGAAAAAAATCCACGCGGACCAGGCAACAGACGGGACTCGAGCCCGCACCCTTGGTAATCCGGGCGAATGCACTGACCAATTATGCTACGCGGCCCTCACTGCCGCTGAGAAAAGATGGCGCTGCCTTGCAGCTTAAAAACGAAAACGGTCCCTGAGGGCCGCGGTAGCATAATTGGTCAGTGCATTCGCCCGGACTGCGAAGGGTGCGAGTTCGAGTCCCGTCTGCTGCCTGGTCCGCGTGGAATTTTTTCTAGTTATATTTTCTTTAGAGATACACATCAAGCAGTTACATGCTTTAAAATTATAAACAATATTTTTTTCCTAAACTAAGCAGAGCTTTTACTTCATACACATAGAAGTACTTAAACAGGCAACTTTATTCTATTCCATGCATATTTACTTATATAACGATCATCATCATCATCAGCCTATTAATGTCTCCACTGCTGGGGCACAGGCATACCCTATGGATGGAATAGGGAGACAATGAACATCACTTAGGAACAAATATTTGTTATTATCACACAAATAAATAATCAGGGGCGTATTTTAAAACTTGGCTCCACGGGTCATAAACCATTAGTCAAGAACAGATATAAGGGTGATTCCTTAGACCAACGTTCTTCGCATCAGATCCGTAGCTTTTATTTTATTTCATTATTAGAAAAAACTATAGTTATATGGCTAAAGAGGGCTGAAAAACAAGTCATTCTGTAGATGAGGCACTCTAGGCACACATAAGGTCTACGACCTTATAGATTCTTGAAAAAAGAAGAAAATGTTTTTATCAATGGGCCTCAATACTACAATAATTATTAAGTAAAGTTTGGAGTGGTACTTTATTCAAGTTGGTCTATGACTCCAGTTAATATTTCAATGTGACCCTTAAAATCATGGTCCCAGGAATCACCCATAATTCAGTAACGAATGCCCTTGTGTGGCTTATGTACTTGCAGGTCTTGGAGCCGCCCCGAGCGATGGCACTCTTGGCCCCTGTATAAATACGTCCTTGCCTTACCCGGACTGGAATCCTGAACTGTTTGGAGCACAAGGCATAAATCGCTGCGCCAACTGGTCGTCAATGATAGCTTTGTCCCTGTCCGATGACACAGAATGGACATGCTAACCACTTTACCTAAAGAAAAGCCCAAGCTATCTAATATATAAAATTCTCGTGTCGCGGTGTTTGTGGTTAAACTCCTCCGAAACGGCTTTCCCGATTCTCATGAAATTTTGTGTGCATATTGGGTAGGTCGGGTAGGTCTGAGAATCGGACAACATCTATTTTTCATTCCCCTAAATGTTAAGGGTAATCCACCCCTAAATTCTTTTTTTCAATATTAGATAAAAAAATATTTTTTAGTTTTTTTATGATACATCATACAAAATTACATACATCCCTAAATTTTCAACTTTCTACCACCAACCCCTATTTTTTTATGGCGGTACGAAGTTCGCTTGGTCAGCTAGTGTTTATATAAAAATAGTATATTTTCAGTGAATATTGTTCTTAATGTACGCACAACAAATACGTACCATGAATGGAAGATAACTCCGTTTTCAAAACGATTTGCGAACTTAATTGGTATAATTCTGTTGCTCCAGACGTCAAGTGTTCACTTGCTAATCTATACTGTATTTGTATATGTTTATGGTCGTTATTTCCATGTCAGTGTGTATGTATAAGAAACAGTACGGTACAGAGCGCGGGCGCAGCGTTTAAGAGTGGTCACGGAGCACATCTGGTATGGACGCTTGTGCACACAAGTTTTCTAGCAATGAAGTATAAGCGGTAACACGCATTTTTAAATTCCTATTTAAAACAAAATTTACCAAATGCACAATTCCAAAATCTGGTTTTCCCAAAAAAAAATTGCGGCGATTCCCACATAACTCACCAAGGGGCGAGGTCGATGCATCAAGCAATTTCCTAACGGGGCTAAGAACCTGAGGATAGGCAACTCGAGAGTAATATCAACTCTAGTTCGACTTCGCCCTACAGACTCTTGTTATCCTCTTTTTAAAGAATTAAATATTTTGACTGTACCTTGTTTATATATATTTAAAGTTTGTGTCTTTGTTAAAACGAATCTAAAATTATTTTACAATATGTTTACATATAAAAGACTCAATGATAAGTTGTGTCAAAAACCTCATAAAACTGCTTTGTTTGGAAATAGTTTATATGGCGTTGCTCCGATAGTATATAACAAGCTACCACAAGATATAAGACAAATCGATAATGTGATAAAATATAAAGTGACCCTAAAAAAGTTTTTAGTAAATAAAGCTTATTATACACTAAAGGAATATTTAAGTGATGCTGAAATTTAAATTATTATTATATCCTTAACTTTATGAACAAGATTGATTATTATATTGTTTGACATTGAGATTATTATATTGTTTGACAATGATAATGTGAATTTGTTTATACTATGCTCAATGAATGGAATAATTGTAATAAGTTTTACTTTTTCTCGACATGTCAATTAATTTGCACACCCCATTGGGTAAGAATATAGGATGCTCTTTATCTCTGTATCACCATTTGTAACCATATTCTGCAAATAAAGATTATTATTATTATTAGTATCGCATCTAAATGTAGGCTTTATGTAGTGACCCATAAATTGCTCGGTGTTTCCCTGCGTGATCGAGTCAGAAATGACGAGATCCATAGGAGAACTAAAGTCACCGACATAGCTCGAAGAATAGCCCAGCTGAAGTGGCAGTGGGCGGGACACATAGCGAGGAGAACCGATGGCCGTTGGGGCGGAAAGGTTCTCGAATGGCGACCGCGTGCCGGACGACGCTCAGTGGGAAGACCCGCTACAAGGTGGACCGACGATCTGGTGAAGGTCGCGGGAAAACGCTGGATGCGGGCAGCGCAGGACCGATCGTTGTGGACATCCTTGGGGGAGGCCTATGTCCAGCAGTGGGCGTCGTACGGCTGATATGATGATTTAGTGACCCATACATCAGATGTAGACTTTCAAATTCTTCGCCATCATTTTTACATAAACAGAACTTGCGAGAAATCATTCGGCTCTTGTAACATCACCAATAATCAATTCATTTAAGTTTTATTTTACCGATATCAATATTATGTATGGCATTGTATGTACATGTCATGCGTTGCGTGACCGCGAACAAATTTCTGAATCCTCGCAAGTTAGCTCACGCGATTCGCTGCCGCCGTGCTAGCTAGCATAAGTCGCTAGTTTTGTACGAATTAGATCTCCGCTGCTGCAATAACTTTAATAACAGGTAAACGGACCCGCCTCACGATCTTTACAGAACAGAGCAGTATTTATAATATTAAATGTCGACTTGTCTTCATTATTTTACCATTAACAGTGCCTTCGTTGTACTTAAAATCAATAAATTACTTGACGTGTCTAGCAGTATGTTGCGTTTACTGTAAATTGTAAATTAATCATTGAAATCTAAAGTATGGCAATCCAAAGTTGCTAGTAATTTTTCTTCAAAATTCAATTACCAACATTACCAGGAGTGCCAACTCAAAACTCTTTAATGAATGGATTATGTATTTCAATTTGAAATGCTAGAAATTCATTTACTGATGACATATTCTCAAAATCTGTTCAAAAATTAAAATTAACCAAGCACTGTTTTTAAATAGCCAAACTTATGTCAATAAAAGAATCTACAGTCATACCAACATTATTTATCAGTGCAGATCATAATTGAAGGGGTGAGTGGACAAAGGTGTTATCTAACAAAACTGCAAAAATTGACTTTTTTGCATGAACATAGGTTTCAAGTGATGATAAATCGATTGGCGAGCTCAAAACACGCAAATTTTGATTCCTGTCCAAAATACAGACCCTAGCAAAGGTGTTAACTGACAAACATGCATACATTTCAGGACTGCAAATGTGGTATGAACACATACATTTTTGAAAAATAAGTTACTCAAATACGTTTCGAATAATATAAGGTGATATCAAACAATATGTCTTTTGCATCTTCGCAAGAATAACAATATTTTATGTTAAAAAAATAAACAAAGGTGTTATAAGCTGTATGGTATGTTTGCTGATATAAAATTTATTATTATTTCTTCAAAACCTCTAATGCAACAGTGGTAACGTCTTTAATCTCCATTGTTGGAATGTATTTAATTAAAAGTATGAGTAGGCAGTGACATTTCGTTTGATCCCGCCAAACTGATATGTCAATGTCATTGACATTAAAAAGTTTTCTTGACGTGACGAGTTAGATTTTGTTTTAATAAGAATTAAAGATTTTTACGAATGAACATTGTTATTATTTGGTTATGCAAATAAATATCACTTTTAAGGAAAAACTTTTAAGAAGACATGAGAAAATATTTACTCCTAATCAATACAGAAACATAATTAAAAAGGCATCTAAAAACAATTCAATCATAGAAGATATGAACCATCATTTCTATGATTTCATTAAATTAAGAGATGATTTGGGAATAGCTATACCCAATTTAAATACATTAAAGCAAAAAATCAACTTTAAAGTTAATGTTAAATGGATTCATGTTGAAGATTATGGTAGATATTTTTATAAGACCAGCTATGATCCCTATACACCATTCCTAGAAGTCTCTCTTTTAAAGAAATCAAGTAATATCCCAGAAGTTTTCATAACATGCAATAATCAAAAGGGTAAAATCTCTAAAGAAAAAATTGCTGATATAAAAACACAGCTTGAGTACATTGAGAAAGAGTCTCAATGGTATTATATAAACATTTTGAACAATTATTAATATACCTACTGTTGTCCTACCTACAATTTTGTATTTTTTTTTGGTTAAATAAAGCTATTTCTCATTCAATTATGTTTATTCTTTTATTTTTCACCTTTTTAAGTTCATGTAATCTAAATATGATTAATATTAAATTAAACAAAGGTGCTATGTTCATATTTTCTTAGTATTTTAATAAATATAATAAAAACACCCTTTTCTTCTATACAATCTATAAATTAATCATATTTTCAAAAGTATTGATACATAAGTTTTATAAAAAAAATTAAGTTGATAAAGCTACATTGATTTTATGATTTAACATTTTCAAACGCTCATAACTCATTTTGAACTTTTTGTTAGTTAACACCTTTGTCCACTTACCCCTTCAATTGTTCCAACGAAATTCCGTAAGGTGATCTCCTCCTTAAATAATGCTTTAAAAAAAAATGGATGCGTGTAACTTATGTACGCGCGTGAGAAGTTATACTTCTTTAGCATCATTAAAAATATTTTTTAAATGCATGCAAATAATTAATAATCACAATAAAATAATAAAAGGACTGAAAAGGGATAGTTAACACAGTCAATTAAGTTCAGTTTTAATTTGAAAAATTAAATAAATATTCAAAATATTCAATTAATATCACTACTGAATTTAAGTTATTAGTCCATATGTAATTAGCACTTGTAAGTAACTAAAACACGTTGTGTCTATATAGAAACTAGAAACATGTTGATAAATATTATAAATATGAAAACAGTGATCAGAGGCGACGAGCGTGCCAACATTGTTTTTGACAACGCGATCATCTTATGGAGCTCCGTGGATCGTTCAAAGTACCTTTATTAGACACTAACATTCATAACGCGCCCGCGGCCAACTTCATGGTGTTACTATTGTGTTACAGTGATGCGCGCGCATCTTAAAATTTCACTCTCATAATTTTTTCATAACGCGGCTAAAGAAGTATAACTTCAAAAATTTACTGCCCGACAGACTTATATAATCCGTACACAATAAAAATTGACAGATATCTCCTCAAGACATGCGGGAGTGTAAAATGAAGAGGTGCGTATCACTGGCCTGCCATAGTTGGTATACCTGTAATTAAGAACTTGAAGTTTGGTTGCGCGCGCGCAGTGAGGACGCGTGTGGCTGCCTTGACCCTCGGCAGGTCATTCTCGCGCCTTACCTGTGCCTCCTACTGCATAAACCCAGTGTCCCTCAAACTTTTAGCCATAGACCGAATATATTAAATCGTTCTTACATATTGACAAGGCCCCTCATATATTATGCTGTACCCAACAGAGGAGAAAAAGTTAGTTAGTTAGACACACCAATCACTCTGTATTTTTTACTTTCATTAACAAAGATGGATAGATAGATAGATAAAACTTTATTCACACCAACATGCACACATACAAAATTGAAGACAAATTTTACAATTAAATAAATCCTTTAAAACATACAACAAATTATATTTATATAACTATACTGATATTTTCGTGTGCAGCAGCGATGCGAATGGGCGAAAACTCAGCGTAACATTTACTCCGAGAGTAAATCGCTGATTTTCAGTTCTAACCCATATAGATGAGGTCACGCAATTAAATGTCAGATTAAAATTCACATTACAATAAACAAAATTAAAATTAAATTAAATACAAAAATTAATAAATCATTAATTGGACATATAATTGTTATGGTACTTTTACATAAACATAAAAACAAAGAAAACAAATTTGATAAATTGATTAGTGAGAAAATATTTATAATTTTTATTTTTTTTGGTGGTGGTGGTTCAAGTTGACATTTTGTTAAAAAAGATCAAGCATCCACGTTAAAAGCGAAAGTTTAAATAGCAGTGGTTGATATCGCGAGGGCTACAATTAGCTGCACTTCAATTATAGTGATCGAGATTGTAGTAATTGGCTCGCAGCGCCCGCGCAGAACGTGCGTATCGCCCCGCCCGGCCACGGGAATTCGCTAACAACACGCAGCTTTGGAAGAACTTTAACTATTCAGATCAGTGCGGGCTAACTACAGCCTCCACCTTGATCTCATTACGGGGCGTCTACGTGACCTGCTATCTTGTGTCAATTAAGACTCCGTGCTCTTCGTGCTTTCTTGGGAGATAAACTACAACACACAATAAAATACGTACCTTCATTTTCAAATTATTTGAATGCAACGCATCACGGTATGTTTTTCGTTTCTTGGGGCTTAAATATGAATTTGTAAGACACTGGTTGATTTTAAATAAAATTAAACTTACATAATATCAGATTCTACAGGAAAATATACTTTCAATTGTTTATATTCAAAGCAACGATGACCAGTTGGCAATGGATAATATTGGCAATAGATGATCTTCAGATACAGATTCCTTCATGGCTAACGCAGCAGAAACAGTCGCAATAACAATTTTGTTAGAAGAGGATAAATACATCTAACGAACGCAGTAACGCACGATACGTTTTGCTTTAACCGTTTCCGTCGTAGAGCCTCAACCTCATCATCATTCTATTTATATAAAACACAAAGGTGAACACTGACTCACATAATGATCTACGAGTATCAACGCACAGCCCACATACCACTGGACGGATCGGGCTGAAATTTGGCATGCAGGTAGATGTTATGACGTAAGCATCCGCTAAGAAAGGGTTTTGATCAATTCTACCCCCAAGGGGATAAAATAGGGAATGAAAGTTTGTATGAAACTTTGTCAATTTTAAACCGATCGGGCTGAGACTTTGCATGCAGGTATAAGAAGAATCATAGATGAATGTCATTATGTATAATACAAGCCTGAGAACAAAAACTGTAGTCTACACTTCAGCTCTACACCGAAGCGAAGCGAGGGCGGGCCGCTAGTAATGAATAAACCAGAAGGAAGAACAGACAATAAGTTAAATAATTATGATAAAAATCATTTAAAGAAAATATAAATAAAATAGCTGAACGGTTCGGAACCACTAAGATGTCAGCTTAGCAGATTAGTTCGACGTTACTATACCCACGCATTGACAAGCTATTGACGTTGACCCAATAGAAGTAAATCGCTCTCTTACTCATCATCTTCGTCATAACATCCATATGATGCCCACTGATGCGCATCAGTTTCCCCAAGGATCATCACACACCGGTCGATTTTGCGCCCGCGATCTTCACGAGATCATCGGTCCACCTCGTAGTAATTTCTTATTACTCTTCATCATCATCGACCTATTAATGTCCCCACTGCTGGGCTGGGGCACAGGCCTTCCCTATGGATGGAATAGGGAGATTGGGCCATGACCCACCACGCGGGCCCAGTGCGGATTGGTGGGTGCTAACGACTGCAAATGCAGCCGGGACCAACGGCTTAACGTGCCTTCCGAAGCACGGAGGAGCTCGAGATAGTAAATTTTTGGTCACCCATCCAATGACCGACCACTGCGAAAGTTGCTTAACTTATTACTCTTACCCAAAACCTATATCTTTCTTACCACGCCAAATTAATATGAAACTACTAAGAGATCGATTTAAATTAATGATTACCTATCACCTATGTATCTCTTGTAAACATAGTCAATATTTACGCAATGTTTATTTTGTGATTTAAATTTAAAACAGGAATTCTATTTATGATATAGAACTTTACAAATGAGAAAAAAACATTAAGTTAGTCTGGTCCGCGTGGATTTTTTCTAGTAAAACTTTTCTTTAGATTTATACATCTAGCAGTTAAATGCTTAAAAACATAACAATAATTGCTATTTCTTCTTTCAAATGTTTAATAGTTGTAAAAGTATTCATTACAATGCGAAGAAATCGCGCTGCCTTGCAGCTTAAGAATGGCTAGAAGAATTTTGACGCGGCCATCAGGGCCGTGGTAGCATAGTTGGTCAGTGCATTTGCCAGGATTGCGAAGGGTGCGGGTTCGAGTCCCGTCCGCTGCCTGGTCCGCATGGTTTTTTTTCTCGTAAAACTTTTCTTTACATTTAAATTAGTACTCTACGGAAACTCATATTTGGTCCTTATGGGAACTGCGAGAGCTATCCACAATTAGTTAATAAATAAGTTTCAAAACGGAGGTTTTTAATAAGCAACAATGTTGCATTTACCGTGTCACATCAAATGACAAGTAAATGCCGCCCATCATCTGTTTCGATTACAATTAGGCTCGTTACATTGTTTGAAGACGTGATATTAACGTATGCCAGCGCTAATGTTAGGCCCCAGGACTTCATTTACGAGTTACATTTCAATGTAATTAGGTTACAAAGCATACAAGAAAAATGTATTGGCCTCACCGAAGCTGATATTAGTCGAGAGCTGTTATTATGTATGGAATATAATAAGCGCAAGCGCAGGTTACTCGTGTATTGTGCTATTGAACATGGAGGCAGCTAAAGTGATAATGGCGGGACTACTGGTTGTGGGTGTAGTGCCCAGCATGAGGGCAGACATGGTTGTCATGAAGGATATCACACTGGGCTTCGGAGCTGCCTTGGAGCATTGCAGGGAAGAGGTATAAAGTCTATTTACGGTGGGAATATTCCCGGCCCATTGTAACAGCATTAAGCTGAGGCAGGGTCCTAATTGGCCTTTCTTCTTTCTGCATATTGTTGTTGTCTGTTCGTTTTATTTTTATCGGTACTTATATAATTTCTAATTGTTACATACTTGCGTTTTAAGGCCAATAAATGATTTTCCTTTCTTTCTTTCTTCTATTAGACAAACTCGTTATCATCTTTTTATATTAACTTTTTGTCGACCGTTTCCGTTGTCCGGTTGTCCGTTTCAAATTTGAGCGCTTTCCTAGTAGTACCTCCTTACCTTACCGAAAACTACGGAGAAATAACGCTCTTTTTGGTTTTCAGTATGGGTAGATAAGGTTTACAGGACTACGGAAATGGGAAAGGAATCAGGATGTGATGTTTTGGTATCATATGCGAGAATAATTATATATAGGCCATAATAGTGGTACATCTATAGCTATAGATAGATATAATGGCCGTATATCAACGAACTCTTAAAATGGTTCTTTGCTCATATTATAATATGCAGAGTTGCAGACCTTATTTTTTAAAATACCAACTTCTAACTTTACCATCGATTTACATACTAGATAATTATCCAGTAATTGCTTGTTCATTTTTAAACATCGCAATAAGTTTATCCGTGTTCAAGACACACATAATATTAGCACTCGCAACAAAAACAGATAAACAGACTGTATATACCTCCTTCACGCATAAAGACGCTAAACACCAGCCCCTATCACATGGCTATAAAAATATTTAATAAATTACCATCACAAATACGGGATGAACAGGAACTCCCTATATTTCACAAACAAATAAAAAAATATTTAACCGAAGAATGCTTCTATTCTATCGAAGTATACTTTAATAAATTTAATTAATTTGTATTTCTTTTTCAATTGTTTTTGTTTTGTTAAATTATGTTATAATGATAGTATCTCCCAAACCAAATTAAATATAATACAATTTTATAATATCATAATAATAAATGTTTAATTATCTATTATTTGTTATACCTGTACAAGGTGACTAAGTCATAAGATGCTATGTATCATGTTTAAGTACCGTATGTAACACTTAGTTTGCAAATAAAGAGTTTGAGTTTGGAAACCATTTCAAAAAGATTGTTCTACGACAACTAGGTTTACAGGAGAAAAAGATGCAATTTCAAAACATTTTCGCAATTCCTTATCAAATCAACCATTTATCAAGTGTAAATTCTAAAATTATGTGATATATGTCTAAATAATCGTAGCTACTATATATTTCTCCTTAACTTAACATGTAAAAGATATTTCAATGCTATAAAACTTGCAACCGCCCCACAGAGTACCAGCGCTGTTACGGTGGGAATATTCCCGTCCCATTGTAACAGCATTAAGCTGAGGCAGGGTCCTAATTGGCCTTTCTTCTTTCTGCATATTGTTGTTGTCTGTTTGTTTTTATTTTTATCGGTACTTATATAATTTCTTATTCTTACATACTTGTGTTTTAAGGCCAATAAATGATTTTTCTTTCTTTCTTTCTTCTTTCTTTCAGAGTGGCCTCACACAGGAGAATATGGAGGAGTTCTTCGACTTCTGGCGCAAGGACTTCAAGTTCGAGCACCGCGAGCTGGGCTGCGCGCTGCGCTGCATGAGCCGTTACTTCAACCTCATCACCGACACCAACCGCATGCACCATGAGAACACCGAGAACTTCATCAAGTCATTCCCCAATGGTATGCAAGGTTTCATATGGGTCATTATACGAAAAGGCCTTTTTTAAATCACAAAAATTAAAGTGAGGATTTTTTGGGTTTCAAACATTTATTTTTTGCAAAATATAATCAAATACCATAATCACAACAGAAAACAGAATTTTCATTACGTTTAATACGTAAAAATATGAGAAAACATTTTTTAAGTCTCACAGAATTGACGCACGTTTTCACTGAAATGATCTAAGTAATCATAACTTAAGAATTAATACAGTTATGATAATAATAAATGTTCTACCGAAAACCATTAAACCAAGATAACATAAATTAGAAACATTATTTTGATCAATAATTTTAAAAGACAATAAAAAAATCAAACAGTCATGTTCACGGAAATGATATTTAGTAGGAACGTCATTTCTGTGATACTAAATTATAAGAATCACTGAAGTCATCATATGATAAAAATGTGCGAACTCTCTTATTATAATGTTCTGGGTATATTCAACAGCCAAAAAATTTACCCTGTTTTGTCTCAGAGGCCTAATTTTGTTTTACCTATCAGAATAAATTTCATCGACACGTAATTTAGAGCATGATGGTATAGGGGGCTCATTTTCTGTGTTGCATGTAATGATTGTATATATTCGCAGTAATCTTACTAACTACCCTAAAGAAAAAAAGTCATAAATACTCCGGCCATCTTATAATATCCTCCTAGATTGACTCCTTTGATTATTTACTCTCTACTCTAGATGAAGCATGGCAATTAAAAAAAAATATCTCCCAGCTGGTGAGGTTTAAGTCGTTTCCCGTCACTTAGGCCCGTATTACAGAATGACAACTAAGTGTTGATCTTTACTTGAGTACAGATCAACAGTATTACAGAGTTGTGATAGTGACGGTTCAATTTTGAATAATTTGCAAGAAAATGACATTGTTATTATTGGTATTGGTAGTCATGATAGTGATATTTTTAAATTACATTCTAACATTTGTATTTTACTTAACAAATTGCGTAAGGCGACTGTTCTTTTAGTGTCTATTTTAGAGAACCCTTACTTTAACGAAATTACTCTAAATTACAATTTAAAACTATGGACTAAGCATTTTATGAATGTAAAATATATTGATATTGCTGTGAATTCATATGATTGTTATAATAATATTAAAAATGTATGTGCTAAAATTAATATATGTATAGATTATATTCAGTATAAAAAACAATTTTTAAACTATGAAAACATAAGAAAATATATAACAAAAAATCACTATAAAAAAAATAAACCTATCATAACAATACCCAAAAAGGGTACTATACCTTTTTACTTTCAGAAAATTCCGATCACTAATGCCAAGCAGAATCATTTTACTATGTCTAGCTTAAGTACAAGTCAGGATACATCAGGTTTAAATAAAATTGTTAATAGTCCAGAATCTATGAAGTTTTTTCGAACCTAAAACATATGATTCCAAACTTAGAATATTACACCAAAATATACAGAGTTTTTCAAAGAAGAAGGATGTATTTGAAATTGTATTGACAGAACTGCATTGTAAAAACATAGGTCCTGATGTTATATGTTTGAGCGAAACCTTTATACAAGAAGGACGTGAGAGTGATTTTAGACTGCATGGGTATGATCTTGCTGCCTCATACTGTAGAAAAAACAGGCAAAAAAGGGGTGGTGTATGTATCTGTATTAAAAAGGGTCTAAGCTATAGAGTCCTCACAGAAGTGAATAATAAAAGTCAGGATTATTATCTTGAATGCTGTGGCATACACCTTGATAGCTATAACATAAAAATTATTTGCATTTATAGAGTTCCGAAAATGAATAAATATGACCTAGATTTCTTCTTTAAAAAGCTTGAAGACTTGTTTTACACTATTTTAAAAATAAACACTAATAATAAGTACGTCATATTGGGTGATTTTAATATTAATATGATGGATAATAATAAATACACTCAACAATTTCTTGATCTTATAAAAAACTTTAATTTAACATTACATGTCAAACAAGCTACTAGATTAAACTCTTGTATAGATTTGATCTTTAGCAATGTCAGTGATGCTTTTGCTGAATTGTTACCCCTTTCTCTGTCAGATCACAATATGGCACAGATGCTGTATATTCCACTGGTTACAAAAAAACTACCGCCGTTAAAATATTTTATCTTTAAACGAGACTACAGTGATGAAAACGTTACCAAATTCATAAATAGTATTTCAGGCTTATCATTTTCTGATGTTTATAATGAAACCGATGTAGATAAATCTTTTAACAATTTTTATGATTTATTTCTCTTCTTTTATAATTTATGTTTTCCTAAGATAAGGCTATGCATTAATAATAAAATCCGCCGACCGAGGTGGATTACGAAAGGATTGAGCGTAAGCTGTGCAACGAAGAGACGACTTAGATTTAGCTACTATAAAATAAAATCGGATAAGAATAAAACAAAATATAATGCTTATTCTGGTATATTGAGACGTTGCATAAACCTAGCACAAAAAATAAATAATGATAAATACATAAAACACTCTAAAAATCAATGCCGTGCATCTTGGAATGTCATAAAAGGTAACATAAAACATATCAATAATAATTACATTGAAAAAATTTGTGTCAAGGATAAAATAATAACAGATCCTCAGCAGATTGCTGAAGCATTTAATAATAGTTTTATAGATTCGACAAATATTGATAATAGTAGCCATTACAAAAATACAAATAAATTATTTGTGCCAAATAGCATGTATCTGAAACCTTATAGCATAGACGAAATACAGAAACTAGTTATGACATTGAACAATACAAAGTCAGAAGGCTTTGATGGTATATCGACGGATATAATAAAACGTAGTCGTATGGTTCTAGGTGAAGTATTGACCTATTTGGTAAATTTATCATTTGAAAAAGGGACTTTTCCCACCATGCTAAAAATGTCTGTGGTCAAACCATTGCATAAAAAGGGTGACACCAAAACTATAAACAACTACAGGCCTGTCACTTTGGTTTCAGTACTGTCAAAAATATATGAAAAGGCTATGGCTAGACGTATTATTGAATTTATGACGAAATTTAGTCTAATCAGAAAATAGTAATATGGCTTTCAAAATAATAAATCAACTAGCCTCGCAGGTCATGGTCTTATCAATGATATCATTGAGAATTTAAATGATGGGCGGAAAGTTACTGCCGTCTTTTTTGATATGACAAAGGCTTTTGATTTCGTATCACATAAAATCCTTCTGAATAAATTGGAAAATATCGGTTTTAGAGGACCTGTTATAAATTGGATAGCTAGCTATTTAAAAGAGAGGACACAGTATGTTGAAATAGCTAATATTGACAGAACTCAAACTGTAGTCAAATATAAATCCCAAGAAAGAGTCAATGCGTTTGGCGTTCCGCAGGGGACGATACTTGGACCGATTTTCTTCAATTTTTATATAAATGACCTACCTGATGCCATATCAGATAAATGCGTTCTTTTTGCTGATGACATTTCAGTTCTTGTGACATCTAGCAAGGAAACTAAAAATAATATATATGAATCAAATATTAATAATACAATTCAAGATATTTCTAAATGGACATTATATAATAATTTATATATTAATATAGAAAAAACATGTTACATACAATTTGCTAATTACGGTACTTTGACTAATAACCTCAACTTATATTATAATAAACAACTTGTAAAACAAACAGACGAAGCAAAATTTTTAGGAATAATACTGGACAACCATGTTAACTGGAAGGCTCATGTCAATAGGATTTGTACGAAGATAAATAGTTACATTTACCTTCTCAGTAGACTCAGAAAAACAACATCACACTCTACATTAATCACAGCTTACTATGGTTATATTTATCCTACGCTTGATTATGGCATTCTACTTTGGGGTAACAGTACAGATGCTGATAGGGCATTCATTGCTCAGAAGAAGTGTATTAGAGCCATGCACGGATTAGCACCAGATGAGTCATGTAGACCATACTTTAAAAGGTTACGTATTTTACCATTATATTGTATGTACATTTTGAGTTTGGCTTGCTTTGTCAAATTTAATAGCAATTTATTTACGAAATGTAGTGATATAAATAGAACTCAAAGAACCCTCCGTTACCCTGACAAACTTGCTTATAGTGTTAGACCAAAGACCAGTCTTTATTTGAAAAATTCTACAGCTATGTGCATCAAGGTATATAATGCTTTACCAACAGAGTTTCTAAATCTTCCAAAAACGCGTTTTCGAAGGACGATAAAGTCATGGTTGCAGGAACAATGTTTTTACTCTGTAGAGGAATATTTTAATTTTATGTTTAAATCCAGACATAATAAGTGACAAATTAATTAAGATTGTAATTTTTATTCTATGTGATATATATTTATTGTAGTGATTTAATAATATTTAATTGCTTGATAATTTGACATGTGTAAATGGAATAAATGATATAAAGTGTTATGATTGTAAATTTGACTAAAATTATAATTTATTTTTAATCAATAATATTATGGATTTCTTAACATGTTTATGTGATGACATATGACGATTAATTGACATGTTTAAATGGAATTAATGTTTTGGAATGTATAACAATAGTGTGACCAATTACAATATTAATATAAAATAATTTGATATTTGCATGCTAATTTAGCGAATCATGTTTGAGCACCATATGTATTGTAACATCTTTTTATTGTACCATGTTTCTTGTAAATAAATATGAATATGAATATATGAATACAGTTAGAAAGGGATGTCGCTATGTGCTACATATAGCGACATCCTTTTCTAACTATGCTCAAGACTAGACCAATCACTAAGTATCTTTCTTTAATACTGGCCTTAGTGTTCAATGGAACGCTAAGCGACACTCACGTTAATCATCAAGTTTCGTATTCAAATTATTGCTTAAAAAACCCCGTGTTGCGCGATAAATGTTTGCCGAAATTATAAAGGACGCAAAAACAACCAACACAAAGTCAACCATCGATAAGTAACTCATTATTCACCTTAAAAAAATTAAACTATAACACCATATTAGTTAAAAAAAATGGGTGCGTGTACTTATGTAGGCGCGTGAGAAGTTATCCTTCTTTGGCATCGTTTAAAATTAGTTTTTAATTGCATGCAAATAATTAATTACAATAAATTAATAAAAAGTCTGGAAAAGGACGAAGTCAATAAAGTTTAGTTTTAATTTGAAAAAATAAATAATCAAAATATTCAATTAAAATCGCTACCAGAATATAATTTATTAGAACATATGTGATTTGCACTTGTATGAAACTCAAACACGTATTCCGAATATACAAACTAGAAACATGTGGATAAATATTATAAATATAAACACCTATAACTGTTACTTTATTACAAAAAATAAAGATGTGGTTTTTGGTTCTACTACACCAATGGTCAAGAGATGGCGCTGTAGCCTCCTGAATCGCGCTTTGGTTCCGTTGTTCCAGATTAATAAATACTTTTGATAGGCCTTCACAATGCAGTCGTTAGCACCCACTAAATAGAGATTCTATTTCTATTTTGTTGGTAGATTTTCTTAATGTGCGGTAAACACAAAAGTAACGCATGAAGTAGAAGTATAACTTCAAAAATGTACGACTCCATCTAGAAATTTTCATATTGATGTCAGTGTCTCATTTCAAAACTCCCCAAAAAAGTAAGTATGGCGTAATCAAAATATTTACCGATTGCAGCAGTGTGATTGAGAAAAGTTTTTTATATCGATATAAATTTAACTGTCTCGAAAACTGGACGGAATACGAAAAAGTAGAATCGATTTTTGAAAAACTATACATATGTATGTATATAACTAAGACATACATATAGTGAGAGAGATAGAACAGAGACCTTTAATACTTTTCTAATGGGACGACAATAGCTTTTTTTAATAAAATTAATAATACATATAACCTTTTGTGTCGATATCGTCACTGTTTTATGAACCACTGTTTTACCCACTTTTTTGAGGAAAGTGGCCTAACCTGGTATCTTTGCATGCACATCGAGACAAAATTAATGACATTTCGCGAGTGTAAGATACAAGATTCGCGTGTTTTGGTTGCGTGTCACGCACACACACGTATATAAAACCTGGTCAATTTTTATCGCAGTTTTTACTAGATGATGCTAAATGATCAAACTTTGACACTTAATCTAAAATTCTAAACTATCCTAACCTTACCTAACAAAAACGACCAGACAGATCGGGGATGTTAAGAACTGAAAAAAGATGCATCCAGTGCTTTTCGTACTGTGAAATTTATTTCAATAGAAACTGAACGAAAGACATAATATAAATGCATTTAAAAACCCTTATAATGAAATGTCAAACCAACAAAACGTTTCGTCTCAGCGGAAGGAATTAATATAAATGAATCTGGATTCCGAGCGTATTCCAGTTTTATTTCGTTTTTACTGCGACTATGGTCAGCTTAATGTGTTCCAGTAATTAGCACCCAGCTGATCTACGAGCTAACATAACTAACTTTACAATATAACATTCACGAGATTCTTTAGCATTTATAGAAAGAAACAGTTTGAATTAGTTATACCAACCTATAAATTATAGTACAAACGTGAGAGAGAGACAAAAGATACTGATGATCTCTACTGTAACATTTGCCTTACCAAATTATATTTAATCATCATAGGTATATTATCTTATACAGCTGAAAGAAAGAAGTCCTGCTCTTACGATAAATTTGTGATTTGATGGCGTTTTTATACAAAAATAATTAAATGAGAAGAAGAAACTCAAGTCTCGTTTCTGTCGCTAGTTGCTATTACTCTCGTACACTTTTGTAGAAATTTGTATATTTATTTCAAGCATGTGGTGTTATATGTATTTTCTTACAACTTATCTCATAACCTTCTGGTACAGGTGAGAAGCTGTCCAAGGTCCTAGTGCAGGTGATCCACGAGTGTGAGAAGAAGTTCGACCACGAAGAGGACCATTGCTGGCGCATCCTGCACATCGGCGAGTGCTTCCGGGACATGTGCCGCTCACAGAACATCGCGCCCGATATGGAGATGCTGCTAGCTGAGTTCATCATGCAAGCTGAGAGCGACACCAGTAACTAGAGCTGTTGTAATTATGTAGTTGGACACGAGGACGAGCACTGATGGCGCATCCTGCACATCGGCGAAACCTTCCGAGACACGTGCCGCACACAGAACATTGCGCCTGCCATGGAGATGCTAGTAGCTGAGTTCATCATGCAAGCTGAGAGCGACACCAGTAACTGGAGCTGTTGTAGTTATGTACTTGGACACGACGAGGAGGACTGCTGGTGCATCCTGCATCGGTGAGTACTTCCGGGACACGTGTCGCACGCAGGACATCGCGCCCGCCATGGAGATGCTGCTAGCTGAGTTCATCATGCAAACTGAGAGCGGCACCAGTAACTGGAGCTGTTGTAGTTATATAGTTGGACACTAAAAGGAGCACTGCTGGCACACCCTGCACATCGGCGAGTGCTTTCGGGACACGTGCCGCTCGCAAAGCTTTTCTGTTTATATGAAAGGCAACCGTTCTTGATTCTATCAACGCACAGCTCAAACCACTAAAGGGAGCGCTGAAAGGAGATTGCTCAAATTGGCCTAAATGCACAAAAAATATTGACATACACGGTAATTCTTGGCGTAATTTATAATTTAATTAACTATCATTAGATTTCAACGGACACCTTTGTATTTACTTTAAAAAGTACTTTTAATTTTACCGGTTTGGAAAACATACGAATCATTTTTAATGGCTATGGGTGTAGTAACATTCAGCCAAAGACTGATCGAAGTTGTTTATATAACATAAAAACAAATCTTTTTTGTAAAGATCGATAAAATAAATCATTTTTTTTATGACACTGTGGTATTAATATCCACAACTATTTATCATTTTCACTAGATGCAAATGTGCTCAGACCATTATTATAGATGGTAGGCGACATCATAAAGTCTATTGCCATACATTTTTCGCCAAACACCTCCATAAACCCATTATAATCTGTATATATGTTGGACTTTAAGGTATCTATCTACCTATGGGCCTACGTTCCCTGACTATAAATTAATAAATAAATAACATTATAAGGTGTGATACACTAAAAATCTAAAATATGGTCTTGCATCATTTCATCTTAAAAACATAACAAAAATAATGAAGCTATTGAATATATGGCTATAGAACCTAAATCTCTTGGCTTTCTTTGGTTAACGAGAGTTTAAAAATTCTCTCTAATCTGTGGCTCATTCACAATCATCACACAGTTTCTGTCACAGAGTACCATATTATAACCGGAAATGACACCTGTTTTAAAAGTTACTCTTATGCAATAACTTTAAAAACAGGCAACTATCTGTTAATCTACATGCTCTATATACCTGAATCTAATCCATAATTTCGGTACTTGGCTTGATTTCCCTAGTTTACCATATAACTTATTTATTTTTTATTATTTTAATATGTTCAGTGTATATGGTTTATAGAAGTTCTCAGGGGTGTCCGTCAATAATATTCGTTTCTACAGTAATTTATATATAATTTCGAATCTAGGAAACAATTTTTCATGATTATTGGTCTTTAGGCCATACATGTATGGAAGCTGAGCAATCTCCTTTGTCACTAATAGTTATTATGCTGTGGGCATTTCCTAACAAAGGATTTTCCAAAACTCACCCCTTTAGAGTATAAAAAATGCATTCATAATTTGTATGCGGACCAAGTCGCGGGTGGCCGCTAGTCTCTTATATACATATTTATCTTTTTTGCACGGCGGCGAAGTTAATATCTAACGCATTCTATGATTATGCTTCTCTTTATTTGCGATTTAAATTAGAATCGTTTTTAAACACCACTACCCCTGATTTTGATATATGTATTAATTTTGACTTTCAGACCCAGTGGCGCTGTGAAGATCATGTGCGACTAACGGAATACACACTCAAAACGAAAACTATCTTTCTGGTTACATGACTATTTAAATAGATAGGTATAAGTCGCGGCAAAAAACTCTAGCGCTGACCGTTATTGCGCAGAAGTAAGGCCGTATACAGAAAGAAAGCCGAAAGCCGATCGGCGCTTATCGGCGCCGATCCTTCCTACATAAAGGAAGCCGATTAAAGCAGATCAAGCAAAATGTCGGACTCATCGGACGATGATTTGGTTTTGTTAGAAAATGTTTATTTAAAAATGCGAAAAACAGCTATACCTCCTATAAATAGAGAAAGGAAACGTTTCGGAGAATACCATCATTTATTTGTAAAAAAAATTAAATTTGATGAACAAAGATTTTATACATATACAAGAATGATTCAAGAAACATTTTATTACATTTTGGATTTAGTGAAAAACCGTTTGATGAAAAATTGGGGCAATTGGCATAAACAACCAACCCTTCCAGAAGAAAGACTTGTTGTCACCATTCGGTAAGTACGAAACAAATAATTTTAGCGCTTAGTTAATAAAAGATAAAGTTATTAGATTTATAAAAAGATTATAACTTAGATTGATTTAATCTAAGGATAATAATTCAAATACAAATTATTTATTATTCGGACCAGCGCGTGTCGGCGCTTATCGGCGCTTATCGGCGCCGGTCCATAGAAAAAGGATCAGCGTCAATAGGCGCCGACAAGCGCCGACAAGCGCCGACACGCGCTGGTCAGCTGGTCATTATGATCTATGTTGTCCGAATAATAAATAATTTGTATTTGAATTAGATTAAATCAATCTTAGTTATAATCTTTTTATAAATCTAAAAACTTTATCTTTTATTAACTAAGCGCGTAAATTATTTGTTTCGTACTTACCGAATGGTGACAACAAGTCTTTCTTCTGGAAGGATTGGTTGTTTATGCCAATTGCACCAATTTTTCATCAAACGGGTTTTCACTAAATCCAAAATGTAATAAAACGTTCTTGAGTCATTCTTGTATATGCATAAAATCTTTGATCATCAAATTTCATTTTTTTTTTTCAAATAAATGATGGTATCCTCCGAAACGTTTCCTTTCTCTATTTATAGGATGTATAGCTTTTTTCGCATTTTTAAATACACATTTTCGAACAAAACCAAATCATCGTCAGATGAGTCCGACATTTTGCTTGATCTGCTTTAATCGGCTTCCTTTGTGTAGTAAGGATCGGCGCTGATCGGCTTTCGGCTTTCTTTCTGTATACGGCCTAAAAATGAAGATGTGTTGGGGGGGAAACGAGGTGCGCGGGTGTGCGTGCGTTGCGCCGATTGGCTCCCCAGTCGTACCCATGCGTGACTATCCCTGACGCGTTTTGTTCAGCGCTTAGGCTTGTTGAAAATATATCGATGTATCGATACATCGATACAAACAAAATAACCAATATCGAAATTCGTATCAAAAACGATATTTTTTTAATTATTAGCGGCATATCACGATATAACTAAATTCGTATCTGGAAAAATCGTAACTTGATCTCAGATTAATGATATTCAACATATCTATGATCTGTGCTGTATTTAGTATTGTCTATGTCATCATTGAAAAATAGGGTCTATTTTTAGGGAGATAATTTTCATTCCATTATTATTCCGCGTGTCATATTTCGTGAGCTACTGTACGATATTTTTGGGAAAATTGGTCCGATATATCGATATATCGATGTTTTTTCGCGATATATCGAAGCCGTTATTGATATTTTTTCAAAATATCGATGTATCGATATTTTTTTCAACTTTCGACATTACTATCAGCGCTAGAGTTACGTGCCGCGACCTGTAGGTATGTAAGGTGACAACTAGTTTAAGTGTTTCATATTGGGTACACAAAGATTTTATGTTACTATTAGCTTAATAAAGCTTTGCTAGCGATATTAACATTAAAAACGTGTCATGATTATAATTTATGTTAATTTAATCGCCAATAAAGCAATTTTTCTTTTTCTTTTATTTCTCTTTTTATGTCGTCGTTGGTTAGTCTGGATATTTGATCCCATGTTTTAATCCAACTTTGCTTTATATTTTGGTGACATACAAAGCATCATAATATGTTCTTTTCCAAGTTCCTTTTTATACTCATACCAAAATTCATCAAAATTGGTTAAGCTGACTGACATTTTCTTTTGATTTCAATTTCATCATGTTTTTTAAACAAATACAAAATAGTTATACATAAGCTTTTGTCTTGCTGATCACCAAGAACTGTTATAATTTTTTGGACCTTTACGGACTTCCTTTACCGATCGTAGATCCTAAAGAGGCTGGAAGGGGCAGGAAGCTAGGAAATGGTGAGGAAGTCTCCACTTCTAGCTGTACAATCACTACCACACCTGGTATCATTTGCCTACCTAGCTATAAAAAAATGGTTGCCTATAAAGTCGGTTTACGGACGATAGTTTTACGTGATAACGCCATGCGAGAAGAGATATAAACGCTTAGATCAAAACAATAAGAGAAGATACGGCACACGCGGCTCAAAAGTGATCCGCTTAAATTGTGGTGCATGACCACAATTCGCTTTAGTCACCTTTCACGATTTTCAAATATCTCTCCGCATTGTTTCGAGAGCCAATTAAATTTTTCTTGCCTCATTAAGAAATGGATCTGCATCGTGAACATTTTCGTGCTAAGATTTTTTACGATTTTAAATGTGGCTTAAAACCTGATGAGTCATTTGATCGATTTCGAACTGCTTTTATGGATGAAGGACCTTCAAAAGTAACCGTCTACCGCTGGTGTAGCAAGTTCAAATGCGGTCGTCTTACTTTGGGGGATGAACAAAGGAAAAAAATAATTCAAGAAAACAGACGAATTACGTACGAAAAGATTCAGCATACTCGGCAGATTGGTTCAGGAAGTGTTCACAAGATTTTGCACGAGCACCTTTGCGTAAGGAGGATAGTTTCTAGCTGGGTGCCGCACAATCTCACCGAAACTCAGATACAGGCCCGTGTGGATTGGTGCAGTGATATGATACAAAAATTTAATGCAGGCTCATCACGACGCGTTTACGATATTGTGACAGGTGACAAATCTTGGATTTATCAATACGATCTAGAAACAAAGCGTCAGTCGACAGTTTGGCTGCTTCAAAATGAACCAACGCCTGCGAAAGTGAAGCGATCGAGGAGCGCAGGGAAAAATTTGATCGCCAGTTTCTTCCCTTTGACGGGGTACATTTTTTAAATTCCACTTCGCCACCAAAGCAGCATCAACGCAGAATGGTATAGCACAAAATGCCTGCCTGAAGTTTATTCTGCAATGAGCAACAAGCGACCTAACACCGGGCTCCGCGGGGTCCTTCTTCACCACGACAACGCGCCCGCGCACTCTGCGATCAAAACGAAGGACTTCTTGGACTCCACACCAGTCAGAGTCTTGGGACACCCTCCTTACAGTCCTGATTTGGCCCCGTGTGACTTCTATTTCCTAAAATAAAAAAATCTGCTCAAAAGGATACAGTTTTCATCGTCGGAAGAAGCGCTAGCAGCGTTTGAGTAGGCTGTGGAAGAGGTGTCTGCGGAGGACAGGAAAAAATGTTTTGAAAATTGGTTCAGACGCATGAAACTTTGTTTACCGGCTGGTGGAGAGTTCTTTGAAAAGATTTAATAAAAATATTTTTTTCATAGAAGTTAGTTTTTTAGTTTCTCAAAACTTTCTGAGTGTCCCACGTACTTGTTATCGTTTTTATAGTAAAGCGAGCTCAAAATTATAAAATAAACTATTATACAAAGGGCATTGGGTGCTCGACAACATTTTTACGAAAAATTTAGTTTTTTTAAGTTATTTATTTTAGCTTTTAGTTATTATAATATTTTTTAAGGATAAAGGGCTGATTAGATTAGTTTTTGATTCCCCACACACACAAAATGAAACTTGATTTATGTTCGGAACCAGTCGGCGAAAAGTGATGCATATTCGATAAATATGCTAATAATAAAATAACATTTAAGGTTTCCTTATTACTTGTAAGAGTATAAAATAAATAGCGTCAAGGCAAGGGAATCAACTGAATAATTTGAATCTCAAGATTCACCCTTTACTGCTTGGGTTGGGTTGTAATTTGACTTTAAATGTAGATTTATGTAAATAATATGCATTCTTTCTTACATTTTAGTGGTTTTGTTTTATGAAGACGCTTTTAAATGTTTTTATTTTTCACTTTTTATATGTCAGTTCAACATCAACTTACTAAATATAGATGTCCGACCTGCTGGTCGGTATTTAGTAGTACAGTCAGTGACAGGAGAGCGTATGGTCTATAACTTCACAATGAAGCATCTAGGCAAGGCAAGGGTGATATTTTCGTATTCAATGATGAAGATATTAAAGTGCATAGGGATCAAATGCATTTTCAAAAATTTCGACCTGTTATGTATGTGCCACCTTGAAGGTGCTATGAATACGGGTCGAAGTAACAGGTAACATGACTTGCTAAGGCTGCAGCATCAGCATCTAAGTTGGGGCCGAATTATCAGAAACCTACAGCTCACGTTCTCACAGAACGACACATAGAATGCCTAGGACAAACATACTACTTGTAAAATTATCTGCTTATCGTAGACATGCAGCGTTCACCTGCATCTCGTAGGCCATGCACCGCTTGCAACTTTTGCACAATGTAAGCATGACGATGGACTGCAGCGCAGCATTCATAGCGGGCACTCACAAGACCCACTAATGCTAGAATTGAAGTTAACTTTTCAACCTATAACTGCAGCTAGCAACCGCTGACGTAGTACAAGAATATTGTATCATTCAATTGTTTATTTTAGGAGCAATTACATCGGCGTACCCGCCGATAACCCGCGGGTTAGGTTGCGGGAATTCCAAATTGCTTGGTTATCCCCATGCAATTACCCTGTTTACAATCTACTGGCTCAGTATTCGCTCTGTGCACACGTATACACTCTCGTCAAAGTGAGAATGTGTGGTCGTGTATATGCATACTGGTGGCAACGGCAATAGCGAGAAAATATGTATGTACACGACCACATATTCTCACTTTGGTGAGACTGTATGACTGTGTGAGTGTGCACAGAGCGAACATATTCTTTTGCGCATAGTCGATAGCTACACAGTGAAAGGCGAACGTTCACGAAGGAACATTACTTAGGAGGAGAAGCCCCGTGACATCTAGAACTCAACATGACGTCCCAAGAAGATCAAGACAGAACACTTACTTTTCCGGTGGACACCTTCACGATCCGCGGGCCTGCTATACCAAGTGAGGCCCCTTTCAGCCCTGCCGAATTTATGCGTTTTCACACTGCATATCATAAGTTTGTTCGGTCGATGCGAAACTTGGACTTGACTTTTCTTAATGGGAAAGCATGCACCGTCCGCTACAACTTTGATGCAACGAGACCGGAAGAGGATCGCCTGCTGATAAATTGGGACTGGCTCATGCCCCTATTTTGGAAGCCGCCGCCTGGTGAAAGAGATATTGTGCAGCTGCCTACGATACTGAAGTTTGTTGAGGAAGCTTCGTTTTCAGAAGTGCAAAACGGTTGCCGGCGAAACCTGCACCTGTGGCAACAATCCACATAAAGTGATATCTCCTGAAAGCGAGTGCACGAACGAACTCCACTGGCATCATTTCTGCACCGCGCACGTCTCTGCGTGGTTGACCCATTATATGGTGCCGGCGATTCTTCTTAAAGAATCTGAAGAGATGTTCCATGCGATGATTGCAAAAGTGCATCGAGACAATCCAGCCATCTTGGAATATTATTCCACGGGTGAACGTACGGACACACAATTGTTGCTTGACTCGGTTCGCAGCATAAGTGGTTCCGGCTCTAGAGCAGCTGCATCTCAATAGTGTTAAGAGTGTTGAATAGTTTTCATAAGTCTAAAGTACTGCAGATTGAAATAAATGGCTGTGTTTAATATGTCTACTTTTATTTGTTTTATTCCTATTAGTATTGTAGAATGATGGAGAGTTGTGCAGGTAAGGTATTGAGACCGTTCCGTCTTACGTTGCTCCAAGATCAAATTTAGTGTTAGATACAATCAAGTCAAGCTTGGACGGCACTAGAGGTAACGGCTAGGTAACGTGCTACTAGGAGCCGCATAGCACGTCACACCACTATCACTTACCGTTGAGTTGCAAGGCGTGATGATAAGAGTTACGTGCACATGGGATGCAAAGCTCCGCTATCACAAACAATGCTTATCATATGTCTTGAGCAAGGCCTGAACGTGCCTTCGCTTACTGAGTACGTGTTCCTGCGACGTTTAGCCGCGGAGCAGACCATACAGGAATGTGAGACGTCTAAATAACGTTTTTCTTAAGTTGGTTCATGAGTAGTATCTACGCATAAGCCGCAAACAGTATTACGGTAAAGAGCCGCGACAATAAACGTTCCTATACACGTAACTATACACGTAGACATAGATTTCCCCATAATACGTTGCCAGACGTGGCACACTTTAGTTTAAATATAGAACAAACCATATGCAATTGCTTAGAATATGAATAGGTAATATGTTACGAGTACGGGATCGTTATCAAACCATTGTTATTGGTTACCTTGAGACAGGTAGTCGGGCTCTGCGTCTTACGATAACCTAGGATCAGTTGGCACGAGCTACAAAATCTTGAGGAAAACCCAACGCTATATTTGATGTTATGATAAGTATTCATCTCTAATATAATAGATCTTCAGGCACAAATCACTTTCGGTTACTGAACGTTACGAACGTGCCAACGTCTTTGCTGTCTTTATTGAGCTAAGAAAAGATAAACGTAAGACAATGTCCGCACCGGCAGAAGCAAGCTGTTTCACACAATTGTTGACAGAGTTAAACGTGAAGACTTTCGAAGCCACATTCTACAATGGAAAACGGCTGAGCATCGAGTACCTTTTCCATTACGAAATTATGGGAGAAAAATGTCTGCAAGTAGGCCTCAACAGCATGGTACCACTGTTCGGAGGTATCACACCTCCCGGTATACCCCAATTCACCTATATCTCGGAGCTCTCCAATTTCCTCCGGCTCATAAACATGGATGACTGTTCATATGGTGACTACGCTTCTTGCGCGTGTCGGCTCAACATCGAACGAGGCCAAGAGCATTCCGATTACCGTTGTCAAGAAAATCACTGGCATCACTACTGCTCGGGACACGTCCATCAGTGGCTGAAGTTCTACCTGGAACGTGCGATTCTGTTGAAAGAATCTCAGAAGCACTACGAGTACCGCGTGAGCGAAGTGCACGGGCCACAAACAGGCTTTTATCTTTCAATCGGCGAGATGGCAACTGCAGAATATTGGCTAAAGTGGGCTTGGACAAGTACTATGCGGCGGCGTGTATGATAAAATGTGTTTAATACATTCATACACCTTACTTATATTCAAGATTTGTCATTTCGTATTACTCTAAATATGTGTCTTTTTTATTTTTCCTGTAATGTTAGGGTTATAGTATCACAGATACCTTACCTAGAAACTATGTAACGTGCACCGTACCTATCGGTCTATCGCTGCATAGCATGTCACTGTGCACCTACAATTCTCTTACAAAGTTTAGTGACTAGTCTTGACATTTATGAGGAGGTACACGCAAGCTTGGCATTCGTTGCTGAGCTGACATGCACTTTGAAATGAAATAATCATGTATGAGGAACGAGTTTTTTTTATTTTTAAGCATAAATACTATTATAAATTATCACATATACGAGTAGGTTGTATTACTTCGGCCTGTTGGCTGTCCCGCGCAACGATGCCTGATGTCGTAAAGCTTCTGCATACCGCAAGAGGTGCTCCTCAAGTTTCTGCTGCTCTTCCCGCTGACGTTTCCTTTCTTCACGCTCCTTCTCTTGTCTTTTCCACTCTGCCTCTTGTTCCTTCCAACGTTCATCGGCGGCTCGACGAGCGGCTTCTCCAGATTTTCCATTATTATTGTTTCCCCACATCGTGATTATATGTTGAGGGTAAATATGCTGATTGAATGTAGAGCTCCTGGCGATTGTGTCGAGGATATATATGCTAATGATTGGTTGTATAGGTCTTTACCGCAATTTATACTAATTCGAAATGTACCTAATAAGGAATACTGGTTGGAATTCCATAACTATATCGGGAATTTCTATGTGGTTTAATTATATCTCGCTATAATGAGGATAATTAAAACGCACTGACCGCATGGTGTACCGCAGTAATAATAGAAATTTTATAAAATGCAGGGAAGGAAAAATTAATTATAACTGAAAGGGGACAAATGATAGCGAAAATAAATACAGTTTTATATTTTATTAAGCGAGTGATATCATAGACTGTGTTAACTTTCCCGTTAGGTTGCGCAATCATGCTCCGTATGGATAAAAATATATAGGTAATATTCAGGAGCTGCCCGTGACATGCTGAGCATGCATGGAGTCTTGCTACGTGACCTGCAGTCTTACTTGACCGTGTGATGTTCTCTGGAGGTTTGGTTACGCCAAGCTATTCCACTAGAGCGTTGCAGCGTTCACTCATATCCTCAGAAAAGTTTACGAAGCAAACTCGAGAGACTTGAGTTCATATTGAAACATCCATCCACACCATCGTTAGGTAATGAACACTTGAATACGTCCATAGGTGTAGCTGTGGTTTACCGTAGGTATGACGTCAAACCTTATCGGACAATGGTATATTGTTTTATTTTCCCGAACTATAATTAATTTAATAAATTCAACTGACCGGATAATATCGATTAATTAACCCCGATAACCTATTCAATTGAAGCAAGAGAAACTGAATTCAATATCGTTTAACTTTAGCGATAACGGCGTTATCGCCGTCACGGTTGGTTTCTCTAATGTTGTAGCAATATGCTGATATGGATATTGCTCCCTACGAACCAAGGTGTAACTTACAGGTTAACAGTGAAGAGTTTTTACGCCTGCATTTGCGGGGACCTCAGGTTAGGAGCTTGAATCGAGGACTCACTGTCACATAGCAAAACCTAGAACTCCTCCAACAGTCATACTTCTCCCGAGTCTACTATGCATTAAAGTCGTTTCTCCACTGCATACAATAGTATCACCCTCCCCTTCCCCTCGTACACCGTTTTTGATTTTCGCCCCGTACGCTCTTGTGCCCCCTACTGTATTTAGTAAGTTGATGTTGAACTGACATATAAAAAGTGAAAAATAAAAACATTTGAAAGCGTCTTCATAAAACAAAACCACTAAAATGTAAGAAAGAATGCATATTCTTTACATAAATCATATTTCGAAAAATAATTTCATATTTCGAAAAATAACCAAAAACGATGTGTACTATTCGTATTTAAGGCGCTTTGCAGACGACGGGGCGGGGCGGGCCGGTCAATTTCGCCGCGAATAATAGCACAAAGTGGATTCACTTTACTTTACTTCAAACGCACACAGAGGGCAAAAAGACCGCGTCGCAGGTGCCCGGCGGGCGGTGGCGGCGCGGCATGTCCGCGGCTGCCCGCCGTGGATCACACAAACCAGTTTATATGCAGTAACGCAGACGGGGCGGCGCGGGGCGGTCAGCTCAGTCCGCGCCACGCGCTTATTAGTAATGCACTATTCACTAGAACGAACGTCCTGAACTGACCGCCTCTGCCCCATAGAGTATACTAGTATATAGCTCTGCCCGTCGTGTGCTTTGTGTACGCGGCGCGGGCAGCCGCAGACATCGACGGGCAGACGCGGTCTTTATTGCTTCGCAGACAAAATGCCCGCCCCGCCCCGTCGTCTGCTCAACGCCTAAGGAGTTCTATTGTTTATTTCCGAAAGAATTTATCAGATACCTTCACCAAATTAAAATGGAACCATCTCGCTAATAAAGTCTTCCAAAGAAAATGATGAGTTATTCGTCAATTTGTGGTGTATATAGGTACCACGGCGAGTGTTCTGAGAAGTTATTCTCTCTTATCCCACCTTCTCCTTTCCTTCAGAGGACCACGCGCGCTGGCCTACGTTGTCACCGTCTAACTGTGACCACAATTCCAACGTGACATTGCTCGTTCCCCATACATTGAATGCCCTAGAACGCCCAGCAATGAGAAAATGCTAGTTGTGTTCGGAATCATTTATAAACTCTAATTAGGCATTTGTTGAGATACGGACAACTTGAGGAATCGTGGCCTACTACAGAATGCATTAGATTTTGAGGTTATAATTATTATACTTAATCGTAAAAGATGTACATTTTATATATTCTGAATAGATTTAGTGTTTACCTCTATGTAAGCACTTAAATAATATGCATTAAATGAACATAAAATGCAATTAATAATAAAACTAATAAATGCTTATATTCATATTGATTTATGAGCGTTGTCAGTTGGCACCTATGATACCTATACCTAGGTACCTGTAGTAATAATAGATTTCTTTTCAAATGAAATGTTCAAAGTCTTTCCATTTACCTGTTTCAATATTTTACTATTGGTAATTAGGTATGTACCTGGTTATCATTATGATTTTTATAAAAATAAACAGATATTACATGGGATGGGAGTATAAACTATCTTTACATAATTTCAGAAATAATCTTTTTATAAATATAATATAAATACTAGTAATAAGTATTGTTAACTAAGGTACCTAGTTCTATTTTTATGTTGATAAATACCTATGGTCGCCTGTAAACAATTTTGGCACAACTTTTTAACAGAATCACCCATTTAATAATAAAATATTCACGAAGCCAATAAACTATTAAAATAAAACGTTATTATAGACTGAAACCTATTGAATCCAGTTATCAGTTGATTTTTAATGCTGTATTTTCAATAAAAAGGAGTGCCAAGTTGGATGAACAGACTGTAGTATCTAGTAACAAAACTTTTATTTTTTATTTTTTTAAACACTTTGTCCGTTCACTATGATTAATTGCTAATAAGTTAAAAAAATAATAGAAAAATAATAGTGAAGGACATTCTTTTGGGCATGCTAGGGCCGATTTCGTCGATGTCCTTTGGTGACTCATTTCTTTGTCGCACTATCCGTAAATGGAATGCTCTGCCCGCTCACGTGTTCCCTCCCTCTTACAACCTGGGATCCTTTAAAAGAGGCGTGAAGAAGCAACATGCAGGCCGGTAGGGTGAGGATGGCTGGTGTGGCAGGTCGAACTGCTGTATCAGATATCTTCGGGTCTGAACTTCACGTTCACTTAACATCAGGTGGGGTGGAGTCATTTGTCGGACCTATCTATAAAAAAATATAGGTACTTAATGATGGATTTCTCATGGATGTCATTGTCAGCACGGGAAGTACCTACTTTTCAAATAAAAAGGGAATATTGAAAATCGCCCAGTGGACTTCAGAACCTGCTCCTGTATTTTGGTTGTCGGTTGAAAAAGACAACACAAACTGTTTATCATTTCACCACAGTACACCAAACATTGATTTAAAAAAAAATACTTATTACACAATACAAAAACTTATTACATCACTAATAATAATAATTCAAGGTGATTTTATAATAAAATAATATTATAAGTATATCACTCAGGTTTGGTAGCCTATTTTCAACTCATTGCATGCACGGGGATGTAGCTCAGTGGTAGAGCGTTCGCTTTGCATGTGAAAGGCCCCGGGTTCGATCCCCGGCATCTCCAATATGTCTGAGAGGTTCTTTTTGATTTTTTTATTCCTTTATTCATTTGTAAGTAACATTTTTTTTGAATATTTAATGAAAAGAAGTGTGTTCCCGACGTGATTTGATCCAAGGTTTATAGTAGAAAGTTTTGACATTAATTTCCATTCATAAAATATGATCCATGCTCCATAGATGATAATAATAATTATCATTATCGCTTTATTAAAGTTTTTAAACATGTTAATATAATTTCTGGCTAAGTTGATCGTAATCTTTACGAACTGAACAACAAATGGTTTGGATTAAAAACAAACAAATAATATAACTATTTGTATAGATTCAAAAACACGTAAGAACGAGGATTCAGTAACACAACACAAAAGAGAACCAAACTAATAAAATTAAAAAGTGTCTCGAAGCTAGTAATGTTGAAACAAAAAAACCTACAATAAGTACCGGAAAAGGACGAAATTATACAAAAATATTGTTAATGCGTACCTAAATACTTATTTTTACAAAATATAACAAAAATATATATTATGACCCCGACGTGATTTGAACACGCAACCTTCTGATCTGGAGTCAGACGCGCTACCGTTGCGCCACGGAGTCGTTGATGATGCTGACGAATTTAAAAATTGCTATACACTGAAAAGCTGTTGTATTCTAGTTTTATTTCTATTATTAGTATCCCGCCCTCACTTCGCTTCGGTATAGAGCTGTAGTGTAGTAGACTATAGAATTTGTTCTCAGCCTTGTATTATACACAATGACATTCTTCTAATACCTAATTACAATAGGCACGCGCCGCCAAACCCCCCGGCCGGTAGCGTCGGAACCGCTATGTCCCTGCATTTTAAATCTGTAATATCTTCGAAAATGTTTGTTTAAATTACATGCGTTAAAGGGCCTAATTAATCTTTATTAAATACATAATGTATTTAAGGTACTAAATTGAGCAAGGATGAATTTAATATTGCTGAAAATCGCTTCGTAAATAATCTATTATTTCTCGTAAAAAGTATAGGATAAAAAATGATTATTGTGGGTTATCCTTAAGAGATAGACACATACCATAGTGAATTTTTTTGTAGTCCTTTTTAAGATGTACAATTCTGTAGTACATTGTTTTGATCTATCTCGTAGGGTTCAGCCAGCGTGTTTGCAATGTAAGCACAAAAAAATGTGTTTATTTACTACCTTACATTAAAAACTCCAAAATTATTAGTGTTTCTCTACTATACTATACATGTAATAAACATATAAACTTTCCTCTTGAATCACTTACTATTAAAAAAACCGCATCAAAATCCGTTGCGTAGTTTTAAAGATCTAAGCAAACATAGGGACATAGGGAGACAACGGGTAGCGACTTTATACTACTGTATTGATATTCCTTGTCCTTGACATATCCTTGATATCAATAACAACATTGATAACAACAATTTACTACATTCGATATATATTTTTTCTTTTTCCTTTTTCAAATTCTTTCTATACGTAAATATATCAAACATAAACATAATACGAAGAAAGAAACAGTTAAAAGCAAGTGTTATGATAAATAGTCCAATAAAACGTACCCAAAGCTTAATTTTAGAAAGCATTTCTATAGAAATCATATTATCTATTTCTGTAGAAATATTGGATAAACTAATTTCGTGTTAATTATTGTGTTCATTATGCTGATTTTCATACTAACACGCCATTCAATAAATTATGGTATGCAAAATTAAGACACATAAACTTTTGAAAATTAAAAACAGGTAAAATTTTTCGTTATTTTCTTCGTTGTCTTGAAACGACATCAACGCGACATGCAAAAAATACGTAAGTAGTGCCATCTAGTAGTTGACTTGTGTACCGCGTGGTATGCGTAGCACTCACGCCGGCTGGTAGAAAAGCACAAGTAACAACCGTTAAGATCAATCACTATCTTTCCACCAGGTGGCGTGGCAAGGGTAAGTTAAGTATGTAAAACTAAACTAAAACCTGGTTTAAAACATCTTCTGTCAACACAAAAAATCCTAAGCCACGAAACTTGTGTGAGAGAAAGCTTTCTTTACTAGCTGATCCGGTAAACTTCGTACTGCAATATTATTATTTCTGAGCGATTTTTAAAAAGTGTTCTTTTAAACAAACTATGTCGCTCGTGATGATAACAAAAGAATAATCCAATTTCTGAGCGTACCTCAACGATAATATCGTTGGGCGTTCCTACATACATTTCAGCCATGGACTTGTAAATTATACGTCCATGCATTTCAGCGATATAATTTTATTTTTAAAGAAGCTAAATAGAAGAACATTGCGCGCTATGCTTCTGCAATTCTTAGCATCTCCGACGACAGAACACGGGAAGAGATTTCTTTGTTTTGTGACATCTCCCAATAGATAATTCTAAAATATCATCAGTCGACACGAACTAAGAGTCTAATTTCTTTGTACTCGTTGAAAGTATATTGATTTCTCATACCTACCTACTTATTGTAAGAAACAATATTTTTTGTTTGCTTTTGTAGCTATCAGAATGAAATTTCAAAGGAGATTGCTCAGCTTCCATACATGTTTGGCCTAAAAACCAATAACCATGAAAAATTGTTTCCTACATTCGAAATTATATATAAATTACCGTAGAAACGAATATTATCGACGGCCACTCCTGAGAACTTCTATAAACCATATACACTGAATGATTTTGAGGTTATGTTTGCAAATAGGCACATAGGTATTATAATAATAAAAACCAAATAACTTATATAGGAAAATAGGGCAATCAAGCCAAGTACTGATATTATGTATTAGATTCAGGTATATAGAGCATGTAAAATAACAGATATGTGCATGTTTTTAAAATTAATGCACAAGAGTAAGTTTTAAAATCATGATTATGCCATTGCGACTTTCAGAAGCAATCTTGTTTCATTTGACAAGTGTCTAACACTAATTACACTAACAAAATGCATGTCAAGGAACTGGTACCTGCTTACCTATGTTATGAGAAACATGGAACTGTTATCATAATTTTATAAAAACCAATAGGATATTTTCTTAGTAATAATTAGGTTTATAATGGTAAAAGGTAATTCTAATGTAATAATATATTGCGTAGGTTCATGATAGTTCTGATCAATGTGTGAAATATGTATATTCCTGACATAGCTTAAATATTCTGATAAGGTAAATTAATGAAATAAAACAACTTAAGTACTTTTATGTTGCGTTTAATATTACATATCATCTACATTTTGAATTAAAATATCATCGAGAAACTGTGCAGGGGGATTTATATTTTCTTGGTATCTGGCCCAGCTCAAATAGCAAATTATTGTCATCACATGAGCGCAGCAACCTACAGTTCTGCGCCCAACAACACAATTACAACAATAACGGCATAGACGGCAATACGGCAATAGACTTTATGATGTCGCCTACCATCTATATTAATTGTCTTAGCACATTTGCATGTAGTAAAAATGATAATAAAGTTGTGGATATTAATACCACAGTGTAATAAAAAAAAATATTTTATCAATCTTTACAAAATAGATTTGTTTTGATGTTATATAAACAACCTCGATTAGTCTTTGTGAATGTTACTACACCCATAGCCAATAAAAATGATTCGTATGTTTTCCAAACCGGTAAAAATAGAAGTGCTTTTTTAAAATTAATATATTATTTAAAGGTGGCCGTTAAAATCTAATGACTGTAAAATAAAGTATAAATTACGCCAAGAATTACTGTATATGTCAATATTTTATTTGCATTTAGGCCAATTTGACCAATCTCCTTTCATAGAAATTTTTTTTTTTGTTTTCTTTGAGTTGTATATAACAAGAAAATAAACATCTATTTATTTATTTAAATCGCTTTTATTACTTAAACTAATAAAACCAAGTCTATGAATACAAAAGATATTGATTTAGGTAAAAATAAACATATTTTATCTTTAGAAAAATGTCTTCAGAATTTTGGCGTAAAGCCTTAATAAATTGTTCAATTAACCAAATTTTTATGCAACGAAGACATAAGCATAGTGTCCATAACGAATAAAAATCACATCACACTAATATTATAAAGGCGAAAGTTTGTGAGTATGTGAGTGTGTATGTTTGTTACTTCTTCACGTCTAAACGGCTGGAACGATTTTAATAAAATTTGGTGTGGAGTTAGCTGATAGTTCCGGTGGAGTTAATTCAAAAAAATTTAGGTCGAAATTACTCATTTTGTGTAAAAAACAACTAAACTCGCAAAGAAAATTTCGGAAAATGGCGCCAACCGAAGAATGTAAGCAGTTTTTTTTCACCCATTCTGGTAGGCAAAGGGAACTGCCCATACAGCCAAGTCTTTAGTACTTAGTATTTTTTATTATAAGAAATGAAATTGAAATTTAATGATATGAAATGAACTGAAACCTTACCTAACTCATTCAATCAATTAATTAATTCTGATATTGGACAAATTAGTATAGGTAGCTTCTTTTTAAAAACAAATAAACCTATTTGCATGAATCGCAAAAACTTCTATGATTTTTTTTAGTTAAAACTTCATGGTTGTTTTTTTTAATAGAAATAATTTTGACAGTTGGGAAAGAAAAAGCACGAGTGTGAAATAGCCCAGATCCCGAACGCTACACGTCCCTGCAATACGCCACTGCAACTGTATTAAAAACAAATTTGAAGGACGTAAATTCAATGAAAGAAAATTCAGTTCCACACGCATCGCTTAGGGAACCTCGGTTCTCATTCTACGGCATTCAATTTTCGATTTTTTAAAATTTTCGAATACTGCTTACGTCACGTTCTATAGTGTCTTGCGCTTGTTCTTTTTTTTAATATTGTATTGGTTCTGAAATGAGAAAGTCTGAAGCCACTTTTTTTATAATTATTTATATAGGTATGGAGCATTACAATGTCACCATCCGTATATTGAATATCTATAGAAATACCTACTATATAGCTGTCCCAGCGAACTTCGTACCGCCATAAAAAATAGGGGTTGGTGGTAGAAGGGTGAAAATTTAGGGTTGTATGTATTTTTGTATGATGATGGTCCAAAAAAAATGTTTAAGTAGGGACCACCCTTAACATTTAGGGGGATGAAAAATAGATGTTGGCCGATTCTCAGACCTACTGAATATGCATATAAAATTTCACGAAAATCGGTCGAGCCGTTCCGGCTAATAGTTAAAACTGTCTTTATCAGTTATTAATAAAATGTAAAAAAATAATTATTGCACTGGAAATTAATAATAAATTCACGATGAGAGTAAAATTAACGTAACAGATGCATAGAAAAATTAAAATAACACGTATAAGTCACTGCTACGGTCGATACACAAATGAAACCAAAAAAAAATGGCCGAAAACTGTATATTGAGGAAGACAGGAGACCGGCTTCCTTCTTATCCCTACTCCGTGATGTTTGCTGGATGAGAGGTGACCCAGGTAGACATCTAGCGGGGTAAACTGATCGATTGATCGTTGATCGGTTATCGACCGGTGAAGGCGGAAGATCAAATTGAATTGAGAAAAAAAAAGAAATTATTAAAAATAAAAATCGCGATAGTAAAATAGGGGTTGATTGTAAAGGGTTGAAAATTCAGGGTTATATGTATTTACTAATGCTGTATCATAAAAAAAAATATCTAAAATTGAAAAAAAAAATTTAGGGGTGGATTACCCTTAACATTTAGGGGGATGAAAAATAGATTATATCCGATTCTCAGACCTACTGAATATGCATATAAAATTTCACGAAAATCGGTCGAGCCGTTTCGGAAGAGTTTAACCACAAATACCGCGACACGAGAATTTATATATTAGATATGTTTGTCAGACAATCTGAGTGTGTTGCTAGTGTAAACAAAAATAAAATGGAAATTTTGTATATCCTCATGCGGCGCCCATATTTTATCCTGACTTCGATTAGGAAGTTAAAGTTAAGGTTCATATTTTACTTAATTAAGTCTTTAACTCCCGGTTAACCAAAAAATTTTGACCCTAAATTTGATAAAACCTCCGCAAATAAAGCAAACAGCTCCTATTTTGGAAAACATTTTACCGCTCAAGGCTGGCAAAATACGTCTTTTCTCTTAAGTGTGTACTATGGCTTTCATCCCGGGAGTCACGGTCTCGAAAGTTCCGAGAGTCTCGACGATTTTGTCGCATTTTCGAGACTCGAGACCTCAACTCCAGTTTTCGGGACTTTCGAGACTTTGTTAATCTACTAAACTACCATTCTTTTTTCAATTCGGTTACGTGGCAACACTGTAAAGTGAAAATTAGGATAATCTGTAGAGATTGCAACCTAACCTCAAACACAATACGTTCACAACTTCATTTATTGTTTCTCTATAAAAAGGGTGAATTAATAGCTACGATGTGTTCCTTAGCACAACAGTTGGTGGCGACAGAGGTAAGCATTTACAAAAGTGCTATAATTATTTGTTATCCATCCTCCCTACTAGTGTCGAAGCAGAGAGAGCTTTTTCTAATGCAGGTTACTTTTGCAACAAGATCAGATACTCTCTATCTGAAAACACTTTGAATGCCCTTTGCTTTCCGCGTGCTTATTATATAAAAATAAACAATGTTAATTCTACTTCTATTTGATTATATTGTAACAGTTGATTATTAAAGTACTTAATTGAAACATATTGTATTAATTGCCTAATGGTATAAACCTTGAGTATGAAACTTTTTTTTAAAAATCTCGAAAGTCTCGTTTTTCCCGTGAATCCCGGGATCGGTCCGAGTCTCGATTTTTTTTCCCGGGACTCATAAATGTATCGAGACTAAAAGCCTTAGTGTGTACACTGAGTGACTTCTCTACTGCTCTCTGTTCCAGACCAGATATCCTTCTGCACTCCTTTCTTTTGCTTATTAAAAGCAGGAGTGGCATTCTGTAAAGACACATTTTCGAACGCGGATCCGTGTCGGATTTTAACATTGGCATTCTGTAGTCAAGTGGGAATCAACGCTAGCGCTACTAGGCGAGAGTGGCGGTGAAATGAACTAACGCAGGATATAGCTTGACAATATGCTCAAGGATTTGAAGTTTAATGGCATTCTGTAACGAATTTTACACTCACTGTCGGATCCGCACTCGAATTGTTATGTCAAAGTGACTTAGTGTGTAGCTATGGCAATCAATCAAACAAACTGCTAATAAATTACGATTTTTGTTTAGAGAAGATCTTTTAAAGTAAGTATTATTAATGTAGGTCTCATTGTTTATTTAATAATTCAAAAACTCATGTCCACCTATTTTTTTCAGATCTCACTCTATTGCCTTGTACTTAATATTAATGTCAAGAAGTATAAATGAAATTGCCTCAATTTTAAGTCATCCAGACATCGTAAAAGTATATAACATTTCCGCGAAATGCATCTCAACACTAAGTGTTGAAGGAACAGTAAGTAAACTCTGATTAACTAGAATAACCAATAAGTTAAATATTATATTATAAATCAAGTAGACCAGTGTTTCTTATAACTTTTACAATCCTGTAACAGTATCAGAATTCTAAAAAATCTATGGGCCCGTGTCTCAAAGTATTTTAGGTAATGAAATCATAAAAAAATACTTTTATTGGCAGTTTCTTTAGTAAAGTAAATATTAAATGAGCTATTCTTTACCTTTGTTACAGTTTTTTTGAGAAATTTCAAATACGTGGAGTTGTTGGTTGCATAGATGGAATCTTTGTCACCATGATACGACCCAAAGAAAATGAAGAACGGTATTATTGTCGTAAAGGTAAGCATGCAAGAAATGTTCAAGTAGTAAGTACCTACACCATTAACTGATTTTCATCTATTTGTTACTTTCTTAAAACTTGTCATGATTCATGAACATATAAATAAATAAGATTATGTAAAGATAAATTAAAAGACTGGAATTAAATTTTGTAAATATTTTGTTACAGATTGTTCATGCCGATCTCAATGTTTTGCATGTCGATGCCTCATTTGTTGTAGCTAGCCATGATAGCTTTATTTGGCACTGAGATTCTTAGAGAAACCTTTAGCTAAATCTCTATTAGCTGCCAGGAACTCGATCAAAACATTAAGCTGCTCTACAGAGGGATGCGACGATTGTGACACCACTGCAAAAAACAGAAATGATTTTAATATAAATTAAAACTTCAGTAATCAAAACCACATTTTATTTAACTTACTTCATCTCGCCTCTCTTCTACAGTTTTTCAAATGAGCCAAAAACAAACTAAACAATGACCGCAATACGTTTGGAAGTGGATTTTCTTAACAAATGTAATTTCCACATTGAATTTTTGGGAATATTAGATGAGATTTCTTCATGGAAAAATACTTACCGCTTTTGATAAAATCGCGCAAAAACCTTAGTGGGTATTTGCATTCGTTTACCAGGGTGCGTTCCAAACTACGCTCTAGGTGAAACAAATGTCAAAATTGACATCAGTTTCATACTTTTTTATGCAACGACATTAAATACCCTAGATGCAACACGTGCGCTCAAAATGTGTCCCAATCAAGAAGTGCTTGAACACGACTCAAGCACTACTTGACTCAAAGTTACGCGCGGACTGTTGAAAATCAAGATGCCGCAAAGCTCCGTGAAAAAATGCATAATAAATACTTATAGTACGTAAAGTGTCCTTTTTTTATAGGTATCTAATAAATGTTTGTAAATTTAACGCATTTGAAGCAAATAATTATGTTCTAATACTTACTATAAATTGATTTAATAGAAAAACGTGATATTCAAATACATGATCGGTAATATAGTTGTCTCTTTTCCTCGCGGTCCGTACCTGCTATGTTGCTAATAGCGCATCTTCAGTGCGTAGAGTCAAAGAAATAAGGTCTTTATTCTTACGCGTATAGCAATAAGTGGTAAAATTTTACGAGCTTGCATTTTGAACTGTCATAACTCATTGACGCATGCGTTTTAATAAAGACCTTTGCATTAAATGTAACTTTGAATGTTTAAATAATGCCTTACATTGTTTTTGACTACGCGATCATCTTACGGAGCTCCGCGTATCGTCCAATTTACCTTTAGGACAGGTTTCAGCCACGATTTTGTTCGTGATGTTTTATCTAGGGTATTTAATATCGTTGATTTTATGTCAACATTAAACGTTGGTAAAAAGTTCCACTCATAGCCGTAGGTTTCGAACGATGCCCCAAGTGCGCGGAGTACCATTCTGTTAAAAGTTTAATAGATAGATACTAGAATCGATTCTTGGATGATTCTTTAAACCTAAACCTTAATTTGACAATAGTGTATCCTTGTCATTATCTATACAAAATGAAAAGGATACTCTGATGAAATTTAGTTTAAGTTTAGAGAATCATGCCAGAATCGACACCAATGAATAATTAAATTAATCCATTTTATGAAAAACAGTATCAGCAATTGCTGCAATCATAGACATAGTTATAATCATAGATATCGCTTGAAGTGAGACCGATCATTCATCTATGACATAGTTTTGTATCTATGGCTCTCACTGAATGCGGCGGATATGCATTCACATCACACAACGGATCGCTTTACGGAAATTTCGCATTCTGTAAAAAATATTACCACCATGTGAAGCGAGATGTCATTCTTATCGCAAGTGAGTTGTAGTGTTACCATTTTAAGAAATTTCGGTAAGTCGAGATCATAGGTATAGCATGTGTCTATGGTCGTGATACATCGACATAGTTCATAGAGCAACACGGAAAGAAGTAGGGACATAATCCATAATACTATTAAAATCATTCTGCTACTTTTAGCGGGGGAGGAGTACGCACACAAAGGCAGTCCAATATACATTCGAAAAAAAAATTAAACTGTACTTATGACACACGCATAAAAAAATAGACAATACATCGCCAAATCCTGCACACATATTTATATTTTTGTGTACGAATAAGTCACGCCATATATTCATTTCTTGGATGACAGTCACTCGCGGACCGTTAAAGAGTTCCGAAAACTACTTATAGTACTTAATGTCGTTTTTTCGACAGGTATCTAATCAATGAAATCGAGTCTGGCATGAATAACGGATGCAAAACATGTACTGACAGGGTTTTTGTTCTGTGAAACAAGTCCGACGATTGAATTTTAACAAAATAATATTTATATTGGTGTCGAGTTATTCTTGAATAACTTGTTAAATTATAACTATGATATTGTGTGTCTTACCGAAACTTGGTTATTGCCTGGCATTTTCGATGCTGAACTTTTTGATCGACGATACAGTGTATATAGAACTGATAGGGATTACGATAAGCACCGTACTAAGAAGGGTGGTGGCACCTTAATTGCTGTGCGTCAGGGATTGTCCGTAGATGTAAGGTCAGTACACCCAGTACCCTCCCTTTTAGATACAGAAATTACGTGTATTAATATTGTAATGAAAAACGGGCGTAATACTAAAATACTATCAATATTTTGTTGCTATTTTCTTCAAGGTACAAATCAGGAATTGGCTGAACAATCATTTTTTGATCATGTTTCTGACATAGGAATAAACGAACCCGATAATGATTATTTACTGATCGGTGACTTTAATATTCGTTATGCAGCATGGAATGGTGATTCCATTTCAGGAGTTTATTTATCTAATCCACATGTTAACTCACTGGTGTCACAGCTGCATATGTTCTTGAGTTTTACAGGATGGTCTCAATACAATATTGTAGGTAATGCTAATGATAGATGTCTTGACCTAGTAATATCTAGTTTTAAATGTGTTGTATCTCGCACCGAGCCGCTGTCACTGCCAGAAGACTCACATCACCCTGCGCTTAAAGTTGAGTGGCAGACTGAGAGTGACTCATTGCTACTACCATTGCCACGGACTGTTCAATGTTTCTATGCCGCTAATTATGAACATATCAAAAGCGACATTGAAAAAGTTGACTGGGAGGAAATTTTTCAAAACCATTCTCATAGACTGAAAATAGATTTAGCGGTAGACATTTTTTATAAAATTATTTATGAGATCATTGATATTCACGTTCCAAAAAAAATATTGAAACACAGCAATTATCCAGTTTGGTATTCGCGACCGTTAATAAAACTTATCAAAAAAAAACAAAGAAAGCACAAAAAATGGAAAACTTATGGCAGACAGTCTGATTACCTGGAATTTTCTAAGTTACGTAAAGAGATTAAATCAATGCAGAAATTATGCTATGACACTTTTATTACAAAAACAGAAGTAAATTTAAATAAAAATACCAAACATTTTTGGGCGTTCGTAAAATCAAAAAAGGATAATAACTCTATTCCAGACACACTTTACTTGGACAACTCAACTGTTTCAGAGGGATCAACGATTGCACATGTCTTTAATACTTTTTTTCAATCTGTTTTTGAAAGCCATCCGGAGGCGACTTCTACCTATCCACCTTATAGACAAAGTGAATGTATTATTAATTCTGTAAGATGTTCGGAAGACATTGTCAAAAAGTATCTATCAAAGGTTGATGCAAATAAGGGATCCGGGCCGGATGGTATTCACCCTTATTTCATTAAAATGTGCTGCAAGCAATTGGCAGCTCCAATTGCTTACCTATTTCGCCTATCGTTGTCTAGCGCAGTAATGCCTTTAGTGTGGAAGCAGTCATTGGTTGTACCCATTCATAAAAATGGTGATAAACACAACATCCGTAATTACCGAGGAATATCAAAATTGTCTGTAATACCTAAGTTATTTGAAAAAATAGTTTTCGACTCCCTTAATGTAGCCCTTAGACCGATTTTTATTAGTCAGCAGCACGGATTTGTAGCAGGGCGCTCCACTGAAACAAACCTATGTGAGTTTTTAGACCAAGTATTGTGTGGAATGAATAATGGTTTTCAGGTGGATGCTGTGTATACCGATTACTCTAAATGTTTTGATAAAATTTCGCATCAAATATTAGTTAGAAAGCTAGAGAATATCGGTATACATGGTGACCTGCTGAGGTGGTTACAGTCATATCTTGAAAACCGAACTCAGGCAGTTACTGTGAAAGGTTTTAAGTCCAGTTTCATACCGATTACGTCAGGTGTTCCCCAGGGTTCTCACCTCGGACCATTGTTTTTTAACATTTTTATAAATGATGTTAGTCAGTGTTTTCAAAATTCAAAATTCTTACTATTTGCAGATGATACCAAGATATTTTCGATTATTAAGTCTGTTGAAGATTGTGTTAGACTTCAGGAAGATCTAGATCGTTTGTGTGATTATTGTACAATTAATAAGCTGACTATGAATGTCGATAAATGTTGTTCCATAACCTTTAGCAGAAAAAAAACTGAAATAAAATTTAATTATAAACTTTTTGCCAAAGATCTTACTAAAAAGTCTGAGGTGAGAGACCTGGGGGTGATAATGGACAGTCAATTGTATTTTACGTCTCATTTTCATAAAATTACAGCCAAAGCGTATAAAATGTTGGGTTTCATATTTAGGCAGGGCAAAGATTTTAAAAACATAGAAACTCTATTACTTTTATATAACAGTTATGTAAGATCTCAACTAGAGTACGCTTCAACGGTATGGAATCCGCAGTACTTAACACACATAAGCGCGATAGAAAAAGTACAAAATAAATTCATTACAAGGATGAAATACAAATACAATGATTTTTGTGAGGATGACGTTCGATCCCTGGCACACCGAAGAGAGTGCAGAGACTTGGTCTTGCTTCACAAGGTTATAAATGGTCTTGTCGATTCTTCATATCTTTTAAGTAAAATTTTGCTAAAGTGTCCAAGAGCAAATCTACGAGCACGTGATACGTTTTGCATTCCCGCGGGTCGGACTAATTATGCAAGTAATCGCTACATTGTGCGAGCTATGAAATCATATAACTCTAAATATAGTCACATTGATATATTTAATCTTAATTTTTTGAAATTTAAAAAACTAATTTTTTAACTCGTTTTAGGCACAAAATTCTTATTTCTTTTTGTTTTGTTTATGTTCATTATGATACCAAAAATTGTTTCTTTTTTCTCTCGTGTTTATTAGACACTATGTGAGATAATTAATAGTGGAAATTACCTAGGCAATTGTTTAAACTAATGTTATATTTTTTATGTAAAAATTAATGCTGTTATTTCCCTAAAAATAAATAAATAAATAAATAAATAAATAAATAGATTCTGGCATGATTCTCTAAACCTAAACTAAATTTGACAACAGTGTATCCTTGCATTTTTTTATACAGAATGAAAAGGAGAAATTGATGTTAAATTTAGTTTTAAGTTTAGATAATCACGACAGAATCGACACCATTGTGTTTTTAAAAGTGGTAAAATAGAAATAATAGTGTCGATTCTGGCATGATTCTCAACCTAAAACTTTTTTTTACATCAGTCTCTCCTCTTCATTCTGTATAGAGAATGACAAGGATATAATGTTGTCAAATTGAAATTTAGGTTTAGAGAATCATGCCAGAATCGACACCACTATGTTAATAATTCTACTTATATGTGAAATATAACATCATCCTATTATTAGTTTTATGTTCCATACATGTTTAAAAAAAAATTACAGAACATTTTGGCATGTTTGATCTTCTAACATACACTCACGTGACTTGATTCAGTTTAGAGAAATATCCGAGCGCAACTAGTTTTGTTCGTGAGCTGGGCCTGTTGCGGGGGAAAATCGGCAGAGGGAAAAGCTGTGAATGCCTACTTCCCTCCTGGCCGCTTCGGCCGTGTTGCTCTATGCACTTAAATTGATTCTCTAGATAAATTTGTAGATACGACGCCTAGGTCTAAAGTTTTACTGAATTTAAACTTAAAATTGTCTTATTTTTAAAGTTTGATAACTTGGCCGAACGGCGCATTGCCTTTGCGTTATGTGATAATCTCTACTGTATAAAATCTTGTAATCTGTGGTCTGTGTTTTTATTCTTGGTTTAAGCCCGTCACAGACGTAGCTATAATATATATTAATATATCGAAATATATATTATATTATAGCAAACTACCACAGACGGGAGCTATACTATAATATATATTTTGCCCTCAATCGGTCTGCGGTCGTACTGTACTGTAATATACCGAAATATATCTGTCGACATATTTTGGTGACATCATAGAAATATATATTATAGCTGCGTGTGCGGTCACTCGAAAATTTATATTGAAAATATATTGTAATATGTCTTGCTATGATTCATATTAATATATATTATAGCTACGTCTGTGACGGGCTTTATTCTAGGTTAAAAAAATGGTTGCCTGTAAAGTCGGTTTTACGGGCGAAGATTTTACGTGACAACGTCTTTTTCTCGGTAGAATATTTATTGATATGAATATAATTAAATTGCACAATAGGAACAAGGAATTGAATGAAAATAAGAATTGCACAAATTTTAACTATAGAAATATATTTTGTTTACTAAAACATTGTACATGTAAACTTAAACTTAACACGAGAGACTCATCGTAACGTTACCGAGCGTTACACTTTTTCATAAGTGACTCCCAGCCGCAACCTAATTTAAGACGTTGTCACGTCAAAATTGTTCGTGTATTATCTAAAATACTTTTTTAAAATAATTTTACCATGTAGAGTAGAAAACATTATAGATCTCAAGCCCGCCCATTAATCTTACAAGAAGGAAAAGGGCACTAATTTCTTCGAAATGTTGTAAGTATACGTAAATTACAGTAGTTTTTATTTTTGTAAGACTATGTTAACCACTTGTTTGAAAAGCCACCATTAAATGGACTGGCATAAAATTTTATTTCCACCGCACAAACGTTGGTCCATGTCGCAATACAGCCAGTGTCTATGGGCATTTCGCTCGCAGGCACTGGCACATTAGAAAATAAGTTCTTTTAATTCTTTTTTTATTTATGTTCTTTTTATATATTTTCGGATTTATTTAAGTGTCATTGTAAAAAGAGAATAAGAGAAAATTTGATTCGTACATGTTATTTTGTAGTTGTGAATATTTCCGAATATAGTGCTCCAAGTACGTATTAATAGAATGTAATAATATTGATTATTTTCTTATCTCAATACTTTACTTTTATAAAAATCATAAAGTTTGTGTTAAAAGAAAAAAAGAGTAGGTATCATTAATAAGTTTATTCTGACCCAGGCCCAATCATAATTGTGACATTTATTGTTGTTATTCAACAACTTATATATATTTTTTTTTTATTTCAGCAACACGCACAACAAGTCCTTTGCAGGCTTCGCCTCCATCTCAACAAAGATCTCTGTTAAAATTTGTCTAATGGCACACGGCCTATTGTTGCGGTGCTAGACTGCTTACATTACATTCATGAGAAGTGGTCACTGCGCCAGCTACATCTACAACCTGCAGACCACACTAGACAGACCACAGTAGGCCTATTCGCCAACTACTTTTGACAGATGGAAGTAATAAACACTGAGCTATTTAGTGATCCACTACTACTGCTTTATATAACACCACTCAGATACTTGTTCAGAAAAGCATCGATTAATATTCAATTTTCTCTTTATTTATATACAAAAAAAAAACATAAAAATTGGCAAATAGGCTGACGAGCATCTCTGACAAAAATGTAACAATGTAATGTACAGTTTCAAAGGCATCTGTCATAATTTATGAATAAAAATGTTACATATTTATTTTAATGAGTTTTACTATAAATAATCACCCTTTTATTAATTTATCTTCATTTTCATTGCAATGGGGGTTTACGCAACTCGCCGGTCTATATTATATATCATTCAGAATTAAGTAGGTATGTATATTAAATATAGGAACTACACTGAAACTAATTCTTAAATAGTTAGTTTTTATGTAGAACATTTAAAACGTTCAATCTAAATAAAGAGGAGCCCGGAGACGCAGGTGCTTAGAGTATTCGTCCTGCAATCATGAAAGTTAGGCAACTTTTGGTAATTGTATGGGTGACCAAAAACTTATTATCTCGATCTTCTCCGTGTTTCAGATGACACATCAATCTATTTGTCCCAGCTGCATTTGCAGTCCTTAGCACTGATCAGTCCGCACTAGGTCCTACTACTAGGTGGGTCACGGCCAGTCATTATTCCATCTGCCTCAACAGTGGGGGCAGGAATAGGCTGATGATAAAATAGTTCAATAAAATCATTACTTTTGTAGTTTACTGTGGTGAAGGGTTAAAAATATGAGTGACTATTTTTTAAATCAAAATATATTTATTCAGTTAACATTAACTACATTTAATGTTTACACAACACCGTTGCCTTATGCTTTTTACTAAAGGTTCTTTTGGTCTTATTATGGTGATAAAGGTACAGTCTTTACTACCAACAGCTGCAGGCATTTTAAATTTCTCCAAAAATCTGTAACAAAAGTAAAGTTTATTAAAATAACTCCAAAAAAATATACCTAGTAGTTTTTTTAAAGGTAAATTGGTCTAAACCAAAGTTAAATGTCGTTTATTGACTCTCGTTCCTTCCGGTTAACTGGTAGAGAATGCTATGCTGGCATTAAGACCGCCATATGTAATGTAAAGGCATTAAAAATTAATTAAATAAAAAGTGGTCCTGAATAGCTCTGTTAGCATTTACTACTTAAGTATTAGATAATTTAAATAAACTACAAATAGAAATTTTATTACCCACATAAAATATTCTAAAATAATTAAAGTAAAGGATTGCAAAAAGTAAGAAACACTGTTCTACTTGAATTATATGTAATATTTATACCGGGGGTTCTTTTGTACACCTATTTGCCCAAGTATTTGTTTAATTGTAGTGAATCAAAGTTTACTTACCAATTCTTTATCTTTTGGCATTGTGATGCATTTTGCTATGTCTGGATGACATAAAATCTTAAAAAGGTGGCAATTTCATTTACAAGTCTTGATATTGATGGTTGGGATAAATGTGTGTAATTTTTTGCCCTATTATCCTTAGTAACTCCCATTTGCACAAATGAAAGTGTACACAGTATCTGAAACAAAAAAAAAATTATTCTTATATAATTGTTATAAAAAGTTTCTTGGTTGGGTTTTATTTTTGTTATGCAATTAGGTACTTTACATTCATTCTATTGGATAATCCTTTTCCATTACACTTGGTTTCTTCTAAATGAATACTTTAAATCATTTTCCAATTGTTGAAAAAAATCTTTATTTAGTCACATATTCATCTTCACATGAAATTACTCAAGGTTACACAGAAATTGGGCTTGTAAGCGGCTTCTGGCCAAATCTACATCATACATGGGCTTTCTATAGTAAAAAGCAAGTAATAGAGTGAGTCATCTGAAATATTAGATAGACATAATTTTAAAGAATTATTACTTAAATAAACAAAAGCAACGTAATTATAAATAATTTAATAATTACTCTTGTTTTATGATGATAATAGTCTACAAAAATACTCACTTCGTACAATCACTTCTATTACCGCAGCTAATGAGTAACTTTTATTTTGACAGTTACTTTCGAGTGCGGTTTTAAATGTGAGGTGTAAACAAGCGCTGAAATTCGTTACAGAATGCCATTGAAACGTCAAAGACATTTAGGTATGTTACAGTCTCACCTGTGATAGTTTACTAAACAGCCACTCTCACTTAGTAGCGCTAGTGTCGATTCTCACTCGATTACAGAGATGCGCATAGAGTAAACCCTCATTCGTCCATGTTACCAAACTTTAAAAATAAGACTATTTTAAGTTTACATTCATTAAAACTTTAAACTTGAGCCTCATATCTACAAATATATCTAAAGAATAAATTTACGTGCTTTTTTTCACGCATAATAACTAAGTCGATATATCTCGATTTACCAAAAACTTTTAAAATGGTAACACGACAAATTACTTAGGATATAAATGACATCTCGCTTCACTTGCTTGTACAATTGGTTACAGAATGCGAAAATTCCGTGAAGCGAAACCTAGAGAGCGAAAGCAAAACGGATCCGACACACACAGTGAGATGAGATTATGGGTTTTACAGAATTGCACTACAGTAGTCCCTCAGCCTTTTACAAAAATCATAATTTTTTATTTATCCTTGCATAAAGTAAAAAAGCAAACTTTTTAAAATAAAAATGAGGTTTCTGGTTATTTTTCGACGTAAATAATCAGAAAAAAAAAACATTAAATAATAGACTCGATTTTTTTTGAAGTTATACTTCTTTAGCCGCGTTATGAAAAAATTATGAGAGTGAAATTTTCATCACTGTAACACAAAATTTTAACATAATGAAGTTAGCCGCGGGCGCGTTATTTGTAATATTTTATTTTCCAAGTGACCGTGGGGCAGATTTGAACAAAGCAAACAGGGCAGATTTGAACGGGACATTGAAATGAAATGAAATGAAATGAAATTTATTATTAATTTATTGTAATTAATTATTTGCATGCAATTAAAAACTAATTTTAAACGATGCCAAAGAAGGATAACTTCTCACGCGCCTACATAAGTACACGCACCCATTTATTTATTCATTTTATTGACTTTGTATTCAACTAATACTATTGAACATTGGGTAGATACTTACTGTTTTAAATATATTTTTAACTAAATATATAAAAAAATAATGTCGCTTCTCCCTTTAAGTGGTGTTATTGTCAGGAATAGGCAAAAATAAGTGACAAGCTGCCAGCTGAAATGAAACCATAAAACCGTTTTTTTTTTTCTACACACACTTATTAACCTAGGTCCAATGTAAGCACTGTACGGCTTGTGTTATGGGGATACTAGGGTAACGGGTAGAATACATATATAAGTATATTCATATAGAAATACATATTAAACATAATATGGATATGATTTTATTTATTTTTAAGCATTTAACTGCTAGATGTTTAAATCTAAAGAAAAGTTTACTAGAAAAAAAAATCCACGCGGACCAGGCAGCGGACGGGACTCGAACCCGCATCCTTCGCAATCCGGGCGAATGCACTGACCATTATGCTACCACGGCCCTATTAGCCGCGTCGAAATTTTCCTAGCCTTAAGCTGCAAGGCAGCGCCATCTCTTCGCATTGTAGGTAACCCACAATGTCAAATGAATACTTTTTCAAGTATTAAACATTTGAAAGAAGAAATAGCAATTATAGTTATGATTTTATTTATTTTTAAGCATTTAACTGCTGGATGTTCAATATGTCAGTCATGTGATTGGAGTACAAATGCAGATTCATCACACAAACGTCTGCCCCCACCGGGACTCGAGCCCGGGACCTCTCGAGTCGCGACACCATGAAACCCGGCGTACAAAACAAACAGTAGGCTCATTAAAATGTGTTTAATTTTACTCCCATCATTAAGGGACCTTACCGCGACCTGAATCATTCCCTACCCTGTAGATTTTTCAGTGTGGTTTTCCCTGTGGGTTTTCCGTAAGGTGAAGGTTAAAAGATAATACATACATTATGTAGATGTTTACATATGTTTAAGTGACAGTAATTAAACAATTCTCCCAGTAGTATTATTATCATGAGATAATAAACAAACTAATAAATACATTATATTGACAAACCAAAATATTGGCTGATAGTAAAACATCCCCGCGCACTGGGCTATCTACTAAACAAGTCTTATCGTTCTCTCACAAATTTAATTATTACATATCTTCTTAGCTCATTATATAATAATGTAACAGTATTTTTTCTAGTAAGTAATATTTTCTTAAGATTTAAACATCAAGCATGCTAAATAATAAAAATTATAAATGTAACTAAGCTAGAAACAACTATTTCAATTTGTTATATTTTCTCGCACATCAAACGTTTAATAAAACACCTTTTAACTAACTGAGGAAGAAAACGAAACAGGTTCTCAAGGAAAAGGTATACACCGAAGCATTGTTTTTTTTCAAATTCATATGGGATTGGGATTATGGGGTTTTTGGGCCAAAAATGTATGAAACGTGGAGGATGTCCTTTAACTATGTATCAAACAACGCGGCTTTAGCAACATGAAATAAGGCCTTATGATAAGTTTAGGATAATGCCATTTAAATATTTGTATCTTTACAAAAATAATCGATTATTGTTAGTTTTCGATAGTTACTTAGGCACAGTTAAGTTATAATAATTTAGACAAGTTGAAACATAGTAAGAGTAAGTATAAAGAGGCAGCAGCACACTTTTATTACTAATTCTAAGGTGGATTTAATATTCGATGGCAATTAAAGTGGAAACGATTTTTAAGATCTAAGAAATTTTTAGTTTTCAAAACAGAATACAACAATTACTTGAAAAATACGGCATTTGGTATAAGTCGCGGCACGAAACAGTAGCGCTGACAGTTATTGTCAATCAATTGTCACGGTTCCCAACTTAGGGGTTTTGTCCCCAAATTAAGGGGCTAGGAGGGTTAAATCGGATTTTTAGGGGCTGGAATTTTTTAGGGGTTCTTTTAACAAAACTTGCAATTAAATCGAAAAACAAAGCGTGTGTTTTCTTTCAGTTTTTGCGTAGAAATCAACGCACCACGATATGAAACGACTGAACTGACTGTGTAGCAGATTGTTTCCTAAGGCTGTATGGGCTAAAGTTAAAAAACAGCTAAATAAGATTTAACAGCCTGTCAGCTCATTTTCGTTTGATTTTCCATTCAGAAAATGTATTGATTCAATAGAATAATTTACTGTAACTAAATATGTAACGTTTTAAATAAATAAATAAATATTTAGGTAATAAGATAAGTAGGTACATATAAATTTCTATATTTAGGGGATTTTAGAGGAATTTAAAAAATACTTAGGGTAAAATTTTGGTAAGGGTTGGTAACACTGAAGTAATAATTAAGATGTGTTGGGGGAAAGCGAGGTGCGCGGGTGGGCGCGCGTTGCGCCGATTGGCTCTCCAGTCGTACACATGTGCAGCTATCCCCTCGGTCCCCTCCGCGTTTTGTTCAGCGCTAGAGTTACGTGCCGCTACATGTGGGTATGTTGTACGTCTTACATCAAAATAAGGACAGCAAACTTCTGTGAATGAAATGAAAATAAGGATAATAGGAGTACGTGATCGTGATATGAATACTAATAGATCTTGCGTCAACCATCTTGTTTGTGGTTTAGTGAGGTGTCCAGTAATGCCTACACATAATTTCAATCAAAGAATACAACTTTACTCAGCAGCCTATTAATGTCCCCACTACTGGGGCTCAGGCCTTCCTAATGGCTAATGGATGGATGTAATAGGGAGATTTGGCCGTGATTGACCACGCGGGCCCATTGTGGATTGATGGGTGCTAACGACTGCAGATGCAACCGGTATATGCCTTCCGAAGCACGGAGGAACGAGATAGTAAATTTTTGGTCACCCATCCAATGACCGAGCACTGTAAATGTATCTAATTAGGGTAAATATACGAGTATGTGTGCGAAAAAAAAATAACAAGAAGTTCATATTTTATTGTCAAAGTTCTTTTTTGTTTCTTCTAAGACACAAAACAATGAGTCGCCACAGGTTTCTCACCAAATTAACGCAACACCACAGACATTGTGTAGAACTATGAAAAATAAAGTATGCAAATATTATAATTAACAAAAACATCTGTGATAACCTGCACTGCTTGAGACTCGTCACGCACGCCTCTCCCTCGCGAGCACCGATACCTACCGAAGCATAATATAAATCAAAGCAAACTCGATATTTTCCTCATTCAATACCCATGCAGATATAAGTAGCGTCATTTGGGGCATTCTCTCGCGATTTTTTATCTCAACAAACGAACGTTTGCGCAAAATGTTCGGGAAAACTGTGATTGTTGCGTCCATTCTTGGAATAGCCGTATGCCAGATCGAGCAAAGTATCTTCGGGCAATTGTATTACCCACCTGTTCCGAGACAAGCGGTCGTGAAACCCTGGAACGAAGGCGTGAAAGAAGCTACCATAACGGAGGTTGTTAGTACAACTGAAGATCCCGAGGACCAGAGTGTACCGTTGGAGGTGTTGCCACTTCGTCCCCGTTTCAGGGTCAGGAGGAGCGGCTTCGGCCGGGAGCTGGAGCGGGGTGGCAACAACGCAGACGTCGATAGGGTACGCCACCTGATGACCAGCCCGAGTTGGAAACCTGAGATACTTCCACGGTATGAGATGGACTAAACCTTCGTCACGAGTATTACATGGTTCCTGTTAAAGTCCTGATATGGTACAGGCCTACAATAAGGAATGCGGACCCAGTGCGGATTTGAGATCCCTGAACTTTGAACCAAAGAGTTTTATCTATTTTAAAGTGACTAAAGTAGATTCGATTGATTTTAATGGGCTGCTGTTGTCCGAATATTTTTTTAAAGGGACTGTTTTATCACTTATGAAGTCCTTGAGTTAGTGTCTAATGCATTCGGATTATACTAAAATAGTGTTCTTTACAACAAAACAGTGAATAGGAGAATTAAAATAATAATATAATTGTGTCGATTCTGGCATGTTACTCTAAACTCAAAACTAAATTTAACATCATTCTCTCGTTTTCATTCTGCATAGAGAATAACAAGGGTGCACTATTGCCAAATAAAATTATAGATTTAGAGAATCATGCCATACTCGACACCAATATGTATGTTGCTACTAAGATTTCTGTGATATCATTTTAATATTATTTATTAATGTTAAATAGATTGTTAACATGTATTTTGATAATTATTTTCTCCTGTGATGTTATGATCATATAATAGATAAATTGAATGATGCGTTGGGTTGCACTAATAATGACCACAGAAGAACACGACAACGATGAGCCCCTATAGACTTTCACAGTGATCAATGCAACCATTATTACGTTGTTTTAATCCGAATGATCCCTCAAGATCAAGTGTTCAACATTATACAGGTTAAGACTATACCGTGCATGTGCCAATCAAGAAAATAATCTTCTGTTATCTCGTTGTTGTTAATGATTGGTTATTGTGCACAAGAGGCATTGTAGACTATTCTGTCGCTCATAAGCATTTCATACAAGTCAAAGTGCAGTCTTTTTATTTCATAGAATTCATGAAAAGCCTCCCCTGCGAGACTGGGAGGAAGGAAAATATTATTATTTATAATTCAATGCTTTACCTGCTAGGTTTCCAGTTTTTTATTCTTGACTGCAACATTCCAAATAAACTCAACGACCTTGATGCCAATCCAACTCACATGCGGTAAGCGGGTACTTGCCATGTATCTGTGTCCGTACGCTAACACTAAGTGTCGCCGCACACGGGCCACCGATCACAACCACAAAACGCCGCCACCGGCATATTTCTTTTAGTTTTCATACATTTTATATGGACTCTCCACACACGGTACGCCGGTGGCCGCCACACGCTACAAATCGTCGTTGCTCGCTTCTTGTGGCCCGCACCGGCCACTTATTGCGCCGATACAAAACGCCGCCACACGTCACTCGCGCGATTCCCCACCCCTCTCTCCCTTACCTTAGTCGGCCGCTATCGCGCGCTTCACCCACTTTAGTAGCCGCTTCTAGCTTCTCGTGGCGGCGTTTGTGGCTGTGGCGTGTGGCCCGTGTGCGGCGACACTTAGTCGCTTTGCAGGCGAAGGGGCGGGGCGGGCCGGTGAAATTCGCCGCGAACGATAGCACAAAGTGAATCCTATACTACAAACGCACACAGAGGGCAAAAAGACCGCGCCGCAGGTGCCCGGCGGGAACTGGCGGCGCGGCATGTCCGCGGCTGCCCGCCGTGGATCATACAAACCAGTTTATATGCAGTAACGCAGACAGCGGCGCGGGGCGGCTAGCTCACTCCGCGCCACGCGCTATTTAGTGATGGACTATTCACTAGAACGAACGTCCTGAACTGACTGCCACTGCCCGTCGTGTGCTTTGTGTACGCGGCGAGGGCAGCCGCAGACATCTACGGGCAGACGCGGTTTTTATTGCTTCGCGGACAAAAAGCCCGCCCCGCCCCGTCGTCTGCAAAGCGCCTTATTGTTCTGCGCCCTTTATGGTTGCTCAGGCAGGGTCGCGTCGATGAGATATCGGATTTCACGCACAAGGTATTCCGTGCTATTCTATTCTATTCTAGTACTATTCTGTAAGAACAAACTCACTTTGCACATCAGAATCCGCGGTGTATTTAACGAGTAGAACACTAATTACAAATAAAATTGAAATCACACCGGCCGATGAAAAGTGAGTTATTTCTTACGGAATAGCACTGCATATCTGAAGTGAAGGAAAATCATTGAATGTGTTATCTCAGCATTCATCAACCAATGAAGTATGAAACTGCATCAGTAGCTTTGCTTTGACTGTTCCCGTAGCACATGTGCCGGTAGTATGTAGCTGCCGACACTTTTATGAAGAACAAAAACGGATCTCGGAGACAGACACCAAATTATCATTTAAAATCTTTGTTATACAAGTTGTTACAAATAAATTTCTTTCGTTGTTCCTTTCCTGTTATCACAAACACCCGAGTCATGGTACTGCGGACAAGATTGAAAAACTTCAAATATAGAGTCCGTGCGGAAAGAGAATGGGCGTGGCGAAAAACGGAACTAACATTAAGATTTTTATTTGGCAATCAAACCCAGCAATCTGTAAAACGTCAAAGTTTTGTATTGACACGGATTTGTTTGTTGTTGTGATTTCTTGCGGTTTTTTGTATTTAATCATGTCTAAAAGGGGTAAAAAACCTTACAAATACGGTAGAAAAGCATTACAGCGCCCTCCAATCTAAGTCCCATTCTCTTTCCGGACAGATTATAGCTATTTGTTAGGTCCGCATAATCAAGTCTTGTACGATAACATCCCTCTATAAATATTTCTTAAAATAATATTTAATTTCTATTCGTATTTTTTAATGATATCGTGAAGAGACTTCATTTCAGGGGGTCTACTCTCTTTCTCCGAAACGAACTTTCGATAACGAAGTTCAAACGAAATTTAATTTCATAACGATAAACTATCAAATTGAAGTAAAAAATCTACACCTCAATGTATATTTCGACGACGACTTGTTAACAAAATTAGGTAGGTACCATCAATGTTAACAAATGTGGTTTTATACCGAACGACGATCTCCGTGGACGACCTCCGTGGTCGAGTGGTTTGTACGCCGGGTTTCATGGTGTCGCCGACTCGAGAGGTCCCGGGTTCGAATCCCGGTGGGGGCAGATGTCTGTGTGATGAATACGTGCTTTTGTACTCCAGTCATGGATGTTTAATATGTTACACATTCTTATAAAAATATACTTATTTAAGTACTGTATATGTATTCTTATCCGTTACCCTAGCATCCCATAACACAAGCCTTACAGTGCTTACTTTGGGGCTAAGCTAATTGGTGTGAGTGTTGGAAATATTTATTTATATTTAATTTGTAATGTTTTTGTTGCTCCATTTAGCTTATGACATATTGATAGTAACTATAGGTATTCATTAAGGTCGCCCCAATGCTTATCGTATTATGTTAATTATCATTTTAACACGACGATTATGTAGTAAGTGGCACAGCCACACTTCGCGGTACAATTTCCGTGGTATTTGTTTACTAAGAACGTAGGTATGACGTGTTCGTTCACACACGTGACGCGACGTGGATGGAGCAGAATGTGTCAGTGGGCTTTCCCGCTACATGCCTTGCGTTGACGTAGGTATTAGATAAAACATGCAACAGCTTGTGAAACAATAATGCACCGCCTGTTGGTTTTACCTATTGGCTGTACTTTGAGGTACCTACTTTATTTACGTAGCCTATGTATGTACTAACCGACAACAAAAGCGTGTGTGTACAGTGTTTCCGGACCAATACGACCCGAAAACCTTAAAAAACCGTTTAAAGAAAGTGTTAAAGGCCGGCATCGCATTTGAGTTTTGTAAGTGTCTATGGGCGATGGATGATAAATTAGTTTTTAATTGCATGCAAATAATTAATTACAATAAATTAATAAAAAGTCTGGAAAAGGACACAGTCAATAAAGTTCAGTTTTAATTTGAAAAAATAAATAAATAATCAAAATATTCAATTAAAATCGCTACTGAATATTATTTATTAGAACATATGTGATTTGCACTTGTATAAAACTCAAACACGTATTCCGAATATACAAACTAGAAACATGTGGATAAATATTATAAATATGAATACCTATAACTGTTACTTTATTACAAAAAATAAAGATGTGGTTTTTGGTTCTACTACACCAATGGTCAAGAGATGGCGCTGTAGTCTCCTGAATCGCGCTTTGGTTCCGTTATTCCAGATTAATAAATACTTTTGATAGGCCTTCACAATGCAGTCGTTAGCACCCACTAAATAGAGATTCTATTTCTATTTTGTTGGTAGATTTTCTTAATGTGCGGTAAACACAAAAGTAACGCATGAAGTTGGTCGCTTTAGCTGTTAAAATTTTGTGTTACAGTGATGCGCGCGCATCTTAAAATTTCACTGTCATCATTTTTTCATAACGCGCCTAAAGAAGTATAACTTCAAAAATGACTCCAACAAACTGACTACTAATCAAAGAAAGTCATCGCAGAAAGATCACAGCCAGAATCGTCTTCTGTTTATTTATCTATTATTAATGAATAATGACGCGTCGCGCTGGCCGCTATAGCACACTCGCTTCGCTATTACCTAACCTATTAACCACAAATACCGATTATGCTTAGTGAAATTATGCAGAATAAAATTTTGCCATATTAAAAGTATACTATTGTGAATTCAGACATCTATACGTATATATAAAAATCAATTGCTGTTCGTTAGTCTCGCTAAAACTCGAGAATGGCTGAACGGATTTATCTTATCTTGGTCTTGAAATGGTCGTGGAGGTCTAGGGAAGGTTTAAAAGGTGAGAAAAAATCGAATAATTGCCGAGAAAATCCTAAAACCCGCGAGCGAAGCCGCGGGCAAAAGCTAAACAATAATTATTCTTAATAAAAAATATGCCTCACAAATATTAGTTTCAAGAAGATTATGCTAAATGTGATGTGTTATGCCTATAAATTTCGGAACAACAAGATTAGGCCAGATAGAGGCAACCATTCTATTTTTATTATAGTTATGAAATCTATGATTTATTCAAACGTTTTGTAGCTTTAGTCACTAAAAAATCAAATTGGATTGTTATTAACAAAAGAACAAAAGTATTACAATATTACAAAATCGGTCAAAAGTTCAAAGAACGTCATGTTGCTAAGACTGTTGTGATGAGTATATTCATAATGTGAACCTATAATTTGTACGGAACACTCGATGGACGCGTATGACTAGCACATGTCCGGTTTTTTGCTAAAATGCACACACAGCATTTGTAATTTTATGTATCATTCAAATGCTTTGGATATAAATTCACTGTATTATATCATGTCTCTCTTCGAAACGCGTTTGCCGAAAAGAGATATGACAGATTCACCAAAAAACTGATAATACTGATATGACAGATTCACCAATCACCAATTCTGGAAACCGCACTTCTTCCTAACATTCCTTCATAAATGCTTCATAGATAAAAGTAATTATTATTTGGGCATAACTCAATTTATCTGTGTCTCCAACTTACAGATGAGACAGTGAAAAAAATCTACTTTTTAATGATAATGTGTGTCTGCTACTGAGTGATGAAAATTTCGAGAGCTGCGCAGGGGAGGAAGCCGTCAACTAGAGCACGGTAATATTATTACGGCCCGCTCGGCCGTAGGTAGTTATTTCAAGGACAGGGCCCAGTCACAATACTGTATAGATAATATTACCGCGACTAGAGGCAGCATTTGTCTGTCTCATCCATCAGCTATCGTTGTAAACGAACTCCACTCATACTTACATTACAGGTGCTACATAAAGAAAAGAAAGGAAAGATAAATGAGCACAAACTGCAATTTTACGGTCTACCAAAGACGCCAAAATAGATTTATTTATCTTATTATAATTAACAATAATTGTACCAACTCAATTGGAGTAAACACTTACTGTGAACGAGTTAACATTGAAAACCCCAATACGTAATTGATAATTCTTTTTATCTTTAACCATTTTAAAAATACCTAAAGCTTATAGTGGTGTCGATTCTGGCGTGATTCTCTAAACCTAAACTTAAATTTGACAGCAGTGTATCGTTGTCATTCTCTATGCCAGTGGTTCTCAAACTTTTTAAATGACGGAACCCTTTTGGGAAGCAAAATACTTGATGGAACCCTACAATAAAACAATTATTTTTATAAGTGTATTCTATATTAATCAGCATAATAAAAGTACAATGTATCCGTTACTAATTATTATTTACTTCACCACTTGGTAAGGACAATAATAGAAAACATTAAAAAAGAAAAAATCTAACTAGTGGGAGGTATGAAACTGTTTTTTATTTTTCATCAATTGCTTGATATCAGGTTTGATGGAAGAAAGTTGGAGTCTCATATCAGCTTCGGCGTCCAGTCTATTGCGATATTTTGTTTTCGTGGCTGCGTAGGTAGAGAATCCTGTTTCGCACAAATATGTAGTTGGGAACGGGAGAAGAATATCCAGAGCCATTTGGCCAAGCATTGCATATTCATCTTGGATTCTGCACCAAAAATCATTAAGAGGCGTCGTTTTGAACAATGACTCCATACTTGTGTCTGATGACATTTCTAAAAGAGATTCATATATCTCATTTGACATGTTTTCAGGCTTTTCCAAGTTGGGTAAAAAAGGATTATGAATCCAGGAGTTCACTTTAATTTTTGTATTGTGTTCTTCGGGAAAATACTTTTCAAAAGATGCGCGCATCGAACTGAGATATTGGACCAATTCTTCAAACACATTATCTTCAAACATTTCTGAGTCGTTTTCGCTAACAAACTCAGTGAGTAACGTAAAACTTTCTATTTCTTTCTTACCAATGCAAATGATCCAAAAATCTAATTTTCTTTTAAAAGTAGTTATTTTATTATAGGCCTGAAACACTGTTGTCTGTTTACCTTGCAATGATAAATTTAATTCGTTAAGTTTTTGAAAGATATCCGCCATAAAAGACAATCGGAACAACCAAGTTTTATCATACAAACGGTCCTTCAAATTAAAAGAAGTATCTGCTGAAAGAAACATTTGTAACTCGGCTCTAAGTTCAAATAGCCTTGTTAAAGTTTTTCCCCGAGACAGCCATCGCACTTCTGTATGGAGCAGCAGTGTTTTATGTTTGCTGCCATAATCTTCACACAATAATGAGAACAATCGGGATTGTAGTGGTCGTGATTTGATAAAATTAATTATTTTTACCGCTTCATCCATAACTAATTTTAGATTAGACGGCATTTGCTTCATCGCAAGTGCTTGTCTATGCAGAATACAATGACTGGAACTACAATTAGGCGCTTTATTTTTCATTCGTGACACTGCTCCTGCTGTTTTACCTGTCATCGCCTTGGCCCCATCTGTACAAATGTCAATGCAATTGTTCCAACTGAGATTATGTTCTTCAAAAAATATATTTATTTTATTAAAAATTTCTTCCCCGGTAGTGTTTGTAAGCAGCGATGAACACATAAGCATGTCTTCTTCAAAAGAACTTTTATATGGATATCTCACAATAACCAGCAGGATAGCCAAACCAGCGACATCAGTCGACTCGTCCATTTGCAAAGCGAATCGTGTATTTTGTAGACGTGTAACTAGTTCTTGTTTGACGTAGCTTGCCAGATCATGGATTCGTCGTGAAACAGTATCGTTTGATAGCGGAACAGTAGAAAGATGCTTTGCAGATTTTTCATCAAGCATACATTTTGTTATGTCTAATACACATGGTTTTATTAATTTCTCAGCGATAGTGTGCGCTTCACCTGCTTGTGCAATGCGATAGCTAACTAAGTATGATGCCTCCGTGGCCTTTTCGTTGGTAGTTTGTGTTACATGCATCATATTTTTTTGACTTTCTAATAACTGATCTTTTTTGCGAACAAAAAATTCTTTATTCTTGTCTTTAGTCTCGGGGTGTACGGTTTCTAAATGTCGACGCAATTTGGCAGGTGCCATGGAACTATTAGGAAGCAGTTTACTACAGAGCATGCAGAGAGGTGAGCCGTTGGAATCAACAAATCCGAAACTGATATAAGATTCATCATACTTCCTTTTTTTCGTCTTTGAAACCGTCGAGCTTGACGTCGTGGCACTCGTGGCATCATCTTCTGGATCGGTGATTGCTAAATTCTCCGCGCGCATTGCTTTTGAACATTCAGCGTCATTAGAAGATGTTGTTGGAACACGTTTAACACCTTTAAGCCAACGTTCCATTCTTCTTTATTTATAATGTTACAAGTCAGGATAGTGGGGTTTAAATAATGCACAATCGTTACTGCGTATAAGAGACTAAATTTAGAACCTACAGGGAAGAAATGTATAAAACTGAGACAACAGAATACAGCAGGCAGTAAAACAATGAACACCAGTTTCTCGCTAGCGAGCTTGTAAGTAGGTAGTAACTTATCGCTCCGAACGCTAATCATCAACTGACGACGCCAACGCGCGATCGCCGCTTTTATACTTAGTCCTAGACTCGATCTCAAATATTCTCGAAAATACTCGAGTCGGCACCTTTGATAAACAAAAAGCAAAAATAAAAACAGAAATTTAAAAATAGCGTTGTAAACAATATCGACTTTATCCTTTGAAGTTAGAGACGAAAGTCGCTAGTTGACAACTATAGCGTCTAATTCAGAGGCGGCTTTTATCAAAGAGACTGAGCGCTTACAAGTATACTACCCGCTCGTTTTAAGTTTGCCGCTGGCGATAGGTATGAGTGTATGACGTTCGAAATTTTTTATTTAATTGTAACAATAAAAATTGTGTACGTTAGATATTTGGGTAAAACTATGACACATTATAAGTTTTGTTGTCACGTGGGGGAGGGTACGCGCATTCCACAGACCGGCAAACTTAGAGCGAACGCGTTGTACAAGTATAAAATTGTTGAGACCAAACTTATGAGATATTGTACCAGCTAATGTAACACAAGCTTATACAAATACAAATAAATAAATAAATAACATTCATAGCGTTTTGTCTCCGCGCGGCCGCGGAGTCCGCACAGCCGCGGAGCGACCAGAGAGAGGTGTTTTGATTTTTTTATTTCTAAATTCTTGCGGAACCCCGACAGAGGTATCACGGAACCCTAGGGTTCCGCGGAACACACTTAGAGTATAGCTGCTCTATGCAGTATAAAAAGGTGAGACTGATTTTTAATTTAGTTTTAGGTTTAGAGAATCATGCCGGAATCGACACCAGTACCTACCTAAGTATAAATCACAGTCACAGAACACAGGAAGAGGTCAGAGTGCTATTATGATGGGAGCTGGGGGCCATTCGCCTAACGAAAATGCTATGAAAAACGCTGACGCTGTCGATTTTATTTTGTTATTTCTGACTTTTTTTAAAATATTGTTATTACCAATGCAAAAGAAAAAAAAAAGTGCGAGGCATTTGAAAACCTCAGGCGGCTAGAAATAACAAATTAAAATCGTAAGCGTTAACGTTTTCCAAAGCATTTCCGTTAGGCGAATGGCCCCCTGGTACGAACACACTAGCTTATCTTAAGCCGCTGAAGTGCACTGGCGAACTTGCGACACCAGCAGAGTATTAGAAGTTCGGACTTCGAACCCTGACGAGACGCGGTCGCTGGAGGGAATCACCAAATTAACCTTATTATCAGTAAATATTTACTGACAAATTTGATGTTGCACCACTTATAGGTCAACTTGCCAGAATTTTCAGCAAAGTCTTTATATTTGGTCAGAGATCGTCGTCGCAAACTTCGGAAATGCATTGCGACTTATGGGTAGTTTCTTTTTTCAATTTGACGTGTGTGAGTTGTTGGGTCATGTACGTCAATCTGTTCAGTAAATTTTAATACTTAAGTTACTAAATACTTAAACGTATTGACGTGGAGAGTGGTGTCCTGTTTCCGGTCTCGGAACCGCCGGAACACAAAACCTTTCGGCCAAAGCTCTTCTTTCATAAAGTTCGCTAGGTGTTCGGTTGGTACTCTATCTCTCACCCATGAATTCGAATTCATGTTATACCCATTCCCAGAGATTCCAACCATGCGACTCCCAGGGAGAACTTCGTCTTGATCTTCGTAATGCAGTTGGGACACGTAGAGTAGCGTCGTTGGTATTTATTTATTTATTCAAGATAAACATGCAGTCTTACAGAATAATCCAAAACGCCGGCAAGTCATACATAAAAAATATTAACAATCATAGAAGGTATTCATTAAATTCAATAAAATTAAGAAAAAGAGATAGTCAAATAATAATAACAACAACAAAAAAACAGTAATTCGAAATAGGTAATGTCAAATAATACTTAAGTAATAGAAACAAAGTCAAATCGCCCATTGTAAAAGTATTATTAATTAATGTTATAATAAAATAGTTAATTATGTCAAATCAATAAACAATCAATAATGTCATATCTAATGTCAATTAACAACAAATTATGTCAAATATACTAATTTAATAAATAATGTCATGCCATTTTAGTTATAAATAAATGAATTGTCAAATTCAGAAATAAATCAGCTTTATCAAGAAACTCAAGTGCAGCCACCACTAGCTTTGTCAAACCATTATCATGGCGGGACGCAACGCAACATATGGTTCACTCCGGTCGGCCTAATAATGTGCCTTCTGTTTTTGTTCTTCTTTTGGAGGAAATATTACTTCAAATTATATGCTTCCCCAAACGAGCTCTCCAATTCGAAAAGTGAAAACTTTATCTAAACTTCTAAGACTAGATTTTTTTAAACTCACATCACACATAATTTACTTTGCTCTCAAAGCAAATGTCCGCTCTGATGGGCTGTGTTATTGAAATCTTAAAACAACTATAAAAGTAGCGGAAACTGCAGCCTCGAAGATACCGTTTCTGTGGTAAAATCGCCAAATTATTGTTGTTGTTGTGTAAACGAAAGTCACCACCGAGCCAACAAGGTTTTAGGTTTGGCTACGTGTCGCGATTTCTCCATGAGGTTGCTCAAAGAATGCTTATCTCTTTGGAATAACCGTAGTTGCGTTGCGAGGTCGCCCGTGCCTTTTGTTCGGCATTCGGTATCGTGAGTCAACGTAATAATTATAATCATGGTAATTCACGTGTCCGAGGGTTCACTGACCACCTCCCTTCCAGCCAGACAAACATGGATGCTGTAAGCCTGTTTTCTGTCTGATGGCAGTTCGACGAATTCGCTCCAAAAAATGTGTAATCAAAGGGTGCGGCCAGAGTGCACTCAGATTCAGATTCCGAAAACAAGCGCAAGAAATAAACAGTGTAGTCGAAGGGTACGGCCAGAGTGCACTCCTGATTCAGATTCAGATTCAGACTCAGAAAACAAAGCGCGAGAAAAAGCAGGCAACCTGCTTAGACTACACTGTTTATTTCTCGCGCTTGTTTTCAGAATCTGAATCTGAATCTGAATCTGAGTGCACTCTGGCCGCACCCAAATACTTTATTTTCATCACAAACTTTAGAAGAGAAGTCGGTAAAGCAGGACGGCGGTCGGTAAACCAGAAAATGTAGGGTGCTTCGTACACTATAAAAAAAAGTATGATATTGATAATTATTGTTATATAATTAAATTATATTAAATTGATACGATATTGATCTATGATAAAGGGTAAATGATACACGCGATGCTGATGATTGCGCGTCGCCAGCAATATAGATATGAAACCAAAACCGAAAGGCATTCTCTACCCGTGGCCACTGCGGAGTAGACGGTCACTCTATCCAAGATTGCAGTTGTGCAATCTTGGATAGAGTGGCCGGCTTTCATTGGAAAGCAGAGCCATCTCAATGTGCAACATGCTTAAGATTACAAAAAACCGAGCAGTCAAAAGACGTGCGATCCAGAGTGTTCAGCTAAAAAAGCCGCCAAAACGAGGTATTTTTTTTTTATAGATAGGTCCGACAAATGTTTCCTCCCCATCTGATGTTAAGTCACGGTGAAGTCCAGACTCGAAGATATCTGATACAGCAGTTCTACCTGCCACACCAGCAGCTATCCTCACCCTGCCGGCCTGCATGTTGCTTCTTCACGCCTCTTTTAAAGGATCCCAGGTTGTAAGAGGGAGGGAACACGTAAGCGGGCAGAGCAGTCCATTTACGGATAGTGCGACAAAGAAATGAGTCACCAAACTTCTTTGTACGCGTTGGAATATTGGCCACAGCTAGTAGGTAACATAAATACGATTGACTATGAAGGCGCCTATAGAACTTTATAATGGATATTAATATAATAAACGAAATAGATAATATAACTGTATGTGGGTCACGGTTGTGTGAAGTCGAAGACTGCAAACAATAACTCTCTGATTATCAAATTTCATTACACTATTCTCGCCCAAAAGATTCGTAGTATTTATAAAAATATAGATAATTTTCATTTTTTGCTTATGTGTGAGACATTATTGTAATTACAGAGTGCTGGTTAACAAAACGCAACGGCAACCTGCCAGTAATGCCAGGCTAAAATATATTGTATAGTGAAAAAATCACAACCGAAATGATGACATAGTTGTTAACGTTCGAGAATGTTTACAAGTTACTATCCAGGAACCATCTCTTCAGGGTTGTAGTGGTTTATTAATTAAAATTGGCACCCACACAGCCATTATAGCAGCTTATTGATCACCCTCTATAACAAACCCAGATAAATTTCATCAAACTTTAAACGTTTTAATTCAAGCATTATCAACATTTAGTAATCTCTTATCTATTAGACAAGTCCGTCTGTCTGTGGAGCTGTTTCAGCGGCCAAACCGTAAGAGATAGATAAAGAGAATATTTAAGATATAAGTTAAGAATAGTCTGATAAGACTACAAACCGGATTTGAGTAACGTAGCACTTCCAGTTTTCGAGAAATCAGGTTTTGGTGAACATTTGGTTCACTGGTTTGCTAGTATGATACTAACAGGCGATATTAATATATAATACCCGAGATGCATGATGCTGGAACTCAAGATTACCTTAATTTATGTTCATACCATAGGCTTTACCCAGCTCATACATTTTCCAACGCATGAGAGTGGTTTTTGTCTCAATTATATGATGATAAAATCCGCCCTACATTATGTTGCACTTGTCACTAAAACATTCATTACCGATCATTCCGCTGCCTTACTAACCTTAAACTTAACGCTACCTAAGCTAAAACATAGGCTCGTAAAACCTAGATTAAATTAACGAGTCCACGGACACGAATGCATCGTTGTCTTATTTAGTTGATAATGTCCAACAAGCAATAGTACGCAATACGTCAATTGTTACTTTTAATAAATAATATCATAATATCAAACCTTGAATCACCCCGGGAATTATTCATCTTTATATATATAATTCTTCTGTGAGTGTGTATGTCACTGAACTTCTCTTAAACGACTGGACCGATTTTGATGAAATTTTTTGTGTGTGTTCAAGGGGATCTGAGAATGGTTTAGATTCACAATTTTGTCCGCTGGACAACCCCTATTTTTTTAGGGCGGTACGAAGTTCGCTGGGTCAGCTAGTATATATATAAAACTCAAAGGTGACTGACTGACATAGTGATCTATCAGCGCACAGCCCAAACCACTGGACGGATCGGGCTGAAATTTGGCATGCAGGTAGATGTTATGACGTAGGCATCCGCTAAGAAAGGATTTTGATCAATTCTACCCCGAAGCGAAGCGAGGGCGGGCCACTAGTTCGCTGTATAAGATGTGTCTTATGAGACAAACTTCATCAAAGAAAAAAGTTTTATCCGAATAATCCTACATTACAAATAACTTGCAAAAGATACAGAAATTTCTGTAACTATCTTGTAAAAAATACAAAAATTAGTAATGAAAAAAATTAATTGTATAAAGCAGGTAACGATATTAAGCGCCTTTGGAGGCACATTCGAAATTTCACTTTCACTTAGCATCGATATGAATCGAGTTCGAGTTTACTGCTAACCCATACTTCACCGCTTGTGTCCGCCAATAATGTAAATAATTATTTCGTTAATATGGGAAAGGACCTTGCGGAACGCAATCAACCACCGACGGTATCTTCACATTTACCATGCGTTAACTCAAAACATAAGCTTTGTTTTGTTTGGCAGGAGATTGGTCAAATTGGCCTAAATGCAAATAAAATATTGACATGTACAGTAATTCTTGGCGTAATTTATACTTTATTTTACAGTCATTAGATTTTAACGGCCACCTTTAAATAATATATTAATTTTAAAAAAGGACTTCTATTTTTACCGGTTTGGAAAACATACGAATCATTTTTATTGGCTATGGGTGTAGTAACATTCACAAAGACTGATCGAGGTTGTTTATATAACATTAAAACAAATCTATTTTGTAAAGATTGATAAAATATATTTTTTTTTATTACACGGGTGGTATTAATATCCACAACTTTATTATCATTTTTACTACATGCAAATGTGCTAAGACAATTAATATAGATGGTAGGCGACATCATAAAGTCTATTGCCGTACATTTTTTGCCAAAGACCTAAATAAACACATTATAAGGTGTGATACACTAAAAATCTAAAATATGGTTATAATAAAAACATAACAAAAATAATGAAGCTGCTGAAGATATGGCTGTATAACCTACAGCTCTTAGCTTTCTTTGATTAACGAGAGTTTAAAAATTCTCTCTAATCTGTGGCTCATTCACAATCATCATTCATCACACAGTTTCTGTTCGTGTTTTTAAAAACATGCACATATCTGTTATTTTACATGCTCTATATACCTGAATCTAATACATAATATCGGTACTTGGCTTGATTGCCCTATTTTCCTATATAAGTTATTTGGTTTTTATTATTCTAATATCTATGTGCCTATTTGCAAACATAACCTCAAAATCATTCAGTGTATATGGTTTATAAAAGTTCTCAGGAGTGGCCGTCGATAATATTCGTTTCTACGGTAATTTATATATAATTTCGAATGTAGGAAACAATTTTTCATGGTTATTGGTTTTTAGGCCAAACATGTATGGAAGCTGAGCAATCTCCTTTCACGAATAATTTCAAATTTAGGGGATGACAGTGCATTTGGTTTTGACAACATAATCAATAATACCCTTAAAGAAATTAAACATATCATAGTACCTTCGTCAAATCTGTCTTTTGCGGGGAAATTTCCCAACATGCTTAAAAAAACAGTGGTCACTTTTATCTATAAGTCTGGGTGCAAGGATCAAGTAAATTATTAAAGACCGATATCAATACTCCCGATATCATCGGTATCAAAAATATTTGAGAAAAGTAACTTTTTTGTCTACTGTGCAATTTGGTTTTCGAGCAAAGCTGTCTCGAAACCAGACTTTAATATCTAGGTATATTTTTTATTTAGAGCAAGTGGTAAAGAATTAACGTTTTTTTATAATTATTGTTAGTCACCAACTATTATATCACCAATGTCACGCGTGTTGAACGCAATCCAGTGTCAGGCGACATAGCACACAGCACGAAAAGACTCGCGTTGTCTGGCGGCACTCAACAGCGCGGGAAACCCGTTGATGTAACGTGATTTTACCGCTGCCATACTGCGAAAAACCGGGCCTGCAACCGCAAACATTAAATTTTAATGATTTGGGGCATCTCAATCCACAAAATTCAGTTGGCACCTCCAAAAATTCTAGTCCCATTAAGGAAAAACTTAAATTAGGTAACACGTTTTTTTTTGATCCGCATCGACTTAGCATATCACCGGTATTTTGAATTTCCTAGAATACAATTTAGAGAGACGACGACGGTAAGAGGCCCGACGGCATGACACTCGTTCCTTGGAAGCTGGGACGGGCACTTGTGTGGGACGCAACCTGCGTCGACACTCTGGCCCCGTCTCACATTCCAGGAACCTCGATGCAGGCTGGCGCGGCTGCTTCGACCGCGGAGGCCCTTAAGCGCCGCAAGTATGATTGCCTCAGTGGAGACCTCACATTTGCGGCGTTTGGAGTCGAGACTCAGGGACCCTGGGGATCCGGTGCCCATCATCTTTACAAAGATATAGCGAAAAGATTGGTGGAGACCACTGGAGACCGCAGAGCTGGCGGCTATTTCGCCCAGCGCATAAGCCTTCAGCGGGGAAATGCCGCCAGCGTCCTGGGAACCTTTGCCGACGGGGAAGACTTAGGGCAGCTATTTTTTTAATATTTTTAATTTTTGTCTAGTTTTAGTGTAGTTTTAGTTTTATATCTAAATGTAAATTGTTTCTTTTTAAGTGATTTGTGATATATGTAGTTCTTTTAGTTATAATAAAATCTTTTGCTTATGTTCAAAAAAAAAAATAGAAAGGTTAATAAAAATTTAGAGAGAAATAAACGAAGATATAACTAAGGTCGAAGTTCAATCCAATCCGATGTAAGATAAGTTACAAAACAAGAATTATTGACTTTATTCTATGACTTCAATTTTGTGGGAAATTTCTGGTATTACCGGATAAACTAGCTTCGGTAATACGGTTGTCAATCTGGCACTATTGTTTCCTGACAACGATCCGGATGTGACACCATATTCTCGTCGACCAAATAGCTTTAAACATTAGTGGTGACAACTCTCTGTCCTAATTTAAAAGAATTAAGACATAACGAAGGATGCAAGTTGACCTCAACACATGTTTGCAAGTTTGATGTCAACTTCCAATTTGACGACACTGTATGAAATAAAACAGAGAGAAAATACCAGCACTTACTGAGTTTTTTGCCGGTTCTTCTCAGTACAAGGTCTCCCGCCGTAGTTTTGCGAATCGATGTTTTCGACTTTCACATGTGCTTGTAAAAGCCTAAACTGCATAAATGATTTTTGAATTGAATTGAAAAAAACTTAATTATTTCCCGCTCAAATTAGAGCGCCCGTTTGAGAAAGAAACCTTACAGAATAAAGATACCACGGTCATATTATAGCATTACCTTCTGTTGTGATGTGTTCTGGGTGAGGAATGGTTCCGGCCGGCGGCGGCGCCGCGGCGACGACAAGGTGAGGATCACTGGAGCGGCACATTTTTCTGCATCTATCTTCGTGACTTGACTCCACTTACAATTTACATCAGGTGTTGGAGTTCATCATTGATGCGCTGCAAGGAACAATATGGAGTTTTAATTAGGTACATGTGTTTGTCTGTGTAGAGAACGTACGTAGGTGGTAATTATATCAAGACCCAGTGGGTATTACCGTTATTACACTAAATTAGGGTCTTAATTATCTTCCGAAGCTGTAATGTTGTATATAACTGTAGAGTGTCGGAATTACCAATGATACAAAAGGCACTGAACTGAACATTTTTATTTCAAATTGCTACAAAAAATGCGAGACCCACATTACTTACGGCTGCAAAAAAAATTGAACACACAAAGACAGTGTGCATTAGATGTGGAGCGGACCCGCATATAAATGTGGCACACGCTTATCAGGAAAACCAGTCGTTAATCTGATCGCCAGCAGCATGGAGCTGACACGAGTGCTTGTTATATTATGTTCGTTGTTGGTGTGGTGTGTTTGCGCTGCCCCTCATTCCAAAGACATTTCAACAATACGAGATCCGGAGAACCGTGAATATTTTAGTGACGTCCCCAAACCCCGCGCATCGGAGGCCAGGAGGCTGTTTGTGCTTAAAACTCCTTGCGTCAAAACTGAAACCAACTTGTGCGACAGGAGCGAAGTGTACGAATTTCACCTGCTGGGAACAGAGTTGGATGAGCGAAATGCCTTCGTGACGTAACATGAACAATGGGGATAAAACCCCGAAGAAAATATGGACTCAATGAATTTATTAGCAGATCTGTACATTGTAATAAGTAGAAGATTTTTACTTAGGAACCTATTTATTGTTAGCTAGTGAATTAGGAGTAAACATTAGGTAGTGTAATTTGTTACTTTTATTTTAAAAATGAATTAATTTATTTTCTGTTATGATTGTGATGAACAACAACTAAAAAGGTATCAAACAGCAAGAAGAATAACACCCATATTTTGCGTCGAGGGTTATGTTATACGAGCAAAAGATAAGAAAAAATATTTAACTTTAATAAATTATTATAAAGCTTAATAGTTTGTTTGATTGTTTGTTTGGTTGAAAGCGCTAATCTCAAGAACTACTGAATGAAATTGAAAATTTATTTTTGTGTTGGATAGTCAATTTTTCGAACATAATAGATGGGTTTTATAAGTTACATTTAATTTTATAAGAAATAAATGGATATCCGTTACAATTGTTATTGTTATAGAATGAATAAATCAAATGAATGTATGTATAAAACCATGATACGACCAATAGGAGTGGACCACTAATGAAAAATGTTGCAGAAATGGGAGGAAATATTCCTTTTGCACACAACACACTCATTTAAGGAGGTTGTATACACTGGTGTCGATTCTGGCGTGATTCTCTAAATCTAAACTTAAATATGATAGCAGTGTATCCTTTTCATTGTCCATGCAAAATAAAAAGGAGAAACTGATCTTAAATTTAGATTTAAGTTTAATCAAGATGTAGTTCTAATTTTCACCACCCGCACGCGGCGTCATTTGGGAATTTGCGTCATTTTCTTATTAGACAAAATCACGCTTGACCATTTTTTTGAAGTATGAAAAAATCATTTTATGCGAAAATGAAAAAAATCAATCTCATGCATAACTACATTAAACAATAATATAGTCAATTGAAATAATAAAAACATGTATTGATATCGGAATCGCCATTTTAAAAAGACCAATAACAATATTGTATTGTAGGTATTCATAGTTTTAGAGAGTGTTGATTACTAATACGACACTAATTTTTAGATCTAAAATGGCAAAATCTTATTTTTACTCGACTGCGGAGGGTAACGTTTTTAAGTGTATGTTTGTAGGAGGAGTGTAAGTATGTATGTATGTCCGCTGCTTTTCACGCCCTACAGTCTTAGCGAGGTATCATTTGATTTAACGTGACTGTATATATTCAAATTACAAAAAAACTAAATCTGTCTTTAAAAACCCTAAACTTTGGTACCTCATTTTTTTTCAAGTTGTTTCATGAGTGAAATATGGCTGATATTCAGCGCAAAAATAAAACATCTTGAAAACAAAAATGCTTATAACCTTTCAAGTTGCTGTTAAGGTGAAGGGTTTTAAAAGACGATTTAGATATAAAATTAAATGTATATTTTATTATATTTTAAATAAATTAGAAAACACGCCTGCTGAAAATATAATTCTTAATAAAAAAAAATCTGAAAGAAATAATAAAACCAGAATTCTGTAACAAACAACTTTGGACAAAGACAAAGGAGGAACTATTTCAACGCAGGATCCATTAGAAATTCCAGAATGTATCAAATTTTCCCAATTATTGGTCCCGACTGTTAAAGTACCTTTATTCTTTACTTGACTAGATTTTAGACTATTAACTTTGGTTTTTTTCTTTTCATTTAAATTTAATTTTTATTCAGGCAGGGTTTTGTTATTCAACTAAAGTTAACATGAGTATTTACCGAATTTATAGTTTTAGGTGAGCTGAATACGAATACTACGTTTTTCTCGAGATTCGAGATCATTATTAATGTTTCAGATTTTGGGGCTCTGCAGTCCTATTGGCACTGTAGTCACTGCAACTGAAAAGATCTATTTTGTGACTCGCCATCACGTTAAAGTTCTTAGGGGTTGTCCATTAACCACGCGAGGCTCGAAAGGGGTGGGGGGGGGGGTCCATAAAAAATCACGAAATATCACCAACGGGGAGGGGGGGGTAAAAAATGCCAAAAAAAACATCACGTGATTAATGGAGGGCCCCTTACCTGCTTTAGCCAGACAGCTTCTAAGGCTCCAAGTTTCTAGAGATTTAATTTCCTCTAGTCGAATTATATAGAAATACATACAAACGATATCAACCACACAGGTCGAGGTGGTACTAGTCAGGTCCCGGGGCGGGTAGGTCATCTCATGAGCTTACTCCTACTGCCGTTTTATTTAAGATGTTGTGTTTAAGAATAATATTGCGGAAACATTTATCTAGGCGTTACTTTACAACATAATTTTCTGTCACTTTCTGACTCTCATTATAAAACATAATAATAAGAACATGGATAACAAATTCATCCTCAAATTAACTCCCTGTCATAATTTTAAAGTAATAGAATCAACAAAAATGTGATACAAATACAACGTGCTAAGGAACGTTAATCAATGTGTAGCAACACTATAATACATTTTCGCAACGGCAACACTGTCAGTGTCAGTCACTAATGCCAAATTAGGGGGTATCCCCCAAATTTGGGGAGTTTTTAAAGCGATGGGGGATTTATGGGGGAAGAAATTTGGGTTTGGGAGAAATGGGGGGTTTTTAATTCCATTTTTTATATAAAAATAATACCACTTCATAAACGTTTAATCTGTAAAAAGTCGCGATCAACAGTTATTCAACAGTCTCTTTTTCTCAAACGGACTCGGACCCCTAAATCCAAAGCCCATCTAAAAAAGTACTCTTAAGTCCGTTCCGCCTAGCTCAGTCGCTCGGTCAGTCAAGTCCATGTCAAGTCAAGCAAGTCAGTTAGTTATAAATGGTCGTTAGCTTAAACTGCAAATCGATTCGACACCATCTATCATCTTGGCTATGCTAAATCGTAATTTGTCAATTTGTCCTTTTAATTATTTGCACCTTGGTAAGATAATGGCACTGCACTATCAAAACAAAGTTATGTAACGAGATTAAAGCCAGAAGTATATTATCATATCGTGTTGTGTCGTGGCGTATCAGAAGCACATCAGTTTCATGCATTTACTATGATTAGAGACATATTTACATATTATGTCGTGTCGATCAAATTTGTTTCTGGCTTAAGGAGTGGAAAAGACGACGAGTGCGAAGATGTTGATTTAGTAATGCAAAGTTACCAAGTCTCCCGATTTTAGAGATCTCCTGTTTTTCTGAAATTTCTCCTGTCTGTTTTCAACATAAATCTACTGTTTTTCTCAGAATACGATTTTCCTTTTTATATTGCATGTTGAGTGGCGATTTTCGCCATTAAGAATGTAGGTAACCTTAATCTGAAATAAATGTTATTGTCTATTGTTTAAAATTAAAAAAAACAACTTTGAGGGGCGGCAGAAGGTTCAGAAACACATTCGTTACCTGGCCTATATCTTGATTTGATTTACCAATTTAAGGGGGGGGGGGGGGGGCAAATCTCATGGGAGCAACACTCCAGTAATGGATGAATGTATTTTTAATAAATATTTTGAATGTTATGGGGTATTTGCTTTTAAACAAGGACCCATTAATCGGATTAAAAGGTTAACCGGTAAGACCAAAACCCTGTATATTGATTAATCCTTATGCAGTAAACTGTTTATTGTAATATGGATTAATCCTAGGAATATTGCTGATTAACCCGTATGAAAGAGACTGTAGATGTAGACTAGTGTAGAGTACTTTCCATCTACGAGCTCCGCCATTCCGTGGCGTTGTAAATCAGGATTTTACCTCGATGGGATAGCGCGTGCGCATAAATTAATATTTGCTTATGATTTTATTTATTTTTTAAGCATTTAACTGCTAGATGTTTAAATGTAAAGAAAGGTTTACTAGAAAAAAAAAATATTTGCTTAATGAATGATACCATATTTTTATTAAATATAATAAAGATTGTGTAATTAGATTTAATAATAATTGTGATAAAATATCACAAGGAGGGTATAATGCGATATCACGTGTATTTAATTTTCGTTGAACCACTTTCTGAACCAAACAGCGGCGTCTGGCCTTGACTCACCGTTGCCAGGCAACGATTTTGAAATAATATTAAAAAAACAATCTATTAAGTATTAAAAATACACGTAATTTTGGGGTTGGGGGGGGGGGGTCGGAGGGGGGGGGGGGTTAGGTAGTTAGTTGCTAAAAGCATCAGGTGATATGGACGACCCCTAATGAAATGATTTTGTCGACGCAAAGAAAAATCGATCGTGTAGGGTCAAAGCCGGATAGTTGTACCACTTTTCAATAAAGTAGTGATGACTTACTAGTAGTGATGAATCATGTATACAGGTCCTTTATCTTTCAAAGTAGCCTATTTTTGTAAAGTTAGTTAATTAATATTGGTTTTGAGTTAAACCGGTTTTATTTGACCTCTCAAAAAAAATAGTGCGGGGAGTCCCTCCGCGCGGTAGAAGTGAAACTTCGTAATTCGGCTAATCATTCATAGTATTAGTATCCCATAACACAATCCGTACAGTGCTTTCTTTGGGGCTAGGCTAATTGTTGTGAATGTTAAAAATATTTATTTATTTATTATTATATGTATTCTATACGTTACCCGAGTATCCCACAACTAGGCTAGGCTAAATGTTGTATGTGTTAAAAAAAATATTATTATTTAATATAGAGGACAATTTACGATATTTAACGTTTTAAAATGGATCTGTGGTATGGAATCTACGGAAAAATGTGAAAAGGCGATTAAAGGCACGAATAATGAAAGAAGTGAAACTAGCATTCACTTTGCTAAAATAATAGAAATAGAATTATCTTCAATGCCCAATAACAAAAGACTTGACTGCATGCAAGAGGTGCTTGGCGTAATGAAAAAATACACCAAGAATTAATAATTTTAATCATTTATTCCTGTTGTAGTTCAGTAACAATTATGTCTATTAAGTCGTTATTAATTATATGATTGAATATTTTTTGTTAATTATCAATATGTACTTTCAAAAGCGATTATATTTCACAATATTTGAGTGTAGGTACTTCTCCAGAGACGTATTTTGATATAATTTGTTTTTAATTTAAATTAATTATCAATTACAATTGTTACAATTCTAATTACTAATGCTTCCTATTTTTTAATCTCTAGCATTTTGACGTGCTTAAATACATAACTCTTACACATTGCTGGATAGATTTAGTAAAAAATTAAGTAAGAATCAGTTAACTGTGATGATAGCACATGCAGGTCAGAATTTAATATAATATGTTAAACTATCAACAATTTCTTTAATTTCAACTACCTACATGTTACTTCAAAATACCAACTACGCGTTTGTATTTTGAAACATTTATAAAATTAATTAATGTTTCAAAATACGAACGTAGTTTTCAATTACATAAATAGATCGTGATTACTTCGTATGACCATAATATTTGCTAAATTAGTTTGACTTAAGTTAGATCTGAGCGGTGATAAAATATATTTAACCGAGGAGAAAAGCCTTTCAACAGATACTTGCGTAGCAGGAGTAGCAAGAACACAAAGCGCTAATTCTGCCACTTCTGGTGACGATAATTTACTGTTCCAATATTTAATAATATTTTCTTTAATGGGCAATCTTGGGAGATTGCGAATTTCTCTCAACAAAACATTGGTTGAATTGGTTTCTTGTACTATGCCTCTTTGTTGTTCAGTACTTCTTAGTATTTCTTCAGCGTAAGATAATATGTTGGCTTCTTCGACCGCAGAGTTTTGATTTTGTATACCACTACCGCCAGCTATAGGTTCATCAATTGAATTGAATGATGAGACCATAATATTATCCGAGTTCGAGTCACTGTCTTTCAATTTAAGTTTATTAATTTGATTCAAAGTTTCTTTTAAAAGCTGTCGAGCTTTAGCAGCTTCTTGATCCGATAGGATAACATTAAGCCTTGTGTCTAAATAAAGGGCTTCCAACATAACGTTAGTATTTAGAAGATTTACTTCCCGTGTCTTCATACAGTCTAACAAACTCTGGCTTATCGGTGTTCTGCGCTTTTCTAAATTACCTTTGCATGTCAACCACTCTATGAAAAAATCACCCAGTGTCAATTGTTCTTTTTGCAGTTTTAATGTTGCTATAAAACAAGGTTTTAGACAATCAATTAGATCTGTAATTGTTTGCCAATTCGATTCATCTAATCTTGACATGATATTTGCATCATTAAGACATACAGTTTTTAATGACTGCATCCTTAATAACATGTTGTAAGTAGAAGACCATCGTGTAGGACAATCAATAATAGGCTTCTTCAAGTTGGCTCTTTTCAAAATATTTCTAATAGTCGGTGTTCTTAACAATTTGACTACTTGTCGCACACGAAATATTAAATTGTCAACATCTGGATTCGATTCAAAAAAATCTTTAATAGCTAACTGAAGCGTATGTGCAGCGCACAGCATTGTTCTCGGTAAAAAATTGGATCTGGAGTAGTTTTCATTTTCATTTAAAGCTGTCATTAGGCTGTCGATTGGAATCTCATGATTTATATCATTTGCATTATCTTCGTCTTCCTCGTCTGTTTCACTGTCTGTATCATATTGTCCAGATTCTTGGTCAATATCAATGGGCTCGTATGAACCACCTAACAGCTTTGCCATTTTTTTAAAATTCTTTCCATTGTCGGTAGTTATACAATAAATTTGTGATGCGTCAATTTGATAATCATTCAAAACATCTAAAAGAGTCTTCTTCAGAAATTCCCCTGTCTGGCGCTCAAATACTTCCTGTGCAGCTAAAGTACGTATTTTAACAATTTCATTTTGTATGTATTGTACATTAATGCCAAGAAATGATCTGTCTTGATAGGTGGCAGAATCTAATTTTACACATAATAATTTTTGTCTTAATTCCGTAGCAATCTTTAATTTAATTTCATAACTTTTGTCTGCAATCGTCGATTTTATTGATTGGATATTTATAAATTTATTAGTCGGTACGACCATATTAATAATTTTTTGAAACGCTGCATCCTCTAATAATTGAAAGGGTCTACCATGAATAGTGACAAGTTTTACGCAATTTGTTTTAATTTCAGATATTAAGTCGTCGTTTCTTTTTTGCGAGACGTTTTGTTCACGTTGTGTATGATTAATTATTAAAATATCATCAAATTTATTTTTATGTTTGACAGACATGTGATTTTTTAAGTTGGTCGCATGTTGCCCCTGTAACAAAATATATATAAATTATTAAAAAATAAGTGCATTAAATATTGAAGACAGAATGTTTAACTTTTTTTTAAAAAATAAAAGCCTTGAATGTAATATTAGTGATTTTCAAAGGATAAAATCAGTCTATCATTAGTGACACCTTGTATTAGATGCACTTATATTAATTATATATGAATCCAGCCTCAAATCATCTAAAGTTGCATCTTATTAGGTGTTAAGAACAGTTTGGTTTACACCGCGTATTGACATCGTGCGAGGGGCTTGATAAATATTAAAAATAAAAATCTGTTTCTGCAATCACATCAATGATATAGCTCTAGAGCTTGCAGGTGTCTAGACATACTTAAATTTATTTTAATATAGCATCCATGGCTTATTTTCCCCTTGCGGGGTTCGAACCCGCAACCACAAGTTTTATAATCCGGAGCGCCAACCACTAGACTATATGGCTGTAAAAAACCGTAAAGTCGTAAAAATGTTATAAATGTGAGTACTATAAGCATTAATAACTATCAATAAATTAATCAAGTTCTTGGACTAAAAGAAGTCATACTGAGTTTGATTATAAAAATTAAATCAAAGCATACTGAATTATTTACTAAGTAATTATAATACAAAGTAAAATAACTAGGTAGGTAGGATAAAAGCCGGATACTCGCCGTCTTGACAGACAGACAGACAGACGGAGAACAAAGAGATCCTATAAGGGTTCCGTTTTTTCTTTTTTAGGTACGGAACCCTAAAACATAGTAAGTGGTCTATCCCCACGAGAGGCAAGTATCCCTCGAATATTTTTTTACGTTACGCTGGCTGCTATCCGCTTTAGTAGGCTACTTCTGGAAGGATTCTCTAAACTTAAATCTAAAGGAGATTGCTCAGCTTCCATACATGTTTGGCCTAAAAACCAATAACCATGAAAAATTGTTTCCTACATTCGAAATTATATATAAATTACCGTAGAAACGAATATTATCGACGGCCACTCCTGAGAACTTCTATAAACCATATACACTGAATGATTTTGAGGTTATGTTTGCAAATAGGCACATAGGTATTAGAATAATAAAAACCAAATAACTTATATAGGAAAATAGGGCAATCAAGCCAAGTACTGATATTATGTATTAGATTCAGGTATATAGAGCATGTAAAATAACAGATATGTGCATGTTTTTAAAATTAATGCACAAGAGTAAGTTTTAAAATCATGATTATGCCATTGCGACTTTCAGAAGCAATCTTGTTTCATTTGACAAGTGTCTAACACTAATTACACTAACAAAATGCATGTCAAGGAACTGGTACCTGCTTACCTATGTTATGAGAAACATGGAACTGTTATCATAATTTTATAAAAACCAATAGTATATTTTCTTAGTAATAATTAGGTTTATAATGGTAAAAGGTAATTCTAATGTAATAATATATTGCGTAGGTTCATGATAGTTCTGATCAATGTGTGAAATATGTATATTCCTGACATAGCTTAAATATTCTGATAAGGTAAATTAATGAAATAAAACAACTTAAGTACTTTTATGTTGCGTTTAATATTACATATCATCTACATTTTGAATTAAAATATCATCGAGAAACTGTGCAGGGGGATTTATATTTTCTTGGTATCTGGCCCAGCTCAAATACCAAATTATTGTCATCACATGAGCGCAGCAACCTACAGTTCTGCGCCCAACAACACAATTACAACAATAACGGCATAGACGGCAATAGACTTTATGATGTCGCCTACCATCTATATTAATTGTCTTAGCACATTTGCATGTAGTAAAAATGATAATAAAGTTGTGGATATTAATACCACAGTGTAATAAAAAAAAAATTATCAATCTTTACAAAATAGATTTGTTTTGATGTTATATAAACAACCTCGATCAGTCTTTGTGAATGTTACTACACCCATAGCCAATAAAAATGATTCGTATGTTTTCCAAACCGGTAAAAATAGAAGTCCTTTTTTAAAATTAATATATTATTTAAAGGTGACCGTTAAAATCTAATGACTGTAAAATAAAGTATAAATTACGCCAAGAATTACTGTATATGTCAATATTTTATTTGTATTTAGGCCAATTTGACCAATCTCCTTTAACATCAGTCCGTCCTTTTCATTCTGTATAGAGAATGACAGGGATACACTGTTGTCAAATTTAAGTTTAGCTTTAGAGAATCCTGCCAGAATCGACACCACTATCCCTTTTTTGAGAGGTCTAATAAAACCGGATTTACTCAAAACCATATTAATGAAGTTACAAAAATAGGCTACTATGAAAGATCAAGGACCGTTGTATTGATATACACGATACATCACTTCTAGTAAGTACATATTTTTGAACAATAGAGCTTTATTAAAAAGTGGGGTATCTACCCGGCTTTTACCCTACTATTACAGCTATATGAAGCAAAAAACGGGTCAACGTCGGAATGAGAGGTAATAAGCTGAAAATTTGTAAGGACCTTTGTTTTGGCATTCTTAATGATGTGTCAAAAGTCTCATTTATAATCTCATGACGGCTTCTTCAGATATTCAAGGTCAAAGGTCACAAATCCGTTTTTCGCAAATATCTCGCTTTCTATGCGTTCGATCGTATTTGCACCTATTATAAAAATTGTACAGCATTAAATTCTCTACAATTTGTGTGTCAGTGTCAAGCATTTTGTTTTACGATTAATTGTTTTTGAGATAGAGTGCGGAGAACGCGCAGCGCTCAGTTATACATAATAGTATGGAGTTCATTTACTCAAAATCAAATCTAACGCGAGCGAAGCCGCGGGCAAAAGCTAGTAATAATATAAAAACATATAAATAAATACTACTATTATAAAAGCGTTTAAAACTTTTTTTACTAACTTTTGTTTAATGTACTAAGTACCTAATAGATTGCTGTACCTGTGTAAGTACCTACCTATATATTTTATAAATACCTACACAATGTTCATACCATACCTCACATAATCAAAGCAAAAAAATGGGAACATGGTACCTACCTTTATTTTACCTTGGCAATGTATGCACTTACTGTAATTCGTCTCTTCTTCATACGTAAAGTGCCTATGAACTGCATCTTTTTTCACTTTTGGCATTATCACAGATCAATCACACAGAAGCACTTAGTTAGTTTATTATTAAAAATGTAAATGAACTAGATTTTAGATTAGAAGTTTTGCGTTATATAATATAACGCAAAACTTTCGATGATTCAGCTCAGCTTATAAAGAAAGTGATCGAAGTAAATAAACAATAGGTAATACCGGGCAGCAAGCGGCACGTGCTACAATTACAATACAAATTACTCGCAAATAAACTTTAAGAGAAAGCACCAAAGAATCAATTTAGCTTGGTGTAATGACGACGAGGTCATGTCAAGTTATAACTCGTCACTTCACTGAAGGGCCAATCACAGCTAGCTAGCCGTGTGTCTCTTTCTATGTATGAATTTTGAACAAAAAAGGACTCTACGTAAGAACCGGTTAATATAGAGGTTATTAATCAATTATACAGGTTAACCCTTTATATCGGGTTTTTAACCTAATCGTTAAAATTAAACCGATTAAAACACCTATACGGGTACCCATATCGGTCCTTGCTTTTAAAACCTGTGTTTTGGGGGGATTTCGGATAATAGCGAAATGGCTATCTGGTAACACTGATGTCAGTAACTGTCAAGGTAAATTGTCAAACATATGTCATTGACACCTTACGCAAACTTGGTTACATGAGTGTCGAGCGCACAAAGAATTGAAATTTATTTTAGTATTTAATCACAGTAACAATGCTATTGTAGTGGGTGTGAATGTAGACCAGCGTGTGCCGCGACCATGGGCTACGATATCGGCTGGATAATCCCTCGCCTGCGGAACCCAGGCAGGCTCTGGTACTGTGCAAGCTCCATCACAGTGGCTGTCGTCGGTTTATTTAGCAAGATTATCATAGGTGCGTCCTATTCTCCCTTTTAATACGAATACTTTACTTTAAAATATTCTGCCTTGCAAGATATTGATATTTTCTTAGGTATGAGTATAACGTTAATTTCTTTTCAAAGTATTCTAAACTTGTACATGAAACAAGTTAAACTTGCATCGTCAACTTGTTTTTACATCAGCGGAATTTGAACTAGCTGCTTACGGTGCATATCATACCGTGCGCTACTCATGTAATAAACTGTGCACAAATTATTAGCAAAGTTTTATGGTTCAATGACCTCAAACTCTAGACACGTATTATTACGCGAGTTGTGGTTGATTCCAATTTAAAGAAATTACTGTAAAGTTTTAATTGATGGAATGTTCATTTTGTCACTGGGAATAAAGGTTATTTTATTATTACCTGCTGTTAACTGCTCCTGAAACTGTACTTTTTAATAAAATATAATCTTTAGTTTGTTGCTTAATGATGTAACGAATAATAATGGTATATTTTATTTCACGCTATAGTTTTAAGATTACAGTTTTATTGTAAATAGATTATATTTCCATTCAAAAGAGTGGAAAACAAAGCTATAAAATGCATTAATAACATTGTCAAACAACTTTATCCTTCATACTCAGTTACTCAAATATCCAATACATTTGAAATACTTCTCTGACAACTTGTCTTAAGTACGAGGCCAAAAACAAATCCTTCACTATTTGGGGAAACTTATTACTCAATTCTACAATTACATTAAGATCCTAGTTTCATTATTAGTAGTTCATGTACCTTTATGCGAAGACTACCTGAGATTGTTTGCGTTTTTGTAAAAATATATTTTCTGGTATTACAAATGTAGAAGTTCATTTACATATTCTCTCTAATACTCTATTTTTAAAGAGTATTTATCAATGAGGGTTTTTTGAATTGATGGGCACCAGGTGACAGGACTGAGGCAAAATCGCATATGTTCTCATAGCCTATGTATCAATTTAAATGCTTGTTTCATTACTTTCCACCAAAAACTTCATACTAAAAGACCTTGCATCACAGTGTCTCCAAATACTGACAGGAATTTTCCTAAGCACCTTCATTTGTTGATTTGTTTTAATAAAGGCACAACATAAAACTAAAAGAAATGTAACCTATATCTATTAAAAACAAATGTAGCAATGTATGGTGGGTATCTTTTTGATAAAATAACTATGATAATAATTTTAACAATTGGTCAAATTTCCTTGGTTCTGATACTAAAATACTTGCAATTTTGAACAGTTGTTTAACATCTAGATCAGTGGTGTCCAACCGGTAGCTCGCGGGCACCTGGTAGCCCGCAACCTGTATTTTAGGCTTCCGCGAAACAAATTTTGGTGTAATAAATTAAATAAACAATAAGTAATTTGTTTCTGAGGTTTTCACGCAGATCACTCAATAAATAAAACTAGTTTTTATTAACCCATAAAAGCTAGTTTTATTTATTGTACTAAATTTATTTATTTATTGACGTTTCATTTAAACAATAAGTAAATTATGCTGCATCGTATAAAGACGTTAGTAGGTCGTTATAAAGTAGTTTCCATTAACTCACTTATGATTTATTATGTTGGCGGTGCCCTCATAGTGTATCAGGATTGTCAAAATAGCCCTTGGAGCAATACCACTTGGGCACCACTGATCTAGATAAACAGTCAATAAAAAGTTTTAGAATGCATGCAGGTTTACTTGTATAGAGCTGAAGTATCAATAATTGATTTCAAAAGTTTTGATAAATTCAAGCCATATAAAGGTGAAAAATAATGCACAAGTTATTTAAAAAATACTCACTCTGAAAAATTGTTTAGCGACTAATTAAAAATAATTTTGTAATACAATGTTTAACCCATGTGCTCACTTATGGAGTACTTGGTTATCAATAAGAATCTTTTTTTCATCTATAAGTTCAGTGATAAGCCAAGACCATAATTCCCCAAGGTTGGCATTGGTAGTGGCATAAATTAACGATATATTTTCTTTAATGTTAAATGTCCTATGGTGTATGGGCTGAGGATCAAAATATCAAGAATTTTAGGCTTATAAATTCGACAGGGCTGAAATGTTGTGTTCTATCAATTCCAGTTCATTAAAAAATATAACCAAAAGATTCTAAATAGTTTATTCAGTTGAGGTTGTTATAGCTCTTTTGAATGTCGAAAACTACGTCATCGGTTTGCAAATCTACACGGTGGGAGGCCTCGTTCTGTGAATTAATGAATATTTGAATAAAATTGAACAATCTCAAGCAATCATTAAACATTATTCACATCTTTAAAACACGCCCCATCTGCTCGTTCAGTACTCGCTTGTTCAGTGGCACTTTTTGATGCAGTGTTCCTAAATAAAACGACGGTGTACAACCGCGAGGCGCTGCAGCGCGCCGTGAGCCGACCTGCGGGCGTGCCCCTGCTCACCGTCTCCAACCACCACTCGTGCTTCGACGACCCCGGCCTCTGGGGTGAGTTACTGCATGCACACACAAAAGAGCAAGAGATTCATTCAGTTACACACAAGTGCAAGGACGTCGCCAGCTGAGGACCTAGGAAAGTTCATGAAACTTCACCCTGGTAGTGCTCTTAACTCAGTTGGGACTGAAATTACCTCGTAAATTCATTCGAGTTTCATTATGCAGAAATGTCAGGCAAGCAAATCAAGTGAGCGGACTGTGGACTTTAGCCCCCCCCCCCCCCCCCCCCCTGACACCTTCGGCGATCAGAAGTAACAAAATGAAATCATAAGCTGTATCGTTTTTTTTATTATTTCGCTATCCAAAGCAATCCCAATAGGCGGTAGGACCCCAGCTGTGAACCCAAGTATAAGAAGAATCGGTAGCAGTCGATATGAGCATAGCTAAGAACCTCTTCATTCCTGGGTATGCTCTATCGATCTAATATCAAAATGTAAAAGAGATGATGAAAAAACTAATTAGCTAGAATTCTGATTTCTGCATATTCATATTGACAGTCTGTTTTTAATCAGATATTCTCATAAACATAATGCTAACAAACTTAATGTTTACTGTATTGATGAATATTTTGATTCTGCAATATATACCTATTCAGGGGTATTCATCTGTAAATAAACTGTTTAATCACTTTTCGTTAAATTATCTGCTAATCAGCTGATACCTACCGCACAATCTTATTTTAAGCATCAGCTGCGTCCTGTTATTACCGAATATGTTAATAAATATTCACGATTCATTATTCCGTCAGCAATGGTAGGTTCATTGTTTTGGTACAAGGATACTATCGGGTGACGTCACAACAGCGTCACTTATGACGACTGACATGGAGGCCGTTTTCGGATCCTCGTTACGTGTTACCAAATTCTTGTCCGATAACACTGTCAACTGTTGTTATTGTCAGTAAAACGAAAATTTATTTATAACTAGCAAACCAGTGAACCAAATGTTCACCAAAAAAAAAAAATGGTTGCCTGTAAAGTCGGTTTTACGGGCGAAGATTTTACGTGACAACGTCTTTTTCTCGGTAGAATATTTATTGATATGAATATAATTAAATTGCACAATAGGAACAAGGAATTGAATGAAAATAAGAATTGCACAAATTTTAACTATAGAAATATATTTTGTTTACTAAAACATTGTACATGTAAACTTAAACTTAACACGAGAGACTCATCGTAACGTTACCGAGCGTTACACTTTTTCATAAGTGACTCCCAGCCGCAACCTAATTTAAGACGTTGTCACGTCAAAAAAAAGTATTTAATTAATTGAGAACTTCGGAGATTTTGTGTGGTTTCGTTTGAAATAGAAATTACGTGATTTCTCGAAAACCGGAAGTGCTACGTTACTCACATCCGGTTTGTAGTCTTATCAGACTATTCTCAACTTATAACTTAAACATTCTCTTTATCCATCTCTTACGGTTTGGCTGCTGAAACAGCACCACGGACGGACGGACGGACGGACGGACTTGTCTAATAGATAAGAGATTCTTTACTCGTCGTTGGAGTTTTTGCTAACTTCCAAATCTTACATTGTCATTGCCTTTTTCTGTACGTTTTGTTAAACCAGGTTTTGTCTAAGGACTGCCAGATAATGCTGTGATAAAGGAGTACTATAATTTGATTAATAATAACTGATAAGCGAATAACGATAAATTTCCTTTCTATAATAAGAGTTGATGATGTTTTCAATTTAGTATTTATATATTTTACTTGTTTTTAATCATGTCCAACTGAGCTTCTACGGTTTCGAAAGATAGATAGATAAATTCTTTATTGCACACACACAAAAGAATACAAAAATAAGTAATCAATGACATAATGTGGGTAAAAGCGGCCTTATCGCTTTAGCGATCTCTTCCAGACAACTTTTGGGGTAAAGGATAGTTAAACGAAGATGTACATTTTTTCTTGAACATATAAAGATCGATCAAGAACAGCGATCGTTGAATTTAAGCAACTTTCGCAGTGGTCGGTCATTGGATGGGTGACCATAATTTACTATCTCGAGCTCCTCCGTGCTTCGGAAGGCACGTTAAGCCGTTGGTCCCGGCTGCATCTGCAGTCGTTAGCACCCACCAACCCGCACTGGGCCCGCGTGGTGGGTCATGGCCAATCTCCCTATTCCATCCATAGGGAAGCCTGTGCCCCAGCAGTGGGGACATTAATAGGCTGATGATGATAAAGATCAAAGAAAGATATTGTTTTTTCTTTCATTACTATTAATAAAATGATAACATTTGAGTTTTTCATATTAAATTGAGTGTGAATGTCTTAAATGATTGCATTCTAATGCCAAGGCGTGGAAATTGTCGAAAAAGTTAACGATCAAATACGGATACCCGAGAACATTTGAAGTTTTGAACATATTTTAGAATATCACGTCAATTCCGTTATCTTGTGCTCCTAATTCGTTAAAGATAAATAAAAACAAATATTTTCAACACTCACACCAATTGGCTAGCCAGAAAGTAAGCACGGTAACGGATAGAATGCATACCTATCCTGATACATATGTAAGTATATTTATATACAAATACATATTAAACATCCATGACTGGAGTACAAAAGCTCGTTTTCATCGCACAAACATCTGCCTCCACCGGGATTCGAACCCGGGACCACTGGAGTAGGCGACACCTTGAAACTCGGCGTACAAAACAAACCACTCAGCCACAGAGGTCGTCTAAAACGTAACATGACGTCATACTACTAACTTTTGTCGATTCGGAGTAGGATTACCGTTCCTCCGGGTAAGCCCGTCAAAAATAATTTAGTTAAAAGAAAATATAACTAGAAAAAATTCCATGCGGTCCAGGCAGCAGACGGGACTCGAACCCGCACCCTTCGCAATCCGGGCGAATGCACTCTTTAGATTTAAACATCATGCTTTAAAATAATAAAAATTATAACTATAATTGCTATTTCTTCTTTCAAATGTTTAATACTTGCAAAAGTATTCATTTGACATTGTGGGTTACCTATAATGCGAAGAGATGGCGCTGCCTTGCAGCTTAAGAATGGCCAGAAGAATTTCGACGCGGTCCGTGAGGGCCGCGGTAGCATAATTGGTCAGTGCATTCGCCCGGATTGCGAAGGGTGCGGGTTCGAGTCCCGTCTGCTGCCTGGTCCGCGTGGAATTTTTTCTAGTTATATTTTCTTTAGATTTAAACATCAAGCAGTTACATGCTTTAAAATAATAAAAATTATAACTATAATTTAGTTTTCTGACGGTCCAACAGAAACATAGAAGAAGAAACAACTATTTCGTGGATAATTCAAACTGTTTGGAAATAATTAATAACTAGCAAACCAGTGAACCAAATGTTCACCAAAACCTGATTTCTCGAAAACCGGAAGTGCTACGTTACTCAAATCCGGTTTGTAGTCTTATCAGACTATTCTTAACTTATAACTTAAATATTCTCTTTATCTATCTCTTACGGTTTGGCCGCTGAAACATCACCACAGACAGACGGACTTGTCTAATAGATAAGAGATAAGTTTCGAACCCAACCCTGGTTTCTTATTTCTACAATTGGCAATTTTTTTGTCGAATCCCCTCTATCGGTGACTACCGCACACTATTTGTTGCATAAGTAATAAAAAGTACATAAGAAATGTCAAATCATTAAAAAAAACGACTGAAGCATTCCACAAAAGTATGCCCAGCACTGGTTTCCTGTTGTTTTTTAATTCCTATAATAAAATTCAAACCGTGGAAAATACGTATTGCGTTATAGAATGAAGTTCATTTGAATTCTTAACGAGCGCACGGTTTCACGAAAACCAGTGAACCAAATGTTCACCAAAAAAAAAACAAAAAAAAATGTATTTAATTCATTGAGAACTTCGAAGATTTTGTGTGGTTTCGTTTGAAATAGAAATCACGTGATTTCTAGAAAACCGGATGTGCTACGTTACTCACGTTCGCGTTGTAGTCTTATCAGACTATTCTTAACTTATAACTTAAACATTCTCTATATCTATCTCTTACGGTTTGGCCGCTGAAACAGCACCACGGACGGACGGACGGACTTGTCTAATAGATAAGAGATACTGTATAAATGTTTCATTAATTGTTAAGTTTATTAAATTTCAATCACACACTTATTTTAAAACTATTTCAAGGCAACAAACATTACCCTTAATACATTTATAATGTGTTATTCTAATTGATACATTTGATAAAGAATATGAAATAACCAAATTCAATTAATGATAAGTAAAAGTTATTTATTTTGTGATGATGAGATAACAGGATCCCTTCTATTAGATTTCTTAGACGGGTCTATGTAGTGAATAGAGCTGTAGATGTTATTAATTATTTATTACTCTTGCAAACACGCAAAAAATTATACGCAGTTGTTTGAGAAATCCTAAAATAGAAGAGAAGTAATTTTTGAACCGACGACATGTTCAATAATTACTTCTCTTCTATTTTAGGATTTTGTCAAATATAACTGTGTATAATTTTCTATATCAAACAATCCTGTCAAAAATATCGATGACATGAGAGCCCTTTTTTTATTAACTTTGGCCGGCCGTTGTAGACGCATAGATCTTATCGAATTAAACAGCAATCTAAAGTAGGTTACTAAGTAGTAAAGTTAAATAACTATAACATAATATCACCATCATCGTCATTAGCCCCCACTGCTGGGGCACAGGCCTTCCCTATAGATGGAATAGGGAGATTGGGCCCTGACCCACCACGCGGACCCAGTGCGGATTGGCGAGTGCTAACGACTGCAGAAGCAGCCGGCTTAACGTGTCTTCTAAAGCATGGAGCTACTCGAGATAGAAGATTTTTGGTCACCCATCCAATGACCAATCACTGCGAAAGTTGCTTAACTTCAACGATCGCAGCCGAACGCGCTGACCACCCGCACCATCGAGCTCCTCATAACATCTCTTATCTATTAGACAAGTCTGTCTGTCTGTGGTGCTGTTTCAGCGGCCAAACCGTAAGAGATAGATAAAGAGAATATTTAAGTTATAAGTTAAGAATAGTCTGATAAGACTACAAACCGGATTTGAGTAACGTAGCACTTCCGGTTTTCGAGAAATCAGGTTTTTGTGAACATTTGGTTCACTGGTTTGCTAGTAACATACTATTACGTAATATACTATGAAAAGTTCTTATTTATTTTGTTTTTATATTTTTTTTGCGGGATCGCCTACACTGGTAGAGAGATAACTGCCCTCAATTCGGTTATTATTGGTGACGTCGGGCAGCGCATAAGGGGCTCTTCCTGCTTACGACGACAGACAGACAGACTCACGAGGGCGCACCCTTTCATGTCACTAACTGGACGAATCATGCGGCTTCAGCTGTGGGAATACTGCAATGATTGCAAGTGGATAAAACACATCAATGTCGACGACTTCACATATCAGACTAGTCCAGTCAGATACGTCTAGATATGGCAGATTAACAGCTTACCTTCATTAACAGATAGGATAAATCTGTGTTTATTCAAAAATCCGTAAGAAAATACAGTTATAAAGAAAATACATACCAATAAAGAGTTTTACAACCATAATAAGGGTAATGACGGGGTACAGTAAACGAAATTCTATTTAGTCCGTCAGTTAGATGATCAAAAAATAATGGACACGTATTTTTTCTTTGGGCAATCAACCAAGAAATGACAAAGTTATAGCGCGTCAAAGTTTGGGAGTAGGAGGCTCGTGACGCCATTTTTGAGTGAAAATTGTACTTGTTTAATTGTAAAACGTGACGTCATTCGAATTTTTAAATTAATATATCTTTGCAATGTTTATATTATGTGAAAAAAGAAAAATTACGCGTCCAATTCTTTTTGATAATCTACCTGATAAACGAAGAAAAAAAAATTTAGTCATCATCCCTATTACATACATACATGAACCCTGAATACATTACACTCTTTTATTGGGTAGTCGTGTAAAAAATATGAGAAACTACACAATAAATGATGAGGAAATACGTTTACACCTGGTTTCAAGGTGTCGCCTACTCGAGAGGTCCCGGGTTCGAATCCCGTTGGGGGCAGATGTTTGTGTGATGAATACGAGCATTTGTACTCCAGTCATGGATGTTTAATATGTATTTCTATATAAATATACTTATATATGTACTGTATATGTATTCTATCCATTAGCCTAGTATCCCATAACACAAGCCTTACAGTGCTTACTTTGTTTATGTTGTTATAATAATAAACATCATTAAGAGAATTATCAAATCGGAATTAACGATATTGTTCTGAATAGCCTTGATCTGTATACTTAAATCTCTATAGTTGAATCTAATTTAAAAAACTACGCGTTAAATTATTATGAATTACATTATTACAACATCTAAAGTTTGCTTTAAAAAACGTAAACAGACGTAGTGAAGTGATGTACAATATAAAATTCCTTGGCCTGATATCGTCGAGATCAAACCCGCATAAGCTGTTAACGTGAACTCTTATTAATCAACTACTGCATACCACAATACATGTCATTAATTGAATTACATATTCAATTAGAAACTTTGGCTGCAAAGCAGATATTTTATAATACTATTTACGTTTTGACTATTAAATCACACGAGAGTTCAATTTAACAAACTTTACCACACACCCCACCGCTGTTCAAAGTCTTAAGATAATTTGCGTCACACTTTTAATCATCACAGAGTAGATAAATGGTTATCATCTTATTTTACGTATTAATTTAGAAGAATAAGAATTGGTACCTCATAAATAACTACGTAATAAATTTATAAATCATTAGGTACATATGAATTCTGTCTCCACCATGGCTAAATGATAACCAAACGACAGAAGCTCATAGATAATTCGTCTTTTGTCTCAAAAGTTATTCATCGACATCGTTAGTGCTTGGATAATGTCTTCCCGTCCCAATTTCGTGTCATCGTACCCGCCCAATTTTTCCCTAACATCATCGGACTTTCGTGCATTTGGGGTTCCAAATTATCTATGCTTATTACTCTTCTATGTATATAAAACTCAAAGGTGACTGACATAGTGATCTATCAACACACAGCCCAAACCACTGGACGGATCGGGCTGATATTTGGCATGCAGGTAGATGTTATGACGTAGGCATCCGCTAAGAAAGGATTTCGATCAATTCTACCCCCAAGGGAATAAAATAGGGAATGAAAATTTGGTTGAAACTCTACTTTAAACCGATCGGGACCGGTTGAAACTTTGTCAATTTTAAACCGATCTGAGACTTTGCATGCAAGTATAAGAAGAATCATAGATGAATGTCATTGTGTATAATACAAGTCTGAGAACAAAAACTGTAGTCTACACCGAAGCGAAGCGAGGCCGGGCCGCTAGTTTGACTATAAAAGTCGTAGTAGTCTATAAAATGTAACCAGCTCATTTCTATTTGAATGTTCTCGAATCTAGCTGCCTTAATGTCGGTTATACAGGTTCCTCTACATATCTCAGCGCTTTGACAAGTATTTATGGACAGGACACTCGTTAGAAACTTTGCTCGGCACTTTATGTAATCCTGACCCTTTTCCTAACATTATGTATGAGAAAAATACTCGTTTATAAATATTATCTCATAAATAAGTCGTCTTCTGTCTCGTTATTATTTCTTTACCTCAAATCTGTAGTTAACTTTTTTTAGTATACTATTAACATTTTGTTACTACACATTAACAGATCGTTAAAGTTTTCGTTAGTTAATCCGCTTTCTTATCCTTGTCAAAGACATTTTAACTTTATACTTAAATCTTGTTATTATTTGCCAATCACTGGATTTTGTTTATCAGCATGAAATATCAGTTCATTACTCAATTGGCGATAGCGTAGTTAATACATTGTTACATTGATTATTATAAGGTATTAAAATGTATACGTTGTAGAGATAATTGGTTTTGGTTTGTGTGAACCTCGGTTGGTGGTTAGCTGTTCTAAATATTTTAAATCAAAGAGTTTACTAGAAAAAAAATCCACGCGGACCAGGCAGCGGACGGGACTCGAACCCGCATCCTTCGCAATCGCATTTCTAGTAAACTTTTCTTTAGATTTAAAACATCTAGCACTTAAATGCTTAAAAATAAATAAAATCATAACTGTTCTAAATATTGTTCACTCGGTAGTCACACCCGGTCGGGACGGGGTGCGGCTTATTAACACCACCCGCATGTGGTCATCCATCCTTGATTTAATGTGCTCACGACACATCACGTCATATACTTTACTGATATTCCAGTTTCAACTACTAAATCTTTGAACTCTTCCCCCATTGCTGCCGAATCAATCTTAAGAGAAAACGTGAAACCTTGTACTAGTCATTTTCATTTTAAACATGTTGACTTTAAAGATGTAATTAAAACGTTTCACCAATTAAATAAAAAGAAAACCGCGGATCTGTGGGGCAATTCCGTTGATGTTTCTAAATCGGTAATTGAGACAATAGCTCCTATTCTAGCTTGCATATTTAATGATTGTGTTGACTGTGGTGTTTTTCCTGACCGCATGAAATACAGTAAAATAACTCCTTTGCATAAAACGGGAAGTACATCAGACCCCACAAACTTTAGACCAATTTCTGTGCTACCCACCTTTAGTAAAATTTTCGAAAAAATCATGTTAGATCAAATGCAATCACATTTTAATAAATATAATATACTTCACTGTAAACAATTTGGTTTTACACGGGGTCGTTCAACAACCGATGCCGGTGTTGAACTTATACAACAAATTTTTGAGGTATATTACCCTAGCGTAACAATTTCATAAGTCCATATCCTAAGGTATATAGTATTTTGTTGCTAATTTGTTGCTATTTTGTGCCGCAAGAATTGATTTTGTTGCTCCATGATTTCTCCGAAAAACGCCTGTTACGCTAGCGTAATATTACGCTAGCGAAACCACAGCGATAACTCGGAGGCAAAAGCAGTTAGAGAGATCAGATGAACGGCATATTTTGTTGCTATTTTGTTGCTGTAAGATAAGCTGGTTAGATATGGAAAAATTACCCCCCTTCATGGGGGGCTAACTACCCTTATTCTTAGATATTTCAGATTTTTCGTATCTCGTGAACTAAAGCAGCTAGCGGCACGAGACAAACGGTGTATTTTGTTGTTATAAGGTAGGCATGCTGCGTAAACCATAATCACAACCCTTATCGGGGTATTATCAACCCCCGACCCCGAAGACACCAGATATTTCGTATCTCGTGAGCTAAAGCAGCTAGCGACCCGAGACCAACGGCGTATTTTGTTGCTATTTTGTAGCTATAAGATAGACATGCTGCGTACATTATAATCACAACCCTTATCGGGGTATGACCAACCCCCGACCCCAAGACACCAGATATTTCGTATCTCGTGAGCTAAAGCAGCTAGCGACCCGAGACCAACGGTGTATTTTGTTGCTATTTTGTAGCTGTAAGATAGGCATGCTGCGTACATCATAATCACAACCCTTATCGGGGTATGACCAACCCCCGACCCCAAGACACCAGATATTTCGTATCTCTTGAGCTAAAGCAGCTAGCGACCCGAGACCATCGGCGTATTTTGTTGCTTTAAGATAGGCATGCTGCGTACATCATAATCACAACCCTTATCGGGGTATGACCAACCCCCGACCCCAAGACACCAGATATTTCGTATCTCGTGAGCTAAAGCAGCTAGCGACCCGAGACCAACGGCGTATCGGGGGTTGGTCATACCCCGATAAGGGTTGTGATTATGATGTACGCAGCATGCCTATCTTATAGCCACAAAATAGCAACAAAATACGCCGTTGGTCTCGGGTCGCTAGCTGCTTTAGCTCACGAGATACGAAATATCTGAGATATCTAAGAATAAGGGTAGTTAGCCTCTCATGAAGGGCTGATATTTTTTCATATCTAACCAGCTTATCTTACAGCAACAAAATACGCCGTTTGTCTCGTGCCGCTAGCTGCTTTAGTTCACGAGATACGAAATATCTGGTGTCTTCAGGGTCGGGGGTAGATCATACCCCGATAAGGGTTGTGATTATGATGTACGCAGCATGCCTATCTCATAGCAACAAAATACGCCGTTGGTCTCGGGTCGCTAGCTGCTTTAGCTCACGAGATACGAAATATCTGGTGTCTTCGGGGTCGGGGGTTGGTCATACCCCGATAAGGGTTGTGATTATGATGTACGCAGCATGCCTACCTTATAGCAACAAAATACGACGTTTGTCTCGTGCCGCTAGCTGCTTTAGTTCACAAGATACGAAAAATCTGAAATATCTAAGAATAAGGGTAGTTAGCCCCCCATGAAGGGGGGGAATTTTTCCATATCTAACCAGCTTATCTTACAGCAATAAAATAGCAACAAAATACACCGTTTGTCTCGTGCCGCTAGCTGCTTTAGTTCACGAGATACGAAAAATCTGAAATATCTAAGAATAAGGGTAGTTAGCCCCCCATGAAGGGGGGTATTTTTTCCATATCTAACCAGCTTATCTTACAGCAACAAAATATGCCGTTCATCTGATCTCTCTAACTGCTTTTGCCTCCGAGTTATCGCTGTGGTATCGCTAGCGTAATATTACGCTAGCGTAACAGGCGTTTTTCGGAGAAATCATGGAGCAACAAAATCAATTCTTGCGGCACAAAATAGCAACAAATTAGCAACAAAATACTATATACCTTAGGATATGGACTTATGAAATTGTTACGCTAGGGTAATATACCTAAATTTTTGACGCCTGGGAGAACTCGCAGGACGCTCTAGGTGTGTTTTGCGACTTGTCCAAGGCTTTTGATTGCGTTTTTCATGAAACATTACTCAGGAAACTCCACCACTATGGATTTAGAGATACTGATCTGGATCTTATTGCGTCATACCTGATGGATAGGATTCAGAGGGTTGACATTAACGGCAATAAGTCTGCGGGTTCGCCGGTTAAAATGGGTGTTCCGCAGGGCTCAATCCTTGGTCCTTTCTTATTTTTAATTTATATTAATGACTTGCCTTACTACGTTAGAGATAAGCATGAGATAGTATTGTTCGCGGATGATACATCACTTTTATTTAAACTCAAACGTAAGGAAACAGTTATTGACGACGTGAACAGTTGTATCTCTAAGGTAGTCCACTGGTTTAATGTTAATAATTTATTACTAAATGAAGGAAAAACGAAATGTATGAAATTTGTATTACCTAATGTAAAACAGGTAAAAACTAGTGTGAATGTTAAGTATAGGAATATGGGCCTTGTAGACACCACAGTATTCTTAGGGATTACTTTAGATTCTAAGCTTCAGTGGGGCCCACATATTGATAAATTGTCAAATAGACTTAGCTCTGCAGCATATGCCGTAATGAAGATACGCCAGTTAACGGATGTAGATACGGCCAGATTAGTATACTTTAGTTATTTCCATAGTGTAATGTCGTACGGAATTTTATTGTGGGGAAACGCCGCCGACATTCAAACTATTTTTGTGCTGCAGAAGAGAGCTATTCGATTATTTAAGAGATAGGTTTAAAGAATTTGGTATAATGACGGTCGCATCACAATACATTTACGAAAATTTATTACTTGTAAGAAAAAATATTAATTTGTTTCTTAAAAACAGTGATGTTCACACACTTAATACAAGAAACAAAAATAAACTAACTTTACCTGCTACTAGGCTTCACAAAATCAATAATTCATTTAAAGGTCTTTGTGTTCGCTTATACAATAAAGTCCCAAGCAATATCCAAGAGTTAAGCATAAATAAATTCAAAGATAGTATAAAAAAAGCACTTATTAAAAAAGCTTATTACAAAGTGTCTGATTATATTATAGACAAAAATGCTTGGGTTTGAACTGTTCCAATCATTCCAACAGGTGTTCTATATTAAATAAATCATGATTGTATTGACGTTGTAACAACATAATGATTTGTAAATGTTGTTACATTATGCTTTTAATGTTGTGGAGTTGTTTTCGCTCGTTTTTCTCCGCAGCTAAAAAATATGTCCAATAACGAGTGGTAGGGAAAAAAATGTTTGGACGATTCAAAAGTGTTGTACTATACATCCAATTTGAATAAAGATATATTGATTTCTGATTTCTGATTGATACAGCTAAGTCCAAAGTTACAGATTGATTATCAAAGCGACTGCAATCATTGCTGCACTTTGACGGCTGGCTGTGTTCTTTAATTATTATTTTTCTGTAACTCGTACCGTTTACAATCTAGAGACCCGTCACATACGGACAGACAGACAGATGACAGAGTGACAGCGATAGGGTTCTGTTTAAACACTAGATACGGAACCTAAAATAACATTTATTTGTCTTATTGCAATAATAATGATTCTGTAAGGCTAATGTAATTTGACTTTTCTAACCAATTTGTAAATAAAAAAATATCGTAAGTTCTTTATTTTATTTTTTTCTGATAGATGTCTTGTCTAGTCGTTTCTACCACACTGTGGTTCCACTTGGGTAGTTGTAACCTAATATTAAATCGTGTCGCGCTCGTGTCATTCATAGCTCATTCTAAATGCAGCCAACAACTACTGTAGAGCGACATTATCTGACGCTCGCCATGTCTGTCTATGCAAGCACAATGCACTACCAATATTGTATTAAAAACGCCCGCTCACTTCCGCTTTGATTACATATCAAATATGTTCTTGACGAGTGCATATGTATGTACAATCGAGTTTAACTATGTTTAAACATTTTTGTACATTGCCGCAGCGAAATATTCAACAATCCAAGTAATAAAAACTTTGATGATGATTGAAACAGGAGACGGTACCTAAGCGTCCATAGTACGGCGCGCCTCGTATCGTCCACGTGGTTTTCTAAATTAAACATTGCTTATTTTAGTAGATGGTGTTTTTCTGTGAATTTATAGATTACTGGGCATTCACTGAATTGTAAAGACATTTTGGGACCCGTACGGACCTCAAAATGTCAATTTAAGTTTATAGGTGTGAAGTTTTTCTTTTGCAGAACTTGTTACAAGCACATGCGTTGTATCTCAGAACTAGTTTTTAAATGATCAGGAAACATTAAAAAATAGGTACATAAAATTTTGTAGTCCTCTCTGCCATTCACGTCCATCCATTTGGTAGTGTATTTTATTTGTATAGGTACAAATATTTTTTAGTTTTATTCAGACAATTTTTAATTTATTTGGTCAGTAAATGAATTTCCCATTTCATCGCTATATCGCTGAACGCAACGCCCCGTCTTATCACGAAGTTATTTACATATTTATTATGTAAAACGACCCAACCAATGCGCATTATTTAACGCACGTGGTTGTGACTTTTACCAACAACATTTAGAGTTGAACCAATTAACGACAGCATAATCTCTTTTTGAGGAGCTCGATGGCCCAAGTGGTTAGCGCGTTCCGCAGCGATCGTTGAATTTAAGCAACTTTCACAGTGGTCGGTCATTGGATGGGTGACCATAATTTACTATCTCGAGCTCCTCCGTGCTTCGGAAGGCACGTTAAGCCGTTGGTCCCGGCTGCATCTGCAGTCGTTAGCACCCACCAACCCGCACTGGGCCCGCGTGGTGGGTCATGGCCCAATCTCCCTATTCCATCCATAGGGAAGCCTGTGCCCCAGCAGTGGGGACATTAATAGGCTGATGATGATGATGATAATTATTCTAGCATTGCCTGTGTTTGCCAACATAATCTCTTTCACGAAAACAGGGGTCACACCGTGGCGCGTGCGATGCCACCTTTGGTTAGATCATTGCGTAACCTCAATGCACTCCGGGACGCCAACACTGAATTGACTTTTCTTTTGACAGTTGGTCTACCATCAAGTCAGCATTATTATGTTATTGTGAAAGTCTGACGGATCAGTGGAGCAATACTGGTTGCACTGACAATGAGGATAGTGCTTGACATTATTTTTTGTTAAAACATATAATATTTATTTGAAATGCTTACCCTATTTATAGTATATTATATTAATATTGACGTTTTATGATATATTATGACAATCATTTAAAATATGTGAAACTGAAAAATGTAAATGTGTGATAAATGTAATTGCTTTTTGTCGTTTTTATCACAATAAATAAATAAAATAAAACGAAGGGTTTTCCGTATACTGTAGTACAAGACTTAAGACGTGAGAGTGTAATTCTCGAATGAAAACTGAATGTGAAAAATTTATTACTGTGTTTGATGTGGTGTATAATATGTTTTTATTTTATTTTTAAGCATTTAACTGCTAGATGTTTAAATCTAAAGAAAAGTTTACTAGAAAAAAATCCACGTGGCACAGGCAGCGGACGGGACTCGAACCCGCACCCTTCGCTATCCGGGCGAATGCACTGACCATTATGCTACCACGGCCCTTTTCCTCGCGTCGAAATTTTCCTAGCCTTAAGCTGCAAGGCAGCGCCATCTCTTCGCATTGTAGGTAATCCACAATGTCAAATGAATACTTTTTCAAGTATTAAACATTTGAAAGAAGAAATAGCAATTATAGTTATGTTTTTATTTTATTTTTAAGCATTGAACTGCTAGATGTTTAAATCTAAAGAAAAGTTTACTAGAAAAAAATCCACGCGGACCAGGCAGCGGACGGGACTCGAACCCGCACCCTTCGCAATCCGGGCGAATGCACTGACCATTATGCTACAACGGCCCTTCGAGTCCCGTCCGCTGCCTGGTCCGCGTGGATTTTTTTCTGGTGTATAATATTTTGGGAAGTCGTAGCAATTCGAATTCGTCGGTAATTGCCGCTAATGCTAAAATACTGTCTCCCACGCACGCACATTGAGTTAAATTTTGACTTATTTATTAAGTCTAATGCTTGTTTCTGATTTCGCCCAGATAATTAAAAAAATACTTAATACATAAGTACCAAATTTTATCAAAAGAATGATGTTAATTTAACGATTTTGAAAATAAAATAGAACATAAAAGGTTTAAAAGCAAAATAAACTATATAGGTATGTATCTTTTTCTAATTGCATTTAAGAGATTCTCGTGCCTGTATTATTAGTTTAAAACACATATATTATAAGAATCGAATTAAATCCATACTAAATGACATTTCATAAATTTGATTTACCTCAATTTACAGAAACGCTTTCTAATTAAAGTATAGACGTAATAGCATATTTCGCATGTCAACCATAATGACATAAAATTGCCCATAAAATGATAACGTTAGTGTAGGTACTAATATGCGCTGGAGTCATTCTGTCGGACTACCAGCACAAATATCTAATATATAAAATTCTCGTGTCGCGGTGTTTGTGGTTAAACTCCTCCGAAACGGCTCGACCGATTTTCGTGAAATTTTATATGCATATTCGGTAGGTCTGAGAATCGGATGAAATCTATTTTTCATCCCCCTAAATGTTAAGGGTAATCCACCCCTATTTTTTTTTTTATGATACATCATACAAAAATACATACAATCCTAAATTTTCATCCTTCTACCACCAACCCCTATTTTTTTATGGCGGTACGAAGTTCGCTGGGACAGCTAGTCTATTCCATAATATTACCGTGTCTATTCTGTTGTACCAGCGAGCAGCGTGCAGCGCCTGCGCGCCGCAAGTAATAGCACTAATCAAGGAGTATTCAGTTCATGGACGGTGTATGTATTGTACCTAAATAAACTTTAACGAAGGATCCTGGATATACTTGTGATTCTAAATAATCGATTTTTTGTAACTATCTGTAGAAAGAAAGAAAGAAAGAAAAAATATTTATTCAGTACCATGACCGTTTTGACAACATGCATGCAGGTTTAATACAAGTTTATACATCTACTCAGCATAATGTCGGAGCATCTAACGATGTTTCGACGCTGGTCTTCCGCAGATACCTACTAATATTAAGTGAAGGTACACCGCTACGCGCAGAAATTAAATTTATTAATAAGTGTACAACTGTGGATAATATATAATGGGCAATAATAATCTATAATGGAATGGAACGAAACACAATATAAAATGGAAGCACAGGGACATATACATGTATATATCTACACAAATACCATATATAGGTATATTACACACGAACGATAAATAGGTACATATCAAACAATAAGTATCAATACATACAGCTTTTAATAAGTGTCCTTTTGTTGAGCTGTAACACGCTCCAAAACAAAACGGGACACAAAATAATGCATGGGTGGAAATAAGGTTTCTAAATTTCTGAAAATTTATGGTACGTAGATATTATAAATATAGGTTCACTAGTGACTCGCCCTCGCTTCGCTTCGGTGTAGACTATACTGCTATCACGCTACCGGATCACCAGACGGAGCGGATCATCGATGTAAAATGTTGCAAAAATGGGTAAAAATATTCCATTTGTGAGCTTCCGTTGCGTGCGCTACGTAAACGATTAAAGTAACACAAAAATCACGTATGGCGGAATTGTTCCCAAAGACTTTTAAAGAAAAGTTCTATAAAAAAGTCCGCCACAGCATATGCCTATCTTTTAAATTTGGCCAGTGTTGCCACCTTGGTGGTTTTTCCACCAGAACTGGTGCTTTTTCACGGCTTTTTTAGTGGTTTTTAACATGAAATCTAGCAACATATTTTTAAGGGGGAAATGCCCTAACTTTCCGAAATTTCATAATGTTCTATGTGGTTACTCACAGTTATTTCTGTAGCAACTCATACATATTCACTGGTTTTTTATTTAAATTACGGTTTTTTGTTATCAGAGATGTAATTGTAATTTAGCGGATTTTGGTGTATTTTATTAAATCCAAATTTTTGAAATCTGGCGATTATTTACCTTTGACTTGGCGCCTTAAAAAAATCCAAGGTGGCAACACTGAATTTGGCTCTCTATAAATAACCTTTTTTACAAATTAACGCGGATGGAAGCAAGGGACCTTTAGTTGTGACAACTGTAGTATCAATAGTTAGACATATGATATCACGGACTTTTTTGTAGATATTTATGTCCTCTATAAAACTTTAGTACTTTACTATACTGTGAATGACTTCCGCAGCGTAAGCGATGTAAGATTATTTTTTCCCATCCTAAATTACGTTATCGAAGTTTTCTTACGGAACCCTAACCTTTTTGAAAATGTTCTATAGCCTATGTTCACTCATATCACGCTCGATAGAATTACTTATACCTACATAGTTTAAGGATCGTACCCCTAGCACGAACCATTATCGAATTCGAATAGTTTGCGAGTGCGAAATGACAATGTCACGAGTAATTCTAACGAGCGTGACATTAAAAGAGAAATCATATTACATAGCGAATTTTCCGTTCGATTTGGAGCGTCCTTATGTTGAAGTAACCTTCACCTTACACAGGTTCACAGTAAAATAACACTACCTTTTGTCGGTAATTAAGGTTTCAGGGCTTCACGAGGTAGGGGATTGGGTCAAGGTAGGCCTACCTAGTGCTAGTGGGTCAATCAACTATTCCTTGCTCGATGTTACCCTTTTCCTGTCCCATAAGCATAATACAAAATCTACCAAAAAATATGCGCTAAAATCATAATTTATGTATTCCTAGAAACATTTACAAACATATAATCAAAGAAATATTGAGTTTTGGTTCACACTAAACAATCTTTTATGGTTGTCCTAAAGACAAATCGGTCATTTCGTGATATCATGGAATGTCCCCCGGGAACAGGTCATCAAAACTATTTCCATTACGAAAAAAAACTCTATGAAACAATTCTCAGTAATTGAAAAAAATCACTTTCAAGTATGTACTCTATTAATAAAACATATTGGTATTTATTAAGGTTAATAAAAATTACCAAACTATTTTATTTTACTTGTGTCCCCAAAAATGTTTGCTTAGCTAACGTCACCTGGACCACCGCTAATTTAGTATGCAAAAAAAACATAGATGGCGGCTGAGTACGTTAGCAACAAGGCCGACTCTCTAAGAAGATGTCGCGTCCTACCGCCATTTTTATTTCAACAAAGGCGTGGCGTCAGTCGGGCGAGTTCCGTAAGTGAAAGTGCGTGTTCTTATTGTCGTTCCAGCGGACAACCGTCAGAATTCCATAAGTACTCAATATTTAACAAATAACTATATTGTACTAGATGTTGTGTCAGCTAGATTTTACTGTGAGAGTAAGAAAAGAGGTAATAAAACGTTATTATTTAATAGGAAGCCAAAAGTTTATAAAACGTCTTACGGACAACCAGTCACTTGGACAACGAAATTGGTGGTCCGTAGGACATTTTGGTTGTCCTAAGGACAACTCATATTATTTTGATAATAAACATCTATAAAAAATATTTATTCGTGCATTGGTTGTGACTATTGCTTCTACACCAAGAGGTCAGTGGGTTTGAATCCCGCACAGTAACTTTTGTGTATCTGAGTTCATCAGATGTTTAGTACCCATAGTATAGTACAAGCTTCGGCTTAGTTTGAGATTAGATGCCTCGGTGTGGTCTTGAATGCCATGTGCTGAATTTTTTTTTTGAAAATGGGATTGTCGGAGAAAGAAAAATCGAGACGATACAGAGAGAGGCTTAAAGCGTGCCCATAAAAATTAGCTGAAAGGAAGAGAAAGAACTGAGAAAGCTATCATAAACACAAAAAGTTAATTTCAAGTATGCAGCCTGAGGAGCAAAAGAATGCAGAATTATTTGGAAATTGCGTAAACAGGAGCAGAGGAAATGAATGCAAGTAGTACGAGATGTATTTTTCAATACACCCGCAAGTTCTCCGAATATTTTGGAGGAAAGGTAGGAAAACCTAAAAAAATTGGAGGAATTTGATATACCGCAAGAACAACAAGCAGTCACAACGCCTCCTTCTCCTGCTGTTACGTTGGATCCTGAATGTGAAGAAAGAGGAAGAAAAAAAAACGCAGAGATAGATCTAATTGTAAAGAGAAAATTTGAAACTACGAATTGAAGCAAAGATGTGGAAGAAAAAATACGAAAATTTTAAAAAGAGAGCTAATCGTAAGAAGAAAGAATTAGTTCAGGTGAAAGAGAATTTAAAACCTAAAGAGAATAATCCTAAGGTAGATTGTGAGGTAGTCTATAAATATAATATATTGACTAATGCTATCAAAGAAAAATACAAGAAAACTAAAGACAGATGAGCGGAAACTGAGTGGAAGAATATGTTTGATAACATGGATACAGCGCAAAAAAATAAAATCATGAAAGAGAGCTTAGATTTAAAATATCAAGTCAGGGCAAAAACAACAACGCGCCATGGACATACAGAACTCTCAAAAAAAGGAATACCGCTGGTAAAAAAGAAACTGTCACTAAAGGCAAAATGAAGATGCAAAAACGGTTTCTTTTGGAGTCTATGAAAATCTTTTTAAAGCTTTTAAGTCTGAAAATCCAGGAATAAAAACTCATAAAAAACAAGGTACATGGTAACAATCCCGTTAATAGCTATAATATAAGGAATAAAAAGTTCTTATTTCAATTTAACAAAATAAAGACCGTTCTACGTCGTAAGACCATAAGAATTTGAATATTTTTTTTTACCTTTATTTATATTTTTTTTATTATTTAAAAATAAAACACTAAAATATGCTTTTTAAGTCGAAGTATTTCCTTTGGACAACTGTTAATGTCCATTGGGCAACCAAGTTGTCCCCACATTGAAAATCAGTTCTTATTTGATTTTTTGGCTTTAAATTATAAAATTATTTATGTTTATTAGAAGGATAGAAAGTACAAATTAAACTAAACGGTCCGTGGTATAATGTTGCATTTATTATCATTATTTTCAGTTTTATAGGAAAGTTTCATTACGCAAAAAAGATCCCCTGGACAACGGATCATTAGTAGTAGAATATTAAATAAATTATACGTTATTTTATTTAAACGAATATTAAAATGTAGAGACAATGTTACAATATAATAAAAAAATGGATTTTCTTTAATTATTATTGTTAGTTGAGTTATTTAAAAAATCTATATTGTTAGTGGTCCAAGGGACGGATTTTGCTGAGGTTGGTGGATATTTTCCCTCTAAATTTTTGTAATTTAAGAAAACGTCATTGCCCGTTACCGGACCATAAAAATTATTAAATCATCTATTATATGTAATTTAAAAAAGTAACTCTTTACGAAAAAATTAAAAAACACTATTTTGGGCAATGTAGCAATAAAAAGTTGATCGACCCTAGTAATACTTTTTGTATCGTAAGTATCTATTAGTGATGTAACGAATATTCGCATTAGCATTCGCGAATATTCGCATTCACATTCGCATTATCTCTGCGAATGTTTTGCGAATATGAATATTAGAAAAAAACAATTTGAAGAAGTTGTAGTTCTGCCTTTCCTTGAATATTCATTGTTACACAGTTTGCATTTAGCTCGTTCAGCATCGCAAAGTGTGAAATAAGTCCATGTTTCACTAGAATTCGATTTACTCATGTTAATAAATCACTATTACCACTCACAATCACTAACCTCAAAATTCACTTGTTTTGTTTACGGAAAGTCGCGCGGACCGGCGCGAGCGGAATGACACTTCAGTCGGATGAGTTCGTATCAACTCGGCAATTCAACAACCATGCCATTAGACAATTGGCGCCAATTTAAAAAAAAACGAAATATTCGCATTCGCGAATGTCGGTACCAGACATTCGCATCCGCATTCGCATTCGCGAATATTCAAAAAATGACATTCGTTACATCACTAGTATCTATAGGCTATGGTGGCCGCTTACCATCAGGCGGGACATACGCTTCTTTGCCATCAGACACGCGCTGACAGACATTTTAGAAATAGGTAGGTATTTAAAAAAAATGTGTGCGTGTACTAGTGTACACACGTAAGAAGTGAAACTTCTTTATGGCCTTATTTTTTTCGAAAAATGATCTACATGCAACTTTCCAGAAATATATATATATGCGTGCGCTAAGATTTTTCAAAAACTCACCCACTAAAGGGGTATAACTACACCTTACCTTACCTTACCTTACCTTACCTTACTTTACCTTACCTTACCTTACCTTACCTTACCTTACCTTACCTTACCTTACCTTACCTTACCTTACCTTACCTTACCTTGTGTGAAACACGAATATTTGCTGTCGATACTTTTTTTTTTTTAAAAAGTTGACAGAAGAAGCAATTGTTCGGATGAGGTAAATAGTGCTCTTTTAAAAAAAAGATGGCGCGTAACCAAAAAACGTGACGCGTAACCGAAAAAATGTGACGGTAAATTTTTTTGCAACGCCGATAAAGAAGTTTCACTTCAAAAACTATTGCTGTCGCGCTTTGTCAAATACCGTGCGATAGGGACAACAGTAGCTAACGCTGAAAATTGTGCATAAAAGTTGCAAAGTTTGAGGTTTGGCTCTCGTCGATTTCCTCCTCGAAAATTAGTTAGTTATATGTAAGATAACTATTTATTATAACACCAATTGAGTTACAATATAAAAATAACATTTTAAATTAAAGTAGTGTCACAAATGACGGGTTTATCGCTTTAAGCGATTTTTTCCAGACTGGGGGAAAAACGGAAAGGCTGTCATTTTCTTTAATAATAATAATAACCATTTATTTCAGGCGTTGTAACCATATTACATACAGAAATAGAAAAAAAAAATCAAATTAAATAATTACAATCACAATAATAATAACAAAAAAAATACTATTCCATTTAAATAACATCATAAACCAATTATCAATCAAATAAAATCAAATAGAATAAAATATGTATATATATGTATAATATGTCAAAGAAATTTTACCCATAGAGTAATAAGTAGTTATATTAGGCCCTTTATGTTTTGTTCTTTTTGTAAACGCTTAATGAATCTCCTCACGAGACCACTGTATTGTGGTGATAAAATTTTGTTTATCTTTGTAATTTTGAGGCCTTCTACTTGCTTTGAAATGCTAGTTATCGAAAAAAGGAAGGCGTAGAAGCATAGAATGAGTAAAATTATATCTATATATATATAAAACTCAAAAGTGACTGATTGACATAGTGATCTATCCACGCACAGCCCAAACCACTGGACGGATCAGGCTGAAATTTGGCATGCAGGTAGATGTTATGACGTTCCGCTAAGAAAGGATTTTGATCAATTCTACCCCCAAGGGGATAAAATAGGGAATGAAAGTTTGTATGAAACTTTGTCAATTTTAAACCGATCGGGCTGAGACTTACGCATGCAGGTATAAGAAGAATCATAGATGAATGTCATTGTGTATAATACAAGCCTGAGAACAAAAACTGTAGTGTACACTTCAGCTCTACACCGAAGCGAAGCTAGGGCGGGCCGCTAGTTTTGTATATGAAAACAATTTCTTAAGTGATAAATCAAGGAGGAATCAGTCGAGAATGATGTATGGAAAAAATAATACTTGCCTTCCCTCTTAACAAAAAAAAAATAAGGTATGGTGTGGTGTGGTAAAGTACTCCGGATGGTTATTGGTACGTGCGATTGACACGCGCATGCATTATAATGCCTTTTTTTTGCACAATCACGTTATCATACATATCATTTTGTGCGCAACCAACATTCACGTCGATAAATATGTTGTTGAATAATATACACATATATTTGTTATTGACCGCATTAACAGACTACATTTTTTAACCGACTTCAAAAAAGGAGGAGGTTCTGTGTTCGACTGTATATATATAAATAAATAAATATTTCCAACAAGCTTGTACCAATGCTCGTATTCTTTGGGGCGTGTGCCGGAGACTTGGAGAGATGCTAACGTGCAACCGGTACCCAAAAAAGGGGATCGCTCGGACCCGGCAAACTATCGGCCAATAGCAGTCACCTCAGTTTTATGTAAAGTTCTAGAAAAGGTCCTTAATAACCATCTGACCCGCTACCTAGAGGATCACTCCCTGATTAATGATCGTCAATATGGATTTAGACCGAAACGATCGACGGGTGATCTTCTAGCGTACTTAACTCATATCTGGGGTGAGGCTATCGACAAGCGTGGCGAGTCGTTGGCTATCAGCCTTGACATTGCCAAGGCGTTCGACAGGGTCTGGCACAAAAGCCTTCTCTCCAAGCTTCCGGCATACGGTCTGCCAGCCCAGTTCTGTTCTTGGGTAGCTGACTTCCTGCATGAGCGTAGAATTCGTGTCCTTACGGATGGTAGCAGTTCGCGGTTCATGTCAGTGAATGCCGGCGTTCCCCACGGCTCCGTCCTATCCCCCACTCTCTTTCTGCTGCATATCAATGACCTGATTCCTCTTGGGAATATTCATTGCTATGCAGACGATAGTACAGTGCATGCGGGGTATCTCGGACAAGCAGCGGCTGGGCATGCAGTAACCAGGGAGAAACGGGAAAATCTTGTCATTGAACTCAATCAGGCTTTGGAACACATTTCCGAATGGGGTACCAGGAACTTGGTTGGGTTCAATGCCAAGAAAACTCAGGCTTGCGCTTTCACGGCAAAAACATCGCCATTCCTTCCCCTTCCATCTCTTCAGGGCACAACACTACCGCTGCAGAGCAACATTTCCATGCTCGGTATGGAAGTTCGCTCAGACCTAAATCCAAAGGACTACATCGAAACCGTGATCAAAACAGCTTCACGCAAACTCGGGGTCCTGAACAAGGTGCGGCGTTTTTTCACGCCCGATCAACTGTGCTTGTTGTACAAAACGCAAGTGCGGTCCTGCGTGGAATATTGCTCGCACCTCTGGGATGGCTCCGCCAAGTACTTGCTCGATGCTTTGGATAGGTTACAGCGGCGCGCGATCCGCATCATAGGCGATGAGGAGGTGACTAAACACCTTGAGCCTCTTCAATTACGCCGTGACGTGGCGTCACTAAGCGCGTTCTATCGTTTGTACCACGGCGAGTGTTCTGAGGAGTTATTCTCTCTTATCCCACCTTCCCCTTTCCTTCAGAGGACCACGCGCGCTGGCCTACGTTGTCACCGTTTTACTGTGGCCACAATTCCAACGCGTACAAAGAAATTTGGTGACTCATTTCTTTGTCGCACTATCCGTAAATGGAATGCTCTGCCCGCTCACGTGTTCCCTCCCTCTTACAACCTGGGATCCTTTAAAAGAGGCGTGAAGAAGCAGCATGCAGGCCGGCAGGGTGAGGATGGCTGGTGTGGCAGGTAGAACTGCTGTATCAGCTATCTTCGCGTCTGGACTTCACCTTCACTTAACATCAGGTGGGGTGGAGTCATTTGTCGGACCTAACTATAAAAAAAAAAAAAAAAAAAAAAACACACCAATTAGCCTAGCCCCAAAGTAAGCACTATAAGGCTTGTGATATGGGATACTAGGGTAACGGATAGAATACATATACTTTACATATATAAGTATAATTATATAGAAATACATATTAAACATCCATGACTGGAATACAAATGCTCGTGTTCATCACACAAACATCTGCCCCTACCGGGATTCGAACCCGGGACCTCTCGAGTCGGTGACGCCATGAAACCCGGCGTACAAACCACTCGGCCACGGAGGTCGTCAGATCGTATATATATATGTTCACCGATTTCTCCGTCAATTGTGGACCGATTTCCAAAATTCTTTTTTTTATTCGAAAGAGTGCACTTCCGAGTCGATCTCATTGGAACCAATTCAGCATCCGAAGGTGGATTTCGACGAATTTCTTGGACGATGTAATTTTCACGATACTTTGTTTATATGTACATCGATTACTTCAAGATTTCTGGTCCAATTTGAGTGATTCTTCTTTTGTTCAATTGGACATACTTGCGCCGTTTGGTTCAATAAAAAACATATTTTGTTTGATCCAGTAGCTTTTATTTAATGAGCATTTTTGTTTATTGTTTACTTGGACGATGTAATTTTCACTAAAATTTTCGCGATTTCAGAGTTGGTCCCATAATAAAAGTTGTTCTTGTTGATGGGTAGAATCACCCCCTAAGAGGTGTTGGTGTTTTAAAATTAACCCTGTATAAGTATATTTATAAAGGAACACGTATTAAATATCCATGACTAGAGTACAAATGCTAGTATTGATCACACAAACATCTGACCCCACCGGGATTCGAACCCGGGACCTCTCGAGTCGGCAACACCATTAAACCCGGCGTACAAACCAATCGGCCACGGAGGTCGTCAAACATTAAAGATGATGCCGTCACTTTCTCTGCAGTAGCATAAAATTAGACAAAAATAATGGAAACTTAAAATTGTTAAAAGTCATCATTTATTAATAGTTTAATTAATTAAATTCACATTGTTAAGGGTCTACTGAGGAACCTTAAATACTTTAGGAGACCTTGGTATAAATAAATATAAATCATACATATTGATAGGTTGATTGAAATAGATAATGAAATAAATATTAATACAATCAAAGAAAGATATGATAGGTACATATTATGATTTAATCTGAAGGAAGTGTGGATGGGTCCAATACTCTTTGAACAGGTGGTGTGGCAAACACAGGCAATGCTAGAATAATTATCATCATCATTATCAGCCTTTTAATGTCCCTACTGCTGGGGCACAGGCCTACCCTATGGATGGAATAGGGAGATTGGGTCATGACCCAGCACGCGGGCCCAGTGCGGATTGGTGGGTGCTAACGACTGCAAATGCTGCCGGAACCAAAAGCTTAACGTGCCTTTCGAAGCACGGAGGAGTTCGAGATATTAAATTTTTGGTCACCCATCCAATGACCGACCACTGCGAAAGTTGCTTAACTTCAACGATCGCAGCCGGACGCGCTAGCCACCTGCGCTATCGAGCTCCTATGCTAATCCTAGAATAAATATTCGCATTAGTCTCATCTTCTACGAGTCATAAGATACCAACTCCTGTTTGGTCCAACTCGTTATATCTTCTTTAAGAGATCTTTTCATCGATATGATAGTAATATTTAAGGGCTAAGTTGATGACCGCGATTATTGATTGCTGTGAAGTTAGCGTAAGTCGCGGCGCAGTAATCGGAATGTTGTTGTTCTATGTGCGCGCGGGATTTCATTTCACTGAACTGCAACTTCCGCTTGCTGCTAAGTTCACAACCGCCATATAGTTTGCTTCGCACTAAAGATAAATAGATATCGTTTATTGCATCATGTGGTACATAAAAGTCTTAATAATAGTACATGGAGCCAAAAAATAAGCCCCAAAGGGGCACTGCAAAACAAAATTACATATCTTACTCTTTCCTAGGTGTTAACTTACAAAATTAACACAAACTTGCATTTTTTTATATAGATAGGTCCGACGAATGACTCCACCCCATCTGATGTTAAGTGACGGTGAAGTCCAGACGCGATGATAGCTGATACAGCAGTTCTACCTGCCACACCAGCCATCCTCGCCCTGACGGCCTGCATGTTGCTTCTTCACGCATCTTTTAAAGGATCCCAGGTTATTAGAGGGAGGGAACACGAGCGGGCAGAGCATTCCACTTACGGATAGTGCGACAAAGAAATCAGTCATCAAACAGTTGGAATAGTGACCACAGTTAGTCGTTGGCAACGTAGGCCAGCGCGCGTGGTTCTCTGAAGGGAAGGGGAAGTTGGAATAAGAGAGAATAGCTCTTCCGAATACTCGCCGTGGTACAGACGATAGAACGCGCTTAATGACGCCACCTCGAGGCGTAGTCAATGAGGCTCGAGGTGTTTAGTCACCTCCTCATCGTCTATAATAAGGATCGCGCGCCGCTGTATCGAGCATCGAGCAAGTACTTGGCGGAGCCATCCCAGAGGTGCGAGCTATATTCCACGCCGACCGCACCTGCGTCTTAGTCTTATACAACAAGCACAGTTGTTCGGACGTAAAAAACGCCGTTCAGGACTCCAAGTTTGCGTGAGGCCGTTTTAACCATGTAATACCAATAGAGTGTATACGTATTAAAAGGCGCGGTTGGTTTGCACCGTACGCAGGGGTGCTGGACTGGGTGTCGCTGGCGCGCGGGTCGCGCATGCGCTGGTCGCTGGCGGCGCACGACATCTGCTTCACCAACGCGCTGCACTCCTACTTCTTCGCGCTCGGCAAATGCGTGCCCGTCGTGCGCGGCGCCGGAGTCTACCAGGTATACATTCCGGCAAACTAGTTGAGCAACCAACATAGACAAGGAAGCCTGCGCAATATCAATTTTACGTACAACAAAAGTCTAATGCGGAAGTTTATTTGTCTGTGGTTTTGCTCAAATAGTTTGCTGCTACCTATACAACGCGACATCAGATATTGACACAACCCCAGGTTATGTCGAACTCCTCCGTACTGCCGAAGGCACGGTAAGCCGTCGGTACCGACTGCATCTGCAGTCGTTAGCACCCAAAATGGGCAGTGGGCGGACATGGTGGGTTAGGGCTCAATCTTTCAATTATTTATATAATATTATTATTACTTCGCGCGCACCTACACCGGCCGACCCTGCATATGATATATAACGCATTTTTATCACGCTCAATTGTCAAATTATTATGGAGTTTGACAGTTGGACACTATAAAAATGTGATAAAATATAAATTGTGGTGTTCATGCAATGGGTCTGGTGCTCATGCTCATGCTACGGGGGCAGGAGTGCGGTATACTCGCATAAGTTGCGGTAGTTGATAGGCACAGGTGCGACATTACAAAAATACTTACCTCATCTCTGCGATGTCACATTTGGCATGGATAATGAGGTCATCGACAATGATATTGACTATTCTATTAATATAGGCACCTACATCAATGAAAGCTAATACATTGCAACTGCGATTTTAGCAACTTTTGTAAAAATTTGCTTTCGTGGACTTCTAAACTCATATTTAGTGTTGGTCGCGTGCCTGAACTCTGGACTTAAATCCACGATGCCAATATCCGGCTCATGACAACGACAACACTCTCATTCTATCTCAATTCAACTTTTATAAATTATGTGTTTTACATTTTAAGTCTTAATTTGATTTAAGAATTTTAGTGCAAGTGGCCCATTATATTAATTTTTATCATCAGCCTGTCCCCGCTGCTAGGGACATAGGCCTTCTCTATGGGTAAAATTGGGAGACCGCACCGTGACTCACAACGCGGGCCTAGTGCGGATTGTTGTGTGCTAACGACAACGACATCAGATGCAGCCGGGACAGACCGACGGTTTAACGTGCTTTCCGAAACACAATTTTTGGTCTCCCATCCAATAACCGATCACTGCGAAAGATGTTGCACTTCAGCGATCGCAGCCGAACACACTCACCACTTGCGCCATTGAATAATGATCTATTTGGTTGCGCACAGCCCGCGATAGACTTCTGCATCGAGCGGCTGGCGGCGGGCGAGTGGGTGCACATCTTCCCCGAGGGGCGCGTGAACGTGGACAAGGAGCACATCCGGTTCAAGTGGGGCGTGGGCCGCGTCCTGGCCGACGCGCCTGTGCCGCCCCTCGTGCTGCCCGTGTGGCACGAGGGGCTCGACCGGGTGCTGCCCAACCAGGTGAGTCAATATACGAGGGGCGCGTGAACGTGGACAAGGAGCACATCCGGTTCAAGTGGGGCGTGGGCCGCGTCCTGGCCGACGCGCCCGTGCCGCCCCTCGTGCTGCCCGTGTGGCACGAGGGGCGAGCACCGGGTGCTGCCCAACCAGGTGAGTCAATACGCTACACTAAATAATACGAATTTTGAAAATACGACGTAATCATTTTAATACTTTTATTTTCAATTTATTAAATTACACTATTAGACCAGGGTCGATAATTTTAAAAATGGTGAAAAGTGAAAAAAATTATAGTAGGATGAAACCCATTAGAAAAGGTAGAGAATATAACAAAAATGAAAGGAAAAATAAATTACGGGCGATCTGAGGTCGGGAAGGGGGAGGGGGTGAGTTTTTAAGGGTAAAAAATGGTTAATCTGGATTTCCGGTAAAACTGCAAGTCCTATGAAAAAAAGTTAAATGGCAAAGTTGTAGGTAATAAAAAGATCTACAACTTTTATATCGACACTTTTTTCACATAACCTCAAAATTTATAATACCGAATAACCGAGTTTTTGGTTTTTTATTTTTATTTTTTGCAAAAAAAAATATTTTTTCACGAAATTTGGTGAAAACTTACCTTTGTATGTCCCAAACATACAGTAATTTTTTTGATTTAAAATATTCATTTTTTCACCTTATTTTGACTTAATATCCAAAAAGCACCCTAATCTTCAATCGAAAATTCTCACGTCCTAATATCTGCTTTTTTAAAAAAGTTGGGGTGTTTTTTGGTTGTTGAAATCTCTATTTTCTGATAGTATAAAAAAATATACACTACTATGGTAAATGTTCTCAGAAAATGCAAATTAATAATCAAAAAACTCGAATCCGAAAATCCTATTTTTAATACCTACTTACAACAACTATTTTTGCATGTTTTATGGATTTGTAATTTTTCTGTTTATCAATATAACATGAAATCTTATGTTTTTCGAGTAATTAAAGTGTAAATTTTAATAAATAGTTCAAAATTATACATAATGATTCAAATCAATTTTTCGGATTGGAGTTTTTTTCATTATTAATTTGCAGTTTCTGAGAACATTTACCATAGTAGTGGATATTTTTTTTATACCATCAGAAAGTAGAGATTTCAACAAACAATAAACACCCCAACTTTTTTAAAAAAGCAGATATTTTGACGTGAGAATTTTCGATTGAAAATAAGGGTGCTTTTTCGATATTAAGTCAAAATAAGGTGAAAAATGAATATTTTAAGTCAAAAAAATTACTGTATGTTTGGGACATACAAAGGTAAGTTTTCACCAAATTTCGTGATAAACAACTTTGCTATTTAACATTTTTTCATAGGACTTGCAGTTTTACCGGAAATCGAGATTAACCATTTTTTACCCTTATAAACTCACCCCCTCCCCCTTCCCGACCTCAGATCGCCCATAATTTATTGTTCCTTTCATTTTTGTTATATTCTCTACCTTTTCAGATGGGTTTCATCCTACTATAATTTTTTTGGTCTCAAAAATTATCGACGCTGGTCTATATGATACTAGGCTGTATGTAAAAAAGAGTACGTGCTGCTACTAATAACGCGTACTCAATACGCATAACCGATATTATTTCTATATGCAAACAAATATTACAGTGGTGGCCACATAATTAAAGACACCCCCCAATAAATCACTAAAATTATTAGTTAGTTAGTTATTAAACCATACACGACGTTGTATTCTTACAATGTTGGACAAAAAATTGTTGTGTTTGTTATAATAATAATAATAATAATTTAATTTATTTGCCAAAATACAGTTCACAAGTTGATGCATATTAAGTAAGTACATGTATTCTACCTGCAGGCAGGTGTGCAAATATTGCTGCCAGTTAATTTTTTCATCTGTCATATATTCCTTAATACTATAATAACATTTATTTTGTAACCATTTTGTCAACTTACTTTTAAACATTGTCCCAGTTTCTAATTTTATATTGTCAGGTAATTTATTATATATACATATTAACATGTTATAAGCATTAACTTTATAAATATATGCGTGGCAAGGAGGCTGATATAATAAGTATCTATATTGACATCTCGTGTGTCTATTGCTCATTTCTACGCGCTTCTCGAAATACTTGCTGTGATCCCTGACAAATAAACATGCTTCCTTTATGTACATGCAGGGCAATGGAAGTATTTCAAATTTTTTAAATAAGGGTTTGCAGCTTTCAAGAAACCAAGCACCATCTAACATTCTAATGCATTTTTTTTGCATCCTAAAAACCCTATCGAATTCTACTGAGTTACCCCATAAGAGCAGTCCATAATTTAAGGCGGATGAAACATATCCGTGGTAAGCCATTTGCGCAGCCTCTGTCGATACTGTTTGTCTCAACCTTTTTAAGGCAAAAACGAATTTTTCTATTTTCGAACAGACAGAATGGATATGACATTTCCAGTTTAAATTCTTATCAACAATTGTACCAAGAAATTTAAAAGATTCAACTCTTTCAATAAGAACCTTATTATGACATAGTTTAACAGACAGAGGTTTACTTTGGTAAGAATGACATTGCATGATCTTAGTTTTTTCCATGTGGATATTAAGTCGGTTTGCGACTAGCCAGGTATTAGCCTCAGACAATGCTTTATTAATTTGAGTCTCAGCTATCTCTTTATTGTCACATTTTACAGCTAAAGTGATATCGTCAGCAAAAAGTACGCAGTCATTGCTTATCATTTTAGGAAAATCGTTAATAAATAATATAAAAAATGATGGACCAATAATGCTGCCCTGCGGCACACCCCTTTCATTTAACAATATTTCCGATCTGAAATTCTTCTTATAAATTTTGTTATTTGATTCCTTAACGACTTTCTGTATTTCAGTGCATTGTATTCTGCCCTTTAAATAACTATGAATCCAGTCATATGCTTTACCTCTAATGCCATATAATTCAATCTTTTTTAGTAGTATTGAGCGGTCAACAAATTCGAATGCTCGGGACATGTCAAGAAATACTGTCATTACTGGTATATTACGATTAAGATTTTCAGTAATATATTTAATTAATTTAAAACCGGCAAGTGAAGTTGATCTCCCGTTAAAATATCATGCTTATCCAAAAAATTATTCATTCTACAAAGAAAGGCCTTTTCAAATATTATTGAGATAATAGGTATTTTAGTTATAGGTCTGTAGTTATTAAGATCGGACTTGTCACCTTTTTTAAAAATAGGTCGAATTACGGACAGCTTTAGTTCGTCAGGAAAAAATCCATCAACAAAACTCAGGTTTATAATATGCGACAGGGGCAAAGAAATATATTTCGCACATACTTTTATGACCTTCGTATGAATGTCATCGTAGCCAGTCGCATTACTGTTGTTTAGGTTCATAATAATTCTATAGATTTCCTTTTCATTGGTTGGATTAAGGTAAATAGTATATGGATTAATTGAAAATTTATTAAAATTTAAATTAATGTCATACGTATTAGATGTCCGAATGTTCGTAGTATTAATAAAATTATTATTACATAAATTGGAAATGTCAGTGGGGTCAGTATATGTCTTATTATTGAAATTTAATTTATCTATGTCATCTTGATATGATTTAGGCATCTGATTCGCCGATATAATGTTCCAAGTAGCTTTACATTTATTTTTATTACGTAAAATATATCTATAATTTGTCAATTTGTGTGCTTTATTTATACATGTTTTAAAACATTTATTATATCTGTAATATATATCCTTATTTTCTTTTTTATTAATGCTAGTAGTTTTATATTTTAGGTAAAAATTACGTTTAGTTTTACTTGATTTTTTCAACCCTTTAGTTAGCCATTTTGTTTTAAGCGGTCGATTATTCACTTTAACTCTTATTATTGGGAAACATAAATCATAGAGCAACCGAAATAATTCATAGAAAAGATTAAATGCTTCTCTTACATCTTTTGAATCGAAAACTTCTATAAACGATAAAGCCGCTATGTGTTTGCAAAACTTAATTATATTTTCTTGACTATAGTCTCTCTTATGTTCAAACCAAGTTGAAAAATACTTTTTCGACACAGATATATTAGTTCTTATTTTTATAATTTGTGCGGTCTCGTGATCCGAAAGTCCTAAATAAAGCAATTCTGATACGGACTGGTCTATATTGCTGGCAATTTGATCAATGCAAGCGTTTAATCTAGTCGGTAACTTAATATGAGATTTCAAATTATAAGATTCTAATAAACTTAAAAGTTCTTTTATATGCGGCGTTTGTTTCAAAGTGTCTAAATTCCAATCCCCGCAAATTATTATTTTTTTCCTTTTATATTTCTCTGCCAGAAAAAAAAACAAGTAGTTTGTGTAGAAAAATACCTATACTGCTTTTACTTTGCTCTGGTATCCTATATATACATATTACAATAATATTATATGCGCATAATTTAACTCCACAGCATTCAAAATATAATACAGTTGTTATATCAGAAGGAATGGTTAAAGGTTTCGCTTCTAATTTGTTTTTTAACAAAATACACGTGCCTCCTCTACGTGCATCCCGACAGAATGCGGAGCCTAGCTTGTAATTGTTTAGTTTAACAATACTTTCACTGCCTCGCTTTAGAAAGGTTTCGCTAAAACACAGAATATCCACCTCCTTGCCATTGTCAAACAGATCACATAAGGTTAATTCTAATAACTCTATTTTACTATATAATCCAGCTATGTTTTGGTGCATCAAAATCAAATTTTTATGCTTAGGATTCTTTAGTAAGTCAAATTCCATGTTGTTAATATCAATATCGAAATAAATTAATGTTATTATTATCAAATGATTTCGTCAATTTATAATTAAATACATTTTTTAAATAATCCTGTTCATACTTTCAAAAATCAATTTCTATATTAATTTTGTAAGTAATTAAATTTAATTGTGTCATTTTTTTATAATTTATTTTAAGTTTTTCTACATCAACAAAATTACAATTTGAATAATTTGTAGAAAGGGACTTCAGGTCTGAATTTAATATTTTTACATCCAATAACTCATTAAAGGGTATACTTAGCAATAATATTTTTTTACAATGCTGAAAATAACACAATGTATTGCAGATATTAGAATACAATATATGCGGATTTTTATCATAACTGCCAGCTGATACAATTAATATATCTTCGCTACACATTGACTTTGCTAGGGTATCCAAATTATTTAATATACAGACAGAAGGTGCATGAGGTTTAATAGTTCCAGAGATTTTGTATGTGTCGTTTATCTTCCCAGATCTTGAATTAGTCAATTTGGCTGAAACCCCTCGTAATTGCTCGTCACCCAGTATGAAGACTCTTGGCTTACTTTTTTCGTATTTTTCTTTTGTTGTCCTGTTTAAAGTTATTGTTTTCTTAGTATTAGTGATTGCATCTGTTGTACTTTGCCCAATAACCTTTGTTTTTTGAATTGGTGTACTTTTCTGTTGGGCATTCAGGAATGAAAAACTTTTACCCTGATCTTTAATTTCCTGAGTCAATTTCTGCTTAATTTTAGCTGGAGAGTTTGAAGTATTTGATCCACATATTCGCGTCAAGTTTTTTATTTTTTGCTCACTATCAAGTAATTGTGATTTTAGCAATGAATTTTCTTTCAACAATTTATTAATTTCAGTGTCAGCGACTTCCAATTTACACTGTAGCTCAGTTAGTGCCTTTCTCATTACAGATACTTGTTCAACCTGCTCGCTTTTAAAACTTGGACAGTTACGATTTAAAACATTAGAATCTTCATATTCCTCCTCATCGTCAGTGCTTAAAGACCGAAAAGAATTTTCCGTGGAAACATTTATTGTGTTTTTTTTTTGTCCGGATATATAATTTTTTGGCGAGGTCCTTAGCTCACGGTGATACTGAGACGTAGTGGGTTAAAAAGTGTTGTAATTCTTTTTAGATTTTTTAAGGCATAATTCACAAGTCCATATACTTTTTTGCTCATGATGTGCAGCATAAAATGAATAATATCTCTTTTCTGAGAATGACGTACATAGCACATGGAATTTCTTTTTGCATAATGTACAGGAAAGGAATTGTTTCCCTGTTATAGATTCCTCACATTTATAACACAGCGCCATCTGGCGTCGAGTTGCCATACTGCATGTACTAAGTGTTTGAATTTGATAGGAAGTTAGTGTAAGCAATGACCCAACACAGGTTTTTTAAACAGTTTTGATGATCCTCGAAAGATGGCGTTAATCCTCCTTTGGTAATATTTGCTTATGAAGATAATAAAAGGATATTAATTCATATATTTTTTTTGTCATTGTCATCAATGCCGCAATTTTCATATATATTAGTGCAGTAAATGTAATCAGCAATAAAAAGGCAATTACTGCTGATAAATTCAAAATGACAAAAAAGAAAATCTGGTAATGTTTTGGTAGAATTGAAGCCTGGGTTATTGAGATGATAACTTCAAGTGCCAACGAAAGTAAAAAGTTAACGCTCGACACCAAACAGTGTCTGTTCTATATTGTCGAAATAATGGATTCACTTCTACTAATATATTTTGAATTTCATCATGTCCGTTACTTATGACTCAACGGTTGGATATTTTTTCCCACTAATTTATAAAAATGCAAATATATATAGTACTTAAATCACTTTTGCTGTTCACTGAATCATCCTTACTAATATTATAAAGGCGAAAGTTTGTTTGGATGGATGTATGGATGGATGTTTGTTCCTCTTTCACGCAAAAACTACTAAACGGATTTTAATGAAACTTTACAGTAATGTAGCTTATAGATCAGAATAACACATAGGCTATAATTTATAAAGATATTGTGTGAATTGTCCAAAATATAACGATAAATGTCATTTAAGTCTGAAAAAATTCTGCAATCTGCGAGCTATTCAGGCGTGTAAGGATAAAATTGTCTAAAAAATATCCCGCAACAGCATATGTCTATCTTTTATGGTTGACTCACAATAACACGTGTAATTATATAAATAAAGTCATTCTTTATAGCACAAGCCTGAGAACAAAAAGTATAGTTTACACTACAGCTCTACACCGAAGCGAAGCGAGGGCGGGCCACTAGTATTTTATAATTTTGCACTTATCTTAATTGTTTTAACACTATTTTCACTGTGGCACTGGTTACAATTTAACTTTATCAAATATTAACTTTAAATGGATAAAATTTTGGTGGATAACACTTTCACACATGTCGCTTCAGAAGTTGAACTTAAAAATGTATTAATTAAGTAAAATAAAATACTTTTAATATTATTAAATTGTTTTAAAACAAGGAGACGATGTTTACATGACAGCAGCGCCATCTAAACGTTAGTAGTTTAAACACTGCTCACTATGGGAACGTAACACAAAACTTTTTTAACGTATTTATTAGAGATGTAGCGACTCGACTTTTCAAACCGGTTCAAACCGGTCAGAGCATGGACCGAGTTGAATCGGTTAACGTCTTCGTAAACCGGTTCTACCGTGGCATTCGTTCGTATCGCGCTGCGCGCATGCGCGCCTGTCAATTCTTGTTTATGCCGCCATCCATAAATCGCGTGCGGCTCCTGACATGCTTTACCGACCCTAATAAAACTTGACAGACCAATACGAACCGACTTACAGCAGCGGATACGGTTAGCGCGCGTCGTCAATTTAAATACAACAGCCATAACCGACTTACCGACCGAACCGAAATGAAACGGACTCTGGTAGATTTGACTGACTTGACGGTGTAATTTTGTTTTCATTATTATGTAATGCGACGTAATTGCCCAGCTTCTAAAAAAGTAGACCAAATATTATTCCTAAATAGTTGTTAGAAAACTTTTTAATTAAGTTGTTTGTACCAAGTTAAGTTTCTACGAATCAAATTATTTTACAAAAATAAGTTACTTATTTATTATATTGTAGATTATTAAAATTATATTTTATTCTCGAAAGTTAAGAAGTACGGTTTTATGTAATTAATAGAGTTCATATATTTTTTTGTAATTTTTTAAACACGGTATTACATAGATATTTGTTTTTTTTTTGACATTTTTAATTTTGATTATTATTATTATTTGTTTTCATATTTTTTTTTTCAATTACCTTTAAATATTTGCACGTTGTAATATCAACAAAATAAGTAGAATTAAAAAAAACTAACACCTGTTGTTTCGTAAGTTTCATTCGTCAACTCGTCAAACGGTTCAAACCGCGGTTTATTGAAAATTTGGCGGTTCGGTTCGGAAACCGATTTGCATGTATTACTAACCGATCAAATCCGGTTTGTCAAAATTCAAGACCGTTACATCACTAGTATTTATAGCTGGCCAGCTAATTAAAGACACTCGATTTGCTTAGAAGAAATAGAAAAAAAACATTGTTATTATTGAAATCATCATTATTACACAATATTCCTAACGCATTTACAAAACTTTCCGGTACGTATCAATATTTGGTCGCATGTCCTTTGGCAGAAATGACAGCACGACATCTCTTGGGCAATGGAAGCGATCAATTTATTACAAGCTTCAACCGGAATTTACTTCCAAGCTTCTCTAAAAGCTGTGTAAAGTTGATCGATGATTGATGTCCGTTTTGTCGCCACTGTCTTCTTCACCTGGTATCACAAATTTTCTATTGGGACTGTATGAGAGCGAATCAAAAACTGTCACAGACTGTTTCCTTTAAGTATTTTATCACTTTTGCAGTGTGTTTCGGATCATTATCCTGTTGGAAAGTCCAAATGACCGGTAATTTTTGCTCGGCATAGGGCAGCATGGCTTATTCTAAAATATTCTTGTACTGAAATTCATCCATGCTGCCTTCTATTTTCCTGACAGCTCCAACACCAAGTCCTGAGAAACAGCCCCAAACTTTGATATTTCCGCCCCCATGTTTAACTACTTGCTTGGTATACTTTGAATCCATTTCTTTGTTCGGGGGGCGTCATACATATTGTTTTCCGTCAGAATTAATCATATTAATTTTTGTTTCATCAGTGAAAAGCACATGTTTCCATTCTCGTTCAGTCCAGTGTACATATTGTTTAGCAAATGCTAATCTTGCCTTAACATTGTGTTTTTCAAAAGTGGCACCTTCCGAGACAATATTCCGTACAAGTTTGCCTCACATAGTCCACGTCTAATTGTTCTTGCTGACACACCCTTTGAATCTCCTGCATCAAACAACTCCGAACGTATCAGTTCATCAAGGGATCAGCCCTTGAACGGATCTTTTTTTGCCAACAACACCATCTTAGAGTTTTTCCGTAGAGTAGTTTTTCTTGGTACGTTTTCGGTCGTGTTGAACTTCTTGAAATGTTTTATAGCATTCATAACCATGTCCTCAGAACAGCTCGAGTGGTGTGCTATTTTTCTGTATGACCAATATTTATTATGAAAGTTGAAAATAATCTTCCTAGTGGACGAATCGCAACTCTTGTTTTTTCCCATAATGCTGGGTTTAAAAACAAAAGAAAAACAGAATGCAGTTTTTTCTTTATTTTTTTAAATTCAGTACACAGCTTTTACTGTCTTCAATTAACTGGCCAGCTACAAGTAAGTTAAAAAAGTTTGTGTTATGTTCTCATAGGGAGCAGTGTCTAAACTACTAACGAACACACAGGGCCGTCTTTAACGTATTGGAGGCCCTGGGCATATTAGGATAATGGGGCCCCTATGACTGATGTGGATTATGACTTGAAATGGAGCGAGTCATACTGATGAGTGTATTACTGATGATTTTTCTTTAAAATGTGTATATGCTTAGTATACTATTATATGTGTATTTAAATTTATCTTAGCATACTGAAGTCGGAAAGCCTAATTTTTGGGCGAGAGTAGAATAGCTTCGCTTATGTAAAAGCTAGTAAGTTGGTATTGCAGTCAGTAATTTAAGTTCGATTTTATCGAATTAGTATATATGTATATACAGGGCGTCCCACGGCTACCTCACACGGAGGGAAAGTATATTAAATATTGAAGTTAGGATATTTTACTGAAAGAAGACATCATTTTATTTTTAATAACAACTAGAACTGCATTCACAGATTTTTTAAAAATCGCCTGCTACAACTGTGAATCAAACTCGTGAAATTTCAAAAAAGAAATACAACATAATTTATGCTAACCATCGCAAGGGTTAATCATAAAGATTAATTATTGCTCAATAAAATAGCATTTTAAGCGAAAGAAAAGTAATTTAATTTAACATTTTATTGAAAATTATTGAACACAAACTAATATTAAATCGAATACGCCTCAAAGTAAGTTGAAATGTTGAGTTCATCATCATTGACGTTTATCATCCGCTGCTGTGGTTCTGTGAGCGTATATCAAAACGTCATAAATTTCTTAAAGTATCCACTAACCTTTTAAACACATATCGAGATACCTCTATACATATAGACATACCTCTATCAGGGTATCATTTGCGGTACCACCGCAAAGCTAATATGTCATTGTAGTACATTAAGTAAGCTTCCATTAAATCCATTTTATTTTGATACCCCATGGTAAGTAAATTAACAAAAAATTGGAATAAAACGAAAATGAAACTTACAAACAACAAAAGAGCAGACGCTTGAAAATTTATGTGTTCTATTTTTAAATTATTATTTTTATAAAGGAGAATGCCCATATTTGGTACAGTTTTGTCTCATGCCTCAAGATAAAATTATTATGATAATTATTTTCTTTAATTTATACGTACGATGGTCTATCAGAATGGCTATTTTGAACAGGGAATAATTTTTAAAATAATATTAGTCATAGTACTGTTTATATTTTGATCCGGATATCTGACGTTTGTTTATTTATCGTAAAAATAGTGATGCCATAGTACCCTATTAGTTATACATTATAATCGATTGTTGTTTTTGTTACCGATGAGTGGGGCATCAAAAAGCAAATAAATCACGTGTTACTAATTATTGTTTAATAGTGATTTTACGTTTTTATTGTCTTAACTGTTGCGATGACAACTCGTTATTTATCTATTTCGTCTCTATGCTTAATACGTCATAGTCAGAAACCCGTCGCTTGGCTTAACTCGACACTTTCCTATCACGTCTCTTGCTGTATGTAGTGTCTACTTACTGGATGTAACGTGTTAAGCATAGAGATGAAAATGATAAAATGTCGAGCATGTAGGTAGTCGGACAAAAAGAGGCACGTGCTTACCCAGCGCTTTGTCTTGCCTACGTAGTCAAAAAGCCTTATTCTTGTACGCAAAATACAATGATTGTACATTAGCTTGTGCCGCGTCCTGTTCTACGTCCATAAAAGTATCTAAGTTAGAGAGGGACGGACGACAATGACGACAAAGAGAGGCTAGTTAATCTGTGCAGGCATGCTCTTAGGTAAGACGGAACGTGTAGCCGGGGTATTCGAATCTAAGTTTAAAAATTCGACACGTATTAATAATGTTAAAGAAGGTTAATTCCGCGAAAATCTTTAATCGTTTTTATAGAAGGCGCTCACCTAACTGTCGATTTCATCATTAACTAAGTAATAACTAGTAATTATATTTATTTCTATGCTGTTTATTAATTAATTGAATCTGGATTTATTTGTATCTGAAAAGATCTATTCATTGCGTAAAATCGTTTATATACAAAAACATTTTTCTTTAATTCCATCGATTATTCGTATATTCAATTTCAGATCATCACCACCCTACCCTATTGCAAATGATTGGAGAATTGTCAATTGTTGTTAGTACTCATATTTTTGTGTTGATTGAGTTTTTTACATAAATTGTGAAGTGATAATGATTGCGTGTGAACGTATGAAACGTTTTTTGTCTGAGTTGTTAAGACAGGCAAGACGTTTTCAGGAAAAATTGTGCATTCACGACAGGACGTTTATTTACCGTATGTGTGTTTGTAGTGTTCTCTACTCACGCATTCTACTACAAATGAGGAATCGATGACGATTAGACTATTTGACTGGCTAAACCAGTGTATTGTAAAACTGTATTTCCAGGGCCCAAGAGGTGATACTTAATTTTTTTTTGTAGAAGAACAGTTTAGCCCTCAACATATTACAGTCATGGATAAATCCTACTCAGGTGAGCTAATATTGTTTGTCTAATGTCATGTGCAACTAACTGTACGACATATATATTAACTGTTTTGTTTGACTTCTTAAAAAAGTAATAACAGTTCTAGATACTTAGGTTAGGAATCATTTACTATCACAATCTTATGAGAAAACTATTATTACTGTGTATTATTATTGCATATCATACTTAATTACAAATCCAGAACTAAGATGTTTGTAGTAGTCATGGTAACATTTAGATTTTATTTTATTTTATTTGTTTTGTTATGACTAGACAGGTAATAGATGATGAGAGAATACAGAAATTCCTTAAAATAAACAGAAAGGAATTTTCCATATTAATTATTTATTTTTTATTAATGTTATCTTTTTAGATCTCAAGAATGGAACATGTATGTGCTGCATGTTGGAGATTGAACAAGTACAAAGGCAACAACAACATGACTCAAGTCGCCTTACTCTTGTAGATACTACATTAAGTGGCAATCATTCTATACTTGTGCCACCTCCTCTGCCACAACCAAGACTAGAAGCAGTTCAATAAGTGACTCTAAAAATTGTATCATCATCATCATACATGTATCCTGTGTATTTGCAAATTGTTTAGAGCCTGAATGTCTACTTATTTCATCTACCATCAGGGATCTCTTATTGTATAATAATAAATTGTGCATACCAGCTGGTGCATGTGTTTGTCATCACTTTTTGAATTATGGTTCATGGAATGAATTTTTAAATGAATGAATTTGAATTAATTAAGAGATTTTACTGGCACACAGTTTGATAATATAATGATTATGATACAGCGATCAGCCAATTACTAATTAGGTTTTTCTAATGTTTCAATTATGTCTCCTCATTTATGTCATTATTGACTTGTTATGAACTCTGAACAGTTTTATAATTTGCTCAACTGTATACCAATCTAGCAGATCAAGTGCCAAACGCTTCTATAGCCTTTTGTATTTATTTAGTTAAATTAAGAACTGCTGATAACAACGAAAGATTGGCCACTCTTTTCAATAATCCAGGAGCTTCATAAGAACATTGTAAGACAAAAGCTACAAATTGTTTGAATTTGTTTGTTTGTAGATGATATTCCTCTTGTTTTAGGTCTAAATAATTATTTATTAAGAGGTAGGATTAAATCCTGACACTTAAGCAGCATACATATAACTCATATTTACTTATCAGTAGAGATGCTGCTTTGGCAGACATATTAGAGGCTATAAAAGGTTATTATTGCAGCTGTCTCCTTGGTGAACAACCTGTGGGCTGTTAGGACCACATAATGACTGTAGTTCAGTTTTTAAGTTGGGGTCGTTACAATGATGTTACTGCTCTGGCGCCTTATTTAGATTATTTTTTCTATGAAGATTATGTTGATTTGAAATGTACTGGTAATTCAAATATAATGTGTACAATTAATATATGTAATCTAATAAAAGTGTCCTATATTAATGTTTTTATTTACCTATACGTAAATCTGCCATCACTGAAATCTGTGTTGTCATGAAAATCTATGCAGTAGGTTGGAAAAACAGTGAAAGACTCAAGTTGATCAAAAATAACAGAATAAAAAAGTACCCAAAATAGCTGTAAACCAACTTTAAATAGGAGTTATTAAGGATTTGAGGTTATGTCACATTTTTTACAATAACATTAAAACCCCTGTTTTTATTTTCAAAATTCCAATTTGTCATACTAATTTGAATATTAAACGATCATTTAACATTTGTTTGGTATTGATGCAACCATTGTACGGCGGTCCATACATCCATGAGCATTCTCCTTTCAGCCAATCGCATTGTAACTGTGAGTTCAAAAAGAATGCATACGTACTACAGTTTGTGTATCACTTTATTATTTTTATCACATAATAAGACATTCCTTTCATTTAAAATGCTATGTTATTTAGCAAAAAATAATCCTTATGATTAACCCTTTTGATGGTTATCATAAAATATGTTGTGTTTATTTTTCGAAATTTCACGAATATGATGCCCCGTTGTAGCAGGCGATTTTTAAAAAATCTGTGAATGCAGTTATAGTTACTATTAAAAATAAAACGATGTCTCCTTTCAGTAAAATATCCTATCTTCAACATTTAATATACTTTCCCTTCGTGTGAGGTCGCCGTGGGACGCCCTGTATATGTGTATATAAGTTTTTTGGTAATAAATATTGGTTATCGTTTGGTTTGGTCTGTTAGGAACTAGGGACTTTGTATTTGATCTGAGGGGTCCCTATCGATCTCGGGGTCTGCGAACACAACTATTTTTGTCCAACATTGTAAGAATACAACGTAGTGTATAGTTTAATAATAATAACACTGGATTAAATACCAATTTTAGCTAATTTTAGTACCATAAGTAAGTTTTTTGTGGTCAATTAGGGAGTGTCTTTAATTATGTGACCACCACTGTATAACGTAAAAGTAAAGAGTTACTTTACAGATAACAGACTGAGATCTGTAACGGCTGAACAGATTTAAGTAAATATTAAAAAAGTGAACCTTATAGACGGGTGTAGGGTAAACTACCCGACGGGGTGAAGCTCAGCCTATCCATAATATAAGATTCTAGATCAGGCCAACTTTTTAATTATGATAATAGTATCAAGTTGATTAACTATAAATTGTGATTGTCGTGTATGCTTATAAGTTTGCATATTAGAAACCGAAACAGCATCCTATTTAATCATAAATGTACGAAAATAAAACCTTTTATTGCGCAGCCTTGTTTTGCCGCTTTGTTTCCGCTCCTAAGTTTATTATGTTGCGTAAATGCTGGTGTTAATAAAATATGTTTCGCCTGTCCAGGAGCCGTACTTGCTAAAGTTCCGCAAGCACGTGTACCTCAACGTGGGCGAGCCCATACAGCTGCAGCACCTCCTCGACAGGTCGGTACTGGCGCATTTACCCTTCGTAATCTATTTTTAAAGTTAACATGCAGGGGGTGTACGCGTGTGCTTCTAAACAAAATGATAATTATAATATGCATTTTTATATAAATATATTTATATATGTACAGTGTACGTATTCTATCCGTTACCCTACTCGTAGCATCCCATAACATAAGCCTTACAGTGCTTACTTTGGGGCTAGGCTAATTGGTGTGAGTGTTGGAAATTTTTATTATATTTATTTAAACACAATCAAAAATTTGTATTTTTTTAAAAATCGGCCCATTATATTTTCGTGAGCAAAATATATTGTATACCAATCTACTTTGCTAAAAAAACTGACATCAATTAATAAAACATACAGTTTCTGTAATGATGCGCGCTTTTTTGTTGTGTTTATTTTGTTACGAAAAATGCAATTACGAAGGTTGTATACATTGTTCGAAAATTCAAAATTTCGGATCATACAGCAGAGCGTGCGGTCAAATTCATTGAGCGTATGGTAAAATTAATTGAGCGTGCGGTGGAATTAATTGAGCGTGCGGTGGAATTAATTGAGCGTGCGGTAAAATTAATTGAGCGTGCGGTGAAATTCATTGAGCGTGCGGTAAAAGTAATTGAGCGTGCGGTGAAATTCATTGAGCGTGCGGTAAAATTCATCACGCAAACTCTCATACATGGCACCATGCGTATTCTTTACGGTTTTATTTTTAATTTCGATTCGAACCTCCTCGGAAGCGCTTTTAATCTTTACCTATGTCTCACTTTAATGCTGAAAAGAAAAAGAGACGAAGGATGTAGTTCTTATTTTCACGTGGCGCCATTTGGAAATGCGCCCCATTTTCTTATTAGAAAATATTACTCAAATCATGTATAATGTTTTCTCGAAAATGTGTTAATATAAACTTAATATACACTGGCGTATTCACACCACGATGCGTTGTACCGTACTGACGCCAGTTTTTGACTTTGTATTTGCTAACTGTGATCTAAGCTATAGGGAATCAACAGAAGTCTGCTGTCAAATTCACAAACAGCCATGAAAATGAAAATGAAAAGTCATTTATTCAGTCTAGGCTGTTACAAGCACTTGTGAAGGTCAAGAAGCTACGCCATCGGTTCGCAAAACTACGGCGGGAGACCTTGTACTGAGAAGAACCGGCAAGAAACTCAGCAAGGGCTGTTTTTTTCTCCCTGTATTGTTATATACAATGTCGTCAAGTAGAAAAATGACTTCAGAAATACGTCTGAAGTCACTTTCCATTACATCATTTAGAATATAAATATATAGTTACAATTAATTTTATAGTAAACATTGTATTTAGTATATAGGAAGCGGCATTAGATAGGTACAATATTAGTGTTGTGAAAAATGACTAATACCCATTTAATAACAAATTATAAGAAACACTATGTCCATGCATTACGATGTAAAGTGCCAGTATAGGAAATATACTTATATTTGTCCAGGTTGCGAAAGGACAACGCGTCTGAGGAGGAAACTCGTCGTGCGGTCACGTCGCGCATTCAGGACGAACTAATGCGGCTGCGGGACCGCACCCACGCGCTCATACGCGGCTCCAAGCACGAAGCCAACCACCAAGCGAAGCACGAAGCTAACCACCAAGCGAAGCACGAAGCTAACCACCAAGCGAAGCACGAAGCTAACCACCAAGCGAAGCATGAAGCGTACCACCAAGCGAAGCATGAAGCTAACCACCAAGCGAAGCATGAAGCTAACAACCAAGCGAAGCACCAAGCGAATAACCATGTGAGTACAGGACCAACTGATGCAGTTGTGTGACCGCACGCACGCGCTTATACGCGGCTCCAAGCACGAAGCGACTCATCAATGAAATTGAGTATTTGCAACTATAACGTTTGCACACTTTATTTTTGTCTATCGTCTAAATCTTAAAAAAAAGTTTAAAATCTAGCGTCTAAAACCGAACTGATTTGGAGAGAGGAGATTTTTATCTTCCAGATATTTGAGGAGTCTTTTGTTATGTCATGTAACTGCTTGATGTTTAAATCTAAAGAAAATATAACTAGAAAAAATTCCACGCGGACCAGGCAGCAGACGGGACTCGAAACCGCACCCTTCGCAATCCTGGCGAATGCACTGACAAAGACTGAGTCTTTTGTTGCTAAATAGATTTTTAGAAATGCAAGGCAACACAGCACCAGGACTATAAGTATTTAGTTCTTTTGTAATGGATACGTTGTCGTGTTTGCGCTTGGTTCTATCATTTGCAAAACATGCCGGTCGCGATAGTGTATGAACTTTAGATAAATCAGAATTAGAACCTGCTTTAGTTGGTGAACGCAACATGATAATACGCCTTTACCTCGTAGTAGCTATATCTGGGGCCGGTGATATTGCTATTATAGTTTGAACTAGCGGCCCGCCCTCGCTTCGCTTCGGTGTAGAGCTGAAGAGTAGACTACAGTTTTTGTTCTCAGGCTTGTATTATACACAATGACATTCATCTATGATTCTTCTTATACCTGTATGCAAAGTCTCAGCCCGATCGGTTTAAAATTGACAAAGTTTCATACTTTCATTCCCTATTTTATCCCCTTAGGGGTAGAATAGATCAAAATCCTTTCTTAGCGGATGCCTACGTCATAACATCTACCTGCATGCCAAATTTCAGCCTGATTCGTCCAGTGGTTTGGGCTGTGCGTTGATAGATCACTATGTCAGTCAGTCACCTTTGTGTTTTATATATACAGGGTGGTCAAAAAGTCGTGGATCAAACGAAACAGGGGGATAAAGAAGGTTATTTCCAACAAAAAATCTTTCTACAGCATGGCCATAACTTCATTGCACGAAAAGTTATGAATATTTTTGTTTTTTTTAATGAATCTACCGAGTTTTTTTACAATTTAATCAATAAAAAAATAAATTGATTAAACACAATAAAACAAAAGGTGTTGTATTATGACCGGATTATGTATCAATACTACAAAAATTGTATTGGAGCTCTCGGTACCAAATTTAACGAGCAATACATTTTTTTTCGTAAATTTTAAAGCGTTACAAAGAATTACTTCTCACTTTAGGAGCACCATGTGAAAAAAAATGTATTACAGAAAAGTGACCCTGTATTAAAAAAACTAGTTGATTTAATGCTGATTCAAATGAGGTACAACACTTTACTGTGTGACCTTTAGTTTTGGTTTTATGGTCGTTTTTTCATATCAAGGTGCAAATTTCATTAAATTAACCCTATTCAAATAATTTACTAGTTGAACATAAACGGCTAGTTTTTTGTACGTTGGAACGCTAGAAATGTTCTGTTCTTGTCACACTTAGGATTTATGAAATGTACAGACACGCTTTCACACTAACCATTTAATCCTTTGTCAAAAATTGAGAACAGGTAGACCAGTGGTACGATTTGACAATGAAGAGCAAATACTGAGACAGTTAAGAATGAACCCTGGTATTAGCCAACGCCAACGAAATCTCGGGATCCCATGTTCAACGGTGCAGCTTATTATTAAAAGAAAAAAATACCACGGTTACCACGTCCAAAGGGCTTTATAAGCTTTACAGCCCTCTGACTATGGACCTAGAATGGTATTTTGCAGAGATATTCTTAGACGACACAGAGAGGATCCGCAGTTCTACAACAAATTTTTATGGACTGATGAGTCAAATTTTAGAAGAATGGGAATTTTTAACATCCGCAATTTACAATTTTACTCAAGAGTGACCCACATATCATCAGAAATGATCGATTCAAGCATTTGTTTGGTATAAACATGTGGGCTGGAATAATTGACCAGAAGCCTATGCTACATGAAGTGCCACCAAGGCTGAATGGTGCTCTGTATTTGAATTTTTTGCAGAATAATTTGAACCAAATACTCAACGAAGCTGAGATTCCTGAAGATAGAGTGGCAGAAATGTGGCTGCAACAAGATGGCGCCCCGCCTCATTATGCTCGAGCAGTTCGAGGACATTTGAACGAGTGCTTCCCTAACCGGTGGATTGGTCGAGGCGGACCTATTGCATGACCACTCTGGTCGCCCGACCTTAACTCAATAGACTTTTTTTTTGGGGCTATTTCAAAGAAATAGTGTATCAAGGAGAGAATAACACAACAAGAACTACGACAAAAGCTCGAGTTCGCTAGGTTACAAATTGTTATAACAGAGGTGCATTGTAGAAAGATTTTTTGTTGGAAATAACCTTCTTTATCTCCCTGTTTCGTTTGATCCACGTCTTTTTGACCACCCTGTATAGATAGATGTTAAGCTGCAGTGATGGGTGGGGCCAGTAGTAACGAAGGCGGAGCTTACCTCGCGGTTGTTGATGTTAATCCTCTGCAATGGCTATGCGCTCCTAGTACTGCGTCAACTTTTTCTACTGAATTTAACTGGTTGTAAATTATTAATTTTAAAGTTTTGTAATTATTTGCCACGGAAGTTACGTCCACACGCTATCCTTGTCCAAGGGGAAGACGCACTACTGCTCAATGTCAAATAATAAACGAATACGGCGGCTGAGCTATCTGATATACTTTCATAATTAATTTACTTCAGTGCATCCGCCCGGATACCGGGGAGGATGCGGGTTCGAGTCCCGTCTGCTGAACTTTTTTGACATTTACACTGTGTACTTACCTAAAAAGAAAATTGCATACAGGGTGTTACAAAAATACAAATAAAGCTTGAAGGGCGTTAAAGTACATCATATAAGGAATCTTCTCTAATTTTCTTAAAATATGCATGAAGTTTTAACTTTTTATAAAAACAGTTATTTTTAATGATCCTCGAACTAGTGACGTGTCTTAAAATGATCGATATTTTTATTAATCATTAAAAATAACTGTTTTGTAATAACAATTGTAATAATAACTTCATGCAAACATTTTTTTCGATTGATCGATGCTTTTCAGAACAAGTATCTTGGTGGCGCTTTAATAATACAGTAGTGGATCACTAAATTGCTCGGTGATTATCACTTCCATCTGTCAAAGGCAGATAGCGAATAGGCCTACTGGTCCGCGTGGCTTATTTTCTTTCTAGAAAAAAATATGTAGATTTAAACATCTAGCAGTTAAATGCTTAAAAAAAATTTTTACCTTTTATTTAAATCATTATTCGTTTCAACAGTACGAGACAGACAAGCAGGCTTCGGGCGACGCGCCCTCCTTCGTGCCCAACGGGCGGAACAAGGACAAGGAGATATAGGCGGCACTGCTCGCGCACTCCCCCCCCGCCCCCCCCCCCCCCCCCGTGCCCCACGCGTGCTCCACGCGAGTCATCCGGCCACACTCACTGTCAATGTGGGAGACCACTAACTACGCGCCGGATGACGCCAACACGAGGGACCTTTGCACCGACCGAGTGAATTCTCTTTGAAGAACCCACAAGTTTCTACGGAGCCGCTGAGAGGGATCACTCGTCAGTTGAATGAACAAAAATCGTAGGAGCGTCCCGACAGTCGGTGCCGCTTCAATATAATAACAGAGCAGTATAAATATTTTCTAGAACGATATCATATTTTCACCGGATAAAGGAATAATTCACGAAATGGGAATCATATTTTGTATGGGTACTTTTGTGGTGTGTTCCCGCGTACATATCAGCCCGCGGCGAGTTTTATACGAGTGTTTACATTGTTGTCCTTTGTACTGACTTTAACGTAATGCGAGTGACTAACGCGCACAAAGCGGCCGACGCGATCGCCCCTTTTTTTTTTTTTTTTAATTGTTGGGAAAATGCGTGACGCATACCTCGCCCCTGGTTGAGAGACGGTGTTATGTGGGACTCCTCCTCCCCCCAAATCAGCGGCTGTTCGGGATGAAGGGGGGGCCCTACCCACTAAAAACCCAACAGTGCTCCCTCGCCTGCCGGAACGGGTTTCGTGGGATCCGGATGACTCACCACGTAACGCGATCGCCCCTCGATATGAACACCCTTTTCATAGTCTTATTATTATATTATTACTAGCTGTCCCAGCGAACTTCGTACCGCCATAAAAAAATAAGCGTTGATTGTAAAGGGTTGAAAATTCAGGGTTATATGTATTTACTAATGCTGTATCATAAAAAATAAAAAAAAAATTAGGGGTGGATTACCTTTAACATTTAGGGGGATGAAAAATAGATGTTGTCCGATTCTCAGACCTACCCAATATGCACACAAAATTTCATGAGAATCGGGAAAGCCGTTTCGGAGGAGTTTAACCACAAACACCGCGACACGAGAATTTTATATATTAGATATAAGTCAAATTACGGCATGCCAAAATTGGATTGTATATTTTGGTGTTATAATGCGACCGCGTCCGCCGCCCCGATGCAAGCATTCTGCATTCATTCCACGATCCTCTGGAAAGACATTCGTATAGGTGTTTCGTTTTAGTATTATTAATTAGGTAGGTAGCCAATCGCGGGAGGGCGGCCGCTGCCCGCTGGCGCCCAACGTGGGGCCGCCGACAAACTTTCAGATATATTCCAACCACAGAGCACCTCCACTAGAAATCGCATATAAGGGGCACATGCTTTTGGCAAGCTTATACGCCCCCCCCCCCCCCCGTCCCCTTCCCCTCGCACGCCAATAAAAGTAATGCGGATTCTTTTGAGGGTGTTCTGTGCTTCAAACGCATCATTTAAAATGTTTCAAGTCTTCAGTATCGTAGTGATAAATAAAGTTTTTGATAAGTTTTTTTTATGTTATATTTGTGATGTTTTTGTCGCGGCTGTATGTCGGAGGGTGTGATACGCGGTAAGGACGGCGCCCCCCCCCCCCCCCCCCCTAGTGTAAGGAGTACTGTGTGCGTGTCTCGTCAGTGTCGTGCAGCGACTGCCCCACACCCCTATTTATATATCCTACCCCTTCCCCGCTTTTCACGCTAGAGGTGGGACGTTTACTAATATAACTATCAAAAAGTATTAGGTATAAATATTCGATGTATTATTGCAAAATGTGTTTGTGTTTGAAAAACAAACAGTATTACTTAAATCTATAACCGAGTGACATTTTTTTATGAATTAAAATAATTACTATAATTTTTAATAGATAACAATAAAGATGCAGTTGAATTGCAAATTAAATTACGTTTCGATTCCAATGCTCGTGGCGTTTAAAAAACCAAAAGTTATGGGATCTATTGCGATATTTTGCCCGAGACGTTGGTCGCGCTTCGCTATAATATGATCGACTTGTTCGTTACTCAAACCCGCCCCCCTCTAGCCCCACAGCCGTCGCCGCCACTCGACACTCCCGGACCGACTCCCGTGCAGTATATAATATTCCAGGAGCTTCTATTCCGACTGCCCACTGATCATTTTTATAACGACTTTTGATCTATTTTTACAGTTTTATATGATTATAGTTTACACCGTGTAGGGTGACCGTTGTCGTCGGAGTCCACCTCTGTTCTGTGTGCGTGTGTGTTTGTACGTGTACGTATGGATGTTCGTGTGTGTGTGGGTGTGTGTGTGTGTGTGTGTGTGTGTGTGTGTGTAACGTTCCCGACGCTTGTGTGTGTCGTCGTGTATATTTTGTTACGTGGTGTAGATGTAATATATAGTTTACGGAGGCTGTATATTATGTGTTATGTTATGCTATACTTGCTCAGTCGTGGCTCGGTCAGCACTGCGCACGCGCAGGCTGCAGTCCAAGGTTCGCGATCATTGCGGTTGGTAATCGATAAATGAAATGAAAAATGAAATGAAATTTATTTGCATTAATTGTGGTTACAATGATGTTTTTAAATGCTTAGGTGAGATCGCTCAATTAGCCATTTCCAGCATGCAAAAATTAATTTAAATATAGATTTATAATTATGTTATGCCTTTGTTTACTTAGAGCATATCTCTTAGTCTATGAAAAATACTTATTTTCAAAATAAAAAATCTAATACATTGATAAATTAAATGTCAAAAGCAAATCACAACGGCACATCTCATCTTCAGTAGGTACAATATACGTTAATTTCATGTAAGTCAACAATTTCATTTTACGATTTGAATTGATTCACATAATTTTGGAGACTATAATACCAATTATTATTAAATAAACTAGCCGACCGTAATAAACGCGAACTTTGATCGTTTTATTTTTAATAAAACTATTGTGTTCTTATGCAATATATCTCGGTGACGTCTTCCAATATTTTACACTTCCGTACATAAGCCCTGCGTCTGTTTCTCTGTAGGTATTGTATGTAATAATGAAATTGTTTCTCAAAGCACAGTTAGTTTGTAAATTATCATCCGAGCCAATGAACTAGGCATGACTGTCCGATTTCTCAAATACTCTTTTAAGTTTGTAAACGTTTATTTAATCAACTGTATAAAGTTAACATAGTATCGAATGTAGAGTGAAACAGTCGCAGGGTTGCAGCCGTCTCTGTTATCAGTGCGTTGTTTGTTTAGAATTCTGAACGAGTGCCATCTGTATTCTCTATGGAATACGTGACCGTCAATCGAAATCAAATGTAACTTCATCGTTTCAGATAAACAGTGGGTCAATTATGCTTCAGTAATAAAATTCTAATGTGATGTCAATATGATGTTGATGCCAAGTTGACATTGTTTTTATATGGTATTATGAAACATTCCTATGTCACATCAAGATCATATCAATATCATATCCTGTATCACATTTTTGACGTTTATGCGATACTATTTTAAGTCAAAAAGTTGAACGTAATACGCATTTAAGTTGATATCATTTTATAGAGTTGATCATCATCATAGCATAAGTTGATGTCATTTTGATATCGCATTTTTCGGAGAGCATAATACGTAATGTGAAATAGACATCAAAACAATATCACAATTAGCGAGCATAATTGGCCTGCTGTTCACAAGAGCTGTGCTGTGTAAAGTAGTTGCAACCCAACAGAGCATTGTTTTTTATATGATCGAATCAGTGTATCTTAAGTCACTCTTTGAATAATTGATACTTTGTGAGGAAATGATTTTTATTTTCTGATACATATTAATATCTATCGAGAAAAAAATCTTTATTTGTGACACTCGTAACAAATAACGATATTCTCGTTTTAATTGCATTGAATTTAATTATAGTTGGTGGTTGATTTTTTTACACACTATAGGTAAAACTGCGATTATGTAATTTTATAGAAAAATATTTTATAGTGAAATGTACCAGTGTAAATATGTACCGCGGCTGTTCCTACATTCGTAGCGTCGCACGTAAGGCTTAGATTAAAACAAAAAGGGAAGATACGGTACGCTCATACTAGCATCAAAGAAAATATGATCCGACTCAACTACATAAGCAACTCTCACACACGCACACTTCTGTAAATAAACATTCTATCGAGCGAGCGAGACAGAACTGTACGCTTCAACGCAGCGCGAGCGAAACGGCGAGTCTGCGTCCGAGTCCGTGCGGCTGAGCTCTATCGATGTCCTGTTCTTGATAACAAAATGGCGATTACGTAAATAATATTCACGACAAACTTTGATTTGTGAGAAAAATATATATTTTACAGTTTTACGAATGAAAACTGTTGCTGAGGCATTTGTTATTTGATTTTGAACTATTTGGGTTCTTTATTGTTTTATAACACAGAATATACGCAATATTGTTATATTGAGTGCACATGCAGCGTGTTGGAATGTCCAATTGTGACTAAAGCGAATTGTGGTCTTGCACCACAATTTAAGCGGATCACTTTTGAGCCGCGAGTAACGTATTATCCCTTTTTGTTTTAATCAAAGATGTAAGGGTATGTAAGGTCACGCGCTTGTAAATATTGAGAGATGAATACAATCAAATGGATGCGCTTGGTGGTGATCTTAACATTGTATTATTTATTGTGGTTTTGTTGTCTGAACTAACTACGTGAGAGATGGTTTTTGAGTATTAAGTCTACTTCGTTTTTTATAAATAAATTGATGGACCTCGACTGTTGTAGTTTTATTTAAACTTACGCGTACAGGAACAGCTTATATATCTGCTGCGTGGAGTGATAATGCAATAATAAAAAAAACGATATGAAAAAAATAATGACATATAAGCCGCCCTGCTGGAAGCGAAAGAAAGCTATTACACAATGCGCGTATAAATAAACAATTTTCTCACACAGGTGTCGATTCTAGCATAATTCTCTAAACCTAAACTTAAATTTGACAGCAGTATATCCTTGTCATTCTCTATACAGAATGAAAAGGAGAGACTGATGTTAAATTTAGTGTTAAGTTTAGAGAATCACGCCAGAATTGGCACCACAGACTTTTAAAAAACACGTGGTGTTTAATTTTGGAAAATTGTTGCATGTTATGCATTAACGTATAAAAACAAGTAAACTCCCAATCGCTTAACAATAGTACATGAAATTGCGTCCGAGCGGCGCTGTGTAATACTTGCCTCCTCATAAATTTAAAATACACATTAAAAAAATGGATGCGTGTAACTTATGTACGCGCGTGAGAAGTTATACTTCTTTAGCATCATTAAAATTTTTTTTTTTAATTGAATGCAAATAATTAATAATTACAATAAAATAATAAAAAAACTGGGAAAGGAAAGTTAACGCAGTCAATTAAGTTCAGTTTTAATTTGAAAAATTAAATAAATATTCAATTAAAATCACTACTGAATTTAAGTTATTAGTCCATATGTAATTAGCACTTGTAAGTAACTAAAACACGTTGTGTCTATATAGAAACTAGAAACATGTGGATAAATATTATAAATATGAAAACAGTGATCAGAGGCGACGAGCGTGCCAACATTGTTTTTGACAACGCGATCATCTTATGGAGCTCCGTGGATCGTTCAAAGTACCTTTCGAACAGATGTCTAATAATGATGTCCACCATTATTAGACACTAACATTCATAACGCGCCCGCGGCCAATTTCATGCTGTTACAGTGATGCGCGCGCATCTCGAAATTTCACTCACATGATTTTTTCATAACGCGCCCGCGGCCAACTTCATGCTGTTACTTTTGTGTTACAGTGATGCGCGCACATCTAAAAATTTCACTCACATAATTTTTTCATAACGCGCCTAAAGAAGTATAACTTCAAAAATTGTTTACTTAAGAAAGGATATTATACTGTCAATCAATATTTGAATGATAAAACGGCTTGGTTGTAATTTTACCTGTAGATAATATTTCAAACGTTATATTAAAACTAAGGCTCCCAGCCTTAGAAAAAGTTTTGAGAACCTTGCACTTACTCCCTTTCATATACTTGTTCATTTTGTTTTGAAAATTGTTTCTTGCTATTTTGGGACATTTCTTTGCACTTATTGTTAGTAAATTCGTTGATTGTCTATTGTTACATATTTGACATTATGTGATGGAAGTTAACCTCAACACATGTTTGCAAGTTTGATGTCAACTTTCAATCGGACGACACTGTATGAAATAAAACAGGGAGAAAAAAGCAGCCCTTGCTGAGTTTCTTGCCGGTTCTTCTCAATACAAGGTCTCCCGCCGTAGATTTGCGAACCGATGGCGTAGCTTTTCGACATTCACAAGTGCTTGTAACAGCCTAGACTGAATAATCGATATTGAATTTTGAATTTGAATTTTTTTGAATAAACATCAACAGACGAATGAAATACAAACATTTGTTCAAATGAATTCGCTAAGTCGTGGCAGCAAGGTTCAATATCTATTGTATACGAGCAATAAAGATATCGAATTCGAATATTTTAATTCGATCTTGATACGCGTCTAATGTTAAGAAGTTTTGTATGGATATTTAAACAGCAATGGACGGAACGAGAGCTCCATACAAAAAAACGACGGGTTGCACTCCGGGAGTGCCGGCAGAAGTAATAACGTGAATATTAACGTTGTGCATTTTTGATATTTTGGAATGGTTAGGGTATAATTTTGCACGAATTGGTTTAATTATCAGTATAAAAATACTATCATCTATGTGGTTGAATACATTCTAAAAAAAATGCATTTTCTTAACAATAAAGCTGCCACATGGACGTCCTAGTTAAAGACTTATTATAAAACGATTAAATTAAATATTACTATGTTTCGTTCAATATATTAAAAGTCAACAACCTTTCCAATTTTATTGTTTTTGCCTTACGAATTTTCGATCAGGCCACGTGTCCTGACGCGAGTTTACATTTTTAAATCATTACAAAAAAAGTGTACAACGCCGCTAAAAAAATCTTCACTTCAAAATATTGACATTTGAAGCGTATCGAGATAGAATAAAACTATTAGAATTGTATATTGTTTTGTGTCAAGGGAACAGGTGACTTATGTGTTTTGTTGTACCTAATAAATATAATGAATAAGCAATACTATAGAAACGCTATGATAGTTTCGTTATTTTGTTACTTTAAGTAATGGGTCAAATACCTGAAATACGATTCTCATGTCTTTTAAATGTAGATCTAGTGTCGTTTGCACAGAATACTTTGTCATTGCGTGGCGTCGTAATAAAAACTCGGTCGAAAAATTGTTTGAAAATTACGCACAATCGACGCGTGTGCGTTATTCTGCTTCCGACAATTTTTGAAGGCGATTGTGAGTCTACTTGTTTTCATACGTTAATTATGTTATGTTTAAGGTGTTGTTTTGGAAGAAATATTATTTTTTATTCTTATTTATATTATTCATGGTGTAACTAAGCCTTCTTATGCTTTCGATTATAAAGCCTTCTGAAGCTATACCATTATGATGTCGTGAGGTCAACGCCAAATTGGCCTCTAAGAAGCTTGGTGTGCTCAATAGATCGAGAATGTACTTCACACCGGCCCACCGACTGCAGCTTTATAAGGCACAGGTTCGGCCTCACATGGAGTACTGCTCTCATCTTTGGGCGGGGGCACCCCAGTACCAGCTTCTCCCTTTGGATCGCATCCAGCGCCGAGCGGCTCGAATCGTCGACGACCAGGACCTTTCCGATCAGCTTGATCCTTTGGCTTTGCGTAGGGATGTAGCTTCGCTCTGCATCTTCTATCGCATTTATCACGGGGAGTGTTCTGAGGAATTGTTCGGATTAATTCCAGCTGCTGCATTTCGCCATCGTACATCGCGACAAAAATTTCATCCCCATCATCTTGATGCGTGGCTACCCACAACCGTGCGTTTTTGTCGAAATTTTTTACCACGTACGACAAAACTGTGGAATATGTTGTCGCCAACAGTGTTGCCGGACCGATACGACCCAAGAACCTTCAAAAAAAGAGCGTACTCCTTCCTGTAAGGCCGGCATCGCATTTGTGATACTCCTGGTGTTGCAAGTGTCCATGGGCGACGGTGATCACTTACCATCAGGTGAGCCGTCTGCTCGTATAAAAAAAACCAACCTTGAAAGGGATATGTTAGAAATTATGTTTGGATGCCAAATAAAAACCATCACTTCGATTGTAAACATTAAAGAGTTTATTACAAAATAATTATTCATATACAATAACGATTTCCAATGCAGCGTTCATTCTCGTTGTACAGTTCATTCAAAAATATACATTTATATCGCGGCGCGCGCGGGCGCCCTCGTCACACATCCTTAATTAAAATCTATAATAGTTTACCGAGTTCATTTTTCTAATAATTTTAACGATATGTATTTGTATGTATCTGAAAAATACTTCACTTTTTTTTTAAGTGTTTAGAATTCCAGTAATAATGATCAATTATCATGTAAAATATAAGTATATTGGTGTCGATTCTGGCATGATTCTCTAAACTTCAAGTATGGCATCGCAGATTATTTTAAATTTGCCAAAAATTTGTATGTTCGTATAAATATATTCTTTTAAATTATATTTGTACCTGAAATCTATCTTATGTAACCACGAATTTACACGGGCATATTGAAAATACTCTGCGCTGTTGATATTCTACTTGCTTTTTGCAGTTTCGTCCAATATTCTTCAAACTGTGAATGGAGCTTTGACAACCTTCATATATCTAAAGAAAATATAACTAGAAAAAATTCCACGCGGACCAGGCAGCAGACGGGACTCGAACCCGCACCCTTCGCAATCCGGGCAAATGCACTGACCAATTATGCTACCGCGGCCCTCACGGACGCGTCGAAATTCTACTAGCCATTCTTAAGCTGCAAGGCAGCGCCATCTCTTCGCATTATAGGTAACCCACAATGTCAAATGTATACGTTTACAAGTATTAAACATTTGAAAGAAGAAATAGCAATTATGGTCCGCGTGGATTTTTTTCTAGATATATTTTCTTTAGATTTAAACATCAAGCAGTTACATGCTTTAAAATAATAAAAATTCTAACCTTCATATATTCTAGCAGGCGTATGGGGAGTGAGTGTGCTCTAATTGGGATCTGTGGGCGGTGCGGGTGAAGCACGCGGTGCACAAACAAACAATATCTTGACCGTCCCTCAGTTATATATATTCAACAGTCCACTTCACGTGAAAAGTTTTCAATCGAGTAGAATTTCAAATATGAGTTGGGAAATTCTAACCCTAGTGGCGTCACTGACGTGCTAAGGAACTTTTAGCGTGAAGTTATGAATTAGATCAGATTTGAAAAAAAAAGTTACACAGTTCAAAATAATGTTGTTTGGTGGCGTATAAGTATAGGTATTTATTTTATTCAACTAAGATTCGATTATTAAAATTAATGATTTTTAAGTTTCACATTTTCAGTTCGAAGGCAAGCAAAACACAAGTTTTCACTTTTGTACTTTTTGTTTCATCGTAGTCTTAGTTCATTTTTCACTAAAGTATACACCCCGGTGGACTTTTCGAGCAACAACCATAGACAAGGAAGTTTGCGCAGTGGCAATTTTACATACAAAAACGTATACTGCGCAGGATTATGTATGATTTTGGCTCAAGAAATTTGCCTAAATTATTATATATTCATATCGCGGTGCATCCTGACTTAGACTAGCTTCGTATAGCTAAAAATCTTTAACGCAGCATCATTCGGGTGGCGTCGGACTGCGTCGATCTGTCTCAACGCGACTGAGCCACTCCTGGTTCGTCGCAGGATGGAGGGCCGGGAAAGAAGGCGGCACCGAACGATGGGTGGTATCGCAGCTTTAGATTTTTCAACAATTTCTTCGGCGGTGCTTCATCAGCTAAAAACCACTTTTTCATGGAACGGTCAGCAGGGGGAGATGTCGCGCCGTCCGGCGGCGTGGCCGCTTAAGGGTGTCCACCCCGAAGCTTCCGTTTAAGAAGATTCCGGAGACGCAGGTCAGGTGGCATGTTCTAGGCTGCGAGTCGTTCATCAGGAAAGGTATCGAAATCGGATCTCATAGCAGGTTTCCAATATCGTCAAGTTCGCTCGCGCTTCATCGGCGAGATGCAGCGCTAACGAAGAAAGCGAACGGTGATCTCGGAACAAGCCGCATACCTTCGAGCCGGGAGGACCGCGGTTTATCATTGCGATGGTGCGTTAATATGAGAGGGGCCATTCGAGTATTACGTAAGCAGATTTATTACAATCATATACCCCCTCTTCCCCCTCGTCAGCAAAAGTGAGCAAAGCTCTCACCCCTCCCCCCCATCCTTACGTAAACATTAGTACTCATATGCATTTTTTCTTTAATGTATTCTGTTTTTTTTATTGATTCATGAGCTTTCATGAGCTTCATGAGCGGCAGTACTTAAAAAGGCTTAATCGATGATGCCGACGTAATCACCGTCTCCACCCCCCACCCCCCATGTCATTAAAAATAAGCAAAGCGAAGACCCCTCCGCTCCCCTATAGTGCTCACGTAATACTCGAACAGCCCCAGAGCATCGAAGTGATGGATCTCACTCGAGGAGGCGGTCGCGTAGTTGTCTAATCAGCTTGCGGGTCGTCGGCGGGATGCAGCGCCAACAGCGAGGCGGCGCCGAAGGGCGAGCGGTACTGCAGCCTCAGGTCCCGCAGCAGCCTGGTGGGCGGGGCCACCGCGGCCAGGTACACGCGCCCCAGGGAGGGGTCGGCGGGGGGCGGGAGGGCGCCCCACACGGCGGCGCGGCACGACACGCCCCACGCGCCCCACCCACCGTCCGGCCCCTCCACGCCGATGCATGCCGCGCGCGCTGACCCCGCCCACTCTAGGGCGGCGCTGGAATATCAAACGATATATCTAAATAATAATTGACGACCTCCGGGGCCGAGTGGTCTGTACGCCGGGTTTCAAGGTGTCGCCGACTCGAGAGGTCCCGGATTAAATTCCCAGTGGGGGCGGATGTTTGTGTGGTGATGAATGAGAGCATTTGTACTCCAGTCGTGGAGTCCGTTTAATATATATTTCTATATAAATATACTTATATATGTGCAGTATATGTATTCTATCCGTTACCCTAGCATCCCATAACATAAGCCTTATAGTGCTTACTTTGGGACTAGGCTAATTGATGTGTGTTAAAAAAATAGGTGCGTGTACTTATTTAGGTGCGTGAGAAGTTATCCTTCTTTGGCATCGTTTAAAATTAGTTTTTAATTGCATGCAAATAATTAATTACAATAAATTAATAATAAATGACATTTCATTTCATTTCGTTTCGTTTCGTTTCATTTCATTTCATTTCAATGTCCCGTTCAAATCTGCCCTGTTTGCTTTGTTCAAATCTGCCCCACGGTCACTTGGAAAATAAAATATTACAAATAACGCGCCCGCGGCTAACTTCATTATGTTAAAATTTTGTGTTACAGTGATGAAAATTTCACTCTCATAATTTTTTCATAACGCGGCTAAAGAAGTATAACTTCAAAAAAATAAACAAATATATTTTTGTATATGATGGGCGACAATTTTCCTCACGCTTTCGGGCGATTTGGAGGAGTAATCGCATAAAGTGAGCCAGAAGCGTGTCCCGGAAAGTTTAGGAAGCACGCGCTGTTTTATTTGATTTTAAAACATAATGTTCGAATGGCTATTTCTTTTTGCAGTAGGTTTTATTTCTTTTTTTGCTAATACAAGGTGAGGTTTCAAATATTACGCATCACACGCACCTCCTGCGAGGCTCGCTCGTTTTTTTATTTAACATTCACCTACTAGATGTTTAAATCTAAATAAAAGTTTCCTAGAAAAAAAACCACGCGGGCCAGGCAGCAGACGGGCCTCGAACTCGCCCCCTTCGCTGTCCGGGCTAAAGCCCTGCCGTTATGCTCCCGCGGCCCTGCCGGCCGGGTCGAATTTTCTCTAGCCTTAGGCTGCAAGGCACCACTGTCTCTTCGCATTGTAGGTAAACCGCAATAAATATTTTCAACACTTCCCCCAAATTAGCCTGGCCCTTCTTCTTAACGATTCTTGAAGACTTTCGTATGTAGTTGATTGTAGTGAAAGAATTTTCGTTTGTAGTTGCTTCAAAAAAAAGTTATAGGACTTTGCAAAATCCGTACCATCCTGGGTAAAACTAAAAAACGGGATAATTAAACTACCAACCGAAAATTCTTTCACTACAATCAACTACAAACGATTCACGATGAGAATCAATAAGAAAATTTGGGTTCGGTTGAAACGGGATTATAAGGATTTTTCTAAGTCCCCTAAATTTTTTTTGAAGCAACTACAAACGAAAATTCTTTCACTACAATCAACTACAAACGATTCTCGATACGAATCAATCAAAAAATTTGAATTTGGTCGAATCGGGGTGCTAACGATTTTTCGAAGTCCCATAACTTTTTTTTGAAGCAACTACAAACGAAATAATTTTTACTACAATCAACTACATACGAAAGTCTTCAAGAATCGTTAAGAAAAAAATTGATTTTCCAATGTCGGATGCTAGGTTCACACAGCTTTATTTGGTAATCAATATTTTTAACAGCATCTTGTCAAAAAGACTCTCCCATCGACAGTTTAAAGAATTCTTAAACGAAATGGGGACTCGCTATTCCGACCTCCTTCTTCACAATAACGTGCGATGGCTTTACAAAGGAAAGGTGTTGAAACGTTTTACTTTGTGCTTGGAAGAAATAAATACTTTTCTCAATAAAAAAGGCATTAATAACCTTGAATTAGAGAACGACAAATGATTGCAAAAAATTTACTTTATGATGGATATAACGGCTAAATTAAATGAGCTGAATCTAAAATTGCATGGAAAGAGAAACCTAGCGTATGTTTTGGTAGAAGAACTGGTTTGTTTCGAAAAAACTTTGATTATCTTTGCAGAAGACATTCCTGGCGGTAAATTACTTCGTTTTTACAAGCTTTTAGTTAACTTGCTATGTATGTTTGTTACGGTCAAATCTTACAACTCAATTTTAAAGCACTTGCTCTCAACCGATTAAACTGAAATTTGATATGCTCGTTCAGTTCGGATGACAATGCATGATTAACAGTGTGACGTCATTCTAAATCCAATATGGCGGCATACCTAAAATGGCGGACCAATCATTTTTAATGCATTCCTACAATATGGGTATCAAATTAAAGGGCTTGCTGAGAGTAACTCGAAAAAAATGTGACGTCACTCTCAATCCAATATGGCGGACTTCTGAAATTTGAAAATCTATTTAGAAACAGATATCTTTAACTAATTTAGTTGAAATTTTCTTTTTAGCGCATTTGAATAAAAGCTTGTTTTTAAAAAGGTTTTTTTTACCTTAATTTTATTAAATTCTAAAGCAATATCGTGAATGTTAACAAGAATTATTTCAGCACAGATACAAAACAAATAAAGATGAATTTGCTGACAGATTTCAGCAATTCAAAACTAACAAAAGCATTCTAGCATTCATAGTAGATCCTCTCAACCCAAATAGTAAAGAAATCCACATTGAGCCATTTGGAGTTCATACTGTATATCTATAAATGCAATTGATCGATTTAAAACGTAAAGCTTTGTGGAGTAGAAAATTTACGTGAGTGGTTGATTAAATGAGTTCAAAAGCAAGTTGAAATAGTTGAGTTAGTTAGTTGAGTCCAAAAATGTATGTGCATAACGCAACAAAAGTGAACAGCTTTAAAAGAAATGCCGCGAGCTTATGCACTTATATTCGACGCATGGAATAGTCTTCTAGATTGCTACAGTGAGGTAAAGAAGTTGGTGTGCCGGATAGCGCACCTTTTATATCACTCCTTTGTATGTTTTGTCTATGAGTTTATGATACTTTTTTTTATCAATACTGTTATTTATTTATTTTATTTAATTAATTGCACATGTACATGTATATACAGGATCTTAAAATTATTTTGGCATGGTACATGACCCTGTCAGGGTGTTGCAAGTACATTATCTATATCACCACAACTACTAAACAGTTTCAATATCAAACAAGTTAGTGAGCTTTCCGTGACAGTTTCACTTATCATTCATAAATTCATTTACCGAATAGTATGCTTTCTGGATTAGATGTTGTTTGAGTTTCCTTTTAAATGTATTTATGTTGCTTTCTCTTTTAATTTCTATCAGAATTTTATTATATATTTGAATTGAACGGTATAGAGGACTTTTTGACGTGACAACGTCTTAAATTAGGTTGCGGCTGGGAGTCACTTATGAAAAAGTGTAACGCTCGGTAACGTTACGATGAGTCTCTCGTGTTAAGTTTAAGTTTACATGTACAATGTTTTAGTAAACAAAATATATTTCTATAGTTAAAATTTGTGCAATTCTTATTTTCATTCAATTCCTTGTTCCTATTGTGCAATTTAATTATATTCATATCAATAAATATTCTACCGAGAAAAAGACGTTGTCACGTAAAATCTTCGCCCGTAAAACCGACTTTACAGGCAACCATTTTTTTTTTTTGAACATTTCTAGTTTTGGCACTGGTAATACTAAATCAAATTTATATCGCGGATTTTTATTGAATGTAAAATATGTTGGATGTTATTCTTTGACATTAAACAGATTGTTTTACCTTGTCACTGCCACCACTGTTTTCTTTTCTCTAATAATAATTGAAAATACAGTCCTTATCCTCCACAGTTTGGCATTTGGAGTGCTAACTATATTCGGAGCAAGCGTTCTCTTGCATGAATATAATTAAAGTAAAGTAACAAGTCAACTAACAAATGAAAATGTAGAGTCGTGTTTGAAACTTAAAACAACAAGCTATGAGCCAAATTTATCCGAACTTTCTAAAACCATGCAAAGCCAATATTCCCATTAAATTCGTTTGCTCGATCGTATGGTATTGTATTTTTATTATTTTAAGTACAAATTACCCGGGACTTTTCGAGTCGGCGACACCATGAAACCCGACGGCGGACTAACCACTCGGCCACGGAGGTCGTCTATCTATATATCATCACCATCATCGCCATCATCAGCCTATAAATGTCCCCATCGCTGGGGTACAGACCTTCCCTATAGATAGAGGAATCTACCTAAGATTGGGCCATGACCCCCCACGCAGGCCCACTGCGGATTGGTGGGTGCTAATGTCTGCAGATGCAGCCGGAACTAACGGCTTACCATGCCTTCCGAAGCACGGAGGAGGGAGTGATAGTAAATTTTTAGTCACCCATCCAATGTTCGACCACTGCAAAAGTTGCTTAACTTCAACGTCGCAGCCCAACGCGCTAACCACTTGCGCCCTCAATCTCCTTAGTTGGAATATATCCCCGGCTGGAATATATCCCTCCCGTTAATATCTAACCGGTCCGATACTCAATAGGTTGGGGAAAAACTCTTTTCGCATTGTACTATGTGTGAATTTGTGATATAATCTCTTCGGCTATACCGTTTGTATCTGGCTGGTTTTAAAAAAGATAATTCCAATTTCAAATTAAAAATTGCAAAGGGCCAGACTCAACGGCTTTAATTTACTTTCAGAAAGAGTCTCAGACATTTATCTTAATAATATTTAGTAATTCATTACATGATTAGCAATGGTATAAATGATTTTCACAACCACAGAACTGAGGTGTTGTTAATTATAGCACCAATAGTCACGTGTCCGGCGTGGGCAAAATGTAGTTCATACTAATATTATAATATTCCGTCTGTTTGTCTGTTACCTCTTCACGCCTTAACCAAAGAATCGAAATGATTTTTTTTTTATTATTATAGTGAGGTCGGCAAACGACTACTCCACCTGATGTTAAGAAGTGATAAAGTCCAAACGCGAAGATAGCCAACCATCCTCACCTTGCTGGCCTGCAAAAATGCTTCTTCACGCCTCTATTAAAGGACCCCAGATTATATTCTGGAAGTCGCAGGCAACCACTAGAAATGTGTATACATTCATAGGTACTGATTTTACAGGACGTACAACGCCAGCAGTAGTATTTCGGGCGTGGGGAGGATATAGTGTAGATTGATAGATAAATCATTTATTCCCATCAGTACAGCACACAAATTCAAGTAAAAAACATAGAACAATTAATTATTAGGTATGTAACTGTGTGCCGCAACGACAGAAAAAGGCAAAAACTCAGCGATACCTTTGCTCTAAGAGCAAAGCACCGGTTTTCAGTTCTGCCTAGAAAGCGCGTAACGCGAAACGACATCGACGTGACGTGATTAATTTATTATTAAGAGAATTAAATTAGATTATATTTTTATTAAATTAAAAATATTATTATATTATTATTGATAAATTATTATAACATAACTATAGTGTCGCGTATCGTGTATGCGTAGTGCGCGGGTAGTGCATGACTCACAGGTAGTGGTGCTGCGGGTCGTCGAGCTGCAGGTCGTAGAGGGCCAGCAGCACTATGTCCGGCGAGGGCAGGCGGTCCAGCGCCACGGGCCTGACGTCGTCCAGCTCCAGCGCCGCCAGCTCTCGGCGCAGGGCCTCGGAGGCGGCGCCCGCGCCCGCGCCCGCCACGTGGAGGGCCCCGCGCGCCCCGTGCGCCACCAGCAGGCGGAGGCAGCGAGCCCCCACCGCGCCCCCGTCGTGGGGCCCTATGCGATACGAAATATCAAAATTCAATTTTACGTCAAAGTTGTGTTCACAAAAATAATTATTTTTAGGGGTCATCTTTAAAGTACGTCACGTGTTAAGGGAGGAGGTCCTAATTTTTGTAACATCACATTTCAAAATCTTATTAATCTATAATATTCAAAAGTGTTGTACTACACGTCCAATTAGAATAAAGATATATTGATTTCTGATTACTATAGCTTAGCGCTAATAACTGTAACAGTCTTAGTCATATTTGAAATAAAGATTATAATATTAAATTACCTAACAGTATTTAGAACTCTATCAATATGAGTTTTACTATATTCGGACCTGTTAATAATCCTGTTCGTAATTAAATAATTTACTCGAGCCCCCCCCCCCCCCCCCCCCCCCCCCCACATACCCAGTAAGGCCACGGCGGCGGGCGGCTGGTGCGCGTTCCTGGGCTCGAGCCTGCGGCCGCCCCCCACGAGCCGCAGCGCCACGTCGCACGCGGCCCGCGCTACCAGCGTGCGGGAACACTCCCACATTCCTAACCTGGACGATACCAAATACTTATGTTCAACACATTTGCTCAAAAAAGTGAATTTACGGAGGTTGTATACGGTATGGCCGAAAAGTCGTGGATCAAACGAAATAGGGAGATAAAGAAGGTCAATTCCAACAAAAATATTTTTCTAGCATGGCCATCCATAACTTTATTGCACGAAACGTTATAAATATTTTTTAAATATCTTTTATTTTTTCAATTAAACTACCTAGTTTTTTTTACAATTTAATCGATACAAAAATAAAATGATTAAAAACAAAATTATCTCCCTGTCTCGATTGATCCGCGACCTTTTGACCAACCTGTACATTATTAGAAAGTTCAAAATTACGGATACAACGAAGCATGCAGTAAATGTTTTATCGCACGCTCCTATACATGGCGCCCTGCACACCCTTTGCAGTTTTTTTTTCGGTCGAACTTCCTTGAAAGTGCTTTTAATCTATAACTTTGTTTCACTTTAATACAAACAAAAAAAAAGACGAAAGATATATGTTCTAATTTTTACCACACGCACGTGACGCCATTTGGAAATGCGCGCCATTTTCTTATTAGAAAAAGTTGGCTTCATTACTTAAATAATGTATAGTTTCTGTTTTCTCACAAATGTGTTAAAAAACGCACTAATAGTTTATTTGTTTCTTAGGTTTTCATGCACATCACTCATTAAATAAAAAAAATTGTGTGTGTCAGCTCCGACGCACGACTGGAGTTTACTCCTTAAGTTCGATAGTCTAACCAGACGCAAAAAGACTTTATTTAACTTAAAAAAAATTGATACTGTATGAAAGGGTAAATTAACAAATTAATGAAAATAATATACATATATAAATATATATTTATTCATTTCATATACATTTATTACAACTAATCGACGAAATATTTTACATTAAACTTTTTACAATAGTCAATTTCAGATGTGCATAAATATATCATTAGGAATGTTGATAAATTATGTAATGTTTATATTTGTTTTGTTACCTTAAGTCATGGTGGGCGATAACAGAGTCATGTTGTTAAGTTAAATATTTGTAAGGACAAATCTCAGTTTGTCCTTGGTGGGCGATTATGTATACGCCATTTGTGCATTTAAAATTTTAGTTCATATGTATCAAAATAGATGGCGCTGTAGTTCGTTGCATCACGCTTGTAAATATGTTTGGAGCTACATATAGGCAAAACATCACCTAACTAATAAAGAAATCTATGGTCTAACAAAATACACTGTAGTTTCAATTTAATTCTTTTGCACCTAAGCTCTCGGATTTAAGAGTCATTTTGGTTAGAACAGGATGCGCACCAAAAACGTAACGAGGTCCTTCATCGATAGATTTTACTCCTCACATTTTTCTCATACCGGGCCCCTTATATATGCAAATCGATTCTTAAGGAGTAAACTCCAACTAGTTTTTACGGGTTAATGCACGAAACTTTATTTATTTATTGACGTTTCGTAGCCTTTACAGGCTACGCCGTCAGAATCAAACTTTTATTTAATTTGTCGAGCTACCTTCGAAAGACTTTTATTGAGCGTTCGGTTATTTCATTGTTCGATTTTTAAAGTTTTATTGTCTATGTATGAATTTATTATTTAATTTACTTAATAAAGTATTGTATTTAAAATTCGTTTATGTAATTTTGAGTTTATTTATTTGACCTTAACTACCGTAAACTACCACCGGTTCCAAAATTGGGAGACCTTTCTGAGAAGACCCGGCGAAACAAGAGGCTTTCTCTCTCCTTCTTATGTTATGTTAATTATGCAAACAAAAAGAACTAATAGTATCTGTTGGTCTTGCAGTGTGTGCTCGGGGTTGGGATTTTATCTCCTGTATAATGGGTTCCCAAGCTGGTGGTATATACCAACCATCTTCCCTATTGAAATTTGGATATTTTTTAATCTCAATAGCCTCGCGCATCATTCGAGGAACGAATCGCTGCTCAGTTGCAAGGATCTGTGGTTTATCAAATCTAATGTAACGGTTTGGTCCCCCTGATGCATGTTCACACACTGCAGACTTTAAAATTAATTAATTGATTAATTAATATTTTAATTAATATTTCCAACACTCACACCAATTAGCCTAGCCCCAAAGTAAGCACTGTAAGGCTTGTGTTATGGGATGCTAGGGTAACGGATAGAATACATATACTGTACATATATAAGTATACTTATATAGAAAATACATATTAAACATCCACGACTGGAGTACAAATGCTCGTATTCATCACACAAACATCTGCCCCCACCGGGATTCGAACCCGGGACCTCTCGAGTCGGCGACACCATGAAACCCGGCGTACGAACCACTCGGCCACGGAGGTCGTTTAAAATAAAAGTATAAACAATAAAAGTCTTTCGAAGGTAGCTCGACAAATTAAATAAAAGTTTGATTCTGACGACGTAGCCTGTAAAGGCTACGAAACGTAAATAAATAAATAAAGTTTCGTGCATTAACCCGTAAAAACTAGTTTTATCATAATAGTTATTAATAATTAGTGCAGTAAGTTGGTTATCCTTATCACAAACGAGCAGAACATCTCAAGCTTATCAAAGTCATGAGTTCATCAGCATATAACAAGTTATCAACAAAGGATAGAGAGTCAGCGATGTCGGAGATGTACATATTATAGAAATGGGGCCCAAGATGAGAGCCTTGAGAAACCCCTGAAGGCACTATTATACAGTGTCCCATGGCTATGCGACACGGAGGGCAAGTATATTTTTAATATTTTATGATTTTTTCCTAAATAAATAATAATATATGGGTGATTCTCAGTTAAGAGGTAATCGGTTGTATGGAAGCAGTGGCACAGCAAAAAGTATCGATATTTATATAACTATATCACTACTTTTATCAAGACAGATGATTTTAATATGATTTTAAGATGATCAGTCATTTTTTTAATTTATTCTCGTTTTACGAGACACCAGGGGAGATACTGAGGACAGGGTAGAGACAAGATGAACTTTATTGCAATGCGCTTAGAGCGCATATTAGGATGCACTGTAAAGTACTTATCCGTGCAATCAGATTTTAGTGGAATAACTATATAAAGCGAAACAATTATCTAAAATATATGCAATTGTACATTCTCTAATAAATTATCATTACTGTTATTGAGCTATTGCATCATTTTTATAGTTTTGTTAGTAGCCTGGCACCATAACAGCCAGGGGAAATATGGCAGGGTAGGGACATTTTCGTTAAAAATCTAAAATTGCCGTAAAACCACTAATTTTACAAAGATTTCAAATAAATAAAAGGTTTGCAGCACTATTTAAAATAAATGTATATAGATATTGTAGTATTTAAACACATAAATACGAAAAAAAAAATGACCAGGGTAAATAATTCGATCACTCAACATGGCTGCACTTAGCGAGCACCGTTGCGCAAATGGCCAAAAAAATTGCCGCACGGATGGCTTGTGCAGCGCTTGTTGCTAGCTCATGTGACACTCGGTGTCTTCAACGTCAGAACTACCACAGACTACGGTAAACGATTTTCAAACTAAACCGAAACTCGGAGGACACAGTTTGCGATTTTTTTTTTATAAAAAGTGCAAATATAAATGAATTTAATGGTTACATACTGTAACTAAGTTATTAGGGTTCATGTTATTACCGATACAAAAGTAATAATTAAATTTCAATGGACTCAAAATTACTGATTTACAAAAAAAAACGGTTAAGGGACAACCCAGGGGAGAGATGTTTTTCCTCTTTGTGCTGTTGTTGTAAGTAAATTATGCACATTTAGAATATAATTTTAAGTGACAATTTAGAACACATTTAGTTAATTGAAGTTATTAAGATTTTAGACCATAATTTCCAAATATAATGCGCATCTGTCACTATATGGTCAGTATATCGTCAGTACATCACCTGTCGAGCCCCCTGTAGAGCTGGCTGCGTAGGGCGGGCCCGCAGGAGGGCAGCCCGTCGTCGTCACATAGTCGAGGGGCCCGCGCATCTGTCACTATATGGTCAGTATATCGTCAGTACATCACCTGTCGAGCCCCCTGTAGAGCTGGCTGCGTAGGGCGGGCCCGCAGGAGGGCACCACGACCCCGTCGTCGGTCACATAGTCGAGGGGCCCGCGCATCTGTCACTATATGGTCAGTATATCGTCAGTACATCACCTGTCGAGCCCCCTGTAGAGCTGGCTGCGTAGGGCGGGCCCGCAGGAGGGCACCACGACCCCGTCGTCGGTCACATAGTCGAGGGGCCCGCGCATCTGTCACTATATGGTCAGTATATCGTCAGTACATCACCTGTCGAGCCCCCTGTAGAGCTGGCTGCGTAGGGCGGGCCCGCAGGAGGGCACCACGACCCCGTCGTCGGTCACATAGTCGAGGGGCCCGCGCATCTCGTCAGGAACGCGGATGGCTCGCCGCACGTTACAGCCGCCCGTCAAACCGCCCAATACGTTCTCGTCGTGACGAAGTTTCGCGCCTGCCTCGTCAGCCTATGTGACGATATCATTCAATGAGTAAAAAACTTTTTGAACAAATATAAAGAGCGTGTGTTTTGTTCAAATTTTTAAAATATTCTTGACATTTTGTATGCCTGTTAGACTAGATATTACGACCACAGAGTCCGTTCAGTTAATGAAACGTCAAGAAAATGATTACTGTGTTTGAAAACACACAAAATAAATGTGTGACATAAGCCCCTACAATGCCTTATGTTGTTTGACTTCCATAGTTAATGTCTTTCAATATGTTCTGGCCTGATAGTCTAAGATCTTTGTAGGATTACTATGTCTGATCCATTTTCATTTTTGTCTGTATACTTTATATGGTGGCTAATGTGGCTATATGGTGGTGACTTTATATGGTAGCAAATGGCTTTGGTTTTTGCTTTTTTGTTTAATCTTTCGCCTATCAAGAACATATTTCTTACTATAAATATACCATACCAGTCTCTTTGACAAAAGGCCATATTTTTATATACTGTTGTGCTAATGGTTTAAGTACATTTAGTTCTTAGCCCGAATACGATTTCCAATGGAATTCGGGTAAACGACTAAGTGTCAATGTACGGAGTCGAGTATGCCCATATTCGGGTATTTTCGTTTTGGTTACCTGACACCGTCTTCCAGCTCGTATTGCAGTGTAAATATTGCTTCAGGTCTCCGAATTCGAGTAATGTCTTCTGTACATCCGATTACGGGCTACCGACCAAGTGTAATTGAGCCATAAGACTTATTAAAACTTATTAAACTGTATAGAACCTCCCGCATTGGATCCGGTTTGCTGTTGCTCGTCGAAGAGCGCGAGGTTGCGCTACAAGTCGATAGGAAACCCGTCGTAGGTACATTCTCTATTTTGAAGGTAGTCATAAATGGAAACACAAAAAAAACTGAACACATGCATCGGTGTAACATTGCCAAGTCTGACCTGCCGCACTAGATCCGGCTTGTGCGCGTGCCTCATGCGCTCCCACAGCGCCTGCTTGTCGAAGAGCGCGAGGTTGCCCTCGAAGTCGAAGTCGCGGTCGAGGGCGGGGTCGGCCGCGTCCCCGAAGCACGCCTCGTTGCGGCGCCGCGCCGCCGCCGTCTGCGGCCCGCGACCCTTCGTGCCGGGCGTCGAGCCTGGGTTGCCGTAGCTACCTACGCAAACCTTCCTACTTTCACTGTGAGGTGGCTGAATAGGCCAGTTTGACCAATTTTTTGATAAACCATCAAACGTTATTATAATTCTGATTTGTATATTCACAAAAAAAAAAACAAAATAATGCCATAAAACGTTTCTCTAGCATACGGCATATTTACAGGCAGGTAACGTCACACAGCTCTCATTAAAATGTCACTACAGCTCTGTCACGTCAGTCACCATGCAGCCAGCCGAAAATTTGTTTAGTAATTTGGTCACAACTTCGTATAGTAATATAGATTTGTTGTAGAACGAAAGTTTAACCACTGTATTTTATGGAATCCTTAGCTCTATAAATCTGCATTCTCAACTAAAATCATAACGGATCCTTATTTAGTTATTTTAATAATTTGGTTCTTTGCTTTTTTTCTCATGCGAGTTATTAGATTTTTAAACATATCATACATGATGATCAGCTTAAATTAAGGTGAGTATTTAGTTCCTTGGCTTTTTCTTGTGTTTCAATATATATTTTGAGGGAACTTTTTCTCTTTTGGTATACAAAAAAAACCTTAATAAACTGCAATATACAATTTTACTCTTTAACTTACTATAATACCTGTGTTAACATTACTCTTATTTGGCCGGTTCCCTTGGATATCAATAGGTTTACTGCGAGCTGGCCCTGCCCCCTGTGCTGGGCCACGGGAGTTTGAACTCTTACTGCTGCTGCTAGGGTTCACATTTGTCTGATTACCTGTTTGCAACATTACAACTTTAGTTGAAATTCTAATTTATGACTACTACCATATTACTATATTGCGATTACATTGCTATAGTTGTTGACACAATGAGGTGTAATATTGTTATGACATGGTTAGAACTACAGGTCCACTTAGGTGTGCGACACTCACACACACATGCCATTTCTCTTTTATTTTTGTCAGCTTCTTTTCTTTGTTTTTGAAGTTATACTTCTTTAGGCGCGTTATGAAAAAATGATGAGAGTGAAATTTTTAGATGCGAGCCCATCACTGTAACCCAAAAGTAACAGCATGAAGTTGTCCGCGGGCGCGTTATGAAAAAATCATGTGAGTGAAACTTCGAGATGCGCGTGCATCACTGTAACACAATAGTAACACCATGAAGTTGGCCGCGGGCGCGTTATGAATGTTAGTGTCTCATCTTAGACATCTGTTCGAAAGGTACTTTGAACGATCCACGGAGCTCCATAAGATGATCGCGTTGTCAAAAACAATGTTGGCACGCTCGTCGCCTCTGATCACTGTTTTCATATTTATAATATTTATCCACATGTTTCTAGTTTCTATATAGACACAACGTGTTTTAGTTACTTACAAGTGCTAATTACATATGGACTAATAACTTAAATTGAGTAGTGATTTTAATTGAATACATATTTTGAATATTTATTTAATTTTTCAAATTAAAACTGAACTTAATTGACTGTGTTAACTATCCTTTTCCAGTCCTTTTATTATTTTATTGTAATTATTAATTATTTGCATGCAATTAAAAAATATTTTTATCGATGCTAAAGAAGTATAACTTCTCACGCGCGTACATAAGTTACACGCATCCATTTTTTTTTTATCTTCTTTTTACTTCAATATTATTAATAAGCGCAAATCTCCTACTGTAGTCCCGGAGATATAGGATTACCTGGGTTTAATAATCTTTTGATAATAAAGAGTTTATTATTATTATTATAATCTAAAAACACCTCAGGAAAATTATGAATCTACAATATACTTCACTACAATATAAAGTAAACTATGTGTAATTCATTCATTTTTAAACTAACCTGAGCTAGTTGGATTTGCTTGCAAATTTTCACATACAGTGGCCCGTTGACATTTTTTGTTGTTCTTTGTAACAGCAACAGTACTATGAGTCTGTTCTGTGGGCTCTGGTTTGGCTTCAATTATTTTTAATTCTTTAATATCCGCAGCACTGAAATATTAAACACATAATAAGACATTTAAAAGAAGTTTTACTCATTTCTTTACCTTCTCTTTATAAGTTTCTTTTTTGTGTAACCTTTCATGTTAAAAGTCAACAGCTAATATTATCAACACAAATGTGTTGATTCAACAAACTTACTTCCGTTGATGTAGAAGAGCAAGGATCACTTACTTGAGCGTGACTTTAGATTTGGGATAGGGGAATCCATTTCTAAAGGCTTTAGTGAGAGTAATTGTACTTCCATCTGCTTCTAGTATAGTCCCTTGATAACAACCTAAAGGTTCACCACAATTTACAGAAACAGCATAACCAACCCACTTTGACATGTTTGCAAAAATACGAGCGTGCAATCTAACACAGATGTGCCGAAATTCGGCGGGTGCATGTATATTTCACTTAAATACAGTCTATCAATGGTGGCAATTAGTTAACACAATTAATAGCGTATTTTAGAATTAAATTCACTAACCACCATCAACAAAGATTGCAGATTTAAATCTTTATTTTTATTCCTCAATCGTCAAGTCAAATTCGAGTCAAACACATGTCATACGCAACAAATATATTTTTTTGTTGTTTACCTACTCAGGAAAGGCAAAAGGAACTAAGCCCATACAGCCATTGTCTTCAGAGGATATATTTCTCTATTACATTTTAATGACTTCTATCTTTTGGTTTCTTCTTAGACTATCTTCAACAAATTCAACTACATGATAAATTTATTTCTTAAATTCTGTATTTTTTTTCCTTATTTTAATATATGATTTGGGGAGCTAAAGGTGCAATTCAAATACCACCAATCCAATGGATGAAACAATAAAATTGAAAATAGGTTTAAGCATCCTGGATTACTTAATAAAGTTTGTATGGAGCGCGGGATTGCATCAGGGTTTTTATAGATTTTTAATAGGGAATTTATAAATGTTAATCGGATTATGGATTCGGATGGTTATTGGATATGAAGCGACAGTAACCGAATCTCAAACGACATATGACAGTGGTGTCGATTTTGGAAGGATTCTCTAAACTTACTCAGTACCAAGAAAGTTCCTTGCCCAGTACCCAAAGACCGAACGGAATATATTAAAAAAAAAAGATCAAGTTGAAGTTGTCATCAGTTGTCATTCTGTCGGGGCCAAAGAAAAGTGTGGTCGATTTTTATCGCGGGGAAAGAGAAATACAAAATTGTATCGGAAATAATTAAATGATTACATAACTAAGATGGTAAGGAGCAAATACAGCTGTTCATTATGCAAAAAAAATATTTTTTCTTTGATGAATTAAAAAAAAGCGGCAATTCAAATTCGAAGGGTTATCGGTTATTTAAAAGAAAGAAATTCAATTAAACCAGTTTTTGAATTGTTGGTTTGTAACTTTACATAGTTACTCGTACTAACATTAGAGAATATTATATTGCAAACCGGTGTAGTCATACATAATCATCTCGCTCCTTAAAATCAACATAAAAGATGGGAAATCATTTCTAATATTCATTCACCTAACATTGTTTACTTACTGTTCCTAACTTTGTTGATGATTAATATTTTTAATGTATGAGAGACAGAAGACCATTATTCTCTGTTTGAATCAGAGTAGGTACAGCTGCCTGGAAATATTTCTTGAAAACCAAATTATGATACTTATACACTTTTTTATGCTGGAGTTATGTACCTAAAATACTACTACAGAAATGTACAACACATTTCTGTAGCTACTTAATAAAGTGTAAGTAAAGTATACTAGAAAAAAATCCACGCGGACCAGGCAGCAGACGAGACTCGGACGGCCCTGGGCAGTAGTAGCATAATGGTCAGTGCATTCGCCCGGATAGCGAAGGATGCGGGTTCGAGTCCCGTCCGCTGCCTGGTCAGCGTGGATTTTTTTTTTTTTTAGTAAACTTTTCTTTAGATTTAAACATCTAGCAGTTAAATGCTTAAAAATAAATAAAATCATAAAGTGTAAGTAAATTCGAAAATAATTTACTATTTTTGATGAATCTTTAAACATGAGTCGAATAAAATATACAATCAGTTTTCATGCATACTACTCATTAAATGAAATATTTTTTCCAATCGGTTTAATGTGATCATGGGCAAATGTGTTTTTTTTTTACTTAACTCAATGTGCGTTCTCTACACCTTTCGATGAATGAAATGAATTGATGAAAAAACATGGAGTTATGTAAAAACTTATTAAAAACACATTTAAACCTATTAGAAAAACTTTAACTCTGAGCAAAATTCACTTTGAATGCAGTATTATTTCATTTTATACATATATTAGTAACTAGTGGAGGCTTGTGCATTTCATCCCTTTTTAGTTTTTATTTTCATGACAAATGTCATTTAAGTATCTCCAGGGTCCCATCTGTCTTTATACAAACGTTCAGCATAATCGCTTCAATTGTTTAGGTGTGAAAGCGTAGCAAAGAAACTCACTCTCACATTATTTTATAATATTATGAGTAGAGTATATTTATCATCCAAGCCATTAATTAGAGCTTCACTCGTAGGTAGTGGAGTACGTGAAGGAGAACATTCAGTCCCGCCCCCCAGTACCAGCATGGGTGATAGTATTGTGCGTGGGGGCGGCGGCGTCGGCGCTGTACGTGGCCACGCTGGTGGACCGCGCGCTGCCGGCGCCCCTCATGAGGAAGGACGCGCCGGCAGACCGGTTCATTGCCGAGAATGCATACGACCACCTTGTCAACCTCACCAATATCGGTCCTAGGGTAAGCTTATACAAAGTAATTTTTCGTAAATTGACTGTACTTTACACCTTTTTTCTTGGATCCTACGTGTGTGGGACTCACCCGGCGCGGGATACAGCGTCGGTCCTACCAACTAAAACTCACCTGTACCCTCCAATGCCCATGTTGGAGCGTCTCAGGATCGGTGCGCCACTTCACTGGGAAGCCCCCGGGCCAGCTCGGCCCAAAGAGTGAACCGGGCGACACGTCTCTGAGGGATTACGCCAGGGTACTAGGCAATCCTCAGACGGGGTGGCCTATGCCGAATGACACCTAGGGCACGCGCGGCGCCCAGACCATCTCAGGGCCGACGAAGACCGACAGTCACGGCTGCCTGCCTTCTTTGGCCCACCCGTCTACGTCGGAGGGGAGTGGCTAGAGACTGTACATTATACCTACTGTTATACCTTCCTGTAACAATAGGTATTGCAATTTGTTACTGAAGATATTATTATGATGCAGCCCGTGATTCCCTGCTTCAGCGGAACCTTAACATTTGCCAATAAAAAAACTTAGGTCTTAAGGTCATACATATACACTACACTTAGAAAGTTGGCATACTCAGTTTACATATACAATAGTATATCTCATTTATTTATTAATTATTTTTTTCATTGAATTATGTACTAAATATTTAGTTTTCTAATTGGAATTTTATATATAAATTCAAATAACACTTATAACAATACATAATAAATAATTAACATTAATCATATTACAAGTTGTCTTTACCTATTGTCAAGAAAATTTTACTAGAAAACAATCCATGCGACCCAGGCAGCAAACTGTAGTATAGGCACAAACCCGCATATGCTAGCCCTGCTAGAAGAATTTGGTCAGTGCACCCACCCACCTGAATAGGTGCAAGTTTGAGCTCTTTCTTTTTAGATTTTATGATGGTTTATGAATGTATGAATTTTGATGATTTAGGTGGCCGGTACATATGAGAACGAGGTGGCGGCAGTGGCAGTACTGGTGGCCGCCGCGAAGCAGATCGCGCGCGAGGCCTCCCCACACAACGTCGTCGACATCGATGTCCAGCGCGCCAGTGGAGCCTTCAGCCTTAGTTTCTTTGATGGTATACCCTGCTTACTCTGCCAAGTTTGTACAAATAACGTGTACCATACTACAATAAAATATTTACTTTATAATGATCAGGTATGAACAACATCTACAGCGACGTGCAGAATGTGGTGGTGCGTGCGAGAAGCGTAGGAGGACTTCCAGGAAGGAGGACTGCGCTGCTACTCAACTGCCACTACGACACTGTTCCCGACAGCCCCGGTCAGTACCATCCACACACTACACTACATCACACACACACGCACGCTGCTACTCACCTGCTACTACGACACTGTTCCCGACAGCCCCGGTCAGTACCATCCACACACTACACTACATCACACACACTCACGCTGCTACTCACCTGCTACTACGACACTGTTCCCGACAGCCCCGGTCAGTACCATCCACACACTACACTACATCACACACACACGCACGCTGCTACTCACCTGCTACTACGACACTGTTCCCGACAGCCCCGGTCAGTACCATCCACACACTACACTACATCACACACACTCACGCTGCTACTCACCTGCTACTACGACACTGTTCCCGACAGCCCCGGTCAGTACCATCCACACACTACACTACATCACACACACTCACGCTGCTACTCACCTGCTACTACGACACTGTTCCCGACAGCCCCGGTCAGTACCATCCACACACTACACTACATCACACACATACGCACGCTGCTACTCACCTGCTACTACGACACTGTTCCCGACAGCCCCGGTCAGTACCATCCACACACTACACTACATCACACACACACACACGCTGCTTCTCACCTGCCACTACGACACTGTTCCCGAAAGCCCCGGTCAGTACCGCCCACACACTACACTACATAACACACACGCACGCTGCTACTCAACTGCCACTACGACACTGTTCCCGACAGCCCCGGTCAGTACTATCCACACACTACACTACATCACACACACACGCACGCTGCTACTCACCTGCTACTACGACACTGTTCCCGACAGCCCCGGTCAGTACCATCCACACACTACACTACATGACACACACACGCACGCTGCTACTCACCTGCTACTACGACACTGTACCCGACAGCCCCGGTCAGTACCGCCCACACACTACACTACGTGACACACACACGCACGCTACTACTCACCTGCTACAACGACACTGTACCCGACGGCCCCGGTCAGTACCATCCACACACTACACTACATGACACACACACGCACGCTGCTACTCACCTGCTACTACGACACTGTACCCGACAGCCCCGGTCAGTACCGCCCACACACTACACTACGTGACACACACACGCACGCTGCTACTCACCTGCTACAACGACACTGTACCCGACGGCCCCGGTCAGTACCATCCACACACTACACTACATGACACACACACGCACGCTGCTACTCACCTGCTACTACGACACTGTACCCGACAGCCCCGGTCAGTACCGCCCACACACTACACTACGTGACACACACACGCACGCTGCTACTCACCTGCTACAACGACACTGTACCCGACGGCCCCGGTCAGTACCATCCACACACTACACTACATGACACACACACGCACGCTGCTACTCACCTGCTACTACGACACTGTACCCGACAGTCCCGGTCAGTACCGCCCACACACTACACTACGTGACACACACACGCACGCTACTACTCACCTGCTACAACGACACTGTACCCGACGGCCCCGGTCAGTACCATCCACACACTACACTACATGACACACACACGCACGCTGCTACTCACCTGCTACTACGACACTGTACCCGACGGCCCCGGTCAGTACCATCCACACACTACACTACATGACACACACACGCACGCTGCTACTCACCTGCTACTACGACACTGTACCCGACAGCCCCGGTCAGTACCGCCCACACACTACACTACGTGACACACACACGCACGCTGCTTCTCACCTGCCACTACGACACTGTTACCGACGGCCCCGGTCAGTACCATCCACACACTCAGAAATCACATCCCATCACACGATAGAAATCAGTGAGGAATGGTCCGTTTTAATAGTTACTTTTCTACCAAATATAAAACTTTCACTAGCATATAGGATAGCGAGAAGCTCTTTCTCAATTTGAGCATACCTCTTTTGACAGTCATTTAAAGCTTTAGAAGCATATGAAACAGGAAGGTTATTTTGAAGTACAACTGCTTCAATGCCATCTTTTAAAGCATCAACGGACAGTATAATAGGAAGATCTTCATTAAAAAACTGAACAACTGGCTCTGAGGCTAGCTTTTTCTTCAAAGCTTGGAAAATCTTTTCGTGGTTTTCCAACCAATTAAATTCACTATGCTTTTTTAAAAGATTTCTTAGAGGAGCACTCAAATCAGCAAAATTAGGACTAAATTTAGAAACGTAATTGATGACATCTAAAAATCGTTCTAGTTCTTTCCTGTCTCGAGGGCTTTTCATTGCGACGATTGACCTAATCTTTCCTTCATCAAGTTTTAATCCTTCTTTACTTATTATATGGCCCAGGTACTTACGGCTAAATTTAATTTACATTTATCTTTATTCAATTTAATATTTCCTTGTCTTAATCGGGCCAAAACTGAACGCCAACGTCTATCATGCTCCACCTGGTTTTCCCCCAAACCAAAACGTAATCGATAAAGACTTCTGTCCCTTCTAAATTTTCCAATACTTCTCTCATTCTTTGTTGAAAAACTTCCGAAGCGCTACACAAACCAAACGGCATTCTCAGAAATTTGTACCTACCAAACGGAGTATTAAAACAACAAAGGTCAGAACTAACCTCTGATAATGTGATATTCCAAAAGCCATTTTTAACATCTAGTGTGCTGAAAACAGTAGCGCCTGCTAATTTACTTGTTATTTCCTCAAACGTGGGCAAGCTACAATGTTGCCTCATAATCACTTGAATAAGACCTTTAGGATCTACAAACAGTCTCAGATCACCGTTCGGTTTGTAAACAATCACTAACGAATTCACCCATTCAGTTGGATGTTTCACTTTGATAATTACATTCTGTCGTTCCATTTCATTCAGCTTTTCTTTTAATCGAGATTTTATACTTATGGGTACTTTTCTACTGGCATGTATGACCGGCACTGAATTTTCTTTTATTTTAATATCATACTCTCCTCTAATGCAACCTAAACTTTCAAAAACATCTTTGAATTCTTGAAAAATATCTACTTTTTTCTCTATTTCACGCAAAGGTTTTATGGCCGATTTAAGTCCAAATATTAGTATAGCGTCCAAAAACAACATAAAAGTAAAGATAAAATGTTCTGTCATTGTACTTACACGAAAGAGAGCATCGACCTAGGCACGGAATGCATTCGCCCGTATATGTGGTGAGCTTAGTATTAACTTATATTAAGTTATTTTCATCTATACCAAGGAGAAACAATGAATCATCAGATAAAATATTCACCTGTGCACCTGTGTCCACTTTAACCTACAAAGTAAAATTATTAATTTCTAAAGTAATAGCATATCAATTTCATTACATTCATCGTCGTTTTCTTTTATTTCGCTAATGCTTCTGCATTTTGTGGAAAAATGATTTCGTTTTCCACATTTTAAACAGTTTTTCCAAAAGCCGGACATTTATATCTGTCATGAGAATAACCACAATTCTGACAAATAAATCCATCTGTGACGTAGAGTGACGTTTTATTTCCACATGTGTGTGTTAACAGGCAGAGGTTGATGGGTAGAAATTATCTTTAGTGCTTTTGCAAACCATATTTCAACTTTTTTGATCAATTTTGTCAATTTGTGATAAAAAATTATGCGATCCCGAATAACACGCACCTGGAGACGAAATGACTTTAACCTGCTATTTTGTTCGCTGAGAAGTGCAACATATTTCAAGCGCTCTAGCAAATGTTAATTCTTTCGTACGTAGAAGACGATCTTTCACAGCTACGTCTAAAATTCCACAAACTATCCTGTCTTTTATTAAACTCTCAGTTGGTTAAAAGATGCACTTAACTTACGCAATTCTTCTTTTTGATTCCGGGTAAAAAACAAAAATCGTTCATATGTCACATTTTTATCTGGGCAGAAATGTTCATCAAATTTTTGAAGAACTCTATTAAAATGCCTTTTGTCGTCGAGTTTTTCGAATGTCAAAGTGTTGTATATACGTAAAGTAGTGTGCAATGCTCGATCACCTACAGTTATCACAGCATCACTGACGCTGTTTCCTGATGCCAGCAGATATATTTCTTAAATAAGATTTTTTGCTTGAAAAACATCCAATTTTCAGATAAATTACGTTCCCAAGATAATTGGGAAGGTAGTGCTATATGCGGAAATTGATTTAATGTTTTCCTTTTTTCGGCTAGTTGCGAAGATTGTGCCATTTTTGAAAATTGAACACTTTATATACTTTACTTATAAATAAATAATATTTTATAAAACTAGTTTTTTACGGGTTAATGCACGAAACTTTATTTATTTAATTTATAAAAGTTTTATTCTGACGACGAAGCCTGTAAGGGCTACGAAACGTCAATAAATAAATAAAGTTTCGTGCATTAACCCGTAAAAAACTAGTTTTATTTAATGAGTGATGTGCGTGAAAACCTAAGAAACAAATAAATAATATTTTACTATATTCCGTAACATAGTAAAATATTCAACGAGTCCAATTCGCTTTTAGCCATTTTTTGTTGGCCGAAAAAACCTAATATATGTAAGGAAATAAAGAATAAACAACAAGTATTTACTGTCCATAGTTCCGTAAAAAAATTAAGAAAAAATATTAAAATATAAAATTACTAGAAAATTTCCACGCGGACCAGGCAGCAGACGGAATCGAACCTTTCGCTATCCGGGCGAATGCACTGACCATTATTATTTGAAAGAAGAAATAGTAATCATAGTTATTAATTATTATATAATATACGGCTACATCTACAGTCGTTAGTACCCGCCAATCCGCACTGGGTCCGCGGGGTGGGTCATGGCCCAATCTCCCTATTCCATCCATAGGGAAGGCCTGTGCCCCCGCAGTGGGAACAGCCTATTAAGGCTGATGATACTGTGATTGCTATTTCTTCTTTCAAATGTTTAATACTTGTAGAAGTATTCATTTGACATTGTGCTACAATGCGAAGAGATAAGGTTGCCTTGCAGCCTAAGATAAGCTAGAAAAAAAAACCACACGGCCGTCAGGGCCGCGGTAGAAGGGTACGGGTTCGAATCCCCTCTGCTGCCTGGTCAATGTGGATTTTTTTTCTAGTAAAATATTCTTGAGATTTCATATCTAGCAGTTAAATGCTTAAAAAATATATTGTTCGTCGGTAATCTACTATTTTAGTTTCCATGACATCCTCCTTTCTTTCCACAAAGCAATTGAACCAAACAAACGTACAGTTACCTAACAATAAAAAGAAAATGAGGTTTAATTTACTTTTATTACATTTCGTGAATATGTTATCGTTTTATCATTGAACGCGCTAATGGAGCACGAATGTTGTGAAGTGCGCGCCAATCGATCGTTGCAACTAGCGGGCTGTCGATAAAAACTTTTCAAGGCTCCCGAGTCATTATATCATTCTATAGTATTATAAATTACGGGATTCTTCTGTGGGACAATAGTACAAACATTCAAAGAGTTTTCATTGCCCAAAAGAAATGCGTGAGAGCTTTATGTGGTAAAGGTCCCTTTGATAGTTGTCGACCACTTTTTGTAAGTTTAGGTTTACTCACAGTCCCTGCTAAGTATATATTAGAAATATTTAAATTTGTCAGCCAAAACCCGGGGTTATTTCATAAGGCTAAAGATATATACCCGCGAAACACTAGAGATGGTGATAGATTTGTTTTGGACTTTGCACCAGAAACCTCGGTGTACCAGAAAAGCTCGTATAACATGTGTATTATGGTATACAATAAAATTCCAAATCAATTCAAGCACGGACCTATAAAATTAATGGCAAAAAAGTTACGGGACTGGTTAATAAGTAAATGCTTTTATAGTACAAATGAATTTTTATTATGAAATAATAATTGTAATTTTGTTGACATAATATAGAAATGGCTATTGAATTAGAAAATTTGGCATGTATTAATTGAATAAATAAAAATAAAATAAATAATAAATTTGACATTTGGAATGCAACTATTACTCAATTAAAATTTGAATTTTTAGAGAATTTATTAGTATTTTGTATGCTCTTTCAAGGGCGAAACATATGGAACTTTTTATATTATTTACCAGCTGTAACAAACTATGTTTCATGCAAATAAACTTTCATTTCATTTCATTAGTAATTCGTTCTTACTATGCGTCGCTAAGTAGGTATACGAATGACTAGTTTTCGAGCCACAATTTCATTAATGAAGAGCTGTTTGATACAAAGAGATTTGTTTATAAATAGTAAAGTGCTTCGTCACTTGCATATTGTTTGAATGGCATCAACAGCTGAGGCACCCACCTCCTGGCGTTACTGCGCGATGCACTCGCTCCCACATTCATTACTATTGCAAGTGGGAGCCGGCCGGTGTAGCTATTCTATAATTATCTTGATAATGAAACTGTTTCGTCGATAACAGCATTGTATACTACAATTTAAGCGCAATGTACCATAATTATGTATTACTAGCTTCCGCCCGCGACATCGTCTGAGTTAACATTTTTTTTTTGAAAATCCCTCAGGTACTTAACATTTTTTCGGGATAAAAAGTGTCCTATGTCTCAATCCAGGTAATTTATTATATGTGTGCCAAATTTCACCTAAATCTGTTTAGCCGTTTTTGCGTGATAGAGTAACAAACACACAAACTTTCACATTTCTAATATTAGTAAGATTAATAAGCAAATACCATGCTCCTCATTTATAAATGTGATGAGGACAAGGTGTTTGTAGGAAGTTACAAACTTGTTCGTCGAGTAAATACGTCATATTTCTATTGTTTCTTACTCAAACTTCAAGTCCTTGACCCTGAGTCTATCCATACAAAGAAGAATCTTGCCACTCGACAAGTTCAAATAACTACTATCCTGATTATGTTGCTCAAATAACTACTATCCTATAGCCACTTAAACATAGGATATTATTAATCACATATCAATCGGCGCTACCTAAACATATTATAGTTAATCTTCTTCGTCTAGGGTTTTGACCGATAAAGTTCGACCCATTTCGATTAGATAAATGACATCACTAGTCAACAACTGTATCGATAACATTGCACTATGGGAAAGAGTGGGCTCTTTGAAACATCAATATGCATCATGAATCAGATAGTTCATTAAAACTTTAGGAATCGCACTTTTGTTTCACTGAACCGGATTAGTACGCAAACCAATTTGATACAGTTATATTAGTTTGTACTCGTCACTGTCTAAACGTTGTAATCTTGTTAAACGCTCTCGTAATCAAACTGCTGCCGTTTTGTTAAAGCTAAATCGTGGTGTCTCATTATGTAACTAATCAATATCTCGATGTTTAAATCTAAAGAAAATGGTTCGCGTGGATTTTTTTCTAGTAATATAATCAATAGCTTTTACATTAAATTCTAAATATTGAAGTTTCCATCCATCCATCCATCAGCCTTTCTCCGTCCACTGCTGGACATAGGCGTCCCCCAAAGAACGCCACAATCCGCGGTCCTGCGCTATCCGCCCCCAGCGGCTCCCAGCACATTTGACGATGTCGTCAGTCCACCTTGTTGGGGGCCGCCCCACGCTGCGTCGTCCGGTACGTGGTCGCCACTCGAGGACCTTTCTTACCCAACGGTTGTCGGATCCTCGAGCGATGTGGCCTGCCCATTGCCACTTCAGCGTGCTAACTCTTCGGGCTATGTCGCACACACCAGTCCTTCTACGGATCTCCGTATTGCGGATCTTATCACGTAGGGAAACACCGAGCATAGCCTCCATAGCACGCTGCGCGACTCTGAGATTTGTTATGAGGCCTACATTCAGAGACCAATAGGTTGCTTAATTTAGCATTATTGCAGTATATTTTATATTGAAGTTTAGTTATCATATAAATATTATGAATACTGAGCAAAATATTAGAAATCTACACTACCCGCAGGAGGAATACAGATGCGAAAAGAGTTGGTCGCTTATAGTCATGATGATTACGGATCACATCACAGAACTCCTGTACTCCTGCTACCTTATTAATAAACTAAGACTACGCTTGGATTAGTTACTCCATGTTTTGTATCTGTTTATTGAGTGACAAATGGCATTTGAGTGACATGAACAAAACAAGGTGTACCTAGCCTAAGCTTCTTCCTTGTTTATTAATAAAGAGGCTGGTGTTCATACCTAACAGAAGCAGATTTACTTCAACCCGTCGACGTAATATACCAGACACTTAGCTTAGTATATAATGACTAACTTTTTCTTCTTCTAACAGGTATATTATCAAAAAGTATTTCATACGTATTTTTTCTTTATTCACATAATTAAAACATTTCAGAGATATATTGATTTCAAATGTTGTTGCATGACGTCACGTCTTGATACAATTTTTACGGAGTGGTGTCTCGAGCCTCCACTCCCAAACTTTGACGCGCGTTATCTTTGTATTTTTTTGACTGATCGAGTGAAAAGAAATAATATTTTACATTCTTTTTTTGACAATCTAATTGACGGACTAAACATAATTTCGTCTAATATACCTACCCCGTTATCACCCCTGTTCCTTCTAAACCACAAATATAGTATCGTACCATAACCGTTCCACGTGCCCTTTTAGTTTGATTGAAAAACCACGTTTGTGGGCACCCTTCCGCCGCCCCTTACATATGAAATGTCTTAATTCATTATACACACCTGCATTACATTCATATGGAGTTTAATTCGTGAGTCTAAAAGAGGAAGGACGAATTTGAGCTCCCGCCTGGAGAAGCAACATCCACCTTGAGAAAAACCTTCTGGTGGTGTTGTGATTTAGTCGGTCGGTGAGTAAGGTTTCAGGGCTTCAAGGGGTAGGGGACGGGGCCAGGGTAGGCTAATATAGGTTACTAGCAAACCAGTGAACCAAATGTTCACCAAAACCTGATTAAAAAAAAAATGTATTTAATTAATTGAGAACTTCAGAGATTTTGTGTGGTTCGTGATTTCTCGAAAACCGGAAGTGCTACGTTACTCAAATCCGGTTTGTAGTCTTATCAGACTATTCTTAACTTATAACTTAAATATTCTCTTTATCTATCTCTTACGGTTTAGCCGCTGAAACAGCACCACAGACGGACGGACTTGTCTAATAGATAAGAGATGAGGGCCGCTTGCCATCAGGCGCCATTATATGTTTGTTTTCTTTAACATAAAAATAGGGTTTACTGTAGGAGCCTTGTAAAATAAAAATAAACGTATGGTATTACGTTCCACCAACACTTATAATAGGTTATTCCACGATATTGACATTTTCCACAATTCTTTAAAATCTTTTAAGCAACAACTGAAGATAAAATTAAGATATTAATAAATTCACTGTTTGTTTTTGTATTAAGGCTGCAGAATAGTTAGACCTTGTTATATTTTTCTCATTCACTTTTCTTAATGTACACTACGGTACGACGAGGATCTTTGTGAGTGTGTGTGACGGTCCGGGGGGGGGGGGGGGGGGCGCTGTCTGCGTAAACGACATACAAAAAAAATATAACATTTGTGTGGCGGTGGCGGCGATAGTTACGATTTTCGTTCGCATTGGACTTAATATAACAGACTAAGTCGTTTTCCTTTGCTGAGTTGATTGAAAATTGTTTAATCGCCACTTCTAAATTTAAAAGTAGTTCCTAACTATACTTTACTTTTGTTAATTAATAATATTAATGTGATGGAAGTTGACATCAACACATGTTTTAAATTTTTGATGTCATCTTTCAATTGACGACACTGTTTGAAACAAAACAGGGAGAAAAAAATAGCCATTGCTGAGTTTCTTGCCGGTTCTTCTCAGTACAAGGTCTCCCGCCGTAGATTTACGAACCGATGGCGTAGCGTTTGACTTTCACAAGAGCTTGTAACAGCCTAGACTGAATAAATGAGTTTGAGTTTGAGAATTGGTGGGGATCCTTGTCGGTCTGTAGAGGAAGTAACTGCGACCATAGAAAAAATATTGTAAATATCACTTTTCGGCACTATATGTCCTAACTCATAACTGATGTATTATTATGTAATATACCTGTAAACGACTGTTTGCTGCTAAAATAAAGAGAAAAAAAAAGTAACGAGCGATAAACTCGTATGTGTAGTATAGGTAGACCGTCTAGTTACTGCGGTTAGCTGTTCTCTCACCTATCCTATAATTCCGGTTTCATGGTAATGAACATAAATAGAGTGTGGGTAGTGTACTTTGTGTTGTTTGTGTTCGCGCGATGACGCGACCCCGTCCTATCGGTCACGCACGGTGCATTTCACGCATTTTTACCGACTTCATAAACGGGGACGGTACTTATTGCCACCGGTTTATGGTTTTTTTTTGTTGTCCGTTAGTTGTGAACAAATTTTAATGAGTATTTGATATCGATATTTTATATGTTAGTATGAGATTTTAAGTCACATTAAGCATTATTTGAGGAGCTCGATGGCGCAAGTGGTTAGCGCGTTCGGCTGCGATCGTTGAATTTAAGCAACTTTCGCAGTGGTCGGTCATTGGATGGGTGACCAAAAATCTTCTATCTCGAGTTCCTCCGTGCTTCGGAAGGCACGTTAAGCCGTTGGTCCCGGCTACATCTGCAGTCGTTAGCACCCGCCAATCCGCACTGGGCCCGCGTGGTGGGTCATGGTCCAATCTCCCTATTTCATCCGTAGGGAAGGCCTGTGCCCCAGCAGTTGGGACATTAATAGGCTGATGATGATGATGAAGCATTATTTAAATTCGTACTGAAATTCCAAATACTGCAATAATGCGTAATTTAGCAACCTATTGATTTATCTTTTTTGTTTAAGAAACTTAAGGTTGTTATATCTCAAACTAGCAGACATGTTAACTGTTATTTATTATTGTAATTAGACTACAATTTCTAACGTTATAATTTTTTATTTTATCAAATATAGCTATTATTACCCAGGCGTCAAGAAAGCATTGTTTCTTCAATACTGTGGAAGATGTTCTGTGTGACGAGTATTTTAAATTATCTGTGATGAAATCATGGCGGGAATGGTATATGAAGTAATGAATCTAATAAGCTCGAACGAGTGTGGAATGAGAGAGGCGCGTATTCCCGCGGGTGCCCGCTGCTCGCTGGCCGGTCAACTGAGATTGATTGCGTCAGCTAAAGCACCAATTACTTAAAAGTATCACAAATAGATAAGGAATGTGCTATTTAACGAGATATTGATTCGCCATTTAGATCCTGCAGGCCAATTATGCTCGCTAATTGTGATATTGTTTTGATGTCTATTTCACATTACGTATTATGCTCTCCGAAAAATGCGATATCAAAATGACATCAACTTATGCTATGATGATGATCAACTCTATAAAATGATATCAACTTAAATGCGTATTACGTTCAACTTTTTGACTTAAAATAGTATCGCATAAACGTCAAAAATGTGATACAGGATATGATATTGATATGATCTTGATGTGACATAGGAATGTTTCATAATACCATATAAAAACAATGTCAACTTGGCATCAACATCATATTGACATCACATTAGAATTTTATTACTGAAGCATAATTGACCCACTGGCGTCAAGTTTATTTACGTCGTACAGAGTGAATGAATAATAATGAAGTAAAAACCGGCCAAGTGCGAGTCGGACTCGCACACGAAGGGTTCGGAACCATTATCTTTACATGAGGACCTCCGTGGCCGAGTGGTTTGTACGCCGGGTTTCATGGTGTCGCCGACTCGAGAGGTCCTGGGTTCCCGGTGGGGGCAGATGTTTGTGTGATGAATACGAGCATTTGTACTCCAGTCATGGATGTTTAATATGTATTTCTATATAAATATACTTATATATGTACAGTATATGTATTCTATCCGTTACCCTAGTATCCCATAACACAAGCTTTACAGTGCTTACTTTGGGGCTAGTCTAATTGGTGTGAGTGTTGGAAATATGTATGTTTATTTATTATTTATTTTATTAGACACTACTAGCAAACCAGTAAACCAAATGTTCACCAAAAAAAAAAGAAAATTTCTCGAAAACCGGAAGTGCTACGTTACTCACATCCGGTTTGTAGTCTTATCAAACTATTCTTAACTTATAACTTAAACATTCTCTATATCTATCTCTTACGGTTTGGCCGCTGAAACAGCACCACGGACGGACGGACGGACTTGTCTATTAGATAAGAGATATTTTACTATCGATCAAGAAACGGAAATCTTCACGTCTGTTGTATGCTGTTGTTGTTATATACTGGCAACAGAAATACATGTTCGGTGAACATTTCAAGTGTCTAGCTATCACTGTTCATGAGATACAGCCTGGTGACAGACAAACAGACACTTTGTTTTTTTCTTGAATTTCAAGTGCTGCATGACAGAGCAATCAAAATGCTAGTCGACGTAATTGCAGTTGAATTAATGTATCTTATTAATTGATTTTGTATTGACACTGTAATAACAATATAATATTTTGTAAATATTGTTACTTACATAATTTAATACTGTGAAGTATTTTCGCCCGTTTTCTTACTCAACTAAAATTTCCCTTAACAAAAAAATATATGATTCAAAAGAGTTGTATTATGCTTCTAATTCGAATTAAAAAAAACGATCGATAAGACAATCGATTGAGAATGCAATTTCATATATATTATTTCAATGAAGAAGAGAATTTAATTAAATCCAAACAAAGCTTAACGTGACCGTCGAAAGTGAAAACAATTTGCAGAAAAAAATATTGTTATTAATTAATAAAGTAACATTATATTACAACTCCCTTTGGTCATATAATAACTCTGTCTCCGTAGCATTAGCACCACGATTTGCATTATATCGCGTCTAACTGTCAAACTCCATAGTGATTTAACAATTGAGCGGGATAATAACGAGTCTTATATCATATCGCGGGTAGATCGAGGGCTTGTATCGGCTCCAGTAAATAATGCGTTTGTAACTTTGTGATTCAGGCGCGAGCGACGACGCGGCGGGCTGCGCGGTGGGACTGGAGACTCTGCGGGCGCTCGTGGCTGCCCCGCGGCCCCTGCGGCATGACGTCATCCTGCTGCTCAACGGGGCCGAGGAGAACATCATGCAGGCCTCCCACGCCTTCATCACGCACCACAAGTAGGCACACTACTGCCTCACCACACACGCGGCCCCTGCGGCATGACGTCATCCTGCTGCTCAACGGGGCCGAGGAGAACATCATGCAGGCCTCCCACGCCTTCATCACGCACCACAAGTAGGCACACTACTGCCTCACCACACACGCGGCCCCTGCGGCATGACGTCATCCTGCTGCTCAACGGGCCGAGGAGAACATCATGCAGGCCTCCCACGCCTTCATCACGCACCACAAGTAGGCACACTACTGCCTCACCACACACGCGGCCCCTGCGGCATGACGTCATCCTGCTGCTCAACGGGGCCGAGGAGAACATCATGCAGGCCTCCCACGCCTTCATCACGCACCACAAGTAGGCACACTACTGCCTCACCACACACGCGGCCCCTGCGGCATGACGTCATCCTGCTCAACGGGGCCGAGGAGAACATCATGCAGGCCTCCCACGCCTTCATCACGCACCACAAGTAGGCACACTACTGCCTCACCACACACGCGGCCCCTGCGGCATGACGTCATCCTGCTGCTCAACGGGGCCGAGGAGAACATCATGCAGGCCTCCCACGCCTTCATCACGCACCACAAGTAGGCACACTACTGCCTCACCACACACGCGGCCCCTGCGGCATGACGTCATCCTGCTGCTCAACGGGGCCGAGGAGAACATCATGCAGGCCTCCCACGCCTTCATCACGCACCACAAGTAGGCACACTACTGCCTCACCACACACGCGGCCCCTGCGGCATGACGTCATCCTGCTGCTCAACGGGGCCGAGAGAACATCATGCACGCATGCATAAACCTATTTCAGCCTTTTTATCATCGGACTACGAGACGTAGACAGGGTCTGCTTTCGTACGTGGTTATCGTGCATGGAGTACTGCTTCCACCTTTGGAACAGATCCGCCCACTACCAGCTTGAAAGCTATTTACAGACGTGCTAGAAAACTCATAGGCGATGAAATATGTACAAATCTGTTGCCTGGTCTGCGTGAAATTTTTTTTAGTAAACTTTTCTTTGGATTTAAACACCTAGCAGTTAAATGCTTAAAAAAATAAAAACGTAACTGTAATTGCTATTTCTTCTTTCAAATGTTTAATACTTGTAAAGGTATTCATTTGACATTATGGGTTACCTACAATGCGAAGCCTTGCAGCCTAAGGCTAGAGAAGAAACAAAATCCAACACGGCCGTCAGGGCCGCGGTAGCATAATGGTCAGTGCATTCGCTCGGATAGCGAAGGTTGCGAGGGTTCGAGTCCCGTCTGCTGCCTAATTTTTCTTTGTTAAAACAATAAATTTGCTGCCAATCATAAATAATTATAGTTTATTTTACATCTGTACTCATATAAAACTGAAGAGTTTGTTTCTTTAGTCGAATGTGATAATCAGGATTTACGATTTTAATTATTCTTTTTGTGTTGGATAGCGCGTATATTGAGGAAGGCTATAGACTATATAACATATCGCTACGACTTGTATGAGCGGAGCACCAATAAAAAATGATGCAAAGACGGAAAAAAATTTGCACGAGAATAATGTTTAGCAGATGTGTTCCCCTTTAAAAGTTCCATAAAAAAGTCCGTGAAACAGCATATGTCCATCTTTTAAGGGTGGCCACTATAAACTTTTCCCTCGAATGAATGCGGGTAAAACCGCAAGGCACCTCTGTTAGTGTGTAACTAGCAAACCAGTGAACCAAATTTTCACCAAAACCTGATTTAAAAAAATTAAATAAAAATGTATTTAATTAATTGAGAACTTCGGAGATTTTGTGTGGTTTCGTTTGAAATTCGTGATTTCTCGAAAACCGGAAGTGCTACGTTACTCAAATCCGGTTTGTAGTCTTATCAGACTATTCTTAACTTATAACTTAAATATTCTCTTTATCTATCTCTTACGGTTTGGCCGCTGAAACAGCACCACAGACAGACGGACGGACTTGTCTAATAGATAAGAGATATTGGATGGTTATGTATTATGTTTTTAATGCAGATGGGCGAAGTCGGTGCGCGCGTTCATCAACATCGAGGCGTGCGGCGCGGGCGGGCGCGAGGTCATGTTCCAGGCCGGCCCCAGGGACCCCTGGATCGTGGAGGTGGGACCCCACTACCATATCATTACAGATGGGCGCGGGCGGGCGCGAGGTCATGTTCCAGGCTGGCCCCAGGGACCCCTGGATCGTGGAGGTGGGACCCCACTACCATATCATTACAGATGGGCGCGGGCGGGCGCGAGGTCATGTTCCAGGCCGGACCCAGGGACCCCTGGATCGTGGAGGTGGGACCCCACTACCATATCATTACAGATGGGCGCGGGCGGGCGCGAGGTCATGTTCCAGGATGGCCCCAGGGACCCCTGGATCGTGGAGGTGGGACCCCACTACCATATCATTACAGATGGGCGCGGGCGGGCGCGAGGTCATGTTCCAGGCCGGCCTCAGGGACCCCTGGTTCGTGGAGGTGGGACCCCACTACCATATCATTACAGAGAGGCGCGGGCGGGCTCGAGGTCATGTTCCAGGCCGGCCTCAGGGACCCCTGGTTCGTGGAGGTGGGACCCCACTACCATATCATTACAGAGGCGCGGGCGGGCGCGAGGTCATGTTCCAGGCCGGCCTCAGGGACCCCTGGATCGTGGAGGTGGGACCCCGTTATCATATCATAACAGAGGGGCGCGAGGTCATGTTTCAGGCCGGCCCCAGGGACCCCTAGATTGTGGAGGTGGGACCCCGCTACCATATAATTACAGATGGGTGGGGACGGAGCGCGTGCGGGCGTGAGGTCATATTCCAGGCCGCCCCCAGGGACCCCTGTATCGTGGAGGTTGGGATCCCGCTACTATATCATTACAGATGGGCGGGGGGTTCAGGGCGCGTGCTATAAAAAGTAAATACTACATACACCTATTCAACTGTTCCGAAACACTATAAATGTAATTATTTATTGACGAATCCGTTTCGAGGGGGAAACGCCCACTAAAACGTAGGGACGCACTTACACCATGTATGTAGCCACACTATCGCGAAGAGTTTGATGCTTCGGTTACAGCTAATATTATATGATTGGGTCTATCATCATCATTAAACTATTAATATCCCCTCTGCTGGGGCACAGGCCTCTCTTATAGATGGAATAGGGGGATTGGGCCACGACCTATCACGCGGGGCCAGTGCGGATCGCTAACGACTGCAGATACAGCCGGGACTAACGGCTTAGGGTGCGGCAAGAGTGCACTCAGATTCAGATTCAGATTCCGAAAACAAGCGCGAGAAATAAACAGTGTAGTCGAAGGGTACGGCCAGAGTGCACTCCTGATTCAGATTCAGACTCAGAAAACAAAGCGCGAGAAAAAGCAGGCAACCTGCTTAGACTACACTGATTATTTCTCGCGCTTGTTTTCAGAATCTGAATCTGAATCTGAGTGCACTCTGGCCGCACCCTTAAGGTGCCTTCCAAAGCACGGAGGAGCTCAAGTCTTAAAATTTTAGTCACTGATCCAATGACCGACCATTGGGAAAGTTGACCGACTTGATCGCAGCCGACGGCGTCGTCGTTTCCTGCCTCCTCCGAGTTGAGTGGGTTGCCTGCCATTTATTTATTTGACATACTCGTACCATCGACAATTTCACAAATTTCAATAAAGAAGAACCGTGTGAATTGCCATTGCAGGCATGTACAACATTGACTATATGTAGGTAGGTACTTACTTATACTTTTAACAGAAAAAAATTGTGTGTGTCAGCTCCGACGCACGACTGGAGTTTACTTCTTAAGTTCGATAGTCTAACCAGACGCAAAAAGAGTTTATTTAACTTAAAAAAGATTGATACTGTATGAAAGGGTAAATTAACAAATTAATGAAAATAATATAAATATATATTTATTCATTTCATATACATTTATTATAACTAATCGACGAAATATTTTTTGACGTGACAACGTCTTAAATTAGGTTGCGGCTGGGAGTCACTTATGAAAAAGTGTAACGCTCGGTAACGTTACGATGAGTCTCTCGTGTTAAGTTTAAGTTTACATGTACAATGTTTTAGTAAACAAAATATATTTCTATAGTTAAAATTTGTGCAATTCTTATTTTCATTCAATTCCTTGTTCCTATTGTGCAATTTAATTATATTCATATCAATAAATATTCTACCGAGAAAAAGACGTTGTCACGTAAAATCTTCGCCCGTAAAACCGACTTTACAGGCAACCATTTTTTTTTACTTTAAACTTTTTACAATAGTCAATTTCAGATGTGCATAAATAAAGGTACGCTACGATACTGTGCTACGGTGTAGCACTGCGGCTGCTACAGCGTAGACAGTAAAAACGTAACGAGGTCATTCATCGATAGATTTCATTCCTCACAGTTTTCTCATACCGGGCCCCTTATATATACAAATCGATTCTTAAGGAGTAAACTCCAAAAATTACTGTTCGTTTTGAACGTTACTATACAGTTGATTTTTGAGGGCTTTGAGTGGAGCATGAAAGATGTCAACATCATGGCATATCTCGTTGTATGCATCTAAATTTATGTGAGAGCAATACTTAAATTGTGCGTACCGCGTACATAGTATGGCATATGATGGTGCCGCAGGTGTACGCGCGCGCGGTGCCGCACCCGTTCGCGTCGTCGCTGGCGCAGGAGATGTTCCAGAGCGGCATCATCCCCGCCGACACAGACTTCCGCATCTTCCGCGACTTCGGACAGCTGTCCGGTGAGAAACTTGATTCTGGCATCACTGACTCAACTTAACACTGACAACAATTTGTAGTGACTAGCTATCAGGGTATTACTTTTATAAAAACAATTATTTTTAATGATCCTCGAACTCTTGACGTGTCTAAAATGATCGATATTTTTATTGATCATTAAAAATAACTGTTTTTATAAAAAAATAAAACTTCATGCAAATATTTTGAGAAAATTAGAGAAGACTCCTTATATGATGTACTCGAACGCCCTTTAAGCTTTATTTGTATTTTTGTAACACCCTGTATATCATGTTTCATAGAGAAAGAAAGAGGTGATTGCAACTCGCAAAGTGTAGGTAATATGCAAAAGCTAATTTCACCGTGCGATTTACACTCGCTGACTGCACGGTTGTTTTACAACCTGCGGGCTTCGTCCGATCTTAATTAGTAAAGTTTACGAGATCTCGCAGTTGCGGCGGGTGCGGGCCCGCAATAACTGTGACCTGCGTGTAGCGTTGCCAGGCGTCCGGATAAAGCCGGTAGTTAGGCCTTTTGATGACTTGGCGGCCAAACTAAACGGTGTCCGGACACTAGACATTACATTTTTACATTATTTTTTTACATTTCGCAAACGAGCAAGCGCCGAGTGTGGCAAGCAAGTTGACTTTCGGTCGCTTTAACATACAATTTTTGAAGTGAAACTTCTTTAAGCACGCTTGACTTGGGGGGGGGGGGGGGGTAAACTGGCGAATGCGTTACGAGTTACGCGTTACGGCGTTACGAAAAGTGTCACCGGTCACATATATACATATAGACGGAGCTAAAGGAGTTTCACTTCAGTCGTGTGGTTGTAAGCACACTCGCTTTTTTTTGTCGTACCTAATATTACTGAGCGACAAAATCCTTAAAAATGGGTGTCAGTGGTTTTTACCCAAATGTCCGGAATCACTGGCTCGTCTGTCCGGCTTATATATTTAGCGACCTGGCAACGCTATCTAGGACCCCTAATCTATAATAAAATAAATAAAACTTAACATATATCCTCTAACTATTTATAAATGTAAAATGAAAATAACGTCATGGTTAAAAACACTTACGAAAAAATATTGCAGGTCATTAAATAATTGGAAACAAATTTTGGAAACAAATTATTATTATTTATTTATCTGCGTGCAGTTTAGAAATAAAACCAATCTGCTCTTGACCGCAGCGCATGCGGGTTATAATCACTCCGTCAGTTTCTTAGCTAATTTTCAAAATATACATTATAATGTATTGGTTTTGACATTTTATTATTATTGGAATCTTACTGTTAATTTCATTGATAATGTATTTGCTTCGACATTTTGTTTAGTGTTCATCTTTAATTAAACCGTGTGTGAGGAAAACGCTCCTGAAAAAAAAAACAGGGGATAGAGTTACTGATTCTGATCGCTTTGGATGACCAACCCATCTAATGTAGTCTACCCTATTCACGGCAAATAAATCATTGTAAACCTAATGAGTGTTTGTAAACTCAGGCGTGGACCTGGCGTGGAGCTCCGACGGCTACGTGTACCACACGCGGCTCGACGATGCGGCCCGCGTGCCGCTGCCCGTGCTGCAGCGGACCGGCGACAACGTGCTGGCGCTCGCCACCGGTCACTATGCGATACGATACCATCACACTCCTATCAATATGACACACACTCTCCGACGGCTACGTGTACCACACGCGGCTCGACGATGCGGCCCGCGTGCCGCTGCCCGTGCTGCAGCGGACCGGCGACAACGTGCTGGCGCTCGCCACCGGTCACTATGCGATACGATACCATCACACTCCTATCAATATGACACACACTCTCCGACGGCTACGTGTACCACACGCGGCTCGACGATGCGGCCCGCGTGCCGCTGCCCGTGCTGCAGCGGACCGGCGACAACGTGCTGGCGCTCGCCACCGGTCACTATGCGATACGATACCATCACACTCCTATCAATATGACACACACTCTCCGACGGCTACGTGTACCACACGCGGCTCGACGACGATGCGGCCCGCGTGCCGCTGCCCGTGCTGCAGCGGACCGGCGACAACGTGCTGGCGCTCGCCACCGGTCACTATGCGATACGATACCATCACACTCCTATCAATATGACACACACTCTCCGACGGCTACGTGTACCACACGCGGCTCGACGATGCGGCCCGCGTGCCGCTGCCCGTGCTGCAGCGGACCGGCGACAACGTGCTGGCGCTCGCCACCGGTCACTATGCGATACGATACCATCACACTCCTATCAATATGACACACACTCTCCGACGGCTACGTGTACCACACGCGGCTCGACGATGCGGCCCGCGTGCCGCTGCCCGTGCTGCAGCGGACCGGCGACAACGTGCTGGCGCTCGCCACCGGTCACTATGCGATACGATACCATCACACTCCTATCAATATGACACACACTCTCCGACGGCTACGTGTACCACACGCGGCTCGACGATGCGGCCCGCGTGCCGCTGCCCGTGCTGCAGCGGACCGGCGACAACGTGCTGGCGCTCGCCACCGGTCACTATGCGATACGATACCATCACACTCCTATCAATATGACACACACTCTCCGACGGCTACGTGTACCACACGCGGCTCGACGATGCGGCCCGCGTGCCGCTGCCCGTGCTGCAGCGGACCGGCGACAACGTGCTGGCGCTCGCCACCGGTCACTATGCGATACGATACCATCACACTCCTATCAATATGACACACACTCTCCGACGGCTACGTGTACCACACGCGGCTCGACGATGCGGCCCGCGTGCCGCTGCCCGTGCTGCAGCGGACCGGCGACAACGTGCTGGCGCTCGCCACCGGTCACTATGCGATACGATACCATCACACTCCTATCAATATGACACACACTCTCCGACGGCTACGTGTACCACACGCGGCTCGACGATGCGGCCCCGCGTGCCGCTGCCCGTGCTGCAGCGGACCGGCGACAACGTGCTGGCGCTCGCCACCGGTCACTATGCGATACGATACCATCACACTCCTATCAATATGACACACACTCTCCGACGGCTACGTGTACCACACGCGGCTCGACGATGCGGCCCGCGTGCCGCTGCCCGTGCTGCAGCGGACCGGCGACAACGTGCTGGCGCTCGCCACCGGTCACTATGCGATACGATACCATCACACTCCTATCAATATGACACACACTCTCCGACGGCTACGTGTACCACACGCGGCTCGACGATGCGGCCCGCGTGCCGCTGCCCGTGCTGCAGCGGACCGGCGACAACGTGCTGGCGCTCGCCACCGGTCACTATGCGATACGATACCATCACACTCCTATCAATATGACACACACTCTCCGACGGCTACGTGTACCACACGCGGCTCGACGATGCGGCCCGCGTGCCGCTGCCCGTGCTGCAGCGGACCGGCGACAACGTGCTGGCGCTCGCCACCGGTCACTATGCGATACGATACCATCACACTCCTATCAATATGACACACACTCTCCGACGGCTACGTGTACCACACGCGGCTCGACGATGCGGCCCGCGTGCCGCTGCCCGTGCTGCAGCGGACCGGCGACAACGTGCTGGCGCTCGCCACCGGTCACTATGCGATACGATACCATCACACTCCTATCCAAGGGCGGATCCAGCTTTGGCGCCAGGGGGGGGCATATAATCGTGGTCGAGTCACAGTGGGTACAGATTGTGAAGTGGGTACAGACGGACCCAGCCCAGGGGAGGGGAGAGGGGCATGACCCCCATGACCCCCCTGGATCCGCCCTTGCTCCTATCAATATCACACACTTTACTACATCACAGTCAGATGGCCGGCAACACAAAGTTGACAACGGTCTGTCTTTATCTCGCTTTATAAGCAGTGAAAAAGACAGACTAATATCAAGTTTACAAATAACAAATATGAATAGCCAATGAAGTGCCGGCATTACACATTAAATTCAACATGTAAACAGACCTACGTTTCACAAATAAAATTCCGATTCTGAACATTATTAATCTGGTTATTGTTGTGTTTATGTCACTGTCAGCCAGACAGAATGATGAAGAAAAGGAAGACTATAATGAGGCATACCTTGTAAGCTCGGTGTTGATTCATGAATGATCATTTACGAAAATGGAAAGTATGAGGCTCGTGGCGCTCCACTCCGCTCACACCGTTTTATAAAACGAAACATGTTTGGACAACTTTTATTTTGTGCAGAGGGACACGTCAGAGGAACGAGTTCCTTTTGCGAGTTGTGTTCATAATATTTAAGACGTTGATGCGTTGTTGTTAGTGGTGGGGTCATAATAAGTGCTGGTGGTACATGGTAAAAAGGTAGAGCATACCGAATGTTTCGTTCAAATTGAAGCGGTCGTTTGGGGAAGTACCTAACCTTACAGAAGATCACAATAAATTAACACTACATTTTGGCGGTGTTGTGTTTCTATCGATGAGAATAAGGTCCAACGCTCCGCGGGGTAGGCAACACGGGATCGGATCAGGGTAGGCAACGGTGCGAGTGATACTTTTGGAATTGCAAGCGATTATACGCTACTAGCAGCTCGCCCTTGCTGCGCTTCGGTGTAAAGCTGAAGTGTAAGACTACAGTTTTTGTCCTCAGGCTCGTATTATACATAATGACATTCATCTATAATTCTTCTTATACCTGCATGCAAAGTCTCAGCTCGATCGGTTTAAAATAGACAAAGTTTCATACAAACTTTGATTCCCTATTTTATCCCCTTGGGGATAGAATTGATCAAAATCCTTTCTTAGCGGATGCCTACGTCATAACATCTACCTGCATGTCAAATCTCAGCCTGATCCGTTCAGTGGTTTGGGCTGTGCGTTGATAGATCACTATGTCAGTCAGTCACATTTGAGTTTTATATATATAGATGGTGGTCACTTTCTACCAGAGTCCCAAGCACGAATTTTTGACAGTTTCGTAAGGTATCGTCATCGTCAATTTTTGTATGGAAAAGGCTAGTTCGTTTTGACGTCCAATAGGGGCGCTGCTTAGTTTTCATAGAAACTAATGATGCGATACATTATGAATCTGTCAAAATTCGCCCTTAAGCCTCATGTCGGTTATTTTTGCCACCTTTTTGACATAAAAAATGTGTGGTGCAGGACTTCTGGGCAGCTTGAGTCTGGAGTCCGCAGCCAGGGCTGAGGAGGGGCAGCCGGTGTTCTGGGACCTGCTGGGAGTGCTGCTGGTGGTGGCGCGGCCCACCGCCGCCGTACTGCTGGCGCTGCTGACCCTCGGCCTGGTGCTGCTGCGGCTGCACCTGGCTGCCGGCGCGGCCAACAAGCGACGTGAGTGTGTGTGGGGGGGGGGGGACCCGTAGAAACGGCTGTCCCGCTGGCCGCCCGTGGCACAGTACAGGGGCCCGAGCGTTCCTAACCAGTTCGCGAGGCTGCCCCATCATGTCACGCATAATCTCGGGGTGGGGGGTCGTGCCGGTTGGTGACCGGGGCGTGGGGTCCCGGCGGCCACTCCCGGGGGGGTGCGGGGGCCCTTCCGTCCGGCGGGTCGGCGTATATCCTCTGCAGGCAATCATTCGGGGAAACATGCCTCCCTAATTTGCCCGGTCTTGTCGCGACAACGTCCACTCGTTTCTCGTCTCTTTTTCACTTCCATAATGGCAGCTCCTAAAACAAAGTTTGGACGTTCAGCGGTGCACACCCCCACGCCTTCAACGCTGTTTGAGGTCGAGTTCTGCAACATACGCGGACTCCACTCTAACCTCAACGCTGTCCACCACCATCTCGAGACAGCACGGCCAGCATTGTTGTTCCTGACGGAGACACAAATACTTCCGCCTGCTGACACAGGCTACCTTAATTATCCCGGCTACGTGTTTGAAGAGTCCTTCAAAGCGAAAGCCGGTGTATGCCTGTATGTTCGGGCGGATGTTTGTTGTCGCCGTCTCCGCTGCTTGGAAGATCCCTCCTTCTCCATGCTGGGGGTACACGTCGACTCTGGCTCCCTGGCCAGAGTTTACGTGTGTCTCTACAGATCCCACACCGGCGATGTTGAGACAACTCGACTTTTTGAACACCTTAGTCGGGGAGCAGATGACGCGCAGGAACAATTTCCCAATGCAGAATTGGTGTTTTTGGGGGACTTTAATGCTCACCACAATTTGTGGTCAAGTTCCTCCAAAACTGACCATGCAGGGATCTCTGCTCACGCATTCGCTCTCACGCATGACTTGAAGCAACTGGTTGATCAGCCCACCAGGATCCCAGATATTCCAAGTCAAGCGCCTTCTTTACTGGACCTTCTGCTCACGATCCATCCACAGGGCTATCAGGTTGTGGTAAGAGCCCCCCTGGGCTCGTCAGACCACTGCCTGAAATCTGCCAAAGCACCACAGGCCAAGCCTCCGCGTCCAGCAGTGGTCAAGCGCCGTATCTGGCATTATGGGTCGGCAGATTGGGACGGTATGCGTGACTACTTTGCGTCCGTCCCCTGGAAGCAGCGCTGCTTCAGTGACAGGGACCTATCGGCCAGTGCCGTTGCCATTACTGAGGAGATTATAATGGGTATGGAATACTATATTCCTCATTCTGATCTCATCAGTAAGGGCACGCGTAACCTCTGGTTCAATCACGACTGTGCTGAAGCTGCTTCGCGTAAGCAAGCGGCATATCGTGCTTGGATCAGAGGGCGCGCTCTCAAGGATCCCGAGGTCGATTTACTCAAAGCAGCCTACAATTTTGCTTCCAAGGCCTGTAAGAAGGCTTACATTAGAGCGGATGCCCAGCGCGTTGCACGTGTTGGCCAGGAACTTATGACGCATCCTACGGGCTCCCGTAGCTACTGACGTCTGGCCAAGGCCGTGCAAAAAAACTTCTGCGAGCCTTCGCTGCCACCTCTGAGATGCCCAGACGGAACACTAGCCCATAAGCCGCAGGAGAAAGCCGATTTACTGGCAAAACTCTTTGCGGCTAACTCCCGAATCGATGATTGCAATGCACTGCCACCATCATTACCTCACTGTGGCACAACGATGCCTGATATTAAAATCAGGCAGCGCGAGGTTCGTGCCGAATTGCAATCACTCGACGTCCGGAAAGCTAGTGGACCTGATGGCATCCCAGCAGTAGTACTCAAAAAATGTGCAGCGGAGTTGTCTCCCGTGCTCACGCGCTTGTACCAATGCTCGTATTCTTTGGGGCGTGTGCCGGAGACTTGGAGAGATGCCAATGTGCAACCGGTGCCCAAAAAAGGAGATCGCTCAGACCCGGCAAACTACCGGCCAATAGCAGTCACCTCAGTTTTATGTAAAGTTTTAGAAAAGGTCCTTAATAACCATCTGACCCGCTACCTAGAGGATCACTCCTTGATTAATGATCGTCAATATGGTTTTAGACCGAAACGATCGACGGGTGATCTTCTAGCGTACTTAACTCATATCTGGGGTGAGGCTATCGACAAGCGTGGCGAGTCGTTGGCTATCAGCCTTGACATTGCCAAGGCGTTTGACAGGGTCTGGCACAAAAGCCTTCTCTCCAAGCTTCCGGCATACGGTCTGGCAGCCCAGTTCTGTTCTTGGGTAGCTGACTTCCTGCATGAGCGTAGAATTCGTGTCCTTACGGATGGTAGCAGTTCGCGGTTCATGTCAGTGAATGCCGGCGTTCCCCAGGGCTCCGTCCTATCCCCCAGTCTCTTTCTGCTGCATATCAATGACTTAATTCCTCTTGGGAATATTCATTGCTATGCAGACGATAGTACAGTGCATGCGGGGTATCTCGGACAAGCAGCGGCTGGGCTGGCAGTAACCAAGGAGAAACGCGAGAATTTTGTAATTGAACTCAATCAGGCTTTGGACCACATTTCCGAATGGGGTACCAGGAACTTGGTTGAGTTCAATGCCAAAAAAAATATGGTTGCCTGTAAAGTCGGTTTTACGGGCGAAGATTTTACGTGACAACGTCTTTTTCTCGGTAGAATATTTATTGATATGAATATAATTAAATTGCACAATAGGAACAAGGAATTGAATGAAAATAAGAATTGCACAAATTTTAACTATAGAAATATATTTTGTTTACTAAAACATTGTACATGTAAACTTAAACTTAACACGAGAGACTCATCGTAACGTTACCGAGCGTTACACTTTTTCATAAGTGACTCCCAGCCGCAACCTAATTTAAGACGTTGTCACGTCAAAAAACTCAGGCTTGCGCTTTCACGGCAAAAACATCGCCATTCCTTCCCCTTCCATCTCTTCAGGGCACAACACTACCGCTGCAGAGCAACATTTCCATGCTCGGTATGGAAGTCCGCTCAGACCTGAATCCAAAGAACTACATCGAAACCGTGATCAAAACAGCTTCACGCAAACTCGGAGTCCTGAACAAGGTGCGGCGTTTTTTCACGCCCGATCAACTGTGCTTGTTGTACAAAACGCAAGTGCGGTCCTGCGTGGAATATTGCTCGCACCTCTGGGATGGCTCCGCCAAGTACTTGCTCGATGCTTTGGATAGGTTACAGCGACGCGCGATCCGCATCATAGGCGATGAGGAGGTGACTAAACACCTTGAGCCTCTTCAATTACGCCGTGACGTGGCGTCACTAAGCGCGTTCTATCGTCTGTACCACGGCGAGTGTTCTGAGGAGTTATTCTCTCTTATCCCACCTTCTCCTTTCCTTCAGAGGACCACGCGCGCTGGCCTACGTTGTCATCGTCTAACTGTGGCCACAATTCCAACGCGTACAAAGAAATTTGGTGACTCATTTCTTTGTCGCACTATCCGTAAATGGAATGCTCTGCCCGCTCACGTGTTCCCTCCCTCTTACAACCTGGGATCCTTTAAAAGAGGCGTGAAGAAGCAACATGCAGGCCGGCAGGGTGAAGATGGCTGGTGTGGCAGGTAAAACTGCTGTATCAGCTATCGTCACGTCTGGACTTCACCTTCACTTAACATCAGGTGGGGTGGAGTCATTTGTCGGACCTATTTATAAAAAAAAAAAAAAATGGTTGCCTGTAAAGTCGGTTTTACGGGCGAAGATTTTACGTGACAACGTCTTTTTCTCGGTAGAATATTTATTGATATGAATATAATTAAATTGCACAATAGGAACAAGGAATTGAATGAAAATAAGAATTGCACAAATTTTAACTATAGAAATATATTTTGTTTACTAAAACATTGTACATGTAAACTTAAACTCATCGTAACGTTACCGAGCGTTACACTTTTTCATAAGTGACTCCCAGCCGCAACCTAATTTAAGACGTTGTCACGTCAAAATATTTTTACATGATAGTTCTCTTAATTACATTAAAATATCATTATTAACAAAATTTCAAGTGGTTTGACTGAGCCAGGAGTGGTCGCGTTTCGTGACCGCCACGAGTGTTTCAATGTGCGTTTGCTCACTAAAGCTGGGTGGGTATTGTCAACAGTGTACATGTCTCGGGCCGCGTGGTTGCGGGCGGTGCTGCAGGCGGGAGTCCGCGTGGTCGGCGCGGGGCTGGCGGGGGCGGGCGCGGCCGCGGGGATCGGCGCGGGCCTGCAGGCGGGCGGCGCGCCCCTCCCGTACTACGCGCGCCCCGCCCTACTGGCGCCCCTCGTGGCCCTGCCTGCGCTCTCTGTCGCCGCCCCCGTGATGTGGTATGTGCCGCGGGGATCGGCGCGGGCCTGCAGGCGGGCGGCGCGCCCCTCCCGTACTACATATATATATATATATATATATGTATGTGTACAGTGCGGGGCGCGGTATAGGCGCGCTGCCCCCTGGCGCGCGGCGCGGCTGGTGGGCGGCGCGGGCCGCGAGCGACGCGCTGGCGGCGGGCGGCGCCGCGTGCCTGGCGGCGTGCTTGGTGCTGCGGATAGTATATATATATATATATATATGTATGTGTACAGTGCGGGGCGCGGTATAGGCGCGCTGCCCCCTGGCGCGCGGCGCGGCTGGTGGGCGGCGCGGGCCGCGAGCGACGCGCTGGCGGCGGGCGGCGCCGCGTGCCTGGCGGCGTGCTTGGTGCTGCGGATAGTATATATATATATATATATATATATGTATGTGTACAGTGCGGGGCGCGGTATAGGCGCGCTGCCCCCTGGCGCGCGGCGCGGCTGGTGGGCGGCGCGGGCCGCGAGCGACGCGCTGGCGGCGGGCGGCGCCGCGTGCCTGGCGGCGTGCTTGGTGCTGCGGATAGTATATATATATATATATATATATATGTATGTGTACAGTGCGGGGCGCGGTATAGGCGCGCTGCCCCCTGGCGCGCGGCGCGGCTGGTGGGCGGCGCGGGCCGCGAGCGACGCGCTGGCGGCGGGCGGCGCCGCGTGCCTGGCGGCGTGCTTGGTGCTGCGCGTGCGCTCCGGATACCTGCCCTTGCTGTGGACCTTGCTGCCCACCCTCGCCGACCTGGCGGCTACCGCCTTTAAGGCTAGCGGTGAGAACGCTGTTCTGTCTGGTACTAATCATTTATTAATGTCTCCAAGCTACATCATCGCATCGGTTCGAGACTTTGTCCTGAGAAGAACCGGCAAGAAAGTCGGCAAGGGCTTTTTTTACCTCCACTATTATCTCTTTGTTGACAAATTAAAAAATGACTTTAGGCAATCATTCATGAAGTCGCATGACTTTTAATTAACTTGACTTGGGGGGGGGGGGGGGGGAGGAACTAGCGAATGTGTTACGATTTCGCGTTACGATTAATGTCATCGGTGACTCATTGGTAAACAATGACCAATACCCGTCACAAAATACATGAATCTAATGCTTGGTGGATGATAACGGATCCAGCGCGGATTGGTGGGTGATAACAGACCCAGCGCGGATTGTTGGGTGACAATGGATCCAGTGCATATTGGTGGGTGATAACAGACCCAACGCGGATTGATGGTTTTTTTTTATCAACAAAAATCTTTTTCTTTCTTTTCTTGACTATATGTAGGTAGGTACTTACTTATACTTTTAACAGAAAAAAAATACTGTTCGGTTTGAACGTTACCATACAGATGATTTTTGAGGGCTTTGAGTGGAGCATGGAAGATGTCAACATCATGGCATATCTCGTTGTATGCATCTTTAATTCTGTTAAACGGTGAAGCTAATTTTGTTTTAAAGGGACAGTTAACGAATGATTTCAGTTAAATGAGGTTGGCGGGAGATTTTTCTGGGAACCTTTAACTTAATTTCCGCAAGAAGATCTTGCGCAACAATATTGCCGTGAAGTAATTTGTGCAGCAATAAAATGTCCGCGATTTTTCTACGCTTTTCTAAGGTATGACGTTTAAAGTATTTGATACGAGTGTGGTAATCCGCACGATAAGGACATTTCCTGTTTTTGAAGCAAGAAACCTCGTAAAATTACGTTGAATTCGCTCGATTCTATCAATGTGGACTTGATATTGCGGATTCCAGACTTGGGAACTGTATTTTAGTATACTTTGCACCAAACTCTTATACAAGCATAAAATTGTTGCGGTGTTATGGAAATTCTTACATAGGCGTTTCAAGAAACCCAACATTTTTAATGCCTTTGCAACAATAACGTTAATATGTTCAATGGATCCGAGCTTTTTGTGAATTACAATGCCCAGATCACGAGTCGAACCCACTTCGGTTAGCTGTGCAGAATTAATAGTATAGACAGAAGCGTTAATGTTTTTTGTCTTTCTGGTAAATTTTATAAATAGACATTTACTTGCGTTAAGAGTCATACCGTTATCTACGCACCATTCCGATACCGAGTCTAGATCTTTTTGGAGCAAAAGTATATCTTCCTCGTTTTTGATCGGTCGATACAACTTTAAATCGTCGGCAAAAAGAGAGCAGCTGCTACCGGATTTTATTAGGGATATCGTTAATGAAAAGGAGAAACAGAATTGGTCCCAAGATCGAACCCTGGGGGACTCCCGACGAGGTGAGGAATGGTTTCGATGTGTAGCCGTTCACAACTACCCTTAACAACCGATGCTCTAAGTAAGAACGGAGCCATAGCAGTAGGGGTCCATGAATTCCGTAACGCTTCAGTTTCATAAACAGTATATTGTGGTCAACCTTGTCAAACGTATTGCTAAAATCTGTATAAATGGAATCTATTTCTACGCCAGAGTCGATTGATTTCGTTAGTTCATTGACATACGAAACAAGATTGGTTGCTGCTGATTTATGTTTACAGAATCCGTGCTGGTTTGCATGAATGATGTTTTTAAAATGGGAAGTTAAAAACGGGCAGATAATTTTTTCAAATATCTTTGATATTGCATTCAGAATAGATATTAATAAATCGTTAATTATTACTGTTAAATAGTGTCAGCCGATTCATTTACATCTGTTCAACAGTCTCGACTGTTCTAGCATCCAACCATCCTAAAAAATACAGTCCACATTTATTTCTGATTACTGACCACCAGTAATCCATTTTTTATTTTCCCCACCAGCTCATCGAAGTCAGAACACGTACTAAGAGCATACTTAAGGTAGTTCGAGCGCATAGGAGCGGATTTCATGGGTGCTTTGAGGGGGCCCCATGGAATTTTTATAAAATGAATGATAATTTATTGAATTATTGATTAAAGTATTTACTGGATAAATTACAAAAATTTTTTGTTAATTATTACTACAAATTTGATAATTAATGTTAAAGGTGACTTTCATATTGCCCATATTGTAAACGTGAAATGCATGATTTTATAGTTTTTAATTAATAATAGTTTTTAATTTAGTTTTTAACGTTATTATTTTCACCTTTTTTCAAGACTGGAATAATATTAGCCTCCTTAAGCAAATCCGGAAAAATACCCGTAGCAATGGATTTAGCTAATATGATTTTAAGTGGATGCGCAATGTATTTAGCGGTTCTTTTAAGAAATAGTGACGGAATGCCGTCAGGATTTGCTCCTTTACTCTCGTCAATTTTAGATAAGATCTTAGTGATCATGCGTTCGGATATAGCAACATTACTGAGAGATAGCTGGGGATAGTCACTATCATTAACTAAATCACTGGGTATGGAATCTAGTTTCTGGGTATAGACCGAGGAGAAGTGTGTTGCGAAAAGATCACATATTTCCTTACCGGTAGAAGCTGAAGCCGTATTGAGATGCATTTCACCAGGAATGTTAGATTTACCACCGCGGAGATCCTTGACGTACGACCAAAGTTTTTTAGGATTTTGCCTAATCGACTCCTCCACCCCATCTAGATATGTAGTATATTTTTTTTTTAGCATTTGGTCCACTTGCTTATTGGCAAGCTTAAGTTCAAATGAGTCTCGCTGGCTTAAGCAAGCAAGCAAATATACGATTTTCGAGATTTTTATTTTTATTATATGCATATTCGCTTTTTTTTATTATCGACGTCTTTTTATAGCAATTGAAAAAAGAAGATTCATTTCATTCACTCGCTTCGATCGATAAAATGTGATGCGAATTATTAAGCTAACGCTAATGTTGTATGGTTGCGTTGATATCTAAAGACAGAGGGCGGGCCTGGTGGTGGGCGGCGGGCTGGACGCTGCCGGTGCTGCAGAGCGCCTACGTGGCGCGCGACTCGATGGCCATGCTGCTGCCCCTATGCGGCCGGGCCGGGGCGCCCAAGGTGCCCGTGGCGGTCAGTATTGTATGCTGGTGCTGGTGTCTATAGACAGAGGGCGGGGGGGGGGGGGGGGGCGGGCTGGGCGCCCAAGGTGCTGCAGAGCGCCTACGTGGCGCGCGACTCGATGGTCATGCTGCTGCCCCTATGCGGCCGGGCCGGGGCGCCCAAGGTGCCCGTGGCGGTCAGTATTGTATGCTGGTGCTGGTGTCTATAGACAGAGGGCGGGGGCGGGGGCGGGGGCGGGCTGGGCGCCCAAGGTGCTGCAGGGCGGCTACGTGGCGCGCGACTCGATGGTCATGCTGCTGCCCCTATGCGGCCGGGCCGGGGCGCCCAAGGTGCCCGTGGCGGTCAGTATTGTATGCTGGTGCTGGTGTCTATAGACAGAGGGCGGGGGCGGGGGCGGGGGCGGGCTGGGCGCCCAAGGTGCTGCAGGGCGGCTACGTGGCGCGCGACTCGATGGTCATGCTGCTGCCCCTATGCGGCCGGGCCGGGGCGCCCAAGGTGCCCGTGGCGGTCAGTATTGTATGCTGGTGCTGGTGTCTATAGACAGAGGGCGGGGGCGGGGGCGGGGGCGGGCTGGGCGCCCAAGGTGCTGCAGAGCGCCTACGTGGCGCGCGACTCGATGGTCATGCTGCTGCCCCTATGCGGCCGGGCCGGGGCGCCCAAGGTGCCCGTGGCGGTCAGTATTGTATGCTGGTGCTGGTGTCTATAGACAGAGGGCGGGGGCGGGGGCGGGGGCGGGCTGGGCGCCCAAGGTGCTGCAGAGCGCCTACGTGGCGCGCGACTCGATGGTCATGCTGCTGCCCCTATGCGGCCGGGCCGGGGCGCCCAAGGTGCCCGTGGCGGTCAGTATTGTATGCTGGTGCTGGTGTCTATAGACAGAGGGCGGGGGCGGGGGCGGGCTGGGCGCCCAAGGTGCTGCAGAGCGCCTACGTGGCGCGCGACTCGATGGTCATGCTGCTGCCCCTATGCGGCCGGGCCGGGGCGCCCAAGGTGCCCGTGGCGGTCAGTATTGTATGCTGGTGCTGGTGTCTATAGACAGAGGGCGGGGGCGGGGGCGGGGGCGGGCTGGGCGCCCAAGGTGCTGCAGGGCGGCTACGTGGCGCGCGACTCGATGGTCATGCTGCTGCCCCTATGCGGCCGGGCCGGGGCGCCCAAGGTGCCCGTGGCGGTCAGTATTGTATGCTGGTGCTGGTGTCTATAGACAGAGGGCGGGGGCGGGGGCGGGGGCGGGCTGGGCGCCCAAGGTGCTGCAGAGCGCCTACGTGGCGCGCGACTCGATGGTCATGCTGCTGCCCCTATGCGGCCGGGCCGGGGCGCCCAAGGTGCCCGTGGCGGTCAGTATTGTATGCTGGTGCTGGTGTCTATAGACAGAGGGCGGGGGCGGGGGCGGGGGCGGGCTGGGCGCCCAAGGTGCTGCAGAGCGCCTACGTGGCGCGCGACTCGATGGTCATGCTGCTGCCCCTATGCGGCCGGGCCGGGGCGCCCAAGGTGCCCGTGGCGGTCAGTATTGTATGCTGGTGCTGGTGTCTATAGACAGAGGGCGGGGGCGGGGGCGGGGGCGGGCTGGGCGCCCAAGGTGCTGCAGGGCGGCTACGTGGCGCGCGACTCGATGGTCATGCTGCTGCCCCTATGCGGCCGGGCCGGGGCGCCCAAGGTGCCCGTGGCGGTCAGTATTGTATGCTGGTGCTGGTGTCTATAGACAGAGGGCGGGGGCGGGGGCGGGGGCGGGCTGGGCGCCCAAGGTGCTGCAGAGCGCCTACGTGGCGCGCGACTCGATGGTCATGCTGCTGCCCCTATGCGGCCGGGCCGGGGCGCCCAAGGTGCCCGTAACGGTCAGTATTGGAACGCCCAAGATGCTGCAGGGCAACATTAAATGAAATTCGATTTAGTCCGTCAGTTTATATAAAATAATGGACACTTATTTTTTCTATTGTTTCATAACCAAAAAATTAAAAAGAAAGCGCGACAGTTTGGCAACGGGGCTTTGTGACGTCACTTCTAAGTAAAAATTGTAATAAGACGGTCAACACGTCGATCATGGGATCGGTTGGGATTTCCATTTAACATTATCGTACTCAATGAATGGATAACCGAATTCATTCGCAGATATTCTATTTTACAAAGTTTGGTTGTATTAATTTGGAAGCAAGTTTGAGCGGTGTTCGTTAGAGAGTATGCCTTCCATATAATCTGTAATTGGTTGGATGATTGACATTGAGCCCGTGGCCAGGTGGTGATGGCGGCCGCGGTGGCGGTGGTGGTGCTGCTGGTGTGCAACTGGGTGGCCGCGCTGGCGGTAGCCTCCCGGGACCTTCACTATATAGTAATTACTACTTTTCATAAACTATTATTATTGGAACGAAGTTCCTTACGGCAGGCTTGGAGGGGATAGGGATTTTGCTGCGCGACCGAACTCAAAAAATGTGATAGTAAAACCGTAAGAAAAAATCCGTGGAAAAAAGTGCGTGGAATAAAACCGTTAAATGAGACGTGCGCAGGCGCGAATTTTTCTATTTCTATGTAATTTTATGTTGTCAAACAAAAATAAAGAGACATATTTTGTTATTGAAGTTATACTTCTTTAGGCGCGTTTTGAAAAAATGATGAGAGTGAAATTTTAAGATGCGCGCGCATCACTGTAACACAAAATTTTAACACCATGAAGTTAGTCGCTTTAGCGACCAACTTCATGCGTTACTTTTGTGTTTACCGCACATTAAGAAAATCTACCAACAAAATAGAAATAGAATCTCTATTAAGTGGGTGCTAACGACTGCATTGTGAAGGCCTATCAAAAGTATTTATTAATCTGGAACAACGGAACCAAAGCGCGATTCAGGAGACTACAGCGCCATCTCTTGACCATTGGTGTAGTAGAACCAAAAATCACATCTTTATTTTTTGTAATAAAGTAACAGTTATAGGTATTCATATTTATAATATTTATCCACATGTTTCTAGTTTGTATATTCGGAATACGTGTTTGAGTTTCATACAAGTGCAAATCACATATGTTCTAATAAATTATATTCAGTAGCGATTTTAATTGAATATTTTGACTATTTATTTATTTTTTCAAATTAAATCTAAACTTTATTGACTGTGTCCTTTTCCAGACTTTTTATTAATTTATTGTAATTAATTATTTGCATGCAATTAAAAACTAATTTTAAACGATGCCAAAGAAGGATAACTTCTGACGCGCCTACATAAGTACACGCACCCATTTTTTAGTTGATAATTTGAATTACGATGTTTTTTTATTTTAAGTAATTTATTATTTCCTAAAATACTGAATTTCCTAAATACTTTCTTGTACTTAAATAAAAACTAATCAGCAAAATTTAAGAGAAAAACCAAGGAAACCTACATAAAATTGAGCACGATTTTTTTTGCAATTTGTGTCGATTCTTCATTAGCCGAAGGAAATTCGTTCCTACCTGGTGTCCCACGACACCACATCATTTTTTTTATATCTAAAAGGTAGCAAATAAGCATACGACCCGCCTGATAGTAAACGGTCACCATAGCCTTTAGACGTTAGCTATACAAAAAAACATCACTCGTATCCTACTCTAATACAATCCTCTATCCTGTAGTGAGCTGACACATTACTTACCGTCAGTAACACAATATTATTGTCGTGGACAGCAAAGGAAAAGGCGGATGGGATGGGAAAACAGGTTTACTTTGGAATTTGGACTATAACAAATAAATAAATAAATATTTTCAACATTCACACCAATTAGCCTAGCCCCAAAGTAAACACTATAAGCCTTGTGTTTTGGGATACTAGGGTAACGGTTAGAATACATATACTGGAAACATTTAAGTATTTTTTTTTTATAAAAATACATATTAAACATCCATGCCTGGAGTACAAATGCTCGTATTCATCACACAAACATCTGCCCCCACCGGGATTTGAACCCGGGACCTCTAGAGTCGGCGACACCATGAAACCCGGCGTACAAACCAGCCATGGAGGTCGTCGTCAAAATGTAACACTGAAACTGTAAACGGAGGTCTGTCCGTGACGATTACCTAAAGGCAGTGTTATTTCATTGTGGTCTTCTGTTAGGTGGAGGTTACTTCCCCAAATGGGCACTCCAATTCGAGCTGAAAATCCCCTGTGTCCTACCTTTTTTGAAATATCTCTTATCTATTAGACAAGTCCGTCCGTCCGTCTGTCTGCGGTGCTGTTTCAGCGGCCAAACCGTAAGAGATAGATAAAGAGAATATTTAAGTTATAAGTTAAGAATAGTCTGATAAGACTACAAACCGGATTTGAGTAACGTAGCACTTCCGGTTTTCGCGTGATTTCTATTTTGTAATTATCACAATTTTAATTAACTATTTAAAGGTTATTTTTTTTTCTTAATTAAATAATTTCAAACGAAACCACACAAAATCTCAGAAGTTCTCAATTAATTAAATACATTTTTTAAATCAGGGTTTGGTGAACATTCGGTTCACCGGTTTGCTAGTTATTATTAATACGTTTTACCTACACGGCTTGAGGAGCTCGATGGCGCAGGTGGTTAGCGCGTTCGGCTGCGATCGTTGAAGTTAAGCAACTTTCGCAGTGGTCGGTCATTGGATGGGTGACCAAAAATTTACTATCTCGAGCTCCTCCGTGCTTCGGAAGGTACGTTAAGCCGTTGGTCCCGGCTGCATTTGCAGTCGTTAGCACCCACCAATCCGCACTGGGCCCGCGTGGTGGGTCATGTGGCCCAATCAATCTCCCTATTCCATCCATTGGGAAGGCCTGTGCCCCAGCAGTGGGGACATTAATAGGCTGATGATGATGATGACCTACACGGCGGATCGGCGCACCTGCCCTCATGATGCTCCACCTGCCGGGCGGCCTGTCCACGCGTAGTGAGTACCCCTCTTGTGCCGCAGGCGTGGGCGGGGCTGGCGTGCGGCGCGGCGTGGGCGGCGTGGGCGGTGTGGTGGGGCGCGGAGGGCAGCTACACGCCGGCCCGCCCGCAGCGGCTGATGATGTTCCACGTGCGGCGGGTCGAGCACGTGCCCGGCCGGCCCGACCTCACCACCCACTACTACTGGCTGCCCGAGCTGGATCCCAACACCGAGGCTCGAGTCGACACCCTGGGTGAGTGTTCACCGAGATTTCTACTTGCGCGAAAGCTTGTAACGGTCTACACTGAATGAATGATATTTGTTTCTTAGGTTTTCGCGCACAAAAAGTCTTTCGAAGGTAGCTCGACAAATTAAATAAAAGTTTTATTTTGACGACGAAGCCTGTGAAGGCTCCGAAACGTCAATAAATAAATAAAGTTTCGTGCATTAACCCGTGAAAACTAGTTATATTTATAATACTTTTGTGATTTTGTATTTTTATTTTGCATTTAATTTGAATTGGATTATTACTTAAGGACGCTTTTAGATTGACGTCTTTTCATGCTAAAATTTTAGATTTTAGAAGTCCCTAAATGTGTGTATCCCGAGACGACAAGCAGCTTGGCGTCAAGCACGCAGATTTTAGCTCGCTTCGAGCATTGGACCTTCTACAATGTTTGCTTGATGCTTGAACCGAGCATTTAACAGCTTGCCCCGCGATTTTATGTTATTTGCTTTATGAGACGACTTGACGCGTTCGTTCGTAGTGTTCGTCTTTGACAATGTTCGTTGCCGACTTAATTAAGCATAGCGAAGTAAGATCTTGGTCAGCCCAGACCGAGATCTTAACTTGGACCATTCATAAAATCAAATGCGTGTCTTTTCCTTTTTTTCTTTTAAACTCAAAGCTTATGCAAGAGCTAGCAACGCTTTACGTATATTTGAATCCATTTCGCACAATTGGGAAAATCCCTTGTGGTCAACCAAGTTGGTGGTTCGATGATTCGAAGTGTTGGTAACAGCAATACGAATGATAGGGTTTGAAATGAAAAAAAAATGCGTGGTGCTTGGTGAAGCCGCTTGACAGGCGTATGCAAACCGTTTGAGCAAGCAACGGAAAACTACGTGCCGCTGAAAGCACGCTGCAAGCTGGTTGCCCATCTCGAAATTTAAAGTTTTTAACAGATCCAAAAAAAGATGGTGTCCGTTTGATCTGTATGTTTGTTCACGATTATCTCAAAAACTACTGATCCCATTTGGACGGGGTTTTCGGCATATAAATGCGTATTTATCAGAGATGGTTTTAGTATTGTGGCGGCGACATTTACATGCCCCACATATAATGAACATGAACGAAATAGTCATTCGCTTCCTCAAGAGATGGCGCTATCGACGCTGCGTTCACAACGTATGGAAGCCTATATCGCGCAAGAGAAATTCGGAGGCTAACACTTCATATATACAATGCCCGACCAACATCAGTCGGGCTGCGGCCCCGAGCTAACATTAAACAGTTCGGAGGAAGATCTTCCCCTTCCGTCCTACAGTATATAAAATTCTAGCAGTATCCCACGGTTTCCCAATTTAAGATGATGTTTCTTTTTTTATTTTTATTTTATTATGGTACACCAACAAAATACACTCATTACATAATTTTAACAACCTTATTATTGAAAATACTTTGTATGATTTTAATAAAAGGTATACATAGTAATTCCAGTTAACTTTATAACAAATGCAATCTCTCGCATTACATCTTATAAGCTACAAACACAACCAGTGTGTCAGGCTAGCAAGCCCGAGTCAACACTCACAAGTGATAACGTGTTAAACTTAATGGGATATATCGTGCGTGCATTATGAATGACATTTAAAATTTTAATTTACGTTACAAAAACTAATGCGCACTGCCCATATTCGTACAGATAAATACGTTAATTTACACTATTTTTTGTGTCATTCGATGTCTCAAAATTTTTCGTCAATTATATCGAGTCCTGTACCAGCTTAATTTATTTAGCATCTAACGGGTCGCCGTCGGTCAGGATCGATAATGACGATGCGACATGCACAGGCAGGGAGTGGAGGCGCGGAGACGCGGACAGCGCGGAGTGGGTGTACGGGGGCGCGCCGTACTCTCTGCCGGTGTACGGGCTGGTGCCGCGCTGGCTGCAGCTGGAGGCCTCGGGCGACGAGCCCGCCCCGGACCATGCCGCGGTCGCCCTCAACTACACCGCGCGCCTGCTCGAGCCCGGCCTGTACGCGCTGCGTCTGCATACTGCAGGTGATATACGATATGTGTACGGGCTGGTGCCGCGCTGGCTGCAGCTGGAGGCCTCGGGCGACGAGCCCGCCCCGGACCATGCCGCGGTCGCCCTCAACTACACCGCGCGCCTGCTCGAGCCCGGCCTGTACGCGCTGCGTCTGCATACTGCAGGTGATATACGATATGTGTACGGGCTGGTGCCGCGCTGGCTGCAGCTGGAGGCCTCGGGCGACGAGCCCGCCCCGGACCATGCCGCGGTCGCCCTCAACTACACCGCGCGCCTGCTCGAGCCCGGCCTGTACGCGCTGCGTCTGCATACTGCAGGTGATATACGATATGTGTACGGGCTGGTGCCGCGCTGGCTGCAGCTGGAGGCCTCGGGCGACGAGCCCGCCCCGGACCATGCCGCGGTCGCCCTCAACTACACCGCGCGCCTGCTCGAGCCCGGCCTGTACGCGCTGCGTCTGCATACTGCAGGTGATATACGATATGTGTACGGGCTGGTGCCGCGCTGGCTGCAGCTGGAGGCCTCGGGCGACGAGCCCGCCCCGGACCATGCCGCGGTCGCCCTCAACTACACCGCGCGCCTGCTCGAGCCCGGCCTGTACGCGCTGCGTCTGCATACTGCAGGTGATATACGATATGTGTACGGGCTGGTGCCGCGCTGGCTGCAGCTGGAGGCCTCGGGCGACGAGCCCGCCCCGGACCATGCCGCGGTCGCCCTCAACTACACCGCGCGCCTGCTCGAGCCCGGCCTGTACGCGCTGCGTCTGCATACTGCAGGTGATATACGATATGTGTACGGGCTGGTGCCGCGCTGGCTGCAGCTGGAGGCCTCGGGCGACGAGCCCGCCCCGGACCATGCCGCGGTCGCCCTCAACTACACCGCGCGCCTGCTCGAGCCCGGCCTGTACGCGCTGCGTCTGCATACTGCAGGTGATATACGATATGTGTACGGGCTGGTGCCGCGCTGGCTGCAGCTGGAGGCCTCGGGCGACGAGCCCGCCCCGGACCATGCCGCGGTCGCCCTCAACTACACCGCGCGCCTGCTCGAGCCCGGCCTGTACGCGCTGCGTCTGCATACTGCAGGTGATATACGATATGTGTACGGGCTGGTGCCGCGCTGGCTGCAGCTGGAGGCCTCGGGCGACGAGCCCGCCCCGGACCATGCCGCGGTCGCCCTCAACTACACCGCGCGCCTGCTCGAGCCCGGCCTGTACGCGCTGCGTCTGCATACTGCAGGTGATATGCGAGTACTTCCCCGCACACGCTAAATCCAAGGGGATTGGGTTATATTTTTGATGTCTGGTTTATTTTGGTGCCTACCATCGGGCAGAAAATATTGCTTGTTTTCCACCTTTTAAAAAGAACTGTATTCCATAAAATCTTCGTATACAATAGGAAATATACATTTTTTTAAATGAACCTTCTTTGCGCGCGACGAGGGTAAATTTTGAAGGCCGCGTCACGATTTCAGCGATAGATTTTAGTGCGACGATTTTAAATTACGGATAGATGTAAACAACTAGAGAGAATGAATTTGCACGCTATATACTTATTTGAACGTTCCTCTTTGTACAACAATTGTATTGCATAAATAACTATAATGACACGCCATCTTAAGCCAAGCTAGACTGACGCGACCAAAAATACGAAATAATAAATTTTTAGTCACCCTACAGTCAAAACTTGGTACGTATATATCAAGGCCGTTATACCAAACCATACCGCGATGTAGATGTATGAACAGCGCCATCTGTTAAAAAACTTACACACCATGTACGTATGTACATACCTATTCTAACGAAATATCAGATTACTTTTGTTTAATATTTACGTTTTTTAAATTATATAATCATGTTAATATATATTTTATAACTATTATTATAAAAGTTCGTTTCACTTCTGATATGCGTAGTCTGTACACACGCTGTATTTTAAGCTATTGCATAGATTTTATCGCGGGCTTTGAGCGCGACCACCGAATCAAGAAATTCCGAAAATAACCTGACAACAGTGCATATGAACACAATTTTCGCCTTTCCAGTATCGGTCGAAACGGAGCAGTTTGTTATATTTTTGCCACGGGACCAACGTTCTACGCATCACCGCGGTCGTCGGTTCAAATCCCGCACTCGTATTTTTTATTATATTTTTTTCCTCGTTTTTTATATATTTGTTTTAGGCCCCAGCACCTGTTCTTATTTTTATTTGTTTCCCCTTTATTTAGACTATATAATTATAATTAAAATTTTTGCACTAAAGATAGTAAGTAAACTGTGGAGCTTGTGGAAGTTTTTTGGCGCCGGGCAATGCTGTTGTTTGCTGTGCTTACTCAATAAAACATCATAAGGCTTGCCTCGCCATCTATTAATATCAAAGAAATAAAATAGTGCAATAGCTTTACCGCGGCAGTCCCCGAGTGCCACACGTATTTTTTTTTTATATTCTTCACTGCGGATGGAAGTTGGAACTTCGTCAATTAAATAGACATTATATTTTATACATTTTTGGTAAAATTTATGTCATCGTAAAACGTTGCACTCGCTGTCTGGGTGGAACGCTGTTTAGACATCTGCGTATTCGCACTATAATCTCGTTGACATTGGCATATCTATATCTTGTAAACACATAGACTGACTCAAGTCGCGAGAATGTAAGTCAGAGCACAAAAAATGCTAAATTGTTCAGTAATTTGCTGTAAAAACAGATTTGCAATATCAAACTTAAAAAAATATGGTATAATATTTCGTAATTAGAATTTTTAGCATATTATTTCTATGTAATCACTTTTAAACAGAAAATAAATAGTATAGTATAGAAATTTTATTTTCGGACTTGTTTGAAAAAACAATCGACTCGCCAGTACAAATTTCAGATCTGTTAATAAAAAAAGTTTCATCTATGTACGATTTAGTGTTGTAATTTTTGATGTGTGTGTCCTAGTTACAATTTCGTTTTTTGTGAAAGTATGTTAGACAGCATTTGTGTGCATATTCTCCTCCCCCCTGCATAAAGTATGATGAAATTACGGTTAAGCTACAAAAAATCGAGAAAGAGCGAGTAAACAACTTAAATTACATAAAGTCGTTAGAGGGTAAAATTGATTTTATGGAAAAAAAATCACGTGTTACCTACCTGGAAATTCGAAATATCCCCAGATAAAGAAACTAAAGATAACCTATGTTTAATCCTTGTCAAAATAGCTAAAACTTTAAACATTACCCTAGATATGAGTGACATCAGAGATATTTACCGTATTAACAACTCCAAATCGGAAAATAAACACAGACCAATAATTGTGGAATTGGGCAGCGTTATCCTAAAAAATAATTTTCTTTCGGCAATAAAAAAGTTTAACAAGGTTAAGGGAGCAGAGAAATTTAATACACAACATATTAATATGGAAGGTAGTCCTAACTTTATATATATCAGAGAATCCTTAACTCAAAAACTTAAAACACTTTTTTATCTCTCAAGAGTGTTTGCAAAGGCACACGAATACAACTATTGCTGGACCGCAAATGGCAACGTGTACCTTCGGAAACAAGAGGGAGCTGCTCATATTCGGATCAACTCTGAGGCTGACCTAGATAATATTTTGGAAACCAAATGACTAGTAATTAATTATAAAAATGATAATTTTGCTACTTTCTGTTGCTATTGTGTCTCTCTTTATATATATAACTTACCTACCTTAATATTCTGTTGTAACTTGCTAATTTTAGTTAATACTCTTTCACAAAAACACTACAAACTACACTTATCCATAATTACAATGAAATCATACTACTCTGATATGATCACACACACACATACACACATCAACTTATGCAATTTAACCTATATACATGTGAGAGTAATCTTCAAAATAAGTTTATCAAGAGTCCGTAAAATATTATATGCAACCATCATCGTAAATTGTAATTCAAGTGGAGGGATCCAAAACATCCACAAAATACATCTTATTTTTGTCTTTTTTTCTGTTGTTTATGATCTTGTTTTATTTAAATTGTATTATTTGTTATACTTCTCGCAAAGGATAAATGGACTTAAATACTGTTATATCTGACAACATCGACCAATTATCTCTGTCAACTAGTGTTGTATGCTCCCCAGAAAATACTGCCAATTTTATTTCCAAATCCAAAGACGTAAATTCAATCAATATTTTTCATTCTAATATAAGAAGTGTTGCGCGTAATTTTGATGATTTGGTAACTCTTTTACACTCTTACTCTTAGTATTGATGCTCGGGTGGATGTCGTAGTCCTATCAGAGTGTTGGCTAAGTAAGTGTCCTAATATTCCAGTCCTGCCGGGTTATACTTTCTGTGAATCACATTATGAAAGCCAAAATGATGGAGTGATAGTGTATGTCAGCGACAATTTCCCGCGTACCTTTGAAAAACCATCTTTCCTTGATGGGAATCGTTTAATTACCAAAATTGGTAATGAATTAGCAATAGTATCCTTATATCGTTCCCCCTCTTATAGACGTGTTGAAAACTTCCTAAATAGTTTAGACTTAACGCTGAAATCTTTGCATAAATTTAAAAACATAGTGGTTTTGGGAGATGTAAATATTAATATTTCAACACAAAGTTCAGACCCATCATCAGATATGTATTTAGAGGTCTTGTCTTCTCATGGTTTACTACCTGCCCACACTTTACCTACGAGATTGTCTAGATGCCTTGATCATGTCATCATTAAAACCCAAAATCGTGCCTCCACATTAGTTTTAGATGCGTATATTACGGATCAGGCCCCTCTTCTGGTCAGCTGCGATATGAGCAGATGCTTGAGAAATAACACCTTTCCACAAAAGGTAAAAAGGCTGTGCCTTGATTCATGTGTAAGTGAACTCGAATATCTCGATTTCTCAGATGTATTAAACTCTAATAGTGCCGAGGACGCTGCGTCTAAACTTGTTAAAAAGTTTCTTCAGTGGTTGTTAGGAATTCATCAGTTGTCGTTATACCAAGTAGAAAAAGGATAATTAATCCCTGGCATTCGTCATCGCGATAGGCTTTGCCTTCGATCAAAAAAAGATCCAAATAATAGTATTCTCAAGATATCATCCATTAGATATAGAAATTTTTGCAACAATATGTTAAAAAAAAATAAACGAGACTATGAATGTAATGAGTTTAAAAAAAATAGTAAGAACCCAAATACTACTTGGAAGCTTATAAAGAATATTGCATATATTAACAATAGCCAATCATCATCTAATGAAATTCTTTCTTTAAATAAAAACCCCTCTCTAGCCGTAAACACTATTAATAAAAACTAGCAAACCAGTGAACCAAATGTTCACCAAAAAAAAAAAGTATTTAATTAATTGAGAACTTCGGAGATTTTGTGTGGTTTCGTTTGAAATAGAAATCACGTGATTTCTCGAAAACCGGAAGTGCTACGTTACTCACATCCGGTTTGTAGTCTTATCAGACTATTCTCAACTTATAACTTAAACATTCTCTTTATCTATCTCTTACGGTTTGGCCGCAGAAACAGCACCACGGACGGACGGACGGACTTGTCCAATAGATAAGAGATTTTGCAAGCATTGGAAAAAAATTGGCTTCACAGATCAATGGATCAACTGTTCATGATGTCCCTAACTGTCCCTCCAGCGTGGTCACTCAACCAAACTCGATGGCGCCACTTACAACTGATGACCATGAAATTGAGCAAATCATTCTTGGCCTCAAAAACGAATGTTTAGAGGGTTGGGATGGGATCTCTGCCAGTCTAGTTAAAGTTGCTAGACATGTACTGGTTCCTGTTCTTACTCACGTTTTCAATCTTTCTTTAAACAATGGAGTGTTTCCCAAGGTATTCAAAAAAGCAGTCGTTCGCGCAATTTGCAAAAGTGGAGACAAAGTTGATACTAGCAATTATAGACATGGGTCTCATGGGTCATATCCATACTGACTACCTTCTCCAAAATATTAGAGAAAATTCTTAATAAAAGACTTCAACTATTTCTAGACAATTTCAGTATCTTATCAAAAAATCAATATGGATTCAGGTCAGGTAAAAGTACCGAAGATTCAGTTTTTGAACTTACAGAATCAATGATGAGTGAAGATCAGCAAAAAGTATTGGACACGTATTTTTTCAATGATTACTAACCACTTACCATTAACCAAGCAATGTGGTTTATTGTAGCTCTATAATAAAAAAAAAACGGGTGCGTGTACTTATGTAGGCGCGTGAGTAGTTATCCTTCTTTGGCATCGTTTAAAATTAGTTTTTAATTGCATGCAAATAATTAATTACAATAAATTAATAAAAAGTCTGGAAAAGGACACAGTCAATAAAGTTCAGTTTTAATTTGAAAAAATAAATAAATAATCAAAATATTCAATTAAAATCGCTACTGAATATAATTTATTAGAACATATGTGATTTGCACTTGTATGAAACTCAAACACGTATTCCGAATATACAAACTAGAAACATGTGGATAAATATTATAAATATGAATACCTATAACTCTTACTTTATTACAAAAAATAAAGATGTGGTTTTTGGTTCTACTACACCAATGGTCAAGAGATGGCGCTGTAGTCTCCTGAATCGCGCTTTGGTTCCGTTGTTCCAGATTAATAAATACTTTTGATAGGCCTTCACAATGCAGTCGTTAGCACCCACTAAATAGAGATTTTTATTTCTATTTTGTTGGTAGATTTTCTTAATGTGCGGTAAACACAAAAGTAACGCATGAAGTTGGTCGCTAAAGCGACCAACTTCATGCTGTTAAAATTTTGTGTTACAGTGATGCGCGCGCATCTTAAAATTTCACTCTCATCATTTTTTCATAACGCGCCTAAAGAAGTATAACTTCAAAAAAAATCAATAATTAATGAACTTACCACTAGCAATAATATCACACTCAAAATTAACATCAATATTTTTATTCTACTGATGAGCATTGTATAGTAAAACTTTAAGTCATGTAATATTCATTTGCACTCATTCAAAATGTAGTTACACCGGAAAGCAAAAAAAACTCCATAGGTCTTCTGCCTTTTTTCGACGGTTGGTCATGAATGTGAGCAATAAATGTTTGAAAATATATAGGATCATAAAATATAGCCACTATCAAGATTTGTTTTATTTCAAAACTTTGTTATAAGCGTGATAGTCCAGTCACTTTAGGGTTTCACCTCGAAATTTGAGATAATGAGCTGGAAACTCGTGTACAGCTTCATTTTGGCGTTCTAAAGTTGACTCAAATGTTAGCATTTTTATAATATTAGCATTTTTTACAGATCGGTCAATAGTACAGTTATTGTTTTTATCTTAGTTTGTCTATGCTAAATCACGCCACATCACCTTACCTCCCCACCATCTTATCACGTGACGTGAAGGGGAGACGGACTAGCGAGTGGAGCGGTTATAAATACGGTATTCAGTCGAGAGCCTTCGTCGTGAATAGTGGTCCAAAATTTAACGTGGTGTTGCTGCTAAATATTCTTGTTATAATAATTTTAGTTTATATTACAGTGAAGTACAAGTTGAATAAAGCAAGTGGAAAATTAACATTGTGGTTTAACTTCTGGAAACTAATCTAATAGTTTCAGAAGCGGGATCGACTGAGAATATCCTGATATTCTCACTACGCCCAGAAAAAAAAACGCAAGTTATTTTTTATTTATTTTTTTCTCATTCATAAGTGCTAATTTCATAACTCTAGTTTTATTTGACCTAATATATTTAAAGTTTCAAGAACGTTACATTTTTTTTTATTATTATTATTTTACATGATCATACACGTCCCAATAATGCTTCTGCATGTATCCTGCCAGGGCTACTCCCTGGGGTTACGTGTAGTTGCTGTAAAAATACACACCTTACTGGGGCTACTCTCTGGGAGTGTGTAAATGAAGTTATAATCTTATTGTTTCTCTTGAATACTTTTGCATTAATTAATAGTAACCTCCAGAGGCTATTGCCTGGGGTACGTGTAATTGTTGTCCAAATGCACACCATACTGGGACTACTCTCAAAGGGTGTGTAAATGTGATTATATATATATATATATATTTTCTTCTTGAATACTTCGTGGGCTACACTGAGTTTGCATTAATGTGGCCATTGTGTAATTGAACACTGAGATATGATATAGCACTTCTCTATAAAGTATGTAATCAATGCAACTCGGTTTTGCATAAGAGTCCTTTCACATTTTTTGCAAAAAACTCGCCTCGAGCGCCTCGTTTACCCCCTTAGAGAGATTTTGACTATTTCCAATAGAAGTAAACAGTAGATTTATTCTTCCTATTGTAAGTTAATGTAGACTATTTGAAAATACTATTTTCTTTTTTTTTGTACTGATCGTTCTACTGCAGCTAGTTTACGGAAAAAACGATAATATGCACAACTTCAAACGCCCCAATATCTCAAAAAAAATTGATCAAATTAATGACTACGACATCAGAAATATGTTTTTGTTGTAACATAATGTATGAGAATTTTAATTTTCCATATCATTATGGTTTCTGGTTTAAAACATTTATTTCTCAAAACGGAACACAAAATTCACTTACATGAGAAAACAAGAATAATCCAGTACGTGTGTATTTAGAGGACATGCACACACTTATATCACAAATCACTATTGAAAAATGTTTTTTTTTTACTATAACTGTTAATAATTTACAAATTGATGACTTAGTTCAAACAATGCATATAAATATTTGTTACGCAAACATCTGTAAAATGTGGGTAGTCCGTTTTCTGTAAGAGAAATCAAGTCTATATTACGTATCGAAATCCGCTTGCTATCAATAGCCGATACAAATTGCCTTCAGAATGATGTTAAGTTTTTATATGACGGCTGAGCTAGCAGTGGAGAGAAAGGACGCCATATTTTATGATATACGCATATATACATACAGTTATGCACTATTAAATTTATATATGTTTTTAAGTAATTTTTATTAATGATTTGATAATAAGGCATTTGATATTGTTGTTAAAATGATATTGAATTATAATAGAATTACTATCAAAAACTTTCATAAAACTAATCTACCATCATTGAACTACTGAAATATCTATATTTTTTTTATAATTAGTTCATTACTAATTACTTTATAAGACTCGAAACATCTCCCGTGAAATGCAATATATACTAGTGCAAATCTACCTACGCGCCGATCAGTACGGCAGTGGCGCAATTTTGTAAAAGGGCTCTTAATATTTTTTTTTCATCTGACTGGGGACTACCCTATGTGCTCAGATGTTATTTTTACTCGTGTACATGTTACCTTATCTTCTAAGCGTGTTTTCATTATATAAGGCTGTTCTAATTTCATCCAGATTGAATGTGGTCAGTTGTCCCTTCGTACTCTACGAAAAATGACTTTTATTTTTTATGTACGCGAAATAATGTCCGTTTCAGATATGGAGGAATACAATAGAAACGGCGGTGAAGGTGGACAGACGTTTGAATCATTTAATGACCTAGGAGTGCCTGGTATGGGCCGAGGTCTACGTAATGCGGACGACCTAGGAGTGCCTGGTATAGGCCGAGGTCTACGTAATGCGGATGACCTAGGAGTGCCTGGTATGGGCCGAGGTCTACGTAATGCGGACGACCTAGGAGTGCCTGGTATAGGCCGAGGTCTACGTAATGCGGACGACCTAGGAGTGCCTGGTATAGGCCGAGGTCTACGTAATGCGGACGACCTAGGAGTGCCTGGTATGGGCCGAGGTCTGCGCAATGCGGAAGGCCTAGGAGTGCCTGGTATGGGCCGAGGTCTATGCAATGCGGAAGACCTAGGAGTGCCTGGTATGGCCCGAGGTCTAAGGAATGCGGATGACCTAGGAGTGCCTGGTATGGGCTGAGGTCTACGCAATGCGGATGACCTAGGAGTGCCTGGTATGGGCCGAGGTCTAAGGAATGCGGACGACCTAGGAGTGCCCTGTGGTAGTGGCCGAGGTCAAAATTTAGAAAGTTCTGATGAGGTTGACTAATTATTGTTGTTTGTTTTATATAAAACTTTGTTACACCTTTTGGCAAAAGCAGAACACAAATAAGATTTATATTCTAAGAGATTGCTTACTGTTGATCTATTAACCAGGAAACCATGCTGATGAGGTGATAAAAATGGCTTGAAATGTGAGTAAAGTGTCTCATATATTAGAGATTCAAATAGCTTGGCAAAACAAGACAAAATACTGATAGGTCTGTAGTTGCTGATTTGCTCTCTGTCACCAGATTTATATATGGGAATAACATATGCAGTCTTCCAAAGACTAGGAAAAATACCACACTCTAATGACTTATTAAAAAGTATGAACAGAGGAACGCTAAGCTCATCGCAGCAGCTCTTTATAAAGTGAGGAGGGATTTGATCTGGGCCAGCTCCTTTACCAATATCAAGAGACCGTATTTCTGCTTTAATGCTATCATAGTTTATCCTTGCATCTGACAAAAACAAAGCACGATTAACTGTTTTGTTAGGCGAGTAGAGATAGCAATTATTTTTTTCATAGACGGAACTAAAGTATTTCGAAAACATTAGGACCTATAACATTTGTTCAAAAGTAACTTACAACGAGCATGAAGCAAGTCAAAAGAGTCATAATCACGAGGGTTACCATATTTTTTGTACCGCCTGTGATACTTAAGTTTTTCATTCATACAACGAATCAGTGCAGGACTAAACCACAAAGGAAATTTATTGGATCTATTACTCGCTAAGGGTGTATGTTTATAAATGATTTGATTCAATATCTCGTAGAACTTACTGACAGAGTCATCAATATGTGCACAAGCCAAGTACTCATTCCAGTTTACAGAGTTCAGTTCATCACAAATATTAACAAGATTGCATTTGTAGAAATTAGGTCTCTTACTGCCGGCTCGCGAGATCGCATTAGAAGTAGAAATTTGGCAAGTAATATCTATAAGCAAAGGTGGATGATGGTCATCAATGCGACTCAATGGGTGTGCCTCATGAACGCTTAAAGAATTAGATGTGTATAAAACTAAGTCTAAGTAACGGTAATTTTTATTAGAGATGTTATTGAACTGTTTGAGGTTACAAGAGAAGCTCAGATTTAACTCCCACAGATATAGGGCCTGGACACATATATGAGCTTGTAGTACATTTAGTCCAGTTTATAGTAGGCGTATTAAAGTCGCCAATGCACAAGAAGTCGGTATTATCCCCCATATGGATCATTTTCCCCTGACAGTTAGAATAAAAGGCTTTTAGTTTGTCTAGCTCAAGATCAGGCGGCAAATAGCATAAGCAAACAATCAAAAACTTGTTAGAATGCGTACTAATTTTAACCCAAACATCCTCAACCTCAGATTGCCATTCAAGTAATCGACGAGCATTTAAAGTTTTTTTTGACCGCTAAAGCTACATCACCCCCCTCTCTCTTTTTTATACAAGTACTATCACGATCTCGGCGAAAAACTACATATCAAGAGTCAAAAACTCAGCATCGCCGACACTCGTATTTAGGTTCGTTTCTGTAAAACAGATCACGTCATAATTGCAGTTAATAATGTTTAGGTAAACATCGTCAAGCTTACTTCTAATCCGGTTGACATTTTGATAGTATACTAACATTGTGGAACAAATAAAAATCCAGATGAATTGAACAAAATAAATAGAAAAAAAAAAGAACTTATTTAGACAGATTAAGATTAATTACTTAAGTTTGTTGAGACAGTCCAAGGTTTTAATGTGAATAGAACTTGATTCATCATCCTTTCTAACAAATATACGACCAAATTTAATCCAAACAAAAGTGTATTTTCTGTCTTTCGCAACCCTTCTTGTCTCGGCATATAACAATTTGCAATTCGGAAAGATGTGTTCAGTATCAAAAACTCTTGTTTTGTTGTCTGTGAATCCAAGGTGTGAGGCATTGAGTGCGTTGATAGGTTCTTTAGCTGCTTTATTGTAACGTCTTACCAAAGACAAGACAGTGTCCCGCAAACGAGGCGAAGACAGAGTCACAAGAATATTTCTGGGGCGACTTGACTTTCGGTCCATTTTAGCAACCCTTCTACAGGCAGTTATTTGAGAATCTTCGATTGCCATACCTATTGTGCTACAAAGGTTCCTAAATATAGTCACCACATTTTCTGAACGACTCTCAGGAACCGCTTGCAATTCTAAATTATGATTTCGAGATAGGTTCTCAATGCTAGAAATTTTATTATTTAATAAAGAAAGTTCAGATTTCAATTTGTTATTTTCATTCTCCAAAATTTTAATTTTTTCTCTATTCTCGGTCACCAAGGACTTTAGTGTGTTCTGTTCTGCGCAAATAAAATCGGTTGTAGATGTAAAATTATTTTCTAAATTTTTAATCTCGGATTGAATTTCTGATTTAATTTTTTTTTTGATATCTTCAAGTAGAGCTGTACGAAGATCGACTTTGAAACTTGCAAGGTAATTATTTAATTTCTCATCAAGTACGGCCGATACAGAAGTTTGAATTTTATGATCTAGTAAATTACTTATTTTATCCATCGTAACCGCATCGCAGTCCTTTCCTTGCGGCGAGCTATTATCGAGGGACATGTTCATACTGTAGTCGGAGGCAGATTGGTGATGCCCGCGAACCGGTGTATTAACATTAGAGCCGCGCCGTCGAGTGTTTACATTCAAACATGCTGGGCACATCCAAGACTCCAGCGCCTGAGCCGTCATCAAAGAAAAATCTTTTTGCTTATATTTAGACATAATCGATGGTATTTTCCAGTACAAATTTTACACACAATATAGTCATCCTTCGAGTTAATCTTCTTGTTACACTGAGCGCTGCAATCCATTGTAGAAAATAGTAAGTAAATATATTTATACTGCCCTCTTACGACTCTGTTAAGTAACTCTAGTTCAGTGATAAGCAAAGCGTAACAATAGTAAAGCAGCAAGCAATGCTAAAAGTCTAAAAGCAACGTTAGTGTGCGTCAAGACGCTGTTGCTTCTTAACAGCAATACACGTTCCAGAGCAGCGCGTACGCAAGGCACCTCATAGATGGCGTTGCAGATGCATCAATTAGAATGATAAAGCAATTTTGAACGCTTAAGTTTGAAATGCTTTCCAATTATTACACAGTAATTACTCATTGTACCAGGCAGAGTGTCACAACAAAACACAGAAAGTTCCCAAACTGCACGAAACAATCACAAACTATCAGTCATAAGATTGGTAAATCCATTAATGCACCAATTTATAATTTCTTGTAAACAGTTCACAATAGCAACGAGATAACAATCACAGTTCACCACTATAACGAGACACTTAAGTTGATAAAGATTTGATAAATATTCTCTTGACAGAAATCAGAAATCAATATATCTTTATTCAAATTGGATGTATAGTACAACACTTTTGAATCGTCCAAACATTTTTTTTCCCTACCACTCGTTATTGGACATATTTTTTAGCTGCGGAGAAAAACGAGCGAAAAAAACTCCACAACATTAAAAGCATAATGTAACAACATTTACAAATCATTATGTTGTTACAACGTCAATACAATCATGATTTATTTAATATAGAAAACCTGTTGGAATGATTGGAACAGTTCAAACCCAAGCATTTTTGTCTGTAATATAATCAGACACTTTGTAATAAGCTTTTTTAATAAGTGCTTTTTTTATACTATCTTTGAATTTATTTATGCTTAACTCTTGGATATTGCTTGGGACTTTATTGTATAAGCGAACACAAAGACCTTTAAATGAATTATTGATTTTGTGAAGCCTAGTAGTAGGTAAAGTTAGTTTATTTTTGTTTCTTGTATTAAGAGTGTGAACATCACTGTTTTTAAGAAACAAATTAATATTTTTTCTTACAAGTAATAAATTTTCGTAAATGTATTGTGATGCGACCGTCATTATACCAAATTCTTTAAACCTATCTCTTAAGGAATCCTTAACTTTAAAATTATAAATTACAACATAACAACTACAAATATATCGAATAAATTATTAAGAGCTAGTACAAAGACAGTGTTTACTTGTAAGCGCCCTCTGGCGGAAGAAAGTAGTCTTCTTTAATGTAAAAATGTGTATCTTTTAGTGTTTTTTTTTTTTTTTGTTTGTTTCAATACTTTTAGCTTTGTACCTGAATGTGTTAGTTATTTTTATATAGTCTTATTAAAATGTATGCCATTGTTATAAAATCAAAAAGAATCTAAGATAATTTAGAACGGTTATTTGAATGTAATTATATTTTACGGTATTTTAGCTAATTTGTTTTGTTTATTTGTTGCTTTATTATTGCTATTTCTTAAATGTCAATATGAAAATAAATTATGATTCGAATCATTATATTTTAGAGAAATTATATAAGACTGTAAAATAATATTATATAATAATATTAGGGGGACCAAACCACTACATTAGATTTGATAGACCACAGATCCTTGCAGCTGAGCGGCGGTTCGTTCCTCGAATGATGCGCGAGGCTATTGAGATTAAAAAAATATCTAAATTTCAATAGGGAAGATGGTTGGTATATACCACCAGCTTGGGAACCTATTATACAGGAGATAAAATCCCAACCCCGAGCACACACTGCAAGACCATCAGATACTATTAGTTCTTTTTGTTTGCATAATTTAACATAAGAAGGAGATAGAAAGCCTCTCTTGAGTTTGTTTCGCCGGTTCTTCTCCGGAAGGTCTCCCAATTTTGGAACCGGTGGTAGTTTACGGTAGTTAGGGTCAAATAAATAAACTCAAAATTACAAACAAGAATTTTAAATAAAATACTTTATTAAGTAAATTAAATAATAAATTCATACATAGACAATAAAAGTCTACAAATAAAAGTTTTATTCTGACGACGAAGCCTGTAAAGGCTACGAAACGTCAATAAATAAATAAAGTTTCGTGCATTAACCCGTAAAAACTAGTTTTATTTAATGAGTGATGTGCGTGAAAACCTAAGAAACAAATATAATAATAAACCTGTCTTTATTGTAAACCAAATCGCGAAGGGTCTCGCTTGATGCAGGATGGCCGAGCTGTTAGCATTTTTATAATATTAGCATTTTTTACAGATCGGTCAATAGTACAGTTATTGTTTTTATCTTAGTTTGTCTATGCTAAATCACGCCACATCACCTTACCTCCCCACCATCTTATCACGTGACGTGAAGGGGAGACGGACTAGCGAGTGGAGCGGTTATAAATACGGTATTCAGTCGAGAGCCTTCGTCGTGAATAGTGGTCCAAAATTTAACGTGGTGTTGCTGCTAAATATTCTTGTTATAATAATTTTAGTTTATATTACAGTGAAGTACAAGTTGAATAAAGCAAGTGGAAAATTAACATTGTGGTTTAACTTCTGGAAACTAATCTAATACAAAAGTCTCATATTATCTCGTGTCTGCGAGTAAGTTATTCGAGGTCAAAGGTCACGAAAATCGCATTTTTTGCAATTATCTCCGTTTCTATGGTTCCAATCACTTCAACACTTATTATGTAAATTAAAGATAAAGGCTTCGAAAAAAAGTTTAAAACGCTTGGAATATTCCTCGACCTATCAAAAGCCTTTGATCCAGTATCGATTCCTGTTCTTCTGCATAAACTTAACTTTTTTGGTATAAGGGGGAAAACACTCCAGATTTTTGACAGTTATTTGTCAACCATTAACGACAACAGTATGTTAACCATTGACGACAACAGTGTGTTGTCGTCAATGGTTTTACTAGTGATGATGAGTTCATTGAGTTTGGTGTTCCACAGGGAAGTGTTTTGGGTCCCACACTATTCTTGATCTACATCAATGAGCTCTGCGAACTTTCGCTGTCGAACACCAAAATTTATAACTTATGCTGATGACACAGCTTTACTGAATCAGGGTCGATCTTGGGTTGAGGTTGTGAAGTGTGCCGGATCAACTTTAAAGTCGGTTATGTTATGGCTTGCCAGAAATCTACTCACCCTCAATTTAGATTTTCAGACAGTTCAAGTACACATTTGCAGTGCACATTTCAATGTACGTTTTTACGATTGTTCCGTAGGACCGAGCCACATGGTGGTGATAGTTTCCCCGGGAGCGGGGGGGACCGTAGAGTATTATGACGCCCTGCATGCGGCGCCCGTCGAGGCTGCGGCCTGGGGGCGGCGTCGGACATACTTCCTGGCCACGTACGCAGCGCCCGCGCGGTCCGCGGTGAGGCGCATGGAGCTGAGGCTGCGGCTGCCGGTGAGTGGTGCCCGTGTAGCAGCACCTGCTGGAGGGGGCGGCGCCGGACATAGTTCCTGGCCGCGTACGCAGCGCCCGCGCGGTCCGCGGTGAGGGACACGGAGCTGAGTGAGTGGTGCCCGTGTAGCAGCACCTGCTGGAGGGGGCGGCGCCGGACATAGTTCCTGGCCGCGTACGCAGCGCCCGCGCGGTCCGCGGTCCGCGGTGAGGGACACGGAGCTGAGTGAGTGGTGCCCGTGTAGCAGCACCTGCTGGAGGGGGCGGCGCCGGACATAGTTCCTGGCCGCGTACGCAGCGCCCGCGCGGTCCGCGGTCCGCGGTGAGGGACACGGAGCTGAGTGAGTGGTGCCCGTGTAGCAGCACCTGCTGGAGGGGGCGGCGCCGGACATAGTTCCTGGCCGCGTACGCAGCGCCCGCGCGGTCCGCGGTCCGCGGTGAGGGACACGGAGCTGAGTGAGTGGTGCCCGTGTAGCAGCACCTGCTGGAGGGGGCGGCGCCGGACATAGTTCCTGGCCGCGTACGCAGCGCCCGCGCGGTCCGCGGTGAGGGACACGGAGCTGAGTGAGTGGTGCCCGTGTAGCAGCACCTGCTGGAGGGGGCGGCGCCGGACATAGTTCCTGGCCGCGTACGCAGCGCCCGCGCGGTCCGCGGTCCGCGGTGAGGGACACGGAGCTGAGTGAGTGGTGCCCGTGTAGCAGCACCTGCTGGAGGGGGCGGCGCCGGACATAGTTCCTGGCCGCGTACGCAGCGCCCGCGCGGTCCGCGGTCCGCGGTGAGGGACACGGAGCTGAGTGAGTGGTGCCCGTGTAGCAGCACCTGCTGGAGGGGGCGGCGCCGGACATAGTTCCTGGCCGCGTACGCAGCGCCCGCGCGGTCCGCGGTGAGGGACACGGAGCTGAGTGAGTGGTGCCCGTGTAGCAGCACCTGCTGGAGGGGGCGGCGCCGGACATAGTTCCTGGCCGCGTACGCAGCGCCCGCGCGGTCCGCGGTCCGCGGTGAGGGACACGGAGCTGAGTGAGTGGTGCCCGTGTAGCAGCACCTGCTGGAGGGGGCGGCGCCGGACATAGTTCCTGGCCGCGTACGCAGCGCCCGCGCGGTCCGCGGTGAGGGACACGGAGCTGAGTGAGTGGTGCCCGTGTAGCAGCACCTGCTGGAGGGGGCGGCGCCGGACATAGTTCCTGGCCGCGTACGCAGCGCCCGCGCGGTCCGCGGTGAGGGACACGGAGCTGAGTGAGTGGTGCCCGTGTAGCAGCACCTGCTGGAGGGGGCGGCGCCGGACATAGTTCCTGGCCGCGTACGCAGCGCCCGCGCGGTCCGCGGTCCGCGGTGAGGGACACGGAGCTGAGTGAGTGGTGCCCGTGTAGCAGCACCTGCTGGAGGGGGGCGGCGCCGGACATAGTTCCTGGCCGCGTACGCAGCGCCCGCGCGGTCCGCGGTCCGCGGTGAGGGACACGGAGCTGAGTGAGTGGTGCCCGTGTAGCAGCACCTGCTGGAGGGGGCGGCGCCGGACATAGTTCCTGGCCGCGTACGCAGCGCCCGCGCGGTCCGCGGTGAGGGACACGGAGCTGAGTGAGTGGTGCCCGTGTAGCAGCACCTGCTGGAGGGGGGCGGCGCCGGACATAGTTCCTGGCCGCGTACGCAGCGCCCGCGCGGTCCGCGGTGAGGGACACGGAGCTGAGTGAGTGGTGCCCGTGTAGCAGCACCTGCTGGAGGGGGCGGCGCCGGACATAGTTCCTGGCCGCGTACGCAGCGCCCGCGCGGTCCGCGGTGAGGGACACGGAGCTGAGTGAGTGGTGCCCGTGTAGCAGCACCTGCTGGAGGGGGCGGCGCCGGACATAGTTCCTGGCCGCGTACGCAGCGCCCGCGCGGTCCGCGGTCCGCGGTGAGGGACACGGAGCTGAGTGAGTGGTGCCCGTGTAGCAGCACCTGCTGGAGGGGGCGGCGCCGGACATAGTTCCTGGCCGCGTACGCAGCGCCCGCGCGGTCCGCGGTCCGCGGTGAGGGACACGGAGCTGAGTGAGTGGTGCCCGTGTAGCAGCACCTGCTGGAGGGGGCGGCGCCGGACATAGTTCCTGGCCGCGTACGCAGCGCCCGCGCGGTCCGCGGTGAGGGACACGGAGCTGAGTGAGTGGTGCCCGTGTAGCAGCACCTGCTGGAGGGGGCGGCGCCGGACATAGTTCCTGGCCGCGTACGCAGCGCCCGCGCGGTCCGCGGTGAGGGACACGGAGCTGAGTGAGTGGTGCCCGTGTAGCAGCACCTGCTGGAGGGGGCGGCGCCGGACATAGTTCCTGGCCGCGTACGCAGCGCCCGCGCGGTCCGCGGTCCGCGGTGAGGGACACGGAGCTGAGTGAGTGGTGCCCGTGTAGCAGCACCTGCTGGAGGGGGCGGCGCCGGACATAGTTCCTGGCCGCGTACGCAGCGCCCGCGCGGTCCGCGGTCCGCGGTGAGGGACACGGAGCTGAGTGAGTGGTGCCCGTGTAGCAGCACCTGCTGGAGGGGGCGGCGCCGGACATAGTTCCTGGCCGCGTACGCAGCGCCCGCGCGGTCCGCGGTGAGGGACACGGAGCTGAGTGAGTGGTGCCCGTGTAGCAGCACCTGCTGGAGGGGGCGGCCTGGGGGCGAGGCCGGACATACTTCCTGAAACGTAAACGAGGAGTTTCCGTGGTGCTTTTTCTCAACTTGTGTTCGATTTGCGCTTTTTCAATTTTAATTTATGTATGAGTTCTTTGCAATCTTTACATTGCTGTCGATTCTGTCATGATTTTCTTAACATAAAAGTAAATTTAACATCAATCTCTTTTTTCATCCCGCATAGACAATTACAAGAATACACTGGTGTCGATTCTGGCATGGTTGTCTAAATCAAAACTTAAATTTGACAACAGGGCATCCTTGTCATTCTCTATATAGAATGAAAAGGAGAGACTGAAGTAAAATTTAGTTTTAAGTTTAAAGAATCATTTCAGAATCGACACCAGTGTTGTCAAATTTAATTTTAGGTTAAGTCATGTCATGCCCGTTCGTCACCAGTATACGATATCTCGCACTTCAGCCAATCATAATATGATCGATGTAACAACAGGTGAAGGGCGGTGCGGGCGATGAGGGGGGCTGGTCCAGCGAGGAGTGGGCGGAGCTGTGCCAGCTGTCCGTGGCGGGACACGCGCTGGGCGGGCCGCGGGGTCCCGCCCACCAGCAGGTGTTCCGCGACCTGCCGCCCAACGTGGCGCCCACCGGCTGGCCCGTGCATCTGCATCTGTACCGCCTGCTGCGACCGCACTGACCTGTCAAACCCCACGGTTGGGGCTGGAGGGAACGAGGGCAAAGCCCACTCTAAACTTTCCCCTGTGCTCACCCCAAATTTCAAGTGTTGAATGATTACTTTAGTTTTAGATTAATAGACGAGTTCATCCGGCCGGCCCGCGCTCTAGGACGAATCCCCAGCTCCGGCGATTCCGAAGCGTTGTCTATTGAGCACCGTTAACCGTTTGAACGTTCCCTTCAAACTTATAGAAAAAAAATGTTTTTTCTAGTTTTACTTTTCCGACGATGCATAATATGATGTGATGATTGATTTGTGTAGTGTGTGTGCTTGTATTGTTTAATTAAGTTTTTAATATTTTTTTAATAAATATAACACTTCTTATTTATTAATTTTGTATTGAAATGTCTGTTTTGTTAATTTTACATGAAATGTCAAATTAGAAGTAGTTTTGTAGAAAATAAGTAAAGCGCTAATAAATAATTCCAATAATGTGAGTCAAGTATACACGGGTGATTGGTATGAAATAGATATTTAAGTGTTAAGGCCGGCGTGTTAGATGAACATGCTGTATTTACCACAGTTTATCGAAGCATAAAGTATTTTTACTTTTAAAATTTTACAAAAATTCTAAAATTAACATTTGCTTAAAAATTTTTAAACTTTCTAACTAGATTGATCGATGCAACGCATGATATTCTTGATTTGAGATGTGACCGACAGTCTTTTTATTTTCCGGTTCGGTTGAGCCCAAGCACGGCTCCGCGTAGCTCTATGGGGGCCAGTTAGCCTCCGCGGAGGTGAGGGGAGAAGGGGGGGGGGGGGGGGGCGGAACTAACGTGACTCCATGACATGAAGGCACAGTTTTCGTGCGTGCAACCGGCTTTCATCGATTTATAAAACGTTATCACGTCAAAATATTGGTGCGAATAAATTAGATGTAAGTAAGAATAAATCCTAAGAAAATAATTTTGGTCTGGGTGGTGGCGGCAACAGTGCTCTGGTTAACCTGTGGTGCATTAGTTAATTAATAGAGAATAGAGTGAGCAATAAAATTTAATATATTAAAACAGTTTTCGCTTGTACGTCCTTAATGTGAGTATGGTGACGAGACGATAAACATTAGATGTAGGCGGTTACTGGTGAGCGCGTGAGATTCATATCAGTAACTTATGAACTACGGTTTGTGCTAATTATTTTTAATAAGATAATACATTAACGATGCAATCGAGATTGTCAGTGGGAATGCTAAATGCACTGCACTGCGTTTCTACTGCTTTATTATACTATGAGGAGCTGGCAAACAAAACGGTATAATTATGTAAAAAATATATTTTACAGAAGCAGTAAATAACTGAATGACGGACACACCTACAATAAAGTTAGTAAAATTACTAAATTAAACACCACGGTTTTTAATTTAGTGATTCTAACTTTGTTTTAGGCGGTTTTGATTGAAAATTAGTTGAAATTCAAATTCAGCCCAAAACGTCGACTTAAAAAAAATATTTTAACCAGATGCGTAGTAACCGTTTTATTCGACGGCTCCTCGATATATATGATACATATGACGACATAAATGACTCTCGAGTAGAATTAATAAAAATTGTTTAATTAATCGAAAACTATGATTGTTTTTAATTTTTAGAGGATTCTCTGTAGTACGCTCCATCTTACAGAGGCCTTCAGTAAAAAAAATCCTAAATAAAATTTGGTGGTGCTGTTTATGTGGATGAGTAAAGGTTCCACGGGGCAGGGGAGGCAACTGCAGGCACTACTGATACTCTGGTATCACAAGCGGTTAAACACACTAAAACAGTAAGAAGCATGAAGACACCAAACAATGTCTAATTAAGAGCGTTACGTAGTTACGCGACCTCAAATATCCTTTCAGCTGCACCATGTGAAACAGCCGATATTTATTGCCCTAGGCAGGCCTTTCATTGAACTTGTAAATCCCTTCTGACCATCAAGAAAATGCAAACGTTTTTTTACAAAAAAACATTTTATAAATTTAAAACCGAAGCTATGTGTACATTTAAATGACGTACACACAAAAACATGACGTGGGTCAGATTTTTTTATGGTCAGTAGGTATGTATTTATAGTCATAGTGGGCGCGCCTATCTGGCTGTACGTCGCGAGACTGGTTTGCGAGTGACACTGGTGCCTTCAATTACGTTGTTTTACTGTGATCATAGTATAATAATTTTATTATTAATAAATGAACTTCGTTACATCGTGCTTGTAATTCATTAAATTTCCTTTGATCCTTAGTTGGGTACTAAAGTATACAGAACCACAACGGAACTTTCTTTGTTATATTTTTATTTTTTAAGCATGTAACTGCTACATGTTTAAGTCGAAAGAAAATTCTAGGTTACCTACAATGCGAAGAGATAGTGCCGACTTGCAGCTTAAGAAGGGCTAGAGAAAATTCGACACGACCATCAGAGCCGCGGTAGCATAATGATCAGTGCATTCACCCGGATAGCGAAGGGTGCGGGTTCGAGTCCCGTCTGATGCATTGTCCGCGTAGAATTTGCTCTAGTATAATTTTCTTTCGATTTAAACGTTCATTGTATTGTAGTTCAATCAACGATATTAAATACACCAACACGAATAAAATCGTGCCCGAAATCTGTCCAAAAGGTACATAAGACGATCCGCGGAGCTCCGTAAGATGATCGAGTAGTCAAAATAATATAAGGCATTATTTGAACATTGAAAGTCACCTTAAATGCATACTGAATAGAATAGAATAATTATTTATTTGCGTTTGAACAAGGTAATCAAGGTCATAAATAGTTACACATAACTTTACTGTAGGTTTCACCTATTCAGCTATAGAACGTAGCATGCAAATTGACATCAGTTTTTTATCAAATTAATTAATACTATGTCACATGATTGAATAAAAATTACTTAACAGGTCACAAAATAAATAGTCAAAAATATAAAAATTCGATTAAAATCAGGTCATATTAAAATGTGAATCAAAAATATAATTAAATCAGTATTATGTCACTCAAAATCTCATCCACCAAAATTACTATTATTTATATATTACCTATCATACTTCAAGAATTCCTGGACCGAGTAGAATTTACGTTCAATGAGCCATCTATGTAGTGTTATTTTAAATCTACTGAAAGGCAAATCTCTTATTGAATGTGGAATATTATTAAAAATTTGAATGCACATATAGTAACAGTTCTTTTTAAAAAAAGAACTGAAAACTGTGTAAGGTCTTAATTAAAACGCATGCGTCAGAGTTAAGCCAGTCAATAGAAAATATTTATGATATTCAATTGCATGGTCGGTAATATATAGCCTTCTCTTTTCATCGCGGTCCGTACCTGCTACATTGCTAACAGCGCATTCAGAATTGCGCATAGAATCAAAGAAATAAGGTCTATATTCTTCCGCATATAATAAAATAAAATTTATAAAATTTTACGATCTTGCATTTCGAACTTTAAATTTAGACTATTAACTATGTATTCAAGGTGACTTAAAATTATTAAATAAAATGCCTTATATTATTTTTGACTACGCGATCATCTTACGGAGCTCCATGGATCGTCAATATACCTTTTGACCAGATTTCGGCCACGATTTTGTTCGCGTTGTTGTATAAAGGTTATAAGAGGTGAATAGAAATAATAGAACATTTCAACATTCAAGTTTATTGGTATAGAATAGAAGTGACTTGACACTGAGGTGGCGCGGAGTCGCCGCGGACTCTGGTGTGAGCACCTCAACGTTCCGAACTAACGACCCCGCCCCCGGCGACCTTCTCCAAGCGTTACACCTTGCGGTCACTGAACCCAGTGTTATAAGCATAGGGCGCATGCATTCGAGATGTTCGCCGCGGGGCGACTACATACAGAACTAAGAATTAACATCAGTTTCAAGGTGCTTAACGATACTATGTACAAGACTGCGAGTGCTCGCTACACTCGCTACACTCGTCGGTGCACGCGGCCGCACTCGGCGACGCTCGCTTCCTGTATATACAACACATGCCTACTCCACGAAACTATAACTAATTACAATGTTACCACACGAAATCTTTGGAAATCACAATTAATCATATTTATCTATCTCATTTATCGGCAGTTCCTCCGTCCGTCACACGAGGAGGGACAGACGACGCACGCGCGCGTCCACTGCAAACGGGGAATTATATTAAACTATTTGCTTATTAACGTACTTAACTATTTATTGAAGATGTGAACGTTATTGAAACAGGTCTCGCTCTTGCTGACTTTGGAATGACAACACAATGTTAATATACAACATAAAGATCATTAAAAAGCACCGTCATAGACACGATGACTGATCGAACACTGTCGCGATGTTCGAGAATATGTAAATAAACGTGACAGCCCTTCAAATAGACAATGACATTTCGTACTCTGAAACTATTTGAATTCGATATTTCTTTCTGTTATCTTGTAAAACATAAAGGCAAAATTCAAGAGACCAGTTAATTAAAGCAGTATGCTCGAGTGTTGTATTTATGATACCTATTTTAGATTATGAGGCACATAGAAAGGATATTCACTGGGATATCGATTGCTAACCAGACCATAGACAAACTAGCATTTCCTTTTCCGGTGTGGCCAAGTATATTTAAATAAACGCGGACGTCGCGACAAAGGCACATTACCAATGGTAGTACAATGGACGCTCATAGGTTAGTCACCAGAGCGAAGTAACGAATGCAATTCACAATAATATTAGTAACATTGAAACATGGTGACAATGGAATGGTAATTGAATTTTTCGTAAATACATAAAAATAAATAAGAGCATTTGAAATCAATTTAATAATGGTAATACTTTTACTTGTGCATGCCCCATAATGGGACTCTCACTGTAGATATCCGTTGACCGCACACCGATCGGTGCGATATCAGCCGACACATTCCAGGCTGTGACCACATCTGCGGTGCTCCTCCACAAACACTCCACTCCGACTACGCACTGACATTTATAATTTCCACTAGTACAATTATTATCTTACTAAACTCGCAATTAGTCAACTTTCTCATAATAATGATCGATACATTTTTAAAATGATTCCTCTTCAGACAACTTAGCGGAATACAAAGAACATAATATTTATATTGTCTGGGCTTACAACGATACGTCGGGTATATTTACAAGTTTCACATTTGGTATCGACGAGAGTATAACACGATTACATTTGGATGTATAATGAGTGTCCCTCGGCCCGGTCTCCATCTACTTACTCCACTTAACTACAATAACGACGGAATGAAATCAACTAAATACAGATCTGTGGCGGCTTCACGCCTGCATCATCTTCTCTTCTCTGTCTCCACTCGCTCCCGCACTCGTCTCGACGCAGATTTGCGGCTTTATGCCCAGATCTGAAAAAAGAAAAACTTTAAATTTACATTGGTTCTAGGAACAGATTCAATAATGAATAAGACATACAAGGGTTCTGACTCTTGTTACCTAGATTGCTTGAATAGGTTATTCGAAAGTATGAAAAGTACAGACAGTATTTTTCCAAAAAAAATACTCATAATTTTACTAAAAACCCACGAAAAAGATAATAGTTTTCTTATCTATTGTCACGTGACCCAAAACGCTTGGGATTGGCGGAGCCTAAAATGACATTACGCGCAAGTAAACTTCCGGTTAAAGTGACATTACATCGTATCGTTTGACGTTTTCAATAACAGTCGTGTGACGTCACACACTAGTAAGACGCCATATTACCAGAGAAACATTTTCGCGGCAACTTGAAAATGGAGTTTTTGATTTGGTTATTTTTACTGAAATACACAACAGAATGATGAATATAAATAGTATATAATATGAGACTGTTTTCTTAATGTCAAATACTTTATTTTGCATTACTTACAAACCAGAACTCCTCGAGAAAGGGCATTCAGTTTAAATTGGCGACGTTGATAATGACTAGAATGTCAGTTTTTCTGCTGTATATGTACAAAATTTTCAAAGCTAGGCTCCCCTTATACATGTTGGAGCAAAAAAAGTATTCACTCTACCAAAAGATGTTTTAATTTACTGTCATTGCACACCGCACAGCACGCAGACCCGCTGGGCCCGCAGCGCGTCCCTCCCCCCCCCGCCCCCCCCCCCCCCCCACTATACACACTCACCCGCAGCGTCGCGTCCCAGGAGGCGGTGGCGAGCGCGGTGCCGTCCGGCGCGAGGGTGACGCGCGTGACGCGGTGCTCGTGGCCGCACAGCACGCAGACCCGCTGGGCCCGCAGCGCGTCCCCCCCCCCCCCCCCCCCCCTCCCCCCCCACTATACACACTCACCCGCAGCGTCGCGTCCCAGGAGGCGGTGGCGAGCGCGGTGCCGTCCGGCGCGAGGGTGACGCGCGTGACGCGGTGCTCGTGGCCGCACAGCACGCAGACCCGCTGGGCCCGCAGCGCGTCCCACACGCAGGCGGTGTAGTCGCTGTACCCCGCGAACAGCAGGCGCCCGCTCACCGACCACTCCACGGAGTTCACGCCGAATATGATGCTCTCCTTCGTGTAGCGCGCCACCTGACACGCGATACGATAACGATACGTCTACTCGATACCTCGAACCGGCCGAACTATCCGACCGGTCGGAGGTCTCCTTGCAGCGATTTAGCTAAATCTCAGTTGAACTAAATCTACAATATATTATATCCCATAGCAAAATATTAACTTCCGAGTTGAAAATTATCTCGTATCTATTAGACAAGTCCGTCTGTCTGTGGTGCTGTTTCAGCGGCCAAACCGTAAGAGATAGATAAAGAGAACATTTAAGTTATAAGTTAAGAATAGTCTGATAAGACTACAGACCGGATTTGAGTAACGTAGTACTTCCGGTTTTCGAGAAATCAGGTTTTGGTGAACATTTGGTTCACTGGTTTGCCAGTTTCGTTTTATTTAAAATGCGATTTTACGAAATCGCTGCAAGTAAATCTTAGTGACATAAAATATTAATTAAATTACGTACACGTAAATTTCCAAAGTAGAAGTTGATAATGCTACTATTATGTTCAACGATTGGTTGTATGATCATGTTCTTTAATCTGAAAATACACTTATTATCGAGATTTATAACAAAATTTTATAATTACTTTAATATATTTTTTTTTGGTTTATAATATTAATTTTACGTATTTAGCAGCTAAATGCTCTAATGTAAAGATTTTTTTGTAGCTTTAGTGTATTTGCTCGGATGACAGGTAGATATGGTTTACCATACATAAATGGGTGACGCAGCGTTCACCTGCATACGCTGCACGGTAGTCATTTATATTTACGTTATTCTTAACTATAAAATTGGTACGTCACAAACATCAGCTGAGTAAACTATCAAGGAGAGAATCGTTAGCCTATCATATCTTGTATTTTTACGTTATTAAAATGTAAAAGGCACTTCTGGTGGGTCCATATCTATTCTAAATGCAAATTCTGAAATTATTCGAAAAAATTATCTACCCGTTATTAACTTCCCATTCTAAAAACTTCATTCATGCAAACCAGCACGGATTCTGTAAACATAAATCAGCAGCAACCAATCTTGTTTCGTATGTCAACGGACTAACGAAATCAATCGACTCTGGTGTAGAAATAGATTCTGTTTACACAGATTTTAGCAGTGCCTTTGACAAGGTTGACCACAACATACTGGACTGGAATTCATGGACCCCTTCTGCTATGGCTCTGTTCTTACTTAGAGCATTGATTGTTAAGGGTAGTTAGGAACGGCTACAAATCGAAACCATTCCTCACCTCGTCGGGAGTCCCCCAGGGTTCGATCTTGGGACCAATTCTGTTTCTTGTATTCAATATAAGATATCCCTGATAAAATCCGTTATAGCAGCTGCTCTCTTTTTGCCGACGATTTGAGTTGTATTGACCGATCACCAACAAGGAAGATATACTTTTGCTCCAAAAAGACCTAGACACGGTATCGTAATGGTGCGAAGACAACGGTATGACTCTTAACGCAAGTAAATGTCTGTTTATAAAATTTACCAGAAAGACAAAAAACATTAACGCTTCTGTTTATACCATTAATTCTGTACAGCTAACCGAAGTGGGTTCGACTCCTGATCTGGGCATTGTAATTGACAAAAAGCTCGGATTCATTGTACATATTAACGTTATTGTTGCAAAGGCATTAAAAATGTTGGGTTTCTTGAAACGCCTATGTAAGAATTTCCATAACACTGCAACAATTTAATGCTTGTATAAGAGTTTGGTGCAAAGTATAATACACTAGAATACAGTTCTCAAATTCAGTAATTTTACGATGTTTCTTGCTTTCAAAGACAGCAAGTGTCCTTACCGTCTGGATTACCACACTTATCTCAAATACTTTAAGCTTCATATCTTCGAAAAGCATAGGAAAACCGCGGACATTTTATTTCTGCACAAATTACTGCACGGCAATATCGTTGCGCAAGACCTTCTCGCGGAAATTAATTTAAAGGTTCCCAGATAAATCCCCCGCCAACCCATGAAATCACTCTTTAATTGTCCCTTTAAAACAAAATTAGCTTCACCGTTTAGCGTCGTGCGCGTCGAAGGCCTGGGGGGGGGGGGGGGGGTGTGAGTATATACCTCTCTGTCGGCGCGCAGGTCGAACAGGCGACAGCAGGAGTCGTCGGCGCCGGTGGCGAGCGCGTCGCCCGCGGGATGGAAGCGCACGCTGTTGACGTCGGAGTCGTGCGCGTCGAAGGCCTGCACGGGGGCTCCGCAGCGCATGTCCCACACGAGCGCGGCGCGGTCGCAGCCCGCCGACACGAAGGTGTCGCCCATGTCGGAGGCCGCCACGTCGAGCGCCATCACGTCGGCCGCGTGCGCCTGGAAGCTCTGCAGCAGCTGCCCCGACTCCACGTCCCACAGCGCGCACGACCCGTCCCCGCCGCCCGTCAGCAGCTGCCGATCCGTGTTGGGGAACACGCAGCACGACATGTACGACGTGTGCGTGGCCACGGTGCGCTTGCGGCCCGCGCCCGCCCCGGCCCCGGCCCCGCCCCCGGTCCCGGCGCCGGCCCCGGCCCCGCCGCCGGTCCCGTCCTCCTCGCCGCCGGCCCCGGACAGCGGGAACACCGTCACCTTGTTGTCGAGCCCGCCGGCCGCCACCATGGTGCCGGAGGGTGCGTACGCGCAGGCCATCACCCACGTGCTCGGCATCGCGATCGTCAACTCTTTGGTGGCGGTGAACGCGTCCCACACTATCACCTTGCCATCCTATAGGACAAATATTCGGCTGTACGTTCCGAAAGTTCATAATGACAACGCGAGAGAAAACGTTATGGGCTGGGGGCCAATCGCCTAACGGAAATGCTTTGGAAAACGCTAACGCTTACGATTTTATTTTGTTATTCCTAGCCGCCTGAGGTATTCAAATGCCTCGCGCTCTTTCTTTTTCTTCTGCATTGGTAATAACAATATTAAAAAAAATGAGCGTGAGGTATTCGAAAACCTCAGGCGGCTAGAAATAACAATATAAAATCCTAAGCGTTAGCGTTTCCCAAAGCATTTCCTTTAGGCGATTGGCCCCCTGGACTATATATCATCGGCCGAAAATCAATGTACGGCGGCTTGGTCTATAATTAACGACGAAAAGAAAAATTTACGCATTAATGACATACCCCAAATAAAAATTGATGATAAAATAATAACTGACCCTAATATTATAGCACGGACATTTAATGACTTTTTCTTAAATCAATCTCGATTGAAATTATCTATTGACAATAATGTTAGTAATAGCAATAAAATAACTAGTACCTCATCTTGTATGCATAATGACAAATCAATTTTTATGATACCTACTTCTCCTGCTTAAATAAAACGTACTATTATGTCATTACAAAATACAAATAGCACGAGATACGCTGAAACCTGCACAAAATGTCTAAAATATGTAAGCAACTTTACTGTACTATGTCATATTATTAACTTATGCATTGAATACGGGATATTTCCAGAAAAATTGGAAATTACTTTAAAGTAAAACCTCTGTATAAAAAAAAGGACACTGAGGACTTGCCTGCTATCGACCTTAATACATATACATCGATAAATTGATAAAAAACGTCTAGTAAGTGCTTTATATGCTGTGCATGAATATTGACAAAACTAACTATATGACATTAATTAGAAATAAAAAAATCGGACTCGGATCGTAGAGACTACAAACTTCTTAGGAATCTATATTGACAATAAGCTAAATTGGAAAAGTCATGTTGATCACATATTCAGTTAACTAATTGAAATAACAATAACCTATATTTGTAATAAAAATAATTTGATTTGAATTTTGATTTATTGAAGTTATACTTCTTTAGGCGCGTTATGAAAAAATTATGAGAGTGAAATTTTAAGATGCGCGCGCATCACTGTAACACAAAATTTTAACAGCATGAAGTTGGTCGCTTTAGCGACCATGCGTTACTTTTGTGTTTACCGCACTTTAAGAAAATCTACCAACTAAATAGAAATAGAATCTCTATTTAGTGGGTGCTAACGACTGCATTGTGAAGGCCTATCAAAAGTATTTATTAATCTGGAACAACGGAACCAAAGCGCGATTCAGGAGACTACAGCGCCATCTCTTGACCATTGGTGTAGGAGAACCAAAAACCACATCTTAATTTTTTGTAATAAAGTAACAGTTATAGGTATTCATATTTATAATATTTATCCACATGTTTCTAGTTTGTATATTCGGAATACGTGTTTGAGTTTCATACAAGTGCAAATCACATATGTTCTAATAAATTATATTCAGTAGCGATTTTAATTGAATATTTTGATTATTTATTTATTTTTTCAAATTAAAACTGAACTTTATTGACTGTGTCCTTTTCCAGACTTTTTATTAATTTATTGTAATTAATTATTTGCATGCAATTAAGAACTAATTTTAAACGATGCCAAAGAAGGATAACTTCTCACGCGCCTACATAAGTACACGCACCTATTTTCTTTTATACTATTATTTTCCATGTTAATAATGGATGCTGCAATATGCTGAATACAACTTATGTGTTACGTAAAATTCATTTGGTACTTCAATATAACAGAAAGAGTTGCATTTATAGTTAACACTATAAATATCCATACTTATGTATGGATTGTATTTATAGTTGATTACATAAGGTATGGATTGTATTTATAGTTGATTTTTTGAAGTTTTGTGATAATTCTCTCTAAAATTTAACACATGCAAATAATAACTCAACAGATAATAAGTTTTTTACTCATTAGGTATATATATAATACAACAACTATAAAGATGTATAACAAGTACCTAATTGAATTAATGATTTTGTAATGGTAAAATGAAATCAGGAAAATGAAGTCCACAGTGGGGAGTGCATACATATTATTATGCATATTCTATAAATATACTCTTTAAAATATTTCTGTCATCAAATGATATTCTATCTTATATTTTACATAATTCCTTTCTGGTTTTATTTAGTGGAATTACGTGGTAAAGCTTATTTCCTAAAGATAGAATTGAACTTTAGACATGCTAATTTAAAATGGGAACTTTAAATAAGAATATCTTTTTTCTGTTTAAAATTCTCAACTACATTGGCAGAATTGCATATCATTCATTTTCTTTTTTTTGCACCAACTATTAAATAAGAAATAAAACAAATAAGTCTGTTTATAATGAATATTTTGTAGTTCCATTGAATTTTTTTTAAGTATATAACTGCTAGATGTTTGAATATAAAGAAAATTTTACTAGAAAATATTCCATGCCGATCTGGCAGGAAAACAGGACTCGAACCCACACCCTTCTCTAAGCACAAAAGCAAAGGGTGTGGATTCCAGTTCCATCTGCTGCCTGGTCCTCTTGAATTTTTTTCTAGTAAAATTTTCTATAGGTTCTATATTTTATAGTTTTATCATTCAAATCCATCTTGCTACCCCTTATACATTTCTTCATCTTTTGTAAATATGTGTTTATTATTTCATGAATTTCGACAAAATAATTAAATTTAAGGTACCTGTGATGATGACACAATGTGACGTTTATCTGGAGACCAGTCAGAGCACAACACTTTGGCCTGGTGACCCTTGAGCACCCGGCGTAGCTTCAGGTTGGGAAAGTTGATTGTCTCCAACCGCTCAGCCACACACGACACTGCAATACAACTTGACATTATATTTATATGTTATGTTACTGAAAAATAAAATGACAAGATAAACTAAAGCTAAAATAGAGATTATTATCTGTCCAGTCTATCTGGCTGGCTTAGTTTATGTTAGTGTTGTGACTATAAGCGAAGTGCCAGAAAAAAATCATTGATGAAGTGGGGGTTATTTTTTCCTTCACCTGTTTTCCACTCTGTCAAGTGTGATTTCTGAGTTCTTTCAGCCATATTTTATTTTGAGCTTGAGGTATGGGCAGCAAAGGTTAAGTTATAATAGTAGTATTTGTTAGAGATAAATAAATATTGGATAAGAAATAAATGAAAAAATAAGGTAACAAAGTTCAGTTTAGTGATGAATTGAACCATGTTTTGTTTATATTTATTTACTTAGTAACATGCAATAACAATTACGGTCATGCAGGCCTGTTAGTTACCTCTATCCTATGTGGGTCAACGATAAATAATGAATTATTGTATTACGTAGGGATAACCTAACCAGGATGGGAGTACGCAAAGTGGTTTCAAATCAGTTTAAAGCACGAACTTACACGTGACGTCATTGAGTTTCTGCCGCTCTTCCTCAAGCTTCTGCTTGAGGGCCTCCGCCTCGCGCAGCAGCGACTCCAGGGTCTCCTCAGCCGTGGGGGCCACCGCCGTATCGGCCGCCATCGCGCCGATCTCTCTTAAGTCTACCACCACATTTTGAACAACCAAAAAACTCTCTTCTTCAACTCCTAACAGATGAATTTAATATATTTTACCAGCTCAGTGAAATTTACGAACGGACATTGAAAAACTTACGACAGAATCGATAGAACTCGCACAGAGCAAACAATTCAGGTCTCTCTACCACAGATTGCAGAGACGAAATCTCAGTGACATAACACGGCTGATCCTGTTCCTTTTTTGTTCCTAGAAAAGGGTTTAGAAAGAGATACACTACAGGGGCCAACTGTCACTTTCATTTAACGGGACTGGTTCGACACCAGATCTGGCATGATTCCCTAAACTTAAGTTGCACCGTGGTTATTAACGTCGTGAAAAAAAATAACGTTTACGATATACTCACGAACGTTTATTCATGGATTTAAACTAAATTTAACATCGGTCTCTCCTTTTCTTTCTGAATAGAGAATGACAAGGATAAACTGTTGTCAAATTAAAGTTTAGGTTTAGAGAATCATGTCAGAATCGACACCTTTATCTCTTATGCCGGCACTTCACATGGTTATTCGAGTTTACTATTTTGTAAACATCAGTGGAATTGATTCTGGCGTAATTTTATAACCTAAAAAAGGAAAAAAAATCTCTTATTTGTATTCTGAATAGAGAATGACAAGGACACACTGTTGTCAATTTTAGGCTTAGGTTTTGAGAATGATGCCAGGATGGACATCAGTCTGTACTTTCCATTCATTTTAAAACATAATAAAGACAGACTATTGTCAAGTTCACGAATATCAAATAAAGTGTCAGCATTAGAATAATTCAATTAATAACCACAGAAGCTTATTGATATAGTTGAATCGATCCATTTAGTGCCAGCCAGACACTTAAATCAAAAAACATTGGAATACGTCACACCCTACATTCGAAAAATATATAAAACGTGCTGGCTGTATGGATTTAGTATTCTTTTCCTTTCTATATAAAAATATTTCCAAAAAAAAACTATTGTCAACATGACAGCTGCATTTTAGCTGTTGCTTTCAGTTCGGTTTAAATTACTTCGTTTTTTGTAGGTCTATTTTTACAAATTTTTATCTTCCAAATAAAATTAATTTACAACAATAAAACTTTATTGATAAAGTAAAGCATAAAGTGTTCATATATTTCGGAGTCGTGTTCAATAGCATACCTCAATAGGTAACTATGAATTCTCCACTTCATATCGAAGTGGTCCAAAAAAGACAAAGTCGTGCGAATAAAGACCATGTCAAAGGGATCGTGCATTCATATCTGTCTAACTTTGCATGTTTAACGCCCGGTGCTATCATAACTAAAGAAGAGATAGAGGAAAGCTCAGAATTGAGAGACCACGTACAGTCCATTGCGATCTGCGATATCGACTACGAATCCGAAGTGCAAATGACCAATGTCGAATTGGTCTATCACGTATACAAGCTGGACAACTTCGGCGCCGAGACCGACACCATGACTGACACCGCGTCCGGCGACGAGTCGGCCGCCGCGGACGTGTGGGCCCTGCCTTCCGAGGAGTTCCACGGTCTCTGGGAGAATCTGGTGTACGATTCCAAGCTGAAGGAGGACACGCTCCGATTCGCCGAAACGGCTTTCGAGTTCGCCGAGCGGGGCGTCGACCGGAACATCGTCGGCTGCAACAGGGTGATCCTGCTGCACGGGCCGCCCGGCACCGGCAAGACGAGTCTGTGCCGGGCGCTCGCGCAGAAGCTCGCCGTTCGACTCGGCGATCGGTTTCCGCGAGCCCGGCTGCTCGAGATCAACGCGCACGGTCTCTTCTCCAAGTGGTTCTCCGAGAGCGGCAAGCTGGTCGCGCGCCTGTTCGACCGCGTGCGCGAGATCGTCGAGGACCCGCGGCTGCTCGCGTGCGTGCTCGTCGACGAGGTGGAGTCGCTGGCGCACGCGCGGCGCGCCGCCCTCGCCGGCCTCGAGCCCTCCGACTCGATCCGCGCCGTCAACGCGATCCTGACGCAGCTGGACCGGCTGCGGCGGCACCCCAACGCGCTGGTGCTGGCCACCTCCAACGTGACGGGCGCCATCGACGCGGCGTTCGTGGACCGCGCGGACGTGAAGCGGTGGGTGGGGCCGCCGTCGGCGCGCGCCGCCTACGAGATCCTGCGCGGGTGCTGCGCCGAGCTGGCGGCGCGCGGCGTGGTGGCGGGCGGCGAGCGCGCCTTCCCGCTGCGGGCGCTGGAGGGCTCGCGGTTCGCGGAGAGCGAGGCGTCGCGCGCGTCGCTGCGGCTGTGGGCGGCGGCGCGCGACGCGGCGGGCGCGGGGGCGTCGGCGCGGGCGCTGCGTCGGCTGCCCCTGCTGGCCGCGGCGCTGCACTGCCCGCGCGCCACCACCGCGAGCGTCGCGCCGGACCTGCCGCGGTTCGTGGACGCGCTGCACGCGGCGCTGCGACACCACCTCGCCGACGCCGAGCTGCTCGATGCGCCCGCCCAGTGACGGACTTCCCTCTTATGCGGTATTTTTAAGTGTAAAGTGCTGTTTTTTCTTCGGAAGGCTGGTCCTTTCCGGTGATACCGCCTGTGACTTATGCGAATCTGGGATTTCCGTTGTGTCTGCGGTACGATTATTTTAATAAATAATTTACATTTTCGATGTCTGCGTTTGTACTTTGATGTCGTTCCCCTTTTTGTATTTGACTACGTTTATCTCTTACTTGTTTAGAAAAAAGTTTGTCGACAATGTTTAAGATGTGAAGATTATTTGATAGTTGAAAACTTGTTATACGTGATATCTTGTAAAATATAAAATAAAAAATGCTTTTTAAAAACAAGCTTTTATTTAATTGCGCATAAAAGAATAAAATTAAAACTTTTACTATCAACTTATGACGTTATTACACAAATTATATAAAATAAAAGCTGCCAGATTTAAGTAGGTATGTATACTAGTATTTATTTAGTCCGTTTTTTTTTTAATTTAATTATCTTGTTTATCTATTAGGTAAATATTGCTAAAAGGTTTGATATTATATAAATTATGTGATGACATTATAAGTTGATAGTGAAAGTTTTAAAGGAAATTTTCATTTTATTTTTAGTGTAATTAAGTAAAAGCTTGTTTTTAAACAAAAAACATTTTTAATTATCAATGGATATAATTGAGGACATCAAAAACATATAAAAACATAACTAAAAAGGAAAATTCTTTTTAAAAACAAGCTTTTACTTAATTGCGCTTAAAATTTTAGTTAATTCAGGCTTCTAGTTTTATCGCCTACAATGTTATAGAGGGTTGAAAATGGCCTAAACTGTTTCGAGAAACGGATGGTACGGCCGTGCCGCTGTTTTTGTTCGACTTGGTGGGAGCATTGAGAAAAGTCGCTTCACTGTTATAAATTGTTCCAAGAGGAAAAGTACAGATAACTCTAGCGGTCATATCGCAATAGATTTTAAACAGTTTAAATTTAGATTCTCTTTTAGATCTGTTTTTCTATATAAACAAAAATGAGACGCCCTCAGTTTTAAACAGTGTTTGACAGTTTTGTAGTAACATTGTAAATAATTTATTATATTTGGAACAAAAAGCATTACAGTAATTTTGAATATAATGCTAGGAGGTATTTGTTTAATAGAAGTATTACTAGTTAAGTAATAAGCAACAACATTGCTTGCAAACGAGATATTTAATATATTAATATTTAGAGCTTTCTACTAAGCATTGACAGAATATTGCATTTCGAAACATAGTGGTTAAGTAGAATTGAAATTTAACGGTCACACTCCATAGGCGTCGGTCTATAGATAAAAAGTTAAGAATCGATTTAGCAAAATGGGAGGTACATATAAAATAAATAAACATTATGGTTTTTCCACATTTTATTGATTCACAAACTTAAAACGTTAATTGTAAAAATACATTTCTTTTTAATTACAAAACACGATGGAATCGCACACACTCATGTCTTAACAGTCTGTTATCTTATATCAAAGTAGGTACTCGATCGGAGGTCTGAGCACGAATTTTGACAGCTCCGTAATCAATCGTTTTTTCAAAGTTGCTATGAAAACTGAGCAGCATCTCTGCCGGACGGAAGAACGAACCGGCTTCTTTCATACAAAATTTGATGATGACGGTGTGATTAGGGAGCTGTCAGAGGTATCGGTGGCACACCTCACCGTCCGATGATCCACAGCATGTTGAGTCCGGCGCGGCCCAGATGCAGGCGCCGCAGCGCGGGCGGGTGTCGCCGCGCGCACACCGCGATGAACACCAGCAGGATGTGCACCAGGTTGTTGCGCCCGCCGCCCACCTGACACACGCATCCCACCCGACACTTACTACTCCGCATTCAAAACATAACACACCAACGATATTAAATACCCTGGATACACCATGTGCGCTCGAAATGTGTCCCAACCGAGAAGTGCTCGAACGCCACTCGAGCACTTCTCGGTTTACCAGTCCCGCGCGGACCGTTAAAAAGTGAAGTATCCGCAGAGGGGCCGTTCAAGTATTACGTAAGCAGATTTATTACAATTATTTACCCCCCTCCTCCCCCTCGTCAGCAAAAGTAAGCAAAGCTCTTACCCCTCCCCCCCATCCTTACGTAAACATTGGTACTTATATGCATTTTTCCTTTAATGCATTCTGTTTTTTTTATTGATTCATGAGCTTCATGAGCAGCAGTACTTAAGAAGGCTTAATCCGATGATGCTGACGTAATCACCGTCTCTACCCCCCACCCCCCGCGTCATCAAAAATAAGCAAAGCAAAAACCCCCTTGCCCCCCTATAGTGCTTACGTAATACTTGAACAACCACAGAGCTCCGTCAAAAAATTCGAAAAAAAAACTGCTATGTTGTAACAGCGCATTCAGAATTGCGCGTAAAGTCTAAGAAATAAGGTCTTTATTCTTCCGCATATTGCAGTAAGTCGTAAAATTTTACGAGCTTGCATTTCGAACTGTCGTAACTCTTTGACGCATGCGTTGTAATTAAGACAAAGAAAGGTGACTTTCAATGTTTAAATGATGCCTTTTAATATACTCGTACATATTGTTTTTGTCTACGCGATCATCTTACTAAGCGCTTTGGATCGTCCAATATACCGTTTGGACAGGTTTCGGGCACGATTTTATTGGTGATGGTGTATCTAGGGTATTTAATATCGTTGTTACACACACATTTGATTATATAGTTGCTATATTTTATCTCAATGTAGATTTGCTATTATAGGAAAGAATAAAAAATTAAAATATAGAGAAATCGCTCGATAAATCAACTGGTCAAGATGTATGAGTTCTGAGCAGGTAACTATAGTTATCTTGTCGGGTTTTTTTCTTTATTGCAACAATTTTTAAATAAGAATGCAACATATATTAAAATTATTTCAATATAAGTGAACAGTAAACTGTATATCCAAAGGTAACTAGCTCTTTTTGGATATGAGATCATTTACAATACTGGTATAAAATATGTTAGTAAAAATGTATTTTATCTCAGTTTTATTTCGAATCTGATAATACAGTACTGTACACCTAGCACGAACCATTATCGAATTCGGATAGTTTGCAAACCGATATGTCAATGTCAAATTTTGTATGGAAACATGAACAAAAAGCGGCACAAAGTAACGAGAACTAAAAATCAGTACACATTTGACAATGACATTTCGGACTCGCAAACGATACTAATTCGATATTTGTTCGTGTTAAGGGTACTGAACGGTTCAACTACATAAGGGCGTCAATGTTTCGGGTTGAATGTTGGAGTGCAGTGTACTCGTATGTGTAGGGAGTAATGCTGACCTCCAGCGTGTCGTCCTCGCAGGCCAGCACGTAGTGGGGCGGCGCGCGGGACAGCTGGTGGATGGACAGCACGCCCCGGCCGCGGGGGGGCACTGACCCACGCGACAGGTGCACGGAGCTGAACGGACCCGACCCCACGTCCCCGCCCGACCCCACGCCGCCCTGACGACACAATCATCATTATGTCTGTTGATGTCCGACCCCGCGGGGGCACTGACCCACGCGACAGGTGCACGGAGCTGAACGGACCCGACCCCACGTCCCCGCCCGACCCCACGCCGCCCTGACGACACAATCATCATTATGTCTGTTGATGTCCGACCCCGCGGGGGCACTGACCCACGCGACAGGTGCACGGAGCTGAACGGACCCGACCCCACGTCCCCGCCCGACCCCACGCCGCCCTGACGACACAATCATCATTATGTCTGTTGATGTCCGACCCCGCGGGGGCACTGACCCACGCGACAGGTGCACGGAGCTGAACGGACCCGACCCCACGTCCCCGCCCGACCCCACGCCGCCCTGACGACACAATCATCATTATGTCTGTTGATGTCCGACCCCGCGGGGGCACTGACCCACGCGACAGGTGCACGGAGCTGAACGGACCCGACCCCACGTCCCCGCCCGACCCCACGCCGCCCTGACGACACAATCATCATTATGTCTGTTGATGTCCGACCCCGCGGGGGCACTGACCCACGCGACAGGTGCACGGAGCTGAACGGACCCGACCCCACGTCCCCGCCCGACCCCACGCCGCCCTGACGACACAATCATCATTATGTCTGTTGATGTCCGACCCCGCGGGGGCACTGACCCACGCGACAGGTGCACGGAGCTGAACGGACCCGACCCCACGTCCCCGCCCGACCCCACGCCGCCCTGACGACACAATCATCATTATGTCTGTTGATGTCCGACCCCGCGGGGGCACTGACCCACGCGACAGGTGCACGGAGCTGAACGGACCCGACCCCACGTCCCCGCCCGACCCCACGCCGCCCTGACGACACAATCATCATTATGTCTGTTGATGTCCGACCCCGCGGGGGCACTGACCCACGCGACAGGTGCACGGAGCTGAACGGACCCGACCCCACGTCCCCGCCCGACCCCACGCCGCCCTGACGACACAATCATCATTATGTCTGTTGATGTCCGACCCCGCGGGGGCACTGACCCACGCGACAGGTGCACGGAGCTGAACGGACCCGACCCCACGTCCCCGCCCGACCCCACGCCGCCCTGACGACACAATCATCATTATGTCTGTTGATGTCCGACCCCGCGGGGGCACTGACCCACGCGACAGGTGCACGGAGCTGAACGGACCCGACCCCACGTCCCCGCCCGACCCCACGCCGCCCTGACGACACAATCATCATTATGTCTGTTGATGTCCGACCCCGCGGGGGCACTGACCCACGCGACAGGTGCACGGAGCTGAACGGACCCGACCCCACGTCCCCGCCCGACCCCACGCCGCCCTGACGACACAATCATCATTATGTCTGTTGATGTCCGACCCCGCGGGGGCACTGACCCACGCGACAGGTGCACGGAGCTGAACGGACCCGACCCCACGTCCCCGCCCGACCCCACGCCGCCCTGACGACACAATCATCATTATGTCTGTTGATGTCCGACCCCGCGGGGGCACTGACCCACGCGACAGGTGCACGGAGCTGAACGGACCCGACCCCACGTCCCCCGCCCGACCCCACGCCGCCCTGACGACACAATCATCATTATGTCTGTTGATGTCCGACCCCGCGGGGGCACTGACCCACGCGACAGGTGCACGGAGCTGAACGGACCCGACCCCACGTCCCCGCCCGACCCCACGCCGCCCTGACGACACAATCATCATTATGTCTGTTGATGTCCGACCCCGCGGGGGCACTGACCCACGCGACAGGTGCACGGAGCTGAACGGACCCGACCCCACGTCCCCGCACGACCCCACGCCCCCTGACAACTCAACATTTCTGATAAAATCAGGAGACCTGTAAGGGCCACGGCTTGGGTAAATTTTTCATTTCTTATAAGGATGTTAGAAATCGTAAACAGTTTAAAAAAAAAGTATGAATAATTTTTTTAAATAAAAGTTTCCTACAATGGAGTTTTTTATAAAAAGAGGAGGAACAATATTACAAAAAAAGCACTTTTTGGGTATATTGTTCAATATTTGTGTATATAATATTAATATTGTTAATGTGAAATTTTGTATGCCTGTGTGTTTTTATGTTAGTTATTCAATCACGCAAAAACTGCTGACGGATTTTGATAAAATTTGTCAGATATAGTTTATTACATGGGCGGGAGACATAGGATACTTTTTGTCCAAAACATGTTAGGTTCCTGAGAGATTCTCAAAACACTAAAGTTAAGGTTGACGAAGTCACGCGCGGCCGCTAATCTCTTATCTATTAGACAAGTCCGTCCGTCCGTCTGTCTGTGGTGCTGTTTCCGCGGCCAAACCGTAAGAGATAGATAAAGAGAATGTTTAAATTATAAGTTAAGAATAGTCTGATAAGACTATAAACCGGATTTGAGTAACGTAGCACTTTCGGTTTTCGAGAAATCACGAATTTCAAACGAAACCACACAAAATCTCTGAAGTTCTCAATTAATTAAATACATTGTGGGTTTACCTATAATGCGAAGAGATGGCGCTGCCTTGCAGCTTAAGAATAGCTAGAAAGAATTTCGACGCGGTCCGTGAGGGCCGCGGTAGCATAATTGGTCAGTGCATTCGCCCGGATTGCGAAGGGTGCGGGTTCGAGTCCCGTCTGCTGCCTGGTCCGCGTGGAATTTTTTCTAGTTATATTTTCTTTAGATTTTAATTAAATACATTTTTTTTAAATCAGATTTTGGTGAACATTTGGTTCACTGGTTTGCTAGTTTATTAATAAATGTTAGCCATCGGAGTAACAGCTCTGCGTCGATATTGTGTATATGTGTAGTGTGAGTACCTCATGCGGCAGTTGAGCGTCCATATAGGCACTGAAGGCGTGCAGTAGGAGCTCGGCATCAGCGGGTCGCGCGTCCATATTGTGTATATGTGTAGTGTGAGTACCTCATGCGGCAGTTGAGCGTCCATATAGGCACTGAAGGCGTGCAGTAGGAGCTCGGCATCAGCGGGTCGCGCGTCCATATTGTGTATATGTGTAGTGTGAGTACCTCATGCGGCAGTTGAGCGTCCATATAGGCACTGAAGGCGTGCAGTAGGAGCTCGGCATCAGCGGGTCGCGCGTCGATATTGTGTATATGTGTAGTGTGAGTACCTCATGCGGCAGTTGAGCGTCCATATAGGCACTGAAGGCGTGCAGTAGGAGCTCGGCATCAGCGGGTCGCGCGTCCATATTGTGTATATGTGTAGTGTGAGTACCTCATGCGGCAGTTGAGCGTCCATATAGGCACTGAAGGCGTGCAGTAGGAGCTCGGCATCAGCGGGTCGCGCGTCCATATTGTGTATATGTGTAGTGTGAGTACCTCATGCGGCAGTTGAGCGTCCATATAGGCACTGAAGGCGTGCAGTAGGAGCTCGGCATCAGCGGGTCGCGCGTCCATATTGTGTATATGTGTAGTGTGAGTACCTCATGCGGCAGTTGAGCGTCCATATAGGCACTGAAGGCGTGCAGTAGGAGCTCGGCATCAGCGGGTCGCGCGTCGATATTGTGTATATGTGTAGTGTGAGTACCTCATGCGGCAGTTGAGCGTCCATATAGGCACTGAAGGCGTGCAGTAGGAGCTCGGCATCAGCGGGTCGCGCGTCCATATTGTGTATATGTGTAGTGTGAGTACCTCATGCGGCAGTTGAGCGTCCATATAGGCACTGAAGGCGTGCAGTAGGAGCTCGGCATCAGCGGGTCGCGCGTCCATATTGTGTATATGTGTAGTGTGAGTACCTCATGCGGCAGTTGAGCGTCCATATAGGCACTGAAGGCGTGCAGTAGGAGCTCGGCATCAGCGGGTCGCGCGTCCATATTGTGTATATGTGTAGTGTGAGTACCTCATGCGGCAGTTGAGCGTCCATATAGGCACTGAAGGCGTGCAGTAGGAGCTCGGCATCAGCGGGTCGCGCGTCGATATTGTGTATATGTGTAGTGTGAGTACCTCATGCGGCAGTTGAGCGTCCATATAGGCACTGAAGGCGTGCAGTAGGAGCTCGGCATCAGCGGGTCGCGCGTCGATATTGTGTATATGTGTAGTGTGAGTACCTCATGCGGCAGTTGAGCGTCCATATAGGCACTGAAGGCGTGCAGTAGGAGCTCGGCATCAGCGGGTCTCGCGTCGTCCCAGCCGGCGCCGCCTCCGTTCCACTTGTATTCGCTCAGACATCCGCCCGTCGACAACTCTGAGGGGAAATCAGAAATCAATATATCTTTATTCAAATTGGATGTTTAGTACAACACCTTTGAATCGTCCAAACATTTTTTTCCCTACTTGTTTTTTAGCTGCGGAGAAAAACGAGCGAAAAAAACTCCACAACATTAAAAGCATAATGTAACAACATTTACAAATCATTATGTTGTTACAACGTCAATACAATCATGATTTATTTAATATAGAACACCTGTTGGAATGATTGAAACAGTTCAAACCCAAGCATTTTTGTCTGTAATATAATTAGACACTTTGCAATAAGCTTTTTTAATAAGTGCTTTTTTTATACTATCTTTGAATTTATTTATGATTAACTCTTGGATATTGCTTGGGACTTTATTGTATAAGCGAACACAAAGGGTTCCAATAACATAATCCATTCAACTTCCTTTGAGCCAAAAGGTAAACCAATAAACCAATGTTTCCAATTCCTTATTCGAGAGTGAACGTGGCCGGTGTAACCTAGACTGATCATAAAATTTCACATTTCAATGTAATTATTTGCTTTATTACTGCTCTTCAATTTAGTAATATTATAATGCGTTTAGGTACTTAGGTATTTTTAATGTAATTTTATTTTACTATCATTTTTTATTTGTTTATTTCAATTTATCGAAAAAACCTTTTTAAGGTTTGTTTACCTTTTGGCTCAAAGCAAGTTAAATAGAATATAGATTTCACCACCCTCATAAAAATCATTAATTTCTCATCCTCAGCCTATTAACGCCAAACTGCTAGAGCAAAGGCCTAGGCTTGTGGCACTTACATGACATTGACAGGAGGGCGCTGCTGGTGAAAAAATGCTGTCATGAGGAATGCTAAATATATCATATCTCCTCACTGAAGGAAACGTTATAATTTACAACAACACAGAAAGAGTAATTTAAAATATAAAAGGCTTATTTACAGCTTCCTTAATTAATAAAAGGTTTATTTATAACTTCATAAAAGACCACACGCCACAAGATCTTGGTCGCACTGTGTGCATGAAATCGGGAGATTGGACTATCAATAATCCACCACACAAGCCAAATACAAATTGGTTGATACTGCAAATGCAGCCATGAACGACAGGTTAGCGTGCCTTCCGAAACATGAAGGAGCTCAGGTATTACCTAAATTGAACTTCTAAAGAGTTATCCTGGACAGCAGATCTCGGAGAGTAAAGCTGGGTAAAGTAGTTAGTAGGGTAGCTAGTATAAACTACGGCGTCCCACAAGGGAGTGTGCTGGGACCGACACTATTTCTTGTTTATATAAATGACCTTTGCAACATGACTATCCCACACACTAAGATCTTCTCCTACGCAGATGACACCGCCAATATTTTTATTGGATATCGTGGAGGTGCGTAAAGAGTAAAGTCGAACAAGGACTAGCTAAAATTGTTGAGTGGCTAAATTCCAACCTACTTACGCTTAACACCTCTAAAACCAACTATATGTGCTTCTCAATCAAAGACAGATATGAACCGGATAATGATTTCGAAATTCCTGATAATGACCCCTGTACCGGCGCACCACGTACTGCTGGTCGGTGAAGGGCGCCAGGAAGGGCAGCAGCGCGGCGCCTCCCGCCACCTGCCGCAGTCGCTCGAGCCCCACCTGGTTATATCAAACCACCACGTTATTGCCACCTCGCATCATACTCAATCGCTCATGACACTCATCATGCTCAGTTAACAAGTGAGGCACCGGTGACAGCGGTGATACCCACCTGCCCCAAGGAGCGCGGTGGCAGCCCGTGTGCCGACAGCGCGGCATCCAGGGCGTCCATCTCCCGTACGACGCGTTCCAGGATCGTCACCTGCAGCCACTGTCGCACAAATTACGAAGGCTCACTAACATATATAACTTTAAAATTGACATTTTATTTTCTAACGTTTAATTTCAATCTACTGCTATATAAAGATACGTAAACATGCAAAAGAAAGGCGTGTACGGTACTTATATGAGCGGTGTGCGAAGTGAACTGCAAGCGAACGCAGCCGGATTCAAAAACATTACGCGGTATTTTTTTGTTTGGATTATTATTATAGTTACATACAACTTTGTAATCTATCTGTCATAACCTGTAATCATTTAACTGTTGTCGTATTTTTAATGTTTTTTTTTGTTATAATAGCTGTTGGTTTTCCTACAATATGGACATATATAAGTATTGTATCTTCAAAAATATTCACCAGGCGCAGGTTGAGGTTGAACTGCGTGAGGCGGCGCGGGTCGAGCTGCAGGCGGCGCCACACCTGCGGCGACCCCGCCCCGGTCCCCGCCCCCGGTCCCGCGCCCGGTCCTGCGCCCGGTCCCTTCCCGGACCCGCCCCCACTCACGTCTAAACCATCTTCACCCTCTGAAAACGATAATAATAATCAATATAAATACTGCTTTTCTTTCTCGGTCCTCCAGTGATAATCGATTCGATATTCAGTCTTCTTCGAGTTCAACAGATATTAATAACTAAAATATTGTTAGTAATAGGTTCAAAGATAATTTATTTCCCATAAAGACATACAGTCCACTTAAAATGAGAATATAAAAATAACATGCAGTTGTGTATTACTTATTGCTCCTTTTGAAACATCGGATATTACAGTTACAAATACTTAAGTTCAACACCCTTGAAAAGTAGTTGTCACTTATGTCTTTCTTGTTTCATGACTTAATTGTTCAAAGCCCAGTGTTAATAATAGTAAGTTATTTGATCTAAAAAAAAAAAATCGACTCGACTATTCCTTAGGCGGAAATGAAATACAAAACTTTCCTTACAGTGACAATACATATTTTAATATAATAGTAATATTGGTAGCATCCTGATTGATTCAGATTTAGTCTTTAAATAACTCAAAGCCGTTGATCTATGTAAAGGAGCAGGGCCGGATAGGATAGTGCCATGTTTCCAATCTACTGTCATTCGTAGATTTAGCTACTAAAAACATGGACTCTGGAGGGCAATTTGTGGTTGATGCCATTTTCACTGACTTTAGCAAAACATTCAACCAAATTGACCTCTGAGTTCTGCTCTGGAAGTTCTATCTTGCAGGAATCCATGACAGCCTCTTTAGATGCGTTACGTCATCATACTCGTGTAAAAAAATTGGTCCCAAGCGATGGTTGTGAACGGTTCCTCTTCTGCTTGGAGTCATGTTTCTTCAGATGTGCTCCAGGGATCGTAACTTGGGCCTTTACTTTTTAATATATTCATTAACGATGCTATTGTTTCAAAAAATCATTTTTTATAACTTTAATTGCAGAAGACATGAAAGTGTTTAAAAGAGTTGAATCACAAAAAGACTTCCAGTTACTCCAGGAAAACTTAAATAGGTTTGACCTATACTAAATATATAAATGAATTAGATCTGAACATTTCTAAATGGAATCTCATAACTTTCACACGTAAAAACAATCCAATGCGCAATTAATATTATTGAAAGGGCGTGAACTGGGGGAAGTGGATTAGATTCAAGATCTGGGTATTTTACTTGAGTCTACATTAACAAATGAGAAGCACATTACTAAAAAGGCTTATACGAAAACGTGTTAATGGTGTCTAGTTTCTTAATTATAGTTTCTGCTAAAACAACATCGTTCGTTTTCCAAATAAAATAAAATAATCTCATTTCATTATTTATTTACTTTACTGAACTGAATAAGAGCAAAAAAATGAAAATTCAACTAAATAGCTCAGATAAAAATTACTCCTTCAAAAATAACCAAATGAACTGCGAGAATTGAAATCAAACATTATTCAGAGCAAAGACTTGTTAATAGTACTACTTTATGAAAAAATCTCCGTAACAATATTAATAATACAGCGACATAGATCCCATGAATGCTAACCTTACTAAAAATATCGAGACGCATGTATAGATTCACTCATACATAACACACTAGGAAAATAGAACAGTTTAGATTGGCAGTCAGATTATTATGACCAATAGTCTGTAAATAAACGATCAGTATTTGCCAAGCCACCGTCACCACTATAATAGCGTCAATAAAATGTAACCGTACCTGTATCATTAGTAGCTAGCTGGTAGGCAGCCCCCGGCCCCAGCCCCAGCCCCGGCCCCGGCCCCAGCCCCAGCCCCGGCCCCATCCCCAGCCCCGGCCCCAGCCCCACACCCGCCCCCACACCCGGCTCCACCCACGCCCACGTAGAGCCCTCGTTGACGCGAGATTCGCCCTCCTCTCGCCTCCTGACATCATTCGTTCTTTCTCTCATTCTACTTTTATTATACAAAAATGAAGTCTAATAAGGTAGTTTAGTCACGTATGATCATCAGCATATTAGTGGCCTTCTTTACTGCTGGGGGCCAATCGCCTAACGGAAATGCTTTGGGAAACGCTAACGCTTACGATTTTATATTGTTATTTCTAGCCGCCTGAGGTTTTCGAATACCTCACCTTCATTTTTTTTAATATTGTTATTACCAATGCAAAAGAAAAAGAAAGAGCGCGAGGCATTTGAATACCTCAGGCGGCTAGAAATAACAAAATAAAATCGTAAGCGTTAGCGTTTTCCAAAGCAATTCCGTTAGGCGATTGGCGCCCTGGAGTAGAGGGCTTCCCCGCAAGGGCGGATCCAGCTTTGGCGCCAGGGGGGGGTCATATAGTCGTGGTATATTAAATATTGAAAGTACTTAAATAAAATCCCCCTGGGTTTAGTCCATCTGTACCCAGCCCAGGGGGGGTCATGACCTCCATGCCCCCCCCCCCTGGATCCGCCCTTGCTTCCCCGTGGATGTAACGGGGAGGCAAGGCCCCCACGCCCGACAAATACGGCTCTACGGATCTTTAACGTCCTTTCGAAGCACTGAGGAGCTCGACACAATATATTGTTTATATAATTATATATATTTTTAGCAACCTCTCTTGTGCAGGGCCATTGCGAAAGTTGCTTATCTCTTACGAGCTCTACAGTATAACGAACTTTCGGCAGATTAAATTTAAAAAACAGGCCAAGTGCGTGTCGTGCCTCGCGCAGTGTAGGGTTCCGTCACGGTAATATTATCTATACAGTATTGTGACTCCGCCCTTGAAAATAAATGCCTACACCGAGCGCTGCGTTGGCACGCGGTAGGGCCGCCCGCCTACAGTATTTTATGTAGTTTTGTTTTTAACGCGAGTGTAGGTAGATTACTCGTTTGTCTCTTTTTTTATCCTAACCACTTATTTATATATTATTCCAGATATTTTGCCCGATGGAAAAAGCGAAATACCTAAATATTAGAAACAAATAACGTACTAGTAGATAGGTATATAAAAAATATTCTATAAAGGTAAAACACCTTTCCAATATTTCAGGTAATTTAAAAAATGATATCTCTGGGTGTGTTTTTGAAGAGTTCAAGCAACCAAAAACAGCAATTGTGCTGTTGTACGATATTGATCGGAGTTTGTTCTTTTCCATACTAAATTATGTAGGTATCTACTTAATTCAATCAAATATTTACAATACAAAACGCACGTTTAAGCACGGCTAACTGCATAAAAAACAATTCAGACCGTTCGGTCGTCGTTGCGGAGCGGCGGCGCATTCGCGACTGGGTGCCCGCCGAGAGCCCTTCGAACTCGAGTGGCGTAGGTATGACTCGCTTTCCGACCGTTTGTATGAAGATAGAATACTGTATGATATTATTACCGTGGTTCCGTGGTTGCCTGTAGTTACCACAATATATTTGAGTAGGAGTCTTTATTTTCGATATCGAAAATTAGAAAAACCAATTAATATCAATCTACGTGTCTCTACTAAAATACTTATATCAAAGTCAAACTGCGTCTCAAACTCATAATCAATTCGATATTATTATTTTTTTAAATACGAATTATAACCGCGGATTTTTTTGTTTCCACCCAGGCGGGTTTTGGGGTGTGAAATCCTCATGGATACCCTATAGCCGGCTGCAAGGTTATGTCAGACTCTTACTGACTCAAACACACCCGTAGTTCATGCTCATGGCCAGAAGGGTCTTACAGGCCTCCATCTGAAGCGATCATCCCCTGAGAAGGGGATAATGTGGTATAACCACCGAACTTTTCAAGTCCTTATATACTTTTCATAAAAACGTAACGTTAGTGCGACTCAGAAGCCGTTGCCGTTGGTACTCGCGGTAGCGTTGTGGAACAAATTATATTTTATTGTTTTTTTTTTTTATTTTGTTTCAATGCAAGGTTTTCCGCTACAATAACTTCATCTATGTCACTATTAATGTTTTCTTCTAAGTCCGCGATACCATATGTATAACTATTACAGTTATGTCACAACTAGAGGTCCTCTGCGGTTTCACCCGCGTTAATTTGAAGAAAAAGGTTATAGTGAGTCAAACTTAAAAGATGGGCATATGCTGTTGCGGACATTTTTATAGAACTTTAAAAGGAGTACAGTTCCGCCATACATGATTTTTCTGTAACTTTAATCATTTACGCTGCGCACGCAACGGAATGTCCCAAAGGACAATGTTAAAATTGGCCTAAGAACCAACACCAATTTGGCATATATGATAATTCTTAGTATATTTTTTGCGATAATTATCAGAATTTAGATTGTGACGGACACTTCCAGTTAAGTAAGCTAAATTAAAAAGTTAAAAAGTAATCTGAGACAATATATACCATTTTATGTGTATAATCTATGGCTGCAAACAAAACACTCTTTCTTCCTAATACCAGCACTTCACTTGGCTATTCGTATTTGCTATTTTAAAACATGACATCAGTCTGTCCTTTTCATTCCTTACTAAGCATGACAAGGACAAACTGTTGTCAAGTGAAGGGCCGGCATAAAACTCGTTACTCTGTGGTTGTGGTGCATGCAGTTTGCATTCGTAGTAATCTGTGGCATTCTACATTCCAAAGAGTAGTATAATAAACCGGAAAGTGCATTCTCGTTTCGGATTACCTGTTGTGTGTGTTTATTTGCGATTGTTTTTCCTTTAATTTAACTATTTCGGCTATCTAATATGCCATCGATGTTACCAAAGAGCAGAGCCCTTATTACCAAGTGCTAGTGGACCTGTGCCACAACATCCTGAGAGGATCATACTGCCAAATTATTCAAGAACACCTGATACACATTCACACTGCATATTTACACAATATACCTACATGTGATATACAAATAAATACAATAAACAATATGATACAATTATATGAAAAATAGTCAATAAATAAGACTACAGTTTTTATTTTATTCATGATTTTTACCTAACCAAGTTTTTCCTAATAGTTATTCTTTAAAATCGCACCGAATAAGATGAATTAGTTGTAATATTAATTCACTTCATACTGAGTTTATACTAAATTCATAGGTTGACCTATGTTTCATTGAATATTAAAAATAACCTAAAAAAAATTAGTTTTCCTAATAATTTAAGTTCTCAGAAGTGTCCGTCAATAATCTTTGTTTTTACAGTCATTTACTTACGATTTTGAACCTAGAAAATAATAATTCATGATTGTTGGTTCTTAAGCTAACTATGTATGGACGCTGAACAATGTCCTTTTACATCGATACTCTGATCCTACTGGTCCCAGCAATATTATATAACCTTAAGCCTTCCTTTATAATGCATATTATTTATGTAACAATCTCCTAATGCCATGTACTAATCGTCTTTTACGCAATACTACCTATCCCGATTAAAGAACGTCAGTTGTTGTAGAGTTCTCCCGGTAGATACTTCATTATAAGGTCCACTCACTATATTTTGTGTCAAATAAATTGTTTAGCAAGGAAATCAAAATAATCACATGGAGACTGATGACTGCGACCGTGCGGTAGACACAAGGGTGAGTGACATCCCAAAGGAGATACATAGTACATACGTATTGTCTACCACAGAACGCGTGCTAGAGAAAACTCAATGACATGAAGTCATTTATTCAGTCTAGGTTGTTACAAGCACTTGTGAAGGTCAAGAAGCTACGCCATCGGTTCGCAAAACTACGGCGGGAGACCTTGTACTGAGAAGAACCGACAAGAAACTCAGCAAGCGCTGCTTTCTTCTCCCTGTATTGATATATATACAGAGTCGTCACGTTGAAAAATGACTTGAGAGATACTTCTGAAGTCACCTTCATTGCATTATTTAGGATATAGATATATAGTTACATTTAATTTTATATTTAGTATGAAGCGGCATTAGATAGGTACTCACCTCAGGTAATCGGCAAGCACCGTATGGTCGGCGATGAACTCGTCGTGCGGGAACCGCGCGGGCGACGAGTACGGCGACAGCTGCGGGGACGGCGGAGACCCCGGCGACCACGTCGGGCCCGACCCCGGACCCGACCCCGGGCCCGACGTCGGGTCCGAGCCCCACGTGCGCCCGCTCGCTAGAGGTGACACTTCTAAGTCATCGCTTCTATCCGATGGCTGCGGACGTAATTGCGCTTCTGGACTCACTTCGCGGAACGACGAATCTGTATCCGAAATCATTCAATTCCATAATGTTCCTTAAAAGGTTATTACTGGCAACTTTTTATTAGTCTGTATTTTATTGTCATTGTAAGAATGAACTCAATGATAAAGCTGTACTTTTGTCAAGATGGAGAATTATTAAAACATGTGACCATAAATGCTGATTTTATTATAAATATCGAACGACATATGTACCTACTATGCGATTCAAATAAGAATAGGAAAGCCGATGACCTCCATGTGTCAAATGTCGCTTGAATGTACGGTTTGCAAAAAAATCTTAAAACACTGTTTTAGCACTGAGCTAATCTTTGATTAAAAACCAAACATTTGTAAACAAAGGAAGGAAATAAATCATGTTAATTTAAAGATATGAGTACTGGAAAAGGGAAATATAAGAACTTTAGTTTTATTATAAATACATACCTGTATTTTTAATAAAAATACCGTTTTTATTTTAAATAAAGTTGTAGCTTTAAAACCTGCAATAATCGATATTTTATAGCCGAAAGCAGCAGTGATGATGATGACTACTCCGATAGTAGTGCAGCGATGACCGATATTAAAGAGCTAGATTCCGATTAACGTTTTTTCTCACTCTGCCTTATTAAATAAATATTATTAAAAAACATGTTTTGATTTCTCTCAGTATTAGTAAAAAAATGTTATATAAAAATCTGATATTTTTTTGTCTCACTTAATCTTGGTATATAAGTTTTATTAAAGAAAAACTTTTTTGCTCACTCTACCTAACCGGGTTTAATTGACAGCTATGACGACACAATATGGCGCCGAGTCAATCCTATTCTTAGTTGAATCGCACTGTACTCATGAGTATGTATAATGATAGGCAATATAGCTTATGAAATATCACATTATTGCGTTATTTTCACTTTATTAAACTTTCAGCATGAATTCGCGAAAAATAACATTTTATTGTAGTTTTTGCGTCGAGTGGCCATATCTGGACTGTAGAAAGGCCTTTAAAAGTTAACCACTCTTTGTTATATACAGGGCGTCCCACGGTCATGCCACACGGAGGGAAAGTACACACATCAAAAGTGTCTAGGGATCAACATATATTTTTGCAATAACTTTTCTCCTGATTGATATTAATTAAAATTTTCTTTAATGATTCATCAAATAAAGTGTTTTCGTTTGTCACAGTAACGATAAACCAAGTCACCTTTGCATTAATAAAGAAATTTGCCATTTTCCTAATAAAGGGATTTTTGACATTTGAACCACTAACACAAAAGTTCGAAAAAAAGACTGAAATAACAGTTTTCTCTAAAATTTTATTGGGTAACTTAAACAATTAATAATCCGTATTTCTACCGCGAACACTAACAACACAAGAACATCGGTTTGGCATACTCAAAATGAGTTCATCCAAATCACGCTGTGGAATGGCCGCCCATGTTCATTGCAACAACAAAAAAAGGTCTTCTTGCGACTGGATACCCTCCATATTCGGCAGAGCTCTTCTCTGTAGCATATCCCATGCATGCTCAATCGGGTTCAAGTCTGGCGACTGAGCAGGCCAGGGCAGGACATTGATGTTAGCTGCGGCGAGAGTCTGTCTTACAACTCTTGCGGTGTGCGGTCGTGCATTATCATGCATTAGCTGAAATAAGGGACCGATTTGCACTTGTAGAGGAACGATGACGTCTGATACAATCGTCTCAGCATAAATTTGAGCGTTGAGGTTGCCTCTGATCCAAATCAACTCAGTTCTTCCGCCGATCCAAATACCCGCCCATACCATGATGGTTCCACCACTATAAGGATGGACTTCCTGGCAGGATTTTAATCGCTGTTGGCATCCAGGGGTTCTCCAGTGTCGTATACGTCTTGTATCCGGTCTCATACCAAAACGAGACTCATCAGAAAAGCACACGAAACGCCATTGTTCTTCTGCCCAATTTCTGTGTTCAAGAGCCCATTGATATCGAATCCTACGATTGTGCATTGCTATAGGTGGTACCCGTAGCGGTCTTCGGGAATGAAGGTTAACTTCATGCAAGCGGTTTCTGACTGTTTGGTCGCTAATTAAGTTCCCTGAAGAGTGATGAAGCCTCACGGCTAACATCATGGCGGTTATTGTTGGAGCTCTTCGAGTTAAGATTTGAATGTATCGGTCTTGTCTCCGTGTGGTGCAGCGATACCGTACTCCATGGCGCTCAGCCACGGTACCAGTGCTTCGGTATCGTGTCCAAAGTCGACTGATAACACTCTGACTTGTATTCAGAGCTAAAGCCACAGTACGTTGCCGGGAACCAGCTTCTATCATTCCCACGGCTCTGAGCATTTCTTCCCTGCTTAAATGACGTCGCCGCTCCATAATAACGTTGGTTTTAATCAGTAGTAGGGAAACAGTAGCACTAATAATGTCTTCAATGCGTTGTATGTTTTTATAGGGAAAATATTGACAGCTGATTTTCATCTTTTACTCGAATTTGATTCACAGTTCCTGATTCAAATTATGAAATGCACCAAAAAGGATCCATATAAATTTATAAAATCATAAATTTATTACAAAGCCACATCTCAATCTCAAGAAATCCGCATAAAAATGCTTGATCCCTAGACACTTTTCATGTGTGTATATTAAATATTTTACTGAAAGAAGACATAACTTTTTTTAATGATAAGTAGAACTGCATTAACTTTTATTTTTTAAATCGCCTGCCACAACTGGGTAACAAGCTCGTGAAATGTGAAAAAAACATATTATGATGTATTTTATGATAACCGTCGAAATAGTTAATCTTACTGATTATTTTTTCCTAAATAACATAGCATTTTAAATGAAAGGGCGATCATGAAATTAAAATTTTATTCAGGAAAATTTCCTCGAATTTTCCGTGCCTCCAACAACTAACATTATCATTTCAAAGTATTTACTAACTAGTACTTACTCACCTAATAACACAAAATATCTTTATTATAAGTACGCGGAAACATAAATAAATTGATACTTATGCAATTGTAGTGGTACTTGAATGCATTTCTTTGTGAGGTCACAATAACAATGACCTGGCTTCTTTGTGGGTAAAAGATTTAGTTTACAAGAACCGGAACGATACTTTGCTGCAGTTACAAAATAAACTTAAACGTATTATTTCAAACATTCAGCACGTACAGTTAAGTAAATTGACAGGCAGAGAAATTATTAAAACAGTGAAGTTTATGCTATAAAATGGAACACATTTTGAAAATTTGATAAATAAAATCTTGAACCTTTTCTTTTTATTGTAGTATGATTTTTCGTTCATTTAAAATGCTTGCATCCCGTTGGGGGATGAAGTCACTTGAGTCCGCCATAGTTTACTCTTTGCCGGCTTACAGAAGCCGTGAGGATTAAATACCCTCAGAAAGTCTGTGTGCAATGTTCTGGGGACACATTGCAACTATCTACCCAACCTCTTTTTGTATGATGAATTCGAGTACTATTTTATGTGATTTGCCATGCTCCCCGGCTAGCGACCGGCGCTCACGGGTACCCGAGCCTGTGAGTGAGAAATATGTTACCGAAGACTGTGAAGTAGTGGGTACCCAGGCTGCTTCCACAGTTAATGCTACTGGTCAAAGTGCAGTTAAAGAGCCAGGTTCGAAAACTATGATGCAGCAAGTTTTTCACCGCAGTTTCTTCATAAACAGCAAAACAAGACATCCCTCCCTTGGAGACCTACCTACAGGAGAAAAATCGCCACTAGCTCCTGAAAATGCTAACAATACGGAACAAGATAATAGTAATCAAATTGATTGGCAAACCGTACCAACTCTACGTCGAAGCAAAAGAAGGAAACTAAGTGATTCACCATCACCATCACGTGATCACGAGATCCAGACACAGAACCGATTTAGAGAACTACAGTTAGATGAAGGAGAAGATAAACCAGCTAAAACTCGCCAAAAGCAAAATAAACCTCCTCCAATCATGCTTTATGGAATCGAAGACCTAACAAAACTCAATGAACTCATTGGATCTATTCTAGATAGGTCTGAGTACAGCTATAAGATCATCAGTAAAAAACAACTACGGATATCGTGTAATAGTGTTGAAGCATATAAACAACTAATACAGCTTGTTAGGGAACATAAGCTTATTGGACACACTTTTACAAGAAAGGATGAAAGACCCTATAGAATAGTGATTAAGAACTTAAATCACAGTACTCCTATAAGTGCCATAAAGGAAGCTATAGAGACTATAGGAAATACAGTTAAAGGTGGTATCGTCAATGCTAAATATGGACCAGATAGGATCCCATTATCTACTTTCTTTGTAAATCTAGAACCCAAACCTAATAATGGTGCTGTAAAACAACTTAAATATATATACAACACAGCAGTAGTGATAGAAGAGCCAAAACGAAAAAACAGTATTCCACAATGTAAACGGTGCCAACAATATGGCCACAAACAAAACAATTGCATGCGCCCTTATAGATGTGTAAAATGTGCAGGAAGTCATAAAACTATAGATTGTAAGAAAACAGATAGAACTACTCCTGCAAAATGTGCCCTTTGTCTAGGACAACATCCAGCCAACTATAAAGGGGGTGAAGTGTTCCTAGAAATTTATAACAGGAAAAATAAGAAGGAACCAAATGTGATCAATACTAATTTAAAATCAGATCATACTAATGAAAAAGGTTAAATAAATAAAAATAAAACAAGAGAAAATAAGAAATTTGAACAAACCCCCACTAAGAAACTATACTCTCAAAATAGAACCACGACAAAACCTACGCACAGGTAGTACAGCAAAACGAACCAACTGACTGTCTAACCAATAAACTAGAAGACTTAGTCACAAAACAAGCTGAGAAGCTAGACGCTCTAATTAGCCAAATGGGAACTCTTATGAGTCTGTTAACAACAATGCTTATCCACATAGCAAACAAATAGATTCCCTTAGAATAGCAGCGTGGAACATTAACGGTCTAACAGGCCATGTAAACGAAGTAGTTAACATTATGAATATGAACATGCTTGATACAGTATTAATATCGGAATCTCACCTGACTGATAGATCTAAACCAAGTATAAGGAACAATTATTGCATTTATTCAACCAACCATCCAGATGGAACTGGTCACGCAGGTTCTGCAATAATAGTAAGGAAGAAGTTGAAACACCACGTATTGCCGCAATATCAAACAGTACATATGCAAGCCATAACAATACGCGTGCAATGCAAACACAACGACTTGAATATATCCTCAATCTATTGTCCGCCTAGGCCAAAAATTAACTCAGAGGCGTTCACTTCCTTCCTCTACCTTAGGATCAAGATTTATTGTAGGAGGGGATTGAAATGCAAAGCATGTAGCCTAGGGATCCAGCAAGACACTAACAAGGGGTAGAGAACTGAAGAGCTGTATTGATAATAGACACTTTGGCATACTAACGACTAGACAGCCAACATATTACCCTTCTGATCCACTACGTAACCCTGACTTGATAGATTTCTTTGTCTTCAGCGATATCACAGAGCACTACATGAAAATTGAAACAAGTTATGATGGTGCCTCTGATCATGTACCAATCATAGCCACAGTTAGCACTACATTAATCGAAAGGCAACAAAGACAGCATATTTACAACGTGAATACAGATTGGGAAGCATTTAGAGAGTACATTGACAAGAATCTAGACCTTAGAGTTCCTTTGAAGACGGAAGATCAGTTGGAAGAAGCAACTATGTCAATAACCGAAATTATACAGACAGCGTGTTGGCTAAGTACACCAGCTAACCAAAGCAAAACTAATAAATATCACAATGTGCCTATTGCAGTTAGAGAAATGTTACTACATAAAGGCTGGAGGTCGGGAGTATTGCTTATGGAACACAATTAAATCATCGTGTAAACCGCAAAATCTGGAATATCCATTGAGACTTCGCAACGGCGGCTGGGCTAAAACTGATACAGAGAAGGCTGCAGCTTTTGGAGAATTCCTACAAGGAGTTTTTATACCGAACGAAAGTAGCGCCAAAGACATGGATAGGGAAGTGAAAGAGTATTTAAGTAGCGATTTACAGCTAAGTCTACCTATCAAACACTTCACACCCAGAGAGCTATGGAAAGTCATTCGAACACTTAAACCAAAAAAGGCTCCCGGCTATGACGAACTGACAGCTGAAGTACTTAAAAAAACACCTAAAAAGGCTGTTGTATATCTTGCTGCTCTCTTTAACGGTATTCTTCGTTTATCGTATTTCCCGAAATCATGGAAGGTGTCATATATCGTTATGATACCTAAACCTGGCAAAGACCACTATGAGGTGTCATCCTATCGACCCATTAGCTTGCTGCCCATACCTCTAAATTGTTTGAAAAGGTATTCCTCACTCGCTTAATTACACTGGTACAAGACAAAAAGCTAATACCTGATCACCAATTCGGGTTTCGAGAGCGACATTCTACTGTAGAACAAGTTCACAGAGTGGTCAGTCAGATAAGATCGGCCATGGAGCAGCGCCAGTATTGTTCTGCCGCCTTTATAGACGTTCAACAAGCTTTTGATAAAGTTTGGCACGAAGGCCTTCTATACAAAATTAAGAGACACTTTCCGCACAACTTTTTCACTCTCATCAAATCGTACTTAGAAGATAGAATGTTCCGAGTAGTTGTTAATGAAGACCGTTCCGGATTCTACGAAATAAAAGCAGGTGTTCCGCAGGGATCTGTGCCCGGGCCTATGTTTTATATACTGTTTACCGCAGATTTACCTGACTCACCTGAAATACTATCTGCTACATTTGCAGATGATACAGTGGCACTGAGTTGCAGCAAGGATCCGAGAATTGCTTCTCAGAAGCTACAAGTACATCTCACAACCATTGGCCAGTGGATGGAAAAATGGAAGATAAAGGCGAGTGCCTCCAAATCCACTCATGTAACTTTTTCGCTGAAGACTGGAAATTGTCCACCAGTTAAGCTTGGAACAGAACAGCTTCCACAATGTGATGTTGCTAAATACTTGGGGATACATCTTGTCAGAAGGCAAACATGGAAAACCCATATTCAAAAGAAAAGGGATGAACTAAATATTCGCTTTTGCTCACTCCTTTGGATAATGGGAAGACACTCGCGTCTCAGTTTGAATAACAAGCTTCTCATTTATAACGCGGTATTAAAACCAATTTGGATTTACGACATCGAACTTTGGGGTACAGCGAGTAACCCGAACCTAGAAATCCTGCAGCGATTCCAAAACTCAGTGTTTCGCACCATACTGAATGCTCCATGGTTTGTGAAAAGCACAGAAATGCACGACTACTTGCAAAGCAACACTATCAAGGACGAAATAAACGCTATAGCTAAGCGCTATCAGGGCAGACTTGTTCACCATGTTAATAAACTTGCGGTGGCTCTCACTGATGTTAGCAAACACACCAAAAGACTCAAAAGATGTACTATCGGAGAGCAGGAAAACAGGCATTAACTGAAGATCAGTGTGGAACAATGAGAGAAGAGCTTTTTGTTGAAAAAGCCATTTCGCACGCCCGAAAAGTCATTGAAATGTTCTGCTTATAGTGTAGACTGATCGCAGAAAGCGGTAACACAAAAAAAAATGCTATGTTATTTAGAAAAAGATAATCCTTATGATTAATCTTTTCGATGGTTATTATAAAATACATCAAATGTTTTTATTTTACGTTTCACGAGTTTGATTTTTGGTTGTGGTTGTGGCAGGCGATTTAAAAAATCTGTAAATGCAGTTCTTATTATTATAAAAATAAAATTATGTCTTCTTTTGATAAAATATCCTATCTTCAATATTTAACATACTTTCCCTCCGAGCGGCAAGGCCGTGGGACGCCATGTATATTAAATTCGCGCACTATGGCATTAACGTGGCTTTGTTGAGGTGGTGGTTGGAATCGTACCCAAGTAAAATTGCAGATGGTCACAGCCAAGCGTTATCCCTCTTCTTCGGTAACTGTCCCTTTAAGAGTTACCTAGGTATCGCATTTTGGACCGCTACTGTTTGTCTTTACTTCTTTCTTAATGAGTTGACTAGTAGCTTTTCATACCCTGTCCTTGTTTTCACTGATGACTTTAATATTTTGGGATTTTCATCATTTAACAATGTCGAAGATACCAGACAGAGCATAGCTCCTTAAAATCAGCCGAACGTTGGGTCAGAGTCAGGGGCGTTTTTCTCGTTATGATGAAAAAGATACAAAAAATGTAGAAGGAGCATGCATATATAACGTGCGCGTGTCATCATATCGGTACACCCATACCCAGCCTGGTGTGCTGCAGGCCCAGCAGGCGCCGCTGCGCGGGCGTGAGCGGCACCGGTCGGCGCGCGGGCCCGCGCCCGCTGAGGGCGTGCTGCAGCAGGTTGTGTACAAGGAGCATGCATATATAACGTGCGCGTGTCATCATATCGGTACACCCATACCCAGCCTGGTGTGCTGCAGGCCCAGCAGGCGCCGCTGCGCGGGCGTGAGCGGCACCGGTCGGCGCGCGGGCCCGCGCCCGCTGAGGGCGTGCTGCAGCAGGTTGTGTACAAGGAGCATGCATATATAACGTGCGCGTGTCATCATATCGGTACACCCATACCCAGCCTGGTGTGCTGCAGGCCCAGCAGGCGCCGCTGCGCGGGCGTGAGCGGCACCGGTCGGCGCGCGGGCCCGCGCCCGCTGAGGGCGTGCTGCAGCAGGTTGTGTACAAGGAGCATGCATATATAACGTGCGCGTGTCATCATATCGGTACACCCATACCCAGCCTGGTGTGCTGCAGGCCCAGCAGGCGCCGCTGCGCGGGCGTGAGCGGCACCGGTCGGCGCGCGGGCCCGCGCCCGCTGAGGGCGTGCTGCAGCAGGTTGTGTACAAGGAGCATGCATATATAACGTGCGCGTGTCATCATATCGGTACACCCATACCCAGCCTGGTGTGCTGCAGGCCCAGCAGGCGCCGCTGCGCGGGCGTGAGCGGCACCGGTCGGCGCGCGGGCCCGCGCCCGCTGAGGGCGTGCTGCAGCAGGTTGTGTACAAGGAGCATGCATATATAACGTGCGCGTGTCATCATATCGGTACACCCATACCCAGCCTGGTGTGCTGCAGGCCCAGCAGGCGCCGCTGCGCGGGCGTGAGCGGCACCGGTCGGCGCGCGGGCCCGCGTCCGCTGAGGGCGTGCTGCAGCAGGTTGTGTACAAGGAGCATGCATATATAACGTGCGCGTGTCATCATATCGGTACACCCATACCCAGCCTAGTGTGCTGCAGGCCCAGCAGGCGCCGCTGCGCCGGCGTGAGCGGCACCGGTCGCCGCGCGGGCCCGCGCCCGCTGAGAGCGTGCTGCAGCAGGTTGCAGGCCGCCACGCCGCACGCGGCCGCCTCCACCACCTGCAGTGCGCTCAGCCCCGACCACCACCCGTGTCCGCACCCGCCCCATCTGCGCCGCCACATACATCATCATCAGCCTGTTAATGTCGAGTCTTCCTTAAGGATACAATGGAGAGAATGGGCCGTGACCCCTGAGCGGGCTCCGTGCGGATCGGTGGCCGCCGACGACTGCAGATGCAGCCGGGACCGGCGTTTTTATGTGGCTTGCGAAGCACGAGATGGAAAATTTTTGGTCACTAATCCGATGACCGGCCTCTGCGAAAGTTGCTCAACCTTAAAGATCGCAGCCGAAAGCTCTGACCACTTTCGCCAACGAGCTCCTCATACCCATTCCAATACAGCAAAATTCAAATTTATTGGTGGCTATGAAGTTAGTAGTAGCACAGTAGTAGTAGGTGATGTAAATACACAGGGGATGCATAAGCTGTTAACTTCATAACCTTAACTTCATAACTGCCAAAATGTTTCAAGTGTACTATCCTACTGCCCCGTTACTGGCTAATCTTTATTCAGTTCTCTAGGCTATTATGTTTTTATGAGCTCATTTTTCAAAGGACCAACCACTTTATATAATACATCAATTCCCTTAATTGAGATTATTGAACTTTTTTCTATAAAGAATTTATGGTATTGAAATGCTTGTTATTTTATGACTATCCTAATTTTTATCCAAGCTTAAAATAAATTTTATTTAAAAAAACACATTTGGACCATAATTAAATTATAAAGTAAAAAAAAAAGTCTGATTTCAAAAGCTTTGAACAGATGTAATTTTATTGTATTCTAATAAAAATGAACTGTGTATGTGAAGACAATTATATGTTTATTGTTCACATAGTCAACCCAACACTAGTTATAAATGTAGAGTACAAAGTAATTTTGAACATAATTTGATGAAACTTAATTTTTTATTTATTTTTTAAGCATTTAACTGCTAAATTGATAGCATTTCGACACGGCAAATAGGGCCGTGGTAGCATAATGGTCAGTGCATTCACCCGGATAGCAAAGGATGCGGGTTCGAGTCCCGTCCGCTGCCTGGTCCATGTGGATTTTTTTTTCTAAAAATAAAATTTACTTACAAATCATAGGCGAAGACCAGGAAAACTATGGTATTCACCACAATCCATTTTAAAGAACTAGCACGTTTTTTGTTAGCATAGTTCAGCTCGATTGTTCTCTGCAACAGACTTGAATCAGGATTTGATGACCTACAATCAAATAAATTAAACCCAATAATCCATCAGTTATTTTCACAGGCTTTTGATATGTCTTAATGCAAACAAAAAAAAAGGGAAAATCAAGGAGGATCAAACATGTGAGTTGTGTGAACATGGGCATAGACAGATAAAAACCTTGCCCATGATAAAATTAGAATGTTGTAAAATTACTGTACTTTACAAGTAATAAATAAGTTCAGCTGAAGGCCTTTAACAAATGGAAGTAATAGCCACCGAGACATTTAATTGATCCACTACTGCGCTAATAAAACACCAAAGGGATACTTGTCCCATAAAGCATTGATGGATATGCAATTTGACTTTTAGTTACTGTAAATGTTAGCGTAACCTTCTCCTGGACAGTTACACCCTCCAGGAAAAGAATTACAGAATTATTAATTTATTATTACAGAACATAATATAAGACATGCCTTTATGACTAAGGAAAATAAAGGTATTAAGAGGATGACATTATTAAGCTATGTAATTCAATCTCCGAGGAAGACAATAACTGGCAGTAATATTCATGAAAATACCAGAACCACAAAATATTTACATTATGTGAAATGCAGGCTAGGTTAAAACACAACGTTAAAGTTGTTTTTGTTAGTACAAAATAAAATATAAGGTGGGTACAATAATGAGCAGCAGATAATAAGAATGTAAGCACTCGAGCAATACTTACATTATATGAGAATCCAGGTTAAGTTTTTGAATAAGAAAGAACTGTTAACAATTTAAAATTGCGATAGTTAACTGTACGGAAATAATGTATAATTTCTTCTATAATTTACGTTAACCATTTGTCCATTTGATCTGATAATTTGAAAATAAATTCATTTTTCCCTCGTTGATTTCTTTGCGGTTTACGGGATTAATCTCTGTATTCTCTGTAAACTCATATCTGCTTTTGTAAGCTTGTAATAGTCTCTCTTTTTCCCTCCATAAAAGAGTGACAGGAACAGCCTGCTGTCAAAATTTAACATAGCAAATACGATACATGTGTGAAGTAGGTACCCCGGAATATCAGTGGGTTTTTTTTTTCTTTTCTATATGGCTTCGCACGACTTGTGCATTTAGCCAATGTCAAGTGTTAAAATGTTTACAAATTCTATAGCACTCGTGGTCAAAGTAATAAATCAAGTCAAAGTAAGTGGCAGCCAAGTCAATCCCCTTTCCCCTATGTTTCAGTAAATGTGTAAAATGAATGCTTACGAAACAATATTAGATTTCAAAAAATGTACTCTATGCAGTGTTACATAAAGTACATTTTTGTTTCTAACTTCAGAGGGAAAAATGTTCCGAGCAGGACAACGACGAAAGTGGAGTTTGTCCCTTTCTTGCAATTGTCAGTGTTAATAAAAATAATCAAAGGGTACTTTTCAAATTATCTCGACCACCATTAATAAGAACTAGAACATACAGTTTGAAAGTTAAATTAGAATGTATGTTTGATTGCAGTCAATTGATTGATATCAATGCAACCAAAAATGAGTTTATTTTTATTTAAACGAATAACATATCTAATAAAATTGTTTAAAATGGTAGTCATTAGTAGTAATTTGCATTTATGCATGAGAACACTTGCGATGCTTCCAATAAACAATATGGCTCATATTCTTCCAGATTGAAGTCCTATTAATGCTAAATACAAATTATTTTGATCAAAATCTTGTGATGTGCTGGTGCAAAATGATATTTCTTTATGCATAATGGTGTAAAAATGAGGCGTATGCTGGGTGTGGAATTTCTATAATAGGTACGTTTTTGATTTTTGTTTACAAATTACATGTGTAGGGTAACAAAACATTTTTGATTCTCTTACGGAAAGTATATGTCATCGTCATCATCAGCGTATTAATGTACACCCGTGGGGCACAGTCCTTCCCTTTGGATAAAATCCACCAAGCGGGCATAGTGCGGATTGGTGGGTGCTAACGACTGCAGTTGCAGCCGGGACCAACGGCTAAGCGTGCCTTAAAACACGGAGGAATTCGAGTAAGTATGAATAATTTTGGTCACCCATCTAATAGCCGACCACTGCGAAAGTTGCTTAATTTTTGCGATCCATGCTATAAGCTAGCTTCACACTATAAGTAACTTAGACCGATAAACATAATAGACAATTTTAAAGCAGCGCCATCTATGAGATTTCAAAAACATCAAGTCGAATTACATGTGTAACACAGACATATAACTAGAAGCAGACGGAATATTCAGTTTTAAACAGCGTGGCAAATACACACACATTGAAACTCTACCAAAGCATGGGCCGCATTTAGTATAGTAGAATAATGGATTTCATTATTGTTTCATGAAATACCTATCCGAATAGATAGGTCCTAATGTGATGTCCATGCTAATAATATTATAAATGTTAAAAACTGTCTGTTTAATATCTTCATGGCGAATTTAGCCAGGCGAAATCGCTGAACCGATAATGATGAAATTGAGCACGGAGATAGAATTAACCCAGGGAAAGGACATAGGTACAATTAGGAAAATTGAAATAAAAAATTAAGGCATAGTTTTTATCTATTTATTTTGAAATAATGCAAGTTTTTTTAGAAAATTTCTCTGAGATACATTTGTTTCTTAACATTGATGTTTACATCTAAGATCAAAATAAAATTTTAACAACTTTAATAAGCAAGTGGACATGGTTTATATCATGATCTGGATTGTTCGAGTCAAATATTGAATAATCGACATAATCACATATGAATTTAATCAAACTATTAAAATCATTACTTTTGTTTATTTTAAAACAAAAAACACTTAAAACACTATAAGTATTTGGTTGCCAATCCTGACGTTTCATAGATTTTAACCATGCATTCCGAGTACTTTTATCCTTTGGAAACCTAGAACAAAATTGTTTATGTGGTTATTTGGGTTATATACCTACCGATGCCAATGTTCCAAGAAATATGAATAGCTAGTCTGTAATAGGTGCCTATCTATTTACGTTCTTGATTGCATTCACATTCATAATACAATGTAATGCAAACAAAATTAATGCCGAGAAACTTTTTGTCTTTGATACCGAGTCCGTCCTCTGTTATGGCAATAGTACTTCAGTTGTCAGAATTGGAATTTCCTATCATGATATAACCTGATTACTTCTATTTCTTTACTTTTAAGATATTACTTTTCACCGGTAGTATCTTAGATAAATAATCCTACGTAAAAAATGTTACATGTTACGATAATATTTAAATAAGCTTCAAAAAGACTCAAAGACATTTCAGTACACAACAAAGACACATAAAAACTTACTGATGAAACGTTAATCCTGGTGTTCTATTGTAGGTAGCACTTTCACATCGATACGCACTGTACTTGACCATAGTAATTGAATAATCTCGTTTTGTAATATAGTTTCATCAAAGCAATATTCTTAATAAACACCGAAAAGTCGCATGTCCGATAAGTCATGTATAAAATGGCGGCGAGGAATAAAAATGACACGTAGTGTTGAGTACGACTTACAAGATGCGGTACATTTGTCCCGGACATGACGTCAAAATGTAAGAGCCGCTCAAAATTTTAAAATGTACTACTTCACATTAAATGTCGCGATAGTCGCGTCTCGTTACTCACTCACTCTTCGTAAGTCTGAGAGAGAGCGAGGCATGACATTTCATTTAAGTCCTCTACGCACTATCCATCTGTATCTCTATCTCTTTTATCTGTAAAGCGCTGTCCTGCATGCTGGATCCAGCAAGATTGATAGTGCGAAGAGGAGGTGCTACTCGTGCACACAAACGTGATGTCGAGCTTCTGTACGCCTCAATGTCATATTTGTACTCGTCACTTCAAATGTGTTGCCGAGCTTCAGTACGCCTCGCCTCATTTGAAGTGGGACATTGTACTGGCTCAGTACAAAAAAGAGGCTACTCTTACAAACTCTTTTTCAAGTCGTGTCCTACCCAACACTAATGACACGCGTCGACATTTGTTGATGTGTGAGTCAGTATTGCAATAGATGAAAGAATGAGATGCCACTATCAAGTTGTAGCTGAGTACAAAAAGGATAAAAGATCATGTTTTGATTCATAAATATAACTAGGTTTTATGTTCCGTCTGCTATAGTATTATATGTCTGTGATGTGTAAGCTCTTTTTGGATATAAATAATTTAAATTTTATCATGTGGGCGAGGTCAATAGTTGTTTTTAAAAGTCATAGATATACAAATAATGTATCTTTAGAAATAAACCCCCTTTTGGCGTGAAAAAGTATGTGCAAATTACTAACACCTCGCACACGAAGTCGCAGGCGGCCGCTAGTTACATAAATATTATGCTTATCAAAAAAATAGCATGTTTTACGGTTAATAACGGTTAATAGCATAAACTTTTGAACGGATTTTACTATTGCAATTTATTTATACTATACTATTCTACTATAAACACTATGGAAAATATATTGTTTTAAACTTTCATGGTCACTAACATTATAGTCCTAGGAACATCCAGCCTCCAAAACTATATGGTCTGCCGAAAATCCAGTGCCGAACTATCGGAAACTCGCTAAAAACAAGGTACATGGTAACAATTCCGTAAATAACTTATATAACTGTAATATTTTCTATTTTCGAGAACAAAAAATGAAGAAAAATCTACCTAATTCGTTAAGTTAAAAAACTAAACATCAGTTGATAAAACGATGCATCGTAACTTAAAACTAAATTTAACATCAATCTCTCCTTTTCATTCCGTATAGAGAATGACAAGGATACACTGTTGTCAAATTTAAGTTTAGGTTTAGAGAATCGTGTCAGAATTGACACCATTGCCAAGTCTTACGTCCATTAAGCTCGGAAGGTCTTTTAAAGATTTTAATATTTTTTTGGAATTTCAAGCAAATGATACAGAATTGAAAATTAGAGGGTTCCTTCTTGGGCACACTACTAGAACGAGACACACTCCACCAATTCAGCTTTGCTCTTCGGAACGATTGTGAGGGTCGCTTAAGCATTCCAGTTATTATATAAGTTCCTTGCTTATAATACTATAGTATTTTATGTCTGTGGGTTCGTTCGACTGCATTCTAAAGGCAGAAAAAAATAACGTGTCGTGTCGTATCGTGGCGCGCCAGAAGCTAATTGGTTTCATACATTTATTATGGATTACGTCACAGAAATTGGAATCTATATAGATAAATACATAAATTGGAATCTATTACGATTCCAACTATGTGACGAAAGGCGACTTCATGTATTATATTATATTGAAGTAATTTTTCAAATTAATGTCTCTGTTAACAATATTAAAAGGAAACAAGTACAGCATTTGAGTTTCTTGGGAGGTTCTTCTCAGTGCAAGGTCAGTTTTTTGTCTCTTCGATCGATAAAGCTACCATGATAACTTCTTCACTTATTGCGCCCATCTCGTTAGTCAGATTAAATACAGATGAAGTTTTTTGCACCGTGTTGTCTCGCTGCTACTGCATAGTGGTTAGTGGGTTTAGGCAAAGCCGCGCCGCACAGCGCCTCTCTGCTGCTGTACCGCTCTAGTGCAGTTTAAATTTGAACTTATGCTCTAACTAAGTGCAACTTTTTGCACTTAGTTAGACCATAAGTTCCGCCTTGACGATTCAGTTTTAATATAAAATGTACGAAACTTTTTTTGACATTTAAGGACCTGGAGCAGGTTTGGTACTAGCACATTCTCCTATAGTATGTACAGAACTAGAGAAAAACATAGCTTGATTCATCGTCTTGGGAAGAATGAATTGGTACTATAGGGTACTATAGATTTGAGTTTGGAACGCAGCCTATAAAATTTCCGCAACCAGAGTATTATAATGATGTCGATTCTAGCATGATTCTCTAAACCTAAACTTAAATTTGGCAGCAGTATATCCTTCTCATTCGCTATACAGAATGAAAAGGAGAGACTGATGTTAAATTTAGTTTTAAGTTTAGAGAATCACGCCAGAATTGGCACCAATGCCTGATTATTATACTTGATTATTTGTATTTACTATTTGTGAACTTGATAACAGTCTGTCTCTTTCATGCTCTATTAAATAAAAAAAAGACAGACTGATGTCAAGTTTACCTCTATCAAATACGAATAGATAAGGGAAGCAATACTGTACGGTACATGTCCTTAAGTGGTCCATAGTCCTTTTTTGTCTGTGTCTGTGTCAGTCAGCAACAGCCATTACATTACGCCATTTTCATTTTCACTCCACTTTTCCATGGGCGTTCGTGATTAATACTAGCTGCTGTGGAAATTAGATGGAAAATCTTTCTTTATTTCAGTTTTATTAATCTCAGTTCCATTACGTATAGCAGGGTCTAATATTATATGTCGATAGGTATAAAATATTTGTAAAATCTAGTGCTGACCTAACAAATAATCATGGAAACATTATATTTTGCTATAGCTCTTCTATTTATATCCTACGGAGCCCCCGCTAATGCTGGTAAGTACCTACCTATTTATTTTTCTTGTCTTTGTCACTATTGATTTGTATGAAATGCGTTGTTAAAGATCAGGGTATATATTTGCTTTGTTCTCACAAAGATATGTGTCTGCTCATTATCATTATTCACTCCCCGACTTATTGGTTAGGTAGGCACTAGGGATTTAACAACCTGTGTTTAGTTCAAGATGAATTTTTAAGGCTCTTTATAACTAATGTATCGTAGTATCTACGAAAACGCAATGCAAAACTTCATAAACTCGACTTGTTTTTACAAATATATAATGGAAATCGTAGTTCTGACAACAGTATGTATCGGCAAGTACGTTATCTTGGTGCTAACATGTTTATCACTTCAAACAGCTCTAATTAGTCTCAATAACTCATAATGCTATAACTAAATACCACATAAAGCACTACAACTTTCTTATATAATTTATCTTAATTATATATACAATCTAAAGAAAGTCTAGCAGTTACAAGCTTAAGAAATAACAAATATAACTATATATACAATTCTTAAATAAAAGGTAAAGAATCCTTTTTCTGGACATCATATTTTTATTGGTTATTGTGCATAATTCTTAAGGTTTCAGAACATGAAATATTTGTTTTGAGTATACACCCCATATAAAATAAGTAAAATTTATAATTGTACAATATATAGGTATATATATCTTTATTGTTTTGGAAGATGCTCAAATTAGATATTTCAAAAAACACAAAAAAATTTGACTCCTTTAAATAATTAGCCTGTCTTCCACTATCACCTTATATATTATTTCAAGACAGGGTCTCATGATCCATGTTCAGTATATGATTAAAAAATGAATGAAAAAAAAACTAAATAAAGAGCCGCAGGATTAATATATTATTATATTACCCATATATATTTGTTTCTTAGGTTTTCACGCACATCACTCATTAAATAAAACTAGTTTAAACGGGATAATGCACGAAACTTTATTTATTTATTGACGTTTCGTAGCCTTTCCAGGCTTCGTCGTCAGAATAAAACTTTTGTTTAATTTAGCGAATATTTAGTTTAGTTATGTTTATTTAGCGAAGGTAGCTCGACAAATTAAACAAAAGTTTTATTCTGACGACGAAGCCTGGAAAGGCTACGAAACGTCAATAAATAAATAAAGTTTCGTGCATTATCCCGTTTAAACTAGTTTTATTTACCCATATATTCTAAAATATTTATTTGTGTCATTAACATTGTACCTACTTGGTATTGCAATATAATCAATTAAAGTTGAAAGAACAACAGGATCAAAATAACATAGGATATCTCATTGTAAATAATCATATTAAAAGTAAAGTAGGCATTGTATGGAACCATACCATTGTAATGCAATATTTAGAAAATTCTCAAAATGCGTACTTTCTGAACAGAATAGGCTAGTTTACTCATGTCGAATTGTATTAAATAAATGTTTATTTCTTAAAGTATTTGGTCTAAGGAACATAAAAGCAGAAGATTGCTGTAGAAATTTAATTTAAAAAAATATTTTTTAGTCTATATTTTTTAAACATTAAAAACGCTGTTCGCCACATCCGCCATGATTTTGACGTCTCTTGTGGTAAACAACTAAATGTCATTCGCGTGTTACTGTAGGTGGATTCTTTCGTCTGACTAAATTTATCTTAAAACACTTTTAACTTTAGGAAAGAAATAAACAGTAAACTTAGTTTTTTTTGACAAAACTAATTATGGTTGCCGGCTTTGTAAAAGCAGAAAGCACAAATCTGCCAAGAATTGACCCATTGATGGTTGGTGAATTTGTTGCACTAAACCCCGATTTCTGCTCTGCGGAGCAGAGAAACGACAAGGCATCTATGTAAGTACAGTGCATTTAGTATTACAATGTAGTAATAAACATAAAACTGATACAACATATGAATAAGTGTAATAAAGTTGCGTAGGTTAATTTTTTTCGGCACTTTAATCCACAACTTTCCTGGAGTCTTCAAGGATGTGTTTTTATATTCTCGTACAATACAGTAATGATAATTACTTTATTTTTCAGGGTATTTATTAGAAATCATGTTTTTTTTATCCCTTTCAGACCTGACATTAAACGCTAGGGAATTTTAAAATGTTAGTTACTGTTTCTAGCTAATTTGGGGTCGCTGAAAACGAATTTGAGACTGAAAAAAATCTGGGAAAACGAAAAATCGGTTTTTCAGGATGCTCATAATTGTGAGGGACCAGGCCAAGTCTTGGAATACTCACGATTGTGAGGGTTGTTAAATAAATACGATTTAGTACAAAAAGTTAAATTTTAATCATCATTAAACATTCAAAATTAATATTAACTGAATAACATGAAATATTTAATATGAAAATCTTGAAAAAGGTAAGATGATACAAAGAGTGATGTCAAACCAGATTCCTAAACAAAATGGGTACCTCTTCCACAGTTGAAGTGTAGGATAGCATGAGTTTCCCATGAAAGATCCTTCTAGTCCAGGATTTGTAACATTTGGTACAGCTACAACAGGAGCTGTAACTTCTTCCTCCTGGTCATTATCAGATTGGCGGTCGGGCTCTTCCCCTGGAGGCACCCAATTTTCGTCTTGATCGGAGTCTTCACCAAAGTATGGGTCATTTATCGCGTCCAAAATCGCATCATCGTCAAGTACTAAGTTTCTTCTACTCATGGTAATTGTTTAACATCGAAATAACACCTAAAACGTACCCAAAAAACGTTTTTTTATTTGTATGAAAATACTTACTAATTTTGAAGTTCAAACCCAGCCCTCACATTTGTGAGATTGATTTTAGCGGCATTAGAATCCATTGAACTTAACCACCAATCTACTATTTTTAATATAAGTGGCTACTTACAACTCACTCTAAACACAATAAACCAAAAACAAACACGACTATTGCTTACCAGAATGAAAAAAATGGTTGCCTGTAAAGTCGGTTTTACGGGCGAAGATTTTACGTGACAACGTCTTTTTCTCGGTAGAATATTTATTGATATGAATATAATTAAATTACACAATAGGAACAAGGAATTGAATGAAAATAAGAATTGCACAAATTTTAACTATAGAAATATATTTTGTTTACTAAAACATTGTACATGTAAACTTAAACTTAACACGAGAGACTCATCGTAACGTTACCGAGCGTTACACTTTTTCATAAGTGACTCCCAGCCGCAACCTAATTTAAGACGTTGTCACGTCAAAATATATCCCAGCGTTAACAACTCGCGACACGCTCACCTTGCGCAGGTGCCGACGCACACTGACCGACAAAGTTATCACCTATCGCCGCAAAAAAAATCATAGGCATAAAGGACTACCCGCACAATCGTGCGAGCCCGCCCCCGTTCGCCTGCTGTTTCCGAGTGAGCGTAATAAAAATCGCAAAGTCATACTCACAAAAGTGAGTACAGGGTCCGAAAGGGTTATTATAAATTCAGCTTTAAGTAATTTTCTACGTGTTTACGAGTTTTTGTTTACCACAGTTCACGTCATAGCATAGATAATCTATAGACTAAAATGGCCGACAGCGTTTTTGTATGTCCATGAAAAGTCTATTTTAAAATTAAAGATTTGTAGCTTTCTAGGTTTAAAAAAAATACAATACATTTTTTTTCGGTCTAATAGAACATTTATTAACCATTTAAAACCTTTTTCCAAAAAGGGTCAACTAGCCTATTGTCCGGGATCAAGTTCAACGGTCATACAGCTTTATAACACACCTATATTATTAATATCTATTAATTTCAGCTAAACCTAAGTGAGTAATGGGTATATTTTCATATACATAGACACATTTTATATTCATATTCCTGTTTTATAGTGTAATAATTAAAGAGAAAATGTGGGATTACTTTATAATTCAATTAGTTTACATATTAAACAAGTACCTAATAATAAAATAAAATTTCATAAATTCTATGAAAGGGAACTCTGATTTTTCGCCCATATTCGTCAGGTAAAGGACCAGGGCCGCCTCAACTTGCGTAGTCGATATTCTCAGTATGGATTTATCGGTACATCAACAGGAACCCTACATGCATAATTATTTATTTATATAAGAGTTTGGAGAATTGTGACACAAAGCTGGCTCTAGTAGAATATAGGGAAAGAAAACAATCCCAGAGTAAAAAAAAAATGGTTGCCTGTAAAGTCGGTTTTACGGGCGAAGATTTTACGTGACAACGTCTTTTTCTCGGTAGAATATTTATTGATATGAATATAATTAAATTGCACAATAGGAACAAGGAATTGAATGAAAATAAGAATTGCACAAATTTTAACTATAGAAATATATTTTGTTTACTAAAACATTGTACATGTAAACTTAAACTTAACACGAGAGACTCATCGTAACGTTACCGAGCGTTACACTTTTTCATAAGTGACTCCCAGCCGCAACCTAATTTAAGACGTTGTCACGTCAAAATCCAACGACTCAAACGCAAGCAGGAGAACGGCGGATAGGATAGGCCACATTAGGCGGGACGGAGGCGGGGTGCGCGAGCCCGATCACCCGCGGGCGGTTAAAACGTTACCGGAATCGGTCACGGGCACCGCTCCTCGGCCACCGACGGGCGCGCGTGACACTAACACCGGTGCGACCGGTCCAGAGTCGGGCAAGGAGACGGTGGTGTCGGTGGTGGCGGGGTCGCCACTGACGGTGGAGTGCCCGCTGCGGGTGGAGGCGCGCGCCGAGTGGCGGCTCAACGGCACCGCGCCGCCCCCGCGGGACATGGCGCCCGGCGAGAGGACCGCGCCCGGCGGCCGGCTCGCGGCGCGCCTGCACGTGGACGCGGCGCGCGCGCACCACGCCGGCCTCTACACCTGCAGCCGCGACGCCGACGCTCATCGCGTGCGCGTGCGAGTGTTGCTGCAGCCTGCACCAGCACCCGCGCACGCGCCCGCGCCAGCACCCGCGCCCGCGCCCGCGCCCGCGCCCGCCGACGGTGACATGGCCGTTGCTCGTATTTTGACTCATTATCGCTGTATCGCTTTTAAATATTGGGGATTAGGGTATTTGACAGTGTTAAAAATAAAGTGCCAATTGTTAGCATCTGTGTTTACAATGAATATTGGTAGGGGTTTTTACTATTTTTTACGATAAAAATATTCATAATTTTCCTAAAAACTAACGAAAAAGATAATAGTTTTCTTATCTATTGTCACGTGACCCGAAACGCTTGGGATTGGCCGAGTCTAAAATGACGTCACACGCAAGGAAGCTTCCGGTTAAAGTGACATTGCATTGTATCGTTTGACGTTTCAATAACGGTCGTGTGACGTCACACACTAGTAAGACGCCATATTGAAAAGAGAAACGTTTTCGCGGCAACTTGAAAATGGAGTTTTTGATTTGGTTATTTTTGCTGAAATACACAACAGAATGATGAATATCCACTTTTTACGGACTCTATAAACATTAGTCAATAACGTGAGATCGTTTTCTAAAACTTGTCAAATACCCAATTATGGTTTCAGCGCACCTCTCCCGATCCTAGTTCTGTATCAGTAGAGTAAAATTTGTTTAGAAATGCGGCGCGTGCGCTATTGCGTAGATTGTATTTGATTTATCGATTGTATGATTGTCACATAGATAGAGCGACGTTAGTTGTTGTGTAAGCTTAGTATGAAATATTGCGGATCGGCGGTGCCCGGTGTGCCCGTGCCGTCCGTCGGTACTTCCGCCACGTAGAGCTAATTGAAACGCTTATTGTATTGTCGCGTAGAGAGCACTTTGTGATAAGCAGTAGCTAGGCTGCCGTTATCGAAATCGTTTTTATCACCTCTTCCTTTTGATGGTTCTATACTGTAGATATCTCTGTGTAATCGTTTGTCGCAATCCTGATTTGATAATTTCTTTAAAGCGGTCCGATTGCCAGTATTGTAGAAAACATGCGGGTTCCACTTTAAACTAACTACTTTTTAACATATCATTTGTTAAGATGACTGTCCTGCTATTTCTTGACAACCCAAATTCACATTAAGTCAGTATTTTGCCATACTGACTCGACTCAGGGGCCATACCATCAACATTTAAAAAGGTCTTAATTAAAGAACGCAGAATCGAAGCTTACATTGCGGCCGACGATGTTACACTTGAAGCAGCGTAGTCGTGTAGTGGATGACGTTCATGGTACGGCCCTAGCTCGGTAACAACCGATCAGTTGCCGTCATTATTAGTCCCAGTTGTTCGTAAGATGAGCCTGTAGCGACTCATCGACCCGAATTAGTAGAGGTCGTTGGCGTCGATCAATATTCGTTATTTTGCTGATCCATTTCATTTTAGAGTATAGAGTTCCGTAATTCTATCTGCAGACTTGTATGGATTCAATTCACGTTTACTGCACGTTTATTTTGAATTGTGTAATATTAGGAATTAGTTTTTATAATATTAGTGCGGTAAGTTGGTTATTGCAAACGAGTAGACAAATGTTTGTAAATACCAATTCCGCACGAATGTCATACTACGTTATTCAACATATTTGCGAGAGAACTGTATACCTTGTAAATGTGTAATGAAGCAAAAATTTTCTATGAAAATAAATGGCAAGCATTTCCAATTGGCGCCTCTTGCGGGTGATGAAAATTAAAACTACATCTTTCGTCTGTTTTTCTTTGTATAGTGATATAAAAGTATAGAAAAAAAAAATACCCTAAAGGATATGCAGGCGCCATGTATGGGAGCGTGCGGTACAACGTTTTCCCGCACGCTCGGATGTATGTCTTGTAATTTCGAATTTTCGAACAATGTATACAACCTCCGTAAATTCATTTTTTGAGCAAGTGTGTTGAGCAGTATATTACAGCTTCTACTTATATTTGTTTGTTTGTAATAAATAAATAACTACACCCATGTGAATTGTAAAAGTGCATGAATGTGCACGATCCAACCAAATTTAAGGATGGTTGCAATGTGTTAATAAAAAGGTGAGGGTTTAGCTCGTGTAGATTGAATCGCTGTTGTTGTGTTATTGTCGTGTGTTGATTGTGGCGACTCGTGTTGCAGACTTCGGAGAGGATGGGGACCCCGGCGAGGTCTATTTCGACTACAACCGCAACATTACGCTCAACTGCACCATTCCTAGCCCTGACAAAACACAATCCTATGTGTGGTGAGTACTTCAAACAATTGTGTATTTAGAGAAATACATAACCACGCTGGCGGTCCAAATGTTACTTCACCTCATTTCCTTAGAAGATATTTTCTTTAAAATATCTTCAAGCAACAAAACAGTGCATTCTGGTTTTAAACCCGCTGGCGACGGCGTTATGTTTGCACCGATGATGGTCATAGAAATTATGAGTGAAACGACTGCCATAACATAATCGATAGTAGATCGAGGCGCACGCGCTCGGCGGTCGCTGGCCGCTGGTCGCTGGCCGCTGGCCGCTGGTCGCTGGCCCGCGTTCATTAACACGCTTTTATTAGGTTCATTTGTATAACTATCTAACTATATAATGGAATCTAAGAATCTGAATTACACAAACTTTAATTCTTGTATCATCATGAAACTTGGCAATTATATGTAGATGACATGACAATACAATATTATGGTACCATCGAGCTGGTATGATGATGGAACTGGAAGGTGGCTGATGGAACCTTGGACTGTCTAGTAGTAAACATATCGAGTTTGGGCTCATTAGATTCGCCTTAACATATTCTATGCATTTCTCCTGATGACGAGGATTTGACGATGGACTGGAAGGTGGCTTATGGACCCTGGACTGCCTACTAATAAACAAATCGAGTTTGGGCTCATGAGATTAGTCTTAACATAATAAAACTTTGCAATTATATCTGGATTAGGTGACAATAGAATATTATGGTACCATCGAGCTGGCCTGATGATGGGTCTGGAAGGTGGCTGATGGAACCTTGGGCTGCCTACTAGTAAACATATCTAGTTTGGGCTCATGAGATTCATCTTAACGTAATAAAACTTTGCAACTAAGCTGACTGGTAAAACACCATGCACCATTACTAATATTTTGATTTCTCAGGAAATTATACAAAAAGTCTTTCCTGTTCCAGCGCCCACGCTTTTATAATCAAATATAATAATTAAGAGCACATAGTTTACACTTTAGTCCAGAAATTGCGACAACTTGAACTATGCATAATTTATTTTTGGTTTTTACGTGCATTTATAAAAGCGTGTTTTTTTATTTTCAAACTAGTCACTGTTATTATATGACTTATGACAGTGTTTCATTAGCGAATGAGTTGATTCATCGTGTTGAATGAGGAATTCATTTACTCGGTACTTTCATTGTTCATTTACATTAGCTAATAAAAGTATTTAGGTTCATAAACGTGTGCCGCCGCGCAGATAACGCTGCGACGCGACGTGACAACTTATCTGATTGACGCAAAAACATCCGCAAGGAGAGGACCTCGTTCTTAATAATAAGTAGTATATCTTTATCTAGGTAGTCATTAAAAATGATATTGTTTTTAAAGATCTTTACATCAATTTCGAGTATTAAGTAAGAGACTTTTATCTAAACGTTGAGGTATGTATTTAGGTTGAACTATTTAAGCCCTCAGTACCGATTCCTTATCTTCACTCTCCGACTAATGAGATACTGTAAGCTATCATTTATTGCAAAAAATGCCAAATAATTACTCTTAACGGTGTTTATGTTTGATTTTTCGAACGAGTAATTAATAAGTATCTTCATCATGCAACGAAGATGGCATACTTCGTCCAATAACTTGTTATCGGGCAAACACCGTGCGTCGTCCATACAGGAAGAAGAACGACGTGGGCGTGGAGCAGATAGCGGAGCTGAAGGGGCGCTACAAGATGCTGGAGGAGGGCGCGGTGTTCTCGCTGGGCCGCTCCGTGGAGGACGACTACGGCAACTACTCGTGCGCGCTCGGCGCCGAGGAGCGCGCCTGGGAGGTGCGCGGCCGGCCCGTCGCCAGGCTGCCCGACAACACCAACGTGGTCGAGGGGCAGAAGATCAAGCTGCAGTGCAAGGTGAGCTATGGGTATAGGTGACGGTGACGGTGACGGTGACAAGTGCTCGGCGCCGAGGAGCGCGCCTGGGAGGTGCGCGGCCGGCCCGTCGCCAGGCTGCCCGACAACACCAACGTGGTCGAGGGGCAGAAGATCAAGCTGCAGTGCAAGGTGAGCTATGGGTATAGGTGACGGTGACGGTGACGGTGACGGTGACAAGTGCTCGGCGCCGAGGAGCGCGCCTGGGAGGTGCGCGGCCGGGCTGCCGTCGCCAGGCTGCCCGACAACACCAACGTGGTCGAGGGGCAGAAGATCAAGCTGCAGTGCAAGGTGAGCTATGGGTATAGGTGACGGTGACGGTGACGGTGACAAGTGCTCGGCGCCGAGGAGCGCGCCTGGGAGGTGCGCGGCCGGGCTGCCGTCGCCAGGCTGCCCGACAACACCAACGTGGTCGAGGGGCAGAAGATCAAGCTGCAGTGCAAGGTGAGCTATGGGTATAGGTGACGGTGACGGTGACGGTGACAAGTGCTCGGCGCCGAGGAGCGCGCCTGGGAGGTGCGCGGCCGGGCTGCCGTCGCCAGGCTGCCCGACAACACCAACGTGGTCGAGGGGCAGAAGATCAAGCTGCAGTGCAAGGTGAGCTATGGGTATAGGTGACGGTGACGGTGACGGTGACGGTGACAAGTGCTCGGCGCCGAGGAGCGCGCCTGGGAGGTGCGCGGCCGGCCCGTCGCCAGGCTGCCCGACAACACCAACGTGGTCGAGGGGCAGAAGATCAAGCTGCAGTGCAAGGTGAGCTATGGGTATAGGTGACGGTGACGGTGACGGTGACAAGTGCTCGGCGCCGAGGAGCGCGCCTGGGAGGTGCGCGGCCGGGCTGCCGTCGCCAGGCTGCCCGACAACACCAACGTGGTCGAGGGGCAGAAGATCAAGCTGCAGTGCAAGGTGAGCTATGGGTATAGGTGACGCTCGGCGCCGAGGAGCATCAAAATCCGTTGCGTAGTTTTAAAGATCTAAGCATACATAGGGACAGACAGCGAGAAGCGACTTTGCTTTAGACTATGTAGTGATGCTGCAGGTATTTATATGCATTAAATGTGTGTATGTGTGCGCGCGTGCGCCCACACACACACACACACACACACACATTTATTATGGGGTGCTAGTTTTTTAGGGGTGCTACTACCTTTGTTCGGAAAATCGGTTTTGGAAATGGCAAGATTGGATAACTTGGAATTCTCCTTGGAATTGTGAAATCTACCTTTGTTCGGAGAATCGGTTTTGTAAATGGTAAGATTGGATAACTTGGAATTCTCCTTGGAATTGTGAAATTAATTTCAGCAAGCGCCGTGATCACAGAGAGGAACTGTCGCAGGCTCGCAAAACACAAGGTGCATGGAAGCGATCTCGTAAATAACAAATTATTATTGTTAGGAATCGCGAAAGTTATCAAATCTAATCATCTTAATTGCGAATATAGGTTACAAAGTTGTTACACTGATACATTTTAGTACAGTACAGCCATACTTTGCCTTAATCTTTGGTATGTAAAATTGGCTTCCTCATCTACGGTCGTCGCCCGAGAAGTTCGTCGGGATGTAGCATAGTCGAGAGACAACGCCAGGGTGCAGACCGGAGGCCGCACACGGCATACAGGTCGCGGCACGTAATTCTAGCGCTCAATAAAACGCTACGACTGGAGAGCCAATCGGCGCAACGCACGCCCGCCCGCGCACGTCGTCTCCCCCCCACACATCTTCACTTTTACTTGTGCGCGGTCAGCGCTAAGGATGTCGAAAGTTGAAAAAAATATCGATATATCGGACCAATTTTCCCAAAAATATCGTACAGTAGCTCACGAAATATGACACGCGGAATAATAATGGAACGAAAATTATCACCCTAAAAATAACCCTATTTTCGAATGATGACATAGACAATACTAAATACAGCACAGAGGGCCAATCGCCTAACGGAAATGCTTTGGAAAACGCTAACGCTTACGATTTTATTTTGTTATTTCTAGCCGCCTGAGGTATTCAAATGCCTGGCGCTCTTTCTTTTTCTTTTGCATTGGTAATAACAATATTAAAAAAAATGAGCGTGAGGTATTCGAAAACCTCAGGCGGCTAGAAATAACAATATAAAATCGTAAGCGTTAGCGTTTCCCAAAGCATTTCCGTTAGGCGATTGGCCCCCAGATCATAGATATGTTGAATATCATTAATCTGAGATCCAGTTATGATTTTTCCAGATACGAATTTAGTTAAATCGTGATATGCCGGTAATAATTAAAAAAATATCGTTTTTGATACGAATTTCGATATTGGTTATTTTGTATCGATGTATCGATATATCGAATCAAAATATATCGGCAAAAATATCGATATCGAGCAAATAATATCGATATATCGATACATCGATATATTTTCAACAAGCCTAGTCAGCGCTAGAGTTCGGTGCCGCGGCTTACAGGAAAGGTTTCGGTGCGTTCCCAGAATAGAATAGAATAATTCTTTATTGCAAAACTGTTACATTTAGTGATACTGCCAGATGTTAGTGCACACAATTGAAATAAACAGTTACCCTAATCGGGCATGCAATAGTCATTTTCACAAAACATTATTATTAAAATATTCATTAAGATTATAAAATGCATTACACATAACAACCATTGCTTCAGGGACCTTAAAAACTTATATTCAGTAAGTGACCGCAGATAGAGGGGTAAATTATTGTATATTCGTAGTAGGGCAGACATATAAGTACTTTTTTCAAAAATTACTGAATTCGACCGAGGTAAATATAATTTGTCTTCACGTCTCATCGGGGTTATTCTAGCTCTCTTGTCAGAGATCTTTGGGAATTCAGACATACTTCACAGCATTAATTTGCCCACCGTTGGGCATATGCCTCTCCAATATGTCTCCACCTGGCACGGTCTGAGGCCCGTCGGTGCCATAGATGTCCTGCGGAGTCACGGATGTCATCGGACCATCTGGCCGGAGGTCTCCCCACGCTCCGTTTGGCCTCACGGGGTCTCCACCGCAGAACGTTTTCTCTCCATCTACCATCATTTCGGCGGCACAGATGCCCGGCCCGCGACCATTTTAGCTTTGCGACCCGGTATCCAATATCAATCACTCGAGTTTTACTTCCAATGATCGCGTTCCTTATTCTGTCACGCAGGCTGACGCCGAACATACGCCGTTCCATACTTCTACCATCATTCAGACATATGACATCTTAAAAGGAGAATGCCCAAACATAGGTCCATTTTGAGGTATCTCGTGCCTCTTTCAAATATGCAGGTACCTAAAATCGGATTTATTTTTTTATGCTCGCGACATTTATAGCGTAATTTTTTCTGCCTGATAACTAACCGAAACATTATTATAGCTTTTATACATTATAATATGCAAGTCTATATCAATATAGCGATGTAGATAGGACCTAGTCAAGAAAAGCATGGAGAAAACGTTAACGTCAAGCTATCTCATAACTTCAATTTCCACAATAGGAAATAAATTATATCTCGCGAACCAGGGTGACCGAATCGGAAATTTCTTTTGAATGCGAATATAGCATATTTTTCCTACAACATTCAACAAAAATCTTCGCGGCACAACTATTTTTCAAAGGGACCCAAGTCACAGAATATATACACTACGCGAAAAGAAGCGACACTTAAGCATGTGTGCTCGTAAAATCGCCCGCGGCTATGTGTGGGTGTCTGGAGGTGCGCGGGGGCGTTGCGCGGCGCGCGGGGCGTGGAGAGGGCAGTCGCCGACTGCCGAGACCGAAGGCATGGCAGTAGCGAAATAGTAAAATAATAGCGTTGCACTGCATTGCACGCACAGACTGACAACGCTACGCAATCTTATTATTATTTAGATAATAATAAGAATTATAAAACGAATCGAAAAAGGAGAAAATATATAAAAGTTAGCAATTTGTTATAGTACCTACATTAAAAGATTAAAAATTGATTATAAAATCAAACCTTTCCTTCCATTATTTACCCCAGTATCCTTGAATCAGTTTACATTTAATAACTTACTATGCATAAATATTCGTTGGCACAAGTCTAAATTCCAAGTTCAACCCTAGCGCATACACGCTCCTGCTCAAGGTCACCGACGCTGGAATTCTCACATACAGAGAGTGTCACCGCTGTGCCCAAGTCTCCTTACTAAACGGGCAACGGACATTTCAGGTGACGGGCAAGCCATACCCGGCGGTGTCGTGGTACTACAACTCGTCGGCGACCGCCAACTCGTCCCAGCCGCTGAAGGAGGGCTCGCGCGACGGGCGCGTCAAGCTGGAGAGCAACGAGCAGGGCATCGAGGGCGGCGCGCTGGTGCTGGAGTCCGCGGCCCGCGGGGACGCCGGGTTCTACTCGTGCCGCGCCGGCGCCTCCAGCGACCACACGCAGCTGCGCGTCAAGGACATGTACGCGGCGCTGTGGCCCTTCCTCGGCATCTGCGCGGAGGTGTTCGTGCTGTGCGCCATCATCCTCGTCTACGAGAAGCGACGCACCAAGCCCGAGCTCGACGACTCCGACACCGACAACCACGACCAGTGAGTCTGGACCCGAGACCTATCCCCCCCCCGTCCCTTACCCGAACCCATTATTGACATTAACAATGCTAATCGTATCCTCTGGAGCGGTGGTGGCCGATTGATCCGTCTATAAACTTTTATGTCGCTTTCGATCATTCATGTTTTCATTATCGCGATCTAAAATTACATATGTTAATAATATCTGGGAGGTGGTGTTGCCGAACTATCGATATTAAAACTATCGACAGTTTACATCGAAAATCATGTACCCTATCGATAGAATCGATACTACCGATGGTATCGATATCATCGATAGCTCAGAACGAGGCGATACTATCGAATGAGTGCGATACTATCGATACTATTGTAGTTCGTTAATAACAAACTATCGATAGTATCGATACTATCGATAGTGTTGATTTAATCTGCAACAATACTATCGATAGTATAGACACTAGCGATTGTTCTAGACTAAAGTTTGTGATTGACTATAATACCTGAAAATCGTAAACAATACTATTGCAACTTGTTAAACTATCGATAGTATGGTTGCAAATAAAATCGACAGTATCGATACTATCGATAGTTTGTTATTAACGAACTACAATACTATTGATAGTATCGATACTATCGATAAGCCGATCGATTGTCATACGATGGTTGGCTATCGATAGACTATCGATTAATCATCGATAGTCGACTATCGATCGGCAACACTACTGGGAGGGTCACTCGTGTCGGCCCCCGTTTCTATGAAATATTGTATTATTATATCAAACCATTGGTTCGCTGGCTTTTCTATCGCTTCTTCATACATCCTACCCGTTATCACCGTTTGAGATTGGAAAAGTTTGGCTAAACTTGTTCAAAGTTAATTTTGCTTTTTTTATAATTTCAAAATTATATTGGGCTTCTTTGGGCAAATTTCTAATTCATCAAAATTAAACCATCTTAAAGCCAGACAGTGAGTGATCTTATATATATGGAAGGGGTGCCAAAAGCAACGCATAATTTATATTACAGTGGAACGGAACTCAATTTCAAAGTAAACCTCACTTTTTCGGCAACATTTCTTAACCATAATGCGCGCACAATACATACAAATTCTCATCTCGTCTTACAAATATGTACGTTAACTTCAATCAGTTAAAGTGAAAAGCTCTGTGTACAATCACGTCGATTAGCTTCTCTTCCACCGTAATATGAACTGCGTATAAGGTGTGGGGATCGAGGCTTGGACAGGTGCGGGTCGGGTACCGGGGTACCGGGTCACCGGGGTACCAGCACAGGGGTACCGGGTCACAGGGGTACCGGGTCACCGGGGTACCAGTTCACCGGGGTACCGGGTCACCGGGGTACCAGTTCACCGGGGTACCAGTACACCGGGGTACCAGTTCACCGGGGTACCAGTTCACCGGGGTACTGGGTCACCGGGGTACCGGGTTCCGGGTCAGCGGGGTACCGAGTCACCGGGGTTCCGGGTCAGCGGGATACCGGGTCACCGGGGTTCCGTGTCAGCGGGGTACCGGGGTTCCGGGTCAGCGGGGTACCGTGTCGCGGGGTATCACTAACGGTCCGCGTGTGGTTGCAGGAAGAAGTCGTAAGCCGGCGCACGCGTAGCTCCGCCCGCGCCCGCGCCCGCCCGCGCTACACTGCCAGCGAGGATTGTTCCCCTTTATTTTTAACCAAATACCCCCTTTCGCTTAATATTTCCCGTTTAATCGTTAACTTCCTCCGAGCGTATTTATGTATATAGTCTCGAACTATCGATCCTTACTAATATTATATTATACAATGGTACTACTAATATTCCCATTCGCTGATCGTTCCCGGAAGATCGGTGGGAAGACTCTGAAAGCTTGGGATTGAACTTAAGCGTGGTATTCTAACCTTACGTGTGAGGTGCTGACACTAAAAAGCAGATCTTCGGTAAAAATAAGTCTCGTACTTCCTGTACCTCGAGGTTGAATACTCCTTTTTCTACGCACTTACCCTGTACCTGTTTACCGTACCTAGCGATTAGTACGGACGAAATCTGCTTCTTGTGTCAGCATTCATTATGTGGTATGGATTGAAATGTGGGTTCGCATTATATAAGTACAGATGAAAATTTGAATTATACCAAATAAAATAATACCTTCTCGTTGCACACTGTTAGTGAGTAGCCAATTTAAAAGTTTAAGGTGACTTATGTTTAATATTTTTTATTTTTCCAAAATGTTATCTATCGTATAAAATTTAAAGAGTACCTAGCTATAACAATAATAAAAATCGTGTATCTTATTATAGAATAGTTGTATTATAGCTAATGATAATATTTCTTTTCATCAAAATCTTGTGAAAAGTGTAAATGATAGTGCATCCCGCACATGTTATACTTGTTTGTTGATATTATGCTTTGCGACGAAATCTGCGACATGTCAGCAGGGGCTAAGACCGTTACCACGGTAATAATATCATACAGTATTCTATCTTCATACAAACGGTCGGAAAGCGAGTCATACCTACGCCACTCGAGTTCGATGGGCTCTCGGCGGGCACCCAGTCGCGAATGCGCCGCCGCGCCGCAACGACGACCGAACGGTCTGAATTGTTTTTTATGCAGTTAGCCGTGCTTAAACGTGCGTTTTGTATTGTAAATATTTGATTTAATTAAGTAGATACCTACATAATTTTGTATAGAAAAGAACAAACGACGATCAATATCGTACAACAGCACAATTGCTGTTTTTGGTTGCTTGAACTCTTTAATAACACACCCAGAGATATCATTTTTTAAATTACCTGAAATATTGGAAAGGTGTCTTGCCTTTATAGAATATTTTTATATACCTATCTACTAGTACGTTATTTGTTTCTAATATTTAGGTATTTCGGTTTTTCCATCAGGCAAAATATCTGGAATAATATATAAATAAGTGGTTAGGATGAAAAAAGAGACAAACGAGTAATCTACCTACACTCGCGTTAAAAACAAAACTACATAAAATACTGTAGGCTGGCGGCCCTACCGCGTGCCAACGCAGCGCTCGGTGTAGGCATTTATTTTCAAGGACAGGGCGGAGTCACAATACTGTATAGATAATATTACCGTGCCGTTACCTTTCAGAAATGCTTATAATGCTAACAGATTTGTAATTAATATAATTCTTATTATTAAGGAAACCGCTGTTATATAATTTGCTACTGGTTTATTGTTGTATTGCAAGAAATTATTTATTTGTAATGTGTAAAGTGGAATAATCTGTGGCCAGTGCCTTCAGTTGACGCCCGCTATAATATTGTCTGTAGAGTAGTAGACAGCTGGTAGTACTCCGCCATGAGTCTGTAGCGAATTATTATGTGATTTAGTTTAACCTCTAATCAGTGTTGAAAGTAATAATATAATGTAATGTTGAACACTGCTGTTTTATTTTCTAGTACAGTCAGCTCCGTATAAATCGAAGTGTGAATAAAGACTGATCAAAATTATCGACGATCGAAGATGCATAAATTCTGTTTTATATGCGCTGTAAGATAATCTTATTGCTGTAAACCGCCTAGGGGCCATTCGCCTAACGGAAATGCTTTGGAAAACGCTGACGCTTACAATTTCATTTTGTTATTTCTAGCCGCCTAAGTTTTCAAATGCCTCGCGCTCTTTTTTTTCTTTTGCATTGGTAATAACAATATTAAAAAAAATGCGTGCGTGAGGTATTTGAAAACCTTCGGCGGTCGGAAATAACAAAATAAAATCGAAAGCGTTAGCGTTTTCCAAAGCATTTTCATTAAGCGAATGGCCCCCAGATCGGTCAATATTATCGAAACAACATATAATTCATAATAATGTTATCTGTTAAGATCATCATCATCGTCAGCCTATTAATGTCCCCACTGCTGGGGCACAGGCCTTCTTATGGATGGAATAGGGAGATTGGGTCAAGACCCACCACGCTGGGCTGGTGCGGAATGGCGGGTGCTAACGACTGCAAATGCAGCCGGGACCAACGGATTGCCGTGCCTTCCAAAGCACGTAAGAACTCGAGATAGAAGATTTTAGGTCACCCATCCAATGACCGACCACTGCGAAAGTTACTTCAAAGATCGCAGCCTAACGCGCTAACCACCTGCGCCATCGAGCTCCTTCATGTGTTAAAATAATCGATGATATATTACTAGCAAACCAGTGAACCAAATGTTCACCAAAACCTGATTTTAAAAAAAATGTATTTAATTAATTGAGATGTTCGGAGATTTTGTGCGATTTCGTTTGAAATTCGTGATTTCTCGAAAACCGGAAGTGCTACGTTACTCAAATCCGGTTTGTAGTCTTATCAGACTATTCTTAACTTATAACTTAAATATTTTCTTTATCTATCTCTTACGGTTTGGCCGCTGAAACAGCACCACAGACAGACAGACGGACGGACTTGTCTAATAGATAAGAGATATTCACGAATAACTGTTCAATGGTATCTAAGCACTCAAAGTTCTCAAAAATATCTTGGTAGTAAAGAAAAGTAAACGTTAATCTGCGGTATTACGGTTCTTATGTTTTTATTTGGTGCATCATGTGATTGTAGTGTCTTTGGTTTGCGCCGAAGGCGCGATTCCGTTAGGCAACTACAATTTAATTATGTTTTTTTTTATAATGTATGGAAGATGCAAATTATATGCAACTTGAACAGGTCTTTTCAAGCTTGAAGCTACAAGTTGCGTGTCAGTTGTACAGGGGGGTCATGGGCGCCTGTATACTTCAAAAAATCTATACCCATCTAAAGATGTATGCGTTAGCATCTAATAGTCAGTGAGATATATTTTGTTATTTTTTTAATACAAGGTGCAGAAAATTTCCCCTCCCCAGCCAGATATTTAAGTGTGAGTGGGGACTAGTGAAGTCTGAAGATAACTGATGCGATAGAAAAGTGTGCCGCTCCAGCCATTCTCACCTTTGGGGTAATTTGGTTGAGTAATGTCACTGTCTAATTATCCGCGTCTTCGCAAAAATCATCCTACGACGTATACTTCATCAATAGGTTGATTCCAATGACGCATAATACAACAAATTTTAAATGTCATAGGTTGATTCAAAGCTATTTTGTCACTTGGTCCTCCGTACCGGATACATTTGAGAGCAAACTGGATAAGTACATATGTTCGTTGCGCCTGTCGCCGGCTCCAATGCTCACTGCCAATCCAGCAGCAAGCTCCACCGATGTGTCTACCTTTCGAGATATTAGTTACTATTTTTGTAGATTTACTGTATATTGTATCAGTAATTAATTATTAAACTGGTAATTAGATGAATTATTAATTAATTAACTATTCATTAATCAATTTGCTCGCCTTTATTTATCAATTTAAAAAAATGTCTGAAAAAAGATATCTTTTTGACATCATTTCATGGATATCTTAAGGATATCTGAAAAAAGATATCAAAAAGATATCTTCCGGATACTTGTGCTGTGTGGGTAGATAACAAAGATAAGAGAACTTTTTTCGGCCAAATCTTCATGACACCGAACAGCTTGTTTTCTCAGCTCCGAGGTCATACAAGTCACTTGAACTTTGTTAAAACACGACGAGGTCTTTACTTTCAACCTTTAAAGTTTGGAATATATTGAATGTTGCAGCATGCTAATGTATGAGGTATTTTAAAAGGAATTTGATCGTTAGTTCAATGCAGTATTATATTAGCTATAAATATTAACGTTTAATATCATATTAGAGCGTAAATAGTTCCTTATTAATTACAGATAAATTCACGATTGTGATTCGAAGTAACCAACGGGATCATTTAATAATCCGATCTATGAATTTACATGGACATGTGAAGTTAGCTAATAATGGAAATATATCGAAAAAATGAGTGACTTTTTCCTTATTGGTTATTTTATTTGTGCGGGAAATTTAAAAAAAATGGATGCGTGTAACTTATGTACGCGCGTGAGAAGTTATACTTCTTTAGCATCATTAAAATATTTTTTAATTGCATGCAAATAATTAATAATTACAATAAAATAATAAGAGGACTGGAAAAGGATAGTTAACACAGTCAATTAAGTTCAGTTTAAATTTGAAAAATTAAATAAATATTCAAAATATTCAATTAAAATCACTACTGAATTTAAGTTATTAGTCCATATGTAATTAGCACTTGTAAGTAACTAAAACACGTTGTGTTCTTGACCTTCACAAGTGCTTGTAACAGCCTAGACTGAATTTCATTTCATTTCATTTCATTTCATTTCAATGTCCCGTTCAAATCTGCCCTGTTTGCTTTGTTCAAATCTGCCCTGTTTGCTTTGTTCAAATCTGCCCCACGGTCACTTGGAAAATAAAATATTACAAATAACGCGCCCGCGGCTAACTTCATTATGTTAAAATTTTGTGTTACAGTGATGAAAATTTCACTCTCATAATTTTTTCATAACGCGGCTAAAGAAGTATAACTTCAAAAATTAATAATTTGCATTGTACATCCACGGCGCGCACTTTGTGCGCGCTAATCTCTAGTGTGTTATTGAAAGGCTTTTAAAATATATAATTGCCTTACAAGAGTTAAAGTTTTATAAATACCTTTTCATTTCTCATTCTCGGAAAGTGGTGTTGTTTTGATCTGTTTGTTGGGTGGAAAATGCTACTTCCCTCCCTAGAGATGGAAAAACTCATACAAATTACTTCCCGCCTAAGGGCCGGAATGAACTTTAAAAATAGAACTACTGTCAGGTGTGAAGAGTTTTATGTAAAAAAAAATATGATGCCATGTGAGTTTCTAAACAGCCAGTGTGAACTTAGCACAAACTTCTTTGAGCGGAATAAGCCGCAACAATTACGCTGTTCCATATTTAAATTTAAAAAGTCGACATAAATTGGCGGGATACTAAACTGTTATGTATCTGTGATGGAATAAAAAAAAATCTTATAAGTAAAATAGAGCAACCTAAATTTGAATATTAAAATGAGTTTAAGCGATTCAGAAATTTAATGTTGACACCGTATTCAATTAAAGACGAGGCTAATTGTGTTATAGACAATCTTTTGCCAGAAATGTCAAAAGAGGATATATGAATACATACAATGATTTTATAAAGTGGCGAGCAGAGAAGAATATAAAATCGTTTTCCGAAAGTGTATTTCTTACATATTTTAATGGACTGTCTTCTTCACTTCTTCTTCAAACTTCGAGGGAGTATCCGCCACTTTTACAGATATCCAAAACAGTCAAATTTGTAATAGTATATCAAACAGCATAAACATTCCAAATAAGAATGTAATTTTAATTTCACTAATTGTCCTAATATGGCAATTAATTTTAAATAGCCACTTCTGATTTTATTGTACCTATATATACCTATTTATGAATAAATATTTTTGATAAACAACTAGTTTTATTTTCCTCATATTCGAAATGAAAAGTACAGTGTCTAACTCGGGTAAAAGAATCAATTCCTACTCGGACTATAGCCGCCCTCGCTGCGCTCGGGCGTCTAAATTCCTCGGGAATTAATTCTTTCCACCCTCGGTTAACAATCTACTATATCGCTTGTCTATAAGCCAGTGTAATTAAAAACACAAAGAACTTTGAATCTTTCATAATTAAATTTCAATAGACCCCAGATTACATCAAATTTCATAAATGAATATTCTGCTCTATAAGTTAACTTCGGTAATTACCGAATGCGAAATCAATGTTCTCCGATTAAAGTCAAAGTAAGAAGATTAACTCCGTATAGATTTATTTAATATTTAATGAAGTAATGAACACCTAATGATGCCTTTCATTGAAATTTCAATAAAATTGGATTTATGAGCTTAAAAAAAAATGATTTGGTTGGGAACTTTTGAAGGCATTAATTGGGACATTAGTAGTGGTTCGTTAGTAACTATAGTTACTAGTAATAAGTATACTTATTTGTTTCTTAGGTTTTCACGCACATCACTCATTAAATAAAATTAGTTTTTACTAACCTAAACTAATTTTATTTAATAAGTATACTTATTACAAATAGAGTGGAGATTGGAAGATTCGTGAAGGATAGTAACAATTGGATTGCCAGGATCGATTACTGAACAAGCAACACACGAACAAGTCAGTGAAGCTAATTTCGGCCTGAAACAGACCATTGGTTTTACAATATTGATAACACTAGCTATCAATTGGTATCAAATTGAAGCAACTTAAATTGCGGTTAATACTTGGATGCATAACTGCTTTGTTTATTTTAATATGAAAATATTAGATATGTTTTTGTTTACTAAAAAGAAAAAAACTAACTAAACAACAGTCTGTTTTCGGCCTATTTTTGCCGAAAATGGATCATGTTTTTTTCGGTCAGAAGTCTTAAATACTAGGTCGAATCAAAATCATTATTCCAATGAGTCAATGATGCGTAGAACAAGTTATTAATTATCGACAGCTAGTAAATAACAGAATTATTAAGTGATCAATTGAAAAGAATACCTCAAATAAATGTAGTTTCAGTGGTTTAATTATCTTTTGAAAGTTTTAGATCGAACTCGAGTAACTTATGAAATCAATAGTTCGTTTATTGAGGAGCTAAGTCTTCTGTCCCAAGAACTATTAAATGAATATGTGGTAATTAGTTATGAGATTATTGGATTTCAGTATTAACTTAGGATCTAGAGTAGAGGTGGGAAAACGTGGATTTTCAGAGCCGAAGTGGCTTTCCAGGTATCATTCTTAGCGGGGGGAAGGCGGCGGCAGTACGACCGCCTCTTTCCACCCTAGTGGGACTGCGGGCGGCGGACAGGGTGCTCCGTCGCTCGCATTGCACAGTCTCACCCGTCGAGGGGGGATGCCTAGGTGCTCCCGGGCATCCCCCTGACCACCAGGAGGAGGAGGAATTACTGCCGGGGTAACGTGGAGCGCCATCCGGATCCCACAAAACCCGTTTCGGCAGACGAGGGAGCACTGTTGGGTTTTTAGTGGGTAGGGCCCCCCATTTGGGGGGAGAAGGAGTAACCCCGCCACTCACCCGGGGCGGGGTATGCGTAACGCTTTTTCCCAACAATAAAAAAATCCACATAACCCCGCCATTCACCCGGGGCGGGGTATGCGTAACGCTTTTTCCCAACAATAAAAAAAAAAGGTATCATTCTTAGAACTATTGCTTCTGTGAGTAAAAGTGAGAGAGGTAGAAGAATCTACTACCCCAGTCAAATTAACGTAAAACTCACGGCAGATAGTAAATAGCAATCTGACGGTGAACAGAAACAGACGTACGTAAGTCTGACGTAAATTCTTACGTCAGGGCTGACTAATAAAGTCGGTAGGCCCTTTTACTGAAGCTCGGCGAACGTCCAAGTGTGCCCATCTCGTATCTAGCTCATGATTTATTAAGTGTATGGAAATGATTCTATCTCACTGCATCTTTCAATTATTTATTGTTCTGAATCGAAGTGTGGGTAGTCCTCCTTCACATTTATATCAAGTTTCGGGTGTTCACAGTTCAGTTGAAATTTTGAGAGTTTGTGATAATTTTATTAGTAATAATTGGTTTAGCTACTTCAAGAAGATGGTATGTCTGCGTTAACCTAATACTTAGAAGTAATTTGTCACTTAGAAAAAGGCATATTGTAAAAGTTTTAATGAATGTAATGACTTGGTTCTTTTTTTGAATTATTTATTGGTAACTCTTTAGATATACAGGGTGTTACAAAAATACAAATAAATCTTGAAGGGCGTTGAAGTACATCATATAAGGAGTCTTCTCTAATTTTTTTAAAATATTTGCAAGAAGTTTGAACTTTTTATAAAAACAGTTATTTTTAATAATTAATAATAATATCGATCATTTTAAGACACGTCACTAGTTCGAGGTCATGCATTTTCCAGGAATAGTAATAAATCTACTGTAATAAAGAAAATTAGAGAAGATTCCTTATATGATGTACTTCAACGCCCTTCAAGATTTATTTGTATTTTTGTAACACCCTGTATAAACAATTTTGTTTTTAATGTCTAGACTGATCTATCCGCCCACCTTGTTTTTGATGGAAGCTCCACAAAGTTTCCGCAACCTAAAAGTGTAGGTGGCCATTATTGAAATAACGATTTCATTTTTTAAAGTTTTGAATGTTTAATAATGACATTTGATAATAATTCGAGTTTAGGAATTGCTAATTTTATGTACATATTTTGGAAAATTGGATAGAATAGGTTTAATCTATGCTGAGAGCTAAATATCATTAATTGAAAACTATTTTATCTTCTACTTTTAAAAAGAATTTAATCACAAATTGAATTGTGTGTAAGCTAGAAATAATTACGTCTAATATAATATAAGAGTGTAAATAACTTCACATTAGTTACAAATAAATTCATGATTGTAATACAGTCAGACCACTAATTTCTGCGAGGCGGAGCTAGGGTTGCCCCACCAGTATCGCACTGCGCATCATGTAACTTGCACAATAAGAGAGAGAAAGAACAAGTGTCGGTTCTGAAAAGTGAGGTTAAGATTAACTTCTTGTTGTAGTTTAAAAATTGCTGTATGAATTATATTATTATAAACGTATATTTATTGATAAAAGTGATTGATAGAAATAGGGGAGATAATAAGTACATATAAAAAAGTATGTGTCACATTTGTCAAAAACTAAATGAAAGAACTTCAGTAAGAAACGTTAACAGTGAAAGAAATTGCCAACAATTGAAAAGTGCATCCTACTACTGTTCAGAAGTGGCAAAAAAAATATAACCAAATTGAAGAATGGACAAATTAGAATACTGTGATTTTATATTCAAAAAAATGCGTTAACGATTAAATTATTTTTATATCTCAAAATGTTAATGTTTTTGTATTCGTACACTGTGATTTAATATTAAAAAGAATTCGTTCATCAGTAATACTGTTTTGTACATCAAAATGTAGTTTTGTTATTTATTAGAATAGTATAATTGTTCTAAAACAGTGTTCATGCAGTTAATTTATCATTATTCGGTTCTTTAAAACTCAAAATTGTCCATATAAACATTTAAGGTTATGTAAGCATTCATTTGATCTTCAACTCTACACCCGGAGGGGAGGAAGCCTTATTACTGTTGCTGAGAATCTATTTATTGAAGTTATTCTTCTTTAGGCGCGTTATGAAAAAATGATGAGAGTGAAATTTTAAGATGCGCGCGCATCACTGTAACACAAAATTTTAACACCACGAAGTTGGTCGCTTTAGCGATTTTATTTGATTGATTTTTTTTTTATTTTTTCAAATTAAAACTGAACTTTATTGACTGTGTCCTTTTCCAGACTTTTTATTAATTTATTGTAATTAATTATTTGCATGCAATTAAAAACTAATTTTAAACGATGCCAAAGAAGGATAACTTCTCACGCGCCTACATAAGTACACGCACCCATTTTTTATTCATTTATTGCATGTCACATAACATTCATGGTGGTACATTAATTTATGTAAAGTAAATATGTGACGCCCTGCAAGGGCATAGCAAATATCAAGCCAGAAGGCTTGTTAAATAATTATATTATAATACTTAGTTCACATTTCATTTTTACACAACAATTATATTTTATAAAATAGATTTAACAATTTCAATAAACAACAATAATAATAATCATGACCCCCGCAGAAATTATAGGAGAAAAAATTGTAGCTGCCACTAGGGTTATTAAACTGCCACTAGGGTGTGTAAACGAGTGTTATCGTCCAGCGGTAGTCCAGTTATTTTTTAATGAGATGGGCCCATCGCATAACTTTGTTTAGGGGTATAAACCCTCGGAGAAATTAATGTGGAAAACTATTAAACTTATTATTACTACAACGGCTTTTGGAATTTATGACCACCTGGCAAAAGATAGTGACTCATAATTATCTAATTATGTTTTCACTCGCTACTGCTGCGTAATAAATGACATACTTTGGGTTCTGAATATTCATTTGTAATTAAAATGCAGCTTCTGCAAAATTCAAAACAATTTAGATAACCACCTGGGTTCAATAGGCTCATTTACTATAAATGAAAAGTAAACAGTATTCGTAAACCAAGCTACACTCAGACTTATTTTAACATTTATAGTTTTATGTTATTGTTGTATTCTCAAAGGAAACAATAAACTATCATTTTAAGGCCTCCAGATAAAAAAGTCTGTACCTTATTTATGCATTTAGCAACTCTAACTTTTACTTTACATCGTTACTTATAAGTCTTACATTCTCAAGAGGTAAGAAAAAGTAAATGGACTTAGCTTTGAACACAAAAAAACTCTAGTTACTCTCTATAAGTAGGAGAAAAATCCATTCTACTGACAGTGTCTAAATAGAAGCTTAGAACAAAAAGTAGCCTTTAACCTTTCTAACGACCTCCTCTACATGTCTGCAAAGTTTGGTTGCAATCGGATAAGCCGTTTCGGAGATTACCCCGGACAGACAGACAGACAGACACCAGAATTTTATATAGTAGTAGTATAGATAAGAATGAATTGATTTCTGATTATTAAAATGTAAATAATAATACTGAGATAACTATTGTACACTCGACTGAAGCATTCCGTTAAACCCTAACAATTTAAAAATGTTCCATCTATTTGACAAGTAACTAAGTTTCAGCCAAGAGAAAGATATTTTATTTATGAACTGATCGCACATACTTTTTTATAAACACGTTTAACTGACCAATGAATATTTAAATGTGTTAATATTACATGCCATAATCCGAATACCCGATAAAAGAAAAGTTTCGCTACATATTTTTTCAATAAGATAATTTTCATAAAGCTTAGATGTGAGTGAAATATGAGCATAAAGACCTTATGAATATGAACATTTCTGATATTCTTTCATTTGCTCGAAATGGGAAAGTAAAGTTCTTTTGGTTTTAATAATTCGATAAATAATCAAAGACAGTTTTGATTGAAAAAAAGTTTGTGATTATCTGAAACCACTCAAAATGAATTCATTTTATGTACAATTTAAACCAATGATATTTGATATTTGTACAAAACGAACCATTTTATTAGAATCATTCATATACGTAGCAATGTCATCGCCACTTTCTGGAATTGTTAATGAAAATTCGTCTACACTTCTGAATAAATTAAGTCTTGTACAGGCGACATGTAACATCCCTAGATTGCAATTTAAATACTAATACTTCCATAGATAAGACAACCATGTATTCGTACTAATATGTCATACTGTAAGCTCGATGGCGCAAGTGGTTAGCGCGTTCGGCTGCGATCGTTGAAGTTAAGCAACTTTCGTAGTGGTCGGTCATTGGATGGGTGACCAAAAATTTACGAGCTCCTCCGTGCTTCGGAAGGCACGTTAAGCCATCGGTTCCGGCTGCATCTGCAGTCGTTAGCACCCACCAATCCGCACTGGGCCCGCGTGGTGGGTCATGGCCCAATTTCCCTATTCCAACCATAGGGAAGGCCTGTGCCCCAGCAGTGGAGACATTAAAAGCCTGATGATGATGATGATGATGATGTGATACTGTTACGTAATTAGATGAGTTCGCCGACCAAAAATGTGCTTACATTTCTGAAAAGCAAGAATGTTTAATGCGCCGTTCTATCAATGAATAAGTTTTTATTAATCCTTCGGGTTAGTTAGAAGGGATTTAAGTCAGGGATTTGCACACACACTTCTACTGCGTCAGTTATTTATGCACTAAGAGATTATCTATATAGTATTTTTACTAAAATAAGTACTTTTAAAAAAAGATATTTTATTTCAATTCGAATTCACCAATCATAAATTCATATAAGAATTTCAACCTACCTTCTAAGTACCTTACTTACCTACTATACTACGAAAATATTACGTGTAGTACATGACTGTACTTTATATATAAAAATAATTTAATTGCTTTTTTTATATTGTTTTACTGTGAATTCAAATAAAATACTTTTACTGTTAGAGTCACTATTTGACACACTATTTATACATATAGAATTGATAACGATAAAAGTTTATTTTCTATGAGAACTATTATGGGTACGCCAGGTTGACGCAAGCTAGGAATGTTTAGTTCAATATCTTTATTACTTTAAGAGTATTGATTATGAAATGTTGTAAAGCCAGGGCCAGTAAATGTAATGAAGATTTAATAAGTAAAAATGAAATTGAATATATAAAATACAGAGACTATTCTTATAAACGTTGGCTTTGCAGTCCTACAGAATCGGTGATCAGGCTAATTTCTGCATTCCAGGACATAATAATGGAGGAATTAAAAGAAAATTTAGAAAGAAACAATATTGCACAATATATAAAAACATTACTGTACGCAATAGTTGATTTTAATTGTTTTAAATGTAAAAGACACAAAAAAAAATACAAGATCATGTTATTAATTTAACAACAGACTTTTTGTATTCAACCACTGCAAAACTTTAAATAAAATTATAACTGGAATGCAAGAAACAGTTGACGACACTGACCAGTACCAAATAATGGCTAAAAATTATTACAAAAAACATTGTAAAAGACCTCATAGTTGAATAAATTATTTATTAAGTCCAAATTATGTTTTATTTACTAATTAATGTATAGATATAATTAAAGCTTAAAGGACCAAAATATCTAAAGCATTTATATTAATCCATACATTAAAATACCTTTTAAAGCTATGAAAAATAGAATCTAAGTACTACACGCACACGATAAGTTGAGACTTGACAGTATGCAAAATATTACTTATTTGTATTATTCTTCATTATAAATATAAATATGCATTATCCTATGTTATTAAAGTTAACTAATTTAATAATATTGGATAATTTATATTCATATTTATAAAATAGAATAATACAAATAAGTAATTTTTGCATACTGTCAAGTCTCAACTTTATCATCATTTAAATACCTTGTTGTTGATTGTTTTTAATGTCGATGAATTCATAAATATAATAGAGAGAAAGGTAGGATTATGGTCCATTCGTTTATTTTGCGAGTATCGTGTGTTTTCTATCAGCTAACTCTCAAATTTATCGAAAAATAACTTCTTGGCAATAAACAAAAAGTTTGAAAAAATTGAAGAATTTAAAATTGATGGTAATTAAACTGAGTAAAATGTAATTGAATAAAAACAAAAGGTGACCCATAATCCTACCTTCTCCTCTATTCGCGTGGGTGCGACCCGAAACAAGTCATAGAAACCCCAATAGCCAGATATGTTTAACGTCATCTTTATAATGATTGTTGTTAAGTAAATTTGCGGTACGTGTTATGCTTTCAAGTAATTCACTGTTTTCAATACACAGTCAAATGTTAAATTTATCTGCTGTTGAGATCCTTCTTTGATTTTATTTTAATTCTTGGAAGTATTGAATAGTATTTACCCGATATTTCGGGAACTTAGACGTACTTTCATAAGAATATCAACAAAAATTATTTAATACATTGAACATTGACAAAGTAGTCGTCGTTGCGTTGTCTACTGAAGCAACTATAATTAGATTATTTCTTCCATATAATTTTAATAACAACGAAAAATAAAGTAGGTCGTACTGTGGGCGAATGCACACTTCTTTTTGGTATCGCAATATTTTGTCCATGATTTTGTATATTCTTTGTTTGTTTATGATTTTGTTTTATGAAATATATTAGATTTTTCCTTTTGCCTGTCAAGGTTGTTTTTCTTTAATAATATAGAAAAATATATTATAAACCTGATCTAGTCACGGAAATAGAGGACAGTTGCCTATACCATTATCAGTAGATGCATCTCACTTTAGCTCTTGGGTTAGAATGTTAAGAGCAACAGCACGACTACACCAAACCATTGCAACCATCTTCCATAAACTCATACATCAGGGACGATCATTTTCGAACCCACTTATCAGAGACATGGTAACTGACTTTTTCAGCACTCGTCGACAGATGAACAATAAGTGGCCGTCAACTGTTCCTGGTACCGTAAGGCCTTTGGACGCAGAAGCGATTGATCGCACCGAATACCATGTGCTGCTAGAGAGTCAGTTGGTCACATTTAAAACGGAAATGTCATGTTTGGTTGGCCATGTACCTATTTCAAAGAAAAGCCGCATCTCGAAATTGTCTCCGGTATTAAACAAAAATGGTCTAATCTGTGTATCAGGACGCATATCTGCAGCAGACATCGAAGAACAAGTTAAATTCCCAATCATTCTCGACGGTAAGAATCCCGCTGTCCGCCTACTCATTCATCATCTGCATACAAAGTTCGCGCACGCTAATACAGAGACTGTACTTAATGAACTTCGGCAGCGCTATTGGATCTTGCTAGTCCGAAACGCGATCAGATCGATAATCCGAACCTGCCAAACGTGTAAAATATTACGAGCTCCTTTTTTACAGCCACCGATGGGAGACCTTCCGGATGTACGGCTCGCCCATCACAAGAGACCCTTTGTATATGTAGGGATTGATTACTTCGGACCTCTACAAGTCACAGTCGGATGCAGGCGGGAAAAAAGATGGGTGGCACTACTGACGTGCTTGGTCACCAGAGCGGTGCACTTAGAAGTTGTGCACAGCCTATCATCTGAGGCTGCAATCATGTGCTTACGCAGATTTATGGCTCGCCGAGGGACACCGGATATTATCTACTCGGACAACGGGACGTCGTTCAAGGGTGCTGATCGGCAACTACGAGTGCTGTACGATTGTCAGGTGTCTGAATTTACAGCATCAAACCAAATAAAATGGCGCTTTATTCCGCCCTCGGCACCATTCATGGGAGCAGTCTGGGAACGGCTTGTGAAGACTGTGAAGACCGCCCTCAAGGCTACCTTACGCGAGAGAGCCCCGCACGATGAGGTCCTGGCCACACTACTGACGGAAGCAGAAGCTATCGTGAATGCTCGACCACTGACGCACGTGTCACCAGACGCAGATTACCCCGAGGCTTTGACACCCAACCACTTCCTCATCGGAGGACCTGCGGGAAGTTCAGCGATGGACAGCACCGAACTCAGGGACTCAGATCTATATAGCAGGAACAGTTGGCGTAAGGCACTACGCTTATCGGACCATTTCTGGCGCCGTTGGGTTCGGGAGTATCTTCCCACGTTGGCACCGCGTCGCGTACCCGGTGTCGTTACCTCGGTCAAAGTCGGAGACCCGGTACTCGTTGGTGATGGTGATTTACCGAGGGGTACCTGGCCTCGCGGTGTCATAGAGGCATTGTATCCGGGGCGGGACGGGGTGGTGCGTGTGGTCGATGTCCGGACCTAAGCGGGCATATTACGGAGGCCGCTAAAAAAGCTTGTCGCTCTTTAAAAAAGGGGACGATGTGGGCGAATGCACACTTCTTTTTGATATCGCAATATTTTGTCCATGATTTTGTATATTCTTTGTTTGTTTATGATTTTGTTTTATGAAATATATTAGATTTTTCCTTTTGCCTGTCAAGGTTGTTTTTCTTTAATAATATAGAAAAATATATTATAAACCTGATTCACGGAAACGTACATTTGAGCCCGATAATAAGGAAGGACGTTTAATGAGAAAATAACCTGTTTATAAATCCGATTTTATTTTAATACGACTAACTTCTCAGCGGAAAAAATGATAAGATTTAGCTAGTTTACCATTTTTCCCAGTTTTTTGATTCTGCAATAAAATGGCTGGACCGATTTTGCTGAAAACCTAATCAGTTCTAAGTTGTGTCATTATGCGTCGAATGCTATTGGTCCCACGTCGATATCATTTTTTGTTCTCTAGATAATCGAGCCGAAAAGTAATTCCGAACGTACACACGTACACAAAGACGTCCACTAAAAAAAAATGGATGCGTGTAACTTATGTACATGCGTGAGAAGTTATACTTCTTTAGCATCATTAAAAATATTTTTTAATTGCATGCAAATAATTAATAATTACAATAAAATAATAAAAGGACTGGAAAAGGATAGTTAACACAGTCAATTAAGTTCAGTTTTAATTTGAAAAATTAAATAAATATTCAAAATATTCAATTAAAATCACTACTGAATTTAAGTTATTAGTCCATATGTAATTAGCACTTGTAAGTAACTAAAACACGTTGTGTCTATATAGAAACTAGAAACATGTGGATAAATATTATAAATATGAAAACAGTGATCAGAGGCGACGAGCGTGCCAACATTGTTTTTGACAACGCGATCATCTTATGGAGCTCCGTGGATCGTTCAAAGTACCTTTCGAACAGATGTAGTTAATAATCCACCATTATTAGACATTAACATTCATAACGAGCCCGCGGCCAATTTCATGGTGTTACTATTGTGTTACAGTGATGCGCGCGCATCTCGAAATTTCACTCACATGATTTTTTCATAACGCGCCCGCGGCCAACTTCATGCTGTTACTTTTGGGTTACAGTGAAAAAAAATTTCACTGTCATCATTTTTTAATAACGCGCCTAAAGAAGTATAACTTCAAAAACGGGCGTAGACTCTCGAGACCTTAAAATGTGGAGATATGTCAAAATTCGGGATTTACAAAATCGGACCCATTACTATATCGTCCCACTGGAAAGTTAAAAATTCAGAACTATCGCATACACTTCAGATAAAAACGTTTTTGTCTACACTCAATCTATCTAAATAGTTCTAAAAACGAAATTATGTTAATGCGTTTAATTATGCCAACATTTCTTCAGAAAAATCAAGACTCATTTATTATTAAATTAGTATTGGCAGACAGATCAACAAAGAAATAATTAGCTAATTAGCATATCAAAAACTAAAATCGGCATGTATTAACTACGCTATTAGTGAAGTATAGTCTCTATAAGTGCGGTTAGATTTTTTTATCAATCCATTAAGCGCTATTGTATTCGGTTAGATACCCGATACGTCTAGTAAGCAGAATATTGCATCAAGCGATGGAGAAAACACGTCAATGACAGGTAAACAATGAACTATCCTTTCAAAATGTAAAAATAAACTTACGTGTAGTCAAGAAGCTGGACAGAGAGTACAGCGACTTAGGGATGTCGAAAGTTGAAAAAAATATCGATATCGGCTTCGATATATCGCGAAAAAAACATCGGTATATTGATATATCGGACCAATTTTCCCAAAAATATCAGTAGCTCACGAAATATGACACGCGGAATAATAATGGAACGAAAATTATCTCCCTAAAAATAGACCTTATTTTCGAACGATGACATAGACAGTACTAAATACAGCACAGATCATAGATATGTTGAATATCATTAATCTGAGATCCAGTTACGATTTTTCCAGGTACGAATTTAGTTAGATCGTGATATGCCGCTAATAATTAAAAAAATATCGTTTTTGATACGAATTTCGATATTGGTTATTTTGTATCGATGTATCGATATATCGAATCAAAAGAGTCGTTCATTTTATGTTTGATTTTGGCGTAGGAAGACGTGTTGTGATGTGACTATCATGATGGAGTGCATTGTGGAGTGGAATCCAGAGACAACACTGGCATTAATCATGTTGATACGTGAAAAATCCGTAATTTAGGATGTAACTTGAAATGAAAATAAAACAATAAAATCAGATGCCTTCGAGGAACTTATGGGTACTTTTGTGAACTCTGTGAGGTGTGATGTTAATTTCTTCCACTGCCCTCTTTTACTCTACCTCAGAGCGCAGGGTAAGCAATGAAAGACAACCAAAAAATTCAAGTAATGCTATAATTATATTTTACCAACTATGGATTCTAAAGAAGATTAATACCAGTAGTTCTAAGTTCTAGTTTATATAAATTGCCAAGTTGACATGAAACATTATAACTATATTTTACTAACCCAACATGTCACAACGAGGCTGAATACAGTAATTTTAATGTTAGAGTTTATACAAATTTCCCCAGTGGGCAAGAAATGTTATACTATATTTTACCAACTTTCACTCTCCTAACTAAGCTGAATATAGTAGTTTTAAAGTGAGAGTTTATATAAAACACAAGTTAGCATGAATCTTAGAATTATATAGACATCAGACATTCATAACAATCTACCATGTACTTACATAAGTTCATAAACTATATCTAACGTATTTTATCCACTCTGCAATGGACTGTCCATTGAGAGACCACAAAGACTAGACTTAATAAGCTATTTAGTGGATTTCAGAGGTTCTACGGCTCCTTTGATCGATATTGGTGATAAACTTAGTTAGTTATAGTTCTTAATGAGACAACCAGTTATATAGATATTGTTCGGAAATCTAAGGGCACGCGCCAGATTCCCTCCCGATTGATTAAGCAGTCGCATAGCAACACGCGTATCGAGTGGTCGGTCGATCTGCGCACGAGTAAGGTGCTCCCGGCTCGCGTCGTTTTGTTGCCTAATTAAATTAATACCTACTCAGGTGTCTTGGCAGCCTAGATAGGGCCCCCTGTATATGAGTAGATGTTTGTGTGTTCCACTGTGTTTTGTGAGCAAGTGTTCCTTGGAGATTCAGGGCCTATTGACGGGCTTTGATCAGTTTCGACCTCGGGGGAGCGCTCCTCCCCTCGCTGCTGCTCAGGTGCTGTATGGGGCACTTGCTAAGTGAGTTTTTTTTGTATTGTTAATAGGATTAGGTATTTCTAACGTGCGATTCTAGCTCCGCGTATCGCGGACGTAGGTGTTTACCCCGGTATTTGGTTTTGGCTAGGGTGACGAGTTTTCCACCCCCCAGAAACCGGCACATACTTTCTGGTAGCAGAGCGTGGTTGGCTACATTTGGTTAGCACCACTTATTGTTTTGTATAGCCATTGGGCTAGTTGTTAAATATTATTATTTGTTAAATATAAATTGTTTATTTAATTACTGGACTGCACGTTCGATTTGCCTATTATTAGGTCGTGTAGGTTTAATGTTCTAGAGTCTACCATAAAAAAAATGGTTGCCTGTAAAGTCGGTTTTACGGGCGAAGATTTTACGTGACAACGTCTTTTTCTCGGTAGAATATTTATTGATATGAATATAATTAAATTGCACAATAGGAACAAGGAATTGAATGAAAATAAGAATTGCACAAATTTTAACTATAGAAATATATTTTGTTTACTAAAACATTGTACATGTAAACTTAAACTTAACACGAGAGACTCATCGTAACGTTACCGAGCGTTACACTTTTTCATAAGTGACTCCCAGCCGCAACCTAATTTAAGACGTTGTCACGTCAAAAATAATGTAAAATATTTAAATTCATTTTAATAGAAAGTTAGTCAATAACCATTCACGTGCTCGGTGAATGATACCTGCGTGGCAGATTCTTTTGTTCCCTGTTTGTTAGCAGGTGCTACTAGTTTAAGATAAGCCGGCCGGCGAATGTGTTCATGCGGTTATCGGCCGTACACCGTAGGGAATTAGGTTTGTTTGCATATATTCATATTCATATTCATATTTATTTACAAGAAACATGGTACAATAAAAAGATGTTACAATACATATGGTGCTCAAACATGATTCGCTAAATTAGCATGCAAATATCAAATTATTTTATATTAATATTATAATTGGTCACACTATAGTTAATCATTCCAAAACATTAATTCCATTTAAACATGTCAATTAATCGTCATATGTCATCACATAAACATGTTAAGAAATCCATAATATTATTGATTAAAAATAAATTATAATTTTAGTCAAATTTACAATCATAAAACTTTAAATCATTTATTCCATTTACACATGTCAAATTATCAAGCAATTAAATATTATTAAATCACTACAATAAATATATATCACATAGAATAAAAATTACAATCTTAATTAATTTGTCACTTATTATGTCTGGATTTAAACATAAAATTAAAATATTCCTCTACAGAGTAAAAACATTGTTCCTGCAACCATGACTTTATCGTCCTTCGAAAACGCGTTTTTGGAAGATTTAGAAACTCTGTTGGTAAAGCATTATATACCTTGATGCACATAGCTGTAGAATTTTTCAAATAAAGACTGGTCTTTGGTCTAACACTATAAGCAAGTTTGTCAGGGTAACGGAGGGTTCTTTGAGTTCTATTTATATCACTACATTTCGTAAATAAATTGCTATTAAATTTGACAAAGCAAACCAAACTTAAAATGTACATACAATATAATGGTAAAATACGTAACCTTTTAAAGTATGGTCTACATGACTCATCTGGTGCTAATCCGTGCATGGCTCTAATACATTTCTTCTGAGCAATAAATGCCCTATCAGCATCTGTACTGTTACCCCAAAGTAGAATGCCATAATCAAGCGTAGGATAAATATAACCATAGTAAGCTGTGATTAATGTAGAGTATGATGTTGTTTTTCTGAGTCTACTGAGAAGGTAAATGTAACTATTTATCTTCGTACAAATCCTATTGACATGAGCCTTCCAGTTAACATGGTTGTCCAGTATTATTCCTAAAAATTTTGCTTCGTCTGTTTGTTTTACAAGTTGTTTATTATAATATAAGTTGAGGTTATTAGTCAAAGTACCGTAATTAGCAAATTGTATGTAACATGTTTTTTCTATATTAATATATAAATTATTATATAATGTCCATTTAGAAATATCTTGAATTGTATTATTAATATTTGATTCATATATATTATTTTTAGTTTCCTTGCTAGATGTCACAAGAACTGAAATGTCATCAGCAAAAAGAACGCATTTATCTGATATGGCATCAGGTAGGTCATTTATATAAAAATTGAAGAAAATCGGTCCAAGTATCGTCCCCTGCGGAACGCCAAACGCATTGACTCTTTCTTGGGATTTATATTTGACTACAGTTTGAGTTCTGTCAATATTAGCTATTTCAACATACTGTGTCCTCTCTTTTAAATAGCTAGCTATCCAATTTATAACAGGTCCTCTAAAACCGATATTTTCCAATTTATTCAGAAGGATTTTATGTGATACGAAATCAAAAGCCTTTGTCATATCAAAAAAGACGGCAGTAACTTTCCGCCCATCATTTAAATTCTCAATGATATCATTGATAAGACCATGACCTGCGAGGCTAGTTGATTTATTATTTTGAAAGCCATATTGCTCCTTTCTGATTAGACTAAATTTCGTCATAAATTCAATAATACGTCTAGCCATAGCCTTTTCATATATTTTTGACAGTACTGAAACCAAAGTGACAGGCCTGTAGTTGTTTATAGTTTTGGTGTCACCCTTTTTATGCAATGGTTTGACCACAGACATTTTTAGCATGGTGGGAAAAGTCCCTTTTTCAAATGATAAATTTACCAAATAGGTCAATACTTCACCTAGAACCATACGACTACGTTTTATTATATCCGTCGATATACCATCAAAGCCTTCTGACTTTGTATTGTTCAATGTCATAACTAGTTTCTGTATTTCGTCTATGCTATAAGGTTTCAGATACATGCTATTTGGCACAAATAATTTATTTGTATTTTTGTAATGGCTACTATTATCAATATTTGTCGAATCTATAAAACTATTATTAAATGCTTCAGCAATCTGCTGAGGATCTGTTATTATTTTATCCTTGACACAAATTTTTTCAATGTAATTATTATTGATATGTTTTATGTTACCTTTTATGACATTCCAAGATGCACGGCATTGATTTTTAGAGTGTTTTATGTATTTATCATTATTTATTTTTTGTGCTAGGTTTATGCAACGTCTCAATATACCAGAATAAGCATTATATTTTGTTTTATTCTTATCCGATTTTATTTTATAGTAGCTAAATCTAAGTCGTCTCTTCGTTGCACAGCTTACCCTCAATCCTTTCGTAATCCACCTCGGTCGGCGGATTTTATTATTAATGCATAGCCTTATCTTAGGAAAACATAAATTATAAAAGAAGAGAAATAAATCATAAAAATTGTTAAAAGACTTATCTACATCGGTTTCATTATAAACATCAGAAAATGATAAGCCTGAAATACTATTTATGAATTTGGTAACGTTTTCATCACTGTAGTCTCGTTTAAAGATAAAATATTTTAACGGCGGTAGTTTTTTTGTAACCAGTGGAATATACAGCATCTGTGCCATATTGTGATCTGACAGAGAGAGGGGTAACAATTCAGCAAAAGCATCACTGACATTGCTAAAGATCAAATCTATACAAGAGTTTAATCTAGTAGCTTGTTTGACATGTAATGTTAAATTAAAGTTTTTTATAAGATCAAGAAATTGTTGAGTGTATTTATTATTATCCATCATATTAATATTAAAATCACCCAATATGACGTACTTATTATTAGTGTTTATTTTTAAAATAGTGTAAAACAAGTCTTCAAGCTTTTTAAAGAAGAAATCTAGGTCATATTTATTCATTTTCGGAACTCTATAAATGCAAATAATTTTTATGTTATAGCTATCAAGGTGTATGCCACAGCATTCAAGATAATAATCCTGACTTTTATTATTCACTTCTGTGAGGACTCTATAGCTTAGACCCTTTTTAATACAGATACATACACCACCCCTTTTTTGCCTGTTTTTTCTACAGTATGAGGCAGCAAGATCATACCCATGCAGTCTAAAATCACTCTCACGTCCTTCTTGTATAAAGGTTTCGCTCAAACATATAACATCAGGACCTATGTTTTTACAATGCAGTTCTGTCAATACAATTTCAAATACATCCTTCTTCTTTGAAAAACTCTGTATATTTTGGTGTAATATTCTAAGTTTGGAATCATATGTTTTAGGTTCGAAAAAACTTCATAGATTCTGGACTATTAACAATTTTATTTAAACCTGATGTATCCTGACTTGTACTTAAGCTAGACATAGTAAAATGATTCTGCTTGGTATTAGTGATCGGAATTTTCTGAAAGTAAAAAGGTATAGTACCCTTTTTGGGTATTGTTATGATAGGTTTATTTTTATTACAGTGATTTTTTGTTATATATTTTCTTATGTTTTCATAGTTTAAAAATTGTTTTTTATACTGAATATAATCTATACATATATTAATTTTAGCACATACATTTTTAATATTATTATAACAATCATATGAATTCACAGCAATATCAATATATTTTACATTCATAAAATGCTTAGTCCATAGTTTTAAATTGTAATTTAGTGTAATTTCGTTAAAGTAAGGGTTCTCTAAAATAGGCACTAAAAGAACAGTCGCCTTACGCAATTTGTTAAGTAAAATACAAATGTTAGAATGTAATTTAAAAATATCACTATCATGACTACCAATACCAATAATAACAATGTCATTTTCTTGCAAATTATTCAAAATTGAACCGTCACTATCACAACTCTGTAATATTTCTGAACTTGTTGCTCCAGACATGATATAAGAAAAAGATTTATAAATATCATTCCATTTTCTGCACCTCGATTTTGTTAATGATAAAGACAGTCCCCGCAGCTGTTCATCACCAACAATAAAAATATGATTGTTTTTATCTTGAGTTATTGTGTCAGCGGCATCTATCGACCTTTCTTGTTGTAGTTGGACGGAGACATTAAGTACCTGTTTGTATGATGGCGCAATGATGTCGGATACGGTTCCATTGAGAATGTTTATTTTTGCGCCATCTATCGATGATACCTCAATCTGTTTTGCGACAATATTACTAACAGCGATATTAGAATGATTTAAATCTTCATTTCTTAGTCTTTTTCTTGCCGATCTTTTTAGCGGTGTTGATTTATTATGTGTCAATTGTCTAAACTGTGACTCATAGTCCGCAATTCGATTGTTTAATATATGATTTTCAGAAGCTAAATTGGTTATTTCACTCTCTGCTATTTGTAGATTTTTCTCCAGATTCAGCACTTTTTGTTTAAGTTTTTCTATTTCACTATTACAATTCGAAATCAATTTTGTAAAACTTCTATTTAATTCATATTTTGGCGTTGAAGTTATTGAAGAATAATCGGTTTCTTCTTCATCAGAGAGTTGTTGAGATAATTGTTGTGAACAAGTGATTTGTGTGTTCTTTTTACGTATTGTTATGTGATCATTTTCAAAAGAAGATTCACTGTGTACTGACTGTTTATTATTACTATTTGAGGCAGTAGAGCAAATATCACACTTAAAAGCCTTTTTGTTAGCTGGTGTCATTATACGAAAACGCTGGAATGACACATTAGCGCAATCTAAATGATATTTCTTTTCACATGATTTGCACACCAAAAATTGTTTATTAACAATCGCTTCATTGCACTTTATACAGATCAGCGCCATCTGGTCACTCCAATGGTAATCAATTCTTTAGTGCTGTTAAGAGTGGACTTTTTGTATTTACAAAACTGTTTTATCGACTAAGCCTTATCAAAGCAAAAGCAACCTTATCTCAAATCCAATAAGCTAGGCAAATTGTAAGCAATGTATTTTTTGAATTAAACAAACTGTCTCCTTATTAACACAGAAATGTTTTGCACATTAAAGTAAACAAAAGATGTCAGTCACTTCCACTTACTTGCGATTTATTTATACCACAATCTTCTCGGTTATTTCAGCAACTATTATAATAAGATTTCTAAGATTTTGAGATATAAACATCCAGTTTTGGTTTTGAATAATTAAAGCACAATTTGGGAAAAAATGTTTAGGAAAACACTGGTACTGGTGATCTAGCATAGGATCTTCATATTTATCACACTTCACTTCAATAATCCTTGGTTTAGTATTTTTAAAACTCAAAAATATACAGAGACGATCTTACTGTGGCAAAATTTATACTGTTACTTTGTAATGAACGATGTTTTTTCTGTATTAGAGATATTTTATTATATTTAAATTCAATATCTTAAGGTTGTTAAGGTTTAGTTTTGCGTAGAAAAACCTTAAGAATATTTTGTTTGGAATATTGTATTGCATTTATTTGCGTTTGTTATTTGGATATAATAATTGATATTATTCACGCTTCCACTTAAATTTAAATTAATTTTAATTGTAATAATTGTAGTTCGAAATAATGTCGGCACTTTCTAATAAAGCCAAAATTAGGGCTGAGTTGCGATGGCTAGTTACAGCCGCAGCCTTGTTGGATAGACCAGATAGACAGGAAGCCTTATTGAATAGGTATGTTGATCTTCCTATACGAATGGCGGTGGTCGACGAGCAATATGCTTTGTTTTTAGAAAGGTGCGGCAGTGTTGAGGATGTTGTCCGCAAGGAGGTCGAAAATGATGTCGACCAGTGCTACGATCTTTCAGATCGTATAGCGGAGGTGGCACGACCCCTTCTGCAGGGTAGGGAAGCAGACTCGGACACGACAAAACCTCTGTCAAAATCGATGCCCGCTTTGTGGTCGCGCCTACCACCTCTTGATTTGCGTCACTTTTCAGGGAGACTCGAGGAATGGGAAGGGTTCTCTAATTTATTTAATAGCCTTGTGGACGCTAGGGAGGATTTGACCCCGGGACAAAAACTCGCCTATCTTCTCACCGTTTTGGAAGGGGAGGCTCGCGAGCAGGTTCAGCACCTGGCCCCCACGGACGAGAATTATAAGGTGGCGATGGACATTGTTACCCGACGGTACCAAAATGTGAGGAGACTAGCTGACGCTCACGTTGCTAGTATTTTAGGACTCCCGCGAGTGACTAGTGTGTTGCGTTTACGGGTGGACATATTGAACCCGCTCCTAGTGGCCGTGAATGCATTACGCAGTTTGAATCTGCCGGTCGAAGAATGGTCTTTTCTTTTATTGCACATTGTGTTAGTTAAATTACCCGATAATTTAAAGGTGAGATTTGAGCAGAGATTTGGTGGGGATAGCTCCACATACCTGCCTCCCTTTAAAGACCTGTTAAAATTTATGGAGGATGAATGTAGGTTAGCGGATAATTCCGATGTGGCTGGCCCTTCCTGGGTGAAGACTAGAGATCCCCCAGCATCGTCGAATAGACTCCCACGTACGGGACGACAGGAACCCCGTCAGCCCAAACGTTACGCTGTGGTTCAGGAAACCTCGAGTTGTACGTACTGCAAGGGCTCTGGGCATTAGACGTCTAGCTGTCGTAAGTTCTTAGGTCAGCGTATACAGGGTCGTAGGGCTATCGCTCGCCAAAAGGGGTTGGTGCTATTCATGTTTGGGCTTGCACTACCAGCGAGAATGTTCCCAGGCACACCCTTGTAAGTATTGTGGTGGCAAGCATCATGCATCCTTGTGCATGAACATGAATGGTGTTGATATTGAACGAGACAGTGGGCGTAATGTTGGTGTTTCGAGGATTAGTGACACCCCCCGTATGGGCGGGGGCGTTATGCCCAATAATCCCCGCATGGACGGGGGCGTTGTACTCAATAATTCCCGCACGGGCGGGGGCAGTGCGAAATAATTATCAACGTAACTCTGATGGTGAGTCAGTCGGGTCTAGACGATCCCAGGTGCGACGAGATCCCCGCAAAGACGGGGGCCCTAGAGATCACCCTCCACCCAGCGACCAGAGGAACACCGCGCATATTGGTGTCACTACCGAAAACCGCTGAGTCTCGCCGCCACTTGTTGACCGTCCACGCATAGACCGTCGTCGTGGTAATCAACCCAGATGGAACGTGCTTGATCGCTACGAGCGACCGTTTCCGTCGGATAGTTTCCCGGTTGATTATTAACAATTAATGTCGCCCCAGCTTTCTCCAGAGACTGTTCTTCTGCCGACGGCCTCTGTGTGTGTTAGAGGGCTGAGGGGCAAAATTGTCAAAGCACGGGCTTTGTTAGATTCGGGTGCTCAGGGTTGTGTTTTGTCGTCTTCTTTGGTTGGCCAGTTGGGCCTTAAGATACAACCTCACCATGAGAGAATCAGGGGTATCGGTGATGTGAAAGTGCCCAAGTTAGTTGGTGAAGTCCAGTTCACTTTCACCCCCGTTTCAAGTTCATACCCGAGCATCACTGCATCAGCTATAGTTTTGAATACGGTTGTAGGTAGACAGCCGTCGTTTCATATTGATCCCTCTGTTTTTGTTTTGACGTCTGGATTAGCATTGGCAGATCCCAAGTTCTACGTTCCAGGTCCGGTTGATGTACTGCTGGGAGCAGACGTCCTAGGGCGATTGTTGCAAAGGAACAAGCGGGTACTACAACCGAGTGGTTTGGTTGCCGTAGAGACGGTACTCGGTTTTGTTGTGATGGGTCCCGTACATCACGTTACTCCCACGCCTGTTGATGATAACGCCATTGTTGTTGGGTCCTCTCTCTCTGATACCCTTTAGAAGTTTTGGGAAGTTGAGGAACCCCCCTCCGAACCACGAGTCAACCCAGAGCAAGAGGAATGCGAATTATTCTATCAGAATAATACTGGTCGTCTCCACTCTGGTCGTCTCTTGACTCGATTGCCCTTTCGTGCCGGTCGACCTCCTCTGGGTGAATCCAGAATGCTAGCGGAAAAGAGGCTAGTGTCGATGGAGCGCCGCATGAGCAAAGACCCGGTCTTCCGTAAGAAGTACATTGACTTCATGCGGGAGTATGAGGTGTTGGGCCATATGTCGGTATCGGATTTGGATTGGCGCTCGGTGGAGCATTACTTCCTTCCGCATCATGCTGTTTTGAAAGGAGGTAAAATTCGTGTGGTATTTGATGGTTCCGCCCCCACGTCTTCTGGTGTCTCCCTTAATCAATGTCTGCATGTAGGTCCTAAGATGCATAAGGAGATCTCAGACATCCTTACGAATTTTCGTAGACACCAGATTGTATTTATGACGGATATCCGAATGATGTTCAGGCAGACTGTTATTCACCCAGATGACCGTCGTTACCAGCTGATCTTGTGGCGGGAATGTTCACGCGATCCCCTCCTGGTGTACGAGCTCAACACGAATACGTACGGTTTGGCTTCCAGTCCGTTCGTAGCCATACGTTCGTTGTGCGAGTTAGCGGAGAGGGAGCGTTTGAACTATCCTCGTGCGGCTGAGGTGTTGATTAACGACGTATATGTCGATGACATCTGCACAGGAGCGTCTAGCATAGATGAGGCATTGGTCTTGCGTGATGAATTGGTGGCTATCATGAAGGCAGGAGGATACGAGTTAAGAAAATGGTTGTCCAACTCGCCTGAAGTCCTCGTTGGTCTGCCTGAGGAGCACCAACAAGACCCTCATATTTTTGAGAATGCTGACAATCCTAACATGGTAACTGTTCTTGGAGTGCAGTATAAGCCTGTCCCGGATATCTTCATGTATTGTATTGACTTGAAGATTCCGAAGATCTGGACTAAGCGTCTAGTGTTGTCAACCATAGCGCGAACATTTGATCCCAATGGATGGATAAGCCCAGTTACATTTTTGGCTAAGTGTTTTTTGCAGCGTCTATGGGTTCTTGGGGTGTCATGGGATGAGCCCCTCCCGGGAGAGTTGCTCTCTGATTGGGTAGATTTTGTGTCATCTCTCCCTGACCTCAATAGGGTGTCGTTGCCGAGACTATTTCTCCCGACTGGGAAGTTCAAAGCTAGCCTACACGGATTTTCAGATGCTTCCGAACGCGGATATGCTGCGGTTGTATTTCTCCGCACCGTGACTGTTGCCGGAAACATTGCCATCCATCTGGTATTAGCTAAGAGCAAGGTCGCTCCCCTTCGGACACGTCTTACCATTCCGAAGATGGAATTGTGTGGAGCAGCTCTTCTAGCACGTCTATTGAACCACGTTAATTCTACCTTGAGGCGTTCTGTAGAATTAAGTGACGTGTATGCTTGGACTGACAGTCAAATAGTTCTTTGTTGGCTGAAGTCTCCAGTCCATACTTTAGAAGTTTTTGTTGCGAACCGAGTGGCACAGATTCACAACTTGTCCGTTGATTTGGTTTGGCGTCACGTTCCCGGCGAGTTGAATCCGGCTGACTGTGCCTCTCGAGGTTGTAGGGCTTCACAGCTTTTGTATCACCCCCTGTGGTGGGGTCCAGAGTTTCGGACTCGACAAGAGTCGAATTGGCCGTCAGGACAAACTTTGGCAGCTTTATCGCTTCCGGGAAAACATTGTTTGACTTTGGAGAAGCCAGCTATGGATTTAGATTTTTTGTTGAATCGGTACAGCACACTTGATAAGCTGATAGGAGTTACCGCTTGGATTCGACGCTTCTACAATAACTGCAAGCGCCCTCAACAAAAATTGGTATCGCCAAATCTTATCCCTGAAGAACGTCAGGAGGCATTGTTGTATTGGGTTCGTGTTGTACAAGGTGATGCCTTCAAAGAAGAGATAGCCACCTTGCGTAAAGGTAGTTGTAAATTGAAAGGTGCTATCTCACGGTTGAATCCCTTCTTAGATGAAGATGGCCTCGTCAGAGTAGGGGGCAGGCTTAGGAATGCTAGCTTATCTTTTGGAGCTCGCCATCCCCTGTTGCTGCCTAAAGATGGACATTTGATACAATTGTTGGTGACAGATCGTCATGTTAAAAATTCACACGCCGGTATCAATGCGTTGTTAGCTATCGTCCAGCGTGAGTTTTGGATTTTATCCGCTAGGAGGACTATTCGCAGCGTTGTGTTCCGTTGTATGCCGTGCTATAGGTTGAGAGCCACTACCATGCAACCCCACATGGGAGATCTGCCTGTGGATCGGGTTACGGAGAGCAGACCCTTTGCCGGAGTTGGCACTGATTTTGCTGGTCCTTTCCGAGTAAAGACATCGCGACTAAGAAATGCCAAGTGCTATAAAGCGTATTTGTGTGTCTTCGTCTGTTTATCCACCAAGGCTGTACATTTGGAATTAGTTTCGGAATTGTCGACGGAAGCTTTCATAGCTACGCTTAGCAGATTTGTATCCCTTAGGGGACTGCCGACATTAATTCGTTCCGATTGTGGCACCAATTATCAGGGTGCGAATAATTATTTGAAAGATATTTGCAAATTTTTAATTGATAACCAGGTAGACATTGGAACCACCCTCTCTAAACGTGGGATAATCTGGAAGTTCAGTCCTCCAGCTTGTCCGCACTGGGGTGGAATATTTGAGGCATGTGTGAAGGCGGCCAAGACTCACCTGCGTCGCGTTATTGGCGAAACCGTCCTTACTTTTGAAGAGCTTGACACGGTGTTCTGTAAAATTGAGGCCGTCCTCAATTCGCGACCCTTGTGCCCACTGTCCTCTGACCCAAATGACCTGGAGGCGTTGACTCCAGGCCATTTTTTGATAGGGCAGCCTCTTAACGCGTTGCCAGAATCTCCGCTGAAAGATGTGAGGTGCAATCGATTGTCGCGATTCCAGCTATTGCAACAGTTGTCACAAAGTTTTTGGGCACGCTGGTCGCTCGAGTACTTGCACATCTTGCAGCAGCGCGTTAAGTGGACTGATAAGACCACTTCACCCAAGAACGGGGACCTCGTTTTGGTGAAGGATACCAACCTTCCGCCTCTGTTCTGGCGTCGAGGTAGAATTGTTAAATTGATTTGCGGTGCAGATGGCATTCCCCGCTTTGCTGAGGTCTTGGTTGGAGATTCGGTTCTCAAGAGAGCGGTTACGAGCCTCTCTCGTTTACCCGTGGATTAACGTACCGTTCGTAACGGTCCGGGACGGGGGGATGTTCGGAAATCTAAGGGCACACGCCAGATTCCCTCCCGATTGATTAAGCAGTCGCATAGCAACACGCGTATCGAGTGGTCGGTCGATCTGCGCACGAGTAAGGTGCTCCCGGCTCGCGTCGTTTTGTTGCCTAATTAAATTAATACCTACTCAGGTGTCTTGGCAGCCTAGATAGGGCCCCCTGTATATGAGTAGATGTTTGTGTGTTCCACTGTGTTTTGTGAGCAAGTGTTCCTTGGAGATTCAGGGCCTATTGACGGGCTTTGATCAGTTTCGACCTCGGGGGAGCGCTCCTCCCCTCGCTGCTGCTCAGGTGCTGTATGGGGCACTTGCTAAGTGAGTTTTTTTGTATTGTTAATAGGATTAGGTATTTCTAACGTGCGATTCTAGCTCCGCGTATCGCGGACGTAGGTGTTTACCCCGGTATTTGGTTTTGGCTAGGGTGACGAGTTTTCCACCCCCCAGAAACCGGGCGTACGACACAGATATATATATTTATATAGAAAGGGGTAGGTGGGGGTCCAACCTCGCCTTGTGGGACCTGCTCCACGCTCGCCCGGTGTTAGTTATAAAAATACCTTGTTTAGGATAGGTTCAGCAGTGTATGATCCGTCCGCAGTTACATGAAACCCTAGAGCGGCTTGCAACTTTTATTGTAATGATCTCACGAGTCCCCTCTGGTCCGTGTACAGAGAGAGAATCTCCTTGTTATTCCTCCAGTATTTCTTTAAGAGAACGTATAAGCCGTTCGAAATATAAAACTATCCGTAAGTATTTTGTTTCCTATCACAAGTTCTGCCCAGCCTTGCGAGAGTCCAGAACCGTCCACCTGTGAAACTTTATCAACCCGAATTTCAGTTGGGTTAGCGTCTCCGCGCTATTTCCGCCAATATCCTTCAGAATATAAACTTTTCGGACCTCTTTCACGACTCCGACGACGAGGTTATGGTCCTCCTTATAATATACTTTGGGCAGAAAAACTAAACTTTTCCGAAAACAGAATGTGAAATTTTTAAATGTTGTTTTGACAACTGAGCATAGATGATAGACCGCCCACTCCCGAATATGTGTCTATGATTTGTTTCTCTCTCCAACTGAAGGCAAAGGCCACAGTCAAACAGACAGCCGCCGCATTCGAGATGAAACAACGAATCAACTCAAAACTATATAACTATGCTCGCCGTAAGCGGAGGAAAAGAGAGTACCTACCTAAATCAGCGAGGAAGTTCAATTTCGAGTAAAATTCAAAATCGATTAAAAACAACGCCCGATGGAGAACTCAAATCGATATGGGAAAAATTATTCAAAATTCAACAACTGTCAAACTCCATCCATTCATCCACACGCACCAACAGAGATTCACTGCCTTATTACTTTTTTTTTTTTATAATTCTGAAGTCGAATATTTTAGTCGAATAAAAGAAAGCAACTATTCCCTCAATGCTACCAACCCAATCAATGAAGTTTGACAGCTACGCCGACGTCAGCGGTTCGCTATCATAGACAAAACAGCTGTCCTACGTGTGTCAGTTATTTATTTAAGTGTCAGTGTCACGCCCTGTTTAAAAACAAACACTACAGAGGGCAGAGAACTAAACCCACTACAGCCAAATCAATTATCACGTCTTCCTCGTCGCTGCTATTTTTATCAAACGTGAGGTTTTGTTAAAAAACTTTGTTTACTGAACATTACTTAAGTCGCAGCGGACGGGAAATGTTTTGAACAAACTGTTGAGTTGTAAAGTAATCTGTGACATTTGTGAATTGTGATCTATGTCTTGGTAGTCTGTGGTTTAATAGAGATGCTAAAAATAGAAATAGGAGAAGGATGTAATAAATAAAACCAGTGTTAAATAAAACAGTATATTATATTAACCAGTTACAATATAATAAAAAGGCGTTTGAGTTACCCTGGTGTGCCCCGTAGCGACCTGAAATTCTACAGGTTATGGGCCCAGGCCGCGAAAAATCATAAAATAAAACCAAGAAAAATCAGCCGGAAAAGCACGTGTTGCTACCGAAGGAAAAAACAGAAATACAAACCAGAAAACAAAATAAAATGAGTGACGAAGTGAAAATTGAAAAATTGAAAGACGGTGAAAGTTTTTTACTATGGAAATTCGAGTTGGGCATTTATTTGAAGGCACAAAAATTAAGTGAGGTTATGATACCAAAGCAAGATCAGTCGACTACAGTAATATCCGATTTCCAAACAAAAGATGCCAAAGTACAATCTCTCATTATTAATACAATCGACAGAAAATTAAAGGGACATATTTTAGGTTGCTCAAATGTCCTGGAAATGTACACAAAACTGTGCAATATATTTGAAGGCTGCGAAGAAAGAAATAAGTCTTCATTATTACAAGAATTCTTTACTTTCAAATTAGAAAACAGAACTCTGACACAATTAATATCAGACATTGAAAATTTAAAGTTTAGATTGAATCAAATTGGGCAAAACATAAATGAAGAAATGGTCATGTCAAAAATATTAACTTGTTTACCTAATAACCTGAGTTATTTTATTACTGCATGGGAATCTACACCGGATGATAAAAAGAATTTAACTAACTTAACTAACAGATTACTAAATGAAGAAAGTAGATTAAATGAAAATAAGAGTGAAAATAACCAACTAGCATTCAAGGTCATAAGAAAGGAAAATATTATAAAATGTTAATGTTAATGTTGTGTTTAAAAACAGGACATATGAAGAAAGATTGTAAAATGTGTTCTATATGTAAGAAATATAACCATGAAGAAAAAGACTGTAAGTACAAAGCAAAACAGTGTTCTATATGTAAGAAGACGAACCATAAAGAAGAAAATTGTTTTTACAAAAATAAGTCAATAAATAAAAATAGATCAGAAGTGGCACTTTTTACTACAACAGGAAGTAATGATTCCAAGAGATTAAATTTCATTGTCGACTCAGGGTGTACAACACATATGACAAATGATATTGAAATAATAAGTGAGTTAGAAGAGAAATATTCTACAGTTTTAACTGCAAATAATGAGCCATTACAAGTTCAAGGCCAAGGAATTATACATGGAGATGGTTGTTATTTACAAAAAACATTATATGTTCCTGATTTAACACAAAACTTATTATCTGTGAATGCCATTACAAATAACAAAGGAACTGTTGTGTTTACTGAAAACAAGGTTGAAATATATAAAGACTCAGAATTGTTATTAAAAGGACAAAAAGAAAATGGTTTGTATACAATAAATTTAAAGAAGTCAGATAAAATAAATACAAATGAACAGTCATTATTAATGAAAAGTGAAGGAACTGCTACAGAATGGCATAAGAGATTGGGTCATCCAGGAAAGAAAACATTAGAAATATTAGAAGAGGTAGCAGACGGAATAAAAATACAAGGGTCAATGAAAAGTAATATATGTGAAATATGTACACAAGCAAAGCAAACAAGATTACCATTCAGTACAGTAAGAACCAGAGCTTATAGACCTTTACAGTTATTACATACAGATGTATGTGGTCCATTTGAAAATAAAACATATGATGGTTACAACTACGTCTTAACCATTATGGATGACTATACCCATTTAACAAAAATATATCTATAATTTTTATTATTTTTAAAGCATGTAACTGCTTGATGTTTAAATCTAAAGAAAATATAACTAGAAAAAAATCCACGCGGACCAGGCAGCAGACGGGACTCGAACCCGCACCCTTCGCAATCCGGGCGAATGCACTGACCAATTATGCTACCGCGGCCCTCACGGACCGCGTCGAAATTCCTTCTAGCTATTCTTAAGCTGCAAGGCAGCGCCATCTCTTCGCATTATAGGTAAACCCACAATGTCAAATGAATACTTTTACAAGTATTAAACATTTGAAAGAAGAAATAGCAATTATAGTTATAATTTTTATTATTTTTAAAGCATGTAACTGCTTGATGTTTAAATCTAAAGAAAATATAACTAGAAAAAAATCCACGCGGACCAGGCAGCAGACGGGACTCGAACCCGCACCCTTCGCAATCCGGGCGAATGCACTGACCAATTATGCTACCGCGGCCCTCACGGACCGCGTCGAAATTCCTTCTAGCTATTCTTAAGCTGCAAAAATATATCTATTAAAACACAAAAGTGAAGTAAAAGAAAATATAATAAATTATATAAAAGAGATGGAAAGAGAAAGAAAAGAAAAGGTATCAGTAATCAGATGTGATAATGGTGGTGAATATACCAGTAATAATTTTAAAGAATGGTGTAAGAAAAAGGGAATAAAATTAGACTTGACAGTACCATACACACCGCAGTTGAACGGCAAAGCTGAAAGGCTAAACAGAACATTGCTTGATAAAACAAGAGCATTATTGTTTGATTCAGACTTAAATAAGGAAATGTGGGGTGAAGCCATGTACTGTGCTACATATTTAATAAATAGGTTACCTACTAAAACATTAAACAACAAAACTCCATTTGAAATGTGGTATAACAAAAGACCTAACTTAGCCAATATACAAAAATTTGGTTCAAGTGTATATGCAAAGCAACTCGGTACAAATACAAAGAAATTAGATCCAAGAAGCAAGAAATTGTTAATGGTTGGATTTGCTAATAATGGTTATAGACTATGGAATGAAAGAGAGAGAAGAATAGAAATAGCAAGAGATGTTGTATTTTGTGAAAATAATGAAGCAATACCAGATAATTTAAAAATGAACAAGCAACAGACATTAGAAAAGGATCAAATGATTTCAGAAAATAATGAAGAAGTAGATAAAAATCAACAAGCTGATAGTGAGAATTACACAGATGTACCAGAAATAGAAACAGAAATGATTGAATTACAAATAGAAGAAGAACATAATGATATAACTGATAATGAAAATGAAGAAGAAAATAAACATACTAGAGATAAACGAGAAAAGAAAAAACCTACTTACCTGCATGATTATGTATTACTTACCTTTGATGAAGCGATGAAGTCAACTGAAAGGAAAAATTGGGAGAAGGCTATATGTTCAGAGAAAGAGTCATTGAAAAATAATAATACATGGGAAATAGTAGATATTGAAAAGGCAAAAGGAAATAAAATATTAAAAAATAAGTGGATATTTAATGTTAAAGAGAATGGAATTTATAAAGCAAGACTCGTAGTAAGAGGGTTTGAACAAAATAATATAGATTTTCAAGAGATATACAGTCCAGTGGTTAGTCAGTCAGCATTAAAATCAATATTTGCAATAGCATCTTCTAAGGAATATGAAATGCTAACATTTGATGTCAAAACAGCGTTTTTATATGGCGAGTTGAAAGAAGATATTTTTATGATTATACCAGAAGGATATGAAAATCAACCAAACAAAGTCTGTCATTTAAAGAAAGCACTCTATGGATTGAAGCAAGCTCCAATCACATGGAATAAGAAATTCACTGAGACAATGTTAAAACTAGGATTGAAACCTACAAAAACTGACCAGTGTGTGTTTACAACTGAAGATAAAAGTATAATAATCGCAATTTATGTTGACGATGGATTGGCAATAAGTAAAGATAAAAGAAAACTACTGAATATACTGCATCACCTGGAGAAGGAATTTAAAATTAAAATATATGAAAAGCCAACAAATTATATTGGATTTGAAGTTTCTAAAACAAAAGAAGGAATATTGCTACACCAGAAAAATTACACAGAAAGACTACTAAAGAAGTATAATATGTTTGAATCTAAACCAGCAAGTACACCATGTAATAATGATAATAAAAAGACAATAACAAGTATAGATACATTAAAGTTTCCATATAGAGAGTTAGTAGGGGGTTTGTTATATATATCTACACGATCAAGACCGGATATAAGCCAAGCTGTGAACGAAGCCAGCAAGAAGATAGAAAACCCATCAAAAGAAGATATAACAGCTGTGAAGAAAATACTGAAATATTTAAATGGAACAAAAGGTAAAGGAATAAAGTACAGAACAGGAGGAGATTTAACACAACTGGATGCATACTGTGACTCAGACTATGCAAATTGTATTGAGACCAGACGAAGTACTACAGGATTTGTTATTATGTATGGAGGTGGACCTATATCATGGTGCTCGAAGAGACAGCCGATAGTTTCTCTTTCATCGACAGAGGCTGAGTATATTGCAGCTTCAGATTGTTGTAAGGAATGTTTACATTTAAAATCCTTTATAAGTGAATTAACAGGAATTAGTGTTAATATAATATTAAATATTGATAACCAGAGTTCAATTCAATTAATTAAAACAGGTTCTTTTAGCAAAAGATCAAAGCATATAGATGTTAGATACTATTTTATTCATGAAAATTATAAGAAAGGTAATATTGATATAAAGTATTGTCCAAGTAATATTCAAACTGCAGATATGTTTACAAAGCCGTTATCTAAAGAGAAATTTGATTTTCATTGTAAAAATGTTGTAAAGTATGAGGATGAAAACTAAAGTTGTGAAAGTTTAATGTTATTCAATTATTAGAATTAAATTATATTATTGTATTAAATAAAACCAAAAGGATAATTGTCAGAAGTAAGAAATTAAAAATGAATGTATCTTTGATTTATATAGTAAATTAGTATTTTTCAAATTTAACTAAATTTAAAAATAGGAGAAGGTGTTGAGTTGTAAAGTAATCTGTGACATTTGTGATCTATGTCTTGGTAGTCTGTGGTTTAATAGAGATGCTAAAAATAGAAATAGGAGAAGGATGTAATAAATAAAACCAGTGTTAAATAAAACAGTATATTATATTAACCAGTTACAATATAATAAAAAGGCGTTTGAGTTACCCTGGTGTGCCCCGTAGCGACCTGAAATTCTACACAAACAATGTTCAAGAACAATGTTCTGTTCAAAACATGGCGCAGCGGACACGCCTTGACTGAACTTGATGCAAAGTTCAGTCACCCATGAAACGAAAGTTCTGTACAGTTGCGGTTGAATTTTTGACAGATAAGGACTAAATAAAAAATGATATGAATAAATAAATTCAGCCCTTGTGCGCGAAAGCTACTACTACAGTTAGTATTCGAGAAAGACAAACAAACTTTTATCAGAAACGTACAAAAGTTTTTTTTATTGCTGTACTCATAATAATGATCCGCGCAGAAGGTTGCGCAAACGAAACTATAAAAACTGAACGATATCACCGACGCCGACGGTACTGCAGTATAAGTTTTCAGGTGTCGCGACCAGTCGCTTACTGAAAGTGAATTGGAGTTCGGACGATGGGTTCTGTGAACACACCTGAGTACCGTATTAAAATTGCGAGAAAAATAGCAAGAGCTAAAATCTTGTTTAATTCTTATTATTTTTCTCGCAATTTTAATACGGTACTCAGGAGTATTCACGGAATCCATCGTCCGAACTCCAATTCAGTTTCAGTAAGCGAAGCGAAATCTATGTAGTACAGTCCGCGGATAAGTGGAAAGAATATTCAATCCGTATTAATCGCCACATTATTAAAATTGTTCATGATAAAGATGAAATAAAAGGAATTACGATTCCTGTGCCGGAAAATAGTGGTGCTGAACGATGAAATAATTGAAGCTCTGAGTATCAAATGAATCAACTGGTGTGTATATTTTTTTTTTAGATTTTCTCGAACTATTGTGTCTTTATAAAACTCTTCAAAAGTTCAATTAGAAACATAACTCTACTTTGGAGAGTTTAAATATATTCTAAAAATGCATGCTGGGCATAAAATCTATACTACTAGCTTAGATTAAAACAAAAAGGGAAGATACGGCATTCGCGGCTCAAAAGTGATCCGCTTAAATTGTGGTCCACGACCATAATTCGCTTTAGTCACAATTTAACATTCAAACATTTGAAACGCTGTGTGTACACTTAATATAACAATATTGCGTATATTCTGTGTTATGAAGATAAAACAATGCCTTCGATGCTTTTATAAAGAACAAAAATAGTTCAAAATCAAATGCCCCGGCAACGCTTTTCATTCGTAAAACTGAAAGTTTTTTTTTCTCAAAAATCACGGTTTGTCGTGAATATTATTTACGTAATCGCCATTTTGTGAGCAATAAAAGGACAACAATACGCTGCGTTGAAGCGTATAGTTCTGTTTCGTTCGCTCGATTGATGTTTATATACAAACGTGTGCGTGGCGAGAGTTGCTTATGTAGTTGAGTCGGAGCATATTTTATTTGATGCTAGTATGAGCGTACCATATCTACCCTTTTTGTTTTAATCTAAGACTACTAGCAGATCTTCGCGACTTCGTCCGCTCAATGTGTAAAATTACGTTACTTAATCATAGGTTGATTGAAAAGGTTTCAAACAGTAATATCATAGTTTAAATGAGCCAATTTAGATACACACTGCTCTGTGATAGTATTAAAAGAAAAGTAAAAAATTGGTAAGCATTGGTAATAAACGACAGAAATGCAAATTCTATTATTATTATTTTTTTGTTTAAGATATAAGATATAACAATTTCAATTGTTATAAACAAAAAGTGTATGTTTTCATTCATTGTACACGGTCAGTTACTTTATTTTAGTAAAAGAAAAAATAATCCTCCGACAGAGTTCGCGTTATTACTGTCTATAATCAATGCCTACGAGTTTTTCACTTCTGTTTTAATACTATTAGTGAGCGATGCATAATAATATCTAAATTGGCTTATTCAAACTTTAACGTTACGAAATTGAATTCGGAGTCTTTTTCTTTTAAACTTAGAGATGGTAAAGTAAATTCAAGTTGCCGCCAAAGATTAGAGTCTGCGTAGTACGAACGAACAGAAAACTGCCGAAGATGTAATTCTGGCCGAGTTAATTTGTTCATTTATGCTTTACTATGTTTACGAAAATATGATAATGTCCTGAATATTAGTTTTTCCGATCCTATTATTGGATATAAATATATATTTACGCATGGATAAACTTAATCGTATTATTATGGGGATGCCTTCCAGTTCTTTTTCCCCGAACAATACATTAGGCAGATTTATATGCATAGAGTTTGTTATACAAAATACATAAAGTAATTGAGTATCGGTCCATAGCCTAATATTGGGTCTCTTACCTTATAACCATTTTTTTATGTAATATGTTAATGTATCATTTTTCCCCATTATTGAAATCATTAAAGTTGCTTCAACATTATATTGGCCAAGAAACAGTCTGTAATATTAAGATGATTTTCCACAAATTAAGATAAATACTGGATGTGACTAATGTATACTTTGATTTGTTTCAGATCAGATGACCAGTCTTATCGACATGCACATTTTTTGATACTATCTAAAATTCTCATTTCCAATTTGATATTAGCGCAATTTTCTAACTCGTATTTTTAACATTATAAAAATAAACTTTTGGAACATTTTGAATACATGTGTAATAAGTAAGAATGGTTTTATTTTCTATCCTATAATTCGATGAGTACGCTGAGGATTGCAGGATTGAGTCTTCGATTAGTAACATGGTTTGTACTGCACAAAAAACGGCTAGACCAATTTTTCTGGAAATCTAATCAGTTCTCAGTTACGTAATTATGCGTCGAATGCAATTGGTCCCGATATCATTTCTTGACATAATCGAATAGTTGCACGTTTTACATTTTATTACAACAATCTCCGTTCACGAATCGTGCACTAGAAACGTGATATCCATATGAGATTGCTTTCCACCCTTTTAGAATTGATATGACGACACGGATAGTACCTCGTTGATTAGTCAATTAATAACAACTCCGAACTCTATTTTAGGAAATCCAAACATCAATATCGAGATGTCTAGGCCTGGAATATTATGGAATTCAATCATCTGATTAATCTCTTTCGTTTTCTTTTTAATATTTTACCTATTAACGGTAAAAAAGTCGTTCAGATCTGATTCGATCTGAATATTCATAGATCCGATCAGATATAAATTACGAGACTAGTGTTTCTTAAAATACATATATCAACTTGAATCTGATTTGACTCAATTGATGCTCAAACATCTCTTATCTATTAGACAAGTCCGTCCGTCCGTCCGTCCGTCCGTGGTGCTGTTTCAGCGGCCAAACCGTAAGAGATAGATATAGAGAATGTTTAAGTTATAAGTTAAGAATAGTCTGATAAGACTACAAATCGGATGTGAGTAACGTAGCACTTCCGGTTTTCGAGAAATCACGTGATTTCTGTTTCAAACGAAACCACACAAAATCTCCGAAGTTCTCAATTAATTAAATACATTTTTTTTTGGTGAACATTTGGTTCACTGGTTTGCTAGTTTTATTACTAAACGATGTAAAGTATTTGTTCCAAATAAAGAACTTGAGGTCCTCACACTCAGTACAGGAATTCTGGATAAAGTTTCTTAAAAATTCCTGTCGGATTCTGTCGAGTTCTTGACCAAACTAAATAAATAAATGAATACACCAGGGTTAACTGGGTTGCCAGAGAATAACAACAATTAGCTTGATAATAAGTTAACGTCTTTATTTGCACTAAACTGAACACAGAAAAAAGCTTAAGGTCACAAAAATCACAACACTACAGCTTTCTCACTTGTGTTGAGTGGATGAGTGTTTATGTCGACTGTGATGTGCGTCTTAGTGCACACAATGCAAGTATCCATAGGATGAGAGTTTCAGGCCCAAGTGTGCCTTCACTGAGTGTGTGAGAGGTTGTAAGGCTCTCACAAAGCACGAGGTGATGATAACTGTCGATGATGAGTGAGAATATTATTTATTTTCACTCACGTGGTGTCCACCAACACCGACGCCGATATCTGAAGCACGTGGTTGTTGTTCAACAGGGCCTGGATCGAATGCAGCAGCGTGGGATTGTTACATTGATAATTGATGTGAAATGAAAAATTGTATGATGGCGGCACACGTTTATTCTTGCAGAGCACAAGGTGGAAAAAGGGACGACAGTCACATCTTATAGGTTAGGCAAAGAGCTAGATAGACCAACATAACTTAATTCCTACATAGACAATCCTTTACACTCTTTTTCCATAAAAAGTAAAGCAAAGGATTATACAACCACAGAGTATATAGTGTACTTAAGTTTAACATATAACAATATATCTTAACAGTTGTTACACGCAACAGATGTTGAATGACCTTTCGAGTGTTATTAGCCTAGGGAGGATAGTTGATAGCACAAATCTTGTGCACAATCACTTGCTGAGTGTCAAAAAGGGCGATTTGATACAAAGAACTAACTAAACTGAGTATTTAATGAACAAATATGAATGAGTGCAAAGAGACGCGACCGGTCACAACTGCGTGATTATTGGTAGATACAGTTGATTATTCTATTAGTGTTTGCCATACAGAACGTTATGAAAAATCTAATTAAGTGAATATTACTGTACAACTCTGGAGAAGACATCTTACCTAGGGTAATTGGGATGTTATGGAAAAGTACATTTCTTTGTCCATACTAGTAATTTTATTATTAGTATTATAAATTTCTAAGTACATATTAAATTTTCAATGACTACCTATCGAACTTTTTGCAAATTCGGTTTCTGACATACATACATATTCGTCGTATTCATCTCCTCTTTGTAAATGTAATCTTAGCATTTCAACGTATACTTCTAATTAATTCTGAACAACTAAAAATTAGAATCAATAAGAAAATTTTGTGCCTATCAGAAAAACTAACAACTTCTTATAATTGTCCATCCAGAATAAATAAGAATTCGTAAGCGCAGAATGATATCTAACTTATTTTATGAGTATTCATGCAAATGAATAAAAAATAAAGTAATCAGTAGAAAATCATCGGCAAATAATATTTTTCAATTTCGCAATAACATTCATTCTGATAGAATAATATAAAATCAGACGAAATATCAAATGGCGTCATCTTCTCATAAATTCTTATGGGATCTTATGAGAAACGGTCTTATAGTTTCTCATAAATTAATTTAGAAATTAAAAAATATTATTTGCTTATTGCTTCTTATAAAGTCTTCTAGTATTCGTTCTTGCAAAGTCTCATAGCACTGGATAGAAGGAAAAGTTATCACTTTTACCAATAGATTCTTATTGCATCTTGTAATATTTTTCTGATACATTCTTATAAAAATTATCTAGAAATAAAAAAAGTAGTATTCACCTATAATTTCTTATTAAAACTTATCATATTGTCCTAATTTATTCTTACATATAATTATAAAATCAACCGAAAGTTTTTTCATTCTCATAAATTCTGATTAATTTTTATTGAATGGTTATAAGACCATTTTTAGTCTTCCAATAGACCCGATACGTTCTTATCTATCCTTATAAATTGTGTATTAGAATCTGTCCGAAATTATAAGTTTCGGTCGGTTTGTTTTATCAGGGTTTACAATATGATGTGACATTTGTTATTGTAGACGCAAATATTGACGTTCATTAGAAATGGAATCCATAAATAAACATAAACCTTCACCTTTAAAATATTCCGAAATGTAGATATTGGAAAGGGAGAAATTGGGGAGCGACTTCGATCTCGTCTCAAGTGTTATTATCATATCCAACAACAAACCCAACATTTTCGAATTAAAGAATTCTGAGTACCTAAATAAAGAAATTGCTATGCAATATAAAATTAAATCGAATATTAATTTTGGTCATACCCGCGCGGAAAGTTCACTTTTCCATCTGAGAGGGGTTAAGCGTTCCACACAGGCATGACGAAAAATTATATTCAGATTAGGAACGGCGGCCCTCCTCATGTGGTTCTGTCTGCAAAGGGAGGGTGGCGGAGGGCTTTAGCCTTCCGCAGCGGATGAGGGGCGGTATGGTGGGCAGTAGGCCGCGTACCCAGCCCCCACGCGCGGGTCTACCTGCGCACGTCTGCGGGGTCCCCGAAATACCGCGGGAGACCCCTGCCGTGGAGCCCCGGCGGGGCCGGGAAGCTGCTGGGGGCGGAGCCGTGGTAGACTCCCTAAACGGGGACCCCGCGGCTTTGCGCTAAGCAGTGTAGAGGTATTCGCAGGACTTTTTTAGCGGATATTATACCGTAAAGCGCCCGTAAGAGTTGCGGGGTCCCAGGTGGGCATCCAGTATGGGGGTCCGTAAGACTTGCGGGAGCCAGGTGTGAGGTCCGTTCGGCGGTGTGCCTCTTACAGGCGCCGTCGTCTGTAAAAAGATTTTTTACCTGCGATAAAAAAAAAAGGTATGACGTAAAATTATATTCAGATTACGATTATGAATCAGCGACGAAACACTTAAAGTGCTTTAATGAAGACCTTTTTTGGTGCTCCAATTTATTCCTCAGAAGTGTATCTTTGAAAAGAAAATATTAATTAGATAGAATAATATGAGATTATATGAAAATCAGTATGCTTGCAAATATCTTGAAACGTGGAGATATGATGAAAATTCAAATTTCACCAATCGACCCAATTACAATAACTTCGTAATGGGAAGTTAAGGCTAGGCTTTACTTAAAATGTTTGCCCTATTAGCTGTAGCAGAAAGCACCTGAAAAATGATATGACGAAATACATCCTAATTACTGCGTTTTATTATGTAAAATGATGTTATTTATAATATAGAAGGTGGCAAGCAGGTCGGCAGATAACTTTTACCAGCGAAAAATTTGTAAAAAAAAGAATAATTAATTATTTTCTCTTGACAGCCATGAACCATGAAAAATCTAGTAATAATTTGATGACAATTTTCTTTCTAATTAAATTTTATTAAAATATAAATTAATAAAATTAAATGTTTACCAGCGGCATTCTACATGAAATAGGCTTCATTTTGATACTAAAATCAGTGGATATAATTGCAAATTGGCTGATAAATTAGTTATTTCCCGACTCTTTGGGATTTTCTAGGGGGAAACTGAAGTAAAGCCCAGCCTTAAAAATAATAAAATGCTAGTACTTGAATGGCGCTGCTACATTCTTATTAACAAATTTTAAATTTATATATTATACATATAACATAGAATAGTCAATTACTTTATGAATTTTTTTATAAAAAAAATCATTTAGCGTTATATTATTGGCATACATGTTTACACCTTACTTCAGCCCTTAAAGCATGGAATTAGATATTCTAATAATTCATAAAAAAATGTTTCAGTCCTTAAAACACGGAACTGGGTATTATTAAAACCCAATTTGATTGATTCCAAACATCTAATGGAAATGGCTAAAGCTTTTTCAGGTTCTATGGCTCCTTGGAAACGACATTGCTTTACTTATACTTAACTTTGAAAGTATGGTACCATAAGAAACTTTTAAGATGTTCTCTAACTTTAAAGTAACTAGTATGATATGTTTTTGTTAACGCTACTTTATTATTATCTTTCATATTTTCGTGATTATTAAGAAACATATTAAAACTCTAGAATCGTCTAGCTTAATTATGATAATGGCAATCTTTAGATGAACGAATTCTTCTTATATGGATTATATATGGAACGTATAAGATCGTATACGTAACATATATGGTCAAAAAGTAATATAAGATCATATACGTTTCATCTAAGAACCATATAAGGCCAATTTCCCATATACGATCATATAAGAAATTTTTTTCCCGGGTACCTACTCTCAGTATCGACAAGATAACTTTTTGTTCTGGCCACAATCAAGCACGATTGATTTTATTCTAGTAAATTTTTCACTATCCTTTATATATGATTTTTCAACTCATTACGATCGTACTATCACTTTTCAAAGATTTGAGAATCAATATTTCTAGTAAGATAAAAATAGTAGAACTAAAACTGTTCAAGTGTCTCAGCTTTTATACGGAAGATGCTAATAGTGACTAATGGTCCCAAGAATGGAGAGGAAATAAAGAAGCAAAGTCAAGACAGCATAAAGTTGATTTTCTGGATTTGAAAACATAGATGATAAACGATACGTTTGGCGTGGGAATAGCCTCTAACATTAAGGGTACATTACCTGTGTGGTACACACATGGGGCACATTCTGCATTATCCCCCTCTCAGGGGATAATCGCTTCAGATGAAGCTTGTAAGGCCCTTCAGGCCATAAGCATAAACTATGGGTGTGTTTTAGTCAGTAAGAGTCTGACATAACCTTGCAGCCGGCTGTAAGGTATCCATGAGGATTTCACATCCGCTCCCCCGCCTGGGAGGAATCAAAAAAAAATGGGGCACATTCAGACACACATGGGGCACATTCAGACGCATATAGACTACAAACATTCCATACCTCTAGTGCATCAAAAGTTCACACAAGTTCATTTTCAGCTGGGTGTAATAGCCTGCCCAATATGTTATCAACCCATTCGATGCCCTCAAGAATAAAGAATCATTTTAGTTATGTGATATTCTAAATGTCTAGCGCTTTGAAATTTGTTTTCGTCATTAATAAAAAAATCGCTTCTTCGAATATTACGTAAACAATATTAGGTATCTAATAAACAAAATTTTTCATTAAATAAAATTGGGTAGTAAGTGATATGAGTGTGTTCGCTCACATAGAAACTTATTTAGTAATATTTAAGTTAATATTTTCCATATAACATCAGAGAAATTACCGACCGAGATAAGTATTTTTTTAACGATGTTTCCAATCACAGATTGTTTAAACCTGAGCTGTGTTTGGAATAATTCGCCTAATAAATATAATCACTAAATGTAATTTCACTATCATGATTTGTTACATGGAATAATCAATACTACCATATAAATTTCTGGTGTCTGTCTGTCTGTCGGCGCTAATCTCCGAAACGGCTAATCCGATTACAACCAAACTTTGCAGACATGTAGGGGAGGTGGTCATAGGAGGAGGAAGGTTATAGGCTACTTTTTGTTTATGTAAATTGTTTATAACAATTAAATTTGCTATAAACAATTGAAAACTGGATCTATGCAATATATTTGAGTTCTACCAACGCTAATTTTTTTCTTTATCTATTAGCTGTAGCAGAAAGCACCTGAAAAATGATATGACGAAATACATCCTAATTACTGCGTTTTATTATGTAAAATGATGTTATTTATAATATAGAAGGTGGCAAGCAGGTCGGCAGATAACTTTTTCCAGCGAAAAATTTGTAAAAAAAGAATAATTCATTATTTTCTCTTGACGGCCATGAACCATGAAAAATCTAGTAATAATTTGACGACAATTTTCTTTCTAATTAAATTTTATTAAAATATAAATTACTGAAATAAAGTTACTAACCGTGTAGAATGAATGGAAACGTACTCTCTTTGTTTATAACAAATGGATCGGTGTAAAGGAGCCGGAATTGAATTTCACAGTAAAATTCGAATCTTTTCCTTTTATTATCAATATTTACGAATTCATCACATTTCTTTTAATATTATTACACAGCAATAGGTATCTTGAATTCGCTTATTTAAACTATGTACTTACTACTTATTTAAAAAAAAATCTGATCAATTTATTACTATGTAACGTAATTATGTACATTGCGCGGACGAAGTCACGGGGATCTGATAGTTTTTTCTGTAATTAGAAAGGTAGCAAAGATCTATATGAGAACTGTGTAGACTAGATGGGCCAGAGGAACAATTTTTGATAATTACGAAACTTTCGAATTAAAAACGAAGCTATGACAAGAATTTCCCTATAGAACGTTAAAAGCAGATGGCCGTGTAACTTGGTCAGCCTATATCATACACTTTCATCTAATACCTCCAGAATTTTGTCATAGATCCAAAGTTTTTCAACTACTAAATGGAATTCATTCAAACTTTGATGAGATGTTTGATGCAATTACGTTCTAAATGAGTACCTTAACTTTATTACAAGGATATTAATTTTTTTAGTGCCTGATGAGAGCCGGGTGTTTCGGTAGATAATTTGTCAGAAATTTCATTTTATTGCCAATTATTTAGGATTTAAAGCTCATTATTTGTGAAACTGTGACAGCAAGGGGACAGGAAGGGGGGCGATACTCAAATTTTGGGGCTCGACCTTTTATGAGGTTATTATGAATTCAAATGGACTCCACCGTAACAAAAGGTTTTTCACATGAATTTCCATAAGGAATATATATGAGCCATTACTAATGTCACATTAAATATTTTATACACTACAGGCTATATAAGTTCTTCCTTATCAGGCCTATTATGCGGAGCTTAAGCCGATTATAGACCGGTGATAAAAAAGTTATTTGAATAAAGTCATAAACAAAAAATTATCAGAAGCTGTTTTCACCGTGTTTTTAATAGGCCTATTAAAGCTCCTCCCTACAGCCATAACAATTAAGCCCTTTTATTTAATCTGTAGTATGCAAACGATCGTTTACATCTCAGAACTTCGCCTTCGGCTCATAAGGCAATAATTATCGTCAATCTCAACCGGTATAATAAAATTCCGTTCTCCGAATGTTCCCCAGTTCCCCTCGTGGGACTATGGGGAACGTTTGAGAAACAAAACTTTATTTTTTTCAATAGTTCCTCTCTACTCCAAACGTGCTTTAAACGTTCTCTACTTGCAAAAATAATATACATAATGAAATTCATGAAATAATGATATATTGGCGAAAACCTGTAAGACATAAAAACATGCATAACTTCTATGCTAATGATGCTACGGAATTGATTGAGGGCTCATATGAAAGATCTGAACGAAAGGGAAAAAGTCATAATTGGAGCATAATTTATGTTAAAATTGCAGCAAGTTCCCGTTTTACCCCGTTTTAAGAGTGAAATAATTGATTTTTCATATGTTTGACCTGATTCCGCATTTTTAGACATTTCATCAAACTTTAAAATCGGATGATTTTATTTTTCAACCCCAAAAAATGGCAAGTGGTATGTACCCCTTTCCATTTTTTTCAGCCAGACAATAAAAGTACTCAGATTTTGAATCATCAATTTAGCTGATCATATTTGCCGTGAAATGGGACGTAAAGCTTGAAAAATGCTCTCTACTACATTGAGTAATGGGTAGAGAGAAGTTTTCCAATTATTATTATAAACTTTAAAACATGAATAAAAAAAGTGGTCTAGGTGCAACCCAAAAGGTCCACACGACTAATTTCCCAGCGGAAAGATTGATAAGATTTAGCTAGTTTACCATTTTTTCCATTTTTTTGATTCTGCATAAAAAATGGCTGGACCGATTTTGCTCAAAATCTAATCAGATTTGAGTTACATAATTATGCATTGAATAAAACTTGTCCTAAGTCAATACCATCATTTGTTCTCGAGATACACGAGACGAAAATTGAATCTGAACATACATACATACGTACATATGCACACACGGACATCCTCTTAAAAACCATACCATTCGACTCTAAAGACCTTGAAACGTAGAGATATTTATGTTTTTATCTATTTTTTTAAGCATTTAACTGTTAGATGTTTAAATCTAAAGAAAAGGTTACTAGAAAAAAATCCACGCGGACCAGGCATCGGACGGGACTCGAACCCGCATCCTTCGCAATCCGGGCGAATGCACTGACCATTATGCTACCACGGCCCTATTCGCCGCGTCGAATTTTTCCTAGCCTTAAGCTGCAAGGCAGTAATGCATTAACCCGTAAACACTAGTTTTGTTTAATGAGTGATGTGCGTGAAAACCTAAGAAACAAATATTATTCCTTAATGTTGATCCGGATTTATTAACCATCTGATTGAAGATGCAAAGTTTTCATCTCATATTTCTAAGCTAATACTTTGTTCATTATCTTTAGATTATTTTATATTGATTCTGTTGAGAATTAATTAAGCAGCTGAGAGGAACTTCGGGGGCCATCTTGGCACTGGGTCGATAACCAATCGATCAGACAATCGATAAATTCTTGAACTCTTCAGAAAATTCTAGACAAGTTTCGATTTTCATGTAAAATTGAAAAAAGTATGAACAACTTTAAATTCTCATACTTACAGAAGTAGTAATCCAATTTAATGTTCGTAGAAAAACATTTGCAACAGTTCCATGTTCACAGCACAGTGATATAGACACTGTCCACGAATTCTGTAACACTTTAGTGAGTAGGGTAAGGATGCCGAAAATGAGATACCATTTTTATTTTTGACCATAAAACATAAATTATTGTACTAATTTCTATGAAAATTGCAACATTCGATAGGGTATTTAATGAAGTTTATTTATGAGAGATCGTTTAGTTCTAAGTGTAATTTATTTTACATTTTTTATTACATCGAAAAATATTAAAAAGTTCAAAAATTACGTCTTAGGTAAATAGTCTCTTATTATGAGATACTTTTATTATTATTATTATTTTATTATCATTATTTGTTAGTAAAAACAATGCCACAAAACCGCAAATGTGTCGTAAACTTCATGATATAACTGATACAATGACTGTAAATTAAAATCATTTAGTGTAATTAATACAGTTGTAGAATACCTTGTAAACATTTGATGACAAAAATTTGGTTTTGGGACTAAATGAGTTTTGACATTCAATTGTGAAAAGTAAAACATTTCTTTACCAAATAAGAAGCTATTAGATATAGTCGAAATAGAAAAAAAAAGAAAATAAATCATTTTCATTTGATAGATATAAGAACATGGCTTCTTTCTTTTGTGAAAATTCTAGGAAAATTATCAATATGAAGTTTGAAAGAAATATTTATAATAATAATGATAATACTTTATTTGCATCATAAATATTGTTTACAATCATGAGGTACATTTGGTGGCTATCCAATTATCACTAACAGGAGCTCAAGTTGTTGGAACACTAGCTACCTTACTAAGTTGACAAGACAACTTGTATTAAGGGAGCTAGGCTCGACCCATATAATACAACTGTAAAAAGGCTCTGATTTCTGGAGGTTGCCAATAAACCTTCAAATTGCCAATTAATCAAAGATTTCAGTATATCTTAATTTGCTCGTACGATCTAATTTTTTGTCTATAAGCCTTGAATAGAATTTGTCCGAAATCAATATAAGTATCTATTTTCAATGTATTCAAAACAAAAGAAAGGTAACAGATAATTTACCACCTAATTTTTATAAGAATTGTCTGCTTCAATATCCCCTTATTGGAAACTAGCAGATTCCCGCGACTTCGTTCGCATAATGTGTAGAATTACGTTGCATAGTAATAGATTGATCCAGATATTTTCAATAGTAATTTGATCGTTCAAATGAGCCAATTTAGAGACGCATCGCTTCGTGATAGTAATCAAAGGAAAGTACTATATTCGTAATCATTGATTATAATGAAAGAAGAAGATTCGAATTTGAACGTGAGATTCAATTTCTGCTCTTTTACAACGATTAACTGGGGTAGAACCACAGTTTTGAGTGATCGTTCCAAAATCTCTTAATGTCTTAAATATCTTTTCAATCTCAACGTCTTAAAATATTCTTCAACAACTTTTATTTATAAATAAGTTTTACCATTTCTCAAAGAGGTCATCGAATGAAATGTGATTTTTTTGCCAAAAAGATCTTAGTGGCTTCTATTGCTAAAATATTGGCCTTCTATTCCCTCAAGACACTCATTTAAGCTGTCAGCCAGAAAGATTTCATATGATGAAGGATAATATGGATTAATTTTTATAGTAAGTTCAGTGATTTAGAAACACTTAATAAATCATATGAAATATAAATTCTTGTGTTTTTGTTTATCAGGCTTATAAATTATTTAGAACAATGTACTCAGTCGTAAATATTGTGATCTTTGGATTTGAAGATCTTGTTTTGATAATATTCAAGTCTGAAGAATAGCAAGAGAAACTTACAAAAACATGACTACAGTTTCGGTAGCACCGAAAAATGATAATAATTTTTTATATTGTAAAATGTTTAAAGAGTAGTCAGAACTTTCGGTCTTAAAAACTAATGTTCCGTTTCCATACATAACCCATTATTTCTAAATTTTCTTCACTATTATTGATTTTCATTTTATTAAGTTAACTTTTTCTAGAAAACTAAGAATACAATTAAATGTGACTAATGTTTATTTTGTTTTGTTTCAGATCGAGTGCTGAATTTATTGCTATTCATATTTTCGGATAATATTTTGAAGAAGAAGTAGTAAACTTTTCTTTAGATTTAAATATTTTGAATTGTTTATTTCGATTAAATATTTGAACGAATTTCTATATGATATTCATATCACACTATCTATAATTAGCCAGGAAATTTCGAATACATTTGTACTAAGAAAAATATTGGTTTTATTTATTACCCGATTAATTGAATTAGCATGGAGAAGGTCGCGGATTCGTGACTCTCATTGAATAACCATTTTGTATTGTTCTGCTGAAGACATAGAAAGCGTATGCTTTCTATGTTTTCAGTAGAACAATACAAAATTCAAAAGAAAATTGAAATTGAAAATAATATCCATTAGACGTCTAATGTACATTATTTTTAATTTCAATCTTCTTTTGCTGAATTATGCTGTTTTATACTTGTGTTTGCCTTGTTAATGAATTCAATGATCAACCTATTATGTGAACTAAAAACAACATGAAACCATTTATGAAATGTCTACGTTTTAGTGTTTGAATTAGATATACCTTTGATTTATGGTGTGATTGTTGACCTAATTAATTTTTAGTAAATAATTGTCATTAAAAAAGGTCTAAAGTAATGTATTTATGACGTACTTAAGACTTCAAAAACGTATTAATTAAGTTCCCGAGCGTTCCTATTACATGGAAATTAGAAATCACATTGCTTTATTCTTCTGCAAGAGAAGAGGAGAACATTACATTGGTAGTCAACCAATTCTTATAGGATGAATAACAATATACGTAGAATTGATGTGTTGGTAGTTTAGGCACGAGTGATCTAAAAGAACGTAGGCTTGTTGAAAATATATCGATGTATCGATATATCGATATTTTTGCCGATATATTTTGATTCGATATACATCGATACAAAATAACCAATATCGAAATTCGTATCAAAAACGATATTTTTTTAATTATTAGCGGCATATCACGATCTATCTAAATTCGTATCTGGAAAAATCGTAACTGGATCTCAGATTAATGATTTTCATCATTCGAAAATAGGGTCTATTTTTCGGGAGATAATTTTCGTTCCATTATTATTCCGCGTGTCATATTTCGTGAGCTACTGTACGATATTTTTGGGAAAATTGGTCCGATATATCGATATATCGATGTTTTTTTGCGATATATCGAAGCCGATATTGATATTTTTTAAAAGATCGATGTATCGATATTTTTTTCAACTTTCGACATCCCTAAAAGAACGCTGTTAAATAATACATTCGGTTAAAAAAAAGCGTATACAGCGTTTTGTAGTTATGTTTTGACTCAAACACAACGAACATGTTCCGACACATCGTCCAAAATACTTGTTCTCAATAATTGGACCATTTATCAGGTTTCATATGAGCAATCAATTCAGAAATAGGCATTCAAATATACTTTCATATTACAAACAGATATTTTATAAAATAAAATAACGAGTCCTTTGAGTTAACAGTTATAAAGGTTTCACTGTAATTAAAAATATTCGAAATATTAAGAAAGTCCATATTGAATGAAGCTTTTTTTCCAGACATACAGAAATCTATCTTTTTTTTTTTGTATGTTATAGGGGGCATACGAGCAGACGGCTCACCTGATGGTAAGTGATCACCGTCGCCCATGGACACTTGCAACACCAGGAGTATCACAAATGCGATGCCGGCCTTTAAGGAAGGAATGAGGAAAGGGGGGGGGGGGGTTGGGCCTCCGGTAGCCCCATTCACTCGGCGAAACACAGTACAAAGAACTGCTTCACGCCGATGTTCTGTGAGGTCGTGGTATTCCTCCGGTCGAGCCGGCCCATTCATGCAGTAGCCTAAGCTACTGCGTGGCTCTCCCACGAGTAAATATACTATCTGATAATCTGCGATCTTGCATAGGCTTAGAAAAACCATTAGCCATTAAGTGGTTCATCTACCACAATATAGACTTTCTTTTACGTATTTTTCATCATGCCATCATTGCCTATGATCTTTCATAATCCTATTTCTGTTATTCATAATCTATACTATCTATACTAATATTTAAAATTCTGGTGTCTGTCTGTCTGTCTGTCCGGGGTAATCTCCGAAACGGCTTATCCGATTGCAACCAAATTTTGCAGACACGTAGAGGGGGTTGTTGGGAAGGTTATAGGCTACTTTATGTTTATGTAAATTGTTTATAACAATTGAATTTGTTATAAACTACTCGAGTAATGAGCACAGTGCCGCATTATTGAAATTTTGTCACTTTTGAAAAGAAATATTTAATTTTAGAAATTAACTGTTCTTATAAAATTTCGATTACTCGATTTAAAAACACTCGAAGCACAAACTCTATTTATCCAAAGACTGTAATATTCATTATAATAAAGTTATTAATGAATAACGATAAATGTACGACAACTTGCTCATGACTCGACGAACGGAGGGTTAACTACGCTTAATTATTTCAAAGGATCGTCTAATAAAGGTTAATCCCTAGGGTGGGTGTCAAACGCGATAACAAAATTAATATCATCATCAGCCTATTAATGTCCTCACTGCTGGGGCACAGGCCTTCCCTATCGATGGAATAGGAAGATTGGGCCATGACCCACCACGCGGGCCCAGTGCGGATTGGTGGGTGCTAACGACTGCAAATGCAGCCGGGACCAACGGCTTAACGTGCCTTCCGAAGCACGGAGGAGCTCGAGATAGTAAATTTTTGGTCACCCATCCAATGACCGACCACTGCGAAAGTTGCTTAACTTCAACGATCGCAGCCGAACGCGCTAGCCACCTGCGCCATCGAGCTCCTCAATATAACAATAAAAATTAATATAACAATGTACGATTATTATTTGGTTGATGTCGAACACATAGGTTTACTTTTTTAATAAATAACAACTTCATTGTGGTTTTAATTAATTACAATATGATTAACAATCTTTTAAATATTTACTTTGCATAAATTGGAGAGAAAATACGAAATGATTACAATCAAGCATTCACCCCGATAGATACAAGACCATCGCTTAGGCTCTTCGGCGTCTGAATACTGAGGAGCTGTTTTGGTGGGGCATTGATGAACCTGTAGCTTAAATAAATAAATATTTCCGACGCTCACACCAATTAGCCTAGCCCCAAACTAAGCACTATAAGGCTTGTGTTATGGGATGCTAGGGTAACGGATAGAATACATATACTGTACATATATAAGTATATTTATATAAATACATATTAAACATCCATGACTGGAGTAATAATGCTCGTACTCATCACACAAACATCTGCCCCCACCGGGATTCGAACCCGGGACCTCTCGAGTCGGCGACAAACCACTCGGCCACGGAGGTCGTCAAGCTTAAGAGTGGTATCTGAAGATTGGTTTTAAGCTCTCACAAAACTTCAAGTGCTGTGGATGTTGATCGTTGCTTTTTCAGGTTTCTCGTTTTGTGGCCTAAAAACGAGTGGCGTCCACAGGTGGGATTCATAATTGATTAATTGTTGTTGGGTAAATTGACATCTACACGGTCAGGGATTAAGGCAACTTGCCCCGATCGCGTTGCAAATGAAAATAAAATTAGTTTTTACGGGTTAATGCACGAAACTTTATTTATTTATTGACATTTCGTAGCCTTTACGGGCTTCGTCGTCTGAATAAAACTTTAATTTAATTTGTCGAGCTACCTTCGAGAGACTTTTATTGAGCGTTTGGTTATTTCATTTTTAAGTTTTATTGTCTATGTATGAATTTATTATTTAATTTACTTAATAAAGTATTTTATTTAAAATTCTTTTTTGTAATTTTGAGTTTATTTATTTGACCCTAACTACCGTAAACTGCCACCGGTTCCAAAATTGGGAGACCTTTCTGAGAAGAACCGGCGAAACAAACTCAAGAGAGGCTTTCTATCTCCTTCTTATGTTAAATTATGCAAACAAAAAGAACTAATAGTATCTGATGGTCTTGCAGTGTGTGCTCGGGGTTGGGATTTTATCTCCTGTATAATAGGTTCCCAAGCTGGTGGTATATACCAACCATCTTCCCTATTGAAATTTGGATATTTTTTAATCTCAATAGCCTCGCGCATCATTCGAGGAACGAACCGCCGCTCAGCTGCAAGGATCTGTGGTCTATCAAATCTAATGTAGTGGTTTGGTCCCCCTAATGCATGTTCACACACTGCAGATTTATTTTCGCGCCTATGTTTCATATCTGCGATATGTTCTTTTACCCGAGTCCCTATACTCCTCTTTGTTTGCCCGATGTAGGAGAGCCCACAGTCGCATTCAAGTTTGTAGACACCAGCAACTTGAAAGGGTATATTGCACTTGACCGGTCGTAGAAACTGAAAATCTTCTTTGGCGGCTTGTTTTATTTAATGAGTGATGTGCGTGAAAACCTAAGAAACAAATAAGAAAATAAAACTGTTTCGAAATTGTAATAATGATTAATTAATGAAAATTCATCAATTTTATAAATTTATAGCTGAAATATGAGAAAGATGAAAAAGCTATCATCATTTGAATATAACTAATAATACTAAGTGCACGTCGTGCAGACCTCTATTTAATGAAGTTGGAAAAGTTTATACACATTTTCGATCAATCAGTTGGCCAACTTTTTGTGTTCGATACAAAAAGAAATAAAAATGCAAACTAACAATTTTTACGTGTAACAGTTTTTAAAAAATGATTTTAATTCTTTGAATAAATTTTTATTTGAATATGCATCATAAACACAATTTGAATGAGGTGAGGGATACATAATAGTCCAGTCGATGTGCAGCAGAAAATAGTGTTAATAAAAAATTTCGTGGCCCAAGTCGAGATTAGACTCATTTTATAGAAAAAAATGCGCTGAATTCTATGTACCAATTTCCAAAAATTGATTATTTCGATGAATCTACATATTTTATGTAATATCTCGTAGATAAAGCAAAAATCAGTCATATGACTCATAACATACAGCCGATGATGAACCAATTAAAATTTTAATGAAATATTATTTAATCCGTTGGATGTTAAATAACCAGTTAGTATGTAACTATTGATATGACCTCTGACGGTGACTTACAGACATCAGGCGTTGTTATCTATATAAATAAAATCAGAGTGTCTGTCTGTGATTCTTAAAAAACTGCTTCAAACTAAGCTCAGAGCGTCATTCGCATGTTGTTAAATTGTAAATGACCATTTTTAAAATTTTTGTCTGTCTGTCAGTCCGGGGTAATCTCAGAAACGGCTGAACCGATTTCGATGAAACTTTGCAGACATGAAGAGGGGGTCGTCAGAAGTAACATAGGCTACTTTTTGTTTATGTAAATTGTTTATACTAATTACATTTGTTATAAACAATTAAAAACAGGATCTATTTAATATATTCAATTGCCCCTAGTCAGTTGTTATAAACGAAAGTAATAAGTTCCCATGTATTTCAAACGGTTAGTAACTTTACTTCAGTAAAAGAAAAAAAATCCCGTTAAATGAACTCAAATATATTGCAACGGTCCGGTTTCTCATTGTTTAAAATAAATTCAATTGTTATAAATAAAAGGAGTAGGTTCCCGTACATTTTATATGGTTTGTTACTTTATTTTAGCGAAAGAAGAAATTTTCCGTTGAAAAACTACATATCTTGCATAGCACCTGTTTAATATTGTTTTCAACAAATGCAATTGTGATAAACAAAAAAAGTATGTGTCTATGCCTTTTACATCGTTAGTAGCTTTATTTCAGTCAATGAAAAAATAACGTGTGTTGGAAGAACTCAAATATATTGGATAGATTCCTTTTTTTATTGTTTATAACAAATGAAATTGTTATAAACAATTTACATAAACAAAAAGTAGCCTATGTTACTCCTGACCACCTCTTCTTCATGTCTATAAAGTTTCATTGGAATCGGTCCAGCCGTTTTCGAGATTACCCCGAACAGATAGACAGAAAGATAGACAAAAATTCTATAAATGGTTATTTACGTTTTAACAGCATGCGAATAACCCTCTAAGCTTCGTTTGAGGCAGTTTCTTCAAAATCACAGACAGACACTCTAATTTTATTTATATAGATTAGAGTATGCATTGAAATAAACATTTATTCTTTGACTTAATTTACGTGTCGATCGCATTTATTTCCGACGAATGTTCGATTCCTGTTCTAAGGCATATTTAAAGTTAAACATTTTGCGCTTGACTTATGCGCAGCAAAATTGAGCAGGTTTTTTCTCATTGGTTGCAGGTTATTAGGTAGTGGGAAAAGAGGAGAAGTTGAGAATACATGAGTCGAGATGTCCCGAGGAGTTGAAAATACATGAGTCCTACTGTAATGATTTTATCCCGGCCAGGAATCGAACCCGATACCCATGGCGCGTGAGGCTGACGCTGTACCCACTAGACCACCGTGTCGGTTATATGTTGTAGTAATTATTTTTTAATCATGATATCTTCTTCTTTGCCGATTCACTGTTGACAGAGCGGTCGTGGTCATCAGGTAGCGGTCAGGTTCCGGGCAGCCATAATCCTCTTCACGATGCGACGCCATCCTTCCCTGTCGGTTGTGCTACGTGTGCACTCGTGCGCTGGGCCGCCTACTGCCGATTTGATCTGGTCGGTCCAGCGCATGGGCGACCTGCCACGTGCCCCCGTGCCTTCGACCTTCCCCTGTACTACAAGACGCTCTATGGACGTGTTGTCCCGTCGTGAAACGTGCCCAAAGAACTGTAGTATTCGAGTCTGGACTACGTTTGTTAGACGCTGTTTGACACTGAGTTCTTGGAGAATAGATGCATTGGTGCGAAACTCTGTCCACTTCACTACTCCAAGCATCCCTCTCCAGCACCACATCTCTAGTGCATCTATTTTCTTTTTCTCAATTTCTCTCAGCGTCCACGTCTCGGCAGCGTACAGAAAAATGGGGAATATCAGTACCCCGACAAGTCTCGTTTTTGTGGCTTTGGCAATCATGATATCTACAGACTAACAACTATTGAAAATCGCACTGGTGTTTTAGAAACTAGACCTGCCAAACTTGTTTGCAATCGAACTTTGACAAACATCTTTTATTTCCGCGCAAACATTTATTTTCAAGCTTTGCATATGTGTCAACTCAGTCTAGTAGAAGATAAATGTTTAATACTATTATTGTCATTTATGATTTAACTATAGTTTTAGTATTTAAGCACCAGTCATAATGTAAAGGTATAATACCACGGTATGCTCAGAAGAAGGTTGATACGAAGTACTTGAAATCTTTATTTTTTGTGTAGGTGGTGAGATCACTTATAAATGGAGCCGATCTATTTTTATCTCAATAATGCGTAAATCGATATTACTATGGAAACGATTGAGCCATGAGACGTTGGTAGGGACACGAAAAAAGTATCGATACTTTGTGGTATCAAGTACTTTTCCTTTCGATACCGATACTTTTGTACTCGATACTTGGTATTCGATACATCAACTAAATGAGTATTTTTTGGCAAGTATCGATACCTTTAAAAATTTGGATAAGCGCCCTTATATTGATGGCAATGCCATCTAGCAAAGCTTCTAAAACATTCCATTGCGTTGATATAATTGGACGCACATAAGGCCCTATGAAATGTACTCGATACTTCGAAGTATCGATACTTTTAAAGAAAATATAACTAGAAAAAATTCCACGCGGACCAGGCAGCAGACGGGACTCGAACCCGCACCCTTCGCAATCCGGGCGAATGCACTGACCAATTATGCTACCGCAGCCCTCACGGACCGCGTCGAAATTCCCTCTAGCTATTCTTAAGCTGCAAGGCAGCGCCATCTCTTCGCATTATAGGTAAACCCACAATGTCAAATGAATACTTTTACAAGTATTAAACATTTGAAAGAAGAAATAGCAATTATAGTTATAATTTTTATTATTTTTAAAGCATGTAACTGCTTGATGTTGAAATCTAAAGAAAATATAACTAGAAAAAATTCCACGCGGACCAGGCAGCAGACGGGACTCGAACCCGCACCCTTCGCAATCCGGGCGAATGCACTGACCAATTATGCTACCGCAGCCCTCACGGACCGCGTCGAAATTCCCTCTAGCTATTCTTAAGCTGCAAGGCAGCGCCATCTCTTCGCATTATAGGTAAACCCACAATGTCAAATGAATACTTTTACAAGTATTAAACATTTGAAAGAAGAAATAGCAATTATAGTTATAATTTTTATTATTTTTAAAGCATGTAACTGCTTGATGTTGAAATCTAAAGAAAATATAACTAGAAAAAATTCCACGCGGACCAGGCAGCAGACGGGACTCGAACCCGCACCCTTCGCAATCCGGGCGAATGCACTGACCAATTATGCTACCGCAGCCCTCACGGACCGCGTCGAAATTCCCTCTAGCTATTCTTAAGCTGCAAGGCAGCGCCATCTCTTCGCATTATAGGTAAACCCACAATGTCAAATGAATACTTTTACAAGTATTAAACATTTGAAAGAAGAAATAGCAATTATAGTTATAATTTTTATTATTTTTAAAGCATGTAACTGCTTGATGTTTAAATCTAAAGAAAATATAACTAGAAAAAATTCTACGCGGACCAGGCAGCAGACGGGACTCGAACCCGCACCCTTCGCAATCCGGGCGAATGCACTGACCAATTATGCTACCGCAGCCCTCACGGACCGCGTCGAAATTCCCTCTAGCTATTCTTAAGCTGCAAGGCAGCGCCATCTCTTCGCATTATAGGTAAACCCACAATGTCAAATGAATACTTTTACAAGTATTAAACATTTGAAAGAAGAAATAGCAATTATAGTTATAATTTTTATTATTTTTAAAGCATGTAACTGCTTGATGTTTAAATCTAAAGAAAATATAACTAGAAAAAATTCCACGCGGACCAGGCAGCAGACGGGACTCGAACCCGCACCCTTCGCAATCCGGGCGAATGCACTGACCAATTATGCTACCGCAGCCCTCACGGACCGCGTCGAAATTCCCTCTAGCTATTCTTAAGCTGCAAGGCAGCGCCATCTCTTCGCATTATAGGTAAACCCACAATGTCAAATGAATACTTTTACAAGTATTAAACATTTGAAAGAAGAAATAGCAATTATAGTTATAATTTTTATTATTTTTAAAGCATGTAACTGCTTGATGTTTAAATCTAAAGAAAATATAACTAGAAAAAATTCCACGCGGACCAGGCAGCAGACGGGACTCGAACCCGCGAATTTTTTCTAGTTATATTTTCTTTAGATTTAAACATCAAGCAGTTACATGCTTTAAAAATAATAAAAATTATAACTATAATTGCTATTTCTTCTTTCAAATGTTTAATACTTGTAAAAGTATTCATTTGACATTGTGGGTTTACCTATAATGCGAAGAGATGGCGCTGCCTTGCAGCTTAAGAATAGCTAGAGGGAATTTCGACGCGGTCCGTGAGGGCTGCGGTAGCATAATTGGTCAGTGCATTCGCCCGGATTGCGAAGAGTGCGGGTTCGAGTCCCGTCTGCTGCCTGGTCCGCGTGGAATTTTTTCTAGTTATATTTTCTTTAGATTTAAACATCAAGCAGTTACATGCTTTAAAAATAATAAAAATTATAACTATAATTGCTATTTCTTCTTTCAAATGTTTAATACTTGTAAAAGTATTCATTTGACATTGTGGGTTTACCTATAATGCGAAGAGATGGCGCTGCCTTGCAGCTTAAGAATAGCTAGAGGGAATTTCGACGCGGTCCGTGAGGGCTGCGGTAGCATAATTGGTCAGTGCATTCGCCCGGATTGCGAAGGGTGCGGGTTCGAGTCCCGTCTGCTGCCTGGTCCGCGTTGAATTTTTTCTAGTTATATTTTCTTTAGATTTAAACATCAAGCAGTTACATGCTTTAAAAATAATAAAAATTATAACTATAATTGCTATTTCTTCTTTCAAATGTTTAATACTTGTAAAAGTATTCATTTGACATTGTGGGTTTACCTATAATGCGAAGAGATGGCGCTGCCTTGCAGCTTAAGAATAGCTAGAGGGAATTTCGACGCGGTCCGTGAGGGCTGCGGTAGCATAATTGGTCAGTGCATTCGCCCGGATTGCGAAGGGTGCGGGTTCGAGTCCCGTCTGCTGCCTGGTCCGCGTGGAATTTTTTCTAGTTATATTTTCTTTAGATTTAAACATCAAGCAGTTACATGCTTTAAAAATAATAAAAATTATAACTATAATTGCTATTTCTTCTTTCAAATGTTTAATACTTGTAAAAGTATTCATTTGACATTGTGGGTTTACCTATAATGCGAAGAGATGGCGCTGCCTTGCAGCTTAAGAATAGCTAGAGGGAATTTCGACGCGGTCCGTGAGGGCTGCGGTAGCATAATTGGTCAGTGCATTCGCCCGGATTGCGAAGGGTGCGGGTTCGAGTCCCGTCTGCTGCCTGGTCCGCGTGGAATTTTTTCTAGTTATATTTTCTTTAGATTTTAACATCAAGCAGTTACATGCTTTAAAATAATAAAAATTATATCGATACTTTTGTTTCAATACTTTCACGAGTACGATACTTATTTTCCGATACTACTCATGAGTACAGTATCGATAATTTCTATTCGATATATTTTCCCTAGACATTGGGTGCTTTTCATTTAAGAACACAACGAGACACAGTGTAACACAGTGTCTAATACGAGTGTTCCATTCGGAAATACAAGCCATTAGTTTAGAGAAAAACACTGTGTTCACACATTGTAACACAGTGCCTCGTTGGCACGCACCAAAACCAAATTAAATTGAAAGCACCCGTTGACATGAACTAATCCACAAACACTGTAAATACTTGTTAAGGTACGTTTACACGCTTGCCAAGCTTTGGCAAACGGCAAACAGCCCCAAGCCTCCACAAATCTCGTTTGGCGTTTGAAAGGCGTTTACACGCTTGTGAATGCGTCAGTCTGCAACATGCATCCAAGCATGGCAGACACCGAACTTGTGACGGCTATTGCATTTGGTTTAACATACTTTTATTTGAAATGCAAGCAAAGTGAAACAAAAAAAAGGAGAGCTCGATGACGTCAATATATCTTTTTTATTTTTTATTTCCTTTACTGGCCTTCCGGTTAGTTCAGCAAGACGAATCCATGCATCTGCTAGTTTCTTCTTATCTTTATGATTTTCATCTTTCGGATTCCAGATGCAGGATTCCATCTGGCAATGTTCCAGAAACGAAAGGCTCTCCTCATTCGATCAGCCACTCATTTCTTATTTTTTTTTGTATAATTAAGCAATTGTGTACTCGCCGCGAGATCACAATGGCTACTAAACGCGGACCAACATGTAAATACTTACGTCGCAAGCGCTTGCCGCAAACGCCCTTTGATCTGCGTAAAAAAACCGACACTCGACTGGATCTTAAGCAAGCACCCACAAGCTCACGCAAGCCAAGCCAAACGCCCTTTTTAAGCCTGCAATACATGTTGGCCAAGCTTAGACCAACGCGAGCCTGGACAAATGGACACAAGGCAAGCGCTACTGTCTAGACGTTCGGCAAGTTTGAAGGAAGCCAATGCAAATGGCCAATGTAGACGAGTTTTGAGGAGACGCCCACATGTTGGGCGCTGTCAGTTTCTATTGTGCATTGAAACCAAGGAACTAGCGGTGGGTCGTTCTCAAATTTTTTGACGACGAAACGCAACCGTTTTCTCTTAAACGAAAACTAGTCATCTAAACAGTTCTCGTTCGCAACTGGTTTTGGTTGCGGCTGGGTGACGCAGCGAAACGACACGCGACGCGAGACGGTCGAACGAATGTAACGCAACGAAACTGAACTAAATGAAATCTTGTTCACGTTCGTTTCGTTGCTGCGAACGAGACGACGAAACATCGAAATAAATGTAGTGTTATACGATAATCGACTTTATATATTCACTAATAAAGATTATATTATTGTAAAATCAAAGCTTAATTGTCATAGAACGAAACGGCCTCATGCAATGATATGAATTCTATTATAGACTGTATTTACTTCAAAATAAAGTATATATTGGCGTGCAGATAATTCGAGGACTAGTTGTTCGACGAAGACTGTTTTGATCCGAAACGTAAAACGGTTCTATCGTCGCGGAACACAAAACGGTCCTTGAAACCGGTTCGTCTTTAGAACGCTCACACCTACAAGGAACATATTTACTCTAGGGAGATTGAAACAATATGGACGACGACGTGGAAATTATCTCCGCCGCTGCTATTTATTTAATGAGCGCTTACATGTATTATGTCAGTGTCTTGCGATTGTCGAGGCTTGCCAAGGCTTGGCAAGCGTGTAAACGGAATCCGATTCTTTAAGTAACTAATTTGTTATTGATATGATTATTACCTGATATTATTACTACATCGTCTGATTAACGAAAATATTGTTTAAGAATAGTAAATGGGATTATTTTGTATTGATTTGAATAGTAAGTTTATAGTTTCAATGAGCCAATTTCAGGGCGGGGGATGTGTTAGGTTTATATATAGCACAAAGACGGCTAAACCTAACACATCACCTATTTTACCATTCTGCGTCCCGTCTGGTAATCTGGTGAATGGTCTGGGGAGCGAGCGCAGGTCGTGTAGATCCCCCAGACAAGCCTGGCTGTTTTCCTTCACGTGGTTGCCGCCCGTTATTGGTCTGATTCCCTATGAAACAGACGTAACTGAAATGGTCAGACGATTTTCCTCCCCATCCACCAGGAGTAGGGAGGCGGCCTGGTGGTGCGTCAGCCTCTCCTGCGCTAGGACCTGCGCAGCATCGCCGTAAGCAGGGATGAAGGGATCCTGGTGTTTGAGCGGAAAGGGTAGCTGCGGCACCCCGGAAGCAATACAGCACTTTGGCCCGGATTTCAAGCGAGACGGCAACTTCGTGGTGTAGCCGACCACGAGGCAACGGTCAGGGCGTCTACCGTCTATGGGTCGCCGGCGAGGGGTGTGGGGGTCGCTCTTAACATCTAGCGATGGACTCCGGCCATGCTGAAGGAGCAAGGTTGCATGGAACCACTGGTAGTTGGGATCGACTACCAGCCATGTAGCTGCAGTTCCCGATGTCGCGCTGAGAGGAAAACCCTGTGCCCCTATATCCTCACCACAATCCTGGTGCCTTGATTTTTAATATCGGCATCCCAGTTGTGGCTCCGTGGCGGGTGGGACTGGTGAGGATGAATTTTATTAGACACGTGGAAATGGCACATAACAGATCCCAATTTAAAAAGACAGACACAGACGATGACCTGGTGAAGGGGAAACCCGGTTTCAGGCAAGACTCAGAGACCGACAGACAACCGTCGTTGATCCTGGTGAAGGGGAAACCCGGTTTCAGGCCGACAGAGACAGACAATAGACCATCTACGTCCAGTGAGTTGGCAGACCTGGTGAAGGGGCAACCCGGTTTCAGGCAGCAACCACAGGACACGACAGACGAGCTTGACTCCTGGCAAGTCGCTACGCACCGACGTAAAAATCGGCGCGTGGAGGACAAAACCAGGAATCCAGCTCAGGACATCAAACCGAACACGGGCCGACTGAAGCACGGTAAACGCGCTAGGAAGGCCCGCGACAGACTTCTCTCGGCGGAGACCACCAGACAAGCGGAAGCGGGTCAGGAAGGAACCCAGGACCAGGGACAGACAGACGGACAAAGGAAATGGACTGACAGACGGACAGAAAAAAGACAGACCAAGACCGGACAGACAGACAGACAGGAGGCCTCAAAGAGGCCCAGACTTGATGACACGGTGTCACCGAGGGGGCAATATAAAAAGCCCAAAAACGACGAACCGCGTCGCTCTTCTGGGAAGGTCTCCTTCGCCGACGCAGCTACTGCAGACCTGCTGGTGATTATCACCAGCAAAAAGACGGGACACATTAGTGCCACCCAGGCTGGGTTGGTCCTTAAGGCCCTGGAGGAGGCCGTTGTGGAGGAACTGCTAACAGCAGGATCCTCAACGGACGAAGCCCCAAACCTTAAGGGAAAACCCATCATTGGGGACGGCGCCCTGAGCCTCTGGTGCGAAACACCCAAAACACTGGAGTGGGTCAGGAAGGTAGTGGACAGCCTAAAAATACCGGGGCTAGACGACCTAGTAGTGCAGCGCCAGATCGACAGGCCGAAGAGAGTGGTTTGTGGCCTCCTCATACCGGGGACGCGAGAACCACACACAATCGCCAAGCTGCTGCGCTACCAGAACAAGTTCGCAGAGGTTGACCGATGGATCCTGCACAAGGCCATCGCAGGTGACGATAGCACCTTTTTGGTGTTCAGCACGACCAGGGACGTCGCGGAGGGGCTACTAGCTAGAGGCAGACGCCTCTGCTACTTGATGGGCTCTGTATACGTGAGGTTCAGGAACCAGGGTGGTCAGTACCTGGAGAGCCTGCCACCTCTAGAGGAAAAAACATCTACTCCGGTACAGAGCACGTCTAGACCAGCCGTGACACAACAGACCATCACAGACACTCCAGTTGCAATGGAGTCCACATCTGAGGAGAAGGGGGACACAGACGTGGTTGACGAGTGGGCGGACAAACTTGGGGGGATCGACATCAGTCAGGAGGTTGATGTCGATGTGCTTCTCGCCTCAGATGGCGCCCCAACAGAAGACAATTAAGCTCCTGCAGACAAACCTCCAGCACAGTCGCACCGCAACGGCTCAACTAAGGAAGTGGCTGGAGGAGAACAACGACGGGGCTATTGCTCTGGTCCAGGAGCCGTGGATCAGATCCAACACCATATGTGGCCTCAACAACACCGGTGGTAAGAATTTTTACAACCCAGGTAACCGCGCACCGCGGACCTGCATTGTATGTTCAAGACACTTGCAGGCAAAAATAATGACACAATTTTGTTCTAGCGACATAACAACAATACAAATAATACAACAGCAAAATCCAAGTGTACCTGTCCTGGTAGTTGCCTCTGCCTACATGCCTGAGGGAGAGGAGGCTCCGTCAGGGGAACTGGCTGAGCTGGTGAGACACTGTGAACAAACTGACAAGGCGCTGATCATCGGCACCGACTCCAACGCCCACCATCAACTGTGGGGCATGACGAAAAGCAACAAACGAGGTGAGGAATTAGTAGATTACCTATTTACCACAAACCTTAACATAATAAACACAGGTTCTGAACCTACTTTCGTAACAAGAAGAGGGAGATCTATCATCGATCTTACTCTTGCATCAAGGAGAGCAGCGGGATTGATCTCTGACTGGCACGTCTCCCCAGAGGCATCCTGCTCTGACCACAGGTGGATTAGGTTCAACATCGCGGTACAGCGTGTTACCCAGTCACCAAGACGCATACCCAAGAAAACGAATAGAAGCCAATATCGCAGACAGGTAACACTATCACTGCAACATATGCAGGCTGAAAGCTTAGACGAAACCAATAAGATAGACGAAACAGCTGAGGAATTAACAAGGGTAATTATCTCATGCTATCAGACAGCCTGTCCTCTCAGTACACCATCATCCAACTCGGATGCCAGCCAGTCGTGGTGGCCCCGAGCTATACAAACTGAGGAAAAAGGTAAGAAGACTTTTTAACAGGGCCATGAACACATGTGACGACCAAGACTGGGATGCGTATAAAGATGCCAAGGCTCTTTATAAAAAACGCATCCGATACTGGAGCAATGGGTCTTGGAGGAAATTTTGTTCTGAAATAGACTCATGCACCAAGGCAAATAAGGTAAGGAAACTGCTTTCCAAAGACAGACAACAAGACCTTTCACAGCTCAGGAAAGCTGATGGCTCCCTCACAGAGACAGTGGAGGAGGCACAGAGGGTACTGCTCGAAACCCACTTTCCAGGCTGCATCATAGACACGACACACACCTGGAATGACACTTGCTGGACCCCCACGGAACAATCCTGGAACACTGCAATGAGGACAGTGTCCATGAACAAGTTAAGGTGGGCCATTAACAGCTTCCAGCCATTTAAAGTAGCCGGACCAGATGGCATCTTTCCGGCGTTGCTTCAATGGGCAGGTGAAGCGCTAATCCTTATCCTGGTGCCCCTCCTGAGAGCGTGTCTTGCATTCAGATACACGCCGAAGCCTTGGAGGGAGGTCAAGGTAATCTTCATACCAAAGCCAGGTAAGGCCGACTACAACGAAGCGAAATCTTTCAGGCCAATAAGTCTCTCATCATTTCTGCTAAAAACCTTAGAAAGACTGTGTGACAGAGAGCTGAGAGATAACCAATTAACCAGCTTTCCACTACATCTAAACCAACACGCCTATTGTCCAGGCAAGTCGACAGAATCTGCACTACATGCAGTCGTAAGTAAAATAGAGGATAGTCTCAGACGAAAAGAGCTATGTCTGGGCACCTTTATAGACATAGAAGGCGCGTTTGACAAAACAAGCTTCGCCAGTATTGTAAACGCACTTGGCAAACACGGAGTCGATGAGAACATTATATACTGGGTAAGTAACATGCTCCGTAACAGACTAATCAGACTACAAGACGACAACCATCTCAGAGCATTGGCGACTAAAGGATGTCCTCAAGGAGGAGTACTATCGCCTCTGCTATGGAATGTAGTCGTAAACGACTTAATTACCAAACTAAACAACCTTCACTTCCACACGGTGGGCTATGCGGATGACCTGGCAATCCTAATCCCGGGTAAGTTTGCGAGCACCGCTTGTGACATTACACGGGGGGCAATGAAGGTAGTTGAAAAATGGTGTGACGACTACGGCTTTAAGGTGAATCCAGTGAAGACAGAATTAGTCATGTTCACGAATAAAAGAGCCTTAGGCGACTATCGGCTACCGAAACTATTTAACACGACACTAAGGCTCTCCAACGAGGTAAAGTATCTAGGAATAACCCTAGATTCCAAACTGAACTGGGGTTCACACATAGACAAAACTACTACTAAGACCAACATCATTTTCTGGCAATGCCGCAAAATGATTAGCAAAACCTGGGGACTATCACCGCTCATTGTTAGGTGGCTGTACACGACCATAATTAGGCCCATCATCAGCTATGCAGCAGTAGTATGGTGGACAAAGACAAACCAGGTAACGACAATTAATAAGTTAAGACGTCTCCAGAGGCGGGCCTGCTGTGCAATCACTGGCTGCATGAAAACCACTCCCACATCAGCACTGGAGACTATACTTGACGTGAGACCACTACATTTGTTTATACAACAGGAAGCTGCTTGTACAGCCACACGACTAAGCATGCTGGGGCTATGGAGGGACAACAGCTCCCCACACACCAGCATTTTAGCAGACATATACAGGTACTTTCCGTACTTTGCTGCAGTAAACGACCTCATTCCAAAGACGTACGTATTCGACAAAAAATACAAAATTCAACTTTATGAAGACACTCCGGACCACTGTCTGCAAAAGGAGTTGAGGGTCTACACAGACGGCTCAAAAACCAACTACGGTACAGGTTCGGGTGTCTTCTCTGAAGACCTAAATACCTCCTTTCTCCACTCTTTGGTCCACCACAACTTGTACAGGCCTACTTTTTCAGAAAAAAGACAACTTGGTGAGACCGGGAGTCGAACCCAGATCCTCCTAGTTACGCTAGGATGCTCTACCACTTAAGCTATCCCACACTCGTGTCTAATTTCCTACTTTTCGTGCCTGCACTCATACTGTGTGTTACAGTGTGTTAAATATAACCTCACCCATTTCATTAACATTGTAGTCACTTTTTACACACTTACAAATATGTTAAAAGTGACTACAATGTTAATCAAATGGGTAACGTCATATTTAACACACTTATACGCATTAAAATAATCCATTTTAGAAAACTGGGATTTACAGTGTAGATTCCATTTTTAATTGTTTATATCAAATCCAATTGTTATTAACAAATTACATAAACAAAAAGTAGCCTATGTTACTTCTGACCACCCCCTTTTCCTGTGTGCAAAGTTTTATTAAAATCAGTTCACCCGTTTTCGAGATTACCCCGAACAGACAGACAGAAAGACAGACAAAAATTCTATAAATGGTTATTTACGTTTCAACAGCATGCGAATGATCCTCTGAACTTAGTTTAAGGCAGTATTTTAAAAATCACAGACAGACACTCTGATTATATTTATATAACCAGTGACCTTGACGCGCACCGAATCGTTTTTCACATAAGGTTGAAAAAAAAGCATGTTGAAGACACTGTGAACAGTATTCTGTGCGTCGAAAGATTCAATATTGAATGACTGAACAGAACAATGTCCATGGAAAAGATTTCAACGAATAATGTCTAGACTGAAGTCGGCAACAGACTTATTAAATTCGAATATATAATCGTTGTCGATCATAATTTTCTCCAGACGAGACAAATATTTTCTTCGGTGAACGTGGGGCACAACCTTGTGGTAAGTTGATTGAATCAATCTCGCATTAATTTAGTTTTATGCGCATAGTAGCACAATATCAAAATAGAATGTAGTGTTATGAATTCAACTCTGCTGACACTATTTTATTCTTTGTTACAGAATATGTCTGTTCCAAAATTACACCGACTCAAAAACGGAAAAATGAGTATGCGAGCATGTACAATACAAATCCTTATAGTCCTGGAGGTATACTCTATTTAAACGAAAAACGAAATTTCGATTGAAATTTCGCACGTTCCTTACTCTGTTTCTATTTCATTTCGAAAATTCGTTCGTCCGAAAATAGTTCGAGATTTAAATTCTCCAAGCCTAATCTAATTCACAAAACTTTCGAACTAAAAGTTGAATTTTTCAGATAATTGTTCGAAATTTTAATCTCAAATTGACGAAATGAAAAGTGTTACCTATTCATTTTCGTTTTGGGATTTTTGTTTAAATTAAACCTAAAATTACAACTAGAGTATTTTTAATTAAGGCTGCTTAGCGTGAGGAAAATTTTTTAGTATGCAAAATTTACAAATAAATCAAAATTTGTTTAATATTATATTGCCAATACTTCAAAGTGTTACACGACAAATTTAGGTTGACATACATTCAATTCCATAAACTCTACAAATTAGTCGGCTAACACTGTCAAAAGAGGTTGTTTAAATGTAATCAAAAATTTTGTCATAAAGTAATATTGTTTTGAAGTAAAAAACGTTATCTAAAAAGTGTAGACAAAAATAACTCACAAACATAACTCATTCCATTCGTTCACTATAATTGTCTGTGATTCCGAACTTTATGTGCGTGTTCGAATAAGAACTAGAGTAGGGTCACTGGCGAAATTTCGTTTGAAATTCGTTCGTTGCCGAAATTTCGTTTCGGAGAAAGACAGTAGAGCTCCTGATCACAATAGTGGTTACTTTTTTTTATTGTCTATGCGTATAATGTCTATAACAATATTTTATTTAAATGATAATGTTCATATCTTTTTTTCTCAATCAAACATATTTGTTTACTTAATTTTTAAGTTATTTCTATGAATTCTCATTTCCATATATTTCAGTATTCTATTACGTGGAATTTAATGCGCTTCTGCACATTAAAAGTATTTAGGTTTTTAAGTTTAAATAATGAATTATTCAAATAAAGTTGTATTTTACAGGTCAACCCCAATCAAAAGTAAAGTTTGAAGACCTCCGTTGCAATTATATTTTAATAAGGGAGGTTCTCGAAATGATGCGAGCGATAAAAGGACATTGTTCAGCGTCCATACATAGTTAGCCTAAGAACCAACAATGATGAAATATTATTTTCTAGGTTCAAAATCGTAAGTAAATGACTGTAAAAACAAAGATTATTGACGGACACTTCTGAGAACTTAAATTATTGGGAAAACTAAAATTTTTTTGAGGTTATGTTTAATATTCAATGAAACATAGGTCAACCTATGAATTTAGTATGAACTCAGTTTAAAGTGAATTGATATTACAACTAATTCATTTTATCCGGTGCGATTATAAAGTATGACTATTAGGAAAAACTTGGTTAGGTCATGAATAAAATAAAAACTGTAGTTTTGCTTCTTATTTAGTGACTATTTTTCACATAATTGTATCATATTGTTTATTGTATTTATTTGTATATCACATGTATATTGTGTAAATATGCAGCGTGGATGTGTATCAGGTGTTCTTGAATAATTTGGAAGTATGATCCTCTCAGGATGTTATGGCACAGGTTCACTAGCACTTGGTAATAAGGGCTCTGCTCTTTGGTAACATCGATGGCATATTAAATAGCCGAAATAGTTAAACTAAAGGAAAAACAATTGCAAATAAACACACACAACAGGTAATCCGAAACGAGAATTCACTCTCCGGTATTCCGGTATAATATACTACTGTTTGGGTACGGCCAGAGTGCACTCAGATTCAGATTCAGATTCAGATTCCGAAAACAAGCGCGAGAAATAAACAGTGTAGTTAAAGCAGGGTGGCCACAGTGGCCACAGTGGCCGCAGGCAACCTGCTTAAAGTACACTGTATATTTCTCGCGCTTGTTTTCCGAGTCTGAATCTGAATCTGAATCTGAGTGCACTCTGGCCGTACCCTTTGGAATGCACGAATGCCACAGATTACTACAAATACAAACTGCATGCACCACAACCACAGAGTAACGAGTTCAATGCCGGCCCTTCACTTGACAACAGTTTGTCCTTGTCATGCTTAATAAGGAATGAAAACTTAGACCATTAAACCACTGGACTAAGTACGCGCCTAATTTTACTCAGTGCAAAGTCTGTCACTTTTTGAGGGGGACGAGGTAAACCACTACATTAAAATAATCTCCCACAGCCTAGTTACTTGTATTGTTACAATCGCCTACAAATATATTTTTTCACCTACGCACACTAATGACAATCACAAGTAATCGTAACTAGGGAAAGTTCGGTATCGATATTTTAGTTTTCTTTAATTAACAATATCGATAGTTTTTCTTGTTCTCAAAGATTATTTTATAAAATAAAAATATGACAACGAAAAAAATTACTCCGGGTCTTTTAATACTCTCACTGGCACAATTACCCAATCACTTATAATTTTTGCTAAACTTAGAAAATCGTTTTGTGGGAGAAAATCTTAAATGTCATTTGTTTTATTTAAATATGTTCATTTCTTTTTATCTGTCAAACAGTCGTTTCAACATAGGTACAGTCTTGTCCAGAAGTGTGTGTTAAATTTAACGATTTGAACAATAAAAAAATATTGCTACTGTAAGTGTAAATGGCCAGAGGTAAATTAATATGAAATAAAAATACTTTAAGACATTAGATTAAAACTTTTATTGAAAAAAGTACAACATGAACTCAAATAATCTTCTACACTCATTTTTGAATGAATGAATGATCACTTTATTGTACACCATGATATTTCAAAGGACAATTAATTAAAACTATTACATAACAGTACAAACGGCGGCCTTATCGCTAAGAAGCAATTTCTTCCAGGCAACCGTATGTTAACTGGACTTTTATATAAGGAGTGGGAAGTAGATGGTGTCTTTGTGGAAGGTATTTAAAGTGCAACTACCATTAATAACACTTATAAATAATTATGTACAATACATTTTTATGATTATTACAATTATTCTCAATACAGATCTTGATCTGTTGATGATTTCATATCTTTAAGGAGCTTATGGCAAACGAGTCAAAACTTATCATATTTTAACACACTTATATTAGCCTCACTTGTAATTAACTAGGTAAACAAATCTGGAAAGTCGAATTCAATCTACTTCTTATTCTCATATTGATTCAAAACTTGGTAAGTGTATGTAATTTGGATGACAATACAATAATCTGATATCATTGAGCCAGTCTGATAATGAAGCCAGGAGGTGAATAGTGAATTCTTCAATGTTACCAAAAAGATCCCTCGAGTCTGGGTTCATTTGGTCTGTTTTAAGAACACTCCTGCCACCATTCCAATGTTAAAGTATAAAAACTCATTTTTACTAAACCGTCATGAAACCACCAGCTGTCTTATCGTTAATTTTTGCACAGTGTTTTCCAAAGTAGATACATGTTGCTTTTCGAATGTATATACATTCGCAATGGATTACAATATTATAATCCATTTAGTTCTAATCGGTTTGTATTCTTTGTTGGGTTAAGTTTATTTCGCTAGAAATTGCGATCAAGTACATTGCAAATGGTCTCATTTTTTAAAAATAATCTAGATAAATGATTAAAAATAAGATTGTTTATTTTGTATTTGTTATTTTTGCTTGGTAGTAGTTTTTTGTACTTGTAATGAATAAAATAAAGGTTTGGGTAATCGTTTGTTTTATTAACTTCCTTCAACCTAGTAACATGACATTGATCCTTAGATATACAGAATCTCGATAAAATATGGAATATATCTTATCAATCTCTAGACAGCAGCTGATCGGTAAGCAATGAATTATAATTAGAAGTATGTCAGCTTTTAGGAATCTAGACATCAATTAAGTAGTCAAACAAGATTAAATTCAGTGGCATACCGTATCTATTCTCATTCTGTTTATCGTCTATGTGATACCGTATGAAGGTGAAGATGTGATTTTAATGAAGGACATTGCTATAGAGGATAGTGGGATAAATACGAACGCTGGGTAATCGCGGACACCCATGTTTGGCTATGTTAGAAGGGGTGGAAATTATTAGGGCCAACTAAGAATTACTTAAACTAAACCCAAATGAAGCACATTTATAAATACAATACAATATTAAAGATTTACATTGGATTAAGTATTTTCTTTAAATTCCAATAACAAAGTATTTTAATAATGTAAATTTAGAATTACTTAAACTAAACCCAAATGAAGCACATTTATAAATACAATACAATATAAAAGATTTACATTGGATTAAGTATTTTCTTTAAATTCCAATAACAAAGTATTTTAATAATGTAAATACTTTCAGATATCTTTTTTTCTTTTAATAATAGTTAATTAATTAACTTTTTATTAGATGAATTAATAAAAACAATTGTTTCATTAAACCTTAACTGAATTATGTTGACTGGAAATATATTGTAGTTTCAGAAAAAATAAATAATTTAAAGATATGAAAATATTTGAAACATTAACATTATTTATTATTGAGATTTAAAGTAAATAATGATTTATAAAAATATTTCACATATGGATTCGTTCATATTAATATAATAGTAATATTTTTTTAATTGGATGAATAGCCGAGCGGATAAAGGCACTGGTCTACGATGCAAGCAAGCTAGCGATCGTAGGTTAAAATCCCCGAAGGAACAAATTTCAGCATATGTATTTTCGCGGAAATTTGATTAAAAAACGTTTAATAATTAGTATTTCAACAATATAAAATCATAAAAAATATGAGATAATCAATCAACATAGTTTTTATATTTAACTGGCCTTAATTAGGCTTTTCTTACTTGGTCCTAATAGGGATAGGCGTTACATTTCCAAAATGGGCCCAATGTGGTATCCCATTTGGTGCCTAACTTGAACTTAGGAAATTCGAATTGGGTGCGAACCCTTTCCCAAAAATAAATTCTATTCGGGTATTAGGTTAGCAACTGAAATACAAACAAAGACTAGTTTAATTTGGTATGAAGACAATGCCGTAATGAAACAAAACTGAATAAAATTGTTGTCCGATAAATACCTATGTGAGACAATTGCTAATAATTAATCTTTGTTAAAATTTAAATTAAGCAATTGTAACGTATCATATCTATACTAAAATAATATCAGGTTGTAAATAGCGCGATTCCATGGTCACCCAGACAATGCAAGGGACGATCTTTCCAGAAAAAAGTCACTTCTGGAATCGGGAATGAAATTTGAACCTCCCAGTTGAGATTTTTTTTTATGTTATAGGGGGCATACGAGCAGACGGCTCACCTGATGGTAAGTGATCACCGTCGCCCATGGACACTTGCAACACCAGGAGTATCACAAATGCGATGCCGGCCTTTAAGGAAGGAGTACGCTCTTTTTTTGAAGGTTCTTGGGTCGTATTGGTCCGGAAACACTGCTGGCGACAACATATTCCACAGTTTTGTCGTTCGTGGTAAAAAATTTCGACAAAAACGCACGGTTGTGGATAGCCACGCATCAAGATGATGGGGATGAATTTTTTGTCGCGATGTACGAATGATAGATGGGCTGAACATTGATTTCTTTCCAAAGAATAAATAAGTATACGGAAGCGAATTACATCCACTAGGTTTATTTACTCTATACTTTTTGTACTCCTAAAAATAGAGCAAAAATTTGTTGTTGTTTAGCCCAATCTTAAACACTGAATGCTGTATTGATTATGCTATCCCATTAAGATAATAAATATTCACGAATCCTGTCAATTTAATGATCATTCATCCTCTTCCTCTGAATTATAGCGTTTCTTTATAGCTTGGTACAGACTTTGAGCAAAATTCTGAATTTGTAAATCTCTTCTGTACTGTCTCTGCTGTTCGATGAATATCGTCTTTAATAATCGACATTTTTTTTTTAGTTTCTTGTATTTTTTTTTTAAAATGGTGCCCTGAAAAAATAGTCCATTCATTACGACAGAAAGCAATATAATGGTGATAAAAGACTTCTCTTGACTTTTTAATATCAAATGAAATCTTAATTATAATTAATTTCATAGATTGAGAAGAATTTTACTGATTATCAAACTACACAACTGCTTCAGACCAGGAGGCCTACTCTATTTCAACGAAAAACGAAATTTCGATCGAAATATCACACGTTCCTTACTCTGTTTCTATTTCATTTCGAAAATTCGTTCGTCCGAAAATAGTTTGACGTTTTAATTCTCTAAGCCTACTCTAATTCACTCAAAATCACTTTTAGTTCAAATCACTTTTGAACTAAAAGTTGAATTTGACAGATAATTGTTCGAAATTTTAACCTCAAATTGACGAAATGAAAAGTGTTAAATGGGATTTTTGTTTAAGTTAAACCTAAAATTATTACTAGAGTATTTTTAATTAAGGCTGTTTAGCGTGAGAAACATTTTTCAGTAAGAAAAATTTACAAATAAATCTAATTTTTGATTATTATTGTATTGACAATACTTCAAAGTGTTACACGACAAATTTAGGTTGACAAACATTCGCTTGCATCAACTCTACAAATTAGTCGGCTAACAATGTCAAAAGAGGTTGTTTTAATGTAATCAAAAATGTTGTCATAAACTAATATTGTTTTGAAGTAAAAGACGTTATCTAAAAAGTGTAGATGAAAAGAACTCACAAACATAACTCATTCCATTCGTTCACGTTAATTGTCTGTGATTGAAATAGAGTAGAGTCACTGGCGAAATTTCGTTTAAAATTCGTTCGTTGTCGAAATTTCGTTGCGGAGAAAGAGAGTAGAGCTCCAGTACTTTTCCAATCACATCTCAATCCATATAGAATACAAGTACATGAAAAAGTTTCGAATAAAACCGAATATGTTCCGATGATCATAGAAATGACTTGATGAATATTATCAGATGATCTTTTTATATTTTTGCTTCACGGGAAGATTTTTTTACTAAATGTAATTACATTTTAAGTATCAAGTTAACTTACAAGAACTCAAAATTTACTATTGAACAGAAATATTTTTACTTCTAAATTCCGAAACGTGCACTTGTCATTTTTGCACTTACATTTAATGAAAAAAATTTCTCCGTGTACTAAATAATAATATGAATAGGAAATCGATTGAATCGATTCATTACATCATTCTAATTAATTCGCAGCTAAATTGTAAGAAATAAAGAACAAAATAGAACTTTCGTTAAGAGCGACTGCAGACTCTATGAATAATGTACAAAACCTGCTTCAAATCTTGAATAGTTTATAGGTAGTTCACTTCGTCTGTCAGTGATTATATACAAGAAATGCATAAATCTAAGAACAAGTAATTATTTTGATTTTATAGACGAACAATTCGACTCCAATTATAAATTTGTATTGAACAACTCTTTATGTAAGAAGCTCTTTACCACGAATATCTAAAAAGAACAAGAACAAGAGTAATCATTATGCTTACTTCATTCGGTGCTTCTTTTGCCATTGTTGTTGACTTTTTCGGGTGAATAACAAAAGTGTGTTTTAGCATTTTTTTCTCTGGATCAGCGAATGATGAAATCTTCCTTCCATTTTTGTCTAATAGCATGGCCTTTAAGAATAAATATATTTCTATATTACAGGCTATATGAGTGCTTATTTATCATGACTATTGAGGGAAGCTTAAGTGGCTGCAATCATGATCAATTGATATTATAAAATCCAGTGAATTCTTCATTAATTCATGATCTCTGACATCAAGATAAAAAAAGTTTAATTAACTTCCCAGTGGGAAGTCATTGTAACGGGCTCGATTTTGCAAATTGAAAATTTTAACATATGTCCACGTTTCAAGGTCTTTAGAGTCGAATGGTATGGTTTTTAAGAGGATGTCCGTGTGTGCACATGTATGTATGTATGTATGTATGTTCGGATTCAACTTTTGCCTCGCGTATCTCGAGAACAAATGATGATATTGACATGGGACCTATTTCATTCAATGCATAATTATGTAACTTAGACCTGATTAGATTTTGAGCAAAATTGGTCTAGCCATTTTTTATGCAGAATCAAAAAACTAGAATAAATGGTAAACTAGCTAAATCTTATCATTCTTTCCGCTGGGAAGTTAGTCGCGTGGACCTTTCGGGTCGCACCTAGACCAATTTTTTCATAAATTAATTCTAACTTTTGGTATTAGATATAAAGAATATACAAAAGGAGCAATACAAGAGCAATAATAAATTGACAAAACAGTGAAAAAAATACTGCTATTCTGACGAAATCAGAATAGCAGTAGTCATATCAGCAATGCTAGTTCAATTATACTATTCTTGTAAACTTTTTCAACACGCTAAGCCTGTTCCAGTGAAACGCTTGTTGCTAATTTCAGTTTTAAAGAACAAAATGAAAGTCAACGCTTTATATTTCTCTGATAGAAATTCAGGCTTAATTACCCTCAACGTGCGGCTTCTCCCCCAATACATATTACAACGTCCAGAATTCACTGAGGTATATTTAGAACAGTCCTTGGTATAGTTGCGTTAACAACAGTTTTTTTTCCTGTAAGCCCACAAAGGTAGAAACATTCCTAACTGTTCAACTACCTTTGGCTCTAGTCCGTGTATCCACTCAGTAAAATAGCATTCACCGCACGTTCTATGGAAATTTTTCAACTAGTTATTCAGCTGTTGTTTGAAAATTATGTTATATTCTCATAACAAAAAAGTCCTTATTTAGATTAACTAAACTCATGGATAGTAAATCTATACTACTATATAAATTTCTGATGTCTGTCTGTCTATCTGTTCACGGTAATCTCCAAAACGGCTGTTCCTATTGCAACCAAATTTTGCAGACATATAGAGGGAGTTGTCGGGAAGGTCATGGGCTACTTTCTGTTTATGTAAAATTGTTTATAACAATATAATTTGCTATAAGCAATGAAAAACGAGATCTATGCAATATATTTGAGTTCTATCAACACGTAATTTTTTCTTTCTTTGGTTCTTGGAAATAGAGTGACTAACTATGTGAAATGAATCGAAACGATTTTTTTTTCATAACAATTGAATCGTTTTATAGAAGCAGAAATTAAATCATAAGCAGGAATTCGATTGTTTTCTGTTCATTATCAATGCCTAAGAATTTTTTACTTTTCGTTTATTACTATCACTAAGCAATGCCAAATTGGCTCATTTAAACCATGAATTACTATTTAAAACATTTTCGATCAATCTATTATTATGTAACGTATTTCTACACATTACGCGGAAGAAGTCGCGGGAGTCTGCTAGTCAATTATAAGTTTATTATTTGAAGATTTGATAATTGAACTATAAAAAAATGTAACTTACATTGTTTGAGTCGCAAGATGATTCATCATCTTCACTCGATTCTTCTGATGATATTTCAATTTCATTATTTTGGATATTTAGTTTTCGATTATTTTCAATGGGCTGTTTTATAGTAGCATTCATTATATTATTTTCTTGTCGTAGTTTAATCTAGAAAAGAAACGGATTATCATTTATTAAAAAGAAAAATCAGAGCTAAACAAACTTGAATATTTGGCAAGTATTGCTAGCTCTGAAAAGATGTAGAGTTAGAAATCTGTTTTACTAACTTATTAATTTCAACAACAAACCTCTTCTGCGACGGGGGTGTGATTCACTTTATGCTCTTTCAGATCACATGGAAAAGTTGATCCATTTTCTCCTCCATCATTCATCGTTTCAACTGATGATTTCTTCTCACTTTCTGCAAATCTTTTTGGGTCTAACTGTTGGCGGTATTTTTTCAAAATAGACTTGTCATTCATCGCGATTGTGGTGAACCTTTTCTTACATTTGTCAACTAGATTCGTTGGTTGTACACTCTGGAATTCGATTAAAGTAAATCAAAACGAAGTGCACATACCACAGTTATAGGACATCTGAGACGCTTAACTCTTTCAGAACTCAAGACTATATATTACTTTAATCCGTTTATAATCTTCTGTGAGATTGATGGATAAAAAATATTATAATGTTCTTGCTACAGACAATTGATTGACTTGAAATTAAGTCGTCAAGCATTTCGCTATTCAAATGTAAACATTTCATTTTGAAGTTAAATATTAAATCGCGGATGTTTGTTTGTTTACCGGTTGAAAGTCATGCGACTATTGAATTGGGTTGATAGAACAATTTTTGGTAAACAAATTAAACAATGCGTAAAACATTTATAACCAACAAACGTCATTTGAGAACAGCATAAAAGCAGTTAAGTAAAGTTGTTGTTTGTCATAATTAATCACACCCTTTCTACAATTACTCCCGCTTACTACTTGTTCGGCAATGAAGCAAGAAAAAAGGCATTCATATTGACAAACGTTTTTTTCAAATTTATACTCTTTTTTTATGTGGGAGTTTGAGAAATAATTTGAAAATGAAATGACATTCACCGGATCGGGGAATGGCTTGAAGGCATTGCGAGGAATTCGAGGTGACTTGTTTGAGACTCGGTCCCGAAGTGTTTGTTCATTTTCTGTAAAAAATAAAAATTCCGAGTAAGCAATAGTTCTATCAAAAGAAAACAAAAACACAGTATTAAACGCTACCGAAATTAGTCTCATTTATTTAAAACATTCAAGATTACCTGCTTACATGGTAAAATAGGCTAGTTGCCTATGTTTTAAAAAATAGTTAATAATAAACCTTGATGTTTATTTAACCCCAAAAAATATTATTTAAAAAAAAAAATACATTAACAATATGTATTTTGTATTCAAATTTCCCTCGAAAACGCTCTAGACTGTCATGGCGTCTTGAATGACGTCACACCGTGCAAAGCAAACAATACGCTCTACGCCGACTATTAAAATTATTTAGTTAAAAATGAATCCATCGTATTACAAGTACTGTTTAGTGTCCTAGTATAAAAGGACAAGCATAAAACGCCAGGCAAATTATTTATATGCCACAAATGCGGAAAAAAGGTTAGAACTTGCAAGGAGGGATGGTGCCTATTCATTGTTTATCAACAAATACAAGAATAATTTTGTGATGAACATTTTGATGTAGGTAAGTATTTTGCATAACATAATCTATGAAATCAAAATGTTATACAAGCCGGATAAATTATATTGCATTATATTGATAAAACAATAACAATTTATTATATGCTTCGGTAAATCCCAATTCCATGAATGTTTTATGCTTCCTTTCAATAATTATCTGAAAACAAACTGATAAATTGTATCAAAGTAACAATAACATGAATGAGAAATCAATGAAATGTATGAAAACGGCAACCACAAGTAATGTTTTGCACGTGGTGACGTCAGTCTTTCTGATTGGTGTTTGCCGTCACGTGATCAAATGCCTATTTTATTCGAATTTATTTTCTAAAAATAATAATAATCTTTAATTATTATAATAAATAGCTTTATTTTTTGTTATCTGTATATCATAATTCATATTTAGAAACTGTAACCCATTCGATTTATTGCTGGTTGACACAAGCCTATTGGGCCAAGTCCTTCTTCGAAGATACGTTTTTAATTTATCAAAAATGTACTCTCTAAAATGAAACAGTGAAAATAATGACATACATTGCATATTCACTGCATAATCAGTGAATATTCATTGATTTTGTAGTGTAAATTGAACCACTGTTTGAATCAGTTGTTTTATATTCACTGATTTTGCAGTGTATTTCATTATTTTCACTGTTTCATTTTCAGAGAGTACCATACGTAATAATTTACATTCGAATTGTATACCACAAAAAAGTAAAAAACAATATCTATGATCATCTCTGCATTCCAACAATTTTAGTTGGTTAAAAACTGAGAAACTAGAATTTTTATTACATGACAAGACGGCAATGGTTTAATAAATAATACAAAGGTGTATTGATATACTAAAGTTGTAGCGCACTATTTAGTCATTGTCGAGAAAAAAAAATCCGAAAGTTTGAGCTAAATTTTTTCTATTAAGTTTATTAATTCATTATGGACAATAAATATATACGTAAATTAATTCAGCATATGAAAATATTATTAATTTAATAAATTCTAGAAAAGAGCTATCGTTGATGCTGCCAACAGATTTAACCTCCGAAACCGTAAAGGGTGCGAGCTTGACGCCTCAGACCGTAGACGACATCCATGGCGGTGACGGTCTTCCTCTTTGCGTGGTTGGTGTATGCCACAGCGTTGCGGATGACGTCCTCAAGGAATACCTTCAGAACACCGCGAATCTCCTCGTATATCAGACCGGAGATACGCTTGACGCCACCTCTGCGTGCGAGACGGCGAATCGCGGGCTTGGATATACCCTGGATGTTATCGCGCAGAACTTTCCTGTGACGCTTCGCTCCACCTTTTCCGAGCCCCTTGCCTCCCTTACCGCGACCGGTCATCTTGCTTGCTGCTGCTGCTGCTGTGTATCAATGTATGAACGAACCTCACCGTATCGTACGTACGAACGGTGTCGGACGCGCTGACTGATACTGAACTAGGTCCTCTCCTATATATATACTGTTTTTGTAGCCGAGCGGGGAGAGGGGGAAAGAGGGACGCGCGGCACGTAGCGAATGGTGGGGGGGGCATCACTGCCTGTCGGCGACCGACCGGACGGCGCGTCTTGTCTCTTCTTATAGGTATGTGAAGTGTAGGTATGATCTGTAGTAATAGGTATGTATGTATGTATGTAGTATGAAAACTAGAAGAAAAATAGGTACCTATTTGTTTTTTTATTTTTTATTATTGTTATTATTATTTATCTATCAGGTGGCTGGCTAAGCTCAGGTCACAACACTAACCTAACCTAACCCACTTGTCACGAATCTGTCGTCAATAATATGGTATTTTTCTATTACTTAAATATGTAGATAATATGGGTCATTATCTAACGACAACAACTAATAGCATGCACATTATGGCCGACTTAGGTTATTATTATTATTATTATTTTTTTTCACTAGAACTAGGGCTGCCATCTCTAAAATGTGGCAACCAGGATAAGACGCGTGATAACCCCGGATTTTGGAGCCCAGAATCCGGACAGACTAATAAAAATAGTTAAAAATATCACAAATCAACTTTTTTATGTTGATCTAGGCAAAAGAGCTAGCGGTCTACCTCATAACAAGTGGTCACTACTGCCCATGGACACTTTCAGCACCAAGGGCCTTTCATGCGTTGCCGTAAATTTTTAAACCCGGACTACAAATGAAACCCCGCCCGGACGCTCCCCGGACGCCCCGTAAACTAGGACAAATCCGGGGAAACCCGGACGGATGGCAGCCCTAACTAGAATGAACGTCCTGAACTGACCGCCTCTGCCCGTCGTATGCTCAACGCCTTATAGTCGATGAAAATAATTATTTTTCATAAATGCATTTTTAGAAAACAGTTGTTACTTCCAATTTTATTGATCTCGGAATATTCCCGAAAAGCAATTTACGTTACTGTACCTGATAACACGTACTACTACAACAAAAAATGCAATCTTACAAAGGAGATTGCTCAGCTTCCATACATGTTTGGCCTAAAGACCAATAATCATCAAAAATTGTTGCCTAGATTCGAAATTATATAAAAATTACTGTAGAAACGAATATTATTGACGGACACCTATGAGAACTTCTATAAACCATATACACTGAACATATTAAAATAATAAAAAAACAAATAAGTTATATAGTAAACTAGGGAAATCAAGCCAAGTACCGAAATTATGGATTAGATTCAGATATATAGAGCATGTAGATTAACAGATAGTTGCCTGTTTTTAAAGTTAATGCTTAAGAGTAACTTTTAAAATCAGGTGTCATTTCCGGTTATAATAAGGTAGGTACTCTGTGACAGAAACTGTGTGATGATTGTGAATGAGCCACAGATTAGAGAGAATTTTGAAACTCTAAAGCTAAGAGATTTAGGTTCTATAGCCATATATTCAGTAGCTTCATTATTTTTGTTATGTTTTTAAGATAACCATATTTTAGATTTTTAGTGTATCACACCTTATAATTTTATTTATTTATTAATTTATAGTCAGGGAACGTAGGCCCATAGATAGATAGATAGATAGACCTTAAAGTCTAACATATATACAGATTATAATGTGTTTATGGAGGTGTTTGGCGAAAAATGTATGGCAATAGACTTTATGATGTCGCCTACCATCTATAATAATTGTCTAAGCACATTTGCATCTAGTGAAAATGATAATATAGTTGTGGATATTAATACAGTGTGATAAAAAAAATGATTTATTTTATCGATCTTTACATAATAGATTTGTTTTTATTGTTATATAAACAACTTCGATCAGTCTTTGGCTCAATATTACTACACCCATAGCCATTAAAAAGTATGTTTTCCAAACCGGTAAAATTAAAAGTCCTTTTTAAAGTAAATATAGTATACAAAGGTGTCCGTTGAAATCTAATGACTGTAAATTAAATTATAAATTACGCCAAGAATTACCGTGTATGTCAATATTTTTTGTGAATTTAGGCCAATTTGAGCAATCTCCTTTCGTTCGTAATTCAATAACTATCAACAGTTAATGAGAACCCGATTATAATATTAAACATTGTGCTCGATGGATTTTATCTTACCTACACGCTGAAGTTTATCAAACCCATATCAAGCCTTAAATGTTACTCAAAGATAAAATTACTTACCGTCTTTTGCTAGTATTATTCCTTCATAGTAAACATAATTTTCATCATGGAACCAAAACTTCGTTTCTGTGATCCATTCAATTCCAACAATCTCCTCCATAGAATGTATATATTTTTTCACTTTTTTACCATCAAATATTGCTACAAATGCATATCTGTGCTCCGAGTCCATCGTTACAATTTTTATTCAGAAAAAAACGACTGTTTAATGATCAAACACTATGTGAATAAATTTGGTAGTATGTATCAACGAAACTGTCACGCGTCTCCCCCAACGTTCAAAGAGCGACTGCTTTGCTCTATCTCGGTCAAACATCACTGGGTTACAAAGAGGTACCAAAAAGTAATGTACAACTCAGAACCCTCGTAATAAAAATTAGGGATGGGCGTTTTTAGAATAACGATGCGCGATAACGATGCCAGGTTCGGATGCGCGCATCCGATGCGACTGGATGCCGTTATTGGATGCCGATGCCATCTAGTTTTTGTCAACGTTACCATAACAACAGTGCCACAAACTTATCTGTGCCGGTGGAGATATCGCTAGGGGTGAACAAATATGTCAAAATGCTATGGATAAATTGTAGTTCAAATTGAAGACTTGTGTTAGGAAATATGAGGGCAACCTGCAAACATATGTCCGCGGTGAGATGATCAGGACCAGGGGCCCTCTTCTGGTTCATGCTATTGATGCATTCTAGTATCTCAGTGGTGGTAAATGGGGGCTCCTTAGGTGTGTCAGCAGGTTTGTCCATATCATCGCAGAGATTGCGCTGATTCTCAGTGTTGTTTGGGGGTGTCGTCTGGGTAGAACAAAAGGCAAAGTTTATCGTCTTTAAATATCAAAAGCGATAAAAGTATTTGTTTTGATAAAAAATAATTTGTTTATACAAAATATGCTTTTTGGAAATTTATTTCAAATAATATTTTATTTTTGATTCACTATTTCAGCTATAATGGCTTACACATTAAAAATAGATATACGGTGTCACGGACTTTTTTTAGAACTATTTATGAGATTCAATTCCACCATACATTATATTCATGTAACTTATATTGTTTTTGCAGTGCATTCCAAAATGGCTCGCAGATGGGAGATTTATTCCGTCTCACGTGACACTTAAGGCCCACTTGCACGTTCCAGGGTTAATATATTTACCTCCGAGTTAACTATTAAACTGGGATTAAAAAAAAATTTTTTCTTGCACTGCCATGAGTTAACACTTAAGATTAAATAATAAAATAATTAACCCGCCAAAGTTGGAGGGTTAAATTGCTAACTCGAGATTTAAAACGTTATTTATTTCTGAATGATGGATGACTTTTTGTTTTCTGATGATGACGAAAAAATTGTCGACTGTAATATAAGTAGGTACATATTTTTTGACCGATATATCCTGCTAAGCATTTTGTTTTTGAAGAAGAGTAGCGCCGACATTTTTTTTATTTTCGAAAATATTATATACATTTGTATAAAATATCACATAGCAGTAAACTGTCACTACTTGTACAATTCAGGGCACGTAAACGAGATTTCTTCTTCATTTTACAAAATATAACCGCACGAAATTGTTGTCACAAAATACAAACTTACGAGACAAATAGGTACTTTAAAAACACCATGCAATCGGTATACAAACACCTATTTGACAGACAAAATACAGGACGCCATTCAACTTAAACGCCCAAAAACACCGTCTTTTCAAATTTGACATTACGAAAGAGATATATGCAAGATACTGTTGTGTGAAAGGGAGAACAATACTTATGTCATTTATCATTCTCTCTTTTTGTAGGGTTAGTAAACCCTGGATTATTTTCTGTTCGTGCAAGATAAAGTCTGAGTTAAGAAAATGTTATATTAACTTTGAGTTAGTAAACTTGAAGTTATTTTGATATCTTAAGATTTACGTGCAAGTGGGCCTTATTGTTATATTTTGGCCAATTCACCAAATAACAACATAAATTATAATCTATATGCTATTATTATGTATAAGCTTTATTATTGGTTAGTTTGATTAAAATTTATTTAGTATTTTTTGAGTGAAAGAGTTACAAAGATCCATACAAACGTAAGATTGAAATTAAAAGCGCAAGTGGTTAATATACAACTTTAAATCGTTGTAGATCCTAAACAATCATATAAAATGAAAAATGGTGTAAGGAACCTAAACATGATTTTCGATTATCTAGACAATGATACCCCACTCGACATATTTCGGCAACTTATTTTTTTTTCTCACAATATGGCGCCCAGTTGTCTCCATATTGATTTTTGAATATTATCATATCTTTAGTAGCACTTCTATGATTAAGACGAATCGAATGATATATAAATCATCAAAATCGGTCCACGCGTTTGGTCTCTAGTGTGCCACAAAGGAACAAACATACATATGTAGACTGTTAAACACTATACCCTGTCTGCGCGTCGCGCTTCGCACTCTTGCATTGCGCAGTCGGGTAATAAGACGGCTTACAGATGTCGACACTGCTAGGACAATATACTTCAGCTACTTTCACAGCATTATGTCGTATGGCATTCTATTATGGGGCACGGCCGCAGACATTGAAACAGTTTTTACCCGGCTGCGCAATGCAAGAGCGTGAAGCGCGACGCGCAGACAGGGTTATGTGTTTAACAGTCTATATATGTATGTTTGTTCCTTTGTGGCACACTAGAGACCAAACGCCTGGACCGATTTTGATGATTCATACAGCAATCGATTCGTCTCAATCATGGGAGTGCTACTAAAGATATGATAGTAATCAAAATTCAATATGGGCAACATTATCAAAATTCAATATGGGCAACATTAGGCGCCATATTGTGACGAAGTAAAAAAAATAAGTTGACAAAATATGTCAAGTGGGGTATCACTGTCTAGATAATCAAAAATCATATTTAGGTTCCTAACACCATTTTTCATTTTATATGATTGTTTAGGATCTACAACGCTTTAAAGTTGTATATTAACCACACGCTTTTAATTTCAATCTTACGTTTGTATGGATCTTTGTTACTCTTTCACCTAAAAAATACTGAATTGATTTTAATGAAACTTAACAGTAATATAGCTCATATATGTTAATTACATATATATAATAATTTATGTAGTTATTGAGTGAATTGGCCAATATATAACAATAAGTGTCACATAAGACGGAAAAAATCTCCCATCTGCGAGCCATTTTGGCCTGCACTGCAAAGACAATAAAAGTTACACGAATGTAATGTAGAGTGAAAATGTATCTCTTAAATAGTTCTTAAAAAAAAGTCCGTGACACCATATATCTATTTTTTAATGTGTAAGTCATTACCGCTAAAATAGTGAATCAAAACTAAAATATTATTTGATATCTATTTCCAAAAAGCACATTTTGTATTAACCAATCATTTTTTATCTAACAAATACTTTTATCGCTTTTGATATTTAAAGACGATAAACTTTGCTGTTTACACTATGTCATTTCGAAAAATATTTAAAAAGTTACAACGATGACAAAGTGATAGCGCGGTGTACTATGTAAAAGAAAAAAAATGGTGTATTCGCAGTAAGATAGACAACGCATAGGTAGGTATTGGTTTTTGTAATAATATGGTATTGTAGTTTTTGATTGGTTTTGTTGCTCTGAAAGAAGGGCTGCCTATTTGCTAGATACCTTTGTAGATAGGTAACCTACCTACCTTGATTGGTACCTACCTACATTATCTACTAAGTGCGCATACTATTTCGGCATACGAATTACCTATCTACATACCTACATAATATATGTTAAGTATCTGTTATTAAAATAATAATAATTAAATAAAAATAATTAAATTAAAAAAAAATCAAAAAGGAATATTAAAAAGCAATCGTTTTGACGATTGACTTAACACATTGATCTTGGGTTTTGTTGGAAAATAGGTGAATGGATAATTATTCGCATTTTTTTTGGATTTTAAATACCTACCTACTATAAACAAGTTGAGTAGGTGCTTACAAAACATTTTTATACTGTTGTAATTAAAATAGGTAATTTTTTTTAATAAAAAAAATATTTCAGATACTTACCTTCACCGTAATAATGACGCGCAAACGCAAATCTAGCCTTTATAGAGTATCCTCTCAAGCACGAGCAAAGAGATTAACTAGGTCGCAAGAATCTCTTGAAGAAATTGAACTGAGAAGGCAAGAACAGGCAGATCGCCAAACTGCTTTGAGGGCCTCAGAATCTCAATCGCAGACACAGGAAAGGCATCTTGAACAGTCTGAACGTCAAGCGAATTTGAGGGCCTTAGAATCACTGTCGCAGACACAGAGAAGACTTCAGGAGCAGACAGAGCGGCAGGCTCATTTCAGAGCCGCTGAATCGGATGTTCAGTCTCAACAAAGACTACAAGCGGGGAGTCAAAGTGCTTTAAGAGCTGCAGAAACACCTGCTGAAACTCAGCAAAGACTTGATGAGCAAGCTCAACGAAGCAAGCACAGGCGCGCAGAGATTTAAATGTACGGCTTCAAGCAGAAAGGCGCCGTAATTTTAATAGAAATAAGCTACTTTTTTACTCACTATGTCAAAAGGGGATGATAGCCTCGAATAGGGAAACCACGCGAGCGTAGCCGCGGGTAACAGCTAGTAATAAATAACGTAGCTACCTTATGATGAATTAATATTTGAAACCGGTTCAGTAGTTTGACAGATTATTTGTTACAAACATACAAATCTTGCTTCTTTATTCAAATTTCAAATTTGTTACAAACATACAAATCTTGCTTCTTCAGTCGCCCGGCGCTTGCGCTGACGTCCGGTCGTGTGTGCGTGAGTCGTTGCTATAAACAATGGCTTCTAATGTCGTGAAATGTACAAGTTGCAATTTGGTGATAAATGAAGTTTTAGCTTTCATTTGTAATAAAATAGATGTGATGGACGAACCGGGTATCACCCAAATATGTGTTAGTGCTTTTTCGGAGAGTGAAATATTGGATGCCAAAAACTTGCTATTTGAATCCATAACGACCTCGAAGCGCAAAAAGATAAGAAAACGTTTAGGAAAAACGCAGCGAGATATTGATGACATTGTCTGCTTATTGAAGGAGACGGACCCTGAAGAAATTCCGGTGTTTGTGGCGCGAGATCTGCAGAAGTTACCTCCCGTGCTATTTGACCACGTCGATGTAACCCGAATTTTGAAAGATATTGTTAGAATGAGGAGTGATCTGGACCGTTTTTCTAAAGAGTGTGCAACATTGGATCAGTTAAAAGAACTTCGGTCTGACATCGAATCGCTTAAGACCGCATCGATTGTGAACAATATTTCAAGAAATGTAAATATGACGAGAGGTGCTACATGTTTGCCTAGTTTTGAGTGTGAAAGCGGGCCGATGGGCTTGTCACCACTTTGTACTGAAAACAAAATAATCAATAAACATTCCACTGCGAGCCCTATAAAATCTCGTATCACTTTTTCTGAGGAGGGTAAAACGAAAATACCAACAGCCGTGCATTTTGTGTCTAACGGGTCACCGGCTGTGACTGCGAGCGAATCGACGATAGCCGACCGCTTGTCAGCTGACGGCCGAGCTATGCCGAGTGAGCTGGGTCACGTCGCGGTCGCCGCCGCCGCACTCCCGACGATGTGCGCCGCCGACATGACTAATATTACTGAGGATGCGGGAACTATTGTAATTCGGGCGCATGAAAACAAACAGAATAGCGATGAGAGTGTGAAGAAATTATTTTCGAATGTAGGTCAGTTTAAGACGCAAGTTCCAAACGAAGATTGGATTCTTGTGCAAAGACGGAGACTACGAAATCGTTTTGTAGGAAAGTCTGGAAAAGCTATTGTTGATAATAATTTTAATTTCAAAGCAGCCGAGAATAATATACCCATTTATTTGTATAATGTATCAAAAGAAACTACAGAGTGTGACATTAAAAATTACATTAAAAATCAATGTTATTTAGAAACTCAAGTGGAAAAGGTGAACATGAAATTATCAAGAAATTACAATGCTTTCAAAGTATTTGTTCCGGGACGTGACCTTGAAATGTTTCTCAAAGATGATTTTTGGCCCAATGGCGTTTTATATCGCCGTTTTGTGGATTTTAGTAGAAACACTACGAGATCATATCGTGACATTGAACCTATAAATAAAATTAATGGATAGTAGTAATACAAAATTAATAAGTTTTAACTGCAAAAACGTCACAAGGTCAATCGAATGTGTGAGAAGACTCTGTCTTTCGGCAGACATAATTGCATTGCAAGAAACCTGGCTTTTACCTCAGGATGTGTCGTTCCTGGGAAGCATTGACCCGGCATTTTCCTTTACGGGCAAGTCAGCTGTTGACACTAGTGCTGGAGTGCTACGGGGGAGGCCTTACGGAGGCGTTGCCTTGCTATGGAGATCTGCGAAGTTCTCGGCGGTGACGGTGATACCTTGTCGTAGTGATCGTCTCGTCGCGGTCAAAATAGTGCTCAGTGATCGGTCCTTCATTGTGGCGTCAGTGTACATGCCTACTGATAAAAACGAAAACCTAACGGAATTCACCGAGTGTCTGAGTGAGTTGAATGCTATTATCGAAAGTGCTAGTGTTGAATCTGTAGTAATCCTTGGAGATTTCAACGCACATCCAGGTGAGCTGTTTTGTAATGAACTATGTGCATTTTGTGCCGATCAATTGTGGTCTTGTGTGGACTTGGAACTATTACCTTTAACTACTTATACATTTGTGAGTGGGGCACACGGGTGTCGTCGCTGGCTTGATCATTGTGTAGTGACGAGTGCCGCACGTCCCTTAATATTAAATGTGTCAGTATTATACGATACCTACTGGTCTGACCACTATCCGCTATAAGTTGAATGTAATTTAAATATTATCCTACCCAAGATTGTAAAATCTAATTCTAACAATTCTTCTCGAAGTGGTGTGACATGGGGGATAAGGGACTCGAATCAGGTATCGAATTATCATAGTTTGTGTAATTCTGATCTTAAAAATATTGACTTTCCTATAGAACTTAGTAGTTGTGCTGACAAAATATGTAAAAACAAAGATCATACTATATTGTTAAATAATTTGTATAATGACATTGTAAATATATTATCTAAAGCAGCGAAAAATAGCTGCCAGTCACGTAGAAAGAAAAAACATAAATATGTCACTGGGTGAAATAAACATGTTAAGGCCGCTCACAGGCGGGCTCGACTTTGTTTTCAAAAGTGGGTAGCTTGCGGTAGGCCTATTTCTGGTAATATATTTCAAAATATGACTGATTCTAGAAAAATGTTTAAAAATAAGTTAAAATATTGTCAAAATAATGCTACACAAATTAAAATGGATATAATTGCGGAAAATCACGCTAATAAAGATTTCACCAGTTTTTGGAAAAACACAAATAAGTTAAACCCGAGGTCGAGTCTCCCTGTGAATGTGGGTGGTTCATGTGAGCCCCGCCATATTGCTTGCGTTTTCCAACAGTCCTTTAGGGTGGTCTCACCGCTCGGGGGCGTGTCTCAGATGCTCGACGACGAGGTTTTTTCAGGGGATTTAACGGTTAGATTCTCAAGTAAAGATGTTGTTAATGTCATTGCAAAAATGGAGAGAGGTAAATCGCCTGGATACGATGGCCTGAGTATTGAGCACTTGAGACATGCAGGTGTACACTTACCAAGAGTACTTTCTATGCTTTTTAATTTGTGTATAAGTCATAGCTACTTACCTGAAAATTTAATGCGCACAGTGGTTGTGCCTATTGTGAAAAATAAGTCCGGTGATCACGCGAATGTTTCCAATTACAGGCCTATCTCGTTGGCAACAATAGTGGCTAAGGTACTGGACAGTCTGCTTGATCAACAACTAGCAAAGCGCGTTAACTTGCATGATGCTCAGTTTGGCTTTAGGCCCGGCCTGTCTACAGAGAGTGCTATTTTCTGTCTTAAGCAGACTGTTCAGTATTACACTGCTCGTAAAACACCTGTGTATGCCTGTTACCTGGATTTATCAAAAGCTTTCGATCTTGTAAATTATGACAAATTATGGCAGAAGCTCCGAAATGAAACAAGCGTGCCACATGAGGTAACTTCACTGTTTAAGTATTGGTACAGTAATCAGCAGAATACTGTAAGGTGGGGAAGCGCAATGTCGGATGTGTATGGGTTGGAGTGCGGTGTGCGGCAGGGAGGGCTGAGCTCGCCCCGCCTTTTCAACCTTTATATAAACCGGCTGATCGGTGAGCTCAGTGGTACCAATGTTGGTTGTTCGGTAGACGGGATTAGTATTAACAATGTAAGTTATGCCGATGACACGGTGCTACTGTCTCCATCGATTGCGGCCCTAAGAAAACTCCTGCGTATCTGTGAGGAATATGCAGATACCCATGGGCTCAGATACAATGTTAATAAGAGCGAACTGATGATTTTCAAGGCTGGTGCCAAAACCTACTCATCTGTACCTCAAGTGACGCTCTATGGTTCACCACTGAACTTGGTGAAGCAGTTTAAGTATCTGGGCCACTGGGTGACTGATGACCTATGCGACAATGTTGATGTTGAGAGGGAGCGCAGGGCGCTGTCAGTTCGGTGTAACATGTTGGCCCGCAGGTTTGCACGCTGTACTGTACCAGTGAAGGTGACACTGTTTAAAGCTTACTGTCAATCATTTTACACGTGCAGCCTGTGGTTGAACTTCACGCAGCGGGCGTGCGGCGCACTGCGCGTCCAATACAATAATGCATTCAGGATTCTGTTAGGTTTGCCCCGATTTTGTAGTGCATCTACCATGTTCGCTGAGGCGCATGCAGACGATTTCTATGCCATTGTCCGAAAAAGAAGTGCATCCTTATTAAGCCGTCTGAGAGGGTGTGGTAACGGCATCCTGAATGTGTTGGTCGAGCGGTGGGATTCCCCTTTATTGAGGAGGTGGATGCATTTGCACGTCAGTGCATCCCCTCTTTCTTTTATATAGTGTGACATTTTATAATTTTTATTTTTTTATTTTTAATTTTTATTTTTATTTATTATTATTATTGTTGTTTTTATTTATTATTATTTATTTTTGTTCTAATTTAATTTAATTTAATTTAATTTTAATATGACATGTAAAATATGGATGTAAAATGGTCCGAAATAAATAAATAAATACAAATAAAAAAATTTATAATATTAGTTTATGTAGTTAGGATAAGATAAGTATTTAATTGATGAAAAATATTTAAAAATAAAGTAAGTAATAGGTTTATTTGATTATATTTGTAAAAGTTACTTAGCATTTGTGCTTAACAGTGATAAGTTACTCGGTATTTTTTTAAACAAAAAAAAAATTTGGAAAATAATTGCCATGATTGCACTACTGGGAGTACTCTTCATTCAAGCTTTACACTACCAATAAAAAAGGGTCGAACACAAAATCTTTGACCTGTTAAATGTGATTGCTTTAAAAGAAAACTACAAAGAGAACTATAAATTGATAATAAATGAGATTGATATGGTGCTCTACCTAACGATATGAAAATTTTATTATGCGCCTTTAGTTTAATCAAATATTATAAACTTTGCTTTGGTGATTGCATAATTATTTAATTTAGTGATCTAAGGCAATTGCCACCATTATCCAAAACAACAGACGGGAATTACTGCTTTCTTCAACCTGCGACATAAACGTCATTGATTGGTATTGTATATAGGGTGATTAAAAACATTTGAATTTAACTTCTGGCATCTACATATTGGGTTTCTGTGAATTATGTAGGTATATCAAATTATGAGACTAAGGACTGACACTGAATTTGTCTAATCACAATCTTAGACATCCGGCATTGACATGATAATGCAGCCACTGCCAATTTTAAATAGTCGACGAATAAAAGTAAATGAATTTTATATTTACTGCTAAACTATTAAAAAAAAACATAAACAAAAGATGATTTTTTGAGTAAGTGCTAGTTTACTATAAAATTTACATACATAAGAGATATATTTATGTAACGACTTGATTTAACTTCACACATTTTTGCGAAAATTGAGGCCCATCTGTTGCCTTGACCCCGCTGGTAGTCTTTATGTGTCTTAATGAATCAATCTTTTAGACCGACGCCAGGTACTTAATAATTCCCGCGATATTAATTCCCATCCTGAAGTAACAAGACTACGGTATAAACCGTCTTAAAATACTAACTAATTAAAAAGTGTGAAATAAAAAAGGTAATTTTAAAAAATCAAAAAACCCGACAGCTTAATTATACTTCAAATAAAAACGGAAAAGAAAAAAACAAGTCCAGTAGTCTATAATTCTGTTAATAAGGAACAAAGCTACTTTAACAGTCGGGCCCCACTGTTGAAAAATATTATGTATTCTTGAATAACTAATGGGTCCCGACTGTTAAAGTAGCTTTGTTCCTTATTAACAGAATTATAGACTACTGGACTTGTTTTTTTCTTTTCCGTTTTTATTTGAAGTATAATTAAGCAGTCGGGTTTTTTGATTTATTAAATTTACCTTTTTTTATTCTTCAAAAACGAGCTATAAGAGCTATTTACCGCTTGGGATCTCGAACTTCTCTTAGGGATAAATTTAAAGAAATAGGTATACTGACTGTTGCCTCTCAATACATTTACAATTGTATATTGTTTGTGCGTCAGAACATAAAAATATATACGAGGCGCGATGATGTACAAAATTTCAATACCAGAAAAAAAGATAAACTCAAATTGCCACCATTGAGACTCCAAAAGGTTCTTGGTTCATTTGTGGGTCAAGGTATATGTTACTATAATAAAATACCAAAAGAAATAATTAATTTACCTTAAGTTTAAAGTGTGTATAAAAACATGTCTCCTTAAGAAAGGTTACTATACTGTAAAAGATTTCATAAATGATAAGTCACCTTGGGCTTAACATAATAGACTGTCGTTTTACTTTGCTAATTTGGTTGAAAATTGTTTAATCGCCACTTCTAAATTTAAAAATAGTACCTAGTTATACTTAACTTTTGTTAATTAATAATATTAATGTGATGGAAGTTGACATCAACACATGTATTCAATTTTTGATGTCATCTTTCAATTGACGACACTGTGTGAAACAAAACAGGGAGAAAAAAATAGCCCTTGCTGAGTTTCTTGCCGGTTCTTCTCAGTACAAGGTCTCCCGCCGTAGATTTACGAACCGATGGCGTAGCGTTTGACTTTCACAAGAGCTTGTAACAGCCTAGACTGAATAAATGAGTTTGAATTTTGAATTTTGATAAGCCGGTCATTATCATAATAATAGTGGTTGTTAATGAGTTTTTTTCTCCCGTTTGTTGTAGATAATGTTATCTTTATTACTCTTAATTAATTTTTATTGTGTTTGTTTTTCATTTCAATTATAGATTGCGTATTAATAAATATTGTGTGATTTACGTGAATCGTTGAACCAGTTCTTCTTAGTCGTTTACTCTTGTCAGAGTGGTCGTGGTTGAACCAGTAAAGACGGTGTAAAGTTTATTTGTTTTTTTTTTAGATTGGCTTCACTTAATTTTGAAGACGACGACGATCTTATGTCTTCGTCACAGCAACAGGATAGCTATGCTATATCTCGTTCACCACCTCCTGCTTATTCGAGGGGCAGTCGAGGGGATGTCTTTCCGGGGAGGGCGCGCATCGTATCGTGGTGGCACCGCTTTACGTGCATTCTTACCTATAACACCACGCGAGGCTTTAGAAGCCCTCATCTGTTTGGATGACGATGAGGATATCGAGGATAGGGATGTTATTTCTGTCTTTAATTTAGATAAAGTTATTTCAATGTCTTTTTTTTTTTTTTTAATTATTATTCCTGTCTATTATAGATAATGTTATCTTGCTTTCTTTTTTTTTTTTTTTAATTAACTGTTATGTTAATTTTGTGTTTAATGTAGATTACATTATCTTGCCTTGTGTTTATTAAAAAAATTATGTGTTTCTAATATATATAGATTATATTTTTTATATTATTTTCTATATATATTAAGATTAGTGATTAATGCGAATTGTTTATGGCTAGTGTCTTTAAAAAAATCAAAAGCTCTTTGTCTATGTCAGTGCTTTTTAATTTTTTTTTTAATTTATTTCCTATAAAATGGATACTTATACAATTTTATATACTTATATTAACTTATTGTCTAATTATATATTTATTTTGTTGCTGTTGTGTTGTTCTTGTTGTTTCTGCTATGCGTTAATATGTTGCTGTACTGTCAAATGCGACAGTACAGCAACATATTATTTTTTATTGTTTACATTTACATTAAATAAATATATACATAAATATCCAAAGCATAGGATAGTTATATTAGGAGACTTAAATATCAATACTTTGCTGAATAATGATGTTACTAAAAGTCTGATTGATATATTAAACAATTATAATTTAACTCAATTTATAACAGATCCCACTAGAGGTTTATCCTGCATTGACCATATCCTTAGTAATGTAAGAAATGCTACAGAATTAACTCTTCCTCTAGGTCTATCTGATCACGATACTGCCCAGCTACTTGTTATTAAAATAAAAAATAAACCTATAATTCCAAAAGTAATATTTAATTTTAAAAGGTGTTATTCTACGGAAAATATAAAAAAATTTCGAACATATTTAGCAAAACTGTCCTTTGTAGAAATGTATAATGAGGCAAATGCAAATGTGGCCTTTGATATCTTTTATGGCTGGTTTTGTTTATTATACAAGCTGTGCTTTCCTATCTCGAAAGTCAGAATTGATACTAAATCAAAATTGAACTGGATTACCAAAGGAATAAGAAAAAGCTGTGTCAATAATAGAATCCTCCGTCAAGATTATTACAAAAAAAAAAATATTAATGCCAAAAATAAATATCAGGTGTATTCCAGACTTCTTAAAAAATGTATAATGCAAGCTAAAAAACAGAGTAACAACAAATTCATACTTAGAAGTAAAAACACTTGTAAAGCTACGTGGAGAATAATACAGGATGAATTAGATAGCAAATCACGAAATAGTAATTTCATAGAATCTATTGAATATCAGAATAATATTATCAATAACCCTAAAAAAATTGCGACCATTTTTAATAACTATTTTATTGAAATAACGAATAAATCCAATGATATTAATATTAATGAAAATTCTAACGACATTATAAATAATTCGATATTTCTCACACCCATTGACGTACACTATGTGAAAAAAATTATTAACTCCTTAAATAATACAAATTCAGTAGGTTATGATGACATTTGTACGAAAGTATTAAAGGCATGTAACGATCAAATAAGCCATATTTTGACATACTTAATTAACCTTTCATTGACATCAGGCGTATTTCCGAATAAACTCAAATTATCAATAGTAAAACCATTGTTTAAAAAGGATGATAAAGAAAAAATAGATAATTATCGACCTATAACACTGATACCTATATTATCTAAGATATATGAAAAAGTCATGCATGCTAAACTTACTTCTTTCTTTGACAAATACCAAGTTATAAGGCAAAATCAGTACGGATTTCAAAAGAATAAATCGACTACCCATGCCGTTTTTGATTTAGTAAAAGAAACAATGTTAGGTCTGAATGATAATAAATACACAACGGTTGTATTTTTTGATATGTCAAAAGCTTTTGATTTTGTACATCACGATTCACTCTTATCAAAATTAGAGCACTGTGGTATCAGAGGCGTTGCATTAGAATGGATACGTACTTACTTGGGGAACAGAAAGCAATCGGTTGAGATCTCGCAACTAGACAGTAACTGTGTTGTCCAAACATATAAATCTGAGTTTAGAGATAATAATTTTGGTGTTCCGCAAGGAAGTGTATTAGGACCTCTCTTTTACTTGGTATATACTAACAAGTTGTCAGACGTGACTGAACATCGTTGTATTCTTTTTGCTGATGATATATCAGTGGTAATAACAACGGATAATAAAATGGCATTAGAAGACCACAAAAATGATGTAGAAAATACAATTAGATCAATTGCAAATTGGCTTCAGCAGAATAATCTGACTATAAACATAAAAAAAACTTGTATCATGAATTTTAATAGTTCTATTGGTAAATCATTAAATATTAACTACAAAGGGCAAACACTAAAAAACTCGAACACAACCAATTTCCTCGGCATAGAAATTGACCAAAAGTTGGACTGGAAAGCACATATAGAATCTATATGCAATAAAATTAATCGTTTTACATTTGCACTTTATAAATTAACGAAAATAGCTACAAGAAATACTGCTCTTACAGCATACTTTGCATATGTCGAATCAGTCCTGAGATATGGATTAATTGTATGGGGAGGTAGTATAGAAGCCAATAAGGCTTTTATAGTGCAAAAAAAATGTGTAAGAGCTATATGTAGAACTGCACCTGACGAACCGTGCAGACCGCTGTTTAAACACTTAAAAATCTTACCATTGCCTTGTCTTTACATTTTTGATGTTGCCAAATTTGTAAAGCAAAATATGCATCATTTTAAACAAGCTGAACATGTGTACCCTCGAAATACACGCAATGGCAATAGACTAGTCTCTGTGATAATTCCAAAGAGCATGCGGTTTAAAAAGAATTGTTATTGGATGTGTATACAGATCTATAATAAGGTACCAACAAACATAAAACAATTGCATTTTATAAAATTTAAGACTACTTTGTTTAAATGGCTACACGATAAGATGTTTTATAGTGTAAAAGAATATTTGAGTGATTGTAACTAGTGACATTTTAATGATATATAATTATAGTAGGTTCTTCTTTTTACCAAATGGTGCTTTATAATTGACATTGTAATCTTTGACATTATTGATATGACTTTTTTTTTTTTTTTTATGTATGTATTTAATTTTGAATGATGTTTTATAAAATGAAGCGGACACTTTTTGTAATTTCACTGACTTATTATTTACTTGATAAATTTAAATTTATTGTTATTGATATTGAAAAATGATTTCACAATGTTGATTAATATGTATTACGTTTAATTATTTAGTATAAAATATTTGCATGCTATTTAAGATGGCTGAATGGGCCGAACTTCAAAATTTGTAAGATCCCCAGTGTACCCTATTCAAATGCAAATAAATAAATTCTAATTCTAATTCTAATTCTATTTGGTCAAGTGGGGCCCGACTGGTAAAGTAGCTTTGTTCCTTATTAACAGAATTATAGACTACTGGACTTGTTTTTTTCTTTTCCGTTTTTATTTGAAGTATAATTAAGCAGTCGGGTTTTTTGATTTTTTAAATTTACCTTTTTTATTTCACACTTTTTAATTAGTTAGTATTTTAAGACGGTTTATACCGTAGTCTTGTTACTTCAGTATGGGAATTATTAAGTACCTGGCGTCGGTCTAAAAGATTGATTCATTAAGACACATAAAGACTACCAGCGGGGTCAAGGCAACAGATGGGCCTCAATTTTCGCAAAAATGTGTAAAGTTAAATCAAGTCGTTACATAAATATATCTCTTATGTAGGTAAATTTTATAGTAAACTAGCACTTACTCAAAAAATCATCTTTTTTTTTTTTTTTTAATAGTTAAGCAGTAAATATAAAATTCATTTACTTTTATTCGTCGACTATTTAAAATTTGCAGTGGCTGCATAATCATGTCAATGCCGGACGTCTAAGATTGTGATATACACAAATTCAGTGTCAGTCCCTAGTCTCATAATTTGATATACCTACATAATTCACAGAAACCCAATATGTAGATGCCAGAAGTTAAATTCAAATGTTTTAAATCACCCTATATACAATACCAATCAATGACGTTTATGTCGCAGGTTGAAGAAAGCAGTAATTCCCGTCTGTTGTTTTGGATAATGGTGGCAATTGCCTTAGATCACTAAATTAAATTATTATGCAATCACCAAAGCAAAGTTTATAATATTTGATTAAACTAAAGGCGCATAATAAAATTTTCATAACGTTAGGTAGTTAGGTTAGGTTAGGTTTTTTTTTTTTTTTTTTAGCGGTATCCCCGATTTGTTTCAGGTCTTTTTTAGTCTTTTTTGTTTGTTTTTCTTATGGTATTTATATTATTATCATGCTTGCTCTTTTGCATGAGGTGCCTTTTCTTTTGCACCTTTTATTTCTTTTTCAATATTTTTACAGTGTTTTCTTATTTTCTATTACATTATATTTTACTTCCATTCTATTCTCTATTACAGTATATTCTTAGTTTCTAATACATTTCTTTTCCTATTTTTAGTTACATTTTACAATTATTTCTATATACTAGTTACAATTTTCCTGTTGTTTTCATACACACACTTACATTTGTTCGATATGTTCTACTTACTTATATATTCATTGCTATGTTTACAATATTTCTTATTTTTGTTATTACCCATTGGGCTTTCTTCTTATATACTAGTATTTACAATATGTATATTTATAGGTTGTCCTATATCAATCGTCTTTATTCCTTTCTATGACTCTTTCCACTATACTCTTACTAAACTTAATAAATATTTCTCTATCTTTGCTTTCTATCATAATTTCCTTCAGGTTATCCTTTCTAAGTGGTGTGTTAAGTGCTACTTGTGCGTCGTGTCTGTCTTTGGCGTAAAGGGGGCATTACAGGAGGACATGGAAAATATCCTCTTCGGTGTCGGGATCACAAACGTAACTTGGGGTATCCTTCTTTTTAAACCTATGGAGGTAGGCGGAGAAACCTCCATGCCCGGTAAGGATCTGTGCAGCTATTCTATCAATCTTCATCTTTCTTACGACACCGAAGGCGCTCTCCCCGCAAGGGAAGAACGCCTTCGTTGTGGCAGCCGTGTCCTCGCTCCTATACCTGCTGTCCCATTCTACTTTCGTCATCGCGCGTACATGTCGCTTGACGAAAGAGATGGGACAGCAGTCATAGTGCGATTTGCACTTCAACCCGAGGGCCGCCCCCTTCGCCAGCTGATCCGCTCTCTCGTTTCCGATCACCCCGACGTGGGCCCTGATCCAAAACAGGGACACGGTTTGTCCGTTGTCCCTGAGTTGGGCCAGGTTGCCCTGAATCGCCTTGGCGATTGGATGCGAGGAGTCTGGATCAGCTAGCGATTGGAGGGAGGACCTCGAGTCGCTGAGCACGGCCGCCTCCTTCCATCCTTTCCCTAATACACACTCCGTGGCTTGGAGGATAGCATACAGCTCGGCTTGGAAGACTGTACAGTATGGCTCCAGCTTAAACTTTCGGGAAAGGACTTCTGCCTGCCCTTTCCAACAGGTCAGGGCGGCTCCTACCTTTCCCTCCAGTTTGCTACCATCTGTATAAATCTTCACAAGACCTTCTGCCAGTTTGCTATCCTCCTCCTCGTTTTCCAGACATTCAAAACCTATCATTCTGCTGCTACCGGGGTGATCCGAATTCATGAAGGACACCCTTTTCTCCACCTTTCTCCCCCTTAATATTGCCTGGGGTTTCCCTCGCTTCGCCTCATAAAGCTGGGATGCTTCATGGACCCTTAGGTCCAGCGGAAGCAGCCCCGACAATATTAAGGCGGAGTTGAGCGACACCGTTCTATAACATTTAGCAATTTTCTGGGCAAACCCCCTCTGCACCACCGCGAATTTCTTTTTGGTCATTATCTTTCCAGCTTCCCCCTGCCAAACACTCGCCGCGTAAAGGATAATTGGTTCTATGACCGCTATATAAATAGTCCGAATTATTTCTGGTTGGAGACCCCAAGTCGTCTTTGCGGCTCTTTGTATGCCTTTAAAAATATTTATCGCTTTGCCGCAGATGTATTTTATGTGTTCATTGAAAGTAAGTTTACTGTCTATTTTAAGGCTAAGAATTTTAATTTCGTTTACTATTTCTATTTGTACCCCCCCATGGTCAGTATCGGCGCGTCAAATTTTAATTTTTTGGTAATAACCATGGCTTGGGTCTTGTGTGCCGCGAAGTTTAATTTGTTTGACGCGCCCCATCTCCTGACCAGGGAGAGTCCCATGTTGGCCTTTTGCTCTACCGTCTTGGAGTCTCCTCCGTCTACCACCAGAACAATGTCGTCGGCGAATGCCTGACAGTAGACCCCGGCGTCGGCGAGCCCGTTCAGGAGAGGATCCAGCAAAACATTCCAAAATAAGGGGCCTCCTATGGACCCCTGTACACATCCTTTGTTTGTTGCTTTGCTGTACTCCTCTCCCGCGTATCTCACCGTCACCGTTCTGTCCTGAAGGTAGCTGTCTACCAATTTCCTTAGGTTGATAGGGCAATTTAAATTTTTGAGTTGGCATCGGATTCGCGGCCACCACGCGTTATCAAAGGCCCCCTCTATGTCCAGCGATATCAGGGCCACTATTCTCTTTTCTACCAATTTGCCTCTGATTCGCTGGATCATATCATAGAGGGAGTCCTCTGTGCCGCGCTGCGGCACAAATCCGTACTGCCTCGGGTTAAGTTTGGGCAGTATATGCCATTTTAGACGACGCACTAGCATTTTCTCAAGAATTTTCCCTAAAACTGGCAGCAACCCGATTGGCCTGTACGATTTGGGCTCCTGATAGTCATCCTTGCCGGGTTTCCTTAGCATGATGACCGTTGCTTTTTTCCATCTATGTGGGAAATGGGCCAGGGCAAGGCATTTATTAAAGATCGCGAGAGCTGTGTCGCTATCCGCTTTTATAGACGCTGCGCATATGTCGGCCGTGAACCCATCTCCACCCGGAGCCTTTTTCGGGTTAAACGAGTCCACGGCGTGCACCAGCTCGGCTTCCACAAATGGGGGGTCATGAACGTCATGTTCATCTCCCTCATTTGCTTCCGCCGCGCTGATTCGCACAGCCTTGTGGATCTCATTTTCCCCTATTTCCGTGTCGTCCGGGTAGAAGGTCTCCGCCATAATGCGCACCGACTGTTTGGGGCTGGTGGTGATGCCCCCCCTCGCGATTGGCAGATCTTCGCTTTGCGCTCTTGTTCGACCTATTACCCTATATATCCCATCCCACATAGATTCCCTATCTTGTTTTCCGCAGAACTCCTTCCAGCTTTTTATTCTGGCGACATCCATTTCCCTTTCATACTTCTCTTTCGCTTCTGTGTACTGCTCGATTACCCATGTTTTGCGACTTGGTGCTGCCCATTTTATCCTTCTCTTCAGTCTGTTCTTTTCTTTCTTCAGTCTTTCAAGCTCGTCGGACCACCACACAATCTTTATTTTACCTGTTGCTTTTCTCAATTTAACATGTTTGTTACAATTTAATTCTATTAGTTTAGTATATTCTTCTATTGCTATTTCTAGTTGTTCTGTATTAACTATTTTATCTATTTCTGTTTTATTCAAATGATTTTCTTTTAATAGGTCTTTCATTTCTTTTTTATAGTCCACCCAACTTGTTTTTCGGGTGTCGTATTTTCTTGTTGTCTTGTTGTTATTGTTATTATTACTTTTACTATTGTCTAATTTTATTTTGAAAGATATTGTGTTGTGGTCCGACGTTGTTACCTCATCCCTCACCTTCCATTCCAGCACCTTGTCCAGCATGTCTGTCGAGCAGTACGTTACGTCCACGCAGCTCTTGTATTCTTTTCCCCTTCGCCATGTCTGGAAAGTCGGTTTGTTTCCTTCGTTTAATATAATATAGAGTCCCAAATCGTTTATCGTTCCCATCATTTCTTCCCCTCTATCGTCACTTCTTATACTTCCCCACCATTCATTCCATGCATTGGCGTCCCGCCCTATTATTATTTTACTTGTTTTTATTTTTCGTATGGCGCCTTTTATTTGGGCCATGTACGGGCCGATATCCACGTCCGGCTCGAAATAGTAAGAGATCACACCGAGTTCCCATTCTTGTGTTACGATTTTTATTACCACAATATTTGTTGTTGTGAGGTCGGGAAATTGTTGGATTTTTATATTCGTGTTGAAGACGGCTATCGCCGCCTTGTTCACTTTCCCGACCTCTTGTGCAGCCTGGTAGAACCTAACCCCGGTGTGACCTCCCACTATTCCCGCGTTTCCCGTATACGGCTCCTGTATTAGTGCCAAAAGTATTTTTGCTTTGGCCGCCTCCAAGATCAGCTCGCTGGTTGCGTTTCTGCTGCGTTGGAGGTTGGCCTGGAGGACGCCATATGTCTCCTCTTCCTTTCTTGTCTCATCTATTACCACCTTAGCAGTACGCTATCCGTGATCTTGCTATTTTGTCCCACGTTTGAAATTGTGGGCATTCAGAGCTGAAGGTATTATGTTCCCTATTGTTATGTCCAGCTTTTTTGCAATTGAGGCATTCAGGGGCCTGATCCTTTTTGGGGCAAGCTACATATATATGGTCGCCCCCGCAGTGGCAACAACTGTCCGACTGCTCCTGACAGACCCGCTTGATGTGGCCGAAGCCCAAGCAGCGGGAGCAGCGGATAATCGGGGACTGATCTTCTACACGGGATAAACCCCACTGCAGTTGAATAGCCCCCGCTTCTATCAACTGTTGCCACACTACGGGTGCCACCTTTAGGATCACATGGGCCACATGTGGGTTCCTAGTTTTCTTCTCGTAGATGGCCTCTATCTGGAGTTCCTCTTTTTTGTATTTTTGCCCCGTTCTGATCATGTGCCTCCTGACTGCCTCCTCTACTTGCTCCATTTTCTTCTCCCCCATAACGTTTCTTACTATTATCAACGGGTTTTTATTTACGGCTGTCTCTATTTTAAGGTTTTTGTTCTTCTCCAATTTTTGTTTCAGTTTCTTCGCTTCCTCCTCTTTCGCGCATCCTATCACCACTTTCTGTCCCCTTACTTTCTTCACCTTTCTTACCTCGTTCCACCCCCCGCCCCCATCGACCGACTTCCTGACTTGTTCGAACACCTGTTCGCTCGTCAGCCTTGTGTCGGTCGACGCCACTATCAGGGAGTGCAGCGAGGTGGGAACCTTTCTTGCCTTTTGCTCATACGTCTCCTTGCTTACTTCTCCTATCGCTTCTTTCACTATGGCTCTTATATTCGTTTCTATTTCCTTCTCTGTCTTTCCTTCTCTTTTGCTCTTTTTGCTTTCTTCACTTATTTTATCTATTCTTTTCTCGATATTTTCTATTCTCACATTTCCTTTCTTCAGTCCCTCTTTTCCCTCTATTATCAACTCTCTTATTCCTTTCTGTTCTTCCATAATTTTCCTACTGATTCCTATTACTTCTTCATTTATCTTCTTGTTGCTTTCTGTTATTTTCCCATCTTGTTTCGTTATTCCTTTGCTTTCTATCGCTTCCATTATTTTCTTACTTACATCCATCATTTCTTCCATTCTTTTAGTTACGTTCTCTTTTCCTTTCATTCCTTCTCCTCTTTCTAATACACTCACTTTCTTTTCTAATGCTTCTATTATCCTGTCACTCTCTTCTTTTTGTTCCTTCATCTTCATCATCCATCTTTCTTCGCTTTTCCTACTTTCTTCTATCTGCATGCTTAGCCTTTCAATCATTCCAGTCATTCTTTTTTCTTCTTCCATCCTTTTTTCTTCACCTCTTTCTTATTGTATTTCTTATCTTTTTTATTGTAACCATTGTTTCTTCCATCCCTTGTTTTCCGCCTTCCATGCTTTTTGTATTCCTTTCATTCTCTTCTTCATAATTTACGTTCATACCTTTATTTTCCAACCTTTTCTTCAGCTCTTTATTTCTACCCGCTATTTCTTTGACTATTCTCAGTAGTTCCGTCGCTTGTTCTCTAATCTTCATTTTATTGTCTCTAGTGACGGATTTTCCGTCACTGAGACTCTCGATTAACTTATCTTGTGCACCTTCAGCTCTGCTCTCTAGGTCACAGACCTCCATAATGGGTCTTAGTGAGTCCATATTCAAGTTCGAGTTCGCTTCTACCCTCGTTTCTATCCTATCAATTTTCACGGATTTTTCCGCTTTTTTCGCGGGCTGTGATGAAGAGGTACTACCTACCGTCCTAGCTTTCTCGAATTTATTTAAGTCTACGCTTTGCCTTCTACGCTCTGTGATCGGGTCGCTGCTTTTATACATTTTGGACGTTCACAAAATAAGTTAACACAAAAATAAATTAATACGTTCACAAAATAAATTAACACACAGTAAATTAAATGAGTCAATAGACGAAATTGAATAAAAACAAAATAAATAATTATTAAAATAATGATTAATGTGTCAAAAGACGATTCAATAAGTAAATAAAATGAATTAAAATAAGTAATACTACAATTGAATTGAATTCGAATCAATGATTCAAAAGACAATTTTAAATAAAGGAATAAAATAAAATTTAAAATTATATTGAATAAATTAATGAGTCAAAAGACAGTTAAAATATTCAATAAAACTAAACTAAAATAAATTAAAATTGGATGAGTCAAAAGACAAATTCAATTAAATTAAAATGAAATTAAATAAAATTAAATAAATAAATTAAAAACAATGGGTCAAAAGACAAGATTCAAATTCAACTACTATAATATTACTAAACTATTTGAATAGGTCAAAAGACACTATCCAAGAATGAGTCAAAAGACAGAATTTACTAATACTATTTGAGTTTTTGTATAGTGTACTGTTTGAGTAGTGTATGTCTGTCTTTATGTGTGTGTAGTGTGTGTTCTTAGAAGGACCTTGGGGATACCTAGTCAATATTTAAAAATCTCAATAATATTAAAATGTCAATTCCTATACTAAGCCTGTCCTCAAAAGAGGTACAGGGTATCCAAATCACAGTTAACTTTAATAAGTAAAATTAAATGGACACACAAAATTAAAGCTAGGCCTGCCCTCAAAGGAGGTGCAGGGTGTCAATCACAGTCAAGATACTCAATAAACACAAAAATAAATGATCTAAAACTAGGCCTGACCTTGAAAGGTGCAGGGTGTCAATATCACAGGCAAAATTAGATTTTAAACGCACACAACAAATTACTAACACTAAGCCTGCCCTTAAAAAAGGTACAGGTTGTCGATATCAAATTTTAATTTTAAAAGTAAAATTAAAATCGAATTTGAAGTAAAATAATACAATAAAATACAATGATAGTAATTTGTGCAATAGTGCAGATTTGTCAATATTGAGCCTAAGTCTGCCCTCAAAAGAGGCGCAGAGTGTCCTAATTCTAAGTAAAAACCTATATAAATTATCCTATATTCAGGCTCAATAGAGACCTGAATTTGTCAAAATTACTTAATACTAGTCCTGATCTCAAAAGAGATTCAGGAGACCTAATTATACCTTGAAAGGCCCGAGTTCCTATAAAAAATTTTTTTTTTTTTATGGGAAAACTTAATTTTAATTTTCCTAATCTCTATATTCTCTATGTAGAGACGTTTAGCACTCTATCTGATTACTGAGAATTTATAGGACCAAACCGTAAAAGTTTGGTCGAAATCGGTCCAGTAGTTTCCAAGTTACCGTATTTCTTCAGATAGGGGTGGTTTAGGGGTTGGGGGGGGGGGGGGGGGGCGTCGGGGTTTGGGTCCCAAGTGAGAATTTTAGTCCCTCTGTAAAATGTTGTTGGTTTGGGACTGGTAGTTCCTTGAAGACAGGCTATTAAACAAAATTCTCCCTTAGGGCGGCGGGGGGAAAAATCTAAATTTAGGGGGTGGTTTTGATAATCGCAAAATGTCCGGTTAATGATACTGATAATTTTTGTCCAAAAGAGTATATGTGCCAAAAGTGTAGTTTTTGTGAAATTTAGAATTTTGTATGCCTAATTAATTTATGGGGTTGGGGGTAGGGGGTTGAGACTATGGGGGATTGACGTCTCCCTAAAACGTCCTACGATGCGTATTTTAGAAGTTAGCAGTATATGTTTGCGTCTTCCGGGAATCGAACCCGGGAACTTCAATTATTAGGTAGTGTTTTTATGGTGGGGTCGGGTAGTGTTGTTTGGGGGGATACTTTTCCCCCAAAGGACCTAATATGGGAGATTGCTCCAAGTACCCTTTTTTAACAATTAAACAAACCCCTATGTATTCCGCCTAAATGTGGGCGTGGCTAATGACGTAGTCCGCCCTGACTGGAAATTCCCCGTTTTCAAAAGTCCTCCCGGACGAATTTCGACTTCGGAATCCTGTAAAGGGGGATGTCCTCTATCAAAAAGCTCCGGGATTAATTTTCGAAAAACGGGTACTTTTGGAGATTTTTTGGGTTTTAGCCCGAAAACTCCCTCAGTGATTCATATTCTACTGTTCGAGAAATAGGGGTTGAAAAAATTATTTTTTACAAAAATCTTAAAGAGTAATAAATGGGCCACAAGGGGGCACGATTTTTATAATTTTAAAGTTTCAAAATTCAAAGATATTAACTAATAAAAAACGTAAACAAACATATACTTGTGATTAATGGATTGCCAACTTATTTGTGCGGTTTTGTTAAAATTTTCCGGAACTTTTGGGAGGTCGGCGCTCGGGCGCGTTTTGAGTTTTCCGGAAAATTTTTAAAAAACTTGTTCGGGTCTTTCCTAACATAATTGTACATATATAAAACTTATTAATTATCACAGATTTAGTATTTTTAAAATTCAATAATCCGTGCTGGGTCCCCGAAAATTGACCGCATAAAAATTTGTAAACCTTATATTTCTTCCGGGTATTATCCCTTATTGTTAAAAAGTGGTTCACTTGGACCGTCTTGGTGGGTTTTACCCCTCTTATAAAATTTATTCTTATACAATAGTTTTAACCACTTTTAATTCAGTTTTTAAAATAAAATTTTTGTAGAAATTAACAATGGGTAAAATTTTTATTTTAGAGGCTTATAACTCCGGACAGGGTGGTCCGAAAAATAAAATTCCTCCGTAAAAAATGGTTACTCTTACATAACTATCTAAATGTGTAAAAACAAGTTTGAAAAAATCGAAGATAAAAAAGTGAATTTTCAAGTTACGTAAATATACAATTTTACTTTTGCGGTCAAACGAATTTCTGGGTTCTACTTTGGGGGGGTGGCGCTCGGAAACGCCTGGCTCCTCCCTTAAGATTTTTATACTACTAGATAGAGGGTAGTCCGGCCTTTCCTGTGATATATAGTTTTTATTTTTTAATTTATATTTTCATATAAATTAAATTGGTTTAAAATTTTGAAACAATTTTTATCGTTACAAATTAAGTTTGTTTTCGTCTAATTTCTCTAATTACTAAATTTTTGCCAAAGATTCTTTTTTCACAGGATAGCCCGGGTCGAGTTCGTCTGATAATCCAAAATCCAGATTTTAAAACGAACAAAAACCGGTTGTTATTCAACTTTCTATGATTTTGGGGGTTGCCCCGCCGGTCCCGAAAGTCGAATAACTTCGCGCGTATGCAAGATAAAATTCCAAAACTTTTTTAATATTATTCCTAAAAGATTAACAAATTTAATTTTGATTTTTAATTTATATACTACCGATCTGGATTTTGAGTTATACACACTTATTTACTAATTTACTATATAAATTTTTCAGGACCTTGTAACTCCGTGATTTCTTGGGCTAGGCTGAAGCTGAAGACACCAGCTTGTCCGCTGCGATGTCCTCTCCTCAGCTGTGGTGGTTTTTGCGATGTCGCTGCAGTGGTTCTTGGACCTCGTGGTCGGGTGGTTTCCGGACTTTGTTCGAAAAGTCCCTGGTTCTTGGCCGGAAAAATCCGGAACTTTTCTGGCGCCTTCCTCTCGTCAAATGGGGACCTTCCACAGTCCAAAACTGGTGGGTCACCGCTGTGGTTTCCGAGTTTCAGCTCCTCAAAGTTCCAATTAACCTCGAAATTCAGGTTTTTTCCACTTATTTCACTGGTTTTCACACTTAGCACCTGAGTGTGGCACACCGTTAGATTCGTCTCGCCGAGACGAATCCACTGATATAAATCACTTGGTATTTCGCACTACTTTTACCAATACTTAGAATTTTTTAGTACGGAGCTCAATAAAAACGTGACGCTCGGGTCTAGCGCTACGGGGCAACTACGGGTTAGGTTAGGTTAGGTTAGGTTAGGTTAGGTTTTTTTTTTGTTTATATTCGTTTGTTCTCTTTATTGCTGATATGGTTTAGTATATTTGGTTTATGTCTTATTTTTTTGTTTTTCAGTTGTTTGTCAGACCCAGTCCCGTGGTGACGCTATTCCATACGTACCCGGGGGCTGGGGCTGAGGGATGGCTGCAGCGCTGCTCCTCCTTCGTCTCCTCTTCGAGCGGCTGCTGCACAAATGGATGGAGCACTGTTTCCCCTAGCCCTGGTTCTGCGAGTAACACCCTGGTGGGAGGGGGCGGGGCAGGATGAGGGTCTGCCATAACGGTGGAGGGATTTGGTGCCGGTAAGCGAGGTGCAGAGAATGGGCCTGGTCAGCGGTGACAGGTAGGTAGGCTCGCCCGGTGGAGTCGCTCAATTCGCTCCCAAATCCGGATGGCCACGCGGTTTTTCGTCACTACTGTTCCCGTCGCAGTTGGGCCCATCCCAGTCCCTAGTACTGGCCGCTGTCCTCCGACGTCTGGCGACCATTGCCCTTGCCCCTCCCATTACTGGGATTGTAACTAGCTTGCAGGGTAGGGGGGGTGCAGTGTCCATGCTCCTGTTAATTCTCCAAAGTACATGTTTTAATCTACGTATTTATCTGTATTCGTGTATATATTTATAAAGTTGTCATTGTATGTATCCATGTATATTTTTATCTAGTTGTCATTATATGTATCCGTGTTTATATTTATCTACTTGTCAGAATTGTAAGCTTTAATATTTGTATAGATATGGGTAATTAATTTAGTGAGGGATTTGATGAGGACGGGTTTATCTAAGTTAGCTGCAAATGAGAAGGGGGGTCTGTCTAAACTACGAGCTAATTCGGCATGCGAAAATCGCTGACGGGCAAACCGTGGGCATGACTCCAGCAGATGAGTAGGGGTTTGGGGTGTTGACGGGTCACAGGGACACGAATCGGAGGAGATGATTTGAAAACGAGCAAGGTAAGAACGGTGCGCCCCATGGCCACTCAAGAACTGGGTGAGGTGGAACGAAGTGGCTACAATAGCGCGATAGTCCGCAATTTGCTTTAACTCCGGGAAGATACCCCGGGTTTGTGACCCCTGGGTAGCGCTGTGGTATCGTTCCTGCCATTCCGTCATTACGAGTTCTTTGGAGCGCGCTTTCGGGTATGAGGTGGGAAAAGCCCTATATGTGAAAGTCGTGTGAGAGGAGGCGGCCTCACCAGCAGCGCGATCCGCCGCCTCGTTACCGTACACCCCAGTGTGACCCCTGACCCAGCAGAATCTGATTGATTCCGGTGAGCCGGTGCTATGTATGGTTCTATGGATTGCGGCGATGGTGGGGTGACAACTACTGCGGCGTTGGATCGCCTCCAAAGAGGACTTAGAGTCTGAGATGATGAGTGCGTCTCCATATTCTCTCTCCCGCGCCAGCTCGCATGCCCTTGCTATAGCCAGCAATTCCGCCTGGAATACAGTACAAGTGGTATGTAGTTTGTATTTTCTGATGGTAGTGGTCGGGTGGCGGTCCGGGTCCACGCACACTAGTGCTGCTCCCACGGATCCGTCCTCCAGTCGGCTACCATCAGTAAATATTTGAACTGTGTTCTCCCTGCATGCCCTGTCTATGTCATACTGCGTAGGGGTGATTAAGTAATTTGGGGAGATTCTGTTAGCCGGGTGCAGAAGTTCCGCCACCGCCACCGGCGCTTCCCACTTAAGGTTATCAGGCAGGTGTGTAGTGGTCCCCGTGATCCTCACCAGCTCCACCTCGCGGGCGCGCTTCACCTCTAAGTCCAGTGGGAGGAACTGCGCTAGTGCCAAGGAGGCGACAGTGGAGACGGTGCGGTAACCACGTATGGCTCGGAGGGCGAAACCTCGCTGCAGAGAGCCTAGAGTTTTCTGGACTTCTTTTTGGTCCGCGATATGGCCCCAAACACATGAGGCATATGTGATGGTCGGTACGATTACATACTTGTATATGGCCTCAATGTTTTCTGGGTGCGCCCCCCAGGATGGTCTTGTGAACAGTGAGAGGCGGTTGAATAGTCTGAGGGCCTTGTCAGTCACAAACCTCAGATGCTTTTTGAAGGTTAGACGGTGATCGACAATGACCCCCAGATACTTCAGTTCCGTCGAAAACGGGATATACACCCCCTTCATGTAAAGCCTTATATCCGCTGCTCTCCTTGAGAAGGCCAGTGCTTTGGTCTTTAGTGGGCCGAAGTTTAGTTTGACGCTCTGCCCCCAATCCGATACCGTGTCCAGAGCGGCGCAGGATGCCTCCTGTAGAGACGATCTATCTTTGGCGGAGACAATGAGCAAGACGTCGTCCGCGTAAGCCTGCAGATAGCATCCCGCGGGCAAGGGCATGTCGAGGAGCTGGTCAATGATAAGATTCCAGAGAGCTGGCCCGCAGGCCGAACCCTGCACACAGCCTCTCTGGGTGCGTCTAGTCTCACTCACCCCGGCAAACTCCAGTAGCACCTCGCGATCGTCCAGGTAGCTGTCAACAAGTCGAAATATATTGGCCGGGCAGCCTACCTCCCTGAGTCTGTGAAGAATAGCTGGCCACCAAGCTCTGTTGAAAGCCGCCTGGATATCCAACGAAATTGCAACGCAGAGCCGCTTGCAGCGGCGCGCTTCCCTGATCTTCTCAATGGCTGCGTGAAGAGCGTGGCCTGTAGAATTATTGCGCCGGAACCCAAACTGTTTGGGGTTAAGATGGCCTGCCACTGCCTGGTGGTGTATGATCCTGCCTGCAAATAGTTTTTCCAGGACCTTGCCCAGCACCGATATAAGTCCAATGGGTCTATGGTCTTTCAATGAGGTCTCGCCCTCAGCACCGGGTTTCGGTATCGTCTTGACCACGGCACGCTTCCAGTCCCGTGGGAAGTATCCCAACCTGAGGCACCTGTTCATAAGGCTGAGGAAGAGCCCCGGGAAGTTGATGATGGCACATCTGCAAATGTCCGAGGTCAGTCCGTCGGGACCTGGAGCCTTCTTGTGCGATATGCCCTCAATTGCCTCCAGAAGCTCTCCCTCAACGAAGGGTGGATCAGAGTGGGTGTCAGGGACGCGATGTCGCTCCTCTCTTATGCCTGCCTGAGCTGGAGTGTCCTCCTCACACTGGTCCTCCGGAAAGAAGTGGTCCAGAAGACGTGACGCCGTTTGTCGATTGTCCGCCACGACTGATCCGTCGACCCACATGGAGGCAGGGGGCCTCCTGGGGGCGCCCGACCTAAGAAGTTTGTTCGTCAGGCTCCAAACATTCTCACTAGTCTGCGATTCACAGAATCTCCTGAACTGGGATGTGGCCTCTCTCCTGATGGCCTCGGTGTAGCCCGCCTTAAGGTCCGCATGCTGGTCAGCCAGTCGTTCGCACTCGGATTCTGCAACCCCTTCCTGCCTAGCTCTGTGGAGATTCTGATGAGAGCGGCCGATTTCCTTCTTGAGACGGGACAGTTCCTCAGTCCACCAGGGCTTTTTGAGAGGGATCTTCCTTCCTCGTCTGATGATCGGAAATGCCGCTTCCGCGGCTCGTTGTATAACTGAGGTTAGTTCGACAACAAAGGCGTCAATCCCCCACTGATCCAGTTGGTCGATCCTCTCGCGCTCCAGGTTAGAATCCATGATGTAGTTGGTCAGGGCATTTTTGAAGGCACTCCAATTCGCATTTTCAGGAATCTTATACCGGTAGGTAGAAGATTCCTGGGTGTTCTCAAGCGACTCGCGGTTGACCAACAAATAGTACTCAATGAGCCTGTGACTGCAGGACGCTAGTGCATCAGGCTTCACCTGCCAGTCCCTGAGCATATCGGTTACACTGCCGGAAGAGAAAGTGAGGTCGATGATGGAATGGCGAAGTCTGCCGTGAGTGATGGTTTCAAATGTGTGGACGTCCCCCGTGTTATGACAGATGAGGTCATGTTCGTTGATGAGGTTGCATAGATCCTCGCCTCTCCTGTTTCTTCTACCTGTTAAATCCCACAGGGGATGCCACCCATTAAAGTCCCCCCCAATGAGGCACCGAGGGTTATCCGACTCATGCAGAAACCTCGCCAGCTGCGCCAATGTGTCATGCGGGTCCTGTTGAGGCTCGATGTACACCGAGATCAAATATTGTGGCTGATTGTTGACCGTAACTTGCACTATTACCAGGTTGGGCGTAGAGAATTGCTCAATGAAGATGGCCTGTAGTTTGTCTCTGATGGAGTCCTTGATGAGAATGGCAGCCTTAACCCGCCTGTTGGTCTTTAGATCCTGGAAGATACTTATGCCAGGAGAGTTCTTTACGAAGGTGCCACCACCGGTGTAGGGCTCACTAATCAGAGCAATGTGCCTGATGGGGTCGTGGAAGACGTTGAAGAGCTCTTCCGAGCTCGCGATAGAGCGGTCCAAGTTAGCTTGGATTATGCCTAGCCTAAAGTTGGGGTTCCTTACAAACTCAGTCATAGTCTATTTTTTCCAGAACACGTGAGAGCATGGCTTGGTATCTGGGGCATTCCTGGTCGAAAGAGGAGTGTTTGGTGGAGTGATCCAATTTAAATCTAGAGTTGTGGCTACGGCAATTAACGCAAGTTGGGGGTGCTTGAGCGAGTGGGCAGCTGTTCTTTGTGTGTATAGTGTGATCGTCTTTGCCACAGTGGGCGCAGATTTCCTGGCCGGGGCATCTGGCTGAGGTGTGACCGAACTGGGCGCACTTTCTGCACTGCATGAAGGGGACAAAATTTTCACAGTGCACCCTCTGAAAGCCGAGGCGCACACGGTTCATTGATATGAGGGTCTTCCACAGCCCGGGAGAGGCCTCAATAACGGCATTGAAAAGATGGGGGTTCCTATTGCGACGCAGAAACCGGACCTTCAGCCCATCCTTTCGATCGCCAGAGTCAGCTAACTCCGGGTTGTGGTCCCAGATTTCGTCAATGACTTCATTCTCTGGTACGTCCTTAGTGATTCCCTTAAGTATAATGAGAGGCCGACGCTTCCTTTCGGGTTCTGACCTAGAGTGTCCACTGGCATTGATCAGGAGGTTAATTTCCTCCCTATGCTCCGCCTGTTCAAACTCTACCCTGAACTTACCCTTGGACAGCTTCCTTAGGTTAGTCGGGGTGATCTTCTTCGTCGTCTTCCTGAGCGCGTCTTTCACGGCTGAAACTGCGACCTCCCTGGTGGGGTCCTCGATCCCCGGGAACGAGATGACAAGGGCATGTCCCTTGGGGCGTGAAGCGGAAGCAGCTGCTCCGGCCGTGTCAGGACCACGAGACTGAGAGAGGTGTGAGGTGCCGTTTGATAGCCTAGGTTGTTTAGTTAGGACCTTAGCGTAGGAGGAGGAGCCTCCACTGAAGGCCGGGGAAGCAGCGCTGAATCGCCCCATCTCGGAGCGGACTGCCCGGGCAACCGCTTTCTCCACCAGTGCGGGTATGCTCACGGAGAGGTCTGCGCCATGCGTGGCCGGTGGACCGCCTCCTTTTCCAGGACCAACGGCCTCACAACTGCACCCGACTGCAGGTGCACCCCCTTTGTTGGCGATTACGATATTTCGGAGCACCGTAGCTGCCTTAACCACATTCACCGCAACCCTGTCCTTCATGGCGCGCGTAACGCTTTTCTCCGACGCCAAAATCTCAGGGATGCTCTCGAGGAGGCTGTGCAGCTCCTCATAGTGCTGGGGGTTGGTAATGCCTTCTAGATCTTGTTCTGTCAGTTTGGGTAGTTGGTTTACCGCATCGGCGGCCGCTTTAGCTCTAGCGCTACGAGTGACTTTCTTCACCTTGGCAACTGGATTGAGCTGCTGAGAGGCTCCAGGGGAATCAGTCCGCTGAGATCCCAGGCTGCCCGATGCAACATAGGGTCCAGTGACGTCCGACTCCTCAGACATGCGTAGGGGAGGGGTGGCGACTACCGGAGTCAAAATGACAACCGGATTTAACCCGGTGACTGCAGGGCGTGAAGCTACAGCTTCTCGACGTTGTGCCACCTCCATCTCCACGCCGCCAGTCGAAGGACGACGCGTAGGCGAGCGGCAGATAGGCATGGCGCTCGTAATTACTATTTTCTAATCAAGGACCAAACCGGGCACGTGCAAGTTCCAAACTAGCCTATTGTAGTATATTACTGCATAAAAGAATCAAATTCGTCGCAAGAATGAAGAAATATGAGGTTAGGTTTAGCAAGGTTAGGTTAGGTTTAGCAAGGTTAGGTTAGGGCAAAATTTTCTATATTAAAAACCTCGTAACTTTTTTTTTTAATCTTATAACCTAAAATTATGAAATAAACGGTGGTAGAAACCTTAGACCACGAGAGATTTTTCGAGTTTTGGAAAAATAAATCTATGTTAATACTAAACTTTTTACACAAAAATTAAAAAAAATAAGTTAAAAATTTTAAACTTTCCATATTAAAAATACTTAAAACTAGAATTTATTAAGTTTTGCAACTTTAAGTGATAAATCTTACCAAACTAAACTAGCTTAAAAAAGAATTATGAGAATGTGACTATAAACAAAAAAGTTATGGTTGTTTAAAAAACCTAAAAAGAATTTTACAAATTCACCCTTAAAAAAATTATCTCTGAATGTTTATTGGTCAGCTTATCACAAAATATGCGCCTAGGTGAGACGAATCTTATGCACTAATTAAATCTAACCTACGACTAAAAATGAATTTACTACGAATTATTTAAAAATTTACAATTTGTTAATCCTATACAATAGACATCAACGCGTGCTTTGTTTACATGAATCTTAGGAAATTTACTACCAAATGTTAGAAATTGACAAAAATTGAAATATTTCGAAAACTATTAAAGCTGAATCTATTATTTGAGCGGAATAAGGTGAAACAAAAATTCTAAGATGTGCCTACAAAATTTGAAATGATTCGGAGTATTCTACCTGATCGAAAAAAGGCTTGGTTAGGTTTTTTTTTTTTTTTTTTTTTTTTTTTTTTTTTTTTTTAGCGGTATCCCCGATTTGTTTCAGGACTTTGTTTTCTTTTTTGTTTTGTTTGGTACTATTTTAGGTTTGTTAGACATGCTTGCTCTTTTGCATGTGGATTTTGTGCTCTTTCTTTTGCACTTTATTACTTTTTTCTTTTTATTCTTTACATTTATCTTATTTGCTATTACATATTTCTTCTTGTTTTATTGTTACATTTTACTTATTCACTTAATTACACACACTGATCTATTTCTATTTACATTCTTATTATCTATTTCATTACTTTCTTGCCTTTTACATTTCTTTACTTAAAACTAATATCACAATTTCTTATTTCTTTCTTATACTCTACATTTACTTTTACATATTACACTACAATAAATTAATACATTTTACACTAATCATCTCTATTTCGTTCTATGACCTTTTCCACTATTTTCTTACCAAACTTAATAAACACTTCCCTATCTTTACTTTCTGTCATAATTTCCCACAGGTTTTCCTTTCTAAGGGGTGTGTTCAATGCTACTTGTGCGTCGTGTCTGTCTTTGGCATAGAGGGGGCATTCCAGGAGGACATGGAAAATGTCCTCTTCAGTGTCGGGATCACAGACGCAACTTGGGGTATCCTTCTTTTTAAACCTATGGAGGTAGGCGGAGAAACCTCCATGCCCGGTAAGGATCTGTGCAGCAATTCTATCAATCTTCATCTTTCTTACTACACCGAAGGCGCTCTCCCCGCTAGGGAAGAACGCCTTCGTTGTGGCAGCCGTGTCCTCGCTCCTATACCTGCTGTCCCATTCTACTTTCGTCATCGCGCGTACATGGCGCTTGACGAAAGAGATGGGACAGCAGTCATAGTGCGATTTGCATTTCAACCCGAGGGCCGCCCCCTTCGCCAGCTGATCCGCTCTCTCGTTTCCGATCACCCCGACGTGGGCCCTGATCCAAAACAGGGACACGGTTTGTCCGTTGTCCCTGAGTTGGGCCAGGTTGCCCTGAATCGCCTTGGTGATCGGATGCGAGGAGTCTGGATCAGCTAGCGATTGGAGGGAGGACCTCGAGTCGCTGAGCACGGCCGCCTCCTTCCATCCTTTCCCTAATACACACTCCGTGGCTTGGAGGATAGCATACAGCTCGGCTTGGAAGACTGTACAGTATGGCTCCAGCTTAAACTTTCGGGAAAGGACTTCTGCCTGCCCTTTCCAACAGGTCAGGGCGGCTCCTACCTTTCCCTCCAGTTTGCTGCCATCTGTATAGATCTTCACAAGACCTTCTGCCAGTTTGCTATCCTCCTCCTCGTTTTCCAGACATTCGAAACCTATCATTCTGCTGCTACCGGGGTGGTCCGAATTCATGAAGGATACCCTTTTCTCCACCTTTCTCCCCCTTAATATTGCCTGGGGTTTCCCTCGCTTCGCCTCATAAAGCTGGGATGCTTCATGGACCCTTAGGTCCAGCGGAAGCAGCCCCGACAATATTAAGGCGGAGTTGAGCGACACCGTCCTATAACATTTAGTAATTTTTTGGGCGAACCCCCTCTGCACCACCGAGAATTTCTTTTTAGTCATTATTTTCTTTGCTTCTCCCTGCCAAACACTCGCTGCGTAGAGGATGATTGGTTCTATGACCGCTATATAAATTGTTCGTATTATCTCTGGTTGGAGACCCCAAGTCGTCTTTGCGGCTCTTTGGATACCTTTAAATATATTGATGGCTTTGCCGCAGACGTACTTAATGTGCTCGTTAAATGTTAATTTGTTGTCAATTTTTAGGCCGAGGATTTTTATTTCGTTGACTAGTTCTATTTGTATCCCTCCCATGGTCAGTACCGGCGCGTCAAATTTTAATTTTTTGGTTATAACCATGGCTTTTGTCTTATGCGCCGCGAAGTTTAATTTGTTTGACGCGCCCCATCTCCTGACCAGGGAGAGTCCTGCATTGGCCTTTTCCTCTAACGACTTTGGGTCTCCTCCATCCACTATCAAAATTATGTCGTCAGCGAATGCTTGGCAATATATATCGGCGTCGGTGAGCCCGTTCAGGAGTGGATCCAGCAAGATGTTCCAGAATAAGGGGCCTCCTATGGACCCCTGTACACAACCTTTGTTGGTTATCTTGCTGTACTCCTCCCCCGCGTATCTCACCGACACCATCCTATCTTGGAGATAACTATCTACTAGTCTGCGTAGATTTATAGGGCACTTTAAATTTTTAAGTTGGCAGCGGATCCGCGGCCACCACGCGTTATCAAAGGCCCCCTCTATGTCCAGCGATATCAGGGCCACTATTCTCTTTTTAACCAATTTATCTCTGATTCGCTGTATCATATCATAGAGGGAGTCCTCTGTACTGCGCTGCGGCACGAATCCATACTGTCTCGGGTTAAGTTTAGGCAGTATATGCCATTTCAAACGACGCACCAGCATCTTTTCTAGAATTTTTCCTAAGACTGGCAGCAACCCGATCGGTCTGTATGACTTGGGCTCCTGATAATTGTCTTTGCCGGGTTTCCTAAGCATGATTACTGCTGCTTTCTTCCATGCTTGCGGGAAGTGGGCCAGGGCTAGGCATTTGTTGAACATCGCGAGAGCTAGTTCACTGTCTGCTTTAACAGTCGCCGCGCATATATCGGCCGTGAAACCATCTCCACCCGGTGCCCTTTTCGGGTTAAACGAGTCCACGGCGTGCACCAGTTCAGCTTCCACAAATGGGGGGTCGTGAACATCATGTTCGTCTCCCTCATTTGCTTCCGCCGCGCTGATCCGCACTGCCCTGTGGACTTCGCTTTCCCCTACTTCGGTGTCGTCCGGGTAGAAAGTCTCAGCCATTATGCGCACCGACTGTTTGGGGCTGGTGGTGATGCCCCCTCTCGCGATTGGCAGATCTTCGCCTTGTGTTCTGGTTCTGCCTATCACCCTGTAAATGCCCTCCCACATTGTTTCCCGGTCTTGTTTTTGACAGAACTCCTTCCAACTCTTTATCCTGGCTGCATTCATTTCCCTTTCGTACTTTTCTTTTGCGTCCATGTATTGCTCGACTACCCATGTTTTGCGACTCGGTGCTGCCCATTTTATTCTTCTTTTTCGTTTGTTCTTCTCTTTCTTCATTCTCTCGAGCTCGTCGGACCACCACACAATCTTTATTCTACTGTCTGTCTTTTTTCGTTTTATATATTTATCACAATTTACTTCTATCAATTTTGTATATTTATTTATAACTGATTCTAATTGGTCTATATTTGTTATTTTGTCTATTTCTGTTTTGTTTATTTGATTTTCTTTAAATAAGTCTTGGATTCCCTTTTTATAGTCTATCCAATTTGTTTTTAACGTATTATATTTTCTGGTAGTTTTATTATTTACATGATTGTTGTTTTTGTTGCTTCCTAATTTTATTTTAAAAGAAATTGTGTTGTGGTCCGACGTTGTTATGTCATCCTTCACCTTCCATTCCAGCACCTTGTCCAGCATGTCTGTCGAGCAGTACGTCACGTCCACACAGCTCTTGTACTCTTTCCCTCCACGCCAGGTTTGGAAGGTCGGTCTGTCCCCTTCGTTTAGAATATGGAGTCCCAAGTCATTTATCATACCCATCATTTCTTCCCCTCTATCGTCACTTTTTGTGCTTCCCCACCATTCATTCCACGCATTGGCGTCCCCCCCTATTATTATTCTACTTGTTTTTATTTTTTGTATGGCGCCTTTTATTTGGGCCATATACGGGCCGATATCCACGTCCGGCTCGAAATAGTATGAGATCACACCGAGTTCCCATTCTTGTGTTACTATTTTTATTATCACAATATTTGTTGTTGTGAGGTCGGGAAATTGTTGGATTTTTATATTGGTGTTGAAGACGGCTATCGCCGCCTTGTTCACTTTCCCGACCTCTTGTGCAGCCTGGAAGAACCTAACCCCGGTGTGACCCCCCACTACTCCCGCGTTTCCCGTATACGGCTCTTGTATTAGTGCCAGAAGTATTTTTGCTTTGGCCGCCTCCAAGATCAGCTCGCTCGTTGCGTTTCTGCTGCGTTGGAGGTTGGCCTGGAGGACGCCATATGTCTCCTCTTCCTTTCTTATTTCATCTATCACCACCTTAGCAGTACGCTATCCGAGATCTTGCAATTTTATCCCACATTTGGAATTGTGGGCATTCAGAGCTGAAGGTGTTATGTTCCCTGTCTTTATGTCCAGCTTTTTGGCAGTTAAGGCATTCAGGGGCCTGATCCTTTTTGGGGCAAGCTACATATATATGGTCGCCCCCGCAGTGGCAACAGCTGTCCGACTGCTCCTGACAGACCCGCTTGATGTGGCCGAAGCCCAAGCAGCGGGAGCAGCGGATAATCGGGGACTGATCTTCCACACGGGATAAACCCCACTGCAGTTGAATAGCCCCCGCTTCTATCAACTGTTGCCACACTACGGGTGCCACCTTTAGGATCACATGGGCCACATGTGGGTTCCTAGTTTTCTTCTCGTAGATGGCCTCTATCTGTAGTTCCTCTTTTTTGTATTTTTGCCCCGTTCTGATCATGTGCCTCCTAATCGCCTCCTCTACCTGTTCTTTTTTCTTTTCCCCCATGACGTATTTCACGATTACAAGCGGATTCTTATTTACTGCTGATTCTATTTTTAGGCTTTTATTCTTTTCCAATTTTTGTTTCAGCTTCTTCGCTTCCTCCTCTTTCGCGCATCCTATCACTACTTTTTGGCCCCTCGCTTTCTTCACTCTTCTTACCTCGTTCCACTCCCCGCCCCCGTCGACCGACTTCCTGACTTGTTCGAACACCTGTTCGCTCGTCAGCCTTGTGTCGGTCGACGCCACTATCAGGGAGTGCAGCGAGGTAGGAGCCTTCCTTGCTTTTTGCGCATACGTCTCCTTGCTTACTTCGCCAATCGCTTCTTTCACTATAGCTCTTATATTCGTTTCCATTTCCTTCTCTGTCTTTCCTTCTCTTTTGCTCTTTTTGCTCTCTTCACTTATTTTATCTATTCTTTTTTCGATGTTTTCTATTCTTTCATTTCCTTTCTTCAGTCCCTCTTTTCCCTCTATTATCAACTCTTTTATTCCTTTCTGTTCTTCCATAATTCTCTTACTGATTCCTATTACTTCCTCATTTATCTTTTTGTTGCTTTCTATTGTTTTCCCATCTTGTTTCGTTATTCCTTTGCTTTCTATCGTTTCCATTATTTTCTTACTTGCATCCATCATTTCTTCCATTCTTTTAGTTACATTCTCCATTCCTTTCATTCCTTCTCCTCTTTCTAGTGCACTCATTTTCTTTTCTAGTGCTTCTATTATCCTATCACTCTCCTCTTTTTGTTCCTTCATCTTCATCATCCATTTTTCTTCACTTTTCCTACTTTCTTCTATCTGTATGCTTAGCCTTTCTATCATTCCAGTCATTCTTTTTCCTTCTTCCATCCTCTTTTGTTCACCTCTTTCGAACATCTTTTTTATTGTGTCCATAGTTTCTTCATCTTCAGGCTTGGTTAGGTTAGGTTAGGTTAGGTTAGGTTAGGTTAGGTTAGGTTAGGTTAGGTTAGGTTAGGTTAGGTTAGGTTAGGTTAGGTTAGGTTAGGTTAGGTTAGGTTAGGTTAGGTTAGGTTAGGTTAGGTTAGGTTAGGTTAGGTTAGGTTAGGTTAGGTTTCCGCCCTCTCGTTGGAGAGGGGAGCGACTGTGCAGTGTCGCTACCGGACGCGTCCCCCGGGTTGTGGATAGGGGCACGCCCCCCATATATGGGGGGTACCGGCTTCGGCCGGCGCGGACAGCAACTGCACGACAATCTCGTAACCCCGTACGTAGTGCGGGGCCGAGGGCCGCTAGTCTCTTCGGAGGGTGGGGGCCGCGAGGAAGAAAACCTCTCTAAAAAATTACCCGTTGGGGATCTCGGCTGGCGTCCTGGGCATCCCGGGTAGCGGCAGCCGAGTTGGGGGAGAGCTCGCAACCCCGCACTGAGCGGGGCCGAGGGCTGCCACTCTCTTCGGAGGGCAGTGGTCGCGAGGAAGAAAACCTCTATAAAAAATCACCCTGAGGGGATCGGCTGGCGTCCTGGGCATCCCGGGTAGCGGCAGCCGATCAGTGGCCGACTTGTCGGCGGTGGATGGCGGACAGTGTTCCGCGGGGACTCCGGTCCCACGTGGCGATGCCACACCCGGGCATAACTGCTCGGTTGGCGGGGCTTGCCTTAATTGGCTGGCCCAGCGGCCGTTTCGACGGCGTGGTTTGCGGACCTCCAAGGTCTGCGTGCGCGGCGGCCCCGTGGCCACGAGTGTGGTCACTGGGGATGGGTTTCGGCCTACCGTCGGGCGAGCTGGAGACCTGTGTGTGTGTGTCGTTGTCATGTCTAGCGGCACCACACAGGACCAGTGGGGACTGCCTTTGTTGGCCGTCCCTGAGAGGAGCATACCTCGTTAAAAAACCCCAAAGCGTCGGGTCTACCCGTTAACTGGTATTAAAGTGCAAGCGTGGTACCAGGCGCCTTATGGTGGTGGGCTGGGGAAGTCCACCGACTAGCGCTTCCACCCCGGGGCACTACCCGCCGCCCCGGGAGTATTAGGGTTACCCAGGTACAGGGGGCACTGCCTGGGTGGACCATTTATTTCCCCCACACTCGTGGGAATAACAATGCAGACATCTAATACAAAAAACAAAAATTTAAAGAGTGAGGAGAAGAGGATGGAAGGAGTTGTGGAGGGTCTGGAGAGACCGGAGAAGGAGGATGTTGGAGAGAAAGGAATGGGTTTCGCACAGCCGGAGGAAAGAATAAGAACCAGGAGCAGGTCTGGTCAGGTGCAGCCGGAGGGGTCACGCAGGAGCTCAGTGACCCTGACGTTCGGTCCCGACTGTCAGTCATTAGCCGGGTCAATGTCCAGCCTACGGGCTGAATCGGAGGCGGAGTCGGCTGCCGAATCAACAGCCGGTCCGGCAAAAAGCCGTAAGAGGCGGTCAGTGGCGTCCAGCTACCTAAAGGACGCCCAGACAGTGGTGGCACCTGCGCCGAAAGTGCCCAGAGCCAAGGGGGGCAGAGGAGGCAGAGGCGGCGGAAGTGCTCTGACGCATAGCGTCGGAGTGTCCCAGGCGAGGAGAGAGGCCAGGGAGATTGAGCCGGACTCCGAATCCGAGTCCACCCTTACGGAGGCATATACATCTGCCGCCAGCGACGGAGAGGCCGAGCCCCGTAATATGACAGTGGAGGACTTGGTGGCGGAGGCCTCGAAGAGGGTTGGCGAAGTGACAGAGGTCGCGAAAAAGGCCAAGAATTTAAAGGGGACCTGCAAAAAGAAATTGCGCTCCAACGCAGGCTCCCTGATGGCCGTGGTCCGCGCCTTGGCTCAAAAGGACACGGCAGAAGAGATGCGTCGACTGCGGGCGGACAACAAGCGCCTGCAGGACGAGCTCTCAAAGGTCCGCCACGAGCTGACAGCTCTGAGGCGGGCCTTCTCGGAGGCCGGTGAAGGGCGCCGCAAAAGGCCGGCGGCGCCCATCATCCTAGACACCCCGGCGGGGGTGGGAGGCGGAGGCAGCGGAGGGGAGGACCTCGCTGGAGCATTACAAGAGATGCACCGCTCTCTTGCCCAGCAGATGTCCAACATGCTCCAAGCAAGGTTGGAGGGCCTGGAGGTGGATGGGCGGCTCCTCCCTGCAGCGGAGAGACCCCGCCGGCCGCCATTGGCAGCTGATGCCAAGGCCGCGGGCTCAAAGCCACCTAAGACGGCGCAAACGGTTGGGGACGGTAAGGAAGCCCCAACCACGCTTGCCCCGGCCGCCAACATGCCCAAAAAGGCCCGGGCGAAGGCGGCGAAGGCGGCGAAGGCGGCAGAGCAGGTCCGTCGGCTCCTCCTCCTCCAGTGAGGAGTGAGAAACAGGTGGCAGCACCGCTGCCTAAGGAGGCAACACCCCCGGTGGTTGAGGGCGCCTGGGTGACCGTTGCCAAAAAGGCAAAAAAGCCCAAAAAAGCAGAGGCGGCACCGGTGGCAACCCAGAAGGGCAAAAAGGCTGCCAAGGGTCCACAAGGGCCAAAGGGCCCCAAGGTGCCAAAGGCGCCTAAGACCCTGGCGGTCGTGGTAGCTCTGAAGCCGGAGGCGGTGGCTCAGGGAGCCACTTACAAGGACGCCCTGACCAAGGCCAAGGCGTCCGTAGACATGGACGAACTGGGCATCGGCCCGTCGAAGTTCCGGACTACGGTGACGGGAGCGAGAATTATCGAGCTCCCGGCCGGAACAACGGTGGCCCAGGCCGACACTCTGGCGGCCAAGGTGGGCGAGGCCTTGGGCGATGCAGCCAGGGTGACCCGCCCAACAAAATCGGCAGACGTCAGGGTGTCAGGCCTTGATGACACCGCAACGCCCGAAGAAGTGCGGGCGGCTCTGGCCGACAAAGCCGGTTGCCCCCCCAATACTATCAGGGTGGGGGCAATTTCCTCCGGCGCCAGAGGGGCTGGCTCGGCAATCGCCTCCTGCCCTGTGGAGGCAGTAGCCAAGCTGGTCAGCGATGGCAAATTAAAGGTGGGCTGGAGCGCAGCCACGGTCCGGCTACTGGAGCCACGCCCCATGCGTTGCCATAGGTGCCTGGCATTGGGTCACCCAGCAGCCAAGTGCCCCTCTAGCAAAGACCGCAGCGGCCTCTGCTATCGCTGCGGCAAAGAGGGGCACATAGCCAAGGCCTGCAAGGCCCCTCCGCATTGCGCGTTATGCGCCGACAGGGGCCTGCCAGCCGGGCACCGAATGGCGGGGGCTAGTTGTAAGCCCCCTCCCGTCAAGGGCCGCCTGCCGAACCCGGCAGCGGCTCCTCGTGCCGCACCAAAAGCGGCCACCAGCGCCACGCCAGAGGCGACCCCAGCAGTGACCCCAATGTCCGTCAACGATGCCCAGTAGGACATTGGGGAAACTGCTCCAGGCGAACCTCAACCACTCCGCCGGGGCACAGGATCTCCTGTGCCAGACGATGGCGGAGTGGGGGGTCGACCTTGCGGTGGTTTCGGAGCCGCACCGTATCCCCCCGTCCGACAAGTGGATGGGGGCTACGGATGGCTCCGCTGCCATAGTGGCGGCGAGTGCAGGCCCTTCCCCGGTGCTGGTGGAGAGGGGGGAGGGGTATGTGGCGGCACGATGGGGAGAGGTGGTGGTGGTGTCCACCTACTTCTCCCCCAACCGCAGCAGGGCCGACTTCGATCGGTTTCTCGCTGCGGTTGAAGGGGTCGTGCACCGCGCGGCCCCTCGTCAGGTGCTGGTGGCGGGGGACCTCAACGCAAAATCGACCGCGTGGGGGTCCCCCCGCACCGACGTCAGGGGTGGTATACTGGAGGCCTGGGTGTTCGCCCTAGGTCTCCAGATCCTCAACCGAGGAACCACCCCTACCTGCGTCCGGTGGCAGGGCACGTCACTCATTGACGTGTCCTTCGCCACCCCGCCGCTCGCGGCCCGTATCCGGGGCTGGCGGGTGGAGGCGGATGTGGAGACCCTATCGGACCACCGATACGTCCGGTACGAGGTCTCCACAGCATCCCCAGGGGCCCCGGTGGGCCCCCGTGCGGGCAGCTCGCCGTTCAAACGGTGGGCGCTCGCACGCCTCCAGCCGGATGTGGCGGAGGAGGCAGCGACGGTGCGGGCCTGGGCAGGGGTCCCCGACGCCGTCGCGGGGGATGCCGACGGCATGGCGGACCTTTTCGCGGACGACATCAATGTCGTCTGCAGCGCCGCCATGCCGAGGGCGCGGGTTGGCCCACGGAGGAGTGGGCAGGCATACTGGTGGACGCAGGAGCTCACGATCCTGCGTGCCGCCAGTATGAGGGCCAGGCGCGCCTGCCAGCGATGCCGCAGGCGCGCCAGACAAGCGCCCGGCGAAAGGGAGGTCCTCCGCCGGGCGTACAACGAGGCCCACACGGCCCTGCGTAGAGCCATCTGCAGGGCCAAGGTCGCTGCCTGGGATGAGTTTTTGGCCATCCTGGACAGCGACCCCTGGGGGAGGCCGTACCGGACGGTGAGGGGGAAGTTCGCTTCGGCGGCCCCCTCCACGTCCGGTATGGAGCCCGCGCTGGTGAGGAGGGTGCTGGGGACACTTTTCCCAGACCCCGGGCCCTTCGAACCCCCCAGGATGCTGCCCCCCGGTTCTGCTCCGGGGGCGTGTTCAGCTGGTCCCCCCGTGTCTGATGCAGAACTAGACACGGTGAGGGACCGGCTCCGGAGCCGCAATAAAGCTCCGGGGCCGGACGGGGCCCCGGCCAAGGTAATGGCCATTGCCTTGGGCCCCCTGGGAGAGCGATTCCGCGCGGTGCTCGACACATGCATCGCGACGGGTCGCTTTCCCAGGCGCTGGAGAGTGGGGCGGCTTTGCCTTCTCCGCAAGGAAGGCCGCCCGGCAGACTCCCCAGCGGGCTACCGGCCGGTGGTGTTGCTCGATGAGTCCGGGAAGGCTTTTGAGAAGATTCTCGCCTCCCGGATCATCGAGCACATCGAGGGTGAGGGGCCGGACCTGGCGGACTGCCAGTTCGGCTTCCGAACCGGCCGGTCCACGATGGACGCGGTTGGCCGTCTCAAGAGGTGGACTGAGGCGGCCACAGCTCGGGGGGAGGTGGTGATCGCGGTGTCCTTGGACATCGCGAACGCGTTCAACACCATCCCCCACGAGTGCATAGAGGCGGCGCTCGAGTTTCACCGAGTGCCCCTCTACCTCCGCGCCCTCGTCCGGGACTACCTGCGAGACAGGTCAGTCCTGTACGAGGACGCGGAGGGCCGCGTCCAATCGTGGCCAGTGAAGGCAGGCGTACCCCAGGGTTCCGTATTAGGTCCCCTCCTATGGAACCTGGGGTACAACTGGGTCCTGCGGGGTGAGCTCTTGCCGCGCATGGATGTCGTCTGCTTTGCGGACGACACCCTAGTAGCGGCGAGAGCGAGGGGGTGGGAGGAGGCGGTCCGCCTTGCGTCGGTCGGCACCTCCATGGTCGTCCGACGCATCCGCCTCCTGGGACTGGAAGTGGCCCTCGAAAAGACGAGGGCCATGGCCTTCCACGGTCCCAGACGCAGGACCCCGCCGGGGCTCCGTGCCCGGGTAGAGGGGGTGTGGGTTCCGGTCGAGATGCACCTTAAGTATCTCGGCCTGACCCTAGACCCCCGATGGAGCTGGGAGGAGCATTTCAGGCTCCTCGCTCCCCGGCTGTGCGGCGTCGCAGCCGGACTCGGTCGCCTCCTCCCCAATGTGGGGGGGCCGAAGGCGAAGTGCCGTCGGCTTTATCACTCCGTGATAAAGTCGATGGCGCTGTACGGGGCCCCGGTCTGGGCTGAGTGCCTCTCGTCCCGCACGAGGGCCCTCTTGCGAAGACCGCAGAGGGTCATCGCGACCCGGGCCGTGCGGGCTTACCGCACGGTCAGCCACGGGGCTGCCTGCGTCCTAGCAGGTACGCTCCCGTGGGAGGTTGATGCCCTGGTACTATCCCAGGTGCATCAACACCGGGTCGCGGCGAGAGAGCGGGGCGAGCGACCCGTTCTAGAGGAGGTAGAACGGGTCCGCACCGAGGCGCAGGGGGAGGCTCTGCGCCGATGGGTGGAGGCACTCGCCAACCCAGCCGCTGGCCACCGGACGATCGAGGCGATTCGTCCGGTGTTGGAGGAGTGGGTAGGGCGCCAGCGGGGCACCCTCACCTACCGCCTGGTGCAGGTACTGACCGGACATGGGTGTTTCGGTCACTACCTGCACCGAGTCGCCCGTCGGGAGGAGACGCCGCGGTGTCATCACTGCGCCTCTCCCGACGACACGGCCGAGCACACGTTGATCGTGTGCCCGGCCTGGCGAAATGAGCGCCGCGATCTGATCGCGGCGCTCGGCGGAGGAGGCCTCTCGCTGCCAAGTATGGTAAGAGCCATGCTTGGTAGCGAGAGAGCCTGGAGGGCTGCCGCCTCCTTCTGCGAATCTGTGATGGCGCAGAAGGAGGCAGCGGAGAGGGAGCGGGAGGAGGACGCTCTAGCCGCCCCTCTCCGGCGTAGACGGGTGGGCCGAAGAAGGCAGGCAGCGGTGACTGCCGGTCTTCGACGGCCCTAAGGTGGCCTGGGCGCGGCCTGACCAGCCGCGCGCCCTAGGTGCCGCTCCGGCATAGGCCACCACGTCTGGGGACTGCCTAGTACCCTAGCGCAGTCCCCCTGAGGCGCGTCGCCCGGTCCACTCGTTGGGCCGGGCCTGCCCGGGGGCGGGCTCGGAGCTGTGGCGCACGCAGGTGCGTCGGCCCCGAGACGCCCCCACATGGGCGTAGGAGGGTACCGGGGGGTTTTAGTGGAGTAGGATCAGTGTGGTCTTCCGCACTGGTCCTGCTTGAGTAGGGTCGGCACTGTTTCCCGTGCCGGCGAGTCCCACACACGCCGTGCGCCTAGTCAGCGTCACGGTATGGTGCGTAACTGCATTTCCCCTCGTCACAAAAAAAAAAAAAAAAAAAAAAGGTTAGGTTAGGTTAGGTTAGGTTAGGTTAGGTTAGGTTAGGTTAGGTTAGGTTAGGTTCCGCCCTCTCTTTGGAGAGGGAAGCGACTGTGCAGTGTCGCTACCGGACGCGTCCCCCGGGTTGTGGATAGGGGCACGCCCCCCAGATATGGGGGGTACCGGCTTCGGCCGGCGCGGACAGCAACTGCACGAGGTGGGGGTGATTCAGCCCATGTCGCGATCGCGCGGGCTAGAGAGGGGGCAAGTGTCCCAGGTTCCAGGTCGGCGTCCCAGACGTTTCTGGGTAGCGGCGGCTCGGATTGACGCGGGCGACGGGTCCGCTGGTTCGCTTACACCGGACAGCGGATAGGCTTCGGCCACCGTCGGCCAAACCGTTACCCCACATTGAGTGGGGCCGGGGGGAGGCACTTCACCGTGTCTCCTGCGAGGAAGAAGAACCTCAATAAAAAAATCCTCAAAGTCCTGGCATTGGGACACGTGATGTCGGGGCGCCCGCATTTGCGGGTGGCTGGTGGAGTGCATCAGCCCATTAGCGCCAACCTCAGATACCGCCCGACCTCTGAGTGTATTAGGGTTACCCAGGTGCAGGGGGCACCGCCTGGGTGGACATTGTAGATCCGCCATACTCGTGGGATAAGTTATGGAGACACTAAATTTTAAAAATCTTTTTGGAAGTAAGGGCGAAAGTCCGGAGAGAAGGAGGGAAAATAAGGCGGCTGCTTCAAAGCAGTCCGATCAGGCAACAACATCTGCCGCGGAGGAGAGAGAAAAAGAGGCTCGCTTTAAGCGACCTGAGGTGAGGACACCCGTGGTCCGATTGACGCGCACGCCTATACCATCTATGGCGGCGTCTGATAGAAGCAGGAGCAGAAGCGTTTCCTCTTGCATATCGGATACAAGTGAGTCGGAGGATTACGCGTATCCGGAATCAAAGAGTTTAAAACGATCGCGTTCTAAAGGGTTTTGTGCGTCGGGTGAACAAAGCTCTGAAGCGGAGGGTAAAAGAGCGAAGGCTGGTTCTATTGCTTCTAAGCGAATGGAACAGCAGCTGCTGACAGAATCGGAGTTAGCTGAAAAAGCGAGGAGGGTATTACCTCCCCGAGACCCGGATTTAGAAATTATTAAGGTGGACTGGCGAGAGGTGCCGACTACCGATATTTGCCAAAGTTTGCGAGACACAGCGGATGTGATTAGGGAGGTCGCCACAAAATCAGGCAACCTAAAAGGAACCTACATCCGCACACTAAAAGACGCGGCTGAACACATTCGTTCGGCTATGGTGGAAATTCCTACCCGTAGTGGTTCGGATGAGTACACGAAGTTGGAAGCCAGCTATAAGTCACTGCAGTCAGACTTTAAGCGGATGCAGTCGGCTTACTTGCGGCTGCAGAAAGATAATGAGGATCTGCGTGAGGAAATGGGGGCATTGAAGAATGAAGTGGCTCGCCTTGGTAAGGCACCTGCGGCTCGATGCCCGAACTGCACGGGTCACGCCGATGGTCACCGATCGGCTGAGACGGACAGGATAATTGCGATCATGAACGCTAGATTCGAAGGTTTGCAGAAACGGTTGGGACCGGAACCGCAAATGCGTCCTCCGCTCGCCGCAGACAAGGCAAACACTGGGGCACAACTTCCGGCTACCTCAAAGCCGATACCTTCAACATCCAGGAGAGAGAGTTGTGTGGCGGATATTCCTGCCACTCAAGGCCCAGCCCCTGTTTTATCTGGGGGGCAAAAACAAAAGGGCAAGAAGAAAAAGAAGTCGCAGCCTGCACAAACAGCAGCGCAACCAGAGGGACAATGGACTACTGTTGGTAAACGGGGCAAACCGGTAAAGGAGGTTCCTTCAGCTCCTGCCCCAAAGAAAAAGGAGGCGAAGAAGAAAAAGCAGCCTAAGCTGCGGCCGCCTAAAACGGCAGCCATAACCGTTAAGCTGCGGCCAGAAGCTGTAAGCAAAGGAGTAACGTACGCCCAAATTTTGTCGCAGGCCAAAAGTCAGCTCAATCCGGAGGATTTCGGCGTAACAGAGGGCTTAACTATAAAAGTATCTGCAACGGGTGCCCGCATAATAGAAGTGCCGGGCGCTGAATGCGGTGAGAGTGGTGAGAAGGCAGACAAACTTGCCTCAAAAATAAGGGAGCTGGTCGACCCAGAATTAGCCGATATTTCCAGGCCTGTCAAATGTGCGGAGCTGCGCATCACGGGCCTGGACGACACGGCGTCGGCTAAAGAAGTGGTTGCAGCAGTGGCAAAATCAGGGCAGTGCCAGGCCGAATCGGTCACATGTGGAGAGATCCGCCGTGGCCGTACCGGAATCGGTACTGCAATTATCAAGTGCCCGGTGGTCGCCGCCAAAAAGCTCATTGCAGGCGGCAAATTGCGTGTGGGTTGGATATCGACTGGGATAAAGCTCCTCCCGTTGAGGCCTATGAGGTAGGTTAGGTTAGGTTAGGTTAGGTTAGGTTAGGTTAGGTTTCCGCCGGGGTGCGGGCTGGCAGACCTCCTCGTGGTGCACCCTGGGAGGGGAGTGGGAGTAGCCTCAGTTGCGGTTGCTCCCACGCCTCTGCGAACTGTCAGTGGAGTGGAAAAACGGTCGAGTCTTTAAAATTTCCGATTCCTGTTGGTTTCTTCGAGTCCGAAGTATGTTGTGGCGCCTTCATGGTGTGTGTGTTGGTCTCTCCTGGCTCCTCTATCTTTAAAGGAGTCTGTGGATGATACGCCAGTTAAAAGGCCCTTTTCAGGGCCAGTTGACTATGTTGTGGTCGTGGTATGGCAGACCTTCAAGGTCTGCGAGTCTTCGACGTTTATCGTCTCGGAGCCCCTTGGGGGCTCAGCGGCCACCTTCGTGTGGCGTGGCATGGCGGAGCTTCAAGTTCTGCGGTGCGGCGGGATCGGTGGCTACGGTTTGTAGCTGCTGATTTGGTCTTCGGACTCCCGTCGGGCGACCTGTGCCTCTTTGTTCGGTGTAGTGGATCATGTCTCGCTGCCAACTTAGGGGTGTAGGGGCCTTGCCTTAACCGGCCGGGTCAAGTGGAGTAAACCACAATAAAAAATCAGCAAGTCTCTGTTGCTGGAGACCGCGGCAACAGGGGACCTTCGGGTGGTGGGCGGCTTACAGTCCACCAGCTAGCGCCAACCTGGGGTACCTCCCGACCCCCCAGTGTAATAGGGTTACCCGGGTGCAGAGGGCACCACCCGGGTGGACGGTATAATTCCCTCATTCTCGTGGGATAAGTATGAAGAGTTCAAAAGAAAAAACCCAAACCCAAAACCCTAGTTTTAGTGCAAACTCCAGACGAAGTGAGTTTTTGAAAGAGAAAGTGATGTTTAGCGATGAGGCCATGTCGGATAGCTCATTCCATTCGACAGAGACGGCGGCTCTTAGGGCCGGCAATAAGAGGAAGCGCTCCCGGAAAACCGGTGGAAGCGACGCCGGCAGCCGCACGGAATCGGACAGCGGGTCCGACAACAGCTCTGTGTCCGTCGCTAAGAAGCAGACTACTTCGAAGTCGCTTGAAAAGAGAGGAAGAGGCAGGCCGCCCACAACTGGTCAATACGTTGGGCTGGCAAAGGCGAAAGAGGAACATAATCGCCAACAACGAGAAGAAATTCGCCTTTTGGCGGAGAGGAGTTTGGCCGAAGATATGGCCCAAGATAAGAGGAGCCTCCGCTCTAGCTCCGCTCATTCTCAGAGCTCCGTCCGAATGGACGATAATGACGATGAGGCACCGGCGTCTGAGCTGGTTGACAGCCTCCTTAAAGAGGCAGCATTGTGTCGACGGGTGGCCACTACATCCGGTAACCTAAAGGGCACCTACGTCAAAGCCCTAAAGAGAGTAGCCGAAAACGTAACGGCGCTGTCTAAGGAGCTGGTCAAGCGGACGGCAACCGACGAAAATGCCAAACTGCTGGCCACAATAAAGAAGCTGCAAGGGGATAATAAGCGGCTCACGGAGGAGCTGGCAGATAGCCGCAAAGAGATGTCAGAAGTCAGGTGTGAACTTCTGGACATAAGGCGTCGGCTAGAGCCGACTGCTTCTGCGTCTCCTGCTGTCGAGGTTTCAATGGCCACAGGCAGCGACGAAGTACCACCAGCGCCACTGGTGAAGTTCATGAAGGAAATGGCCAAAGAAATGAAAAGGGAGATGTACGAAATGCGCACCAGCATTCTAAATATTGTGGATGCTAGAGTAGAGGGCAAGCTTGTGCCGGATAGGCCACGGCCGGCGCTTGCCTCAGACAGGAACCGGGAAAAGTCACTTGCCCCGGCAATTACAGGCGGAAGCCAGACCTCCAAGCGTGCACCGGCAAAAGAGGATGACCTTTCGTCCGCAGCGGCGGCGAGGCCACCCTCTGAGAGGAATCCTCCCAAAGGAAAGGGCAAGAACAAGCCTGCAAAAGTCGCGGCATCAGCCACCTCAGGACCGGCCAAAACTGGCCAACCGGTGAGAACGGCTGCTGCTGATACAGACGAGGGAGACTGGCAGGTCCAGCAGTCGCGCAAACGCAAATCGAAAGCTCGTCAGCCCGCGACTACAGTCCCACAGGCCACAAAGGCCAAACCGATGAAGCCGAGGAAGCTACGCGTCCCTCGTTCGGCTGCGGTGGTTCTCACCATTGACCCTGAAGCTCAAGAGAAGGGTCTCACGTATGCCGACGTCATAACCAGGGCGCGTAGCGTGATCGATCTTGGCGAGCTTGGCCTTGTCCCGGTTCAAATGAAGGGGGCCGCTACTGGAGCTCGAATTCTCCAAATCTCTAGCGGAAAAGACGCAGTAGACAACGCTGCAAAAGCCGATGCCTTAGCCGAAAAGCTAAAAACAATACTAAAAGAGGAAGTTAAGGTCACGAGACCGATGAAGCGGGCTGAATTCCGGCTCATAGACTTGGACGATTCAGTCACAAAAGATGATGTCATTGCTGCCATTGTAATAAAGACAGAGTGCTCAAGGGATAGCATCACAGTGAGCGAAATTCGCCGTCATCCGGACGGTATGGGCTCCGTGTTAGTAAAGTGCCCAGTCGCGGCGGCGAAAATACTAATGGCCGAGAAAAGACTGTTTGTTGCTTGGAGTGCGGCGCGAATTCGTGTCCTAGAGCCACGTCCCATGAAATGCTTCCGCTGCCTTGAGATAGGACACACTCGGCAGCGCTGCACATCAGAGGTAGACCGAAGCGAGCTCTGCTTTCGATGCGGCCAATCTGGCCACAAAGCAGCAGCTTGCTCAAATGAGCCACACTGCACGATCTGCGCAAACGCAAAGAAACCGGCTGGGCACATCATGCGAGGGAAGAGTTGCAAAGCTCCACCACCGCCCAAGGGCATAAAAGCAGCCGTCAAGGCCCCGGCTGCCTCAAACGCGGAGCGGGTTCAGCCGCAAGTAGAATTAATGGAATCCTAATGGATAATACACCAACACGAAAATTATTACAGGGAAACCTCAACCACTCTGGCGGTGCACAAGATTTACTCATGCAAACCATGCCAGAGTGGCTCATTGACGTGTCAGTTGTCGCGGAACCATATGTGATTCCGCCCAACAACAACAATTTTGCCGTTGATTTGGACTCAACTGTGGCCATTATACGGTCATCGTCATCAAGGTCCCCGCCCCTGAACATCTTGGAGCGGGGCCATGGATTTGTCGTTGCGAAATGGGGTGAGATAGTTCTGGTCGGCGTTTACTTCTCCCCAAATCGCACCTTGGCTCAATTCGAGTCATTTGTTGGACTGGTAGGTGCAGCGGTTCAGCGTGCTGCGCCATGTCAAGCCTTTGTGGCGGGGGACTTCAACGCCAAATCAACGGCCTGGGGTTCCCCCTCCACAGATGCACGTGGTTCTGTCGTAGAGGATTGGGCAGGCATGTTCGGCCTCGTTCTGCTCAATAGGGGCTCAACTAACACCTGTGTGCGACAGCGGGGGGGGTCTATAGTGGACCTCACGTTCGCTACCCCCGCTCTCGCATCACACGTTCTTAATTGGAGAGTCCACGTGGAGGCGGAGACATTGTCAGACCACCGCTACATTACGTTTGACGTGTCTCCCCATGGAAGGGTTACCGGAGTTTCAGCGCCAAGAGCCGGTCTTCCACAAGAATTTCCCAGGTGGTCGTTGGCCAAATTCAACAAGGAATTGGCGGAAGAGGCCGCCCTAATGGAAGACTGGTTCTGTGAGTACACGCAACCTTCTGCGGATGTTGACGAAGAGGTAGTTTCTTTCGGCCAATCATTAACACGCATTTGCGATGCGTCAATGCCGAGGACAAAGCGACGGCCTCCAAGGCGTGAGATTTACTGGTGGTCATCGGAACTGGCTGAGATGCGTCGTGTCTGCATCGAACGGCGCAGGGCATACACCAGGCACCGTAGATTACGCCCCGCTAGAAGGGATGAAGCAATAGAGGCGCAGCTTCATGCAGCGCTGAAAGAGGCCCGTCACACTTTTAGGGTCGCAATTGCCGAGGCGAAGTCTGCTGCCTTTAAGGAATGGCTGGAATTACTTGATGCGGATCCATGGGGGCGTCCCTATCGGACCATCCGCAACAAGCTCTGTTGTGCGGGTCCTCCGGTGACAGAAACGCTGGAGCCCGCCTTTCTCAATAGTGTCATCTCCGTTCTTTTCCCATCTCGAACGGAGCATGTTCCGCCCTACATTGCTCCTGTTACTAGGGCTGAACTCGAAGAAGATACTTCCCCCCCTCCTATTACTGCGGGGGAAATGGAAGCTGCGGTGTGTAGACTCCGAGCCAAAACAACAGCCCCTGGACCGGATGGTGTTCCCGGCAGGGTTTTGGCCGTGTCCCTAGGCACACTGGAGAGTCGCCTTAAAAGGATTTTTGATTTATGTCTGTCGACTAGTCGTTTCCCCAAAATGTGGAAAAGGGGTCGCTTGGTTTTGCTGCCGAAGCCTGGAAAGCCACCTAACGTCCCGTCGGCTTACAGGCCAATAGTCTTGCTGGATGAAGCGGGTAAACTTTTAGAAAGGATTATATCCACCCGCATCAACCAGCATCTAAAGGAATCTGGCCCGGACCTGTCTAGCTCGCAGTTCGGGTTTCGTGAAAACCGCTCTACCATCGACGCTATTTCTTGCGTCAAGGCGTTTGCGACGGAAGCGGTTTCGAGGGGCAGGGTGACTATGGCGGTGTCATTGGATATTGCCAACGCCTTCAACACCCTGCCCTTTGCGTGCATTGAGGAGGCACTGCGCTACCACAAAGTGCCATCATACTTGATTAGAGTCATCCGCAGTTATCTCCGCAACAGGCTTGTTCTGTGCCTAGACCGCAGCGGAAATATGGTGAGACGCATAACATCTTGCGGAGTTCCACAGGGGTCGGTGCTTGGCCCGCTCCTGTGGAATATTGGATATGACTGGGTGCTCCGGGGCTGTCTCATGCCTGGAACCCGCGTTACGTGCTATGCTGACGACACGCTCGTTCTGGCGAACGGCGATAATTATGCCGAAGCCGCGCGTCTAGCAACAGTCAGCGTCACAATGGTCGTCAGTCGTATCGAGAGTCTTGGTCTTAAAGTGGCTCTCGAAAAAACAGAGGCTCTCCTTTTTCATGGGCCAAGGATGAAACCCCCAAATGATGCGGCTATCACCGTCAATGGGGTGCGCATTAGTGTGAAGAACCATATGCGCTATTTGGGGCTGGAGCTCGACCCACGGTGGTCGTTCAATGAGCACTTTAGCCGCCTGTGCCCTAAACTTCTCAGCACGGCGGCGGCTCTCAGCCGACTGTTGCCAAATCTGGGCGGCCCCAGCACGGCATGTCGCCGTCTGTATACCGGGGTCGTTAGATCCATGGCACTATATGGGTCTCCGATCTGGGCGGACACATTGTCTCCGCACAACGCTGCCCTACTCCGAAGGGCACAAAGAATAATGGCCATCAGAGTCATCCGCGGGTATCGCACCGTGTCCTGCGACGCTGCGTGCGTGTTGGCAGGTACCCCTCCGTGGGACCTAGATGCAAGGGCGCTCGCTGAAGTTTATAGACGCAGCGCTCGAGTGCGAGCGGAGGGAGTACGGCCAATGCCGGAAATGGTAAAACGCTGGAGGGACAGAGCCCAAGCGTCAATTTTGAGGGACTGGCGGCGCAGGCTAGAGAATCCTGTAGCCGGCCGCTGGACCATCGAGGGGATTCGGCCGAATATTGTAGAATGGCTGGCGAGAGAGCACGGAACGCTCAACTTCCGGCTAACACAGGTGCTGTCGGGGCATGGTTGCTTCGGCAGCTACCTCCATCGAGTCGCCGGTCGTGAGCCAACGCCAGGCTGCCACGACTGTCAGAGCGATGTGGACGATGCGCAGCACACTCTGCAAGTCTGCCCTGCATGGGCAACTCAACGCGCCGTCCTTACCGCGGAAATAGGTGCGGACCTCTCACTTGCGGCTGTTGTCAAAGCTATGGTCTGCAGTGAGAGTTCCTGGTTTGCGGTGGCAACCTTCTGCGACGAGATCGTCTCGCAGAAAGAAGTAGCGGAGCGAGAACGGGAGCAGCAGCCTGACGCTGACCCGATCCGAAGAAGGAGAGGTGGCCAGAGGCGGAGGCGCCACGCCAATCTCCAGCCACCTTAGTGAGGGCGCGGGCGATGAAATGGGGCTACATCGCCCGTAACAAATGCCCCGCGTTGGGAGAGTGCTGAACAAGAGCACTTTCCTCCCCCTAGTGAGCCCGAAACAGGGCAATAGTCGCGAAGCGAATGCGGGAGGTCGTATGCGATGAGCTTCCCATACCGCACTCGATCGAACGACTGAGCGGAACCGTTGGTTTTTTTTTTTTTTTTTTTTTTTTTTTTTTTTTTTAGTGGCGTATGCCCCCGCTCTCTACACGGGGGAGACTCCCACATAACCCAGGCTGGGCCCCATACACCTGGCTTGGGTACCTATAAAAGGTTTTCCAACGTTAAAAAAAAAAAAAAAAAAAAAAAAAAAAAAAAAAAAAAAAAAAAAAGGTTAGGTTTCCGCCCTCTTTTTGGAGAGGGGAGCGATAGTGCAGTGTCGCTACCGGACGCGTCCCCCGGGTTGCGGATAGGGGAACGCCCCCCAGATATGGGGGGTACCGGCTTCGGCCGGCGTGGACAGCTACTGCACGCGGTGGGGGCGATTCAGCCCACGGCGCACTCGCGCCTCAGTTGTGGGGGCCCTTCTTAGGGCCAGTGGACTTTCTGTCGGCGGATGGCTTGCCTTCAAGGCTCGCGGAACTTTTTGTTCAATTGACGTCGGGTTCTTACCCAGAGGAACCTCGGTTCGTAGGATGGCGGACAGTGTTCGCGGGAGTGTTCTGACGCTCCACGTGGTAAACCCACGCCCGGGTCTAACCAACCTGGTTTTTGGGAGGGGCTTGCCTTTGTTGGTCGGCCCAGCGGCCGCTTCGGCGGCGTGGGATGGCAGTCCTATTAGGTCTGCGCGCGCGGCGGCCCCGTGGCCACGGTTTGTGGCTTCTGGGGATTGGCTACGGCCTACCGTCGGGCAACCTGGAATCCTGTGTGTGTGTGTCGTTGCCATGTCTAGCGGCACATGCACAGGACCAGGGGGGCTTGCCTTTACCGGCTGGCCCTGAGTGGAGCATACCACGTAAAAAAACCCCTCAGTTCCCGTTCAGCGGGTTAACTGCCACTGGGACACCACGGTGGCAGACGCCTTATGGTGGTGGCTGGGTAATGCCACCAGCTAGTGGTCAACCCTGGGGTACCGCTCGCCCCCCCAGGTGTATTAGAGTTACCCGGGTGCAGAGGGCACCACCCGGGCGGACTTTTTAGTTCCCTCCTGCTCGTGGGATAAGGATGAATAATGATACTAAAAACCCAAACCCAATTGTAAGATTAGACAGATTAAGTTTTAGACGAAGTGGAAGCGAACGCCCCTCCGTGGGCAGTGTCGAAGCTAACGCACCACCCGCAGGTCGCGTTGAGAGAGAAAAGGAGGAGGATCCTAATAGTGGTATGGAACCGATGTCGGATTGTTCGATATCCAGTACAGAGACACTAGGATCCCATGTTGGTACAACCAAAGCTGTTGAAGTCGGTACGACGGTAGCTGGACGCAAGCGCACCCGGAACACCAGGACTGCCGCTAAAACCGCCCGATCAGATTCTGAAGGCGATCTAAGTGACCAATCGGTCTCAGCACCGAAGTTAAAGCCAAAGTGTGCAGGCCGCGGCAGAGGCCGCCCGCCTACTACGGGTGAATATGTAGGCCTAGCGAAAGCGCAAAAAGCCCTTAATGAGGCCAAGATGGAGGAGCTGCGGCTCCGGGCCGAAGAAAGCATGGCCGAGGAACTTGATCGGCGAAGCCTGCGCTCAGGTTCAGCCCACTCAAAATACTCGGACGCTGCTATGTCTGCAGACGAAGGCCCCCTAGCCTCTCAGATCTTTGAGGCTATTAATAAGGAAGCTGACTTGGTTCGGAGGGTTGCCAAAACGTCGGGCAACCTCAAGGGCACATTTCAGAAGGCCCTTAACGATGCCGCGGACTCAATTGTCCAGAATACGTTGGCAATTCTTCGTTGCACTGAATCTTCGGAAACCGCCAAACTAAAGGTGGATAAGAAACGGCTGCAAGACGAAGTTGTTGAACTACGCAAGGGGATCGAGGAACTACGCGCAGAAGTTAAAGCACTCAGGGACGGCCACACAGCTGTGGTACCTCCCTCCGAGTCTTCGCCAGCGCCCCCCGCAGGCAAGCGCGGCGAACATGCCGTCGCTATTTGAAGAATGGTCTCGTCGAATGGTTGATACAATCGGCAATATGATCAACTCTCGACTTGAGGTCCTAGAGCGCGACAATCGCATATTGATGGCAAAGATTCTGAGACCTCCACTAGCCTCTGATAGGCCCAAGGACAGGTCGGTATCCAGATCCTCTCAACCGAGGTCTGCGGCTCCCGCCGCATACTCTGAAGTCCCTCCATCGGAGATGCCTACTCCTCCCCCCCCGCCAGCTGGTAAGGGTGGAAAGAAGGCCAAGAAAAAGAAAAAGGCCACAACAGCACCGACTAATACCGCTGCCGTTGGCCCTATTCAATCCACCTCTGACAAGGTGCCAGTCGCGCCCAAGCCCAATAGTGAGGAATGGGTCACTGTGGCAAAGCGCTCCAAAAAGAAGGCCCAAACAGCTGCATCCACGGCTCCTGCTCCTAGCGCTAAGCCGGGCGCACAGAAGAAAGCTGCACCTAAAAAGGCGAAGCTTCGAGAACCCCGTTCAGCGGCGGTGGTACTCACAATTGACTCAGAAGCTGCGAAGGATGGTCTCTCCTACGCAGATATCATAAGAAGTGCGAAATCTAAACTGAATCTGGAGGAACTCGGTCTCTCGGCAGCAGGCTTCAGAATCAGGGAGGCCGCCACTGGGGCTCGTATTTTGCAAGTCTCCACTGAGAAATCGGCTGCTGAGAACCGAACCAAGGCCAGCGAGGTGGCCGAAAAGTTGCGAGGACGTCCTCCCGGTGGAGGTCAAGATTTCAACTCCCTGCAAACGAGCAGAAGTTAGACTATCGGGGTTGGACGACTCGGTCCTTGGCGAAGAGATCAGGAAAGCCATCGTTGACAAGTGTGGTTGCTCCTCCAGTGATATAACCATCGGCACGATCGGAGTGGTCCTGATGGTCTAGGCACTGTACTGGTAAAATGCCCTGTTGCTACCGCCAAAACTCTTGTTGATGGCGGTCGGTTCCTTGTGGGATGGAGTTCGACCCGAGTGCGGGCACAAGAGCCCCGGCAGCTGACCTGCTACCGCTGCCTGGATGTGGGGCATACTACACAGCGGTGTCCATCGGAAGTTGACCGAAGCAACCTCTGCTTCAGGTGTGGCAAGCCCGACCATAAAGCCACAGGATGTAAGGCCGCACCTCACTGTGTTTTATGCGAAAACACCAAAAGGCCGGCCAACCATATCATGAGGGGACAGAGCTGCAAAGCTCCGATACCCCCAAGAGGAAGAAAAGCGGTCCCCGGGACCCAGACCGCCAGCCAGGATGAGCCAGTCCGGCCACCCGTCGAAGACATGATAACAGACTCACAATGTTAGCACGCCCTTACAAACTACTACAGGGCAATCTCAACCACTCTCGCGGTGCGCAGGATCTTCTGATGCAAACCATGCCAGAGTGGTCGATCGATCTATCAGTAGTCGCGGAACCATACTTTACTCCGCCCAACCCTAATTATGTCTCTGATTTGGACAACTTGGTGTCCATAATCAGATCGTCATCCTCACGGTCCCCGCCCCTGAACATCTTGGAGCGGGGTCATGGCTACGTCGCTGCGAAATGGGGAGAAATTGTACTAATCGGAACTTACTTCTCCCCAAATCGCATTCTCTCCGAATTTGAGACCTTCCTCGGATATGTACACGCTGCAATGCAGCGAGCAGCGTCACAACATGTCTTTGTGTTGGGGGACCTAAATGCGAAGTCTTCTGTGTGGGGTTCACCCAACACGGATGCACGCGGCTCCGCTGTAGAAGAGTTTTTGGCCATGTCGGGCCTTTTATCCCTCAACCGTGGCTCCATCAACACGTGCGTGCGACAGCAGGGGGGGTCTATAGTGGACGTAACGTTCGCTACCCCTGCTATCGCCGCGCGCGTGAACAACTGGATGGTCCACGTGGACGCCGAAACACTCTCGGACCATAGGTACATAACGTTCGAGGTGTTTCCTTCCGCAACACCTGGAAGCAGCCGCGCGGCTCGGGCAAACCTGACCCAGCCTTTCCCTCGATGGTCCCTCACCAGGATCAACAAAGATCTAGTTGAGGAATCTGCCCTTTTGGAAGACTGGCTTTCCCAAAACGCACCAACATCTGCGGGGGTAGACGAAGAAGCTCAAAAGTTTGGGGAGTCAATGACGAGGATCTGCGACGCATCAATGCCGCGTACTCAGCGTCGTCCAGCCAAACGTGAAGTCCATTGGTGGTCGCAAAGCCTCGCCACCATGAGACAGACTTGCATCACTCGCCGCCGTATCTACACAAGGTACCGAACTAGGCGAACGGGCAGGAATGAATCGGAGGAGTCTCGGCTTCATGCCGCATATAAAGAAGCTCTCCATACATTCAGAGTGGCCATTGAACAGGCGAAAGAGGAAGCCCGTGAAAGTTGGCTCGCGGAGCTTGACGCTGACCCCTGGGGTCGTCCCTATCGAGTTATGCGAGACAAACTTTGTTGCCAGGGCCCCCCAGTGGCGGAAACGCTGGAACCCCAGCTCCTGGATTCGGTAATAACTGCCCTATTTCCTGCAGAGCCGGCACAGACTGCGCCATTAATGGCACCTGCTAGGCAGAACCCAGATGATAACGGTCCTCCTCCCCCTATTACAGACGCAGAGTGGGACCTAGTCACTTGTAAGCTCCGGGCCAAAAATACGGCCCCAGGTCCAGACGGAGTTCATGGCCGCGTTCTCGCACTCTCGCTCTCCGTCCTTGAAGACCGACTGAAGGGAATTTTTGACCGTTGTCTTCAGTCAGGCCAATTTCCATCTATGTGGAAACGGGGCCGTCTAGTTCTTCTACAAAAGCCGGGTAAACCAGCAGACGCGCCTTCAGCGTACCGGCCAATTGTCTTGCTTGACGAGGCGGGTAAACTCTTCGAGCGGGTCATATCCACTCGCATCGTCAAGCACCTTAACCAGATCGGACCAAACTTGGCTGATTGTCAATTTGGATTCAGGGAGAATCGCTCCACTGTGGATGCGATTCTTCGTGTCAAGAATTTTACTGACGAGGCAGTTTCTATGGGCAGGGTTGTCATGGCGGTGTCGCTGGATATCGCCAACGCTTTTAACACCCTGCCCTACCGTGTCATTGATGAGGCGCTGCAGTACCATAATGTGCCCTCCTACATAAGGCAAGTTGTAGCAAACTATTTGCAGAATAGGCTCATAATGTGCCAAAACCGAGACGGCGTTCTCGTTTGCCGGGTCATGGCTTGCGGTGTTCCACAGGGGTCGGTCCTTGGCCCCCTCTTGTGGAACATCGGCTATGACTGGGTGTTGAGAGGCGCGTTACTTCGCGGTCTTAATGTCGTCTGCTATGCAGACGACACTCTTGTTCTCGCCAAAGGTGAAGATTACACTGAGGCTGCCCGATTGGCCAATGTTGGCGCGACAATCGTCATCGGGCGTATTGAGAGCCTAGGACTCAAAGTAGCGCTTCACAAGACCGAAGCGCTGCTCTTTCACGGTCCCCGCAAAAGGCCCCCTGCAGACGCGCACCTTAGTATCAATAATGTCCAGATCAAGGTAGCGCCAACCATGAAATATCTTGGACTCCTACTCGACCATAAGTGGGGGTTCAATGAACATTTCCGCCGCCTGTCTACCAAACTCACGGGGGCGGCGGCGGCACTTAGTAGGCTTCTTCCTAACCTTGGGGGCCCCAGTGTTACATGTCGACGACTGTACACTGGGGTTATAAGATCTATGGCCCTTTATGGGTCCCCCGTTTGGGCTGACACGCTGTCCCCTTGTAATGCGGCTCTTCTCCGCAGGGCACAGCGCATCATTTGTGTGAGGGCGATCCGCGGGTATCGCACAATTTCCTGCGACGCCGCATGCGCCCTGGCAGGTACCCCACCGTGGGATCTCGACGCCAGGGCCCTAGCCGAGATATACAGACGCAGCTCTGTACTGCGAAACGAAGGAGTTCGTCCCCCGCCAGATATGGTAAGGCGCTGGAGAGACAGAGCGCAAGCAAAAACGGTTAGAGATTGGCTGCGGCGGATGGAAGTTCCCGCCGCTGGCCACTGGACCATTGACGGAATTCGGCCAAATTTGGCAGAGTGGTTGTCCAGAAAGCACGGCTCTTTGTCCTACCGGATGACCCAGGTGCTGTCGGGGCATGGATGCTTCGGCAGCTACCTTCATCGAGTCGCCGGTAGGGAATCGAATGCGTGTTGTCACGAGTGTGACTGTATTTTAGACACAGCGCAGCATACGCTGTTGTCCTGCCCAGCATGGGCGACACAGCGCTCGGCCCTTGTGGCCGTAATCGGCAACGACCTCTCCTTGTCGGCCGTCATTCAGAAGATGGCCGGAGATGAAGTGTCGTGGACCGCTGTCACGACGTTCTGTGAGGACGTGATGGCACGGAAAGAGGTAGCGGAAAGGGCAAGGGAGGAAGATCCTCTCGCTGACCCGAACCGCAGGCGTAGGCTAGGCCGGCGGAGGCGACTCTATGGGCTGCAGCAACGACCGCCCTAGTCGGGGATGCTGGGGGGCGAGTGGGCGTTCGTCCTCGGCAAACACATCCCTTGAATGAGAGGCTCCTAGGTTCCTCTATAAAAGATGAGTCCGAAACATGGACAGGCTATTGGCTGTGGTCAAGATGGTGTGCGAAAAGCTTCCTTGACCACTACCATTGATAGCCAAGTGGAGCCGCGTCAGTTTTTAGTGGGTAGGCCCTTCCAGTCCAGGTCGATTAGCGATCTGGATTGCACTCTGGGGGGGAGAGTCCCACATAACCACAGGGTCAACCCCACTGGCCCTGTGGTATGCGTAAGGCATTTTCTGACGTTAAAAAAAAAAAAAAAAAAAAAAAAAAAAAAGGTTAGGTTAGGTTAGGTTAGGTTAGGTTAGGTTAGGTTAGGTTAGGTTAGGTTAGGTTAGGTTAGGTTAGGTTAGGTTTCCGCCCTCTCTTTGGAGAGGGAAGCGACTGTGCAGTGTCGCTACCGGACGCGTCCCCCGGGTTGTGGATAGGGGCACGCCCCCCAGATATGGGGGGTACCGGCTTCGGCCGGCGCGGACAGCTACTGCACGAGGTGGGGGCGATTCAGCCCGTGGCGCGCTCGCGCCTCAGTTGTGGGGGCCCTTCTTAGGGCCAGAGGACTTTTTCTGGTCGTGGTATGGCGGACCTACAAGGTTTGCGGAACTTTTTGTTCTCTGTGGCCTAGTGTGGCGTAGTATGGCGAACAGTGTTCGCGGGAGTGCTCTGACACTCCACATGGTGGTCGTTGGACCTAGGTTCAGACGGTTTCTGGACTGTCGTGCGGCGGGGATCCCTGTATGACAGGACTCCGTCGGGCAACTTGGTATTCTCATTGAGAGGACCAAGGGGCTGGGCCACTGAGGCCTCGCCCGAGAGGAGCATACCTCACTAAAAAACCCCAAGCCGAAGCTTTGAGAGCGTGGTGATAGGCTGGATGGCCAGTGGGGGACTGGTCCCTAGCGCTAGGCGTGGAAGGGAGATACGAGAACCTGACTCGTTAAAAAACGGACAATCATTATGGAAGCAGCTCTAAAAACAAAACAACCCCAGGAGGGTACCGTCGTTGACGGAGAATCCCTCCCTTCGGCTTCGGCCGTTGGCAGGCCCCACGTATCTGGGGGGGGCCAGAACTGCTCCGTGCTGGTTGGCACGCGGTCATATGATCCCGCTGACCACGGGCGCTCGCCGCTTCCTCGGGCGGCCAGTGTGAAATTGGCTACGAGTGTCGATGACAGGAGAGGGCTTCGCTCTAGGAGAGAAAGCGAATTGGAAGACGAGTTGGTTTCTGACTCGACAGTCAGAAGTTTTGAATCGACCAGGTCGAGGAGTAGGTCGAGGAGTAGGTCGAGTAGGTCGAGGTCGAGATCTAGGAGTAGTGGTGGCCGTCCGGTCACTCTCAAGTTTTGGCGGAAAGATCGTTGTAAGGAAAAGAGCAAAGATGATCTTAAGCGCAAGAGAACCGCGAATGATGATGGTACAGCCAGTGATGAAACCACCACATCAGCCAAGGTTAAGGCCTCCGTAGGCAAGGGGAGAGGTCGCGGTCGCGGTCGTCCACCCACTACGGGTGAGTATGTCGGCCTTGCGAAGGCCAAGGCGGATCTGGCAAGGGTCCGAAAGGGAAGCCCTAAAAATTCAAGCAGAAAAGGAGCTGCTAGACGCGGCAGTCTGCGCTAGGGTCACTCGTTCTGCGCCGGCTGCGGATAACGCAGTTGCAGGAGTGGAAGATGACATTGAGACGGCCAAGACGATTGTTAGCAAGGTTCTGGCCAGCGTCGAAGTTGTCGAGAAGGTCGCTACCAAATCTGGTAGTTTAAAGGGCACTTTTGTGAAAATGCTGAAGGATGCTGCACAGGCTATAAAAGATTGCACTATTGAGTTGGCGCAGCGCAACGCGTCTGATGATACCACGAGGCTGGAGCGGATCGTCGCCCGCCAAGAGAAGGAAATGGAGGAGCTCCGTAAAGAGCTGATCGCGTTAAAAACGAGTATGGCACAGCAGGTCGCTGCTATGGCGTCATCGCGGTTGGATGACGCCTGTCTTATGGATACGAGTCCTCCTCCTCAGACCGCATTGGAAGAACTAGAGGCTCGCATAATGAACAATGTGACCGCTCGTATAAACGCACGGATGGAAGGCCTAGAGCCACGCCTTAACCCGGCTCCAAATTATAGACCGCCATTGAGACATGATGGCAAAAAGAAGGACGCGGCAGCCTTACAGAAGCAGGCACAAAACACGACGCCCCCGTTGACAACGGTCATGGGACCTCCGCCAGTGCCCCCTGTGAAGGCTAAAGTAAAGGGCAAGAAGGTTGTGCCCGCTCCACCTCAGGACAGTCAAGAGGTGAAGCGTCAAGAGAAGCAGATTCCACCTAACACCAGGCGGAATCCCAATCGCAAAGATAGGGAAGCGCGGGACAGCTCTATCTCGCAGCCGAGACAACCCCTCCCATCTACGTCTACTCCCGCAACCGTCGAAGGAGAATGGACGACTGTGGTTAAGAGGGGCGGAAAGGGGGTGAAGAAGAAAAATCCCGCGAGTGAACAGAGGCCCACTCAAACACAAGCAAGACCAAACAGCCTCAAACTAAAAGTAGAGCCAGACCTCCGCGCACCGCAGCTGTCGTTCTGACGCTTCAGCCAGGTGCAGTGGAGAAAGGTGTCACTTATAGCTCGGTGCTTAGAGAAGGCGAAGGCCAAAATCGATCCGGCCAGTCTGGGGATCGAATTTACAACATTCCGCAGAGCCATCACCGGGGCCTCTATCATCGAGGTACACGCGGAAGGAAATAATGAGAAGGCTGATCTCCTAGCTGGCAAAATAAAGGAGATATTTAGTGACGAGTTACTCAGAGTGTCCAGGCCGTTCAAGTGCTCTGAGTTGATGATCAGTAGTCTGGAGGACTCGGTCACGGCAGAAGAGGTCGCCAAGGCCATTGCCAATTTGGGGGGCTGTCCGGTCGATCAGGTCAAGGTCGGCACAATTAAGCAGACCAATTATGGCACGGGTGCAGTGTGGGCGAGTTGTCCGGTGGCAGCAGCGAAGAAGGTAATTGAAGGCCGGCTGCGTGTGGGATGGTCCTCTACCAGGGTTAAGTTGCTACCACCTCGAGATATGCGGTGCTTTAAATGTTTGGAGACTGGTCATGTCAAGGAAAGGTGCTCGGCTTGTGTAGATCGCAGCCAGCTGTGTTACAGGTGTGGTCAGTCGGGCCATCGAGCGGTGGAATGCGACAAAGACTTTCACTGTACCTTATGTGAGGAGGCCGGTAGAAAGGCCGATCATAGGCTGGGGAGCAACAGATGTTCGGCCCCCAAGCGCAAAATGAGAAGAGGACAGGCTGCGCCACGCAAAACTGCTGCGCAACAGCCTCCCAACCCACCGAACGGGGTAGAAGAAGGAGAGCCGATGGAAATTGCCCAAAATGCCTAGTACCATTAAGTTTCTACAGGCCAACATCAATCACTGCGCTGGAGCTCAAGATCTGCTCATTCAGTCATCGGCGCAGTGGTCGATTAACGTGATGGTTGTAGCCGAACCGTACATGGTTCCCACTAGGGACGACTGGATGGGAGACATTGACGGCTTGGTCGCGGTTGTGGTGAATCAAAGACTCGACACGACCTCTTTTGTCAGAGATTCGCTGAAGGGTCACGGGTATGTAGCTGCCCTATACGGTGACATAGTAGTCATAGGAGTTTATTTCTCTCCAAATAAACCCCTAAATGAATTCGAGAGTTTCTTGGTGCAGCTTGATTCGGTTATTGGTTGGTGTAGGTCACACGAAGTCATTTTAGCTGGTGACCTGAATGCAAAGTCGACAGAATGGGGATGTCCATCGTCGGATGCCCGAGGCGTTCTTGTCGAAGAGTGGTTGGTGGCACACGGTTTGGTCACTCTAAATTCCGGCAGTGTCGAAACATGCGTTCGTGCAAATGGCGGGTCCATAGTGGACATTACGTTTACAAGCCCCAACCTGGCACGACGCATATCCAATTGGAGGGTCCTGGTTGGGGAGGAAACGCTTTCGGACCATCGTTACATTCGGTTCGAAGCGTCCTCCTCAAGATCAGATTCGGTTAGTCGTTCGAATGTGGAGATTGGGCCCAGGTGGGCAATTAAAAGAATGGACAGGGACGCTTTAATCGAGGCTTCGTTGGTTGAAGGTTGGTCACCAATCCCAGAAAATCCGGAAACTGAAAGCGAGGCTGAATGGTTTAGTGCTGCTCTCACTCGCGCCTGTGACGTGGCAATGCCTAGAGTTAAAGCACTGCCCCCTCTGCGACAAGTGTATTGGTGGTCTGCTGAGCTCGCTGACCTACGTGAGACCTGCGTAGCTGCCAGACGCCAATACACCAGATCCCGCAGGAGAGGTAGACGGCGAGGTGAAGTGGAAGAAAACCTCCTCTACACCGCTTACCAAGACGCCAAAAAGGCGCTGAGAGCTGCCATTGCTGATGCAAAAGAAAGAGCTTGGAAGGAGCTCCTCGACTCCCTTGCACAAGACCCATGGGGCAGGCCGTACAAGCTCGTTATGAGCAAGCTCCGTCCCTGGGCCCCACCTCTTACATCCAAAATGGACGAGGAGGTGCTGCAAAGAGTGATAGAGGCGCTCTTTCCTCCTAGAGGTGACCAACGACCTCCGCTTGGCATACAAAGACCCAGTGCAGACGCAAGAACCGAGGAAGTCCCGGAGGTAACGGAGGGAGAGCTGGGTTCCGCTATTTTGAGGCTCCAATCTAAGAACAAGGCCCCTGGACCAGACGGCGTTCCTGGGTGTGCCCTAGTGATAGCCTTGAAAAACGGACTGGAGTACCGATTCCGCGAGCTACTAACGTCTTGCTTGCGGGAGAGATGTTTCCCACAGACATGGAAAACTGGGAAACTTGTGCTGTTGAAGAAGGAAGGTCGGCCGGTGGACTCACCATCTGCGTACCGGCCGATCGTTCTCCTAAATGAAGCAGGGAAATTATTCGAGCGAGTAATAGCTGGCCGCCTCCTTCAACATTTGGAGGAAGTCGGGCCGAATGTTAGCGAAAACCAGTATGGTTTCAGACAGGGGCGGTCAACTATAGACGCCATCTCCAAAGTGAGAACCTTGACAGAGGAGGTGACAGCGAACGGGGGAGTGGTGCTGGCGGTGTCTTTGGACATCGCCAACGCTTTCAACTCCTTACCGCACTGTTGTATAGAGGAGGCGATGGCATGGTTCGGTTTTCCACTGTATCTGCGGCAAATAATCATGTCTTACCTGTCAGGCCGCAAAGTTGTCTTCCCTATGGCGACTGGACGGGGTGAAAGAGTGGTGTCTGCCGGTGTTCCACAGGGTTCGGTCTTAGGACCGCTCCTGTGGAACATAGGTTATGACTGGGCCATCCGAGGTTCGAATCTAAGAGGAGTCAACGTGTTTTGTTATGCGGATGATACCCTAGTCACGGCTAGAGGAGACAATTTACAGTCGGCTGCGACCCTCGCCGTGGCCGGGGTATCCCAAGTGGTGGACCGTATTAGACGACTGGGCTTGAGAGTTGCAATGGAGAAATCGGAAGCCATTTGTTTTCATGGGCCCCGCAAATCTCCACCTGCCGACTATAAAATCCGAGTGGGGGAAGTTGACATAAAGATCGGAAAGACCCTTAAATATCTAGGTTTGGTCTTAGATGGAAGATGGACATTCAAGAGCCATTTCGAACAGCTGGTTCCCAAGCTCAGAAGAGTATCTCTGGCTCTTTGTAGACTCATGCCGAACTTGGGGGGAGCAAGCACAGTTTGTCGCCGCCTTTTTGTAAACGCGGTTCGTTCGGCGGCCCTTTACGGGGCACCTATTTGGTCACGAGCTCTAACGTCTCGTAGCAGAAACCAACTACTGCAGGCACAGAGGGTCACAACATTAAGAGTAGCGCGAGCATACCGCACCGTATCGGGGGAGGTGGCATGTTTGCTGGCCAGATCCCTACCCTGGGACATAGATGCAGAGGTTTTGACCAGGGTATACGAACTCACTGCAGAGGCCAAGCAAAGCACAGGCTGCGTTCCTCTTCCAGAGGTAATTGAACGATGGCGGACTGACGCCCAGGAGACAGGAACCGATGAATGGTCAAGAAGGCTGGAGAGACCAAGAGCGGGACACCGTACAATCTCTGCGTTCCGTCCAGTTCTGTCTCACTGGCTTGAAGGGCGGGGGGGCTCGCTCTCTTATCGCATGGTGCAGATGCTAACCGGACACGGATGTTTCGGCAAGTATCTGCACACAGTCGCGAGACGTGAGCGGACCCCAGTGTGCCACCAGTGCGGCGCTGCAGAGGACTCCGCTGCACACACACTCATGACGTGCCCGACATGGGCGAGTGAAAGAGCCGTTCTGACGGCGGTAATTGGAATAGACTTGTCACTGCCCACCGTAGTCAAAGCACTAGTAGACAGCGAGTTAGCACAGAGGGCCCTTTACACCTTCTGTGAAGCGGTGTTGAGCAGGAAGGAAGCCGACGAGAGGTCCCGAGAAGAGGACCCGTCGGCCGATGCGCTCAGAAGGAGAAGGACCGGCAGGCGGCGCCGCGCTTTTGTGAGCGCGCTGGCCCCGTAAGACCAAGGCAGGCGGCTACGCGCTTCTTCGAGCGCGCTGGCCCCGTAAGACCAAGACCACCAGGCTGTTGACGGGCCGACTTGGGGGAGTCCGCCCGTCAACCTTAAGCTACTGAGCAGGACGACGTTCACTTGTGCTCAGTGAACGTCGTGAGACGCCGTATGCACTTATTGTGTGGGGAAGAGTCCAAAGATGGACAAACGCTGCACAGGGGAAAGGGAAACTGTTGCCCTACCCTGTCGCAGTGAGAGGCGGAGCACGGGGGGAAGTTTTAGTGGGTAGTCTCGGCCCTTACCATCCTGGCCGAGGAGCCCCACATAACCAGGCGTCACCCCCAATGGCGTAGGGTATGCGTAAAGGCATTTTTAGCCCTGCCAAAAAAAAAAAAAAAAAAAAAAAAAAAAAAAAAAAAAAAAAAAAAAAAAAAAAAAAAGGTTAGGTTAGGTTAGGTTAGGTTAGGTTAGGGTAGGTTAGGTTAGGTTAGGTTAGGTTAGGTTAGGTTCCCAAGTGGTTCCGCCCTCTCTTTGGAGAGGGAAGCGACTGTGCAGTGTCGCTACCGGACGCGTCCCCCGGGTTGTGGATAGGGGCACGCCCCCCAGATATGGGGGGTACCGGCTTCGGCCGGCGCGGACAGCTACTGCACGAGGTGGGGGCGATTCAGCCCGTGGCGCGCTCGCGCCTCAATTGTGGGGGCCCTTCTTAGGGCCAGAGGACTTTTTTCTGGTCGTGGTATGGCGGACCTTCAAGGTTTGCGGAACTTTTTGTTCTCTGTGGCCTAGTGTGGCGTAGTATGGCGAACAGTGTTCGCGGGAGTGCTCTGACACTCCACATGGTGGTCGTTGGACCTCGGTTCAGACGGTTTCTGGACTGTCGTGCGGTGGGGATCCCTGTATGACAGGACTCCGTCGGGCAACTTGGTATTCTCATTGAGAGGACCAAGGGGCTGGGCCACTGAGGCCAGGCCCGAGAGGAGCATACCTCACTAAAAAACCCCAAGCCGAAGCTTTGAGAGCGTGGTGATAGGCTGGATGGCCAGTGGGGGACTGGTCCCTAGCGCTAGGCGTGGAAGGGAGATACGAGAACCTGACTCGTTAAAAAACGGACAATCATTATGGAAGCAGCTCTAAAAACAAAACAACCCCAGGAGGGTACCGTCGTTGACGGAGAATCCCTCCCTTCGGCTTCGGCCGTTGGCAGGCCCCACGTATCTGGGGGGGGCCAGAACTGCTCCGTGCTGGTTGGCACGCGGTCATATGATCCCGCTGACCACGGGCGCTCGCCGCTTCCTCGGGCGGCCAGTGTGAAATTGGCTACGAGTGTCGATGACAGGAGAGGGCTTCGCTCTAGGAGAGAAAGCGAATTGGAAGACGAGTTGGTTTCTGACTCGACAGTCAGAAGTTTTGAATCGACCAGGTCGAGGAGTAGGTCGAGGAGTAGGTCGAGTAGGTCGAGGTCGAGATCTAGGAGTAGTGGTGGCCGTCCGGTCACTCTGAAGTTTTGGCGGAAAGATCGTTGCAAGGAAAAGAGCAAAGATGATCTTAAGCGCAAGAGAACCGCGAATGATGATGGTACAGCCAGTGATGAAACCACCACATCAGCCAAGGTTAAGGCCTCCGTAGGCAAAGGTAGAGGTCGCGGTCGCGGTCGTCCACCCACTACGGGTGAGTATGTAGGTCTTGCGAAGGCCAAGGCGGATCTGGCAAGGGTCGAAAGGGAAGCCCTAAAAATTCAAGCGGAAAAGGAGCTGCTAGACGCGGCAGTCTGCGCTAGGGTCACCCGTTCTGCGCCGGCTGCGGATAACGCGGTTGCAGGAGTGGAAGATGACATTGAGACGGCCAAGACGATTGTTAGTAAGGTTCTGGCCAGCGTCGAAGTTGTCGAGAAGGTCGCTACCAAATCTGGTAGTTTAAAGGGCACATTTGTCAAAATGTTGAAGGATGCTGCACAGGCTATAAAAGATTGCACGATTGAGTTGGCGCAGCGCAACGCGTCTGATGATACCACGAGGCTGGAGCGGATCGTCGCCCGCCAAGAGAAAGAAATGGAGGAGCTCCGCAAAGAGCTGATCGCGGTAAAAACGAGTATGGCACAGCAGGTCGCTGCCATGGCGTCATCGCGGTTGGATGACGCCTGTCTTATGGATACGAGTCCTCCTCCTCAGACCGCATTGGAAGAACTAGAGGCCCGCATAATGAATAATGTGACCGCTCGTATAAACGCACGGATGGAAGGCCTAGAGCCACGCCTTAACCCGGCTCCAAATTATAGACCGCCATTGAGACATGATGGCAAAAAGAAGGACGCAGCCTTACAGAAGCAGGCACAAAACACGACGCCCCCGTTGACAACGGTCATGGGACCTCCGCCAGTGCCCCCTGTGAAGGCCAAAGTAAAGGGCAAGAAGGTTGTGCCCGCTCCACCTCAGGACAGTCAAGAGGTGAAGCGGCAAGAAAAGCAGATTCCACCTAACACCAGGCGGAATCCCAATCGCAAAGATAGGGAAGCGCGGGACAGCTCTATCTCGCAGTCGAGACAACCCCTCCCATCTACGTCTACTCCCGCAACCGTCGAAGGAGAATGGACGACTGTGGTTAAGAGGGGCGGAAAGGGGGTGAAGAAGAAAAATCTCGCGAGTGAACAGAGGCCCACTCAAACACAAGGCAAGACCAAACAGCCTCAAAGTAAAAGTAGAGCCAGACCTCCGCGCACCGCAGCTGTCGTTCTGACGCTTCAGCCAGGTGCAGTGGAGAAAGGTGTCACCTATAGCTCGGTGCTTGCACAGGCGAAGGCCAAAATCGATCCGGCCAGTCTGGGGATCGAATTTACAACATTCCGCAGAGCCATCACCGGGGCTTCTATCATCGAGGTACACGCGGAAGAAAATAATAAGAAGGCTGATCTCCTAGCTGGCAAAATAAAGGAGATATTTAGTGACGAGGTACTCAGAGTGTCCAGGCCGTTCAAGTGCTCTGAGTTGATGATCAGTAGTCTGGAGGACTCGGTCACGGCAGAAGAGGTCGCCAAGGCCATTGCCAATTTGGGGGGCTGTCCGGTCGATCAAGTCAAGGTCGGCACAATTAAGCAGACCAATTATGGCACGGGTGCAGTGTGGGCGAGTTGTCCGGTGGCAGCAGCGAAGAAGGTAATTGAAGGCCGGCTGCGAGTGGGATGGTCCTCTACCAGGGTTAAGTTGCTACCACCGCGAGATATGCGGTGCTTTAAATGTTTGGAGACTGGCCATGTCAAGGAAAGATGCTCGGCTTGTGTAGATCGCAGCCAGTTGTGTTACAGGTGTGGTCAGTCGGGCCATCGAGCGGTGGAATGCGACAAAGACTTTCACTGTACCTTATGTGAGGAGGCCGGTAGAAAGGCCGATCATAGGCTGGGGAGCAACAGATGTTCGGCCCCCAAGCGCAAAATGAGGAGAGGACAGGCTGCGCCACGCAAAACTGCTGCGCAACAGCCTCCCAACCCACCGAACGGGGTAGAAGAAGGAGAGCCGATGGAAATTGCCCAAAATGCCTAGTACCATTAAGTTTCTACAGGCCAACATCAATCACTGCGCTGGAGCTCAAGATCTGCTCATTCAGTCATCGGCGCAGTGGTTGATTAACGTGATGGTTGTAGCCGAACCATACATGGTTCCCACCAGGGACGACTGGATGGGAGACATTGACGGCTTGGTCGCGGTTGTGGTGAATCAAAGACTCGACACGACGTCTTTTGTTAGAGATTCGCTGAAGGGTCACGGATTTGTAGCTGCCCTATACGGTGACATAGTAGTCATAGGAGTTTATTTCTCTCCAAATAAACCCCTAAATGAATTCGAGAGTTTCTTGGTGCAGCTTGATTCGGTCATTGGTTGGTGTAGGAATCACGAAGTTATTTTAGCTGGTGACCTGAATGCCAAGTCGACAGAATGGGGATGTCCATCGTCGGATGCCCGAGGCGTTCTTGTCGAAGAGTGGTTGGTGGCACACGGTTTGGTCACTCTAAATTCCGGCAGTGTCGAAACATGCGTTCGTGCAAATGGCGGGTCCATAGTGGACATTACGTTTACAAGCCCCAACCTGGCACGACGCATATCCAATTGGAGGGTCCTGGTTGGGGAGGAAACGCTTTCGGACCATCGTTACATGCGGTTCGAAGCGTCCTCCCCAACACAAAGATCAGATTCAGTTAGTCGTTCCAATGTGGAGATTGGGCCCAGGTGGGCAATTAAAAGAATGGACAGGGACGCCTTAATCGAGGCTTCGCTGGTTGAAGGTTGGTCACCAATCCCAGAAAATCCGGGAACTGAAAGCGAGGCTGAATGGTTTAGCGCTGCACTCACTCGCGCCTGTGACGTGGCAATGCCTAGAGTCAGGGCACTGCCCCCTCTGCGACAAGTGTATTGGTGGTCTGCTGAGCTTGCTGACCTACGGGAGACCTGCGTAGCTGCCAGACGCCAATACACCAGATCCCGCAGGAGAGGTAGACGGCGAGGTGAAGTGGAAGAAAACCTCCTCTACACCGCTTACCAAGACGCCAAAAAGGCGCTGAGAGCTGCCATTGCTGATGCAAAAGAAAGAGCTTGGAAGGAGCTCCTCGACTCCCTTGAACAAGACCCATGGGGCAGGCCATACAAGCTCGTTATGAGCAAACTCCGTCCCTGGGCCCCACCTCTTACATCCAAAATGGACGAGGAGGTGCTGCAAAGAGTGATAGAGGCGCTCTTTCCCCCTAGAGGTGACCAACGACCTCCGCTTGGCATACAAAGACCGAGTGCAGACGCAAGAACTGAGGAAGTCCCGGAGGTAACGGAGGGAGAGCTGGGTTCTGCTATTTTAAGGCTCCAAGCCAAGAACAAGGCCCCTGGACCAGACGGCGTTCCTGGATGTGCCCTAGTGATAGCTTTAAAAAACGGACTGGAGTACCGATTCCGCAAGCTACTAACGTCTTGCTTGCGAGAGAGATGTTTCCCGCAGACATGGAAAACTGGGAAACTTGTGCTGTTGAAGAAGGAAGGTCGGCCGGTGGACTCACCATCTGCGTACCGGCCGATAGTTCTCTTAAATGAAGCAGGGAAATTATTTGAACGAGTAATAGCTGGCCGCCTCCTTCAACATTTGGAGGAAGTCGGGCCGAATGTTAGCGAAAACCAGTATGGCTTCAGACAGGGGCGGTCAACTATAGACGCCATCTCCAAAGTGAGAACTTTGACAGAGGAGGTGACAGCGAACGGGGGAGTGGTGCTGGCGGTGTCTTTGGACATCGCCAACGCTTTCAACTCCTTACCGCACTGTTGTATAGAGGAGGCGATGGCATGGTTCGGTTTTCCATTGTATCTGCGGCAAATAATCATGTCCTACCTGTCAGGCCGCAACGTTGTCTTCCCTTTGGCGACTGGACGGGGTGAAAGAGTGGTGTCTGCCGGTGTTCCACAGGGTTCGGTCTTAGGACCGCTCCTGTGGAACATAGGTTATGACTGGGCCATCCGAGGTTCAAATCTAAGAGGGGTCAACGTATTTTGTTATGCGGATGATACCCTAGTCACGGCTAGAGGAGACAATTTACAGTCTGCTGCGACCCTCGCTGTGGCTGGGGTATCCCAAGTGGTGGACCGTATTAGACGACTGGGGTTGAGAGTTGCAATGGAGAAATCGGAAGCCATTTGTTTTCATGGGCCCCGCAAATCTCCACCTGCCAATTATAAAATCCGAGTGGGGGAAGTCGACATACCGGTTGGAAAGACCCTTAAATATCTAGGATTGGTCTTAGATGGTAGATGGACGTTCAAAAGCCATTTTGAACAGCTGGTTCCCAAGCTCAGAAGAGTATCCCTGGCTTTATGTAGACTCATGCCGAACTTGGGGGGAGCAAGCACAGTTTGTCGCCGCCTTTTTGTAAACGCGGTTCGTTCGGCGGCCCTCTATGGGGCACCTGTTTGGTCACGAGCCCTGACGTCTCATAGCAGAAATCAACTACTGCAGGCACAGAGGGTTACAACACTAAGAGTAGCGAGAGCATATCGCACCGTATCGGGGGAAGTGGCATGTTTGCTGGCCAGATCCCTACCCTGGGACATAGATGCAGAGGTTTTGACCAGGGTATACGAACTCACTGCAGAGGCCAAGCAAAGCACAGGCTGCGTTCCTCTTCCAGAGGTTATTGAACGATGGCGGACTGACGCCCAGGAGACAGGAACCGATGAATGGTCAAGAAGGCTGGAGAGACCAAGAGCGGGACACCGTACAATCTCTGCGTTCCGTCCAGTTCTATCTCAATGGCTTGAAGGGCGGGGGGGCTCGCTCTCTTATCGCATGGTGCAGATGCTAACCGGACACGGATGTTTCGGCAAGTATCTGCACACAGTCGCGAGGCGTGAGCGGACCCCAGTGTGCCACCAGTGCGGCGTTACAGAGGACTCCGCAGCACACACACTTATGACGTGCCCGACATGGGCGAGTGAAAGAGCCGTTCTGACGGCGGTAATTGGAATAGACTTGTCACTGCCCACCGTAGTCAAAGCACTAGTTGACAGCGAAAGAGCACAGAGGGCCCTTTACACCTTCTGTGAAGCGGTGTTGAGCAGGAAGGAAGCCGACGAGAGGTCCCGAGAAGATGACCCGTCGGCCGATGCGCTCAGGAGGAGAAGGACCGGCAGGCGGCGCCGCGCTTTTGTGAGCGCGTTGGCCCCGTAAGACCAAGGCAGGTGGCGACGCGCTTTTTCGAGCGCGCTGGCCCCGTAAGACCAAGACCACCAGGCTATTGACGGGCCGACTTGGGGGAGTCCGCCCGTCAACCTTAAGCTACTGAGCAGGACGACGTTCACTTGTGCTCAGTGAACGTCGTGAGACGCCATATGCACTTATCGTGCGGGGAAGAGTCCACAGATGGACAAACGCTGCACAGGGGAAAGGGAAAAGGGAAACTGTTGCCCTACCTTGTCGTAGTGAGAGGCGGAGCACGGGGGGAAGTTTTAGTGGGTAGTCTCGGCTTTTACCATCTTGGCCGAGGAGCCCCACATAACCAGGCGTCACCCCCAATGGCGTAGGGTATGCGTAAAAGCATTTTTACCCCTGCCAAAAAAAAAAAAAAAAAAAAAAAAAAAAAAAAAAAGGTTCCCAAGTGGTGGACCGTATTAGACGACTGGGCTTGAGAGTTGCAATGGAGAAATCGGAAGCCATTTGTTTTCATGGGCCCCGCAAATCTCCACCTGCCGACTATAAAATCCGAGTGGGGGAAGTTGACATAAAGATCGGAAAGACCCTTAAATATCTAGGTTTGGTCTTAGATGGAAGATGGACATTCAAGAGCCATTTCGAACAGCTGGTTCCCAAGCTCAGACGAGTATCCCTGGCTCTGTGTAGACTCATGCCGAACTTGGGGGGAGCAAGCACAGTTTGTCGCCGCCTTTTTGTAAACGCGGTTCGTTCGGCGGCCCTTTACGGGGCACCTATTTGGTCACGAGCCCTAACGTCTCGTAGCAGAAACCAACTACTGCAGGCACAGAGGGTTACAACTTTAAGAGTAGCGCGAGCATACCGCACCGTATCGGGGGAGGTGGCATGTTTGCTGGCCAGATCCCTACCCTGGGACATAGATGCAGAGGTTTTAACCAGGGTGTACGAACAGACTGCAGAAGCTAAGCAAAGCACAGGCTGCGTTCCTCTTCCAGAGGTTATTGAGCGATGGCGGACCGACGCCCAGGAGACAGGAACCGATGAATGGTCAAGAAGGCTGGAGAGACCAAGAGCAGGACACCGTACAATCTCTGCGTTCCGCCCAGTTTTGTCTCACTGGCTTGAAGGGCGGGGGGGCTCGCTCTCTTATCGCATGGTGCAGATGCTAACCGGACACGGATGTTTCGGCAAGTATCTGCACACAGTCGCGAGGCGTGAGCGGACCCCAGTGTGCCACCAGTGCGGCGCTGCAGAAGACTCCGCTGCACACACACTTATGACGTGCCCGACATGGGCGAGTGAAAGAGCCGTTCTGACGGCGGTAATTGGTATGGACTTGTCGCTGCCCACCGTAGTCAAAGCGCTTGTTGACAGCGAAAGTGCACAGAGGGCCCTTTACACCTTCTGTGAAGCGGTGTTGAGCAGGAAGGAAGCCGACGAGAGGTCCCGAGAAGAGGACCCGTCGGCTGATACGCTCAGAAGAAAGAGGACCGGCAGGCGGCGCCGCGCTTTTGTGAGCGCGCTGGCCCCGTAAGACCAAGGCAGGCGGCGACGCGCTTTTGCGAGCGCGCTAGCCCCGTAAGACCAAGACCACCAGGCTGTTGACGGGCCGACTTGGGGGAGTCCGCTCGTCAACCTTAAGCTACTGAGTAGGACGACGTTCACTTGTGCTCAGTGAACGTCGTGAGACGCCATATGCACTCATTGTGCGGGGAAGAGTCCAAAGATGGACAAACGCTGCACAGGGGAAAGGGAAAAGGGAAACTGTTGCCCTACCCTGTCGCAGTGAGAGGCGGAGCACGGGGGGAAGTTTTAGTGGGTAGTCTCGGCCCTTACCATCTTGGCCGAGGAGCCCCACATAACCAGGCGTCACCCCCAATGGCGTAAGGTATGCGTAAAGGCATTTTTACCCCTGCAAAAAAAAAAAAAAAAAAAAAAAAAAAAAAAAAAAAAAAAAAAAAAAAAAAAAAGGTTAGGTTAGGTTAGGTTAGGTTAGGTTTCCGCCCTCTCTTTGGAGAGGGAAGTCCGCCCTCTCTTTGGAGAGGGAAGCGACTGTGCAGTGTCGCTACCGGACGCGTCCCCCGGGTTGTGGATAGGGGCACGCCCCCCAGATATGGGGGGTACCGGCTTCGGCCGGCGCGGACAGCTACTGCACGAGGTGGGGGCGATTCAGCCCGTGGCGCGCTCGCGCCTCAGTTGTGGGGGCCCTTCTTAGGGCCAGAGGACTTTTTCTGGTCGTGGTATGGCGGACCTACAAGGTTTGCGGAACTTTTTGTTCTCTGTGGCCTAGTGTGGCGTAGTATGGCGAACAGTGTTCGCGGGAGTGCTCTGACACTCCACATGGTGGTCGTTGGACCTAGGTTCAGACGGTTTCTGGACTGTCGTGCGGCGGGGATCCCTGTATGACAGGACTCCGTCGGGCAACTTGGTATTCTCATTGAGAGGACCAAGGGGCTGGGCCACTGAGGCCTCGCCCGAGAGGAGCATACCTCTCTAAAAAACCCCAAGCCGAAGCTTTGAGAGCGTGGTGATAGGCTGGATGGCCAGTGGGGGACTGGTCCCTAGCGCTAGGCGTGGAAGGGAGATACGAGAACCTGACTCGTTAAAAAACGGACAATCATTATGGAAGCAGCTCTAAAAACAAAACAACCCCAGGAGGGTACCGTCGTTGACGGAGAATCCCTCCCTTCGGCTTCGGCCGTTGGCAGGCCCCACGTATCTGGGGGGGGCCAGAACTGCTCCGTGCTGGTTGGCACGCGGTCATATGATCCCGCTGACCACGGGCGCTCGCCGCTTCCTCGGGCGGCCAGTGTGAAATTGGCTACGAGTGTCGATGACAGGAGAGGGCTTCGCTCTAGGAGAGAAAGCGAATTGGAAGACGAGTTGGTTTCTGACTCGACAGTCAGAAGTTTTGAATCGACCAGGTCGAGGAGTAGGTCGAGGAGTAGGTCGAGTAGGTCGAGGTCGAGATCTAGGAGTAGTGGTGGCCGTCCGGTCACTCTGAAGTTTTGGCGGAAAGATCGTTGCAAGGAAAAGAGCAAAGATGATCTTAAGCGCAAGAGAACCGCGAATGATGATGGTACAGCTAGTGATGAAACCACCACATCAGCCAAGGTTAAGGCCTCCATAGGCAAGGGGAGAGGTCGCGGTCGCGGTCGTCCACCCACTACGGGTGAGTATGTCGGCCTTGCGAAGGCCAAGGCGGATCTGGCAAGGGTTGAAAGGGAAGCCCTAAAAATTCAAGCAGAAAAGGAGCTGCTAGACGCGGCAGTCTGCGCTAGGGTCACCCGTTCTGCGCCGGCTGCGGATAACGCGGTTGCAGGAGTGGAAGATGACATTGAGACGGCCAAGACGATTGTTAGCAAGGTTCTGGCCAGCGTCGAAGTTGTCGAGAAGGTCGCTAACAAATCTGGTAGTTTAAAGGGCACTTTTGTGAAAATGTTGAAGGATGCTGCACAGGCTATAAAAGATTGCACGATTGAGTTGGCGCAACGCAACGCGTCTGATGACACCACAAGGCTGGAGCGGATCGTCGCTCGCCAAGAGAAGGAAATGGAGGAGCTCCGTAAAGAGCTTATCGCATTAAAAACCAGTATGGCACAGCAGGTCGCTGCCATGGCTTCATCGCGGTTGGATGATGCCTGTTACATGGATACGAGTCCTCCTCCTCAGACCGCATTGGAAGAACTGGAGGCTCGCATAATGAACAATGTGACCGCTCGTATAAATGCACGGATGGAAGGCCTAGAGCCACGCCTTAACCCGGCTCCAAGTTATAGACCGCCATTGAAGCATGATGGCAAAAAGAAGGACGCGGCAGCCTTACAGAAGCAGACACAAAACACGACGCCCCCGTTGACAACGGTCATGGGACCTCCGCCAGTGCCCCCTGTGAAGGCTAAAGTAAAGGGCAAGAAGGTTGTGCCCGCTCCACCTCAGGACAGTCAAGAGGTGAAGCGGCAAGTGAAGCAGATTCCACCTAACACCAGGCGGAACCCCAATCGCAAAGATAGGGAAGCGCGGGACAGCTCTATCTCGCAGCCGAGACAACCCCTCCCATCTACGTCTACTCCCGCAACCGTCGAAGGAGAATGGACGACTGTGGTTAAGAGGGGCGGAAAGGGGGTGAAGAAGAAAAATCCCGCGAGTGAACAGAGGCCCACTCAAACACAAAAGTCCAAACAGCCTCAAACTAAAAGTAGAGCCAGACCTCCGCGTACCGCAGCTGTCGTTCTGACGCTTCAGCCAGGTGCAGTGGAGAAAGGTGTCACTTATAGCTCGGTGCTTAGAGAGGCGAAGGCCAAAATTGATCCGGCCAGTCTGGGGATCGAATTTACAACATTCCGCAGAGCCATCACCGGGGCCTCTATCATCGAGGTACATGCGGAAGGAAATAATGAGAAGGCTGATCTCCTAGCTGGCAAAATAAAGGAGATATTTAGTGACGAGTTACTCAGAGTGTCCAGGCCGTTCAAGTGCTCTGAGTTGATGATCAGTAGTCTGGAGGACTCGGTCACGGCAGAAGAGGTCGCCAAGGCCATTGCCAATTTGGGGGGCTGTCCGGTCGATCAGGTCAAGGTCGGCACAATTAAGCAGACCAATTATGGCACGGGTGCAGTGTGGGCGAGTTGTCCGGTGGCAGCAGCGAAGAAGGTAATTGAAGGCCGGCTGCGAGTGGGATGGTCCTCTACCAGGGTTAAGTTGCTACCACCGCGAGATATGCGGTGCTTTAAATGTTTGGAGACTGGCCATGTCAAGGAAAGATGCTCGGCTTGTGTAGATCGCAGCCAGTTGTGTTACAGGTGTGGTCAGTCGGGCCATCGAGCGGTGGAATGCGACAAAGACTTTCACTGTACCTTATGTGAGGAGGCCGGTAGAAAGGCCGATCATAGGCTGGGGAGCAACAGATGTTCGGCCCCCAAGCGCAAAATGAGGAGAGGACAGGCTGCGCCACGCAAAACTGCTGCGCAACAGCCTCCCAACCCATCGAACAGGGTAGAAGAAGTAGAGCCGATGGAAATTGCCCAAAATGCCTAGTATCATTAAGTTTCTACAGGCCAACATCAATCACTGCGCTGGAGCTCAAGATCTGCTCATTCAGTCAGCGGCGCAGTGGTCGATTAACGTGATGGTTGTCACCGAACCATATATGATCCCCAACAGGGACGACTGGACGGGAGACATTGACGGCTTGGTCGCGGTTGTGGTTAATCCCAGACTCGACACGACGTCCTTTGTTAGAGATTCGCTGAAGGGTCACGGATGTGTAGCTGCCCTATACGGTGACATAGTAGTCATAGGGGTTTATTTCTCTCCGAATAAACCCCTAAATGAATTCGAGAGTTTCTTGGTGCAGCTTGATTCGGTTATTGGTTGGTGTAGGCCACACGAAGTTATTTTAGCTGGTGACCTGAATGCAAAGTCGACAGAATGGGGATGTCCATCGTCGGATGCCCGAGGCGTTCTTGTCGAAGAGTGGTTGGTGGCACACGGTTTGGTCACTCTAAATTCCGGCAGTGTCGAAACATGCGTTCGTGCAAATGGAGGGTCCATAGTGGACATTACGTTTACAAGCCCCAACCTGGCACGACGCATATCAAATTGGAGGGTCCTGGTTGGGGAGGAAACGCTTTCGGACCATCGTTACATTCGGTTCGAAGCGTCCTCCCCAAGATCAGATTCGGTTAGTCGTTCGAATGTGGAGATTGGGCCCAGGTGGGCAATTAAAAGAATGGACAGGGACGCTTTAATCGAGGCTTCGCTGGTTGAAGGTTGGTCACCAATCCCAGAAAATCCGGAAACTGAAAGCGAGGCTGAATGGTTTAGTGCTGCTCTCACTCGCGCCTGTGACGTGGCAATGCCTAGAGTTAAGGCACTGCCCCCTCTGCGACAAGTGTATTGGTGGTCTGCTGAGCTCGCTGACCTACGAGAGACCTGCGTAGCTGCCAGACGCCAATACACCAGATCCCGCAGGAGAGGTAGACGACGAGGTGAAGTGGAAGAAAACCGCCTCTACACCGCTTACCAAGACGCCAAAAAGGCGCTGAGAGCTGCCATTGCTGAGGCAAAAGAAAGAGCTTGGAAGGAGCTCCTCGACTCCCTTGCACAAGACCCATGGGGCAGGCCATACAAGCTCGTTATGAGCAAGCTTCGTCCCTGGGCCCCACCTCTTACATCCAAAATGGACGAGGAGGTGCTGCAAAGAGTGATAGAGGCGCTCTTTCCCCCTAGAGGTGACCAACGACCTCCGCTTGGCATACAAAGACCGAGTGCAGACGCAAGAACTGAGGAAGTCCCGGAGGTAACGGAGGGAGAGCTGGGTTCTGCTATTTTGAGGCTCCAATCGAAGAACAAGGCCCCTGGACCAGACGGCGTTCCTGGATGTGCCCTAGTGATAGCTTTAAAAAACGGACTGGAGTACCGATTCCGCAAGCTACTAACGTCTTGCTTGCGGGAGAGATGTTTCCCACAGACATGGAAAACTGGGAAACTTGTGCTGTTGAAGAAGGAAGGTCGGCCGGTGGACTCACCATCTGCGTACCGGCCGATAGTTCTCTTAAATGAAGCAGGGAAATTATTCGAGCGAGTAATAGCTGGCCGCCTCCTTCAACATTTGGAGGAAGTCGGGCCGAATGTTAGCGAAAACCAGTATGGTTTCAGACAGGGGCGGTCAACTATAGACGCCATCTCCAAAGTGAGAACCTTGACAGAGGAGGTGACAGCGAACGGGGGAGTGGTGCTGGCGGTGTCTTTGGACATCGCCAACGCTTTCAACTCCTTACCGCACTGTTGTATAGAGGAGGCGATGGCATGGTTCGGCTTTCCATTGTATCTGCGGCAAATTATAATGTCGTACCTGTCAGGACGCAAAGTTGTCTTCCCTATGGCGACTGGACGGGGTGAGAGAGAGGTGTCTGCCGGTGTTCCACAGGGTTCGGTCTTAGGACCGCTCCTGTGGAACATAGGTTATGACTGGGCCATCCGAGGTTCGAATCTAAGAGGGGTCAACGTATTTTGTTATGCGGATGATACCCTAGTCACGGCTAGAGGAGACAATTTACAGTCGGCTGCGACCCTCGCCGTGGCTGGGGTATCCCAAGTGGTGGACCGTATAAGACGACTGGGCTTGAGAGTTGCAATGGAGAAATCGGAAGCCATTTGTTTTCATGGGCCCCGCAAATCTCCACCTGCCAACTATAAAATCCGAGTGGGGGAAGTCGACATACAGATCGGAAAGACACTAAAATATCTAGGTTTGGTCTTAGACGGAAGATGGACGTTCAAGAGCCATTTCGAACAACTGGTTCCCAAGCTCAGAAGAGTATCCCTGGCTCTGTGTAGACTCATGCCGAACTTGGGGGGAGCAAGCACAGTTTGTCGCCGCCTTTTTGTAAACGCGGTTCGTTCGGCGGCCCTCTACGGGGCACCTATTTGGTCACGATCCCTAACGTCTCGTAGCAGAAACCAACTACTGCAGGCACAGAGGGTCACAACACTAAGAGTAGCGCGAGCATACCGCACCGTATCGGGGGAGGTGGCATGTTTGCTGGCCAGATCCCTACCCTGGGACATAGATGCAGAGGTTTTGACCAGGGTATACGAACTGACTGCAGAGGCCAAGCAAAGCTCAGGTTGCGTTCCTCTTCCAGAGGTTATTGAGCGATGGCGGACCGACGCCCAGGAGACAGGAACCGATGAATGGTCAAGAAGGCTGGAGAGACCAAGAGCGGGACACCGTACAATCTCTGCGTTCCGTCCAGTTCTGTCTCACTGGCTTGAAGGGCAGGGGGGCTCGCTCTCTTATCGCATGGTGCAGATGCTAACCGGACACGGATGTTTCGGCAAGTATCTGCACACAGTCGCGAGACGTGAGCGGACCCCAGTGTGCCACCAGTGCGGCGCTGCAGAGGACTCCGCTGCACACACACTAATGACGTGCCCGACATGGGCGAGTGAAAGAGCCGTTCTGACGGCGGTAATTGGTATGGACTTGTCGCTGCCCACCGTAGGTCAAAGCACTAGTTGACAGCGAAAGTGCACAGAGGGCCCTTTACACCTTCTGTGAAGCGGTGTTGAGCAGGAAGGAAGCCGACGAGAGGTCCCGAGAAGAGGACCCGTCGGCTGATGCGCTTAGAAGAAGAGGACCGGCAGGAGGCGCCGCGCTTTTGTGAGCGCGCTGGCCCCGTAAGACCAGGGCAGGTGGCGACGCGCTTTCGCGAGCGCGCTGGCCCCGTAAGACCAAGACCACCGGGCTGTTGACGGGCCGACTTGGGGGAGTCCGCTCGTCAACCTTAAGCTACTGAGCAGGACGACGTTCACTTGTGCTCAGTGAACGTCGTGAGACGCCATATGCACTTATTGTGCGGGGAAGAGTCCACAGATGGACAAACGCTGCACAGGGGAAAGGGAAAAGGGAAACTGTTGCCCTACCCTGTCGCAGTGAGAGGCGGAGCACGGGGGGAAGTTTTAGTGGGTAGTCTCGGCCCTTACCATCCTGGTCGAGGAGCCCCACATAACCAGGCGTCACCCCCAATGGCGTAGGGTATGCGTACCCAATGGCGTAGGGTATGCGTAAAGGCATTTTTACCCCTGCCAAAAAAAAAAAAAAAAAAGGTTAGGTTAGGTTAGGTTAGGTTAGGTTAGGTTAGGTTAGGTTAGGTTTTTTTTTTGTGAAAATCATAAAGGTAAACTTTACGATCCAGCGCTATCGGTTTACGCTGGGTCATAACTTTGTGATTTTGTTTGGGTATTACTGGATGATTATGGTTAAGTTAGTTTAAGGGTTTGGTGGATAATTGGATATATAATTATTTTATTGTGGTTATTTATTAAAGTTTTTTAATTGCTTAATTATGTTTGTAAGATGAGAGTGAAAGGAGTTTGTGGTTTCGCTTTTGTGGATTATTTCGACGAGTTTGAATGCGTTCATGTGATGTTTGGATGCGATGATAGAATGATCGCTCCTAGAATGAGCGAATCGTGGACAGTCTTCTATTAAATGACTTAGGGACTGGGTGGTTGTTTGATCGCAGGGGCATGTGATATCGGGGGAGATTTTGAAACGGTGGAGGTACTC